>JAPCWY010000007.1:6148333-7489166 GCA_028455895.1 Rhodomyrtus tomentosa | reverse complement strand
TGAGCTCTCACAATTTTTAAAGCCGACGGATTTTCGTCTTACTTTTTATTACTATGAGAATCAATCCTATTACTTCGGGTCATGTGCAATGCATTCTCATGTCATAGCATAATTTGTTGGACCGAATTGGACAAATACGAAGCACGGTCCAAGCGTTGAACTGGACTATAGAGTTCAAGCCCAAGTTCGACCATTTTCCATCTCTCCTTCTTTGGGTTGGTCAAGAGGGAGAGGCGGGGAAAAAACAGAAAATCGGAAAGCACTTCTTCTTTGCCCGTTATTATCTTCTTCATATTGCTATCTATGATGCTAAGCTTTGCTTCACTGTGACTTTTCTTCTTACCATAGATAGGAAGAACTATATGTTGTTATTTATTTCAAGAACAAAACAAAATAGTGCCTTTTTTGTATCCCATATAGAATAGAAAGGAGAGAGAAAGTCTCTGATTTAGTTAGAAGGCTACTATAGTTTTTTAGATAAAGAGAAGTGGGCAAGTGGGCTAGAGTCCACCATATTCGTGTGCGAGTGCGTGAGTTTGGGTTGAACTTTATTTGGGTTGAACTTTCAGAAGCAAGTGGGATTCCACATTACTATTGTGAACAAGGTCATGCACTAGGCAACGTGTATGTAGGCTCACAAGATCGCGGGGTGCATTTACACTAGATTTCCATTTTTGCAGGCGAAAGATGGCGCGATTTTATGCGATAAAAGCAATAGCGGTAACCGGCAATTTAAGTAGAACTGAGATAGCGGCCAAACAGGTCGCCTTGCCAACACTCCTCAAACTTGTATCAAGTTTGCGATGAGGATGGTGACGAAGAACTCGTCCATCCAATAACACTCCAACAGAGGCGGTGACGACAAAGACGGGGGCGGAGGGAGTGGTTCCAGGAGGCAACAGGGCGGAGGCGAATCTGACCTCGGGATGGGACTGACGGGGCTTCTTGGGGGGGTCATGGCCCATAATACTATGATCCCTTGCCATACATGCAGAAGATCCGAATTCCTCTTGGAGAGGGTGAGACGTGTGAGAGATTTTTTTTTTTCAAAAGGCATAATACTCAAATGGAAAGGATTTCCTAATAAAAATTTAGAGTTGCCGTTAAATCATGAGGTGGATTAATTTGGACCGTATATTTTAAATTGGACAGTTCAGATCAATCGTGATATTAAATGATAGAAAATTGTTAATGATAAGACACAAAGATGAGGAGAGAAGAGAGAGAGTGGTGCCTGTCATTCTCTGGATTACCGTAAACTCCAGAGGTTTAGCTGCGGTTTAATTTTCTTTTAAATAATAAGTCTGCTTTGACCATACTTGCTTGCTGACGTGGCACACGGAACGCTGGTTAGAGAGCACGGTGACATGTACTTCCGGGAGCACCTTATATTTTCTTATGGTATATAAAGGATTCTTCCCAACTCCGCCCCCACTTCTCTCCGCCGCGGCCCCCCAAAATCCCAAAACCAAAATTGAAGCTGCAATGCGAAAGGGATTCTGTCTCGCTCTTGTCTCTTCTTCTTCTCACCGTCGCGTCCTCCCAATGTTGCGAAGATCTGTCCATGGATGGAGGATGAAGCAAGAAATCCAGAACTTGACAGCCATTCGCACGCCTTCTTCACCTCGCGTTAACCCGGTTCGTGACTCGCCCGTTCCTCTTCCCCCTCTCTTCTCCTCCTGCCGGAAGAGCCTCCCACCCACGTCTCACTTTCGTTTTACCCGCCAAACCGCCAGATCCGTCCCTACGGGGTTCTCCGCCACCGCGTACTGCTCTCGTGCGCCCGAGCCCGCCGGCTTCACCCGCGTCGAGGATCCGAACCCCAATGTGGACAGCCTGAGAGAGAGCTCCGATGGAGTCGATGACGGGAGGGAGGACGACGGCGAGGGATTCGGTCGCAGGAGGACGCAACCCAAGCAACTCTCCAGTACTGTTGTGGTCCTCACGTGCAGGTCCAGGAGCGGCGAGTGCCGCGTGTTCCTGCTTCGTCAGGTGAGTGTTGTGAAGGTTGGAGCTCTAAAGTTTGGATTTTGGAAATTGGAATGAGACTTAGGAAATTTGACTTCTTGCATTTGGGCTTGATGATTGTTTGGTTTCCCAAAAAATATGGCAATGAAATCCAATCGTTTTATCGAACCCTAATTTGTGTGCGGTATGCGTTTAGTGTTGCCGTGATGCCTTTCATGCCGAAAGCTTTGGTTGCGATGGCTTCGTTTGCAGGGATTAAGTAGAGACCGAGTACCCGTCATCAGCTGCGACGAACCAAAGGTGTTATTCAATTCATGCCAATTGAGGATGGATCACGTCGTGGGGGATTTCGCTTGCATTGTGCATTGTTTTATGCTTCTGAGTTTCATCGGTTGCTGTCTGTTTGAATGCAGCGTCCATACCTGAGACTGTGGTGGCTTGATGGGGATTATTTTGAATCCTTGATGCGGAATTCGAAGGTATGTCTGACAAAAAGCTTTTATCCTAGTCCTTGTGTTTGTTTCTTTACGAATTTATTCTCACAGAACTGCAGGGGAGGCTTCAGTGTTTCCCTCCCGAAGCAGAAAATCTTGGTGACACGCACAAGCATTGACGAATTAGTGGACGATGATAGTTTTTAATTGGTTGTGTGATACTTGTTTTGTTTTGACTCTAGAACTGCCTTCATGATATCTTACCTTTTTATGATATCTTACCTTTTTATCCCATATATTTTCTAGCTTAATGCTGTAATTCTAATTCACAACTTATCACTTTTCCTTCTGAAGAAGCACCGGAATATCGATTATTATACTCGAGGAGAAGAGAATTTTCACAAGAGAATTTTCACATATATTTTGTGTCATGGAAGTGATTGTCTTTAGTGTACATTAAATGATCTTTCGATCAGTGTCATTTGATACTAATCTAAAGGATCAATTTGATTTTATCTCCATCTATGGGTGGTCTCTGATGATCAATCCATCCGGTGTCCATTACTACCGGGCATGTGCCAAGGCATGTTTTTCTGCAATCTATTTCCAGTTTTGATCGCTGTTAACTTATGAGGTCCGGTTTAATGTCAGCATTAGTCAGTTTGCTATATGTTTTTGCATCTGTTTTAACTGGACTCCATATATATCGTTCTGGATCTCACTTCTTTATTAGGCTGTTGTTAATAAGCTTGAGGTCTGTCGTGGAGACGAGCTTCGTGTGGCTTTTGAAGAAGCAATGAAGTACTGTGGCAAGGTAAGGTTATAATGGTGATTGCCCAGAAATGAGTATTTCCTTCTTTTCCCTTCATTAAGAGTCTAAATGTCAAGTTTATCTTACATATATCCTTCGGGATCTCACTTCTGTTATTTATTAGGTTGCTAATAAGCTTGAGGGATATCCCGCACGTGATTTTCTCGTAGCTGAAGATGATCGCCCACCAAGAGATGTATTGCTTCGTTTTCCTCCCTTCTCTAAGGTTTTATGTTGCTGTTCTAAGTGATGGCTGTAGAGAGCATCTACGATTCTTTCTAGTTTATTGGCTTCAACAATTGTGCTTATTTTGTTAGAGTTAGGGTTGTACATCATTCTCCATGCATTGATTTCCAAGGAAATGCGGCACAATATCTTCTTGAGTAGCAGAGACCACTTCATTCTAAAGGCCAATCACGTCAATTTCCTACCCTAGAGGATGGCTAAGAATCCAAAAGTCAATTCAACTCACTTATGTTGTTGCGTTTTTAGTAGTTGATCGACTTTTATGGACGATGTGAATCTTCATAGATGCTTACCATATTTGATTTTTATGTGGATTACACCTATTTGTAATCTTGAATTGCAGTTTTTAGCCGCTCCAGATATACAAAGCTTTATTTATTGGTTTGGTTTACTTCATGCTCTTTAAATTGCACTGCTTCTCTCTTCTCTAGCATGACTTTGCCCTATGACTGCCGCAGCCTTTCATGTTAATTTCAACCCGGGGATGGACAAAGATGCTTGCATTAATTTATTATGGAGCGGTAAGATTTATTGCTTTAGATCTCATTGAAAATATTGTGAGTGCTTCTTGCATGTGGTATAGTGGACCATCAGAGCAGTCAATAATAAGTCGTTCCACGTTGATGATGTTTATGGCTTTTCGCGTTAGCAGGACGATAAGAATGATGAGGACAGTAAGGACGGTAAGGATGATAAGGACGATGAGGACAATGAGGACAGTAAGGATGATAAGGACCGTTTGGACTCACAATTTGAGAGTTCTGATGAAGACATGAGCAAGGAATCTCCCACCCTAATGAAGACAGTTGTTCATGAGTGAGATTAGTGAGTATTCAGGCTTGTGTAATAGATCTGGCCTCTGTTGAAGATGACACTGGAGTCAAGACTGTTGCTTTCCATTTTTTATTTTGCACCTTATCTATTATAACTAAATGATAGCCCTTCCATTATCGGCTCGACGCTTAACATCACGATCAGCCTTTACCACAATACATAATCCTGCTTGGTCTGTTCATCTGGCTCAAGCTATCATGAACATGTTTCTCCTTTTCTTGTTGGCAGGGGCCATCTCAGCGGTGTCGGGAAGCTTTGGAAGCAGCATGTTTTGGTTAGTTTTAGTAATTGATGGTTTGTACATGATAAATTGTGCCGTGATCTTTTCATTCATTCTTTTTTACTTTTTTCATTTTTTTTTGTTCGAAGAAAGGACAATAAGATCTGTAATTTAAATTCCATAAGAATTGCAAAATTGGGAATGTATGAGGCATTTCCATGATCAAATGGCACTGGAAACACAAAAGCCACAACTCAGGATAGTGCATTTTGCATCACAAAAAAAAGAATCTATTTTGTTTTTGAAAGAAAAGACTTTTGACAAATTGATGATTGAAAAATACCAGGGCTTCGATAGGTATAACAATCAGATCGTTGATGATAAGTCTTTCTGAAATCCGGCAGGATGATATTGATTTAACATCACAAGCCTTAATGTAAGCTGCTAGGATTATATTGATTTGACATGACAAGCCTATCTCAACACCAGAAGGAAAATCATGATAGAAAGTCACTTGGCCGGGGAACTGCCAATCGGCCCGGCCATAGTTGAGGGGCATGGACAAAGAAAGTACCTAAAAACATCTAGGGGATGAAGTGAGCTCAATTGCGAAATTTGACCTTGAAAATTTGCACGAAAAAGAAGAGTTGAGGACCAAAGCGCGCAAATTGCAAAATCTAGGGGATAAATAGTGGGTGCACAGAATAGAGGACCGATACAGTCATCCCTTTTGATATTTATAAGAACTCCTTACCCTAGCAAGCCCTCTATTATCTCATGTGTGAAGAGATTATGCCGAATCCAAAGTGGCCGAACATGATGCACCGAGAAAGTTGTTTCCCTGGCTTGGGTACGATAGTTCCCCACAACTGGTGGACGAGCCTTGGACTTGTCGTGTCTAACGTGGATGCACGCACAAAAGAAACAATTGAGTTCAGAATAAATTGCAGAGATGATACTTGGACACAATGAATTTACAAGGTTTAGTAATTTGCCTACCTCTCGGGGAGAGATTGACGAAATTATAATCAGCAAAGAAGATATCACAAGTGCTCGATCACACTTACTCATAAGTGTTTCCTAAATTATGCCGAGACCCACGAGAACAAATACAAGAAAAGGGTTAATCTCGTCATGAGTAGGACTAGTAGAGCTTATAACTTGTAATAGAAATTTGTAATTGAACTCTTGATATAGACTCAGATGATATAACCAAAGCTATCGATGAGTGGAACTTTATTCAACTGGCTACGAAAAAATCCTGGGGCAGCATCTGCATTGAAATGAGTCTATCCTAGTAGCCATTTCTAAGGAATTGGAGCATTTTCATAGTTTTTTCTTTTTTTTTCTGCTATTTATAGAAAGCTTAATAAGTTTAACCATTGGGTAACTCCATGTTATGAAAGATCGACGAGCCATGAATTGGCATCTTGAACTCCCATATCCTCTGAACTTGTGCTAAAAAACATAATTATCGTCTAAGAATCCTCATTTGAAATTATCAACAACATAATCATTTTATGTAAAATTGAGTTTACTAAAGTTGCTAAGACTTTATACAACTCCCCACTCAACCACAAAGCACCGCCAAGGCATTACATAACTAGTCTCTCAATCCATTCACAACTAAATATTTCATAAAATATTTACATACAACATGAATGGTAATCAAATGAGGAAAATATTTACAAGTGACGAACCAATAAGAAATCCACAAAATCAGATCCGATAATACTTCTCATAAACAGGGAAAGACTCAACAAACTCCTTGGGAGACTTCTTGAACCTAAAACGTTTCTCTATAGTGGCTCTTGTGAAATCCTCAAGTTTATGCTGGCAAGAATTTTGTCTTCGCCAGGGCACATTCTATTTGCTCTAGGACTCATTTATAGCAAGAGTCAATGTTTTTCTTACCCCGACCCTTGTAAACTCTATTAGGAAATTAATTCAAAGTTTCTAGCAATATAGGCCTTTTTTTCTCAAGTCATCATAGATCTCATGCCATTCTAGAAGAAGAGAATTTCTCACGGCTTTGATTTCTCAAAGTCTAGCATGACCCAACCCCTCCTTATAAGTGTCGATTTTTCCTTGTGTCCTTGGGAGTGCTGGAGTTCACCATATGGTATTTCATAATTCCTACAACAAACGGGATTAAACATAAATCATGATGCATAAAATGATTTTAAAAAGTACCATCTTTTAGGAAATTTCAATACGAATACATTGGCATCAAGATCACCTCATTCGGACACTTCACACGCCCCAAAGAGGCCCCTACGAGTGGCCTTCACACGCCGCACGTGCTAGCCACGCGTCGTTCAATGGTGAGCATTAATCAGTCAATGGTCAACTATTGACCATTGACCGGGTTGATTCTCGGGTTGAGTCGCTACGTCAGCATGCCCCATCACCTGCCGCGTAGGCAAGCACATTAGCACCCTGCGGCACCACGTCATCCAAGCGGTTTGCGCCAGTTGAGTCACGTGCGCCGCACCGTCGTCCTATGGCACGTGTGGCACTTATAGACTCCTTTGGCAATCTCTCTCGGTGGTCAACCACTCATTGAATTTATATCGACAAGTACATTCTAACTATGCATTAATATTTCACTTTCACTGAACAAATTTTCGAAATTTGCCCAAAAACTTACTAACGCGCAAAAACGAGCCTTAATTGAGACTACAACGAACAACAGGTTATCAAACATGGCAAACTCGGTTCATATGATGTACCACGATCAGGAAACGAGTCGAACTCACTCTGATTCCAATAAAGAATACAAAAATCCTTGACTCTGATTCCAATAAAGAATACAAAATCCTTGTTTCAAAGTGAAACAAATGCTAAAAATCTTATTATAATACGCCCATTGAGTCGCTAAATTGTGTCACTAATCGGAGCACAATCACATGAGAGAACGTATCCATTGTCCACATATCAAGAGCCTCCAACGAACGGCCTTGCGAAAATTGGTTGTCCGAACGAGTGCGAGATAAGTTGGTGGGACTGTCCTCGAGAGCGTTTTGGAGTTCACATGAACAAGGAATAGATTTTCTGGAAAGCCGTATACTCCTAGCGAATCGGAACTTCCCGGTGCCGGACACCACGGATACTTCCTTATAATTGTTTTCTAGTGTGCTCCCATTGAACTCCTAGCTAGTGAAAACAAGTTACATCAATAGGCGCAAATTCGATTGTCCACAGCCGAGTTGACATAGGCACCTGAGGCCTTCCCAACCTCGGTGGAGTTGCAATTGTATGACTCTCTCAACTTGCCGTCGATCATGAAGACGGTGCCAAACCCAAGAATTCACCGCCGGTTCCCCTGGACCGGCAACCAGGACGATGGTTATTTTTAGGCCGATCTCCTAGTCGAACACGTAAAAGATCAATTTGGTCTCTTTGAGCTTTTCGTTAGAGTTGAAAAATTAGCTTCTGAGGAATGAGAGTGTGGCGAATTTCGGGATTGCATTTGGTGCCATTTGTGTGAAAATTCGATAAATGACATAATAATTGAATGATGGAAGACTGGGGGAGATGAGTGTGATTTTAGGATGATGCATGGGAAAAGTTGCAATGCATGTGATTATGGGTGTCAATATGGCCCGCGCCGGCCTGGCCCGAAAGAAAATTTAGGTGTACTTTAGGGCCAGATCTCGGTACGGTTCCCGCAAGACGCAGCCTAAAAAAAAAAGTGAGCCCGAAGAGACGTGACAAACCTAGTTGCTATCCCTCTACTTCTATGTAAGTATCCAAACGTCGCGGGGATAGAAAATATTCATTTACTGTATGCATACCGAGTTTTATTGAGTCAAAGCACAATAGCGACAATCAATTAGCAGTAGGTGGGTCAAAAGAAAAGAAGACTACTTTACTCGACCACTAAGGTGGTGTTTAGTTCACTTAGTATTGTCTACAAAAAAGATGGACACCGGATTACACACTTACCATTCGCTGACTAATTTCTCCTCCTCCTGCAACTTCAGAATCCTCTCCTCGACCGCGTTCTCAATAATGAACCTCATGATTCTGGAAAAGTAGGCACCCAGATTTGATCTGAGTTTGCCTAATTCACATTGCTCATGGAAAGTAGACATCAGTAGAAAAAGACCACCTGATTGATTTGTATTGTCCAATCCTATGGATCCTATCTTGCGCTTGCCGCTCCACAGCTCGGGGTACATGACAAAATCCTACAAGAGATTGACCATAAGTATCAGTGCCGGAGAATTTTGATAAACAGACAGCAGAAAGTACCACGCTGTAAATAACCCACGTAGTAGAAAATGCAACTCACCATGGGAAACATATCCCTTACCTTAAAGACAGGGGTACCTTAGAATCTGGGCTGTCCAATTCAAAAATGTACGACCCATGTCATGTTTCTTAAAATCTCCCCCTGTAAACATGATCTAGGCCGTCCATTTTTGAAATGGACGGCTCGAATTCTAAGGCAAGACAGGAGATCCGGATCACTGGCCATGCGATGCAGCTATAACATGAAGAGCAATGCCTTCAGCTTTCGAGCTCACAGAGGAAACTCTTACAATCGAGATCATCCGTAAATTTCTTTATAGCGGAATCTCTCGCATTTTACCATCATATCCCCCACCAGTTGAACCTAATTTATGCCCGACGGCAAGAGGTTCCCATTATCTTCATTTTCCTTTACATCATGAACAAATAGAAAGAAGACATGTTTTATTTCACCTTTTGTAGGGAATAATTTGATGAGAACGAGGAATGGTGGAAATAACTGAAAACAATGCCTTTGGCAGAACCATCCCCATTCAATCATGAATCTAATTTATGCCCTCTAATATCATTCACGACAGTAAAGCAGAGAAGAACAAATGAAAACGCATGCGCATGAAATTTTGAAAGCAGCAGATGATTCAGTTTCAGACAAAATAAAATGAAAGAACAATATCAATATGAATAGCAATCAATTTGCTCTAGCAAACCAGTATAAACATCTATCCAATATGTACCAGACAAACCATCACCTTTTCCGGTTAGCCTCAATGAAATCCATGGTCCAAGCCACTATATTAATGACCAATGGTCGGAATCACTAGTTTGGAACAAAAGTTAATTTCATCATATGACGGCAATGATCATATTATACCCTAACTTCAAGGCACATAGTTCCTTGGATTCTCAGCGTCCTCGAAGCGATACTAATTTATACTTGAAAAATAACTGGTCGTTAGGATGTCTAGCTAGCATTAACGATATTCCATCATCAGCCTATTGCTGTCAGCTATAGCTTCTCAAACTTAATAACAGATATGTGACAACAAGAAGTATTATTAAAATAAAATGTGAAGTTGCTGGAGCATACATGCTCATCGGAGCATTTTGTTAAGGCTATGAAGGCGTTAGAGGGAGTCTAGGCATTACAACTATATTCATAGTGGTAGAACCATAAAAGATAATTTTTTCCAATGCATTAAACCGCTGATTCACTTTCGACCAAAAAAAAAATGCTGATTCACCAAGTTGTAAATTTCAACTGTTTCAAAGTGCACGAGGTGGCTTTCACAGTAACTCAGACTATCTAGCAACACTTCATCAAGAGTAGGTTGGTTTGAAGAATGGAAAGTCATCTTGGAAACGGCCTTGAAAAGCCTGCTCATTAATTCAATTTCATGTGCTTAAAAACTAAAACAAATAAATCCACACTAATCAGGCCAAAATGAGCTGTCTATAAATTTAAATCTCCCAGGAGTTCTAGAGTAGCTCCGCTATCTATGACAAAACGGCACATGGCTGTACACCGATGTCAGGCTCAACCATATTTTCACTTGTTAAAGCAGCACTCTTTGAATAAACAACCAGGTAAGGATGATCGACTGCCTGCAAAATTAACAAAAAGTTTACGAATAGAGTTGCCATTTACATACAAATCAAGTCTAGCCTTCAAGTACTTCAGTTCGAATAATTTTTTCCCAAGTTCTTGGGAGGGTAAAAGGTGGAGGACAAACTGGGATATGCAATTTCATTACGACACACATTAAAAAAGAGGCCAAAGGGCTGATTTATGCGACTCACTCTATTCCACCGACAAAAGTGACGTACAGAACTGTCGGAGTAGTTGGGACATTGTTTTGAGGAATTGCAAATGAGCAACAAACTTTTAAAACAAGCAACGAAGGGAAATTTACATCAACTGATCTTAGTACACACAATCAGCAACTGACGCTCTAAGACCAGTTCATAAAGTTAATGCAGAAAACGAGTGAGATTGCATTGACTAAGATAATGAAGGTGAAGGCAACCCCGACGACAAATAAAATTGAAGCCTGAGGTACAAATGTTTTTGGCAGGAAACTCCTGAGGTACAAGCACTTTAGCCGCAGATTGAGATTAGGAGGTTGCAGCCTTCACTTGTGGATAAAATTAATAAAAGTACATGGCCTCTAGAACATGGCTATGACTCTTTAAACCTGTAATACCAAGTAGCAAGGGTTAAATGGATGCAGCTAACTTGTACTTTAGCACTCATGGGATTGTAGGGGAATGAATGCTTGTTTACAAAGTAGACTAATAAGGCGACACTACTTATTCTTGCAATGAATGCCACATCCACTGCTTCTGTCAATACCTACGCGAAGATTGCCGCATTATTTGTATACTTGACGCGACATAAAGTCAAGTTTTTCAATTTTAAGTTAATGGATTACCAAATTACTTGATCTAATTAACTTAACTCAAACTCTCTCAAATGCTACCAAATTGAGACTTATATTTCTTGTGATTATCTTGCCAAGTATTTTTAAATTTTCGGAGCTGCTATTCATCATTTCTTGATAGGTCAATTAGAAACATTAGTAAACTAGTGGGAGAAGTAAATTACTTTTACGGACCATAGATTTTAAGTTCGAGACTTGGTTATATTAATTTTTTGAATTAATGCTTTTGAGTACCGATTTGAAGAAAAATATTCAATTTGGCGCAATTTTAATGAATTTTGACCTGGAATTTCAAAGGTGAATTTTTTTTTGTATTTTTCCTTTAATTTTTTAGATTAAAATTAATGAAAAATGAGGGTGAATTGGTTCAAGATTATCTCATAATTCTCAAATTTAATTTGCATTAATTCCCAAAATAATTTAAGAAAATATTTTTCACCCTATTTCTATATCTTTTAAAATTTAATGGATTTTAAAAAAATATTATTTATCGAATGTAATCCATAAGATAGGATTTCTTTCAAAAAATGATAAGTCGTGGTATTTGAGAAATCATATATTCTTAACCTTTTTTATTTTTATTTTTTGAGATTTCGTGAGATTGAATTAAAGATATGAGACATGAATTTTTATATTCTTGAAATTTCTGATTTTTTTTAGGTGATTTTCGGTTTTTATGAGTAAATTTTAATTAAGGTTGCGAACTTTCTAATGGAAAGATAAGTACCGCTATTTCTTTCGAATTAAGTTTTGACTAAAATTCCAATAGATCGATCCTAAAGTTCGAAATGCCATATTATAAAATGGACTTATTTCCATGTTGCGGTCGCATATTAGGAGATTAGATTGTGAATATTTTAAATATCTTGAGTATCTTTAGGAGATTTTCAAATAATTGCAAGGTTTCACAAAATATTTATATTGAATTGAAATATTTCCCATTTTATGCACACAATATATTGCAATATATGTTCCAGATGTTCGATTTCTAAAATTAACATGTAATCTTCTAATTAAGCAAGTGAACATTCTAATCTTGCAAGGCAATTTTCAGAATATGCAATTCAATCAATCAATTCATGCAAAATAGGCAACACTATATCTTAAACATTCAAATTTGGAAACACACCTAATTTTGCAAAGATCTTTCCAATTCGAATTTGGAAAAATCTTGTGCGCCAATGCTTGCAACTTTTGAACCGGTGGCAAGGGACTCCTCGGGGATGGCTCATGATGTGAGAACCTCTCGGCAAGATTGCCTTTGGTCAAAGTTGACTGGAGAATAACTTGTGGCACTTGGTGGTCAGTCTTGGTTCACCAAGAGACTCGACAAGAAGATTCGTCAAGGTCCTCGAATGCTTGTCAATGCCGGCTGCAATGAGGATAATTGAAGCTCCGATGTTGATGGAATCGTCGGGGTCACTGGTGGTGTCACTGATGAGTTTCTCTTCTCCCTGATTTTGTAGGTATCTAACCATCACACGTAGGCCACCTTGATAGCCTTTTCTTGCTTTATATCTTCTGGTGAGTTTGCTGCAATATATTTGGTTTTATTGATTTTGATCTCATTTCCCATGATATAATGAGGACCTGAGGTTATATTTGTGCAGTTACTTTTGAAGTTAAGAGTCTGAAATTTTTAGGAATTACACGAGGAAATATAAAGTTGCTTATTCTTATCCAGTGAAAATACAAGTGCTTTACAAATGAGAACTATTTTTATTATTGTAGCTAGTTTTCTTCTAATCACGGAGAAGAGTGCACTATTTTCATCAATTTTTAAAGTGCATTAACATTCCAGTCAAATACATAGTATATTGGAAGTATTTTAGGGAATCGTGGAGGCAACTTGTTGACTGGATCCTTATGTTAAACTATGAGAAGGAGGCATGCTCTGCTTGTCATCGTTCTATAGCAGATGGATGCCTGTGTTTGCGACCGATACCACCAAGATATGATTTACCTCTAGTCATGAACATTAGATAGTTTTTCGTTTCTCCTTCTCTATCTTGGTGGTCCGCTTTTTTGTCATTTTGTAGGCCGAACCAAGACTACATGAAAGACAAGAAGCAAAGATCGAACCTTTATATTTTGCCTCCATTCAAACTCCAGTAGTATGTGTTAGAATAAGCAGGATATCTTTTCAGTTGTAATGGAACACGATTCAGTTTATCAAATAGACAAACCGTTGAATTTTGAGAAATTTTTCTCATTTGAACTCTTGTGATCATCCGTTTGTCATTTAAGATAAAAACATCATTTTTTTTCTTTCCAATTACTATGATTTTGGTGATCTTTGAGTGCTCTGCGTTGTCAGGATTTACAACTTGATGACGATGTCCAATTTTACATCTTTTTGCAAAAATTGGAGATAACAATTGGTTAGAAATGATCCAGTCATCATATGTTTAATTTATCAATGAATGTCCATTGCATCACTAATCTTTCATGTATGGTGCATGGACGTTGAACTTTGGAGTGCTGCTCATGTGTGATTTATGACAAGCTTTTTGTATTTTTCCTCTGGCTGCGATATGTATAGTCCAATTGTTCTTCATTTATTAGGAAAGATGGATTCATCTCATTATCAGGAGTTCACTCACTATTCTTTCTCACAGCTTGCAGTGATGACGTGTAATGAGTGCTCAAGGGGTTCATTCTATGCAAGTTCTTAGAGCTTAGAAGCTGAACGAGCTGCAGAACAAACCGGTTGACACTGTGTTCTACGTCTAGATGGACTAACATCAAGCCAGTTGTAGTTGCTTTGCCTTAAGCGTTATTGCACACAATCAATTTTTTAATCAAACAGAATGTTGATTCTGACGTTCAATCAGCGTGCAATGATGATGTATGACCAACATTGAACAATAGCTATTGTGATTGGGACAATCAATTGAGAAGTGATGGGGACAATCAGAATGAACGAAACATAGAGAGATGAGAGACGCCGGCTCTTGAAAAGATGCATATTGGCTGCTTTTCCTCTGTCAAGATTTTATACTCGCCTCTTTTGATATTTAAACTAGCTATCGTGATCCTTGGGAAAATTACCGAAAAATTCCTAAACCTTTTTCTATTGTGTCAATTCAGTCATAAACTTTTTTTTTACTGATTCAGTATTGATTACATTCATGGTCAAGGTAATGCAATCAGTACACTTTTCCATACATGCACATCAAAATGCAATCGATCTACATAGTTCCAGCTATCGACATCATAAGCCGAATAATGCTTGCAGCACCTCTTGTAGTCTTCTCATGTAGTTCACCCCATATCTGGATACAACCATCTTCTCCTGGTGTTTCTTGGCCACGCCCCCATTGTGGCTCCCGGAACACATTGACATTGGGGCTTCAGTATGTGAGCCCTGCTTGACCAACATTGCGCATGGTCCTAGCCTTAGTCAACACGAGTTGGCCTATCTTATGACAAAGTGTCGTAGTAAAATTTGCAGCCGAGAGCATAACTACAGGAAAGCTTGTGGCCCCATGCATTATTCTATTGAAAAAGACAGCCCCGACCCTTGATGCACCATGAAGCGCCTCGGTGGCACACCGAGCCGGCAAATGCCGGCTGCACACAGTTCACCAATTGTTGCACATTTTAGTTGAGGGGCAGGAGCGAGACTAGGTGTTTGGCGCGGTCGTGGTTGGATAGAGGTATAGCAAAAGGGAAATTGGCTTGTCTCTGGGCACTTTTGTCGCGTGCACGTTAGTCTAATCCAAAGGTTAGTCTCAAGAGCATTCTCTGAAACTTGACTCGAAGACATAGCTAGATAAGACTCGTCATCCTAAGACACTGTCCTAATTGCTATCGACTGTCAGAGGAACTCTACAACCAGAGATAGACGTCATGAATCCTAGTTTTGGTATGTTCTATTATAACTGACAAGTTGGTTTATCAGGGAAGTCTCGCAAATTGCCAGCATGAAGAAGTTTCGAGTTCCAAGTCATAGTTATGCTATCACTAGACGATAATTCCATCCACGCGTTTTGGTGATTAAGACATGTAACAAATGCATCCTGAAATGGCTCTGTCACATGACTCACATCCTAGTCCCCGCTTGATCATTTTTTTTTTGTTCTTAAGCTGATAAAACAGAGCGACACTGGTGGCTCTATTCATCTACGCGCGCCTTTTCAACGAATGTTTCTTATCTTTTAGATTTAGGTTTAAGCCTTTGGGAAGAAACTAACTATTGTGGTCCTTGTGGCTTTCAGCATAGCACAACATCATCATAGTTATCACTATCGTCCATAAAAAAAAAAAGGTTAATTTAATATTTCGATATCTCAATCCTTAAAGATGACAAAGACCAGGGCAATCCATCTAGCCGAATCTTCATCAAATTTGACCAGAGTCCGCTCAAATTCCACCGGCCTCTAGGTGGAAATCCACCTCAATTGACACGTTTCGTGTAATCCCAAACCAACTAAGAACCACAAACTCTCGTCCATCAACACTCTTTCATCTTTCAGGTCTTCGTTGTGTCACAGACTAGAACAGCTCGTTCTTGTGAATCCCTTAGAGAACGGAAAAACAAAAACCTATCTTTTAAGATGATGCATTTCTTGCCACAACGTACTCTATCCCCAAAATTAAATCTTTTTCTTGACCCAAGAAGGGACAAGTCAAAAGTTCATTGTGAAACTAATTTGATTTGCAACGTTCAATCGAATTCCGAGATAAAATTTCAATCTTGAATCATAGGGTTCTTGTCAGGCTTCTTGAAGGCATGAAAGGGAAGGAAATGGCCTGCGAAGATCGAAAAGCTGCGCTGTTAAAGATGGAAGCATAATGCCTGTCTTGTCCAAAGGGGAGCTCTGGCCTAACCAGGGGTTTTACGTGAAAGTTTCTGATGCTTCACGTGCCATGAATGTTTCTTTGCCTCAAGAACAAGATGACTGGATTCTATGCAACAAATTACAGCCTGGCCAATATGTATATGCTCATAAGATGGAGGCATCGTATGCTGTTCAGGTGCTCAAAGGTGTGAGATTCAATTATGGTAGAAATTTGTGCAGTGGGGCTCCTAAAGATCTTGTTCCTCTGGAAAATCTAGTGGAGATTTGGGCAACATCTGATCCTAAATCAATAAAAGAAATAATTGATTCTACAGAAGAGAAACCAAAGCGGTCTGTTCTTTACCACCCCCCCCCCCCCCCCCCCCCCAAAAAAAAAAAACAAACAAAGCGGCCTGTGAATGCTTCAAGGGCGAATGTAGCTAGGAAACATTATGGAAGAGCAGCAAATGGCGTATCAAGAAAATATGGTGTTGGTCGGACATTATCTGATTCGGATGGTTTGCTTGGATGAGACAAAAATAGTGATTCTGATAGCACTATATCATCATGCTCGGAGACTTCGACCGCAAAGAGAAGAAGCTGGAATGGAGTGGATAGGACAAGAATAGATTTTTCGAAATCTAGGATTCTCAAGCACAAATTAAAGCCCATATCAATCAGCTATGACCGTTGTAAACGCGTGAGCCTCAGTATGTCTTCTTTTCATGCTCATACGTATTACTGAGTGGAAAGCTGATGAGCATGAGAGAATTAATCCACTGATGTGCTTGATTAACCTCTTTGTCTTGTGATTAATTGCCTATTCAATTCAGTTTTACAGTTCTCTTTGTGATTGCATTGTGTATTCTGGACAGTTCATGTATTATTATTTGAAAAATGTGCTACAAGAGTTGGATCTCATGAATTTGAAGCAGGCCAAATTGATGTTTCTGTAGAAGTATTCAGATTTTAGAAAGCGATTTAACAATCATCACCCATAAAATGCCGATTCTAAAAGGAATCGATCTTTTGTGATATGAAGATTGATTCTGATATTCCAAGATATGCTAGCTTCAAGGGACTATCAACTGATTTCTTCAAAATTTACATGACTTCAAAAATCACACCTTTCTTGTTCTTTTCTTTTCTTTTCTTTCCTTTCTTTGCGTATCGACAGGTTTCTCCAGTCCAATCCCTACATGAGAGCTCTTCTAACAGACCAAACTCCGAAATGATAAATGAAAATATCAGTGTGGCAACAAAATACATCAGGACATTGAGAGTAGGAACTCTGGAACACCAAAAAAAGGCGAAGTTCCCTTGGATCCAGCAGCATTGCTTAGCGCAGTACTAAAAAGAACAAGAATAGAAGACAAAATTCTATGGTCTTCTCTTCTCTCAGCTTTAGTGAAGCTAGGCAAGGTACTGCGATTTTGAAACGTACGCGAAGTTTTTGGATCATTCTCTTTGAGTGAATCTCATACGCACAAAAAGACATGAAACGATTTTCTTAGTGCACTCGTTCGATTCATGTTCCCTCAAGCGGTATTAAAACAAAGAGATGCAGCTTTGCTTGCTTCTGTGGAGGCTCTTCAAGAGGCTTCCGCGGCTGAAAGATTGCTGAAATGCCTCAGGTATGTGAACAGAGGTATTGCAGCATTGCATTTTGTATGTAAATTCTATTTTCTTGGCATTTTTCACTGTGGATGCGAGAAACAAAAGTTCACTTGTTGGTGCAAAAACTTCTTGACTATACTAAAAACAGCAAAATTTGTCTGACGACTCTGTTCTTTTTTGGGAATTTCAGCGCATATTCAGAACTTCAGTCATCTAATTCAGAGGAAGAGCATCCATCCGTTGATAAGTTTTTTAAGTTTCAAGATGACATGGCCCACAGTCGACTAGTTATTCAGTCACCGAACAATGCTACTCCAACAAGAGCAGCCGAAATCAAGCCCAATAGCGCCAATTCCACAAGGGAAACTTTTAAGCTTGCATTAGATAGGAAAAGAAATGCAAGTTTCTGGATTGAAGTAGCTATGGCATCTGATGGAGGCAACCCTACTCTCTTTTTAAGAGTGTGGACTAAAACATGGCTAAAGAGAGAAGAACTGACTCACCGGTTGTTTTTATTTCTTTAGTTTCTGTCTTCACATTACTATGCAGAAAAGCGCAAGCAGCAGAAAGCTCATTGATCCTGGCACTGCTGGGTGCCGGTAAATAATGATCACCAAAAAATTTTATTTGCATTAAGTATGAGGTTTCCACATTTGCAGATGAGAATAAAGCATATCAAACATACACCAGTGGAGTATAATATATGGGTCATTCCTTCTCAACTAGCAAACTTTACACGAGACATAGAATAGGTCTCCCAGCAGGAACACCTAGCTTTTCGAGGGGGATACTTGGCAATGGAGGAGAAAGGTTGAACTGAATTTGTTCAATCACCCTTGATAATCACCTGTCTCCCAACAGGAACACAGCTTTTGAGGCATACACTTGGCATCTATGGAGGAGAGAAGGCTGAACTGAATTTATTCAATTACCCTTGATAATCACTGCCAACGCGCCGTAACACCAACGAATCTCAGAACCAGTTAAGTGAGAATGGTCTTTCAAAGGTTATTAAGCAGTATGCCTTATAGCAGATGGACAGAGATCCCTCCTTTTCTTGAGAATTTCATTTGCATGATAACCTCTTCCTTTACTTTACAGGGAGTTGGATTTACTTAGCTTCAAATCACATCCAATGTCCATTTCGTTAAACGCAATCGGTGCATACATCCACAAGTCATCAAAACTCAAGCTGTGCTCATTCACACACAAGAAAGCGATATTAGTGTACATATCTCATTTTTCGGAAGCTTTGTGGCATGAAAAGCCCCGTAGGATGATGTGATATAATCTAACGTAATTTCTTCTATCATTTGGGCTTGGCTTTATTTGCAGTTGTAGAAACTGAGCATAGTGAACAGTTTCTTCGAGCATTGTGCTAACTAGTGTCGACCTGTGAACGGAAACAACCGTTAAACACGAGACTAGATTTTATTATCCAAGACGAGAACTATGATGCATGATATTGCCCAATTAACTTAGTTCCATTTGGAACAAGGTTCTGTTGGATTCCGATGTGCTCATTTATCCGCTCTCTTCTTTTCTATAAGGCGAAAGCAATGATCTGTTACTTTGTTATTCTTAGAGATGAAAGATCTGTCAAAACAGACATTCTAGGATTTGACAAATATATAGCTTTATTTTAAAGTACTTACTCTCGCATAGAGAGACTACAGATCCGTCGCCTGGCCCGTGCTCTAGTTTTGTCATTAGGACTAAGAGATGGAGTTTCCCTTGGACTCAAACTTGAAGTAACTCCTTTTTTAAGCTCCAGAGAAGAGCTAGAATCGACCTATGAGAAGCAAGTAGTCGAGCTCTGCCCATCAGGGCGAGGTTCAGGACTTTTGCTTGGAAAATCGAGTTTTAGGTCTTCCCATAACCCAACACTCGTTGTTTTTTTGGAACATAAGAGAAATAGAATCATAAGAAACCAAGAATTATTCTTAATTCACACTACAGATCATCGAAAAAGTAGTACCCCAAATGCAAACTTGTAATTTTTGGACACGTACAACTTTTAGTCAGCTATCCTATGCTCCGGATCTTTTCCTAGAAATGTCACATGAATCATCCGTCTTATTATATTTATAGATGTTATAAATATAAAGTAATTTTTTTTTAAAAAAAAATAACGGGAATTAAAAAAAAAAAAAAAAAAGGCCCGCGCGTGCGGGACGTGGGCCGTGCGGGAGTCTGACGGTACGGGCCCAATTCAGTAAATAAAGAAAAATTTGACAAATGGGAAAAAAAAAAAGTACACGCGGCTCGCTGGTGTCACACGTGCTGCTTAATGGGCTTGAGATGGCCTCGACTAAAACGGCACTATTTTAATGGAGCTCTGCGTGATCGCTTTGTGGAGTGAAGACCAGATCTGGAAGCCTCGATCCATCGTCTTGAGGAGAGAGAAGGTAATTGAGAGCCTCGACCTTAGCCATGGCTTAGGGTAAAGGTGGGTTTTTTAGTCGTTTCGGAGCAATTTCTGCCGCTATTTGTGTTGATTTGCACTCTTGATTTGCAGTTGTATTGATCCGTGCCATCTTTGAAAACTTTCAGGCTGACAACTTCGATGTCTCGATTCATGTCTTGAAGAAAGAGAAAGCAATTGAGAGCTCGGCTTCTGCTATGAACGCGGACGAAGCAGAGATCCTCTTTGCCCCAATCTTAATGGAACTCTACGTCATCGCTTTGTGGAGTGAACACCAGATCTGGAAGTCTCGATTTATCGTCGTCTTGAGGAGAGAGAAGGCAATTGAGAGCCTCGACCTTAGCCATGGCTTAGGGTAAAGGTGGGTTTTTTAGTCGTTTCGGAGCAATTTCTGCCGTTATTCGTCTTGTATTGATCTGTGCCATCTTTGAAAGCTTTCAGGGCTGACAACTTCGATGTCTCGATTCATGTCTTGAAGAAAGAGAAAGCAATTGAGAGCTCGGCTTCTGCTATGAACGCGGACGAAGCGGAGATCCTCTTTGCCCCAATCTTAATGGAACTCTACGTCATCGCTTTGTGGAGTGAACACCAGATCTGGAAGTCTCGATTTATCGTCGTCTTGAGGAGAGAGAAGGCAATTGAGAGCCTCGACCTTAGCCATGGCTTAGGGTAAAGGTGGGTTTTTTTGTCGTTTCGGAGCAATTTCTGCCTCTATTCGTCTTGATTTGCACTCTTGATTTGCAGTTGTATTGATCTGTGCCATCTTTGAAAGCTTTCAGGGCTGACAACTTCGAAGTCTCCATTCATCTCTTGAAGAAAGGGAAGGCAATTGAGAGCCTCGGCTTCGGCTATGAACGCTGACGAAGCAGAGATCCTCTTTGCCCCCAATCTTAATAGAAGTCTTCATCACTGGAAATCTCGATTCATCGTCTTGAGTTGAGAGCCTCGACCTTAGCCATGGCTTAGGGTGAACGTTGGTTTTTTAGTCGTTTCCGGGCAATTTCTGCCACTATTTGTCTTGATTTGCACTCTTGATTTGCAGTTTATTGATCTGTGCCATCTTTGAAAACTTTTAGGGCTGACAACTTCGAAGTCTCGATACATATCTTGAAGAAAGAGAAGGCAATTGAGAGGCTTCGTCTGCGTGAAGCGGAGATACTTTTTGCCCCAATCTTAATAGAAGTCTTCGTCACTGGAAGTCTCAATTGACCGTCTTGAGGGGAGAGAAGGTACTTGAGAGTGCTTAGGGTAAAGGTGGGTTTTAGAATCTTTTCCGACCAATTTGTGCCAGTATTTGTCTTGACTTGCACTCTAGATTTTCAATGTATTGATCTGTGCGATCTTTGAAAACTTTCAGGGCTGACAACTTCGAAGTCTCGATTCATGTCTTGAAGAAAGAGGGGGCAATTGAGAGCCTTGGCTTCGGCCATGAACGCGGACGATGCAGAGTTCCTCTTTGCCCCAATCTTAATAGTAGTCTTCATCACTATAAGTCTCGATTCATCGTCTTGAGGAGAGAAGGTAATTGAGAGCCTCGGCTTTAGCCATATCTTAGGGTAAAGGTGTGTTTTTTAGTCGTTTCCGCGCAATTTCTGCCACTAGTTGTCTTGATTTGCACTCCTGATTTGCAATGTATTGATCTGTGCCATCTTTGAAAACTTTCAGGGCTGACAACTTCACAGTCTTGATTCATGTTGAAGAAAGGGAAGGCAATTGAGAGCCTGGGTTAGGCCATTGAAGAAAGAGAAGGTAATTGAGAGCCTCGGCTTCGGCCATCAAGGCGGACCAAGCAGAGATCCTTTTTGCCCCAATCTTAATGGAAATCTTTGTCACTGGAAGTCTCGATTCATCGTCTTGCGGAGAGAGAAGATAATTGAGAGCCCTGACCTTAGCCATGGCTTGGGTAAAGGTGGTTTTTTAGTCGTTTCCAAGCAATTTCTGTCACTATTTGTCTTGATTTGCACTCTTGATTTGCATTGTATTGATCTGTGCCGTCTTTGAAAACTTGTAGGGCTGACAACTTCGAAGTCTCGATTGATGTCTTGAAGAAGGAGAAGGCGTTGAGAGCCTGGGCTTCGGCCATTAATCCGGACGAAGCAGAGATCCTTTTTGCCCCAATCTTAATGGAAGTCTATGTCACTGGAAGTCTCGATTCACCGCCTTGAGGAGAGAGAAGGTAATTGAGAGCCTGGACCTTAGCCTTGGCTTAGGGTAAAGGTGGGTTTTTTAGTCGTTTCCGAGCAATTTCTGCCACTATTTGTCTTGATTTGGACTCTTTGATTTGCAGTGTATTGATCTGTGCCATCGTTGAAAACTTTTAGGGCTGACAACTTCGAAGAGAAGGCAATTGAGAGCCTCGGCTTTGGCCATCAATGTGGAGGAAGCGGAGATCCTTTTTACCCCAATCTTAATGGAACCGTGAACGCCATATCTGGAAGTCTCGATTCATCGTCTTGAGGAGAGAGAAGGTAATTGTGAACCTCGACCTTAGCCACGGCTCAGGGTAAAGGTGGGTTTTTTTGTTGTTTCCGAGCAATTTCTGCCGCTATTTGTCCTGATTTGCACTCTTCATCTGCAGTGTATTGGTCTGTGGCATCATTGAAAACTTTCAGGGCTGACAACTTCGAAGTCTTGATTCATGTCTTGAAAAAAGAGAAGGCAATTGCGAGCCTCGGCTTCGGCCATCAACGTGCACGAAGCGGAGATCCTTTTTGCCCCAATCTTAATGGAACTCTACGTCATCGCTTTGTGGAGTTAACACCAGATCTAGAAGTCTCAATTCGTCTTGAGGAGAGAGAAGGTAATTGAGAGCCTCGACCTTAGCCATGGCTTTGGGTGAAGTTGGTTTTTTAGTCGTTTCCGAGCAATTTCTGCCACTATTTTTCTTGATTTGTGCTCTTGATTTGCAGTGTTTTGATCTGTGCCATCTTTGAAAACTTTTAGGGCTCACAACTTGGAAGTCTCAATTCATGTCTTGAAGAAAGAGATGGCAATTGAGAGCCTCGGCTTCGGCCATCAACGCGGACGAAGCAGAGATCCTTGTTGCAGAAGACGGAGCTCTCGGTAAGTCCTTGCCTTTGGTTTTCTCTTGGTTTGCTCGGGCTTCGTGTTGTTCTCTATTGGTAGTGATGGTTTTGTGGATGCTTTTTTGCTTCACGGTTTATTTATGACTGGCAGGTCACAAATGAGCTCTTCCTGATGGAGATGGTCGGATATTTGGGATTGTGTTGGGGGGTAATTTGTCTGGGTCCTATCTTTCAATGCCAGCTTCTCGCTTGGGAGGGTCTTGGAGGGTGTTGCTTGAATAGGGTGGGGAATAATTGCTGAGAAAATGGCTTAATGCAACTTCCTCTCTGCATCTGTATTTTGTGAATTCTTATAGAGATTTAGTTGTTTTAAGGATGCTTTTGGAGGGGATTTGGATTCGCAGGGCGTGTATTTTGTTAGTCAATTTGCTCGGGCTTTGTGTCGTTCTCTGTTGGTAGTGATGGTTTTGTGGATGCTTTTTTGCTTCACGGTTTATTTATGACTGGCGGGTCACAAATGAGCTCTTCCTGATGGAGATGGTCGGGGTATTTGGGATTGTGTTGGGGGGCGATTTGTCTGGGTCCTATCTTTCAATGCCAGCTTCTCGCTTGGGAGGGTCTTGGAGGGTGTTGCTTGAATAGGGTGGGGAATAATTGCTGAGAAAATGGCTTAATGCAACTTCCTCTCTGCATCTGTATTTTGTGAATTCTTATAGAGATTTAGTTGTTTTAAGGATGCTTTTGGAGGGGCTTTGGATTTGTAGGGCGTGTAGTTTATTAGTCAATTCGCTTCTACGTGGGTTTCTGATAAAAGCAAATCTCTTCTGAGCCATTGATAAGTTGTTGATTAGGCTTCACCAACCTGTTATTTTCTCTGTTGCGTTCCTCTATTGCTATTTTCTCGAACATAAAGAAGGACACAAAGTGAGTGTAGAAGGAGCTGAAGAGCATAGAGTATTGGTCCTTGAATATCAAAGTTTACCCAGGGTGCCATAATGAAGTTTTTAGTCCACCAATATGCTATAGCTCTGCTGGCTGGCACAAGTATTGCTGAGTTTTCTCATTGCAGTGAAAAAAGTTTAACTGCATTAGGATTTTTAAAGGAGTTACGTGCTGAATTTATAACTATCAATTACATGCCACCTTGAACTTGTGCTCCTTTATTCTGGTTTTATGCGAGAATTCATAGTTATAAATGGCAACGTTGCTTTTAGCAGTTCTATGGTGTTCTGTGAACATCGCTTGCATTAGTATTTTTAAAGGAGTTATTCAACTTTAAGGTTTGTATATAGTCATAGCTTGCCATTCTTTTCCTCATGGGTCCCATTACTTGGGCCTAGTGCCTCACAACCTTCCTAGTCTGTTTGGGAAGCTTTCAATTATATAGGTGGACATTTCTGAGGACATATTTCATGCTAATGGTTCTTCTGTCCATTGCAGAATCTCTGCTCTTTGAACAATAAGAAAGAAATCAGCTGCTGCTAATGCTGTATATCATGATTTTTCAGGTGGTTGCAAAAATGGAGGAGAGAAAACAGAAGGATTCTCCATGTGCAGTGGCGATTTTGTTGAGGTTTACGGTGACTCCTGCCAAGTGGGTAGGTGAAACCAAAATGAACTCGGTACATGTTGTCAAAGTATTTATGTGTGCTATTATAATTAGATGGGAAATGAACTTGGCAAAATGAAACTGATTTATGGTGTCTTTGACTAGTTTTTTTGTGTGCAAATTATTGGCAAGTCAAAAAGAAGCTGATTTTTTTGTTCTGTCCATTCATGCCAGCTAGACCAGCTTCGAAGCAACATCCTTCAGGGTCATCCCACAGTTAGCTGGGAGTCATTTGGAAGGCCAACATGATATCATCTTAATTTTGAGTACTTTTTAAAGGAAATCATCTGATTGTTAACTGTCTGCCTGCTGGTTAGTGTTCCCATTAGCCAGAGTAGAGGCTTCATCGATGACTCCTTATCTGTTTACTGGTCATACTAGTTTTTATCACTCGCATGGCAGAGGTACAAGACTAGGGGGGCATAATACCATAATTTTGGCTGGTGCAGGGTATGAAGTGGAGTTTCTCGTGATTGGGCTGCCAAGGGTCCAATGCTGAGTTGATGCTTTTGGATTCAATTTTCCATTCAATTTTTTACCTTCCGTTCCACCCTAGGCCCTAAGCTGTAATTCGTATCAGGAGAAGTAATCTAGTGGCGATAGGTATTGTTCCTTTATGTTTCAAGCCGTAATCTAATCTAGTGGCAATGGGTATTGTTCCTTTATGTTTCAAGCCTCGGGAGGTTACACCTAAGGAATTTTCATGATATTAAAGCTTCCACGATCAAGCGCTTTAGTATAATTAAAATTTTGGGATATATTTAATTTGTTAGGTTTATTTATTTTTTGTTTTTGTTATTCAAAAATGATTTCTTTTTTACTTTCGTTTTTTTTTATATTTTTTTTATTTTTCTGGATTAAAAGTTCTCAAAAAGAAAAGATTTCTGATTTTTTTTGGGCTTTTTCATTTCTTTTTTTTTATTTCGAGCCCGAGCCCTTAACAGTGTAAATCAGGACTTAATTTTTTTTTCACTTTTTTTTTTTTGCCTTTTCTTTTGGAACTTTTCTTTTGTTCTCTAAAATCACCTGATATTCTTAATATACAAAAAAAAAAAAATTAACTTGGATGATTTCTTTAAAAAAAATTCAGTTTTTTGTGCTTTTTGTTGGGTTGCACGCAGAAAGAACAAATTACATAAACAAAAAAGAATTACATTCTAAATCAACCTCGAATACCTCTCATTTCTTCTGTCTCTCGCAAAAGCAACCTCGAACGCCTCTCTCGAACGCCTTTCGCGCGCTGCCTCCTAGTCTCGCGGTCTCGCACCTCCTCTCTCGCTCGCCTGATCTAGCCCCCATCCAGAGTGGCATTCATGGCGTTCATGGCAGTCATGCGCACTGCTAGGGCACGCCGTAATCTACACTATAATCTCCCCACACTTGGATCCGCCATAGTTGGATCCGCATTTCCCCCTGGCTCCGCATTTCCAGCGCCCGTACGTCCGGGAGTGGTGGCTTTTCTGCCTCGCATTCGCAGGTGATTATTGTTGGTCTGTAATTGAACGTCCAATTAGATTAGTATTTTTGAATTGTGGGAGGTTGGGGTGATAAAGGTAGCTGGCTGAGAATTTGGTTTCCTGTTACTCGATTGGAGAGATTTTTGTCCTATCAAATTGCCTTAACTCCGCTGGTAGGTGATTATTTATGGATGATGGGTAAATTTTAGGCTATTTTGCTTGGCTTTATATTTGGTTTAGAACTATTTTGTTGAAATAATGGATGATAGGTAAATTAGGTCAGAGGGGTGTTTCCGAGAGGTGCATTCTAATTTCTAATTCCCATGGGCATTTTCACTGACCGCTATGCTCTAATTGATAATTTAAGGAACAAACCGTCTTAAGTCTTGCCAGATCTGAAAATATTGTTTGCTCCAGAATTTTCGCATTGGTTATGAGCAGTCCTGCTTTCGCTAATTTTGCTCTCTCAGTAAGATCGTTCAAAAGCAATTTGAATATGTGCCCGTGTGCTAACTGGTACGGCTGATGTAACCAGAAATTAAAGGTAAGTTCCTGTAGTTATAACTGACCTCTCTGAAAGATGAAAATGGCCATCCAGTTCTGCTTGCTTGGGGAGTTGTTTCAGCAATGTAATAGGAAGGTTTTGTTGAAGTGCTTTTGGTCCTCTTTTTTGGATGGATGCTAAATCTTTGGAAAGATTCAAATTGGTGAAATCTAATTTACAAACTATTTAATCTAGTGCATGTGGCTATTCCTAGTATCAAGGGGGAAAAAAAGAATCGGAGAACACCCACCCCACCCCCCCAAAAAAAAAAAAAAAAAAAAACGTAGCCACTATACAAAGCCTATACAAATTTATATTCGTCACAAATTGGGTGCATCTAAAAATAGAATAGAAGATCCCCTTTTGTCTCCTTCACCTTGCTTGAACAAATGAATTTGTTTCTTTGAGTTTCTGCTTGGTGGTCTACAATCCTTGCGTAATTCATGAATTGTTGTTGGTCCATGCATAATTGGTCAATAAAATTTGCAAATTCCTCCACAAGTTTAAATATGAGTAATTACTATGGCGGTGATGTTCAAGAGCGACTTTTGAGCTGTAGAGCATAAGATAAGATAGGGTTTTTCCATGGTATTAGGTTTTAAGAATTCTTCTTCATAATAGTGGTTCTATGAGATACGAAATGATCTAACATAAGTATCTTTTTATGGTACCTTGAGTGGATAAACCCTTTGATATTGCGAACTGATGTAACTATTAATCTAGGCGAGCATTGTGTGACGAGTACATCAGGATGCCGTTTCGTGCTCGCATTTGGGCTGGGGTTCGTCCTCTATCCACTGCCGCACCGAAAGAGGCAAGCAAAGAGGAAGATTATGAGAGCAAGTTGCTCTCAAATCTTGCTAGATGGGTAGTGTGCCTCACATACCCCGCTTCAGCAGAGGGCGGCCCCTGCGACATCTTTGTAGTTGGCGTTCAACATTATTCTGTGGTGAGTATTTAGCTCTAAATTTCAATTTGGATGAATGAAATTGATTTATGTTTGTTGCCTTCAACATTTAATCAATTGCAGGTATCCTCTTGGGAGGCTTGGGCCGTAATATCTCATATCAAACCCGAGGTCTCTTTTGTTGTGCAAGTTTGCTTTAGTGCTTTAGAATAATATCTTCTTAAGTGTTTGTATTCCTTTTGATTGCAGTCGGTTTTTCTAGAGTTAAGTGGAGATAGATTGAACCTGCTTGAGGAACCAACATGTGAAATGTATGGTGCATATAATACAGCAAAGGAATATGGGTGCAGGGTTGTGTTTGGCGACCTAAGTGAAGAAGTATTGCCTTCTTTTCCCCCCTCCTCTACCAAGCAATGTTTATGGATTTGATTCAATTTATGGATTTGATTCATGGATACTTGCCACAGGAGATCATGTCAAAGACATTTGAAAAACTGACAGTAGCGGAAGGCCGGCGTTTTACTGACTTACTTTCGTCTACACAGAAGGTAAGATTTGTCGGCTCATCTCATTAAATTACTGGAATTACTGCCATGATGTGTTGATATTTCCTGCTTTTTATGCTTTTGCAGTACCCTCTTAAGGAATTTCCGCAATTATATGATGTACTTGTTCTCCAGAGAGATATGTGAGTATTCTCTTTTATCGTTCAAGGTTTTGTTGAACAACATTTATAATACATCTTCCCTTCATTTGCCTTTTAGACACATGGTACAGGGATTGAACAAGATTGCCAAGAACAATGGTTCAATAGTTGCCATAGTGGGCAACGGGCATCTTCCTGGTATCGAAAGAGAATGGAAGCGGTAAGGCATGCTTCGCCTCAATAGTCCAACCTCCCTCACTCACTCACCCTCACGAGGCTTTTGATTTTTATTTTTGTTTTTTGTTTTTTTGGTCAGTTTGTGGGGAAACAACATGGCGAAAAGCTTATTCCGCATGGAGTTACCCTTGGAATTTGATGTCTGGTATTAGCTTCTATTGCTGGAGTTTTGTTCTTTTTTTTTTTTCACTCTCTAGGGTTGGGTTTATATATGTATATATGTTCATTGCATTTGAACTCATACTTCTATGGTGAAAGCTTTTAATTTCTCAAACCCTTAGGATTGAAAATAGCAAATAGCGGCATCTTGGTTCGTTAGACTGTATACATATCCACAGTCATTGCTTATCTGTTGAACTATGCTATTTGCATTATATTTTAATACATAGGAAGGATCCGGTGTTGTCCCTGTCTCTTTGTTCTCTCAATTGTGAAATCCTTGGGGAAGGGATTGTTTTAGATGTTTTAGAAGTTGTTGCACTTTATCTTACCTTAAATTTACATCTGACCTCAGGAATTTTGCTGGGGTAATTGCACAAGAGTATACAAAGCCACAGGTAATGTTGGCTAGTTCATCACTGTTTTCTTCACATTATGTAAGACAGGTTCTTAAAACTCTTTCTTGAAGTGCTCCTCTGTTGCGTGCTTATATTTACATGAATTTACAGTCTACTGCTACATGATGGGTGACATCTGGCTTTCACTAATTAATGTACTCTGGCTTAGTTCTACAGTTGTAATTCAATCAGTGATCCCTATTGACAACACAACCTGTATATAAGAAATTGGTGAACCCGGATATTCTTTTCTATTGTGTTTTGCAGGGTATTACCGTTGAGCTTGATGAAGAGATGGTTCCAAATGACAATGAAAGAGAGGCATTGCAGGAAATTGTCAACAATACTAAATTAAGTGAAGGCTATCTTACTCTGGCCCGCGGTATTGAGGTTATGGAGCCCAAATCTCCTGAAGACATTTACAAGGTTTCAACAGTTGATAATTGCTTTTGCTTTCGATGACGTGATCTGATCTTCTTACCAAACTCATTGCTGTGTGATTGTTTTCAACAGAAGAGTCTGATTTGTTGCTATCTTCCTGTCAAAGAGATGTACTTGCTGCAGCTTCTTTGTTTTAGTTTGTTACTTTTTGGATGTGTGATGTCACCCCTTTGTTTCTCAAAATCCATATTCATTCTCATTGTAGCATTTTAACTTCAGACTATAGATATGCACCACATATATAGATGGCACCATAATATTTACTTGTCCTCTAGATCATCTTCCAATATGAAATAATTGACCGAAGGCTTAGCAAGGAGTAATGGTTGCTAAGAGTATGATATATCTTTGTTTGGTGCATTATATATTCCAATTATTTCTTGGTTGCTGATCTCAACCGCAGCAACATGGTCTCTGACATGAATAGAGTGAATATGTAGGATGATTTTGCATGTAGTTGATATCCTTGAATTGTCTCAGGCACATTTGCTCGATGGTCGGGCTAGTGCTAGCGCGAGTGTGGATTCAGCGAGGCAAAACCTGGCTGCTACTTTTGTTAATGCATTTGTAAATGCTGGCTTCGGACAGGTAATCAAAGAAGAGACAATATCTTTGCAAGATTTCTGTTTTTTAAACTCTTTTGTGGCCTCTGCAGGGTAAGTTAATGACAGTTCAATCAGACTCTTCTAGTGGCTCTTCTGGAAATTGGCTATTCGAAAATAAAGAGCATGGAAAGGCCAGTGCTGCTGCAAGTCTGGTGCGTGCACCTTGCTACTTCACGATGCTTGTTGCCAAAACTTTCCTTTAGTTTCAGATTTTCATGATTTTCTCTCTGGCAGGGAATGATTTTGCTGTGGGAAGTTGACTCTGGACTGGCCCAACTAGACAAGTACTTCCATAGTAACCACAATCATGTTATGGCTGGTGCTCTGTTGGGTGTTGGGATAGTGAACTGCAATATCAAGAACGACTGCGATCCTGTGAGCTGCCTTTATTGTCTGTTGTGCTGACGATATTGTTTTTATGTTAAATCTTATTCTTTTCCTTTGGAATATCTCAGGCTTTGGCACTTCTTGGTGATTACATTGATAAAGAAGATGCATCTATTAGAATTGGCGCAATTATGGGCCTTGGACTTGCATATGCTGGCTCTCAGAATGAGCAGGTATGTACACATTTGGGAGGAATGACAATTTTTCATTGAACATGTGTACTTACGCTCATGCAGTTATTTGTCTTTTGATTACCATCAAATCCTTTCCAGCGTTCTTCCACAACAGCATCATTCAGTACTCTTAAATTTTGTATACGGTTGCTGCTGCAAGAAATACTCTTATTGACAAGCATTAATTTTGTCTCGTATCAACTTCATTTTCAGATCCGTGCTAAATTGACCCCAATACTTAATGACGCTAGAGCACCCCTCGATGTGCTTGCCTGTACTGCAATCTCTCTCGGCTTCATATATGTGGGCTCCTGCAATGAAGATGTAGCCCAGTCAATTATATTTACTCTGATGGACCGCAGTGAGTCAGAACTGGGAGAGCCTCTTGCTGGTCTTTTACCTCTCGGCCTTGGTCTTCTTTATCTTGGAAAGCAGGTATTTTGATGGAGCCTGTTCATTTCATATTGCTACCATCTGAGCATCTGGGTACTACCTTATTGTTTCATGGATACCATCACACATATTTTCCATCATTACTCAGTTTTCTTGAATATTCTTCTTGTTACATAGAAAAATGTGGAGGTCACAGCAGAAGTTGGAAAGACTTTCAATGAGAAGATCAGAAAACACTGTGACATGACCCTCCTTTCATGTGCATATGCTGGAACGGGAAATGTTCTCAAGGTACTCTTATCTCCACTATAGCTAATAACCTTTGAAGCGACTATCAGACATGATTTGCTGATCTTTTCTGGTGCAGTTGCCAAACATACTAGGTCATTGCGCCCAACATCTTGAGAAGGGGAAAACTCATCAGGCACCTGCTGTCCTTGGCATTGCCGTGGTCGCAATGGCTGAAGAACTAGGTGTTGAAATGGCAATTCATTCTCTGGAGCATCTTTTACAGTACGGAGAACAAAACATGCGCCGGGCAGTTCCATTGGCCCTTGGCCTTCTATGCATTGCAAATCCAAAGGTAGCTGACCTTCACGAATATTTTCTGACAAAATATCAACACGAAGCATGTGGTACTACCTTGAGCTGGGTTTTCACAGGACTAAGTTGAATATACATTGATCTCAAAGTGTGGATATCAAAGCATAATCAATCTAATTGGAAGCTATATCCCCTAGATATGCCTTTAATATAGACAAACCATTTTAGCCTTTTTTCTGGGAGGGGATTGATCCGTATTGCTGGGATGTGACATTTTTATCCTGCAAAACTCAGAATGCTTATAGCTCTTGCTTGCTTTATGCTGTGCAGGTTAATGTGATGGACACCCTAAGTAGGCTTAGCCATGACACAGATTCTGAAGTTGCGATGGTGAGATGAAACAGCTAAGCTGTGTCCATTTTGTCATTTGAATTGGAATATTGAGGCTGAAATATTTGGTGTTTCTACAGGCTGCTGTCATTTCATTGGGCTTGATTGGTGCTGGAACCAACAATGCTCGCATAGCCGGGATGCTTCGTAATCTTTCAAGTTATTATTACAAGGACGCGAGCCTTCTATTCTGTGTAATGCTCAATATAACTGTTCTCTTGTTTGCAGATTATCCTTACTATATAACGTACTTATTTGACGTGATTTGGCCCCTTCTACAGGTGTGGATTGCCCAAGGTCTTGTGCACTTGGGGAAGGGTCTGTTGACTCTTAATCCATATCATTCGGAGCGATTTTTGCTCTCTCCGTAAGGTTTTTTTATTTTTATTTTTAATTTTTGCATGGTAGATCTGGAATGATGCTAGACACGGAACAAGTACTTGTGATTAAACTGAAAGGAATTGAGGGTATACTATTAAGTTTCTACTTATAACGTTAATATCACGTGTTATTCTAATGTGCACTTGTCTATAGGACGGCACTCGCAGGAATTATAACAATGCTTCATGCGTGCCTTGACATGAAAGCCATCATCCTTAGGAAATTTCACTATGTTCTTTATTTCCCTGTTCTGGCCATGCAGGCTTATCTTCAGCTGAAGTCTTGAATTTGGTATTTGTGCTAATTTCATGTCCTTTAGTAAATTGCGTATTTTTCCTTCATGGTCCGGCAGCCGAGGATGCTGTTGACGACGGTGGATGAAAATCTGAAACCGTTATCTGTGCCAGTACGGGTTGGTCAAGCTGTTGATGTCGTTGGGCAGGCAGGTCGTCCCAAGACCATCACTGGCTTTCAGACACATTCAACCCCAGTCCTCCTGGCAGCTGGCGATCGGGCAGAGTTGGCTACTGAGAAGTACGCTATAACTCTCTCCGTGGTAAAAAGTAGTTTTTCAATATGGCCATGTGCGGTGCCCTTAATCTGCGACTATTTCTTGCAGGTATGTTCCACTCTCCTATTCTTGAAGGTTTTGTCATCTTGAAGGAGGATCCAGATTACAGGGAAGATCACTAGTTGGCTTCTTGTTGGACAAAATTCTACATCCTCGGGGCGCGAAATTTTCTAGGAAATCAAGTAAATCATCGGGGACCAGCTTGGATTGAACTCTTTTGGCAGTATCCTAAAAAGAATCTTTGCTTTCCAAAGAAGACAGGCGAATCGGTGTGTTGGACATGGACACAGAAGATAGGCCTCTTGATTGCGATGCTTTTATGTGATTCTTGCGATCACATGTCCAATTATCTATGGATGGATATTCATGGAGTGCCTTTTTCACGCGAAGGGAATGTGCTGTGAAGGTATAATTTGAGGGGAGCAATGTGAGAATTTATCCAAAATCAACCGAGAAAAGTGACTGCGATGTGTCGCCAGCGTTTTTTGGCTATCGTCGATACAAGGTCGTCTTACTAAGACCCCATAATGATATGCCGAAAAATAAAAGATCCTACTCGCATTGAGGCGTGATGGTCATCCTTTTGATGGCGAGTTTCTTCTGTGAATTACGAGTTTTCGTGGAAAGGTAAGGCTAGTTGGTGTACTCCTATCAGGTCTGCCAACTGTGAAACATGAAAGCACTTGAAAGAGCAATTATGTCTTGAGTGATGGACTGAGTGGATTTAGACTTCAGTCGTGTAAATTGAGTCCGGGAATGCTTTGCTTTTAAAAATTTGCAATTGAGACGGATACTCGAGTCAAAAAGCTTTGTCCCAAACAAATAGGGTTTGGATGTGTAAAATACTCTATACAAAGCAATATCCCGAAATATGAAAAATAAAATCAAGAGAAAAGGAAGTGTAGATGCACTTTTAGGCTACCGCCGAGCGTGGGGTAGCGCAGGCAAACGCTCGCGTGTGGTTGCGTGACCCTGTCAAGCCACTCGCCTGGTGTGCTTGCGATCGTTGTGAAGCTTTGTTTGGGTTCGTGAAGCCTTGACTAGGGGCGCTTAGGTCCGGAGGCCCCAATAGGTCTCATTGGAGCATGGCAATTAGCTGTGATAGGGGCTTCGCCAGAGCAAGCAGTGGAGGCAAAATCCCAAGTAGTGTTGATAGGGCTTAATCAAATAATGGATGTAAAAAGTAATAATCTCAAGCCACACACGTATATAAAATTGAGCACAAAGTAAAAAATCAATAACTTGTCAGCATGTACGATAATAATGTTTTTGCACTAAAAAGTCACAATGGACGACTTGAATCTAACCTAATGCATTTCTGAGATCAAAATCTATATTGCATAATGCCAATTCCAATTTCATATCACGCCTTAACTGACCTTTGATTAAATTAATTAACATCTTGTTTTTAATTGACCTCCTCTTTTCTTTAATCCAAAGAAGGTCAAATTAAGATTACTGTTCAATTAGTTAAGTGTCATTTTCGGACTAGCCTAACCAAGATTGGAATCACGCTTTGTAGGATTTGATCCGAATCCGCTTTGCCTACGAACAATGAAGCTATAATTAATGCAACTATGAATCTCATAGAGTGTTCGGTTTTGTCTACGAACAAGGAAGCTATAAGTAATGCAACTATGAATCTCATGGAGTGTTCGATCTTGGCTCAGGATGAACGCTGGCGGCATGCGTAGAGAACGGACTCCGCACCAGTCCACGATGAACTCGGCCTTAGGCCCATCTTTCGCGCAGCCCATTTGTTTGGTGGGCCCACTCCTTTTTCTTCTCCTCCTCTCTCTCCATCTCCCTCCGCGCGGGGGGGTTTTTAGCACTCCTCTCTGTCACCCGATTTCTCTCTCTAGGGTTTTCCCCAGCGGCTCAGTGAAACGGCATCCGGACAAGCAGTATTGGCAGACGCCGCGATGAAGGTCAAAGTGATATTGCGTTCCGCGGACGAATTCACCCGAGAGCGCAGCCAGAACCTCCAGGTGAGCTACTGCCCCAGTTCTCCCGAAATTTTGCTGCGTTGCGTTTCGGCTTCGGTCTCTTCATCATCATGATCTTTTCGCTGAAAACTCTGGTTCGAATTCGGTCAGAGGGTGTTTCGCAACTTCGACCCCAATCTTCGAACCCAAGAGAAGGCGGTCGAATACGTGCGGGCTCTGAATGCTGCTAAATTGGATAAGGTGAGCTTTTGTTTTTTTTTTTTTGGGGGGGGGGGGGGGGGGAATTTTCGGATACTTAGGCATTTTATGCGCTGCAAAGTATTTCATCGGCTCTTTTTTTCTGAATTGTTGCGTCCTTATGATCTAAATTTTCCGTTTTCTCTCTGTCGGCTTATAATGTAGCTGTTCGTTCGTAATTGTTTAGCTTTCTTTGTTGATAACTGGCTAGATTTTCGCAAGGCCCTTTATTGGAGCTATGGACGGACACGTTGATTCAGTATCATGATAGCATAGTGACAGTGAAATGGCGTTAAGCCCCAAGCATCCTATACTTGTGATTTCTGCAGCTCTTATTCTTCTTCCCTTGGAAAAATTTTCTCGACCAAGACTCAAAATATTCCCTGGTTCCGAAATGGGCAGTGGTGTATCCATTTGCATCTTAATTGCACGTGTAATCTATCATGCTTGTTTCCCTGCCAGTGTGAACCAAAAACATTGACTAAATAGCTGGTACACAGCTAATTAGTTTGTTATGGTTATTTTACAGATATCCGCCTTTGGGACGTCACTTCGAGGTAAGGCTAGTTTGATGTACTTTTCAGATCTTCATGTAGTTCGCATGTGGTATCTTTATTTGTTCATAAAGGAAACACGTAGAGTCTAAGCATCTGTTTCAAAATTGATGGACAGGCGAACGGTTTGTCAATTTCCCGGTCATCAAGGTCCCGTGAGAGGTTTGGTTGTAGTATCTACAGATGGTCAAATTCTAGTGTCCTGCGGGATTGATAGCACGTAAGTCCGATTATTGGCACTTGGCAGTTGATAAAGATTTTTGCAATTTGTGACAACAATATACTGCATTTTCTTAATTAAAAAAAAAATATACTGCATTTTCTTAAACCGAGGAAAATTCTGCTTTGGGATGTAGTACTCTTTACTCAGCAAACCTATTCTTTGGTTGTTCTGGATTCAACTGTGGAATGTTCCTATAGCTACTCTTGGGGAGTCGGATGGCACACATGGGAACTCGGCAAAGGTATGCTTGTCTATATTTTTACACTGGTTGGAAGCATGAACATTTCGTCGTTTTTAACTAGCAACTCAATTTCGTTGCATTCAGCCACTGGCAGTTTATGTATGGAAAAATGAATTCTGGTAAGTTTTATATAATAATACACTAACTGCGAAATACAAATCTCTGTCTTCACTAGTAGATGCTTTTGGTATATCAATTCTTCCTTGTTACTCTCAGAGTTGATCACCAATGGGATGGTGAACTTTTTGCTACAGCTGGTGCGCAAGTGGATATATGGAATCAGAGCAGGTGTTCTAAGACAGTAATTTCTCTTCTTCTTTTTATGGTACTTAATCTTTTATCCTGACTCTTTATATAATCGTTCCATGTTGGACTGCAGATTACTTTCAAATTGTTTATGCTGTGTTGCAATTCTCTTCTAATAGATTACTTTCTATTCTTCTCTGTTCTCTTAGACTGCAGCTGTTGGGCTGCCCTAGGGTGGTCCACTAGTGATTGAAAATGCCTTCTTTTTCCATATAATAAGGCATTGAACTAAATGTGGAGTTTGGTCAACAATTTTTAAGCTGTGCAAGGCAGGACTATGTGATGGGGGCAGGTTTATTTGTACAAGGCTCTATGTGGATGTGATGATCTTGTGGATCAGTTGGAACCTAATAGACACTATTGAATGCTACATCTCAAGAAAAGTCAAAAGATCGCGACTGTTGATGATGAATGAAGGAATAGGACTTATTTGAGAGATTGAGAGGTGGTTTAGACTGTTTCTCTGAATTTAACAAATACTATGTTGCTGTGCTGCTTTTGAAATTGTGATATCTTTTTCCTACTGCTTTTGCAGGTTTTAAGATTATAACTCCTGATGGTTGGCAGTCTTATAGGAATGAACTGCTAGTTTGGGAGTGTTGTCTAGAATTTGCTTGGACAAGCTTCTTTTTTCCAGGAAAAATAACAACAATTTGAAATTGTTTACATGTAAAAATGTTTCGACAGATTTTCTTGACCAGAAAAGTGACTTTGTTTTTGCTGTTTGAATTGTAGTGTGATTGCATCCTTTAATAATGGCCCTTATTGGGCGTTGTCAATTTGCAGAGAAGAGTATAGTAAACATGACAAAAGAAAACCTCGTGTTCCCATAAATACGTTTGTTGTTGGGTAGAAAGAAAAATAATTAATAGTTAATAACTGGTTTAAATGACATCTCCTGGCCAAAAACATAAACAAGCTTGGCTTTCGAGAGGGAAAATGATTGAGAGATGTGTCCCTTGAACTGTTGTCATTGGGCGACTGTTTTTTATCTAACCTTGACATGTGCAGCAACTGACTTTGGAATTGCTATGTTGTTTACATGCTTAGGAAGAGATGTCATTCTGTTTTCATACATGCCACTTCAATGCTCAGCATAGTGAAACTTACGGTAAAACACTGTTACTTGTAGGCAAATGAGGATTGCAATTGCTACAGCTATGATGGAAGAAAGTTGGATGAAGCCAAATGTGTGCACAAGGATCATGTTTCTGATGTGTAAGATGATGGATTAGTAGTTTTAGAGACCAGTTACAGTCTTGAGTGTCGGTAAGGATTTTTTGGAATTGAAATCTGTCTCCCTTTCCAGGATGGATATCGATTACTCGCCCACTGGTCGAGAATTTGTAACTGGATCCTATGATTGAACAGTAAGTCCAGTATCACATTGCTTTGTGTGAATAAAAATGTGGTGTAGGTAGAATCACAATAACTCTTGCTATTTCTCAGGTAAGAATTTTCCAGTATAATGGAGGTCGCGTTGGGGAGGTTTATCATACGAAAAGAATGCAAAGGTATACCCAACTACATAGCTTTTGGTTTATAATCTCTCTCTCCGAAATTACGGTGGTGAAGCCGTTTGCATACTTGCATCTTAATTGCACATGTCATCTATCAAACTTGTTTCCCCTCCGGTTTGAACTCTTGAGATTAACTAAGAGTCTGGTTGACAGCTAATTATCATTGTTAGTTTTATCTTACGGATGTCCACCTTTGGGACATAGCTGCAAGCTAACGCAGGTTCAGTGTTGTTTTCAGATCTTCATGTAGTTTGCATCTGGTATCTGTATTTGTTTATGAAGGAAAAACTTTGTGTAAATATCTGTTTAAAAATCAATGGACAGGTGAACAGTATGTCAATTTCCCAGTCATCAGAGTCCTGTGAGAGGTTTGATGGTATCCATAGAGGGTCAAATTCTGGTATCCTGCGGAATTGATAGCATGTAAGTCCTATTATTGGCACTTGCCAGTCGATCGCCAATGGGATGGACTTTTTGCTACAGCTGGTGCTCAAGTAGATATTTGGAATCAGAACAGGTGTTCTTAGACAGTAATTTCTCTTCTTTTTTGAGATGGTACTTTATCTTATCCCGACACTTCATATTGTCCTTCCGTGTAGATCTCAGCCAATAAGCAGTTTTCAATGGGGAATGGACAGTCATATCTGTGATATTCAACCCTGGAGAGCGTAATTATTGGCAACATCAGGAAGGTGTGGATGCATTTCATTTGTCCAATCCCACTGAAGATGTTCATTGGAGAATTCACATCTGGTTTTGTTTTCCAGCTGTTATAGTTTCTTATTTGTTTACTTTATCTATATTTTTAGATGCTCAACAAATGCGATTCACCACTTTCTCTAGTCTCAATCAGCTTTAACTTTGATAAGTTTTTTCCTATTGAATTTGAGTCATGTAATAACGGCATTCTTTTTCCTTGCAGTGAACGCAGCATAGCCCTCTACGATTTGCATGTCATCCCCAACTGGAAAAATCATTACGGGTAATCTGACAAGTCGTCCCTTCCTTCTTTTACAGGAAGTGAGATTTTTTTAGAGATGAAGGAAGAACTTAAAGAGAGAACTTTCACTGAGACAACTAATTGTCTGGACCTACGGTAATTTAATCTGGCGAATCATGCTGAACAGCTTCAGAAACAGCGAATATGAAGATGCATACAACTTTATATGCAGTTTGTTTTTAAAATGTAAAATATGCTCTCTTTTTAATTTGGAGATAACCTGAAGAATAACTTACTCTGTGATGTACAGTTTAGTTTAGTCGTTGCTAATTCAGCTCTTCCCATTCAGACAAAACAAATTCTATTTCGTGGAACCCAAATGAGCCAATGAACTTTAATGCCGTAAGCAATACAGTTCCATCTAGTTTGTATCGCGTTGCAATTCTCTTCCGATAGTATTTCTGTCTATTCTTCGACGATCTTTTAGACAGCAGCTATTGGTCTGCCCTAGGGGAGTGTTCTAGTGATTGAAGACGACCTTTCATTTTTCCCCTTTCTTGATTGACGTGCGGGGACACTTGTGCAAGGCAGTACTATTTAATTGGGGGAGCTTATTTGTACAGAAGAAGATGTACTTTGGGAAGGGTTTCAAATGTTAATGTTTATTCTGAATAACGAGCGTCTTTTCAATGTCTTAGGCTTCCATTTAGCGGAGGTCGCTCCTTAGGAAATAATCAAATAAGCAAAAATGTTGATAAATGGGAAAGTTTTCAAAACACGTCCCAAAAATCTGTAAAACGCGTTCGGAATCTTTGAAAACTCGAAAATCAAGAGAAATTTGTGAATATGGGGTCAAACATTCCTCAAATGGGCAGCTTCGAAGATCTCGTAATCCACTCTTCGACTTCCACGTAATCTTTGTCTTTTCCCACACAAAGGGGTAGGTGTTCTTTTAAGCCCGGTATGCGATATAAATGTGGTATTGCCTTGGTCGTCCCGGCAAGGCGTGACATGCATCCATCTTCACCACATCACAAGTAGTGGCGTCGACTTTCCACTTGAAATAGGTAAATGACATAATTGCGTCACCTTGAGTTCGACGTCTTTACGAATCCATCGATTATACAAGGGGAGGGATGCGATTCTGTCTTTAGCTATAAATTGTCCACCAGGTCCTGCACATAATGTTATCATAGCTATCACTGTCGATTATGACATTGTAGGATTTGCCGTTGATGGTATATCGGGTTGGGAAAAGACTATTTTGTTGGGTGTCTTCTCTTCGTGGGGCGAGCAACAGTCGACGATTGATAGTGCTTGCCCTCTTAGTCCTCCACTTCTTCATCTACCTAGTCATCTTCGTATATGTAGTCATCGTATATGATGACGTTGTAGGCTGTCGTTGACAGTATATCTGGTACGGAAAGGACTATTTTGTTGGGTGTACTTTTTTTGTGGAGCAAGCAACAATCGTCCAATGACGCAGATGACATGCGTGTCCTTCTTCTTCGGAGTCCTCGACTTGCTTTGCCTCTATTGGGGATTTTGCTCATGTTCCATAAATGCTTTTAGAATTCGAGCGATGGCCGGAAGATCACAAGGCATGGGGCTGGGGACTCCAAGAGCGGTCCCGGAGTCCTCGACATGGCGTCTCACCTCGTTCGGAAGATTACAAGGTATGGGGTTGGTGGACAAACGTTGAATGGCGATAAGTACATTTTGAAACCTTGACATAGGCTTCTCGCCTCGCCTCTATCGGGGATTTGCCTCGCGTTCCATAGCTGCTTCTAGAATTCGAGCGACCTAAGAACGTTCGGCCGGAAGATTACTAGGTATTGGGTTGGTGGACAAACGATGGATGGCCGCTTGGTTTGCTCCGCAAAGTGGTTGAAGTCACCCCATGTAATAGGCTCTTTTTCATAGCCTTTCACCTCTTGTAATAAGCTCGTTTTCATGGCCCCGGACTACGTGGAGATTGGCATTTACATTGGTAGACATTGTCACAAGAGAAACCTGTTGCTCTAATACCCAATCATGCAGAGGAAGATATACTTGGAAAGGGAGGTTAATGATTATTCTGATTAATGAGTGCATTTACAATGTCTTAGGCGCTATAGGGAGGCCCTTTAGGAAATAATCAAATAATTAAAAGCAAATATAAGAATTAAGGAAAAATGTTGTTAAAGAGGAAAGTCTTCAAAACGCGTTTTGAAGATATACGAAACGCGTTTAAAATCTCTGAAGCCTCGAAAATCAAGGAAAACAAGTCAATTTGGAGATCAAATATTACCCAGATCGACATAGTCAGATTGCAGCTTCGAAGATCTGCAATCCTCTTTAATTTTATGTTCTACATGTTTGAAGTTGACCCGTCATATATGGCGTGGGTGGGGTCGCCTGCTCTGACGATGCTCGAAGATTTCTATATAAGTTTTGCCAACTGTTCTACATCAACAAGGCTCTATGTACATGTGGTGAACGTGTAGATTGGTTGGAACTTAATAGACACTATTGAATGCTACATGTAAGGCAAAATGATCACGACTGTTGATGCTGAAAGGACTTCTTTTAGAGAGTAAGAGGTGGTTTAAACTGGTTCTTTAAATTTAACCTTATGTCGTTGATACGGTTCAAGGATCCCAAGCCACTTATCTATGGGATTTATATGGGCCTTGCTCGTATTGATGTTGACCATGAGAGCCAGGTATGGCCCCAAATCTATTTCGAGGCTCCTGGTCATCCATGCCAAGTGCCGTTGTCACTCTGGTCTGAACGTGAGAGGGGTTTTAAAGTGTCTCACATCACTTATCTATAGGGTGGCTTAAGCTTTAGAGTCGAACAATCTAACATATACTATGTTTGTTGTGTTACTTTTAAGGGTGGTATATTTTTCCTACTATTTTCGTGGTTCTAGGAATTATGACTCTTGATAGTTGGCATTCTTGTGGGAATGAGCTGCTAGTGGAAGTGTTCTCTCGAATTTGTTTTAACAAGCTTCTATTTTCTAGGAAAAATAAGAATAATGTCCTACTTCATATGAAAATGTTTGGGCAGATTTCTTGATTAGAGAATTAATTTTAGTTTTATGTTTGAATGATAGTGGCTTTGCATCCAATAATTGGTTTGGTCAGGCATTGTCAATGTGCAGAGGAGAGTACAGTGAATATAACAGAAAAGAAAACCACGTGCGAGCATAAATGTATGTTTGCTTTCGGGTCGAAAGAACAATAATAAATAGTTAGGCAATAGTTAAGAAAAAAACTGGTTTAAAAGGCATGTCCTGACCAGCCTAGGTATTCTTGGCCAAACGTATAAGCAAGCATATATTCCAAAAGGGAAAATATTGAGCGGTGTCCCTTGAGCTGTTGTTATTAGGCAATTGTTTTTGCTTTTATAAAACCTTGACATGTTTAGCTGAAAGAACAGTTTTTCTGTGTCCTATGATCATGTTAACATGGGAAGTGTCTCTTCCATACATGCCACTTCAATGCTGAGCATAGAAGAACTTACTGTAAAACACTGCTACTTGTAGGCAAATGAGGATTGCAATTGCTACAGCTATGATGCTAGAAAGTTGGAAGAAGCCAAACGTGTGCACAAGGATCATGTTTCTGCTGGAGACCAGTTGCAGTCATGTGTTTATTGCGGTCATTATGGAATCTTTGGAATCGAAATCTGTCTCTGAATGTCATTTTCTTTGTGTGAGTAAAAACTGTCTGGTCTCTCGCTCTTTCTCAGGTAGGAACTTTCCACCATAATAGAGGTCACAGTTGGGAAGTTTATTACATGAAAAGAACGCAAAGGTATACCCAGCTACATAGCTTTTGGTTTATAATCTCTCTCTCTCTCTATGTCTCTTGTTACTTATTCAATTGTTCCAGAGTTTTAAATTGAAAACATCTTCAAGATGGATGCCTCAGCCGAGCCTTTAAATGATTATGGTCTTTTTCAGGTTGCCATTCCATGGGGTAAGCTCACTCTTGCATGTAGGGTATTCCGCTTCAAGTTCAGTTGCAATGCAAGTTACGTTGCATCCGGGAGTGATGACACAGACAATTGCCTAAAACCAATACAAAAGGCGGGTATTCTGAAACGCACGATGAATGAAGCGGAGAGAGGGAAAGAAGAAAGGAGGAGAGCACACAGGGCCCCTGGATTGATCTAGTTCAACAGAGCCATTACGTAAAAGAAAGAGAATTTTCGTTTTTCATGTAGTGTTGGCTATGAAATTACCGAGCCAGAAACTAGAAAGAATAATTTGACACTTGTTTCTCAAGTCGGTTTCATCGTGTGGCTGGTTAATTAACTCTCCCTGTCGAGTGTGCTATTATGGTTCCGACAGAAAAGAAGGGGGAGATCAGGCTGAAGTCTCTCTGATCCACCTTATAGCCGAGATGTCAGATCCATCTGAGATGCTCATCCTTTTTGGAGACAATTATACGATAGAGATATTGAAAATGTGGCATCGTCGTTGTTCATGGGAAAAGAAGACATCCTCTGGGGTATATGTCAAGTTGTCTAACAAAACCAAGGGGTAACATTTTCTATCTAGACACCATCGCTTTCCAATATGAACCATGTTGACTGCATGGGGATTTCACTATCAGATTGATCACCTCATGTTAAATGTTGGACAAACTTTAAATCAATCAATGAGACATAGCTTCTCCATGATGTATTGGAACTGTCAACTAAGAAGACTCTATATCATGTTGTTGAAGCAACCAAGCACCAAATGGTCATAAACATAGAATAAGAACATTATAAAAGAGAGTGTCATTCCCACAGCAGTAAACTGCAAAACCTGTGACTAGTTAAGTTTTTGTACAAACCAGTTTTTTGTGTAAAAAGCCTAAATATCTAACAAGCTCATCATTTGCGCTGGTCACTCTTAACACTGCCAGGAGGTTGACAAGGTCCTCCACTTTTACAGGTCATGGTACAGTGGTTTGAGATCTATAGCAGAGAGCTTGATTCACTAATCCTATTAAGAATGTAGAGTACCATTGCTTCAAGATTGCAATTGCAAGATCCCCTCTATTAAAGTTCCAGATGCCACTGCTCGCACCCAATTGTCAATGACAGGAGACGAGGCCAAGCACGTCTTTTACGATCCTCCTCATCATCATCAGAGTCACCACTTTTGCGGAAGCATGGATTCTTTTCCTACAATATTAAATGAGACCATTAACTTTCCAAAAAAATCAACATACATATATAATGAAGAAACACATACAGCAGAATCATCATCGGTTGTTCTGTCATCATATTCATTATCTAAAAGTACCAGCCAGCTTCAGCATGGTTATGACAACAAAAATGGGATAAACGAGCATACATTCCCTCCTCTCAACTAAATGAAATCTTATATGACAGCATGAAACTGTTGGTGGTGCTAACAACTTGCAAAGTAATTTACATGCTTCAGAGTAGAGGTACATGGTGAATAGACTAAATCCAAAGACCCAATCAAGTGAACCAGCCCGACGAAATCCATCTATCTTATATGATCGAGATGCAACAAGTCTCGTATCTTCAGTTGAGATAGATAACTGCAATTTCAAGGAAAATAAAGAAACCAAACTGGAATGGATCGACTTGGAGATGCAAATACTTATGTTCAACAGTATCTGAAGTGACATTACCAATTTCGACTCAGGATCTTCGTCTCTCCTGGATTCATGGTCTGATGTTCTCTTTGAAGATTCATATGGAAGACGGTCATCTTCTCGGTTTCGTTTCCGATTGTAATCTGCGTTTTCAGGAAAAAAGTACAAACAAGTGACGCCCATGAAATTGTTAAAATGTCAGAATGATTTAGAATCATTTTTGCCAATGTCACCTCTATTGTAACGGTATGATCCGCCATGACTCTGGCTTCCACCATGCCTTCCATATGGAAAACCATATGGTCAGAAGATCCTGAATAGTACTCTTCAAATAAAAGGCTATACAAAATAGTATAAGCGGCGCAAGAAAAACATCAGACTTGATGCTGCCTTGCATTGTAGAGGTATTGGGTAATTCTAGGCATCTGCTAAACTAAGGTACAGTATCGAAGGGTTTTAAAGTTGACAAACAACTAATGTAGCATGAAAACATCAATTAATTCCATGGATTTGGTTAACCCCCGGCCTCTTGGGATTCATCTTGCAACAAGCAACTCATTCGCCACCAAGGAGGTAGCTCAAAGACCAGCGGGTTTACCACACCGGAGAACACAAAGAGACTAAATGAACACTGTGACGCCCTAGAAATTCACCTCTGGCAAGGTAGCTGAAATCAATATAAGGAATTGACATCAAATTCCAGTCGATGGAAAATTTTGTCTCGTAAGGACTAAAGAGACAATAATTGGACAAATTTTGAAGTTTCCATCGGTTTAGATTAGGTTTCGAAATTCTTAGTCGTCAAAAATTAGGATTTCAATCCTCATACTCGAGCCTAATCTCGACCGAGCTTAGCCTGTGAAATTATCAAATTACCCTTTTGTTCGGCGCCCGAAAATTCAATCCAGTCCAGATTTGCGAAATTACCAAAGTGCCCCTCAATTTACACTATAGGGCAAAAATGCCCAAAAGTCTTTGTGGACCCTTTTCTCTCTCTCTCTCTCTCTTGCTCTCGCTCTCTCTCTCTCTCTCTCTCGCTCTCTCTCTCTCTTTCGGCACCCCGATCGACGCCCCCCTTTCTTCTTCTTCTTCTTCTTCTTCTTCTTCTTCTTCTTCTTCTTCTCGGAACCGAACTTCCTCCGACAACGTTTACCGCCGCCGCCACCGACCACCATCTCCACGATCTCTGCCCTCCCTTGCCGTTGCTCCCAAATCCTCCATCGCCATTGATAGCCACCGGACGACCAAGAAACAGCCGCGGAACCAGCCCCCTGTTTCGGCCCCTGCTGACCCGAGAACGTCGGGGCTCCTCCGGCCGTTTCCAACCTCCACCCACTACCCTTTCGACGTTCCCCTACCTTCCCTCAACATCCTCGACCCAACCTCGCCGCCGATTACCAACCGGAGCTGCCGCAATCGACCCCAAAAACCCCGGTACCCTGTTTTGGGGATCGGTCGGATTTCCCTTCGATCCGGCCGGACCGGCCACCGCCGCCTCTCGTCGCCTCTCACCGCCACCGCCAATGAACCCCCTAGACCTCTCTCTATCACCCCTGAGCTCGTGACCGCGTGGCGGCCGAAAATCCACTCAAACCGATGCCCTGTTCCCGACGCCCCAAAACCCAGCTCGGTCGATTCTGTTGGCCGCCGATCCACCACCTCCGGCCGCCCTCCATTCGCGGCCACTGATCCCGATCGACACCCTCGACCCCCTGGTCCTTCCACCGTCCACCCCCGAGCCGGCTGCCGTCCGCCAATCGTCGTTCCGACCGTTTCAACCCCCGGCGCCGCCTTACCCTGTCCGGGTCGATTCGCGCGGGCCGTGGCCCGTATTGGCCTAGGCCCGGTGGCCGAGTGGTCGGGTCAGTGGCCGGGCCCGTGGGCCATTTTGGCCTAGAAATTTGGGCCGTGGACCGAGAGTTTTGGGCCATTGTCCGAGAAGTTGGCCTGTGATCCGCCGTCGCCGTTCGGCGTCGTCGCCTGCGCCGTCCCCGTTGGGACTGCCCGAGCCGACTCAATTGGTTAATTGACCTTAATCCTTGGTCAGGGCGCTAATTGCGCCTAGGATTAGTCGTTTAGGCGATTAGGGAATTTAGGTACGCGATCGGGGCCGGTTTAGATAGAAATTGTGATTAAGTTAAATGGTCGATCGATTAGGTTAGTCGGTTAATTACATTGTCTGTGGCTAATTGTGATTAGTTGCAATTGATTGATTGTGTTTGATCGCGAGCGAGCGACAGGTTAGAGACGAGCGAGCGACAGGTTAGAGACGAGCGAGCGATCGACGCCTTAAATCGATCAATTTAGTTAATAAAGTATTATTGTACGAATCGAGCTACTTATGGCCTAATCGGTTTTGACTACTCGTGATTACTTGGTGGCCTTGTTGATTTGATCGCTTCGCTGAACTGCCTGTTTGCCTGTCTTTTTGTCCACTGGGTAATTGACTGCTTGTTTGGGATTTGATAGACCTTTTATGATTGCAGTGTCTAATGTTAGATTGCATATGCATACGGCCATGTGGAAAATCAAAAGACATGTTTTAGCATGAAAATGGCCTTTAGCCGATCTTTTACATGCATGAGTGAGCATTCGGCTTTAACCGAATATAATGAAATGGGTTGATTGCTGGATGTGTTCTGTGTGGTCATATGATAGAACGATGATGTTTTTCCTAACAAGTTCGTACTGTACCAATTGTATAAAACCACACGACTTGCTAGAAGCACGATAATTCATGGCCCGTATGGTACGTACGGTTTTAAGGGATTGTCGGATTCCGGTTGCATCTTGTGATAGACCGATGCCCCGTTTAGGGATGCCTACTTGCTGGTGCCGTACCAGGCGCACCGAAGACACCTCTTGTAGTAGCCGTTGCCGAGAGAAAAGGGACATAGCCCGGTCCTACCTGTAGAACGCTCGATTGCACCAAGGTGCTGGATTGCGTTATTTGTGGGAGTCGAATCACGCCTTCTTTCGCGTAGATCATCTCATGTGCCGTGGGCACGATCATCGTTAATAAATGGACTTGTGTGATGTCCAGTGCGTACTTGTGGATGAGATGCTTGTTTGAGTGATCGACTGTTTGGTTGTGAGTCGAGTCAAGCATTGCATTATGTGTGGTTGAGGTTGACAAGTATGCATGTGGATTGTTTTTATATAGTGACTGTATTTGGTTGTGGTGATATGTTATTGTGAGACTTCCGTTAGGATGCCCGGGCGAATCGATTTCCTAACCGAGTTTAGGCTTGATTCACTAAGATTTATTCTCACCCCATCGTGGGATAACTTTTTCATGTCCCAAGTGATGAAGTCTCGTGGACGCGAAGGATTGGCTTTTGGATTAGTCATCTGAAGTAAGATGAGAAGTTAGTCTTACCTGACTTAGTACACCTGCTAAGGTCTTGTCTAGTTTCCCCGAAGTATGGGATTGTGTTTGTACGGAAGTAGCGTCGATAGGATTAAGATTTATTTATGATATTTGAGTCATACTATTCTATTCCTATTTGTTTTTATTGTCAGGGAGCTAACACGTTTCCGCATGCGTAAGTAAATGATAGGTCGATAGCGTGTCTGGGACGCTATCTCTATGATCCCGTGGCGATAAGTCGAGGGATGTAGCGGGCTCGAGAGTCGGGGCGTGACAAACATAGCCCTAGAATGCTTACAAGGAGGTGGTACAACAAAAGGGGAGAAGCCCAATGAACCAGCACCATAGTCTACAAGCTGCCGTTGCGCTTCCAGCTCTTTCTGTACTATTTTTCCATATCCACCTCCACGTGAACTTGTTAGGGAAAATTGAATGGCAAAAATAAAGTCTTCCAACTATATTTGTAAGACAGATTTCGAGGAAAAAATCCGCACTAATCTTCACAAGAGATGATATTTAGAGAGAGAAAGAGAGAGAGAGAGAGAGAAGAAACTAAGATCGCATGCATCCAATAGTTGAATCTTTTAAATAAATGCTAAGAAGAACACTACAAATGATAACTAACATCCAAATGAGCAATTCAAGAAACTCAAATACAACTACAGATAAAACTATAAACACAAATATTTCTTCCATTTATTAGCTTGGCGGAAATTCCTCCATGTTATCGACCTTAAATTGCTAACCACCATACGATCTTTGCATGATAATATGCCCGCCCTATCAATTATTATCATTTGGGCCAAAAGCAGAATGCCAGCACAAATTATCATGCATTTCTATAGTTTACTCTAGAAACCATTTCCAACTGAAAGAACTCACATCCATCTGATCTTAAAATTACCAGAGCTATTGGAAAAATAATTTCAAAAGGATATCTGGGTCATAGTCAGTGCGATATTCATCTCGTCACCTGAAGAACAAATTAGAAAGAATGATTTAATTGAAACAAAATAGTTTTCTTAAACAGAGAAAAGTGGCAATCTCACTTGTCCACCACTTCGACCACGGCCCCATTGCCTTCCTTCATGAAATCCCCAATCAAAATCTACACGCATTGGACGGTCATCAAGAATTGTCCCACTAATATATATTTGACAGCATCTTCGGTATCTTCTGTAGAATAGAATCTAAAGGAAATTTAATAAACAAGGTACATAAGAAAATGCGTATACACAATGAGATAAGTGGGGAACATGCAAAAGCAATTGGACCATCCTCAGTAATAGCTCTATCTGACACTAATCCAACCGAAAGGAAATATAACTAATGTCTTATCATACAAGCATACAAAATTAGAAACACAGTGAAGTTTATATAGACTTGTAAAGTTTAGATGCCACATATGCTTTTTGATCACTAATGCGGTTGTTTATGTTGCGAACAAGTTGGGACTAGACTAGACTCACTGACGCAAAATTAATTTATCAAGATTTAATCGCAGGTAGTGGTCCAGATTGGATGTATGTAGCTATGCCTAAATAATAATGAAAAAAAATTGATATATTAAATTTGGTACTAGGTGAAGATTTAAGTCGGCCACGTCATAGAAAATTCATATATGGGGCAGCCGATGTATTTTTAGGTTATTCAAGCTATTCTTATACCAACTATCATGTGAAAGAATGTTGGTTAACATCAATACAAATTTCCCATTTTATTATATTATCTACACGTAAGAATTATACGAGCTATTATTGGACGTATAGGCAACGGAACAAGAGCCAAAAAAAAAATCATAAAGAAAGGGAAAACGACATATAAATTGTTTTGAAATCCACTTAACTTTTATTTCGTGCTTATAATGAATAAAGAGAAACTCATATATGGTCCCTTCTAAGTAATTTTTTTGAAGGTTTAATTACGTACGTCTATCATTCATTTTAATGTTATACGTAATTTGCACTTTAATGGTGGACGTTGGTTCCCCGCAGCTAATCGCAGAGTAACTACAAATGATATAAACTCGATGCTCTAATGATTAGCTAGGACCGAGATGGAAAAGTACCCAAAAAAATCATAAACCTGACGCATTAATACCGATTCAGTCCTAGACCTTTAAATTAGATCGATTTATTAGTAAAACATTTGTATGTTGGTATCAATTCAGTCGATCCACTCAATTTCGGCCAGAACTCGCTGACACTCGATATGGACGCCAACCGTACTCCATGGCATGAAAACGTTGACACATCATGTTACAGTTTTTTTAATATATATCCTTTATGTTTTTACTTTCTGAGGCAAGGCCAGCCTCGCCAGTGATCGGCCATCGACAGAAAGGAAAGAAAAGGAAAAAAATGGAAACAAGAAAAAACTAGTTCAAAAAAATTTATTGCGAGATTATATTATAAAAAAAAAGTTCACATTAGCATGCCGTCTATGCAACGCAAGATGACTGATGTTCACGTTAACAATTTTCAAGAGAAATTGGCTAAATGGACCGAATTTGTACCAATATGAAAATATGAAGAATTAAATTAGTCTAATTAAAATGTTTAGTGTCGATTTGATACCGATGCAATAGATTTAAGATTTTTTGTTTTTTTCCCTATAAAAACGCCCTATCTTTATATGTATATACATATTTTTTTTTCGTTGAAGAGCCTTGATCTTTAACATCGTCAAGTTCTTATTGACATGATATAAATATCTCGTTTAAATTAATCCGGTTTTTGAAATGGTAAGTATGATTATCTTCCTCAATCGATGCCCAAGTTTTTCTTTTTGGATTGTCATATTTTAACTCTCCCCTCCCTCTCTTCCTTAGAGAGATAATTTACCTTGCCCCTTTGTAGAGTGAAACCAGACCTCCTCATGCTAGAATGGGATCCCTGCCCTAGGGTAGGGATCCCTACAACTGGGACCGTCTGATCTCCCCATTCTTCCTCCTCCCCCAATATAAGGGGGCAATTCGACGCCCAAAATTTGTGGGATCCTCTGCTCTTAGGGCAGACTATTTGGATCCCCTCACGCTACCCAATGTATTCATCTTTGGATTTGCATGCTCCGGAGGTTTAATGCTCGAGTGCAAATCGTCAAATTTGTGCATTTTATCAAAGCCACATCAAGAGGATAGATGTGTTTCTCTTGGAATTACATACCTGTGAAATGAGAAGACTCTGACAACTAATGGGAATTAGTCCGGTACTCAAAGAGTTCCTAACACCTTATCGACCACAAAAGAAAATAGCACTAATGCGAGGCCTCATGTGCCTGATCAAACAATGTCCATTTTCGAGTTTTGTTCAGGATTCACCCAAAAAAAGAAAAAGAAAAAAGTTGAACAAGCTGCGTCACCACATCCATATGTCACGCATTATAGATGTCGTGTTCTAATAAAGTTGAATCCCATGGACGTTGCGTCTTTCCTGCAACATTTGGACTATGCGATAACGCACGTGAGGTCCACTCCCGATCAAGTGATATCGGTCGATATTTGGTTCAATAATCACAACAATCTTTGCCCCTTTTCCTCCGATAGCTTAAACTTCCGAGACAAACTGATTGGTCTTGCATGGTACTAGAGCACGGATCAAGAGACTAAATTCAGCTTACGCTGAGAGGGAGCGTTACGAAGTCCGCTGCTGGGCGCATAATGTCGGCATTTGAAACTTTGGTCCGTGACGACGTGATTCTGTGTCTAGCGGTGCATGCGGCGAAGAAGAACGTGGTGATGGTGCTCTGATCTGAACAGTCATAACTGAAAAATCAAGTGATTTGCTAATAACCATCACCATGCATATAAATTTGGCTTTCCGGCTTCCATTCTCAACCAAGTTAAATCCCAGCAGAATCAACACCAGAATAAGAGAGAGAAAGAGAGAGAGATGGAGGGGGAGGGAAGGGCGGGCTTGAGGAGACCCCAACACGGGCGGTCTCAATATTTTGCCTCTTCTTCATCGCTTCTCCTTCGTCATCGATTCCGGTCTCTGTCTTTCTACGTTTGCAAAATCTTAGCGTCTACGCATAACTTCTAGGGCGAACAACTAACAATAAGGGTTTGATAATGAATGTGTAGAGATAATGAAGATGGGGTTCATATCCCAGCCTCCGACTATTTCGGAGACACATATATTGCTAGTATTGGTGACGGAGGAGGTGGTGGGCTCGCTTCTTCCGCGCAAAGGGGCATGGAGTTTGTGGAACCGGCTGTTTTGTCCGCAACTCAAGTTTCCAGATGATTTTGACATACTCTCGGAATGCAATGATTCCCACAAATGATTTTGACATACTCTCGGCATGTCTATGGTTGCTTCCAGATCCAAGGAGATTTCAGTTTGCGTGTCAAATGTCATGTGGCCGGCGACATCTGGAATTCTGTGGCGCCATCCTATTTTACTTTGGCCGGGAAGCTCGCCGTAATTGTGAGATAAGAATTAAGTATCTTGTTAACAACTTCTGTGTGCGCTTAAGACCTATCGATCGTTTAAATTGGCAATTTCATTCATATGCTATCTATATATGTTGCAGAGACTGCCATCATCCCATACATATATAAATTGAACTTGCATCCTTACTATTTTATCACCAGCATACAGAACTAAAATTGTGATAATGTTGCCCAAAAGAGTCAAAATTTTCTGGCCATTAATTCATGCTATTGTCCTCAAGTTTGGTTCGGATTCCATCGCCGTTTATAATCTTTTGTTCAAGGCTTGTTTTGTCCGACAGTTCAGAGTGTTGATAACAAAAGCTGATTATTTCACTCTCCGTTGCAGATTCATCACGGTAAGACGATGTCTTCTTCTACCTTATATTGGCAACTCTGCGTTTTGAAGATCTACTTAATAAATTTAGTAATGATTTCTGGACTTGAAGAGTTCGCCGATGAAGCACTTCTGCAAATTAGAAAAGTCGCTTTTTGCTTCATAGTTCTAGAGAAAAATGAAAACCCGAAATAGGTAGTTGTTACTTGAAAGTCTTCACCTCCTCATTCAATGACTAACTGGATTCCACAGTAAGATAGGACAAGGCATGATTGATGGAGTGCTGATTGGCATGCGAGCAATCTTCTAATGCTACTCATCTGCGGTGATTGAATACATCGGACCTTACTCAACACCATTTCCAAGCGTGGCGTGGCCTAGCTCACATTCATTTGCCATTTCAAAGGAAGCAAAATCAACACCCGACCACGCTCTCATTTCCCGTGCAAAAATCTAGGATCAGGAGAAATCAAATCGGCATCTTTGGAATTGGGACAAAGATCTCCAACCGAATTGGCAATGCCACTACCGAGGGATTCTCCTTCGTAGCGTGGAAGCCCCTGGACGCAAGCATCAATCAAAGATGCAATGCACGATTACGAGCTCAAAACCGCGAAAATCGAGAAAAAAAATTGAAAGAATACAAAGAATTTGCCGCAATGTACGTTCGTGGATTAGATCGGGGAAATTATAGAGAAATGAGAAGTGGAAGTTACGTGGAAGGTAAAGCTCAATGACCAGGGGATTGTCCATGAACGTATCATATCTTCACTGGAGCGTGAGGTTCTTCGTCTACTTCTAGAGGCTCGATCGCGGTGCAGAACTCAACGCTTGATCTCGCGCAATGAAGTTTCCAGTGTGAGCTAAGTACTAGTAGGGGTGAGCACGGTCCGGTTGACCAGTGAACATTGATGCGTACCAAAGGAAAAATGGTATCATACCGATTACCAATACTAAACAAAGCTCAGAACGAAACCTTCATCTTTTAGTTGTATAAAGAACAATTTTTTTTTATGACCACAGGAAACTTAATTAATTAATCTGGTAGTATCAACATTAAGAAAAAGAAGATGTCAGTAGTAAGAGCGGATGCATCTATTACACTGGTTGTGAAGCAGCCAAGGGAGACTTCTCCATGAGAGTATAGATACAGATAAGCTGTCATGCCTGCGGGCACGATTACTGTCAAGTTGTCAACTACGTAGCACACTGTCAGATCAAATCAAGCAAGCGTGAGAACACCCAACCCGCAAAATACTTTCGCCGAACTCTCAGCTTTCGCCACACTGAAGTGCTTGTAGCAATTGGGAATAAGGCATCTGACGGACACAACTGGTTCAAGAGCTGAGGGAAAAAGCAAAGACGTGACCACATATTCCTGCGTCAATCAAAGATACAATAACAACTGGCACTGCATAAATCAGAGAGCACAACTATTATTAACGAGTGTTTGCAAAATTCTCAACGCAAGTGTGTGTCGAACAAGTAATATAATGATGAGAAAAGATCGTCCCACGGAGATTGATGATTAATGGACTAGTTAAATATTAAAAATGGACGAATTTTAAAATTTTTCTAACAAATAAAAATAGAATTGAGAATAAAATAAAATCGACAATATTAAGGAAAAAATTTGGAACTAGATGCAATAAAATCAATCAAATAAATACGTTTGAGCATTCTATTTCACCATAACCACTAGACATGCATTTCTTATATTTATGCATACAAGAACGACATCAAACGTGGGATAGCGAAATTTCTTCTGCTATTTACTATTATATCTCTAAGTATAATAAATCTACTCAGTTTATCAATCCACTATATTTCTCTGTGAATTTAAATAAACATAATAGCACTAAAATTTGTGAATATTCCCGGCTTACAATGAATCTTTTGGATCACCTTATCACCGAAATCTACACAAATAACATGGTATATTTATATCTACATTGTAATTTATTGTTATATATTATAATGAGCAACTGCATATTATCACTTCTCAGTCTTAAATATGCACACCGAGTCATTGAAATGATGGCTAGTCACTAAAAAGCATTATGCACAATAATATATAACTCACATGAATGAAATCACTCGCAAAACATAAATATCATGAAATTCATATCGTCATGGTCAGGCTACATCGTAGCCCTAACGAAAAAAAAAATAGAACATAGAAAAAATAAAAACATAATTTAAATCAAACATCTTGAATCAAAGAATAAGAATTTTGTCGCCACGTTGTCTTCACTTCAAAACACTTGAAAAGCTTCAACAACAAAAGAACGAACGATGCGAAAAGTAAAAAGGTAGACGTATCCAAGCTTGCAATGTTATTTTCTTTTTTAGAATAATATTCCAGACTCAAGAATCAAATAAAATCCTAAAGATAACATTAAAATATTTCAAAAATAATTAAATCTCTAAAGATAACATTAAGATATTCTAAAAACAAGGCTATCTTCTAAAAATTATGCCGGTGGCATCAAATTCCCTTCTCTTTTCCTTATCTTCTTCATATATTGTTATCCTACACGAACAAGAAAAATTTGAATAAAATAGAAGGAAATCCAAATATTTTTTCACATATATCACATTGTTTGTTGCTCAAAATAGATAAAATAACTCTATCTGTGCTTGATGCAGATTAATGCAAATGATTTATTTCGGAATGGGAGGGATGTACAAATAAATTTGTCACGTAATTTTAGTTTGGGATTTTTTGTTACCCAAAAATTATTTTTTTGTAAATTTGATACAAATTGACTAGTTTAGAATTTTTGATGACCCAAAAATTAGATTGCGACCAATTTATCATAGGTGTAGAGCCTTGAAATTTTTCATGGTATTAACTCAAATAAAAACAAATACATTGATTTCACATTATTATGATGCATGGATTACTAAATCCCGCGGTCCTCCACAGTTCATTCCCTCAATGGCTTTGATTGATGTAAATCGACGGCTCCCACGCGAGGGTCCACCAAAACCATCATAGGACGCACCAAATCGGATCATCACAGGGCTGTCCTATTTCTTTTGCAAATTTCAGCAACAAGAGACCCACACAGAGAGAGGGAAAAAAAAACAAGTGAAGGAGGAGGGGAAGCAAAAAAATGGTGGAGGCGATCGTGGATTTCCTCTAGGAGATGAGTCCCTTCAGGAGCCAACACTCGCCTAAACCTCTTCCGGATTCCGCCAAGTCGTGTTCAGACACACTTCCGAACGAAAAGACCAAAGGGTTTAATTGGTAAACCCGCAATGTATTTGTGGTCATTCAGCATGTTCGTGTGAAGTTTTTACTCATCAACCGTAATCACCGTGTTGGTCTCTCTAGGCTCTCCCTCCCTCTTCTTGTGTGCTCTGTGTTTCATGTGTGTTCACCTTCAATGACGTCCTACTTTTGGTGATCATCGACGAGTAATCTGAGCAAGTCTCTTCATATTATCAAAGTCCTTGTCAACAAAGGGAGGTGGTGGTGATTTTTGTTGGTAGCACGGCATTTGACGAAGCGGGGCGTATGCCCTTCCGCTAGTTTTTGCTTGCATTTAATTAAGTAATCCGGTTTTAGGGGGTCTCGAAGAGGAGTTAATTGGGAGATTTGGGCTTTGGTTGATGCTGGGCCTGAGCTGCAGATTGATGAATATGGGCTGCTTTTTTCTCTAACTTTTAAGTGAGATTGGTTGGGCTTAGTTTTTAGTGCTAATGGGCTTTCAGGGTTTGGGCCAGACGAAGAGTCCTAGGCTAACCATAGAAAGTACATAAGGTTAGGCATAGGCGGTTTATCAAGAAATGGGACTTATTTAGGTTCTAGTTAGGCATATCCTAAATTTATCAATTTTCAAAAAATTAATATATTCAATGCTGGAATATACTACATAAATTTCTTGCCGCACGTTATTAAATTTTTTTTTATCAGAATTTAAGAAACAATTAATTTAGTGCCAAATTTTCACCGAGGATCCCTTTAGCGGACGAGATTTTGTAAACAGGCAACATTTCAAGGGTGGAATCGGAAAAGCTGGAAACTTCTGGGCCAAAAGCGAAAAGAAAGCGGCCTGCATTAATTAAGTTTGTAACGAAAGGACTGGTATTCGACCCCCAAAAAAAAAAAGACGTTAGGACAGGCCCATGGGATTTTATTTCCTCGCCAACGAAGAAAACAATTCAAAAATGTTACATCTGTCGTCATCGCAGCTTGTTATTCACAAGTGTATGTGCGATTGCCGAGGATCGCAAACCTTCGCCGCATGTTTCTCTCTCTGTTATTTTTTTAACCTTATTTTTAGATTTATTTTAAATAAATTTATTGTTTAGCTTAACTTTGAAATTTAAATTTAAATTTATTTAATTTAATTTAATTTTAGAAGTCCACGTGGACTAAATTTCTTTAAAATATACCATGTCACATTAAAAATTTAATTATAGATGTCAAGCCTTCGATTTAGTCTGAATTTTTCGTCAGCAGCACCTAAGTGATCGATTTTTTTCGGCACAAATTTTTAGTACTAAAATAAGTGTCGTACAGAACTTTTAACACTTGTGGGGTTCTTCTCTCTTTCTTTTCCTACTTAGGGAGTTATAGTCATCTTTCTTAAACAACATTTTATCTCTATAGACATGAAGTGCTTCTCAAATTTCCCACTAAAAATGTAAGCTAAGTAATGTGCTCGTCCAATAAAGCCTCGTAACTTGCTTCGGATCACAAAACTTCACAACATTACACGTTCATTATTATCGAATGTGGTCAAGCTACAATAGGTTGGTGTAAGAAATGATGGTAGCAAGCAAAATTCTTTCTAGAAAGTACAAACATTAATTTCATGTCCATCTATTGTAATAGTTTTCCCTCTTCGGATGTCTCTACCAGTTCGTATATTACTGAAATCATCGCATTCTTTAATAATTGTGACCAAATTTCTTTCAAATACAAGATCTGCGAATACCCAACCAAACACTTCAAGTCAGGGACATCAAAGCAGTTATCATATAATATACTCGATCTTGCAGGATGTGATAGTACAAAAATCATCATTATTGTAGCCATTACTGGACTTGATGGTTGCCAGTGTCCATATTAGTATCGACCGGTTAAAATTGGCCGGGTTGACTTAACTAACATAATTGCAAAAAAAATTATGGTTGAATCTGCAAAAAAAAAAAAAGAGTTTAGGATCGAATTGGCGTAATTACAATAGATTTATGACGGTGGCGATCAAACGTGAATCGAGAAGCAGAGGATAAGGACCTGAGCGAGAGGAAGAGAGACGCAATCGAAGGCAAGTGCGACGAAGGCAGGCGATGGAGGCACGACGGAGGTAGCGATGGAAGCAGGCAACAACTACTTGCGACTTTGCGAGCTGCCATGGCAAGAAGTGCTCACGAAAATTGAGTTAGATGGGTCATGCATGCACTTCTTGTTGGTTGACTTTCATTGGTCGAAAATGGGTTCAAAATAAGTTTCACGTGTGGATCATTTTCAACCCATTAGATTTTTCTTCAATTTTGTTGGATCCATCTACACCCATTTTATATAAAATATGGGTCAACAATAGGTCATTGACCCGTATTGACGGCTCTAAGTTGTATTTGTGCGTCTGACTTATTATCATTCGGCTTGCCGATCATTGACGATCAGCAACAATTGTTACATTGTTGTTGAGTATCTTTAAATTAGTCCCTCATGTTCCTTATATTTTGGCGAAAAAAGAATAACATTTTAAGTGTAAGAGTGAATTATTAGGTTAGCGTAGAATGAGTTGATTTTTAATTCTAATTTGGGAATGTCGACCGTTCTTAACCGTAAATGGTCCAAGGAAGAGTCACAATCCATCCGAAGTCTATCACGACATTAAGATGCACTAACATCTTGAAAGAAAATAAGGGTGATGTAATCTTTTACGTCGTGTTATCAATTTATCTTTTAAATACTCGGGAGCACGAGTAATCTCATCTTCGAGCCCCGATTAATACAGCCAATCCATGCAAAACCATTACGTCCACATATATTCAGCTATAGACTTCACATATAAAGTTCGAATAGCGACAGAACTTGCACGGTGGCCTAGACATTTAATACAAGTTTAATTTAGTCCCTAAACTATATGAAAATCTTCTCTGTTGTCCTTCCATTAGGAGTGTGCAAAGGAACTGAGAATCACTCGGAATCGAACCGAATCGGCTCGGAACTAGTGGTTCCTAAGGGAACCTATTCCCGTTTCCAAGTGTGGAACCGCCCACCCTCCCACCTAAACCAGACCGACAATATATAATATATATTACTGAATTTATAAATTTTTAAAAAATGAAAAATATTAAATCTCTAATTTGAAACTCGCCTATCTCGTCTCACTCTCATCTTGGCCTCTTCATCTCCATCTCTCGACTCACAATCTCAACTCTCCACTCTCATCGACTCATGGCCGCGCCTTGGGCCATTCATTGCCTCCCTGTCTCGCTGTAGGTAGCTTCCATTTACTTGGTGGGACAGGTTTCATGAGCCTACTCGGGAACAGGACCAGATCGGGGGTTCGGTTCTCGAGTTGGAACCAACGAGTGATTCCCGATTTTGTTGTGAAATCTTCTCTAAGTATTTTGATTCCGACAAAGCTATCTTTCTTTAAATGGAATAAGTATAATACCTATATTATTTTTAATTGCACAATGAATGAGTGAACATTAGTTTATATTGACCCATTTCTGCCATTAAGACTCAAGTAGAAGAAGTCATATATTTGCTTCTAAAGACGTTCAGATAAAGTTGCCTCTGAAGATGCTCAGATAGAGTTGCCTTTGAAGGCGATCATATGGAACATGTTATTTCTGAAGGGTTATTCGTCTGAAGGATTATATGATGTGTCAGAAGGACTTTATTGAAACTCAGTATCACTGTGACATTCTGATTTCCAGTCAATTTCAAACTCATTAATGTGAAATGAATCTAGAGACGTATTTCAGTCATATATCGCTCGAACCTGATCAATTCGAGTAAGCTGACCAAAAAGAGAAAGGCTAGCGCGAGACAAGGTACGTGGACCTAGGGAATTCGGATAAGAAATAGCGCTTTGACCATAAGTATTGTCGAGGGGATATTTAGAGCTACGAAAGGCCGATCCAAGAACGATTAGGGAATGCCTTGCGAGTGTCATACGATTGAAGCGTGGGTGATGCTGTTTAACCAACGTATGATTTGCAAAATTTTCCTTAATCGGACAGTGACGATCGAGACCAAAGGGACTAGTGATAAACCCTCTCAATTACATGACAACCAAAGCCACCACGAATTGATGAGCCCTAAATGTGATGAGAATCACAAGGTCGATACGCGTAAAGTCCGCAAAAGCCACCCGTCGGTTCGGGATAGGCTGGAACCACGTCTGATAGAGGAAATCATCAGAAACGAGTCTTGAAAAATAGAGAATCAAGAATTCCAATGTTATCGGATTGGCCGTCGCCCTATTAAAGAATTTTGGAACGAGAAAAACGACGTTCTGAACGTCAGGGGTAAAATTACATTTTTGCCCCTCAAGCTTAGAACTTTGCCATGCATTTGAAGAAGGGCATTTTAGACTTTATATACCCTCAAGGCTGCCAAATTCAAGAAGAGAGGAGATCCATTGGATCAAAGTTTGAATGACAAGGGGACAAGTGCCAATGGATGGTGTAAAGAGAAGTTATGTCCAACTTTATTCACCTACCGTTCCACCCATTGATCAAATTAGTTGAATATGAGGCTATTCTCTCTCTCCTCACTCACTTTGGCTGGCCTCCACCCTAAGAACTCACGCCAATCATCTTCTTTCTCTTCCTTGTTCTCTGCCCGTCGCCGACCAGAACTGCCACAGCCGTTCACCGCCCACGACGCCCACCGTCTGACCGCCGGCCGACCACACCAACTTAGACCTACGTCTTGCCAACCTCCTGGAAGTGGAAGCGAGCCATTTGGACCACCGAGGAGCTCCGGCCAAGAGTTTTCCCGAAAGCCGATAGAAACAGACTCAACCTGAGCTAGGTGAGGTTTCTAACCCCTTAGGAGGCCGAAATGTTGGAGTTTTGAGGTCAAATTTTATGGAGGTCTAGCATACATGTATATGAATCTGTGGTAAAATTGAGAGTGATTTGGGGAAGTTTTTACCTCAAATGGGTCTTGTGAACTATGGACAGAATATGCGGGAAAACTGACTTAAGGAATCCGGCGACTTTCGAAAGGATTTCGGCGACCATTCGACTTCAAACTCACGGCGAGCCTCTTAGAACCTTAGATAGACATGTTAAGAGGTAAGATAGTGAGTAGATGAAGGATTTGATGAAGGTTTAAGACTGGAAGTGCACGGTATGCACAGAACCGAAAGGAACCGATTCGGTTCTGTGTAAAATCGGTTCTGGTGGGAGCAAGGTTAGATGGTGATGAGTCTCAAATTGATGTTTAAAACATGTTAAGATGATGAGGGTTGTGTTATGGAGGATTATGATTCATGGATTGAGGAATTGGGCAAAGGAAATTGACGAATTAATTGAAATTCCTAGGTTGCGTAGCTAGTTCGACCTTGAACCGTAGGAGGCCGAATCATTGAAGATCTAAGAAGTGAATTTTGTTGTTATCAAACGCAAGGTAAGGGAATCCTAAACTTAGGATAGGAAGATTGGATTCGATTGGGTGAGTCGAGCGATAAATTGTATGAATTGTGAGAGTTTTCAAGAGATTCGTTCTTGAAATGTCCTAAGGTTGTATAGTGGTTTATATATGCCATTGCTTGTGATTGAACTACCCGCCATGTGTGTGTGCCACTTGATTGCCTTGTATGCCATGAGTCTTTGAATTGTGCCTGAATTGCATATGTCGACATGTAAGGAAATTGAATTAAGAAGTATGGCATGAGCATGGCATGGCGAGGCCCTGAGGCGTACGAGACGCAGGGCGGAATATGGATACCCTGATGCGATGTAATCGCGGGGTGGAGTTGAGGTTGTGTGACGTCCTGATGCGATCTAATCGCGGGGTTGAAATGGCCACGGTCCTGATGCGAATTATTCGCGGGACGGAGGTATGAGGTGATGATGATTGGCCTGGAGATTCATTGGAACCTGATGCGTTTATGCAAGTTGCCAATGACAGTCTGATGCGTTTACGCGGACCGAGCCTAATGCGATCTAATCGCGGGCTGGAGAATGAGGCAGGCAGGAAGAGGTGGTTGTGGTGAGATGGTTGGATGAGGTATGCATAATCATCTGAGTGTGACATGGTGTCATAGTTGCATGCCCATTACCTGTGTGTCACTATCTTTATTTGTATGTGCCTGTATGATTATGATGTTGGAATTTTGGGATAGATGACTGCCTGAGTGGACGATCAGCCTAACCTAGGGTTAGGACTTTCTTACTGAGATGTGTATCTCACCCCTTTGGGGATCCCTATTTTTACAGATCCTAAGCCTTGGCTATGTGGCCTATTCGTTTTGGGGATCCCAAGGAGATAACGACATATTTTGACGAGTTCCCGGATAGACAGGGGAACATTTTTGTGAGAAAATGTATGGTTGTATTGGTCGATAAGGGTAGCACGGATTGGAAGCCTCATAGGTTCGAGGCATGGTTTAAGAAGGTCGGTGACGAGACGATTGGGCCGCTGAAGCCCCATGAGGTACCCAAGGAGTTATCCCTGATTGGTGCCAGACCGCCGGGGAGCAGGAGCTGCCAGAGGGTTCTGTAGTTGGGTCTAGGAATGGACTAGAGAAGACCCCGACCTTGGAGTTCACTAAGGACGAGGTGATTGTCGTGGAGGCCACCGAGGAGGATCTGGCGGAGCCGTCACATGAGGTGACCATGGAGGTTTCCATCGAGGTCCAGTCAGAGACTTTCTCGGAGTACGAGTCGACAGAGGATGCAGAGGATGCAGAGGACTCCAGCAGCTCATCTTAGGTGTCCTGACTTATTGGCTCGATCATTGGATGGCAACCCCTGACCATGGCTATTTTGGATGTTGATGATGGTCATATTTTTGATATGCTTACCCCGTCGCCCCTTGCGTAGCGGATTCTAGTAGTCGGTAATTGTATGAACAGTATGTCACGATGTGTGAAAGTCATTATGCTATCCAGGTCCCACTTAACTTATATTTTGTACGGGTATTTATTCGAGTACCGTTTTCGCGTGCTTAATGTGTATATATATATTATCTCTCGACTTGTTTGTGGATCTTGGGACCACGAAATATGCGTTGTTTGCTTGCGGGAATGTTTGCGTGCTCGATGGGTTCGGGGCGTGACAATCACAGTTCAAGTTTATCTATTCAAAGTGAGAGAGTCTTTACTTTTGAAAACTGTTTCTGAACACTGTTTAAATTCTGTGTTCTCTAACACTCATATCCCGAAGACCCACGAATGGCAGGCTTTCGATTAAGGTAAGTTCTTTTATGGAAGTCTGTGATAATTGATTGATAAGATTTTCCTTCAATCAGACCAAGAGGGAATCTATGGTTGGATATCATCTTCTAGGAATAAGACTTGTGATTTACTCGAATCTATTCTATTTTTGGAAACTTAAGATTTAGTTGTATGGGCGACTGAATCTGAAGAGTTTTGATTCTACTTCAACGGCTATCACATCTCCTCTGATACAGTCTTGTTCAATCACGATTGATAATGTCCAATCAAAGATTGAAGAGAGATCTTTTGAAGGTTTATCCAACGACTAGTTTGGAAGCAAAGGAGTATAAAATGAGAATATGTTCTTCACTAGAAACATGCATAAATTGACTCACAACACTTACTACATAAGCAAAATCTAGGCGAGTGTGAGACAAATAAATTAATCTTCCTACTAACCTTTGATATCTCTCCTTATTAGTTGGCACTTGATCAGAATACTCTCCAAGTTTATGATTCTATATTATAGGAGTATCAGCGGGCTTACAATCTAACATTCACACTTCAGCCAACAAATCAAATACGTATTTTCTTTGTGATAAGAAAATTCCTTCATTAGACCTAACTACCTCAATACCCAAGAAATACATCGAAATCAATAACGATATTTAATCTCTCGATTGGATCGGGGGCAAATGCCTATCTATGTGGTATGGTTTGACAACTATCCCTATCGGATTACAAATAAACTTCTCGATGATGTATTGGTTCATTGAGATCTAATCCAAATCGCGACGTCATTTTTCTTGCTCCTAAATGGGCCTTTTTTCAATCTTTTAGGTTTATGCTATACTGTTGGAGACATAAAAGCTTAAGAAGGCAAGGGGATCCTTGCCTATAAAGGAATCAAATGGTCCCTTTTTTTGGGATAGAGGGACTTGAGCTCTCACAATTTTTAAAGACGACGGATTTTCGTCTTACTTTTTATTACTATGAGAATCAATCCTATTACTTCGGGTCATGTGCAATGCATTCTCATGTCATAGCATAATTTGTTGGACCGAATTGGACAAATACGAAGCACGGTCCAAGCGTTGAACTGGACTATAGAGTTCAAGCCCAAGTTCGACCATTTTCCATCTCTCCTTCTTTGGGCTGGTCAAGAGGGAGAGGCGGGGAAAAAACAGAAAATCGGAAAGCACTTCTTCTTTGCCCGTTATTATCTTCTTCATATTGCTATCTATGATGCTAAGCTTTGCTTCACTGTGACTTTTCTTCTTACCATAGATAGGAAGAGCTATATGTTGTTATTTATTTCAAGAACAAAACAAAATAGTGCCTTTTTTGTATCCCATATAGAATAGAAAGGAGAGAGAAAGTCTCTGATTTAGTTAGAAGGCTACTATAGTCTTTTAGATAAAGAGAAGTGGGCAAGTGGGCTAGAGTCCACCATATTCGTGTTCCAGTGCGTGAGTTTGGGTTGAACTTTATTTGGGTTGAACTTTCAGAAGCAAGTGGGATTCCACATTACTATTGTGAACAAGGTCATGCACTAGGCAACGTGTATGTAGGCTCACAAGATCGCGGGGTGCATTTACACTAGATTTCCATTTTTGCAGGCGAAAGATGGCGCGATTTTATGCGAGAAAAGCAATAGCGGTAACCGGCAATTTAAGTAGAACTGAGATAGCAGCCAAACAGGTCGCCTTGCCAACACTCCTCAAACTTGTATCAAGTTTGCGATGAGGATGGCGACGAAGAACTCGTCCATCCAATAACACTCCAACGGAGGCGGTGACGACAAAGACGGGGGCGGAGGGAGTGGTTTCAGGAGGCAACAGGGCGGAGGCGAATCTGACCTCGGGATGGGACTGACGGGGCTTCTTGGGGGGGTCATGGCCCATAATACTATGATCCCTTGCCATACATGCAGAAGATCCGAATTCCTCTTGGAGAGGGTGAGACGTGTGAGAGATTTTTTTTTCCAAAAGGTAGAATACTCAAATGGAAAGGATTTCCTAATAAAAATTTAGAGTTGCCGTTAAATCATGAGGTGGATTAATTTGGACCGTATATTTTAAATTGAACAGTTCAGATCAATCGTGACAGAAAATGATAGAAAATTATTAATGATAATACACAAAGATGAGGAGAGAGGAGAGAGAGTGGTGCCTGTCATTCTCTGGACTACCGTAAACTCCAGAGGTTTGGCTGCGGTTTAATTTTCTTTTAAATAATAAATCTGCTTTGACCATACTTGCTTGCTGACGTGGCACACGGAACGCTGGTTAGAGAGCACGCTGACATGTACTTCCGGGAGCACCTTATATTTTCTTATGGTATATAAAGGATTCTTCCCAACTCCGCCCCCACTTCTCTCCGCCGCGGCCCCCCAAAATCCCAAAACCAAAATTGAAGCTGCAATGCGAAAGGGATTCTGTCTCGCTCTTGTCTCTTCTTCTTCTCACCGTCGCATCCTCCCAATGTTGCGAAGATCTGTCCATGGATGGAGGATGAAGCAAGAAATCCAGAACTTGACAACCATTCGCACGCCTTCTTCACCTCGCGTTAATCCGGTTCGTGACTCGCCCACTCCTCTTCCCCCTCTCTTCTCCTCCTGCCGGAAGAGCCTCCCACCCACGTCTCACTTTCGTTTTACCCGCCAAACCGCCAGATCCGTCCCTACGGGGTTCTCCGCCACCGCGTACTGCTCTCGTGCGCCCGAGCCCGCCGGCTTCACCCGCGTCGAGGATCCGAACCCCAATGTGGACAGCCTGAGAGAGAGCTCCGATGGAGTCGATGACGGGAGGGAGGACGACGGCGAGGGATTCGGTCGCAGGAGGACGCAACCCAAGCAACTCTCCAGTACTGTTGTGGTCCTCACGTGCAGGTCCAGGAGCGGCGAGTGCCGCGTGTTCCTGCTCCGTCAGGTGAGTGTTGTGAAGGTTGGAGCTCTAAAGTTTGGATTTTGGAAATTGGAATGAGACTTAGGAAATTTGACTTCTTGCATTTGGGCTTGATGATTGTTTGGTTTCCCAAAAAATATGGCAATGAAATCCAATCGTTTTATCGAACCCTAATTTGTGTGCGGTATGCGTTTAGTGTTGCCGTGATGCCTTTCATGCCGAAAGCTTTGGTTGCGATGGCTTCGTTTGCAGGGATTAAGTAGAGACCGAGTACCCGTCATCAGCTGCGACGAACCAAAGGTGTTATTCAATTCATGCCAATTGAGGATGGATCACGTCGTGGGGGATTTCGCTTGCATTGTGCATTGTTTTATGCTTCTGAGTTTCATCGGTTGCTGTCTGTTTGAATGCAGCGTCCATACCTGAAACTGTGGCGGCTTGATGGGGATTATTTTGAATCCTTGATGCGGAATTCGAAGGTGTGACTGACAAAAAGCTTTTATCCTAGTCCTTGTGCTTGTTTCTTTACGAATTTATTCTCACAGAACTGCAGGGGAGGCTTCAGTGTTTCCCTCCCGAAGCAGAAAATTTTGGTGACACGCACAAGCATTGACGAATTAGTGGACGATGATAGTTTTTAATTGGTTGTGTGATACTTGTTTTGTTTTGACTCTAGAACTGCCTTCATGATATCTTACCTTTTTATCCCATATATTTTCTAGCTTAATGCTGTAATTCTAATTCACAACTTATCACTTTTCCTTCTGAAGAAGCACCGGAATATCGATTATTATACTCGAGGAGAAGAGAATTTTCACAAGAGAATTTTCACATATATTTTGTGTCATGGAAGTGATTGTCTTTAGTGTACATTAAATGATCTTTCGATCAGTGTCATTTGATACTAATCTAAAGGATCAATTTGATTTTATCTCCATCTATGGGTGGTCTCTGATGATCAATCCATCCGGTGTCCATTACTACCGGGCATGTGCCAAGGCATGTTTTTCTGCAATCTATTTCCAGTTTTGATCGCTGTTAACTTATGAGGTCCGGTTTAATGTCAGCATTAGTCAGTTTGCTATATGTTTTTGCATCTGTTTTAACTGGACTCCATATATATCGTTCTGGATCTCACTTCTTTATTAGGCTGTTGTTAATAAGCTTGAGGTCTGTCGTGGAGACGAGTTTCGTGTGGCTTTTGAAGAAGCAATGAAGTACGGTGGCCAGGTAAGGTTATAATGGTGATTGCCCAGAAATGAGTATTTCCTTCTTTTCCCTTCATTAAGAGTCTAAATGTCAAGTTTATCTTACATATATCCTTCGGGATCTCACTTCTGTTATTTATTAGGTTGCTAATAAGCTTGAGGGATATCCCGCACGTGATTTTCTCGTAGCTGAAGATGATCGCCCACCAAGAGATGTATTGCTTCCTTTTCCTCCCTTCTCTAAGGTTTTATGTTGCTGTTCTAAGTGATGGCTGTAGAGAGCATCTACGATTCTTTCTAGTTTATTGGCTTCAACAATTGTGCTTATTTTGTTAGAGTTAGGGTTGTACATCATTCTCCATGCATTGATTTCCAAGGAAATGCGGCACAATATCTTCTTGAGTAGCAGAGACCACTTCATTCTAAAGGCCAATCACGTCAATTTCCTACCCTAGAGGATGGCTAAGAATCCAAAAGTCAATTCAACTCACTTATGTTGTTGCGTTTTTAGTAGTTGATCGACTTTTATGGACGATGTGAATCTTCATAGATGCTTACCATATTTGATTTTTATGTGGATTACACCTATTTGTAATCTTGAATTGCAGTTTTTAGCCACTCCAGATATACAAAGCTTTATTTATTGGTTTGGTTTACTTCATGCTCTTCAAATTGCACTGCTTCTCTCTTCTCTAGCATGACTTTGCCCTATGACTGCCGCAGCCTTTCATTTTAATTTCAACCCGGGGATTGACAAAGATGCTTGCATTAATTTATTATGGAGCGGTAAGATTTATTGCTTTAGATCTCATTGAAAATATTGTGAGTGCTTCTTGCATGTGGTATAGTGGACCATCAGAGCAGTCAATAATAAGTCGTTCCACGTTGATGATGTTTATGGCTTTTCGCATTAGCAGGACGATAAGAATGATGAGGACAATGAGGACAGTAAGGATGATAAGGACGATGAGGACAATGAGGACAGTAAGGATGATAAGGACGATGAGGACAATGAGGACAGTAAGGATGATAAGGACCGTTTGGACTCACAATTTGAGAGTTCTGATGAAGACATGAGCAAGGAATCTCCCACCCTAATGAAGACAGTTGTTCATGAGTGAGATTAGTGAGTATTCAGGCTTGTGTAATAGATCTGGCCTCTGTTGAAGATGACACTGGAGTCAAGACTGTGTTGCTTTCCATTTTTTATTTTGCACCTTATCTATTATAACTAAGTGATAGCCCTTCCATTATCGGCTCGATGCTTAACATCACGATCAGCCTTTACCACAATACATAATCCTGCTTGGTCTGTTCATCTGGCTCAAGCTATCATGAACATGTTTCTCCTTTACTTGTTGGCAGGGGCCATCTCAGCGGTGTCGGGAAGCTTTGGAAGCAGCATGTTTTGGTTAGTTTTTGTAATTGATGGTTTGTACATGATAAATTGTGCCGTGATCTTTTCATTCATTCTTTTTTACTTTTTTCATTTTTTTTTTTGTTCGAAGAAAGGACAATAAGATCTGTAATTTAAATTCCATAAGAATTGCAAAATTGGGAATGTATGAGGCATTTCCATGATCAAATGGCACTGGAAACACAAAAGCCACAATTCAGGATAGTGCATTTTGCATCACAAAAAAAAGAATCTATTTTGTTTTTGAAAGAAAAGACTTTTGACAAATTGATGATTGAAAAATACCAGGGCTTCGATAGGTATAACAATCAGATCGTTGATGATAAGTCTTTCTGAAATCCGGCAGGATGATATTGATTTAACATCACAAGCCTTAATGAAAGCTTCTAGGATTATATTGATTTGACATGACAAGCCTATCTCAACACCAGAAGGAAAATCACGATAGAAAGTCACTTGGCCGGGGAACTGCCAATCGGCCCGGCCATAGTTGAGGGGCATGGACAAAGAAAGTACCTAAAAACATCTAGGGGATGAAGTGAGCTCAATTGCGAAATTTGACCATGAAAATTTGCACGAAAAAGAAGAGTTGAGGACCAAAGCGCACAAATTGCAAAATCTAGGGGATAAATAGTGGGTGCACAGAATAGAGGACCGATACAGTCATCCCTTTTGATATTTATAAGAAGTCCTTTCCCTAGCAAGCCCTCTATTATCTCATGTGTGAAGAGATTATGCCGAATCCAAAGTGGCCGAACATGATGCACCGAGAAAGTTGTTTCCCTGGCTTGGGTACGACAGTTCCCGACAACTGGTGGATGAGCCTTGGACTTGTCGTGTCTAACGTGGATGCACGCACAAAAGAAACAATTGAGTTCAGAATAAATTGCAGAGATGATACTTGGACACAATGAATTTACAAGGTTTAGTAATTTGCCTACCTCTCGGGGAGAGATTGACGAAATTATAATCAGCAAAGAAGATATCACAAGTGCTCGATCACACTTACTCAGAAGTGTTTCCTAAATTATGCCGAGACCCACGAGAACAAATACAAGAAAAGGGTTAATCTCGTCATGAGTAGGACTAGTAGAGCTTATAACTTGTACTAGAAATTTGTAATTGAACTCTTGATATAGACTCAGATGATATAACCAAAGCTATCGATGAGTGGAACTTTATTCAACTGGCTACGAAAAAATCCTAGGGCAGCATCTGCATTGAAATGAGTCTATCCTAGTAGCCATTTCTAAGGAATTGGAGCATTTTCGTAGTTTTTTCTTTTTTTTTTCTGCTATTTATAGAAAGCTTAATAAGTTTAACCATTGGGTAACTCCATGTTATGAAAGATCGACGAGCCATGAATTGGCATCTTGAACTCCCATATCCTCTGAACTTGTGCTAAAAAACATAATTATCGTCTAAGAATCCTCATTTGAAATTATCAACAACATAATCATTTTATGTAAAATTGAGTTTAATAAAGTTGCTAAGACTTTATACAACTCCCCACTCAACCACAAAGCACCGCCAAGGCATTACATAACTAGTCTCTCAATCCATTCACAACTAAATATTTCATAAAATATTTACATACAACATGAATGGTAATCAAATGAGGAAAATATTTACAAGTGACGAACCAATAAGAAATCCACAAAATCAGATCCGATAATACTTCTCATAAACACGGAAAGACTCAACAAACTCCTTGGGAGACTTCTTGAACCTAAAACGTTTCTCTATAGTGGCTCTTGTGAAATCCTCAAGTTTATGCTGGCAAGAAATTTGTCTTCGCCAGGGCACATTCTATTTGCTCTAGGACTCATTTATAGCAAGAGTCAATGTTTTTCTTACCCCGACCCTTGTAAACTCTATTAGGAAATTAATTCAAAGTTTCTAGCAATATAGGCCTTTTTTTCTCAAGTCATCATAGATCTCATGCCATTCTAGAAGAAGAGTATTTCTCACGGCTTTGATTTCTTAAAGTCTAGCATGACCCAACCCCTCCTTGTAAGTGTCGATTTTTCCTTGTGTCCTTGGGAGTGCTGGAGTTCACCATATGGTATTTCATAATTCCTACAACAAACGGGATTAAACATAAATCATGATGCATAAAATGATTTTAAAAAGTACCATCTTTTAGGAAATTTCAATACGAATACATTGGCATCAAGATCACCTCATTCGGACACTTCACACGCCCCAAAGAGGCCCCTACGAGTGGCCTTCACACGCCGCACGTGCTAGCCACGCGTCGTTCAATGGTGAGCATTAATCAGTCAATGGTCAACTATTGACCATTGACCGGGCCGGGTTGATTCTCGGGTTGAGTCGCTACGTCAGCATGCCCCATCACCTGCCGCGTAGGCAAGCACATTAGCACCCTGCGGCACCACGTCATCCAAGCGGTTTGCGCCAGTTGAGTCACGTGCGCCACACCGTCGTCCTATGGCACGTGTGGCACTTATAGACTCCTTTGGCAATCTCTCTCGGTGGTCAACCACTCATTGAATTTATATCGACAAGTACATTCTAACTATGCATTAATATTTCACTTTCACTGAACAAATTTTCGAAATTTGCCCAAAAACTTACTAACGCGCAAAAACGAGCCTTAATTGAGACTACAACGAACAACAGGTTATCAAACATGGCAAACTCGGTTCATATGATGTACCACGATCAGGAAAACGAGTCGAACTCACTCTGATTCCAATAAAGAATACAAAATCCTTGTTTCAAAGTGAAACAAATGCTAAAAATCTTATTATAATACGCCCATTGAGTCGCTAAATTGTGTCACTAATCGGAGCACAATCACATGAGATAACGTATCCATTGTCCACATATTAAGAGCCTCCAACGAACGGCCTTGCGAAAATTGGTTGTCCGAACGAGTGCGAGATAAGTTGGTGGGACTGTCCTTGAGAGCGTTTTGGAGTTCACATGAACAAGGAATAGATTTTCTGGAAAAGCGTATCCTCCTAGCGAATCGGAACTTCCCGGTGCCGGACACCACGGATACTTCCCTATAATTGTTTTCTAGTGTGCTCCCATTGAACTCCTAGCTAGTGAAAACAAGTTACATCAATAGGCGCAAATTCGATTGTCCACAGCCGAGTTGACATAGGCACCTGAGGCCCTCCCAACCTCGGTGGAGTTGCAATTGTATGACTCTCTCAGCTTGCCGTCGATCATGAAGACGGTGCCAAACCCAAGAATCCACCGCCGGTTCCCCTGGACCGGCAACCAGGACGATGGTTATTTTTAGACCGTTCTCCTAGTCGAACACGTAAAAGATCAACTTGGTCTCTTTGAGCTTTTCGTTGGAGTTGAAAAATTAGCTTCTGAGGAATGAGAGTGTGGCGAATTTCGGGATTGCATTTGGTGCCATTTGTGTGAAAATTCGATAAATGACATAATAATTGAATGATGGAAGACTGGGGGAGATGAGTGTGATTTTAGGATGATGCATGGGAAAAGTTGAAATGCATGTGATTATGGGTGTCAATATGGCCCGCGCCGGCCTGGCTCGAAAGAAAATTTAGGTGTATTTTAGGGCCGGATCTCGGTACGGTTCCCGCAAGGCGCAGCCCAAAAAAAAAAAAGTGAGCCCGAAGAGACGTGACAAACCTAGTTGCTATCCCTCTACTTCTATGTCGGTAAGTATCCAAACGTCGCGGGGATAGAAAATATTCATTTACTGTATGCATACCGAGTTTTATTGAGTCGAAGCACAATAGCGATAATCAATTAGCAGTAGGTGGGTCAAAAGAAAAGAAAACTACTTTACTCGACCTCTATGCTAAGTGTTTAGTTCACTTAGCATAGTCTACAAAAAGGATGGACACCGGATTACACACTTACCATCCGCTGACTAATTTCTCCTCCTCCTGCAACTTCAGAATCCTCTCCTCGACCGCGTTCTCAATAATGAACCTCATGATTCTGGAAAAGTAGACACCCAGATTTGATCTGAGTTTGCCTTATTCGCATTGCTCATGGAAAGTAGACATCAGTAGAAAAAGACCACCTGATTGATTTGTATTGTCCAATCCTATGGATCCTATCTTGCGCTTGCCGCTCCACAGCCCGGGGTACATGACAAAATCCTACAAGAGATTGACCATAAGTATCAGCGCCGGAGAATTTTGATAAACGGACAGCAGAAAGTACCACGCTGTAAATAACCCATGTAGTAGAAAATGCAACTCACCATGGGAAACATATCCCTTACCTTAAAGACAGGGGTACTTTAGAATCTGGGTTGTCCAATTCAAAAATGTACGGCCCAGGTCATGTTTCTTAAAATCTCCCCCTATAAACATGATTTGGGCCGTCCATTTTTGATATGGACGGCTCGAATTCTAAGGCAAGACAGGAGATTCGGATAACTGGCCATGCGATGCAGCTGTAACATGAAGAGCAATGCCTCCAGCTTTCGAGCTCACAGAGGAAGCTCTTACAATCGAGATCATCCGTAAATTTCTTTATAGCGGAATCTCTCGCATTTTACCATCATATCCCCCACCAGTTGAACCTAATTTATGCCCGACGGCAAGAGGTTCCCATTATCTTCATTTTCCTTTACATCATGAACAAATAGAAAGAAGACATGTTTTATTTCACCTTTTGTAGGGAATAATTTGATGAGAACGAGGAATGGTGGAAATAACTGAAAACAATGCCTTTGGCAGAACCATCCCCATTCAATCATGAATCTAATTTATGCCCTCTAATATCATTCACGACAGTAAAGCAGAGAAGAACAAATGAAAACGCATGCGCATGAAATTTTGAAAGCAGCAGATGATTTAGTTTCAGACAAAATAAAATGAAAGAGCAATATCAATATGAATAGCAATCAATTTGCTCCACCAAACCAGTATAAACATCTATCCAATATGTGCCAGACAAACCATCACCTTTTCCAGTTAGCCTCAATGAAATCCATGGTCCAAGCCACTATATTAATGACCAATGGTCGGAGTCACTAGTTTGGAACAAAAGTTAATTTCATCATATGACGGCAGTGATCATATTATACCCTAACTTCAAAGGCACATAGGTCCTTGGATTCTCAGCCTCCTTTGAAGCGATACTAATTTATACTTGAAAAATAACTGGTCGTCAGGATGTCTGGCTAGCATTAATGATATTCCATCATCAGCCTATTGCTGTCAGCTATAGCTTCTCAAACTTAATAACAGATATGTGACAACAAGAAGTTCTGTTAAAATAAAATGTGAAGTTGCTGGAGCCTACATGCTCATCACAGCCTTTTGTTAAGGCTATGAAGACGTTAGAGGGAGTCTAGGCATTACAAACTATATTCAGAGTGGTAGAACCATAGAAGACAATTTTTTCCAATGCATTAAACTGCTGATTCACTTTCGACCAAAAAAAAAACTGCTGATTCACCAGTTGTAAATTTCAGCTGTTTCAAAGTGCACGAGGTGGCTTTCACAGTAACTCAGACTATCTAGCAACACTTCATCAAGAGTAGGTTGGTTTGAAGAATGGAAAGTCATCTTGGAAACGGCCTTGAAAAGCCTGCTCATAAATGCAATTTCATGTGCTTAAAAACTAAAACAAATATATCCACACTAATCAGGCCAAAAATGAGCTGTCTATAAATTTAAAACTCCCAAGAGTTCTAGAGTAGCTCCGCTATCTATGACAAAATGGCACATGGCTGTACACCGATGTCGGGCACAACCATATTTTCACTTGTTAAAGCAGCACTCTTTGAATAAACAACCAGGTGAGGATGATCGACTGCCTGCAAAATTAACAAAAAGTTTACGGATAGAGTTGCCATTTACATACAAATCAAGTCTAGCCTTCAAGTATTCCAGTTCGAATAAATTTTTCCCAAGTTCTTGGGTGGATAAAAGGTGGAGGACAAACTGGTATATGCAATTTCATTGTGACACGCGCTAAAAAAGAGGCCAAAGGGCTGATTTATGCGACTCACTCTATTCCACCAACAAAAGTGACGTACAGAACTGTGGGAGTAGTCGGGACATTGTTTTGAGGAATTGCAAATGAGCAACAGAGTTTTAAAACAGGCAACGAAGGGAAATTTACATCAACTGATCTAAGTGCATACAATCAGCCACTGACGCTCTAAGACCAGTCGATAAAGTTAATGCACAGAAAACGAGTGAGATTGCATTGACTAAGATAATGAGGGTGAAGGCAACCCAGACAACAAATAAAATTGAAGTGTACAAATGTTTTGGCAGGAAACTGGTGGAACTGAAGCCCGAGGTACAAGCACTTCAGCAGCAGATTGAGATTAGGAGGTTGCAGCCTTAACTTGTGAATAAAATTGATAAAAGTACATGGCCTCTATAACATGGCTATGACTCTTTAAACCTGTAATACCAAGCAGCAAGGGTTAAATGGATGCAGCTAACTTGTACTTTAGCACTCATAGGATTGTAGGGGCACGAGTGCTTGTTTACAAAGTAGACTAATAAGGTGACGCTACTTATTCTTGCAATGAATGCCACATGCACTGCTTCTGTCAATATCTACGCGAAGATTGCCACATTATTTGTATACCTGACGCGACCTAAAATCAAGTTTTCCAATTTTAGGTTAATGAACTACCAAATTAATCAATCTAATTAACTTAACTCAAACTCTCCCAATTTCTACCAAATTGAGACTTATATTTCTTGTGATTATCCTGCCAAGTATTTTTAAATTTTCAGAGCTGCTATTGATCATTTCTTGATAGGTTAATTAGAAACATAAGTAAACTAGTGGGAGAATTAAATTACTTTTACGAACCATAGATTTTAAGTTTGAGACTTGGTTACATTAATTTTTTGAATTAATGCTTTTTAGTACCAAATTCAACAAAAATATTCAATTTGGCGCAATTTTAATGAATTCTGACCTGGAATTTCAAAGGTGATTTTTTTTGTATTTTTCCTTTAATTTTTTAGATTAATATTAATGAAAAATGAGGGCGAATTAGTTCAAGATTATCTTGTAATTCTCAAATTTAATTTGCATTAATTCCCAAAAGAATTTAAGAAAATATTTATCACCCTATGTCCATATCTTTTAAAATTTAATGGATTTTTTTAAAAAAAAATATTATTTATTGAATGTAATCCATAAGATAGGATTTCTTCCAAAAAATGATAGGACGTGGTGTTTAAGAAATCTTATATTCTTAACCTTTTTTATTTTTATTTTTCACGTTTATGTTGATACTTCAAGAATGCTTGGGTTTTCTTAGCTAAGGATTGTACGTAGTGAGAGTGCAATGCAGATTTAGTTGCATCACAAACTACAGATTTTTCCCCTCTGGCTGATACCTTCCTTTTCTGTCTTTTAGCCCGGGGGAAGAATATTCATGTTGGTCATCTCGATTTAAGTTGCTATTTCATCTTCTCTTCCTTGGTGTTGTAAGTTTCCGGATCGATTTGCATTATTCACTAGTAATAATGAGTAGGATGAATCAATGTTAGGAGGTTGCCAGCATTTTGAATTGCCCTTATTTTTCTTGAGATTGTTCCCGTCCGTTCCGTTCGCTCGCGTAGCAGATGAATTTTGTCTGCCCCCGGCAAGTTTGTCGACTTTATCTAACCTTGGCTTACATAGTTTGCACTTGCAGATTATCTCGAGGGTGTTCAAAGAATCAAATCCCGAACAGGCATCTCCTTCCAAGCCACCGTTCGAATCGCTGATTCTGCTCCCTAGTCATTTTATGTGTCCTCTCTTTTCGAGCAACAGTGTATCTTCATTTTCAGTTTGCTCCCGGTCAATTCTTTCGTCCATTTCGATCACATTGGCTCCTTTGCTTGCCGAGTGTTATGGTGGAATTTCTCACCGATTGAAACCCACAAGCGTTTTACATTGTCATTAGCTGGAGGACAGTCGCAATGGTTCCAGGGAGAGAACCGTGTCGCATCTTTCTTGAAGGGACACGCTCTTGCAGCTCGACTTTATAGCGCGAATGTGGACTTGAAAAAGCTTAGGCCGATGATTCTAAGATATTGGTTCCCGTCTCTCAAGTAAGTGTGAAGGTGAGGACTTTGCATCTTGCAAGGTAAATTTTGGGGGACCGATCTTAAGGTATTCACAAAATTTCCGACATGCGAATTACACAATGCATGAAGTTGTGAGGATTCTGCAACTTTCGAAAGACTAGTTTGATAGCTACTTCCCTCTGTATCCCCATATTGCCATGTTTTACTGTTATGATAAGCATGCTTCTCTTCTCAATAACAAATGTAGGTTATACAATAAACATTAGCCAAAAATCAAATGCCTAGCCAGATTCCCCTCACCCAAAAATCGAAAAAAAAAAAGAGGGAAAAAATGAAAAATACTATTATCATTCATGGTCCCCAATGCCATGGTATCGAGTATCGACTAATAGATTGCACCTCCAATAACAGCAACACCCAAATACGAGAGCAATTTCACGGTTTTGGCTTGGTGAACTAGGTAACTTTTTTGAAGATCCTCTACTTGACACAAAGCGAAAAAAGCAAGTCAAACTTAGACTTTGGACTAAGGCATGTAAGGCTGCGTATGGTAGTGTTTCTGTCCTTGGAAATATTTTTTGAACAGAAATATTTTTTTATGTTTTTGTTCCCAATTACGATTTTTGGAAACAGAAACGCGTTTGGTAAGTACAAAAAAAAATTACTTTTTTTAGCCGCCGCCGGAGTCGGGTGTCCGGTGGCAACGACCAAAATGAACGAGAGAGAGAGAGAGAGAGAGAGAGAGATATGACGCCGGTTCTTGAAAACATGCGTATTTACTGCTTTGCCTGTAGTCGGGATATCGCAGGCACTTTTGGCAGTGAATTTATAGTAGATGGAGACATTTGCTCCTATGCGCTGGCAAAAATAGAAGTTGCTCGTAGATTGAGAATTAAGAGTTTTCCCTGTTTAGGGGTGATGATGCATAGATGAATTGGAAAAAGAAAAGCCTCTCTTTATCTCCACGTTAGTCTAATCCAAAGGGTTAGTCTCAAGAGCATTCTCTGAAACTTGACTCGAAGACATAGCTAGATAAGACTCTTCATCCTAAGATACTGTCCAAATTGCTACTGACTCTCAGAGGAACTCTGAAACCAGAGATAGACATCATGAATCCTAGTTTTGGTATGTTCTATTATAACTGACAAGTTGGTTTATCAGGGAAGTCTTGCAAATTGCCAGCATGAGCCAGCCTGGCCAATATGTATATGCTGATAAGATGGAGGCGTCGTATCATGTTTAGGTGCTCAAAGGTGTGAGACTCATTCCTGGCAGAAATTTGTGCAGTGGGGCTCCTAAAGATCTTGTTCCTCTGGAAAATCTGGAGGAGATTTGGGCAGCATCTGATCCTGAATCAATGAAAGAAATAATTGATTCTACAGAAGAGAAACCAAAGCGGTCTGTTCTTTACCCCCAAAAAAAAACAACAACAAAAACAAAAACAAAAACAAAGCGGTCTGTGAATGCTTCAAGGGTGCATGTAGCTAGGAAAAATTATGGAAGAGCAGCAAATGGCGTATCAAGAAAATGTGGTGTTGGTCGGACATTATCTGATTCGGATGGTTTGCTTGGATGGGACAAAAATAGTGATTCTGATAGCACGATATCGTCATGCTGGGAGACTTCGACCACAAAGAGAAGAAGCTGGAATGGAGTGGATAGCACGATAACAGATTTTTTGAAATTTTGGATTCTCAAGCACAAATTAAAGCCCATATCAGTGAGCCATGACCGTTGTAGACGTGCGAGTCTCAGTATGTCTTCTTTTCATGCTCATACGTATGACTGCGTGGAAAGCTGATGAGCATGAGAGAATTAATCCACTGTTGTGCTTGATTAACCTCTTGTCTTGTGATTAATTGCCTATTCAATTCAGTTTTATAGTTCTCTTTGTGATTGCATTGTCTATTCAGGACAGTTCATGTATTCTTACTTGAAAAATGTGCTACAAGGGTTGGATCTCACGAATTTGAAGCAGGCCAAATTGATGTTTCTGCTGAAGTATTCAGATTTTAGAAAGCGATTTACCAATCATCACCTGCAAAATGCAGTTTCTAAAAGGAACCGATCTTTTGTGATATGAAGACTGATTCTGATATTCCAAGATATGATAGCTTCAAGGGACTGTCAACTGATTTCTTCAAAATTTACATTACTTCAAAAATCACACCTTTCCTTTTCTTTTCTTTTCTGTTCTTTTCTTTGCGTGCCAACAGGTTTCTCCAGTCCAATCCCTGCATGAGAGCTCCTCTGACAGATCAAACTCCAAAATGATAAATAAATATATCAGTGTGGCTACAAAATCCGTCATGGCATTGAGAGTAGGAACTCTGGAACACCGAAAAAGGTGAAGTTCCCTTAGGATCCAGCAGCATCGTTTAGCGCAGTACTAAACAGAACAAGAACAGAAGACAAAATTCTGTGGTCTTCTCTTCTCTCAGCTTTAGTGAAGCTAGGCAAGGTACTGCGATCTGGATACGTATGCAAAGTCTTGGTTCATTCTCTTCGAGTGAATCTCATACGCACAAAATACATGAAACGATTTTCTTAGTGCACCGTTCGATTCATGTTCCCTCAAGAGGTATTAAAACAAAGAGATGCAGCTTTGCTTGCTTCTGTGGAAGCTCTTCAAGAGGCTTCCGCGGCTGAAAGATTGCTGAAATGCCTCACGTATGTGTACATACGTATTGTAGCATTGCAGTTTGTGTGTAAATTCTGTTTTCTTGGCATTTTTCACTGTGGATACGAGAAACAAAAGTTCACTTGTTAGTGCAAAAACTTCTTGACCATACGAAAAACAACAAAATCTGTCTGACCACTCTGTTCTTTTCTAGGAACTTCAGCGCATATTCAGAACTTCAGTCATCCAATTCAGAGGAAGAGCAGCCATCAGTTGATAAGTTTTTTTAAGCTTCAAGATGACATGACCCACAGTCGACTAGTTATTCAGCCACTGAACGATGCTACTCCAACAAGAGCAGCCGAAATTGAGCCCAGTAGCGCCAATTCCACGAGGGAAACTTTTAAGCTTGCATTAGATAGGAAAAGAAATGCAAGAGTAGCCATGGCATCTGATCTAGTTTCATTATCTAGGATGGCAAGATCTGGCCTTCCATCTATTGAAGCCACTAAAGCTTTCAAACGGTCAGCGTGTTGGATCAGCTGACAGTGTGCCAACAAGAAAGCACAAGAACTGTGAGGTAATGAGGGGGGTGACATCTGAGAATCACAAACTTGAATGGTCAAAAGGAAGTCCTACAAGTGCAACAGCTGATTTAGCCAAATAGTTTTCCCATTTTCGATTCTTAATTTAATTGTAATGTTTAAATTAAGCGAATGGCAACCCATAGTACAATTATTTTTAGATTTTAATTTTATTCTGAAGGATTACATGTCTTGAGCAATAACATCTAAATAAAATTAGTGGTTGAATGCAATATCGTTTTCAATTTAGAAGAATAAAGGTTGTGGAAAAAGGTAAGATAGGTAAATGTGACTAGGATGTGAGCTACTTGGGGCATGATGTGGCAATTGAGAAAATCTAATTTTGGGGGATACTTTTGTGTGAATTTACACGATCTATTTTAAAAAAACGATTTCAATTTTTTGGGACAAGATTAACTGAAATGGCACAACTAGCATAAAAGATTGACCATATTGCTAAGAGAGCCGCTAGCATAACCGTTTACTGCTCATTGAGCAGTGTGACCGTTATGCAAGCATTTCCTTGTTAATGACATGTATGCCGATTGAAACATATATCCTATTCATATGTAAATCATCAAAAAGCCACTAATTCCTAAAAATAAGATAAACACCTATACATTTATTTGTGGATCAATACCCACATCAGCAATATTAGTGAGCTATTTCTATCTTTTTTTTTCCTTTTTTCTCTGCTTCCAATTAGGAACATTTTTTTTTGGGAGGGGGGCCCGAAAAATCAGGAACATTTAAAAGGTATAAAAATCCATGCTAGATATACTATTCTTCAAGAGGGAAGCCCCACTCACCCTATTGTCCATCCACTTTGGAGGACAAGTTAATCGTGCACAGTCAAAACCCTTTCAAAAGATTGATGTACGTATCCCTGGATTTGCTTGTCCATGTTTCCGAAGAATCATTATTTTACCGCTATTATCTTATACAAATTTTCGTCTCATAGATAACTCAATGATACATTTACCCAAATGGATATCCCCGACCAGGTAATTAGAATTTGCCCGACATCTCCTTAAAATGCAGGTGCATCAATGCAAGCGGTGCTACACCCCCCCCCCCCCAAAAAAAATAAATATTTTAAAAAAAAACAATGCAAATGGCACCTGAGTGCAAGAGAATTAACATGCATAAATTTCAACGGAAGGTAGGTTCGGGCCACGGGCACCAATTTGGGAGTTCTCGCAAGGTGAAAATTTTTTCTTGGTAAATGTGACTATTTGTGAGATGAAAACTAATTTAGAGTTGAGTTATGTTTGTTTCGCGAAAAATGAATGATTTGAAAAATCTTTTCCAAACATAATAATATACGTCACTTACAAAAATGGATAAACAAAATTCATTTTTCATCCTTCACGAAAAATATTTCGATATAAATTGTTGTTAGTGATAAAAATATTTTTTATTGATTGATTTTTTTAAGCGACATTAATAATCATTTTAAAAATTTAAATTATTTATTTTTTGCGAAATTAGAAGAACCGTCGTCTGAGCAGTTTCATCGTTACTTACCGATATCTGTACATTTCCGAAACAGCGCCTGCTCAATATTTTGGCATCATTGGACATTTGGACCGACCATCGGAGCTGAAAATTGACGGTGGCTTAGCTGTAATTTTACTCAACATCAAGGGGTATAATAGTAATCATGACAGGGAATCGAATCCTTCCGGCCTTGCCCTTTTGAACTTTTTTCCCAGGGTCAAAGCCGACCTCCTCTTTCTCTACCATGTCGACGAAAGGCCAGGCAATGGGGCTACTGCAGCAACAACGAGGGGCCCCCTGCCAAGAATGTTGCACACCCTCGCCGGCTACGACAGCGCGCATTACCCTTTGAGCCCATCTTCTTCTTCTTCTTCTCCTCCTCTCCTACCTTTCTCCGGCTGAGATCAAGACGGGGAGACACGTTCTTGATCCGATTCGCTACCAGAAAGAGAGGGAGGGATGTTCGGATGCAAGTGCCTGTCTTGGAATCACCGGTCCTCCCCATCCTCAGCCCGAGCCCTTCGCTCTGCCCGCTCCGATACCCCAATGGCCGCTGGGTTGGTCGCAAGTCTTTTTGCTCTGTTTGGTCAGATGTTGAAACTCCGACGCGTTCTTTTGTCTCGTGATGTGGGTGGAGATGAATGAATGATCGCCTCGTTTTCCGTTCCTTCTTTTGCTCGTACATGGTTGCATTGTTAGTACTTTTTTTTTTTCCTTTCCTTGGTCGGGTAATGGCGAAGCTCCGGTGGCCTCTTAGCTTTTTGCTGGATTTGGGTGGTGGGCCGTCATTTTTGCTGATTGCTATTCGGTAATGTAACAAAAAGGTCGGACAGGAGCTGGAAGTGATCCTTGGGCGACAGGCCCGGATAATGAGCCGCTCCCGACAGGCCTACAGAATCCTGAAGAAGTCTTGAATGAATCGAATTGCACGAAACAGGGGAGACTTGGGGCTTATTGGCGACATTCTGCCGTAAAACCCCAATGTTAAGAATCCTTAGGAACCAAACCTTAAATGAGTTAATGGTGTCACTGTTAAGATGTAACATTGCATTGCTGGAGACGAAATGTGGAGTCACTGCAGAATTATTTTGGACATGTTATTCATTCCAGAATACGAAAAATTTCCTTGAAATTCTAGATTATAGAGTTTGATGACTTTTTTGGGTCAACGAGTAAAGCGTCTTACCGAAACAAGAGCAAGCAAATGTCAAGAGTTCCTGGTTAAATGTAAGAGCATTGCAAGACAGCCTGTCAAATGTCAATGCCAACATGCTTGTGTATATAGCTAGAATCTGCAGATTCTTCACTTTCCCTGCCCATTGCTATATTCCACACATGATTTAATTTCCAAGAACCTAAATGTATGTTCTTTCCCAAATCCTGTTTATTAATTTGCTTGCTTGTTTGCTGGTTAGTTATTGCCATGCTATATGAAGAAGGCCGCTAGTTTCTGGTTTAGCTATTTTGATGTTTTTATCGTGCTCAAGAAGTTGGTTCTCTGATAATACTAACGGTGGTGCATCGCTCTCTGCATATCAATTACTGCCAAAAATTGTTGCATTGTTATCGCATGTCTTATGACGATCTAGTTTATTGACACAAGAGTTCAACCTTTACTTATTTCCTTTTCTTCTCTCCATGTTTTGCTTATGATCCCAGATCATGGATTTGCCAGAGGAAGGATAAATCTTGGGTAAATTGAAGTCTGTAAAGTCAACAAGTTTGAATATATTTGGGGTTGGAATTTGTCAGGGGATGAGAGAAAAGGTGTCAGTTTCTATAGGCCTGCGGCAATACCTGATGGATTTTTTTGTCTGGGGCACCACTGCCAATCAAATGATCGATCTTTGCGAGGTTTTGTACTAGTGGCAAGGGAAGTTATTTCTTCTGGTATAGAACTTCCTGATCAATGCACATCTGATAGATCACCAGATCTGGTGGAGCCAGTCGATTACACGCTTGTTTGGAGTTCAGATGATGGCGGTGAAGATGGGGCCAAAGGTAGGGCCGAAGGTGGTTATTTCTGGCTACCTCAGGTGCCTGAGGGGTACAAACCTACGGGCCTTTTGGTCACTAACCAGCCAGCTAAGCCTGCATTGGAGGACGTCAGAGTTGTTCGGTCTGACTTGGCCGATACATGCAAAAATCATCACGTGATTCTCAGTTTGATTTCAAAATATCCGCAATTACCATTTAAAGTACGTAGCACTAGACCAACTCATAAGGGGAATGCTGGGTAAAAGTGTCTCGGCGGGGACCTTTTTTCTGCAGTAGCTTCTCGATTTCTGGCGATGAACAACGCATTTCATGCCTAAGAACTGCTACCCCGCGCTGAATGCGATGCCAAACCTTGATCAGGTCCGCACACTCATTAATCACTATGGGCCAACTGTGTTCTTTCACCCAGATGAGGTGTTCTTGCCATCCTCTGTTTCATGGTTCTTCGAAAATGGATCACAATTATACAGTAAGGGAGATCCTGTAAGGGAGTCCATAGACATAAGCGGTTCAAACTTACCAAGCAGTGGGAAGGACGACGAGGAGTATTGGATTCATTTGCCTAGTGATGTGCGGAAAGATAGTATCAAGAATGGGAACCTGGATTCAGCTAAACTTTATGTTCATGTGAAGCCAGCTTTGGGCGATACATTTACGGACATTGTGATGTGGATCTTTTGCCCCTCCAACGGGCCAGCCACTCTCAAAGTTGACATGAGTATTCATCTGAGCATTGGACAGCATGTAGGGGACTGGGAACTCTCCGCATAAGCAACTTCACTGGAGAGCTGTGGAGCATCTACTTCTCACAGCACAACGGTGGCTAGTGGGTGGATGCATGTGATTTGGAATTCATAGATGGAAACAAAGTGGCTGTTTACTCATCGAAAAGTGGGCATGCTAGCTACCCTGGTCCTGGAACCTACATTCAGGGATCGAAAAAGCTTGGCATCGGGATAAGGAGAGATGCAGCTCGGAATGATTTTAAAGTGGACTCAAGCAATAGCTATGAGATCGTTGCTGCCGAATATCTAGGAAATGGCGTCGTCGATGAGCCTTCCTGGTTGCAACATATGAGAAAATGGGGTCCAACCATCACCTATGATTCAAGAGCCAAGCTAGACAAGACAATCAAATCTTTGCCGGTTATGTTGAGATGCTTGGCAGTGTACATATTCGACGAGCTTCCAGCCGAGCTTTCTGGCAAAGACGGCCCAACAGGGCCGAAGGAAAAGAACAACTGGGTCGGCAACAAAAGGAGCTAGATGTTGGAATCTGCAACCCCTATATGCAATTCTTTTTTCAACTGATGTTGTTTGGGTAATAAGCATCCAGCCAAGCAACATTTTCAGTGTAAACTAGCATGGAGAACTGTTGATATCACTTGGTTGCGTACAGTTTAGATTATCCAAGTGAGTGAGGAGTTTCAGAATTCTTTGCATCGTCTGGATGTTGCTGTCCAGAGCGGATCAGTGATGGAACCTTGCGCATATTTATAAGTTAAAAGGTAAAAAAAAAATGAAGAAAAGAGGCAGAATGCAGAGAGACTCGGAGAGGTGAAACATGAGATCTGTACTTTGCACTCAAAAGTTACTTATGTTAGCCATTATAATGAGTTCTCTCGTAGTGTTGCCAATTTCTTTGCATGATGTCATTGCATGAATATCCTTGTGACTAAGCAATTTTCGCTTAATTAAGGTGTGTTCCCTTGGTCACTTATATATGCTGCATTTATTTCACGGAAAATGAGCGATTTGAAAAATATTTTTTTAAAAGCAATCGCTCATGTCGCTTAAAAAAATAAATAAATGAAAAAAAATTTATCACCTATGAAAATAGTTAGCCATAAATTGTTATCCATGAGGAAAACATTTTTTGTTGGCTAATTTTTCTAAACGAGAATCGATCTTGCTTTTATTTTATTTATTTTTGGGTTCATCGACCGCTAAACCCAACTAAATTTGGATAAAGATAGTTGATGTTGATGTTATAATTTTTCTAAATGATATAAGTAGTCATTTTTTGAAAAATATTTTTTAAATCGGTCATTTTCCGTAAAACAAACAAAGACAAAAATTTCTCTTTTATAATCATTGTACGCCCCGTTTGAACATACACCAATGTGCAGATGAGGTCATGATTTTCCCAGTTGCACTTTCAAGAGCACTGTTTACCCCGAAATTCTTCGGATAAAAGATAAAAAGCCGTGAAGTAGTCCCGCGATCTCTCGACCTCCAGACCTGGCCTAAATACAGAATTATCACCCCTCACAGAGCGTGGGTCGGCCCCATCGTCCGATGTCCCAGTACCCTATGCACCAGGTACGAAAACAGCCTATTCGGCCAAGAAGCTCTTCGTCAATCCTATCTCAGACAGACAGGATCATCCTTTTCGAACTTCCGAGCAAAGGGGGCATGGGGGCATTGCTTTTGACCATTCTGTCAAAATCGATGTGGTGAGCTTATTTACACGATCAATTTTGAGATGTGAACAGAATACATGGCCGATTCTCACCGAGATGAAACTTTTTGATACTACTCTCTTATTTTGACTACATTGGGTCTCCAGGACTGACATTATTGAAACCATCACCAATACTTTTATGAGAAAATTGTCAAAAAAAAAAAATTCTAAGTTTGTTATACTTTGGCCAATCCATTCATAAATATTTCAATTTTGACAATTGAATCCTAAAGACTTTTCACATTGTATCATTTGTGTCTATCCCGTCAATTTTAGCCTGAAATTACTTATGTGTACATTGGTATTGTCATGGAGAATGGCCAAGTGCTTACACAAACAAATCTTTTATTTTTCTTAAATTATGAATTTTTTAATCTTTTATATAATTTATTTATTTTCTTTTTTTATTTCTTTCTTTTTTTTCCTTTTTTTTTCCTACTAAGTCTAGCAAGGGTCAATGGTCGTAGACGAGAGATGGCCGAACCTCGCTGACCACGGGCGAGGGCCAGTGACCCTCATTGGGCTTGGAAGTAAAAAGGAAAGAAAAACAAAACAAAAAATATAAATAAAGATTCAAATTTTCAAATTATTATCTACGTCAGCATCGACAATGCTACGTGAAACGGCTAGAGTCCATGTCATTGATTTCTAACTAAAATTGGTCACATAGACTCAATAAGTAAAGTGAAAAAATATTTATGACTCATGTGGCCAAGGTTCAATAGGTTTAGAACATTTTAGACAAATTTTCCATATTATGTATCTGTTGTATGAGGAGATTAATAAGAAGTACACCTTCACTTGGTGTCTAAGGTGGTCTCACTATTTTTTTAACTTAATTTGCTCGATTTTGTGGAATTAATTTATTTATATAACCGCGCTAGCAAAGTCGGGCAATTAGAACAACCGACAACGGGCTTGCTTCCTAGTCCTAGTTCGGTCACAAAATGATCAAAATTCCCGCCAAACAAAGTTTTGTCACGCTGAATTTTACGAGATGCTCGTGTATCTTGGGCTTGAAATATTAGTGAGCCGTTCTTGAATAACTCTCGTGCTGAGCCTTAATTACTCTGTGGTGTCGTGGGTCGTTTGGCTTGGTTTTCAAGTTGTACCCAAAATAAGAAAGATAAAAGAAATAAAATTTTCTTCTCAAAATCATAATGGCAGTAGCATCCGCTGGTATTGATTGTGCCCCTGCTATGATTTTTTTTATTTATTCCGTGAATGGTATTCATCTTTTCCTTTTGATACAAAATCTTTTATAGCGTGAATTATTGACAAACGGATGTCAATAGAATGCATGATTCCCTTTCTCTTCCCAGACTTTATTTCTGATAAGAAATATATTTTTTCATTTATATTCCCCATACAAGTTTCTCAAATAAAAAACGTGTTTAATAACGATACAATTTTTCTGTCTTTGAAAAAAAATTCGTTTGACAATGTCAATTTTTTTTAATCTCTAGACGAGCTTTTCGTCGGCGGCAACGGCGGAGAGCCACCGAAGGAGGCGGAGGGTGACCGGTGTCGTCGGGCGACCGGCGATGATCGAAGACTGGTGGGCGGCGATCGGCGGTAGACCGGCAGTCGTAGATCGACGAGCGACGATCGATAGTAGACTGACGGCCGACGGTGATAAAGGAAGAGCGATGAAGAATGAGCAAATTGTTTCGATTTTTTTTTGTGAAACAAAAAATTAGCTTTTTTTAACTTCTAACTCCTCACCCAAAACCATTTTTGAGCCAAAAGTTTGGCTGGAAAATAGAAAAACTACATTGCATTGTCAAATGTATTTTTGTTCCAAAACTATTTCTTGAAACAAAAAAAACAGAAAATAAAAAGAGAATCATGCACCTTCTAAGAGTGCCAAAATTTTATAGGATGCTTAATTTAGTGCCAATGTTTTTTTCAAATCACTTAAATGACATTTTTTTTAAACGGTTATTTCAGTGCCAACTCTAATGAATTTCGCCGGAAATTTAACGTGGCTTATTAGAACTTCCAGATTAGTAATAAAAAAATCAATTTTTTTTTTTATAAAAAAAAGCATGAGTTGGAGACGTGAGGGATTTTCTTCATAAAAATTTAAAGCCGAGGTGAGGTTGGCAAGCAATATAGTTTTTTGTGTCCCCCCAAAAAAAAAAGCTACAAACCGGTTCTGAAATCAGTCCATGTGGATTTTCACTTAGAATCGAAAATCAAACATGTTTCAATCGGTTTCCAGAAATTGAAACCTATTCCTATATCGGTTTGGGCAAGAATTGATTCCTCATCCTTTTTTGGGTGGGACGATCTAGATACCACATAAACCCGATCCAATTGCACACGTGACATGTGTTTCATACGAAAAATTTGATTTTGGTCTATGACAAATATATAGATTAGGGTATGTATGGATCGTAGTCAGGGAAACTGTTTCTGTTATAAAAGTGTTTCCGTAACACTTTTGGAATAGAAACACGTATGGTTAAAAAATGTTTCAAAAGTATTCCGCGGAACACTTTTGTGCCATGGAACAATTTTGAAGAAACAAAAAAAAAATTAATTCTGAATTTTAGAAAACTTTTTAGAACATTTTTGGAACCATTATCCATCGCCGCCGACACAGCCATCACCCATCGACCACTAGCCACCCTCGCCGTCGCCGCTTGCATTAGCCGATTGCCGCTCGTCGATGACTGAATTTGTTTTTTAACTTATCAAATATATTTTTATTTTCAAAAATCGTAACCAAAAATAAAAACAAAAAAAAATTTCTATTTAAAAAAATGCACTCAAAAACAGAAAATTTCCCACACGCCTGTTAAAGTCGGGACGTGGGCCTCCATAGACGGGCTTGAGATCTGGAAGTCTCGATTCATCGTCTTGAGGAGAGAGAAGATAATTGCGAGCCTCGACCTTAGCCCTGGCTTAAGGGTAAAGGTGGATTTTTCAGTCGTTTCCGAGCAATTTCTGCCACTATTTGTCTTGATTTGCACTCTTGATTTGCGGTGTATTGATCATCTTTGAAAACTTTCCGGCTCGATTCATAGAAAGGACGAAGCAGAGATCCTCTTTGCCCCAATCTTAATAGAAGTCTTCGTCACTGGAAGTCTCGATTCATCGTCTCGAGGAGAGAGAAGGTAATTGAGAGCCTCGACCTGGCTTAGGGTAAAGGTGGGTTTTTTAGTCGTTTCCGAGCAATTTCTGCCACGATTTGTCTTGATTTGCACTTGCAGTGTATTGATCTGTGCCATCTTTGAAAACTTTTAGGGCTGACAACTTGTAAGTCTCGATTCATATCTTGAAGAATGAGAAGGCAATTGAGAGTTTCGGCTTCGGCCATCAACGCGGACGAAGCGGAGATCCTTTTTGCCCCAATCTTAATAGATGTCTTCGTCACTGAAAGTCTCGATTCATCGTCTTGAGGAGAGAGAGGTAATTGATATCCTCGATTTTAGCCATGGCTTAGGGTAAAGGTGGGGTTTTTAGTCGTTTCCGACCAATTTCTGCCACTATTTGTCTTGATTTGCACTCTTGATATGCAGTGTATTGATCTGTGCCATCTTTGAAAACTTTTAGGGATGACAACTTCGAAGTCTCGATTCATATCTTGAAGAAAGAGCAATTGAGAGCCTTGGCTTCAGCCATCAACGTGGATGAAGAAGAGATCTTTTTGCCCCAATTTTAATAGAAGTCTTCGGAAGTCTCCATTCATTGTCTTGAGGAGAGAGAAGGTGATTGAGAGGCCTCGACTTTAGCCATGGCTTAGGGTAAATGTGGGTTTTTAAGTTTCCGACCAATTTCTGCCACTATTTGTCTTGATTTGCACTCTTGATTTGCAATGTATTGATCTGCGTCATCTTTGAAAACTTTCAGGGGTGACTACTTCCAAGTCTCGATTCATGTCTTGAAGGAAGAGAAGGCAATTGAGAGCCTCTGCTTCGACTATGAACGGGGACAAAGCAGAGATCCTCTTTGCCTCAATCTTAATAGAAGTCTTCTCTGGAAGCCTCCATTCATCGTCTTGAGGAGAGAGAAGGTAATTAAGAGGCTTCGACCTTAGCCATGGCTGAGTTTTTTAGTCGTTTCCAAGCAATTTCTGCCACTATTTGTCTTGATTTGCACTCTTGATTTGCAGTGTATTTATCTGTGCCATCTTTGAAGACTTTTAGGGACGACAACTTCGAAGTCTCGATTCATATCTTGAAGAAAGAGCAATTTAGAGCCTCTGCTTCGGCCATTGAACAAAGAGTAGGCAATTGAGAGCCTCGGCTTTGGCCATCAACGCGGCAGAGATCCTTTTTGCCCCAATCTTAATAGAAGTCATCGTCACTAGAAGCCTCATCTTGAGGGGAGAGAAGGCAATTGAGAGCCTCGACCTCAGCCATGGCTTAGGGCAAAGGTTGGCTTTCAAGCCATTTCGGAGCAATTGCTGCCACTATTTGTCTTGATTTGCACTGTATTGATCTGTGCCATCTTTGAAAACTTTCAGGGCTGACAACTTTGAAGTCTCGATTCATGTCTTGAAGAAAGAGAAGGCAATTGAGAGCCTCGGCTTAGGCCATGAACGCGGACGAAGCAAAGATCCTCTTTGCCCCAATCATAATAGAAGTCTTCGTCTATGGAAGTCTCCGTCTATGGAAGTCTCAATGAAGGAGTGAAAAGGTAATTGAGAGCCTTGACAATGGCTAAGGGTAAGGTGGGTTTTTTTAGTTGTTTCCGAGCAATTTCTGCCACTATCTGTCTTGATTTGCACTCTTGATTTGCATTGTATTGATCGCGTCATCTTTGAAAACTTTTAGGGCTGACAACTTCGAAGTCTCAATTCATGTCTTGAAGAAAGAGAAGGCAATTGAAAGCCTTGGCTTCGGCCATCAACGCGGATGAAGCAGAGATCCTTTTTGCCCCTATCTCTATAGAAGTCTACCTCACTGGAAGTCTCCATTCATCGTCTTGAGGAGAGAAAAGGTAATTGAGAGCCTCGACCTTAGCCATGGCTTAGGGTAAAGGCGGGGTTTATAGTCGTTTCCGAGCAATTTCTGCCACTATTTGTCTTGATTTGCAGTGTATTGATCTATGCCATCTTTGAAAACTTTTAGGGCTGACAACTTCGAAGTCTCAATTCATGTCTTGAAGAAAGAGAAGGCAATTGAGAGCCTCGGCTTCCGCCATCATCGCGGAGGAAGCGGAGATCCTTTTTGCCCCAATCTTAATAGAACAGTCATCACTTCATGGAGTGAGCGCCAGATCTGGATGTCTCGATTCATCGTCTTGAAGAGAAAGAAGGTAATTGAGAGCCTCGACCTTAGCCATGGCTCAGGGTAAAGGTGGGTTTTTTTAGTCGTTTCGGAGCAATTTCTGCCACTATTTGTCTTGTTTTGCGCTCTTGATTTGCAGTGTATTGATCTTTGGACTATGGTATCGTATTTGAGGTAATTCAAGCTGACCTTTCACTTGCAACCTTCAAGCATTTTGGTTGATAAAGAGTGTTTCATATTTTGAAGAAAACCATAGAGACGACCCACACCATAGAAACCGAGTGAAGCTGTTTTGGTTTACAGTTATGGTAAGGAAGAAGTACTGCACAATTATAGCTATGGTATGATTAGAACTTATGCCTAGTACGAGTCATCTTAAAGGCCAGCAAATAAGACATAAGACGTTAACCTTGATCACTAATCAACTTATCTATTTTTATGATAGTTATAAATGGTAATAGCATTTAACATCGGGGTATTGAATGCTAAGCTTTGTAGTGATAGATTGCCATTCTTTTGCTCATCACCTCACAAGCTCCTTTTATTTCATGTAGGTGGCCAAGCTTGAGCAGATGTGTCTCACCAAGTATTACACCATTAATATAATCAAAATTCTTTACTACGTTCCCATATTATTTGTTTTTGTCATTTATTTAATTTTTTTTTTGGTATGTTTAATTCTTTTAGGTTTACAAATATATTTTTTTTAAAATTACCAACAAAGCAATAAACTTCATATAACATGCTGCGCTCTAATTCTCACCCCAGACACCCGCTCATTCTCACACCCCACACTACACTCTCCACCTTCACACACCCCCTCTCAACCATCGGTCTCTCTCGACCTCCTCTTCCCGACCTTGGCACACCCCACCTCTCCACATCAACACCAAAGCTCAACGACCCCTCTCGATCTTTTTGCACATCCCCTCTCAACATCAACACCAAAGCCCCATTCATATGGCAGCATTCCATGGGCATATTACTACTGCTATTATCGGGTTTCGAGATGCCAAAATTCTGTGTGCGGCCAGATGGCATTCATTGAAGAGGTATTCTTGGCTGAAACTTTTGCTTCTTCGTGGGTGGGGATTTGGGTTCCAAAATTGAAACATTTCTTAATTGATGATGGGAGTAATATTAGAAATCTGGCAACATTTCTTTAAAAAATAACGCCTAAACAGCAATTCTTCTGCAATTCAAACGCTCCTGTTCATAAACGTGCTCACCTCTTGTTCGACAAAATGTTCCACAGAGACATGCTGTTGTTCCAAAAAATAACCCAAAACGCTTCCGCAATTCCACAAACATGCTCACCTCTTGTTCGACAAAATGTTCCACTCCAAAAAAATCCCTCTAACACAAAGTTAATCTCATTATTTGATTAGGAATACGTATTATAAATACTGTTCAATAAAACATTGAAAGATAAAAGAGAATACTCACATGTCTTTGGAGAACAAGTATATCATATAATTGCGGAAATTCCTTATGAGTATGCTGCAAAAGCAGAAAAAGCAGGAAATATCAACACATCATGGCAGTAATTTAATGAGATGAGCCGACAAATTTTACATTCTTTGTAGAGCAAAGTAACTTAATAAACGGTCCTATTCCGCCACTGTCAGTTTTTCAAATGTCTTTAACATGATCTCCTGTGGCAAGTGTTCATGAATCAAATCCATATATTGAATCAAATCCATAAACATTGCTTAGTAGAGGAGGGGGGAAAGAAGTCAATACTTCTCCACTTTGGTCGCCAAGCACAACCTTGCATCCATGTTCGTTTGATGTTTTATTTGCAACATGCATTTCACATGTTGGATTGTTAGGTAGGTCCAATCTATCTCTACTTAACTCTAGAAAAATCAACTCTAATGAAAGGAATACTAACACTTAAGAAGATATTATTCTAAAGCATTAAAGCAAAATTACACACAAAAGAGACCTCGGGTTTGATATGACCTATCACGCTCGATGCCTCCCAAGAGGATACCTGCAGTTGATTAAATGTTGAAAGCAATAAATATAAATCAATCTCATTCATCCACATCGAAATTTAGAGCTACATACTCACCGCAGAATAATGTTGAATGCCAACTACAAAGATGTTGTAGGGCCGCCCTTTGTTGAGGGGTATGTGAGTCACACTACCCATCTAGCAAGGTTTGAGGGCAACTTGTCCTCATGATTTTCCTCTTTGCTTGCCTCTTTCCGTGCGGCTGTGGATTGAGGGCGAATCGCAGGCCAAATGCGAACACAAAACGGCATCTTGATGTAGTCATCCCACAATGCTCGTCTAGATTAATAGTTACATCAGTTGTTCGCAATATTTATCCACTTGAGGTATCATAAAAAGATATTAGATCATTTGGTATATTAGAGCAACTATTATGAAGAAGAATTCTTAAACCTAGGTATCATAAAAAGATATTAGATCATTTGGTATATTAGAACAACTATTATGAAGAAGAATTCTTAAACCTAGTACCATGGGGCAACTATTTGAGCTATAGAGCATAGGATAAGCTATAGAGCATAGGATAAGATGGGGTTTTTCCATGGCACTAGTTTGAAGAATTTTTCATAATAGTTTTTATATGAGATACTAAATGATCTAACATGACTATCTTTTATGGTAGTGGATAAACCCTTTGATATTGCGAATAACTGATGTAACTATTAATTGAGGCGAGTATCGTGGGTTGATTATATTAGGGTGCCGTTTTGTGCTCACATTTGGGCTGCGGTTCGTCCTCAATCCATAGCCGCACGGAAATAAGCGAGCAAAGAGGAAGATCTTGAGGTCAAGTTGCCTTCAAACCTTGCTAGATGGGTAGTGTGCCTTACGTACTCCTTAACAAAGGGCGGCCCTACAACATCTTTGTAGTTGGCATTCAACATTATTCTATGGTGAGTATGTAACTCTAAATTTCGATGTGGATGAATGAGATTGATTTATATTTGTTGCCTTCAACATTTAATCAATTGCAGGTATCCCCTTGGGAGGCATCGCGCGTGATAGGTCATATCAAACCTGAGGTCTCTTTTATGTGCAATTTTACTTTAATGCTTTAGAGTAATATCTTCTTAAGTGTTAGTATTCCTTTTGATTGGAGTCGGTTTTTCTAGAGTTAAGTAGAGATAGATTGGACATACTTGACGATTCAACATGTAAAATGCATGTTGCAAATGAAACATCAAAGTAACATGGGTGCAAGGTTGTGCTTGGCGACCAAAGTGGAGAAAGTATTGCCTTCTTTCCCCCCTCCTCTACTAAGCGATGTTTATGGATTTGATTCAATTTATGGATTTGATTCATGGACACCTGCCACAGTAGATCATATTAAAGACATTTGAAAAATTGACAGTAGCGGAATGGGACTGTTTATTAAGTTACTTTGTTTTACAAAGAATGTAAGATTTGTCGACTCATATCATTAAATTACTGCCATGATGGGTTGATATTTCTTGCTTTTGCAGCATTCTTTTAAGGAATTTTCGCAATTATATGATATACTTGTTCTCCAAAGAGATATGTGAGTATTCTCTTTTATCTTTCAATGTTTTATTGAACAGTATTTATAATGTATTCCCAATTAAATAATGAGATTAGCTTTGTGTTAGAGGGATTTTTTGGAGTGGAACATTTTGTTGAACATGTTTGTGGAATTGCGGAAGCATTGCTGTTTAAGGGTTTATTTTTTGGAACAGCAGCATGTATCTGTGAAACAGTTTGTCGAACAAGAGGTGAGCATGTTTATGAACAGAAGCATTTGAATTGCTGTTTAAGCGTTATTTTTTAAAAAAATGTTGCCAGATTTCTAATATTACTCCCACCATCAATTAAGAAATGTTTCAATTTTGGGACCCAAATCCCCGCCTCACAAAGAAGCATAAGTTTTAGCTAAGAATATCTCTTCGATAAATGCCATCTTGCAGAATGGCTATGGCAGGCAGAGGGCGAAAATGCCATCTGGCCGCACGCAGAATTTTGCCATCTCGAAACCTGATAATAGCAGTAGTGATATGCCCATGGAATGCTGCCATATGGATGGGGCTTTGGTGTTGATGCTGAGAGGGGGTGTGCAAAAAGATTGAGAGAGGGGTCGTCGAGCTTTGGTGTTGATGTGGAGAGGGGGGGTGTGCCAAGGTCGGGAGGAGGGGGTCGAGAGAGACCGATGTTTGAGAGGGGGTGTGTGAAGGTGGAGAGTGTATTGTGGGGCGTGAGAATGAGCGGGTGTCTGGGGTGAGTATTAGAGCCCAGCATGTTATATGAAGTTTATTGCTTTGTTGGTAATTTTTTTTTAAAAAAATTTGTAAACCTAAAAGAATTAAACATACCAAATAAAATAAATAAATGATAAAAACAAATAATAATGGTAAAGTTGTAAAGAATTTTGATTATTTTAATGGTGTAATTCTTGGTGAGACACATTTGCCCAAGCTTGGCCACCTATATGAAATAAAAGGAAGGAAGCTCATGAGGTGATGAGCAAAAGAATGACAAGCTATCACTACAAAGATTAGCATTCAATAACCCGATTTTAAATGCTATTAACATTTATAATTGTGGCATAAAGACATATAAGTTGACCAAGTAATGCATAGAAAGATTAGTGATCAGGGTTACCGTCTTATTTCTTATTTGCTGGCCTTTAAGATGACTCGTACTAGGTATAAGTTCTGACCATACCATAGTTATAATTGTGGAGCACTTCTTCCTTGCCATGACCGTAAACCAAAGCAGCTTCTCTCGGCTTGATATATGTGGGCTCCTGCAATGAAGATGTAGCCCAGTCAATTATATTTACTCTGATGGACCCGCAGTGAGTCAGAACTGGGAGAGCCTCTTGCTCGTCTTTTACCTCTTGGCCTTGGCCTTCTTTATCTTGGAAGGCAGGTATTTTGACGGAACCTGTTCATTTCATATTGCTACAATCTGAGCATCTGGGTACTCCCTTATTGTTTCATGGATACCATCACACATTTTTTCCATCAGTACTCAGTTTTCTTGGATGTTCTTATTTCCCAAGAAAATGTCGAGGTCACAGCAGAAGTTGGAAAGACTTTCAATGAGAAGATAAGAAATCACTGTGACATAACCCTCCTTTCGTGTGCATATGCTGGAACAGGAAATGTTCTCAAGGTGGTTACTCTTATCTCCACTATAGCTAATAACCTTTGATGCGACTGTCAGACATGATTTGCTGATCTTTTCTGGTGCAGGTGCCAAACATAATAGGTCATTACGCCCAACATCTTGAGAAGGGGGAAACTCATCAGGCACCTGCTGTCCTTGGCATTGCCATGGTCGCAATGGCTGAAGAACTAGGTGTTGAAATGGCAATTCGTTCTTTGGAGCATCTTTTACAGTACGGAGAACAAAACATGCGCCGGGCAGTTCCATTGCCCCTTGGCCTTCTATGCATTGCAAATCCAAAGGTAGTTGACATTCACGAATATATTCTGAAAAAATATCGACACGAAGCATGTGGGTACTGCCTTAAGCTGGGTTTTCATAGGAACTAAGTTGAATATACATCGATCTCAAAGTGTGGAACCTATATCCCCTAGATATGCCTTTAATATAGACAATTTTTTCTGGGAGGGGATTGATCCATATTGCACGGATGTGACATTTTTGTCCTGCAAAATTCAGAATGCTTATAGCTCTTGCTTGCTTTATGCTGTGCAGGTTAATGTGATGGACACCCTAAGTAGGCTTAGCCATGACATAGATTCTGAAGTTGCGATGGTGAGATGAAACAGCTAAGCTTTGTGTCCATTTTGTCATTTGAATTGGAATATTGAGGCTGAAATATTTGGTGTTTCTGCAGGCTGCTGTCATTTCATTGGGCTTGATTGGGTGCTGGAACCAACAATGCTCGCGTAGCCGTGATGCTTCGTAATCTTTCAAGTTATTATTACAAGGATGCTAGCCTTCTATTCTGTGTAATGCTCGATATAATTGTTCTCTTTTTTGCAGATTATCCTTACTATATAACGTTCTTATTTGACGTGATTTGTCCCCTTCTACAGGTGTGGATTGCCCAAGGTCTTGTGCGCTTGGGGAAGGGTCTGTTGACTCTTAATCCATATCATTCGGAGCGATTTTTACTCTCTCAGTAAGGTTTTTTTATTTTTTTTATTTTTTTTTTGCATGGTAGATCTGGAATGATGCTAGACAAGGAGCAGGTTACGTGTGATTAAACTGAAAGGAATTGGGGGTATACTATTGAGTTTTTACTTATAACGTTAATATCACGTGTTATTCTAATGTGTACTTGTTGTCTATAGGATGGCACTCGCCGGAATTATAGCAACGCTTCATGCGTGCCTTGACATGAAAGCCATCATCCTGGGGAAATATCACTATGTTCTTTATTTTCTTGTTCTGGCCATGCAGGTTTATCCTCAGCTAGAAGTCTTGAATTTGGTATTTGTGCTAATTTTGTGTCCTCTAGTAAATTGCGTATTTTTCCTTCATGGTCCAGCAGCCGAGGATGCTGTTGACGTGACGACGGTGGATGAAAATCTGAAACCGTTATCTGTGCCAATATGGGTTGGTCAAGCTGTTGATGTCGTTGGGCAGGCAGGTTGTCCCAAGACCATCACTGGCTTTCAGACACATTCAACCCCAGTCCTCCTGGCAGCTGGCGATCGGGCAGAGTTGGCTATTGAGAGGTAACACTGACTCTCTCCGTTGTAAAAAGTTGTTTTTCAATTTGGCCATGTGCGGTGCCCTTAATCTGCGACTGTTTCTTGCAGGTATATTCCGCTCTCTCCTATTCTTGAAGGTTTTGTCATCTTGAAGGAGAATCCAGATTGCAGGGAAGATCACTAGTTGGCTTCTTGTTGGGCAAAATTCTACATCCTCATGGCCCGAAATCTTCTAGGAAATCAAGTAAATCATCGGGGTCCAGCTTGGATTGAACTCTTTTGGTGGTATCCTCAAAAAATCTTTGCTTTCCAAGGAAGACAGGCGAATCAGCGAGTTGGACACGGACACACAGAAAAATAGGCCTCTTGATTGCGATGCTTTTATGTGATCGCACGTGTTGCCAATTATCTATGGATGGATATTCGTGGACTGCCTTTATGTGCGATCACATGAAAACATGAAAGCACTTAAACAGCAATTTAGACGAAAGGTAAGGCATTTTCAGATCCTTAGGCATTTTATGCGCTGCAACGTATTTCATCAGCTCTTTTTTGTGAATTGCTGCATCCATATGATCTAAATTTTCCGTTTTTGCTCTGTCAGCTTATAATGTAGCTGTTCGTTCGTAATTGTTTAGCTTTCTTTGTTGATAACTGGCTAGATTTTCGCAAGGCCCTTTATTGGAGCTATGGATGGACACGTTGATTCAGTATCATGATAGCATAGTGACTGTGAAATGGCGTTAAGCCCCAAGCATCCTATGCTTGTGATTTGTGCAGCTCTTATTCTTCTTCCCTGGGAAAAATTTTCTTGTCCAAGACTCAAAATATTCCCTGGTTTTACGTTCTGCATTTTCCGAAATGGGCAGTGATGTATCCATTTGCATCTTAATTGCACGTGTAATCTATCATGCTTGTTTCCCTGCCAGTGTGAACCAAAAACATTGACTAAATAGCTGGTACACAGCTAATTATTTTGTTATGGTTATTTTACAGATATCCACCTTTGGGACGTCGCTTCGAGATAAGGTTAGTTTGATGTACTTTTCAGATCTTCATGTAGTTCGCATGTGGTATCTTTATTTGTTCATAAAGTAAACACGTAGAGTCTAAGCATCTGTTTCAAAATTGACGGACAGGCGAATGTTAAGTCAATTTCCTGGTCATCAAGGTCCCGTGAGAGGTTTGGCAGTATCTACAGATGGTCAAATTCTAGTGTCGTGCGGGATTGATGGCACGTAAGTCTGATTATTGGCACTTGGCAGTTGATAAAGATTTTTGCAATTTGTGACAACAATATACTGCATTTTCTTAAACTGAGGATAATTCTGCTTTGGGATGTAGTACTCCTTACTCAGTAAACCTATTCTTTGGTTCTTCAGGATTCGACTGTGGAATATTCCTATAGCTACTCTTGTGGAGTCGGATGGCACACATGAGAACTCGGCAAAGGTATGCTTGTCTATATTTTGACACTGGTTGGAAGCATGAACATTTCGCCGTTTTGAACTAACAACTCAATTTCATTGCATTCAGCCACTGGCAGTTTATGTATGGAAAAATGCATTCTGGTAAGTTTTATATAATAATACACTAACTGCGAAATACAAATCTCTGTCTTCACTAGTAGATGCTTTTGGTATATCAATTCTTCCTTGTTACTCTCAGGGCAGTTGATCGCCAATGGGATGGTGAACTTTTTGCTACAGCTGGTGCTCAAGTGGATATATGGAATCAGAACAGGTGTTCTAAGACAGTAATTTCTCTTCTTCTTTTTATGGTGCTTAATCTTTTATCTTGACCCTTTATATAATCGTTCCATATAGGTCTCAGCCAGTAAGTAGGTTTTGAATGGGGAGCGGACACGGTCATTTCTTTAAAATTCAACCCTGGAGAACCTAATGTATTGGCAACATCGGGAAGGTATGTATTCATTTTGTGTGTCCCATCCTACCCAAGTGTTTTCTTTGTTCCTTCTTGTCACATGCTCCATAAAATGTTAATTCGAGTTTTCACATCTGATTTTGTTTTCCAGCTGTTATAGTGTGTTATTTGTCTATATCGTCTATGTTTTGGATGCTCAACTAATGTAAATCACCACTTTCCTTTGTCTCAATCAGATTTTACTTTGATAAGTATATGTCCTTTGCTATTATACACGTCATCCCCAACAAGAAAAATTATCATGAGAGTAATTTGGAAGTTGTCACTTCAGTCTTTTTTTTTTGGAAGTGAAATTTTTTACAGATGAATGAGAATAGTACTTAAAAAAACCTAAATGGAGGCAACTGATTGTTTAAATCGATAGCAGCGAATATGCTGAACAGCTTCAGAAGCGGCGTAATACGAAGATGCACACAGCTTTATATGCAGTTGATTGGAGATTATTTGAAGCACAAGTTATTTAGTGATGGACAGTTTTAGTTATGTAGTCATTGCTAACTCAGCTCTTCCTGTTTCAGACAAAGACTAATGCTATTTCAATGAACTTCACTGCTGTAAGCACAACTGCTATATCTTGTTTATGCTGTGTTGCAATTCTCTTCTAATAGACTACTTTCTATTATTCGCTGTTCTCTTAGACTGCAGCTGTTGGGCTGCCCTAGGGTAGTCCACTAGTGATTGAAAATACCTTCTTTTTCCATTTTCTCGATTCATGTGCGGTGAATAACAAGAGGATATTTGATAATAAGGAATTGAACTAAATGTGGAGTTTGGTCAACAATTTTTAAGCTGTGCAAGGCAGGACTATGTGATGGGGGGAAGTTTATTTGTACAAGGCTCTACGTAGATATGATGATCTTGTGGATCAGTTGGAATGTAATAGACACTATTGAATGCTACATCTCAAGAAAAGGCAAAAGATCGCTACTGTTGATGATGAAGGAATAGGACTTATTTGAGAGATTGAGAGGTGGTTTAGACTGTTTCTCGGAATTTAACAAATACTATGTTGCTGTGCTGCTTTCGAAAGTGTGATATGTTTTTCCTACTGCTTTTGCAGGTTTTAAGATTATAACTCCTGATGGTTGGCAGTCTTTTAGGAATGAACTGCTAGTTTGGGAGTGTTGTCTAGAATTTGCTTGGACAAGCTACTTTTTTCCAGGAAAAATAACAACAATTTGAAATTGTTTACATGTAAAAATGTTTCGACAGATTTTCTTGACCAGAAAAGTGACTTTGTTTTTGCCGTTTGAATTGCAGTGTGATTGCATCCTTTAATAATGGCCCTTATTGGGCGTTGTCAATTTGCAGAGTAGAGTATAGTAAACATGACAAAAGAAAACCTCGTGTCCCCATAAATACGTTTGTTGTTGGGTAGAAAGAACAATAATCAATTGTTAAAAACTGGTTTAAATGACGTCTCCTGGCCAGCCTAGATTTTCTTGGCCCAAAACATAAACTATCTTAGGTTCTGAAAGGGAAAAAGATTTGAGAGATGTATCCCTTGAACTGTTGTCATTGGGTGACTGTTTTTTTTATCTAACCTTGACATGTGCAGCAACTGACTTTGGAATTGCTATGTCGTTTACATGCTTAGGAAGAGATGTTATTCTGTTTTCATACATGCCACTTCAATGCTCAGCATAGTGAAACTTACGGTAAAACACTGTTACTTGTAGGCAAATGAGATTGCAATTGCTACAGCTATGATGAGAGAAAGTTGGATGAAGCCAAATGTGTGCACAAGGATCATGTTTCTGCTGTGTAAGATGATGGATTAGTAGTTTTAGAGACCAGTTACAGTCTTCAGTGTCTGTAAGGATTTTTTGGAAGTGAAATCTGTCTCCCTTTCCAGGATGGATATCGATTACTCATCCACTGGTCGAGAATTGTAACTGGATGCTATGATAGAACAGTAAGTCCAGTATCACATTGCTTTGTGTGAATAAAAATGTGTGGTAGGTAGAATCACAATAACTCTTGCTATTTCTCAGGTAAGAATTTTCCAGTATAATGGAGGTCACAGTAGGGAGGTTTATCATACAAAAAGAATGCAAAGGTATACCCAACTACATGGCTTTTGGTTTATAATCTCTCTCCGAAATTACAGTGGTGAAGCCGTTTGCATACTTGCATCTTAATTGCACATGTCATCTATAAAACTTGTTTCCCCTCCAGTGTGAACTGTTGAGATTAACTAAGAGTCTGGTTGACAGCTAATTATCATTGTTAGTTTTATCTTACGGATGTCCACCTTTGGGACATAGCTGCAAGGTAACGCAGGTTCAATGTTGTTTTCAGATCCTCATGTAGTTTGCATCTGGTATCTTTATTTGTTTATGAAGGAAAAACTTTTAGTGTAAATATCTGCTTAAAAATCAATGGACAGGCGAACAGTATGTCAATTTCCCAGTCATCAGAGTCCTGTGAGAGGTTTGATGGTATCTATAGAGGGTCAAATTCTGGTATCCTGCGAAATTGATAGCATGTAAGTCCTATTATTGGCACTTGCCAGTCGATTGCCAATGGGATGGTGGACTTTTTACTACAGCTGGTGCTCAAGTAGATATTTGGAATCAGAACAGGTGTTCTTAGACAGTAATTTCTCTTCTTTTTTGAGATGGTACTTAATCTTATCCCGACACGTCATATTGTCCTTCCGTGTAGATCTCAGCCAATAAGCAGTTTTCAATGGGGAATGGACACAGTCGTAGCTGTGATATTCAACCCTGGAGAATGTAATTATGGGCAACATCAGGAAGGTGTGGATGCATTTCATTTGTCCAATCCCACTGGAGATGTTTTCTTTGTTCCTTCTTCTTACATGGTCCCACAAGGTTTTCATTGGAGATTCCACATCTGGTTTTGTTTTCCAGCTGTTATGGTTTCTTATTTGTTTACTTTATCTATATTTATGGATGCTCAACAAATGCAATTCACCACTTTCTCTTGTCTCAATCAGCTTTAACTTTGCAAAGTTTTTTCCTTCGCTATTGAATTTGAGTCATGTAATAACGGCCTTCTTTTTCCTTGCAGTGAACGCAGCATAGCCCTCTACGATTTGCATGTCATCCCCAACAGGAAAAATCATTGTGGGGTAATCTTACAAGTCGTCCCTTCCTTCTTCTACTGGAAGTGAGATTTTTTAGAGATAAAAGGAAGAACTTAAAAGGGAGAACTTTCACTTGAGACAACTAATTGTCTGGACACCTATGGTAATTTAATCTGGCGAATCGTGCTGAACAGCTTCAGATGCATACAACTTTATATGCAGTTTGTTTCTAAAATGTAAAATATACTCTCTTTTTAATTTGGAGAAAAGTTGAACAATAACTTTTCAAATCCTACCGAATCATTGACACTGTTAATCCTGTAGAGCCTTGCAGGCCGAATATGGAGGCGAATCTGGTTTTTAAGTAAAAATCGAAATTTATTTGTGTGCGAGCCTTGGAAGCCGGCTCACAGCCTCACACTAAACATCGAGCAAAGAAGAGATGGACGATATGAGGGTCCGAAACCGTTCCCGCTTATTTCGGAAGTACGAGAGCATTTTCACGGTTTTGGCTTGGCGAAGTAGGGAACTTTTTTGAAGATCCTCTACTTGACACAAAGCCAAAAAAACAAGTCAGACTTAAACTTTGGATTTATGCGTATAAGGCTGCGTATGGTGGCTGCGTTTCTGTTTCTGAGGACATTTTTTTCAATAAAAATATTTTTTTTTATGTTTCTATTTCTGGTTATAATTTTTTGGAACAGAAACGCGTTTTGGTAATTAAAAAAAAACTCTTTTTTTCGCTGTCGCCGGCGACTAGCAAGAGTGGCTATGGGCCGGCCGGCGGCGGCGGCGGTGGGTGGTGGTCACGTCGGCGATAGTGAATGGTAATTTCAAAAGTGTTTCAAAAAGTGTTTTAAATCTCAAAAGTAAGTTTTTTTTTTTTGTTTCTTCAAAAGTGATTCTCGGCACAAAATTGCTTTACATAATATTTTTTGGAACATTTTTAAACCATACGTGTTTTTGTTTCAAAATTGTTCCCGAAACAAACCTAAAACACCTAAAAGAAAAATTAACATGCGTAAACCATCAATTATTAAAACGGCTTGAACTCTGACTCTTCATTGGGCAGTACGCTTGGCCTTCTCCTCGCCTTCCATGGGACTGAAGGTTGTGCCTATCTAAAAAATAGTTTCATATTTCTCGAGCCTGGATAAGCTTTTTATGAACAACATTATCTGATAATTGGCATCCAAAGATTTAAACAAAAAAGAAAGATATACTTTCAATATTCGATCACCAAGAGACGTGGACCAGACTATTATCACCTTATGAGCCGCTCAAGGAGTCATACTTGAGAGATTAGAGACAAGTGCGACAAGTCCGGCATTAATCCCACTCAACAACTTGACCATCAACTGCGTCTAGAGCTCACTTCGGCATTGAAGGCAATGACAAATAGAATTGTCCAATTGTAGCTCCTTTTCCGTCACCTGATCAACTAAACAATTAACTAAAATTATCATAATTGATCTTGTGGTTTCACTGATTTGAAGTAGAGGAAAATTTGTTTGCCATAGTCAGCTCTCCATTTCTCAATGTGGGGAAATAGTCGGTACATGTAATCATGCGAAACGTGATTGTCATTACTTTATTGATTCCCTGATGCTGAAGCTTCTTTCTGAGCCAAAGTGGCTTCCAACGGAAGAGATTGCAGAGGAACAAGAAAAGGCAAGTGAAGACCACAAGAAAGAGAGAAGAACTCCTGAAGTTGTAGTCATTGATGTCTAAACTGTTGATCCCGCCGCTCTTTCTTGTTTCTTCCTAAGTGTGCTATTTGAGCTTGTTTTGATTTGAAATTAGCACTTGCCTTGATTTGAAGTTGTGCCCTTTGAATTGGGATGTGTCTCTCTCGTATTTCGATCGAGAAAGTGAATGAAATATTAGTTTGACTCAAAAAAATCTGAGAGAAAAGATGTAGTGTAAACAAAACTGGAATGACAAAGCCGCGCGACAAAAGGAGCATTGCCTTGGCCAAATATGAGACAACGAGCACGAAGTAATCTACCATCAAGCTCATGGAGATCATATCTCGAGGCTCTAGAACAAAGTTGTGTGTATTTTTTGCGCAACTTGATATCGGATCAAACTCGTGGGAGTCATGTGCATGGGTTTAGAATGAAGTCATTGATTTTATTTCGCTCGACAAGCATCGATTTTTCTTTCTCATATTCTACCTTATGTATAGTGCACTACCAGTCATTGTATGTATGCATGTCTGTATGTTTATGTAAATTGCACTATAAGTCCTAAAATTTTTCGCAAAAGTTTCACTGAGTCCTAAAACTCTTAAAGAGTGCAATTAAATGTTAAGACTTATCGGATTTATGCATTTAAATCTTCTAGTTAACTTTGCACAATTTGGTTAATGAAAATCCTATGTGGTGCCGGCATAACTAAAACAACATCGTTTTTTGCTCAAACTTCTAATATAAATTCATATAAGTTTATATATAACACGAACAAAAATTTAAAAGTACTAGAACTGGGAAAAAAGTGGGGGGAAGATGCAAGCTAGGGCTTGCTGCCACGTCGTTGTCTTGCGCCCCAACAACGTCAGGAAGGGCTGGCGATGGTTTGGAAGGGTCAATGGGGTCGCTGAGCACTTTCCGTAGCCGGCCTCCCCACCATCGTCGAGAAGGGCCGACGACGAATCTTCCTACTTTTTTATGTTCTTTTTTGGATTTTATTTACAGTTTTGTTTAACTTAATGTAATTTAAATACAATTTGTATAAAAAAATTCATATTTCATCCAAAATGATGTCATTTTAGATTTTAAGTTTTAGCAATATCAGTGCCACAATGACAGAAAAAAAAAGCCACACCAGCATATTCATTAACCGAATTTGATGAAGTTAACCGAATGACTCCATTACATCAATTTGACAAATTTTAAGATTAAATTTCACCTTTTGTAAGTTTTGTGATTTAATTACACTTCGTGACTTGACTGCAAGTGCAATTAATTATGTCTCTATCATGGCTTTTTTTTCTCTTTGAGAAAATGATTTTTTTTTTAAAAAAAATAATCACTTATATCGCATGAATTATTGACAAATTCTCATTGCCCACGAAAATATTAAGATATAAAATTATTGTCGATAATGAAGCATTTGTCATTGACTAATTATTTCGAACAATACAAGCTACCATTTTTAGAATTCTTTTTTGAAAATGTTCATTTTTCATGAAACAAGCGCACTTTAACCTGAATGAAATTGCTATGATATTTGTTGGGACAGTCTTCAAATTTGAAGATTTAAAGTTTCTGTTTGATTTTTCTTTTTCTCTTTTCCATTTTTTGCGGTGGATGGTAACTTTATATGCGATCAAGTTACTCTTTCAATAGTGGGTGACTTATTTATTTATTTGGTTTCTTTTTGAATTTTACATCCTAAACTTCACATTCTAACCATTAAGGTGAACGAAGCTTCTGCAGTAGTTCGCCGAGGTGTTCAAATCTGAAGATTCTAAATTTCTCCCGAGTTCTTTTTTCCATTTCCGCCAGTGTAATGAGACCCCCCTCTTTCTAATTTTAAATCCTAAGCTACACATTTCGACCCTTCAATTTCCTTTATAAGTCCAATTATGGTCTTTTGCCTCACGAAAATTTCCGTCTTTCGGAAAAAATTACATAATTGAGATAGTTTTGTGCTGCAAAACAGCCTAAGAAACATTGAAGGAAAACACATACGACTAGCCTTCGAGTTTGATGTTTGTAGACAGGGCTACTTTACAAACCCGTGACTTATTAGCACGCTAAAAAGCTTACCATTGAATCAATGAGAGTTAGCAGTACATATCGCCACGAGTTCGAAAAAGTTCACATCATTTTTCGAGAAATTTGTCAATCTCATTTGAGAAGTCCAAGTTATCCTATAGCTTTTCAATGGAATTTCCTTCGTTGATGAAACTCGAATATCTGATGTGATCGAGCAATCGAACTGTCGTATTCAGCACAAATAGATTTCTCGAGGAAACCAACCATACATTGGCGCACGTGCATATAGATATTAATGATTCATTATAGATCCAACCGATGTTGCCCGTTTACTATAGGGAGCGAGCCTGCTTTCTATCAAAGAAGTGCATATTTACACTTTTACCCGTTGACTGTCCATTTTTAATAGTATGCTCGCTAAAATTAAGGTAAGAATAAGAAATTATGCTCAAAAGTTGTTCGCTAAATAAAATGTCCTAAACTTTACGCACGATATCACGTCCCGACTCTCGAACCCGCGGCATCCCTTGCCAAATCGCCACCAGATCATAATGGATAGCGTCTCAGGTAACTGCTATCGACCTAAGAATGTACTGCGCATGCGGAATGTGCAAAACTTTCATACAGTAAAATGAACATGAGATAGATAAGCAAAAAAACCAGACAACCAAGCACAAACATAAAACTAATGAGAATAGATGATCTATAACCTTACAAAACTAACAACTAATATATACAACCCTATGCTTTGGGGCGGCCCTCTATGACTCTCAAAAAGATACACGAGTTAGGTAAAGTTAACTCTCATCTACTCCAAAACAGTATCCCCACAAAAGACGTCATGAGCTCCCTGACCACAAAAAAGGACCTAACCCTCTAGGGGGTAAAAACGGCATCCGGATCGTCGTAACCAATCGGGGGAGCTAGGCATTAGGGTCTTCGGCGGAACTCTGACTAGAATGTACAGAGGTAGCTCCAGACTACTCAGGCTCGGGCGGGTTGCATGTCGGGTCGGGATCCACTACCTCTCCGCCAAGTGTATTAATGTCCATCGGATTCCAAGTAAGGGCATTAACAACCCCCTGAATAGGCGGTCCCTCAAACCCACGAATCGGGCCATAGAGATCAATCCCATCACGAAAATACCAGGCCTTGAAGAGATGTTCCACCAGATGTGGCATCCCTTCATCGACCCATATAGTCGTGACGTGACGCTTCTAGACCTGATCCGTACCTGGCACCGGATGTGGTGTGATATCATGTGACGAGTGAATAGGGGTATTGAATCGCATCGTTCGTTTCATTACTTCGGACCTGAAAAGATATCCCACGATGAGGTGAGAAATAAATCTCAATGAATCAAGCCTAAGCTCAGTTTGGACACTAATTCGCCCGGAATATCCTAAGCACAACAATCAACATAAAGCACAGACATCAACAAAGTATAGCACTAAATAATAAACCACCAATCAAGGTACTACAACTCAGGTATACACATGACACCACACAAATCCATTTATTAACAATGACCCACGCGACTGGCGTGATTGATTCACAAATAGTGCGATCCCGCACTCATCTGGCAGGACCAAACTACGTTCACTTTTATCCTCTCAGCGACGGCAACTACACGCAGCGTATCCAGTACACCTGGCACGGCACGGCGAGTAGGTATTCCTTAAAAAGGAGCTTTAGTCCATCACAAACTGCGAACGACATCTGATAATCCCTTAAGACAGTAAGATTGGCACATGGCATGGATTATTGTGCTTCTGACAAGTCGCAAAGTTTCATACAATAAATACGACATAAGTACCAATAATATAATGCGAACTTGCCAGGTAACGTCATTTGCCCCTTATATGACCACGCAATTCACACTCGGCAATCAATCTATTTTTTTTTATGACCGAGGTGTCCGGGCCAGCTTGCGCGCACCTCCACTATTCCTCGAAGGGATTAGCACGACAACCATCAGCTGTGACCCCCACTTAAGTCACAGAGCGCGAGTTGAGAGATTTGAACTAAGGACCTGACAAGAGATAGTCTATTTCTTAACAAACTCGGCCATGCATGGGTGGGTGTAATCAATCTATTATTTATCTTCGATTAATGCCAATATTCAAACAGAAATGATAACAAACTCGGCTCAAGGCCAACAAGACTTTCAGTCAAACATTTCAGCAAGGCGACCAAACCAACAGGCAAATAATTCACTCACGAGCAATCAATCCGATCGGGCTATATCGAGCTCAATTCGTGTTATGTCTTTTATTAATAAATCAATTTATAACCCTAATCGCTCGCCCGTCTTTAACCTGTCGTTTGCTCGCCTCTAACCTATCGCTCGCTCGTCTTTAATCTGTCGATCGCTCACCTCTAACCTGTCGCTCACTCGCAAACAAACACAAATCAACCATTCAATTGTTAATTTACCCCAAATAATCACAGGCAATTTAATCAATCAAACTAACCTAATCGATCGGCCATTTAACCTAATCATCATTTCTATCTAAACCGGTCATCGTGTACCTAATTTTCATAATTAACTAAACAACTAATTCTAAGCGCAATTAGTGCCCTAACCAAGGATTAGGGTCAACTTACAAGATGAGTTAGCTCGGGCGACCTCGACGATCAGTGGCGGCGACGGCGATTCTCGGCGAACCTAAGATTAATCGAGCGACGATTCGAACCAAAACCTCGAGGACACCACAGAGAGATCCGGCACAGTCGCCGGGACACGTAGTTGGCAACGGAGCTCCAACGAGCGGTGGCCGAAAGCTACAAACAGAACCGGTCAGCGAGTGAAATAGTGGAAGACATGGCTATTTCGGGTGGTTCTCGGCTTCACGGGCCAAGGCAAGGCCAGCCGGGGCTTGGGAACTCACCTAGGGGTTGGAAGGGGTCAGTTGGGACAAATGGACGGCAGCAGAAGGCGGCCGATGGTGGCTTAACAGTCGCGAACAGAAGCTCGGCAAAACAGGGGTTTCGTGAAACCAAAATAGGGAAGGTCAATCAGGCACGTTTCCGGGGCCCACGCAGGGTGGTCGGCTCCGACCAGCTTCGAGGGGCTAGAGGGGGGCCTGAGGAGGTGATCGGTGATGGTGGTGAACAACTATGGCGGCCGGTTTGGCCAGATCGAAGACAAAATCAAATCGGGTCGGAAATAGGGGAACCATGGCTTCGGGCAGATTTGCGGGGGCTCCGACGGCCAATGGCCGGTGTGGCTAGGTCGGGGTCATCGGGGAAAGGGTGATGATCATCGATGAGGGAGTGGTTGGCGTCCGTGGCGCCGAAAATGGCTAAAGGAAGCCTGGTTCTTCTCTAGTCTGGGGGGTCGAAAACAGAGCACTCTTTCCCGAGTCGTTTCATGGCCACTCGGCAGCGAACGGCGGTCAGAGCTGGGTCCAAACAACGGCAGCGAGTGGCTGGGGATGGTGGTGGTCGGCTGGTATGGTGGTTGTCGCACAAAATTCACGGAGGCGAGGGGTGCATGGTTCGGTCGTGGGTGTCCAACATCAACGAAGAAGAAGAAGAAGAATAAGCAAAAAGAAGAAGAGAGAAAAGGGAGAGGAGAGAGAGGGGTATACGACTGATGGTATGGGGCATGGGGAAGAGGGAGTGTGGGTCCCACAACGACTTTTGAGGCTAATTTGTCTCATATGCCAATAATTAATCTTGTCTTATGTGTATAAAGAGGGGCAAAATGGTCATTTGCTAAATCGAGACTGAAATAAAATTTTGGTATACTGAACGAAGGGAAAATTTTGATAATTTCACAGGCCAGGCTCGGTTGGAATAAGGCTTGAGCGCGAAATTGAAATCCTAATTCGCGGCGACTAAAAATTCGAAATCTAATCTAAAATAATCGAAATTTCATAATTCGTCCAAATTTTCGTCTCTTCATTCGTTATGGTTTTCAATATTGTTGACTGTAATTCAATTTTAATATCTTTGTTATTGAATTCAGGCGCTTACAAAAGTCGAAATTTTAGGACGTCACACACGATATCTGATATCAGGTCAACAAGTTGGTCACCAGACACAGGCTAAGAATGAATCAAAACTTCTCTTTTGTGGCTTGAGGGGCGGGAGGCTACTGTATCAAAACTTCTCTTTTGTGCCAATTTTCACTTCCACTCTCAAAACCCATCAGTTGCTGAATCGGCACACCAGTTACCAGTCCCGCAAGCTCGGAATACTAGCACCGAGTCCCATCCATTTTTCCCACCGTTCGTGATTCCGAAAAGGACATAGAATTGCAAGTCCGTACATTTAATTGCTGTAATGTTGATAGCTCGAGTATTGGAGTCCGGGGGTATGCGGACTTTCGAACTGGAAAAGAGAATGTTGTGTGGATTGGATGTGGATGCCAATTGGACAAGCATAGTGGACGGGGCGAATCTGGTGAATTTGGAATAGGAGTAGCAGCTCAGTCCGTGGCCAAGCTGATAGACGGATTTTCCTGCGTAAATAGGGTAAGGTCTTCGAGGTAGTAGAGGTATTGGCTCTCATGTTCATGTCTCTCATCGGCACTTGATCTGCATACTCTTGTGGATGATACCATGTAAAGGGGGACCTTCCACCTAACAAAATTGCTAGTTGATTGTCAATCTGCACATTGACAGCCCAAACGACTACAGTGCATGCACGCATTAGTTCTTTCATGAGAGAGAGAGAGAGAGAGCACCTGGATTGTAGTTCCCAAAGATGACTCGGGCCATGACGTCTCCTCAATCTGGACCTGTACATCCTACCCACAGTAGCCCCTTGATTTCCTCAAGTGCTTTTGTGAAGGAAACATCAACTGGACCAGCTGACATGATAACAAGAATCGTGGTCCCGTTTGTCACTTTCGATACCTCCATCACCAGCTTTTCCTAAAGCCCTAGCAATGTCAAGTTCGCTCTGTCCAACCTTTCATGCTCAACCAATGAACTAAGCTCCACCACAACAACCACAACGTCCGCTGTGGCGGCATTCTTAAGTGCTGCCTCAAAAAGAGATCAGCTGCTGCATTCCACGTTGGTGCAACATGGCTCATAGCTCGCTCTGCAAACATACTTTTGCAGCCCTTTTAACGGAGTGGTGTATCGACTTGGCGTACCAGCATAGGTGCTTATCATGACCTCTGTGGCATTAGCAGTTGGTCCTATAACAGACATGTTCTATGTGGTACTTTTGGACAGTGGGAGTGCTCCCTTATTGGCAAGAAGGATTATTCATTGCTTCGCAGCATCTAGCGTCAAGTGTTGATTTTCATCGGTACATACATCCTGTGGACCAAGATTTCCAAATAGGAGAGATTTGGGGTCTCGGTCAAAGAAACTATATCCCCTAAATATGCCTTTAGTATAGACAAAACGTTTTAGCCGTTTTTCTAGGAGGGCATTGATCCTTATTGCAGGGATGTGACATTTTTATCCTGCAAAATTCAGAATGCTTGTGGCTCTTACTTGCTTTATGCTGTGCAGGTTAATGTGTTGGACATCCTAAGGAGGCTTAGCCATGACACAGATTCTGAAGTTGCAATGGTGAGATGAAACAGCTAAGCTTTGTGTCCATTTTGTCATTTGAATTGGAATATTGAGGCTGAAATATTTGGTGCTTTTACAGACTGCCGTCATTTCATTGGGCTTGACTGGGGCTGGAACCAACAATGCTCGAATAGCCTGCATGCTTCGTAATCTTTCAAGTTATTATTATTACAAGGACGCAAGCCTTCTATTCTGGCCCCTTCTACAGGTGCGGATCGCCCAAGGTCTTGTGCACTTGGAGAAGGGCTTGTTGACTCTTAATCCATATCATTCGGAGCGATTTTTGCTCTCCGTAATTTTTTATTTTTTTTTTGTGCATGATATATCTGGAATTATGCTAGATAAGGAACAAAGGGTATACTATTGAGTTTCTACTTATAACATTAGCATCACGTGGTATCCTAATGTGCACTTGTTGTCGGAAGGACGGCACTCGCAGGAATTATAACAATGCTTCATGCGTGCCTTGACACGAAAGCCATCATCCTGCGGAAATATCATTATGTTCTTTATTTTCTTGTTCTGGTCATGCAGGTTTATCCTCAGCTAGAAGTGTTGAATTTGGTATTCTGATTTCGCGTCGTGCAGTAAATTGCGTATTTTTCCTTCATGGTGTGGCAGCCAAGGATGCTGTTGACGGTGGACGAAAATCCGAAACCCTTATCTGTAGTGCCCGTACGGGTTGGTCAAGCTGTTGATGTGGTTGGACAGGCAGGTCGTCCCAAGACCATCACTGGCTTTCCAGACACATTCAACTCCTGTCCTCCTGGCGGCTGGCGACGGGGCAGAGTTGGCTATACTGAGAAGTAATGTAAGTCTCTCCATCATAAAAACTTATTTTTCAACTTGGCCATGTGCATTGCGCTTAATCTGCGACTGTTTCTTGCAGGTATATTCCACTCTCTCCTATTCTTGAAGGTTTTGTCATCTTGAAGGAGAATCCAGATTACAGGGAAAGATCACCAGTTGGCCTTTTGTTGGGCAAAATTCTACGTCCTTCCGGCCCAAAATCTTCTAGGAAATCAAATTATCTGCGTCCAGATTGGATTGAGCTCTTTTGATGGTATCCTCAGACATCTTTGCTTTCCAAAGAAGACACAGGTCAATCGGTGAGTTGTGCACGGACACAAAGAAAATAGGCATCTTGATTGCAGCGCCAGTTTTGGCACAAAAAAAAAGAAAAAAAAAAAGAGGTTGTTTCTCGCCGAAGAATGCTTCCTAATGTAGGTGCTTTAGATTATCTCAACAATATAGATCGAAAAGATTTTTCTTTTTTGGGTTCCGAGTTATTCCTGCAATTGACTCGATGCTCCAATCGCGATCACATGTTCAATTATCTATGGATGGATATTCGTGAAGGCGAGTATTTATCCAAAATCAACGGAGAGATGCAATTGCGATGTGTTGCAAGCGTTTTGGATGTCGTCTTATTGACACCCCCATAATTATTCCGAAAAAAATTAAACATCCAACCCGCATTCCGACATGATGGTTATCCTTTTGATGAGTTTGTTGGATTTGGTAGCCATGTTTCTCTTGTGAATTTACGAGTTCTGATGAAAGGTAAGGCTATTTGGTGTACTACTGTCACTGTCAGATCTGCACTCTTTCGGGCAATTATGACCGTACTCAAAGGCAATTGTATCTATTGAGTGATGGATTGGATTTAGACTTTAGTCATGTAAGTTGCGCTCGGGAATGCTTTGCTTTTTAAAATTTGCATTGAGACAGGATAGTGTTTGGATGTGTTAATAAGCAATATCCCAATATATGAAAAAGAAAACCAAGAGAGGCGTGACCGCATCGAGCCACTTGCCCTACGCGTTGTGAAGCTTTTCTTCGGCTTGTGAAGCATTGGCTGGGGGTGCCCGGGTTAGACGTTGTCACGTCCCAACTTTCGAGTCCGCGATATTCCTTGCCAAATCGTCACAAAGTCATAGAGATAGCGTCCCAGGCACATTATCGACCTATCATTTCATTACGCAAGCGGAAACGTATTTACACTCTCTGACATCAAAACAAACATAGAATAGAATAGTATGAGACAAACACCACAAATAAATCTTGATCATATCGATACTAATACCGCACCTACGCAACCACATACTTCGAAGTGACTAGACAAGATCTTAGCATGTGTACTCAGTCAGGTAAGACTAGCTTATCATCTTACTTCAGATGACTAATCCAAAAACCAATCATTGGCGTCCATGAGGCTTCGTCACTTGAGACCTGAAAATATTATCCCACGACGTGATGAGAATAAATCTCAGTGAATCAAGTTTAAGCTCGGTTAGAAAACTGATTCGCCCAGGCATCCTAATAGAAGTCTCACAATAACAAATCACCACATATAACACCCAAATACAGCCACGATATAAAAACAATCCACGTGCATACTTGCCAGCTTTAGCCACACATAATGTAATGCTTGACTCGACTCACAGCCAATCAGTCAATTACCCAAACAAATATCCCATCCACAAGTACGCACAGAACATCACACAAGTCCATTTATTAATGATGATTGTGCCCACAGCACATAAGAGGATCTACGGGAAAGAATGCGTGATTCGACTCCCACAAATAACGCGATCCAGCACTTTGATGCAATCGAGAGTTCTATCGGCAAGACCGAGCTACATCCCTTTTCTCTCGGCAACAGCTACTACAAGAGGTGTCTCCGGTGCACTTGGCACGGGACCAGCAAGTAGGCATCCCTAAATGGGGCATCGATCCATCACAATCTGCTATCGGCATCCAACCAACTCTGTCTCCGTGCTAGTTAGCACCGGATTAGAATTGACGTGCTTCTGGCAAGTCGCATAGTTCTATAAAATTGGTACAGTACGGACTTGCTAGGAAAAGCATCATCGTTCCTTCATATGACCACACAACACACATCTAGTAATCAACCCATTTCATTATCTTTGATTAAAGCCGGATGCTCACACAAGCATATAAAAGTCTTGGCCGAAGGCCATTTTCATGCGAAAATATGTACTTTGACTTCGCACTCGATTATATGCATATGCAGATTATCCACTTGTCACCACAACCGTATACAGGCGATTAGCACACAATCATCAATCAAACAGTCAACAGTCGTTCCAGTCAATCAATCAAGCTGTCCAACGAGGCAATCAAACCAATAAAAGTCATCGAATCAATTACGAGTAGTCAAAATCGATTAGACAATAAAAATCTCAATTCGTATAATAATATTTTATTAACCAAACTGATCGAATCAAATCGTTAATCGCTCGCTCGTCTCTAGCCTATCGTTCACTCGCGATCAATCAATCAATTGCAACTAATCACAATTAGCCACAGACAATATAATCAATCTGGCTAACCCGATCGATCGCGGCCATTTAACCTAATCCAAATTTCTATCGAAACCGACCTTGATCATGTACTTAAATTTTCTCTAATTGACTAAACGACTAATCCTATGCACAATTATGCTAACTTGAATTGTGATATGTATTTTAAAGTGCAAGTTTAGATTAGTAAAATAAAAATAGTTTATATTGCGCATCTTAATACTTTTTCTACTAGCAAAGGATGAAGGCATCTATAGATACTTAAGTCATTGGCATCCGTAGAGTTTTGGCTTAATGGATTCGGAGTGAGGCTTGTTAGGGAAAGTGCTGGCCTGCAATTCGAACTGATGACGGAATTTTGGAGTCAGCTCGCCCTTAAGGGATCGCGACCCTTTGTACAGGTCACTGTAGCACATGTATCGTCTAGGGAGGAGGGGCATGATCTCAGTCGGTTTAGATATCTACTTGGTTTCACCCAGCTTCATCCTCATCAATGACATAATATATTTCTATTAACTATATATTATGAAAATCAAATCCTTTTCGAATAGATGCTTAATTTATTCTATTTAGTATATCAAAGTTGAATTTTTACTGGCTTGGTAATTGAGTTTGGTGTCAACTATACCTTGATGATACGGGTCCTTACTCCTAGCCGTGTTCTCTTGACATATGGTCGAGCCCCGTCCGTTACTTTTTATTTTCGGTATACACCATCTGTTAATTTCAACATATGGATGACAGTCACGCAAAATCCTGTTCAATAGCCAGCTTTTACCTTTCACTGTAAATATCCTCACACCCCGTTCATTTTGAAGAGGACGAATTGCAATGAAGAGCTACAGAGAAAATTTTTCTCGTGGCGATACATAAACTTTTTTGGCATTTTTTCTTTTGCCAATTTGCAAGGTCAATATGGGCGGCCCTCGCTTCTAGCCGATACGGAACCTCCGCGATCGGCTAGAGGAAGGAGGGGATGAAGAAGAAGGGAAGAAAAAAAAAAGAGAAAGAGAAAGAAAAGAAAAATAAAAAATATCTAATTTTTTTAAAATTGCCACATTAGAAGTCAGTCGCACCACATCAATGCTTTTCAATCAAAATGGACTAAATTGACACAATTACAAAAGATTTAGGATCTAATTGATAAAAAATAGATTTAAAATTGAATTGGCATAACTACAATTGAATTAGGATTTTTTAGGTAATTATCCCCACTAAATCGAGCTTAAAATTGCTCATGGCGTGCATGATAACAGCTCTATTTCTCTATTTTTATTTTTATTTTGTTGTTCCGAGGAACGGGTTCGAAATAGAAATCTGTTTGACAATGCAATTTCATTTTTATTCTAGGACAAATTTTTGGCGTAGAAACAGATTTAGAATGAAATCAGAAATTTAAAAAGAAAAAGAAAAAGAAAAAAGGGTGCTTTCTTGTTTCTGGAACAAAACGTCGTCGTCGTAACCTATATATATATGTATATGTATGTATGCCTTCTTCAATACAGACTTCATTTCCAGTGTACAGTCTGGATGCTCTCTTTATCTGAACACGTTCCGCAATAAATTCAATGCTACCAATGTCCTCCCCTTCCCCATGATAACAAAGAGACGGATAGGGCAAAAGAAAGGTTGATCCTTGATAGATGAATCCCATTCGATCATTCCTAAAGTAAGATTAGCAACAGAAGCACCGCCTCTTCTGTGTTGTTAATTTCTTTGGCCCAAAAGAACTTCCCAATCTGTGAGCGCAGATTCGGGGGACATGCCTCGAAACCGCTATAGAAAAGAAATATTGCGAATTCCTTCTGTATCTTTTGCAATGGTCCAGGGATACAGCAACGGGGCATGGCGATACGACAATATAAAAGTAATTTTCTTTGTGATTGTAATCCGTTCTTCCATCTAGTTTTAAGGAGAACATAAAATGGAAACAAAATTTTGGTACTAGATTTTTATTTTATTTTTTGTATTGTTACGAAACGAATGTTTGTTCCATAAAATAGGAATTTTATGATGTTATCAAATGAATCTCTATTTCATGAACATAATTTTTGTGTCGTTATCAAACGTGTATCTCAACTCAGAAACTCGTTTAGGGAATCGAAATAGAAAAATATATTTCTGACCATAAATGAGTCCGGTTGTCACGCATTCACATGTATTTCTTCTTATTCTTCTTCTTTTCTTCTTTTTTGGGAAAATTGAAAAGAACCCGACAGGTTTGTCGGAGTATTACTACTTAGAGAAATGAAATTCACAATTCAAACTTCAATTTGTGATTCTTAACAATCACTAATTTTAGCTGCATATATTTAATTGATTTTATTTTGTTCGTCTTTTATTTTATTTTTTTAATTCTCTAAACAACATAATATTGAATAAAACTCATCCTTTTGACTTTGCTTTCCAAAAGAAACCCAAGTCAGTTATTTAAGATTCATCATCGTAATCATGGTCCAAGCCCAACACTCTCAGAAGCTCCGGACACGAGAGCATTCAATCTTTAAAAAGTGCATAATCAAGTAGGAATTTATACCAAAAAAAAAAAAAAAACTTGCCTGTAGGAATCAACATCAATGTCGGGCATGCAAGCCCGAGCACACATTCATTTCACACGTACAGAGGAAGATATTTACGAGGATTGTACCTACTTCTTGAGTTTGTTTCATCGATTGAACTTTGATCGGGTGAAATTTAACTCAGCAAATTTTGAGTGAAGAACGATTTGAAAGGAAATACAGTAATTCACAGCGAATATGGTTGACACCTCTAATTTCGCATAAGTTTTTCAACTTTTTCCAATTCTTTTAAAATTTGGAATTTGAGTTTTATTGTTATTTTTATTCAACTTATTGTTTTCGCATTAACCGTAATAAACAATAGAAGAGAAGCACCACAAATCTAAAAAAAAAATTATGATTACTTGATTGTCAATTATAAATACGCAAAATAAAAATGATACAAAACACGAAACGATGGTTCAAACCCAACCCATTGTGTCCCATTCAGGCAAATTATTTAATTAAGCACTGCAATATAGAGTAAAGCACAACAAATTGTAGAAAATGCGACTAGATAGAACCCTATTCACTAGCTATAAAATAAAATAAAAATAATAGGAAATAGGAATGCCGATCGCTAAAAATACAATATATATATATATATATATATATATATATATATATATATATCTTGAATATGATTAAGACATGAAATTAAAAATTTTATAAATATCATGAGAATGATGATTTATGTAGAATCATATATATACTAACCAAAAACCATTAATTGGATTTAATCTATTCAACTTTATTCATTCCTCATCGCCTCACTTCTTATTTCCCATCTTTTTACTCTTTAAATCTTGTTAGTTTCTTGAAAATTGAATGATTTAGAAACAAAAATTCTTGTAAATGATGGGTAATTTGAATAATAATTTATGTCTCAATATTTCATGAACGATATATTCCTTTTTTTCATTTATTTTTGTGAGGGCAACCAGTTTTAAAAATATTATTTTTCAAGCCATTCTAGTTTTTTCGACCCCAAAAAAAAACCATTCTAGTTTTTCTTTACTCTATTTCCGATGTGGGCCCTATCGCCATCCATCCATCCATCCATCGCATTCCTACAAGGCCACACGTCTGGCTCTTTCTGCTCCTGAACGGGCTACACAATCAGTTGAGGATTGACTTCCCCACCCATTTCCTCGTAATCCGACGGTCCACGGTGCACCTCATCACCCCGCCTGACTATACTCGGCCTCACGCAACCATTTCCTCCCATTGGCTGCTCAAACAGACCGTACCTGGAAACGGAAGGAGCCGAGACCGGCTAGGAGAAGGAGAAGAAGACATCGATCGACGGGTAAGAATTTCGCCTTCGATCGCATTCGCGAGACGCGAATTGGGCCCGGATTATACTAATCCGTTGATTCGGGTGAGCAAATCGCCCTTCTTTATCGTCAATTCGTCCTGTTCACGCGGTAAGTAGCTGTCGGCGTGCTGATCGCGTCCGACGGTTGGGTACTTGAACCTGGATCCGAAAATGAGAGCGCGGTTTGTTCCTCGATTTCGGCAATTGCAGTTTCTCGCTCAAGTCGTCGATTGGCGAGCTCGCCATCGTGCCGCTGTGATTTCAAGCGTGTTAGGAATCGTATTCTTACGTCTATGATAGGATATGCTCAATAATTCGCGTAGTGATTTGTTTTTTTGATTTGCTTGTCCAATGTTGTGACTGGAATTAGCTGCATTTAGTTGTTTAAGTGAGGTTTGGAGGTTCTTTTTGTTGAGGACAAGGTGGTATTGGGAGGCCGAAAGATGAACAACTGTGGTAACATCTTGACAGTTTGAAAACATTCAAACTATACGAAGTTGAGATTGGGACTCCATGCCATCAATTGCATGGCGATAGAGTATACTGCGCTATCATGATCTGAGTGTGTTTGATATTTAGTATGAATAGGTGTAGGCAGATTCTCGACATGGGAGTGTAAATTCCCACTTTTCCACTTTGTTACCCCTTTTTAAAAGAGAATCAATGTTCATGGTCAGTTGGTGGAACCAAGTAAACACAAGTTTTTAATAAGCATACCCACATTCATTATCACCTTCAGGAGATTGAAAAGATTAGTCGCTTCACGTAGTGAGTGCCAGTGGCATTGTGTTTATATAAGTTTGGGGAAATTTATTGTGCTGCTTGATGCATCTAGGCCATGGACTAACTTGTTGGCATTTTCTTAGGATGCTCAGGATGTGGTATTCATGGCCTAATTCATTTGTAGGCATGTGTACATGCTGTCATTATCATAGTTGTGAGCTCTCCTCATCATGAATCAACATGGAAGACTTTGATGAATATTGGCCTTGGTGTGTTAATGCTCTTCAGTTACTTATCTGGCCAGTAGTATGGCTTATGCATATGTTGACGAATATATCTTATTCAGGATGGGAACCTCTGGCAGATTTGTTTCTCATTGTGGCCTCTGAATCTGATCGTGTTGAAATGCATAGATGTGATTATTTGCTTCAAGGACAACAATGAAGCGATATGTAGATATCAATGACGACGAATCATCTTACGATGTCTACTGTGACAATCGAATATCCAACAGAAAATACACTATATTGAATTTTCTGCCCAAGAACTTATGGGAGCAGTTCAGGTGAGCCTCATCTTATTCATAGATTTTTTTTTTTTTGGGTGTTGATGGGGAGACTGACTTAGATATTGCTAGTCAACAAGTAATAAACCTAGAATATTCATGTGCCTTATTAAGGTAGTCTACTTACACTTCTTCCACTTCTTATAGCCATTGTTGATTCTCATTTACTGAAATCAGGAAGTATCTAACTCTGTATATGTATGTAATATGGTTTTGTTTTTTTCTTTCTGTTTTCAGCCGGTTCATGAACCAGTATTTCCTATTGATTGCCTGCCTTCAGCTATGGTCACTTATTACTCCAGTGAATCCTGCCAGTACATGGGGTCCACTCATCTTTATATTTGCTGTCTCAGCAACAAAAGAGGCATGGGATGATTACAATAGATATCTCTCTGACAAAAAGGCAAATGAGAGAGAAGTATGGATTGTCCGTCATGGAGTAAAAAAACTGGTAAAGAAATCATTCTCAAGTTCCCCTATCCCTTTGTCCCCAGAAAAATCCCCCCATTCCTGGTATATTCTTTTCTTTCTTTCTTTCTTTCTTTTTTGTGGAAGGAAGCTGTTTCTTTCTTTTAAATCTGTTGAAGAATGATTGTTGATCTCTTTACCCAAAAAAAAAAAAAAGAATGATTGTTGATCTTTTCAAGGGATTTATCTTGTGGATTGGTTTGTCAGTTATTGCATGTTTGCCTCCGATTTTAGCTTTTTAGATTATGGAAGGCTGGCAGTTAATAATAGTTTCCGTCAGTTCTTTTTTCCCTCTCCATGGATCACAATGCTCTCTATGCTGATAATGGTTTTTATTTAGTATACACAATGTAGAAGTATTTTTGTTACCTGGTTGTTACACAATTTACCCACAGTTCATGTTCATAACCTTCAGCGATTATGAATGAACATATGGAAGCTTTCTGACTAATAGCTGTATAACTCAAATGCCCATTCAATCAAAGTTGTAGCTTTCCTTCATATACTTGGAAATATCTAAAATTTATAAATAAAACTAACGATACATGAAATCCAATTTTTAACAAAAATGATGGTGGTTATTTGATATTTGTAGTTTGATGATGTTGCAGATGTTGTACAGATAAGACAGTAATGCTGCATTTGTGCCCCTCTGGGTTTGAAGTTGGTTTTGCCTTTAAGCATAACTATAGTTGCTATAAGAAGGGCTTGGAGATAGACTCAAGCTTAAAGTATCTTAGAATGGGGACTCTGCATCACTGGAAATGTGTGATATTTTTTTTATGGTCTACTACATGTCCTGAAGTGGTTTTATTAGTACACCTCTGATTTTCAAGAGCATAACTTTGTGCTTACTCTTCTTTTTATATTATGTGCCCTCCCTTCTAGATTCAAGCACAGGACATTCGTGTTGGTAACATTGTATGGCTTCGTGAGAATGATGAAGCACCATGCGATCTAGTTTTGCTTGGAACATCCGATCCACAGGGACTCTGCTATATAGAGGTGATGAACTAACCTTTCTTGTGCCTAATTGAATAGTTGAGTAGCTTTGGCTTTAGCAAGGGCAGATCCTCTAGAGTCATTCCCCTTCTATGTTATAGGTTAGATTTTAAGCAGATATTAGCGCTGTAGTATCTGCGCGAAAGAATTGGTGTGTGACTCATTAAATGTTGAGCATGCCTAAGAGGTCTGAGATATTGCAAAACCTAGGTTTTACGGCACATATGCTAGTATGAGAATAGGTTAAGACAAATGCACTAATAACTTTAATGCTTGCTAAAACATGTAAGATCAGGAGTCAGATAATTCATCCAGGTCAGCTGTCCAGTCTATCATCTATTTAAGAAAATAGTTTCGACATCAATCAGCCACATTCCTTGGCACTTGGTGTTGGGCATTGTGGTAGGCCAGTCACTCACCACTTAAATTTGTCCAGAAATTTGGTTATCTTGCCACCGACTGCTTTTAGTCATCTTTCCATATATATTAATTTCCACGAGAATTATTATTAGCATATTTATGTAAATTTCAAATGAAAATATGGTGCAGTCCATCTAATTTTATTGGTGACTCTGCTTTTGTGTTTGTGTGAAATCCATGTCCTTCTTTAAAAAGATTATGTGTTCTCTTGCAACATGTGCAGACAGCTGCCCTTGATGGTGAAACCGATCTAAAGACAAGGGTTGTACCTTCTGCTTGCATGGGAATCGATCCTGAACTGTTGCATAAAATCAAGGTAAGAATGTTACCTATATTTTGGTCAACCTAATAAAGCAACACCCTGGTTATTATCCTAGCTAATATTATGAAAGGATTGCTCAACAGGGTGTTATTGAGTGCCCCAGTCCTGATAGGGACATCAGAAGATTTGATGCTAACCTTCGATTACTTCCTCCATTTCTTGACAATGATGTGTGCCCTTTAACCATAAAAAACACCATTCTTCAAACATGCTACTTGCGCAATACAGAGTGGGCTTGTGGAGTAGCTGTTTATACAGGTGTGTTGGCTGAAACCGCTCAGTATTTTTTAATACTTCATTTCTTTGTACTTGACTTGTTAAGAGTAAGGATGAGAAAGATGGGAAGAGATGCATGCATGTGCATTTTCATGTGCATGTGCATGTGCATGGTTTTGGGGGGGGGGGGGGAGAGAGAGAGAGAGAGAGCATGTAGACATCGATATGGACATGCCAAATGTGGAAGACAATTTGCGACATAGCCAGTTAATGTAACGAATTTTGCTACTGTGCATGGTGGTGGGATCAAGTTGTCCGGGCTTTAGCTAACAATAAAATGAACTAGTAACTGTCAGCAGAATCTAAATGAATTTGACATCAGAGAAGGTCCACCATTGCTACAGTGAAGGCCAGCATTGGAGGTTCAAGAAAAGATCTGTATAAGGTGTTTGGCAGATAGAAGACATCATGATAAAGATAGTTCATGATTTATTCAGGTCTAGAAGAAACTAACGGATAGGCAAGGCTGGAAATTATGTAGTTATGTGTGTTTTTAGCTGCATAATGCATGTGACAAAAGCATGCACTCTGTTCTGAGTTCATTCTTCATATAACTCCTTTTCCCCAACTCTTTGGCTGGGGGAGTAACATTTCGTTGACAATTTTATTGGTATTTGCTTCTTTCTACCGCCTTTTTTGGGGTTTTGTGAGGAAATATGTGCTGGAAAGGAAGCTTCCGATCATAGTCTAATGATTGTAAGTTTTGCTCCTTCAGTGGAGTAATATATTAAAAGCTGGAAAACTTAGTTTTTGTGGATGCACGGGATTATACTTGTGTTGTAGCAGAATCTGAGAGAATTCTAATGACATATGCATTGACGTGATTGTTTTCTTTGTCACATAAATAATTGTTTACGCCTCACCATTAAGGGTGCAATTAAGGCTCATATTTCTTTTTGATTAATTGCTTCAGGTAATGAAACAAAGATGGGTATGAGCAGGGGTGCACCCGAACCTAAGCTTACAGCTGTGGATGCCATGATTGACAAGTTGACTGGAGCCATATTTATCTTTCAAATAGTTGTGGTAATGGTTTTGGGGATAGCTGGTAATGTATGGAAGGACACGGAAGCAAGAAAGGTTAGTGAGATCAACTAAGCTCCTAGCATGTAACCTTCTTTGTTGATTGATTTTCAAGTCATGCAGAATTGAACATCTTTCCCTGGACAATTTCTACATGTCATTTGTTGGGACATCTGCTTTGTGATTCCACCAATTTACATTTTAATTGTCTTATTCTGAGTTGCAAAGTGAAAGTGCTTTCGTAAGTATTGCTTTTTGAAACTTCATAGTTCAGAGGAATAGTTCAGGAGAAAGTGCATATTAAAGCAGGTAGAAAGATATAAAAATAAATGTTATATGCCTTAGCTAAGATAATAAATATCTTGTTGCCTTAATATCTAGAGATTAAGCTCCTGATGGATGCAGTGTAGTTTTCATAACATTCTGGAAACTGAAGAGGATTTCTTGGAAAAATTAAACATATTTTAAAGCCAAGCCATTGGAACTATTTTCTTGACCTTGAGGGTGTTTTTTTTTTCCCCTAGTCATAAGCAATGGGATTTGGTAACAACAACTTGTGTAGCTTAAATATCTACTAACAATAGACAAGTGAGGTGCTTTCAGAGTTTATGCACATAAATATTCAGTGATTTAATATAATGGGTATTGGTGTATGCTAGTCTTCAAATGCTTTGACTTGGTGATATGACACCAAAATTCCTTTGTGGACAACATTGCATGCTTTCCTTTGCTGAGGGGTGAGGTGAGGTTTTTTCTTCGGTGAAACTAGCATCATCATTCAGAAATTCAAACAGTCAAGTTTCATCACTCGTAGTCAAACTGCTGTCAAGTGCATCCTTACACAAGATACCCTTAGTAGCATCAGGAAGACTAGTGAATAATAGTAAACTGCATCTCCTTCCCCAATCTAGCCAGAACGTCCACTCATCCATTTGCTTCTCCGTATATCTGCTCATTCCACTAGGTGAGGTTGACTCTGTTACTGAAGTCTGGAAACTGCCATTAGTTCAATGTCTGCTGTGTAGCTGGTGCTGCCGACTTTTGATTACGTTTCTGGTGAACCAATCATCTATGAACTCAACCTTGCTTTGAGTTTCTTTACTGTTCTTTTGCACTTTTAGACATCTCTTTTTATTGCTATCTATTTACGTCCGTAGGCCTTGATAAGTCGCCTCATTCTTAAACAGATGATTCATATTAGTCGGCTTTGTTTATTAAAAATTAAAAAATATATATATATATTAGATGGCTTCATTTGCTTTATGGTTCTGTTCTTCAACTGTCTATACAGTGAGATTTGTGTCATTAGATGAATTATCACCTATGGCTCAGTAATGTGCATATATGGTCTCATGGTAGTCCGTGATTCATATCTTTTTTTTTTATTTATTCTTTTGTTAGTGCTTTCCTAGTTTCTACATCATTAACCGTGACTTAAATTGGAAGAAGCTCTGGAATGTAGCTCTCTTTTTTTTTTCTGATTATGTTTCTTGGATTTGTTTCTTCCTAGTAAAGTTAATCCCCTTATGTTTAACTGCAAATTTACAGCATAAGCTGATTTTGTGTGTCCTTCTTTTTGGGTCCTTTTTTGGTGAAGCAATGGTATGTCATGTATCCACACGAAGGTCCCTGGTATGAGCTCTTGGTCATACCTTTGCGGTTTGAGCTTCTTTGTTCCATCATGATTCCCATATCTATTAAGGTGAGATATGAAGATTATGTTTGAAAGATCAAGATAATTGCTTCTTTATCATAGCATTTTGATCTTTGTTGTAGGAAGTTGACCTGTTGCAAGAAATGTAACTTTAACTTTTAGGAAGAAAGGAAATATGATGCTGCTTAAGGAAAAATTAGTGCTGTTCTATTTAATCATTCTTTCTCTTCACAGTCCTTACGAATTAAGTCCTCACTCTTCAGGAGTCTTAGAGCAGTTTTTCTGTGCATTATGCAGACATCAACATTGGTTTTCCTTCAAATCGTGATGGAAAACTTATCTAATTATAGTTTGTGAGGCTGCTATTTACTTTCTCACAAACAGCTGAAGTCTATGGATTCAGACCATTGTAATGAAATGACAACTTGTTAGAGAGGTGATGAAAGTCTTGATAAAGTATTAGTTTTCTACCGGCCTCAGTGCAGGTGGTTGCTCTGGTAGTAAAGATGGAAGTTCACCGCAAATGCTTAGAGTTGCTTAGTGGTTAGTGCTGGGAGCTGGAACTAACTTTTTGAATCAATCCGCTTAATTTTGCCATGCATAGGGAATTGAGCTACTATGTCAACCTTGACTGAATCAAATGATTTTGCTGGTAATCTGTAGCTTTACCTAACAAAAGAGAGAGGTAGCTTGGCCCAATATCCTATTTCAAGCTGGAGATTACAGAACTGTTTTAAAGAAGTTCTGCACTAAAAGAGCTTCAGATAAATTAATAACTTTGAGAACTTTGAACAATTTTTGGCAGGTATCTCTGGACCTTGTGAAAAGTCTATATGCAAAATTTATTGACTGGGATCAGAAAATGATTGACCAGGAAACTGGTACTCCTGCCCATGCAACAAAGTAAGTTGTTTAACTTAAGAAACCCGTATAAGAGATTGGCATATCTTAAAAGCAGTTTTACGTAGCAAATGTTCTCTCCCCTTGGCAGCACAGCAATAAGTGAGGACTTGGGCCAAGTTGAATACATTCTGACTGACAAAACGGGAACGCTCACTGAAAACAAGATGATTTTCAGAAGATGCTGCATCAGCGGCAAATTTCATGGAAATGAATCTGGGGATGCCTTGAAAGGTTCTGATTCTGTTAGTGCATCTGACATCTTTCTTTTATGTGTTCATTCTTAGTCTTTGGAGCATTAGCAGTTGAAAATCTTGTTTCCATTTTGCACATGAAAATAATCAAAGTGAAAAAGAGGTTCCCTAGGTACTTAGAACCATAGGTATATTTTGTCCAGTAAGGTCTGCGAACTTGCTTGAGTATTTTTGGTCCAGGAGCGGAGTTATACACTTTATTTTTTTCCTGGATTCAGGTTGCCATTACGTTTGGTCCACTTCTTTTCAGGGAATTGGGCACATTCAATAGTAAACCTGCTTAATTTATTGTATGAAAGAAACACAATTGGCTCTACTTTTCCAGCTCGTTAAACCTAACAGTCTTGCAGTTGCAATGAGATTAATGCATCAACAGGCATAAAGGATTTTCCTCTTACAGTAGCTTGAAAATTGAAAGGGAGGGGAAATGGGAAGTGATGTTTCTGGTTACACGACATAAATAGGGAGACCGGCTGAGGGCAAAGGGAAAGTAGATTGCTATCTTTTTCGAGAGATAACATTATCACAAGTGATCGAGTTTCTCCTGATACAAACCTTTCTGTTAATGTATTTCATTAATTAGTTTCTTTCAATTGGACTTTTCAAGTAGGATGTGGCCGATGGATAAAAGACAACTTTTTTCATAGAACACCCAAGCTACTCTATTCATCTGATAAACATTGTTTTTGACATTTGGCAGCCATATCCCAGAATGATATGAGTTGCTTCTGAGGAGCAATGTTTCATTAGCATAGAAGTAGCAGTGTCTTCTAAATAAAACTCCGCATTCTTGGTTGAAAGCATTGGGTGGCTTTGTTACAAAAGTCTGGACCTGCATGTATACATGCATAATTATTTCTTGTAATACACGAGCAGAGCTCTGGTTATGACCATTTTATATGATTAGTGTTTAAATTACAGTTAAGTGTTTAAATCAGACACCTGTGCCTTTATGAGTCATGGAAGGATATAGGGTCCTGACATCAAATTTTGTCCTCCTTGACGTATAGCACTCCTCCCGTTCTTTCATCATTTAAGTTATTATTCTAGTTATCGAATAAATGATTAAACTCAACATGTGAACGCTATGCTTGTGTACCCTATACTGAGAGGTAGAAGGCAGAAAAGATGTTGCCAAGCTTAGATTTAAATGCTTGCACGTCATCTATTTCAATTCCTAAATTTTGGCGGTAAAATCACCTATTTCAGTTCCTAAGTGTTCGTGTTAAAGTAGTCGATTTAATGAATGTGATGTTGTGGGATCTTACAGCTAAGTGATCAGGTAATTTATGGCATTTGAAGTTACTTGTTTTATCAGTTGAAAATCATTTTCAAAGTTTGCACAGCAATGTAGAATTACCATGCCTAATCAAAACTGCAAACTTATGTTGTGCTTGAATCTCGTGCAGTCACCATCTAGTATATTTGATCATTCCTGAGATCAGCTTTGCTCTTATAAGTAGTTTCCTTTTTGTATACAGATCTGGAACTGCTTAATGCTATTGAGTCTGGCTCTCCAGATGTTATCAGGTTTCTGACAGTTATGGCAATATGCAACACGGTTATCCCTGTGCACAGGTGATCCCAACTTCCTCCTGGCCAGATGCTTTTCCATACCTGAAATTAATGATTGTGGTGTCAATTCACCATATAGATGCCATTTTGACGTGTGCATCATGTACTTCTGCTACAGTTTTTTATGGTTCCTTCCTTTTATTTTCTTGCTGCAGTAAAACTGGAGCAATCTCATATAAGGCACAATCTCAGGATGAAGATGCTCTTGTTCATGCTGCTGCAAAACTGCATATGGTTCTTGTCAATAGGAATGCAAATATTCTTGGTACCAGTCATTTTCTTTTTTGTCTTTTGTACTCTGCATAGTCATCTAGGTTTAATTAAAATGACTTTTCGTCTATATTGTATCTCGCAGAGATTAAGTTCAATGGAACAGTTATTCATTATGAGGTATTGGAAACTCTGGAGTTCACATCTGATAGGAAAAGGATGTCCCTAGTGGTGAAAGACTGCGAGAATGGAAAGATATTTCTGTTGACCAAAGGAGCAGATGAAGCAATAATTCCTTATGCCATTCCTGGTTAGCCCCATCCTCGTGCTAAAACTTGTCGGGTGAAAAAAAGTTGTTTGCATGTTTAGTCGTGGTGGTTTTTTTATGTTGAGGACATTTCTGGTTATAAACTATTCAACCATAAAAAGTACTCCACTGCCTATCAGACGTTGAAAAAATGGCGACTTGTTTTAGTGAGTGTATTCTTCACTTAGTATTTCTCCAATTAGAGATCAAGGTTTTTGTGCTTTTGTTTTCTTTAAATATTGTCAGACTTCTAATTGTTTCAAGGAGGTGGAGATATCGTTTTTCTTTTGATTAGCGGGTTTGATCGTACTTCAAGCCCAAGTAATCATATACTTCTTTCCTTTTGATGGGACGCTTCTTCAGGAACTGAAAATGGTTGCAGTGCCCAGGGAATGCTATTGAATCTTCTAGGTTGGAATGTGATGATTTCAGCACTTGTCATCTACCTCGTGCTGATAACACCTGATTCTTATTTGAGGATTTGCACTCAAGATGAGTTGATTTTATTGAAAATTTTTAAAACTTTCCTTTTCGGATGCCACATCAACTTTTAGGTGTGATCATAAAAAAGTAGCCTTTTTTTGTACAAAGGGAGCTTGTTGCTGACAGCTGGTGGCTGGATTGCCTGGTGCATGCTTGAAATTTTACTTTTGCTGTGTTGGAAATTCTACAAATATAGCCAAATTGAAAGTCTTCCTATTAGCCTGATTTTGGTATTGCTCAGTGAGAATTTGACATAGGGATCAATATTGCATGCACTTGATTTGTCATTTCTGACTCTGTAGATGTAATGTAACTTGTGTCAGACTGCAATTGCTAGTTATGGTGTTCTGAAGGTTTTTCTTTACACCCTGAAAACGAAGAAAGATATATCGGAGGACAGCTAATGGTGCGATTTGTAGGTTCCTTAATTGTGGGTATATAAATATTTGATTAATTCCATTATCTTCCAGGGCAACAAACAAGGACCTTTGTGGAAGCTGTTGAACAATATTCTCAACTGGGTTTACGCACTTTATGCTTGGCTTGGCGTGAACTAATGGCTGATGAATATCATGAATGGTCTCTATCATTCAAAGAGGCTAGTAGTTCATTGGTTGATAGGGAGGTAAATGGTATACTAATCATTGTTCTGTTGTTTTCCTGTTATACATAACCTTTTCGGCTTATTCTTAGATAGTGTATCTTGACTTCCTGAAATAATCGGATTTGCAGTGGAGAATAGCGGAGGTGTGTCAAAGAATTGAACATGATTTTGAAGTTCTTGGAGTCACTGCAATAGAGGATCGTCTTCAGGTGACTATTGATATGTTTGGGGGACGTTCTGCATCTACATATACTTTTCCCCTTTCAGAGGGTTCCATTTTCCCGTGCTCTTTCTAATATGCCTTTTGAATGATGTTGTACTTGAACAATGATATATCTTACATTACTACTCAGGATGGTGTACCAGGAACAATTGAGACACTCAGAAGAGCTGGAATAAATTTTTGGATGCTTACTGGTGACAAGCAGAACACCGCCATACAGATTGCACTGTCTTGCAATTTCATATCTCCAGGTTGACTGATTTTTTTGTGCAATTCTGCTCATCATCCGCCGGAGAACTAGATAGAATCTAACGGCAGAATTTATGCTTTCCTGACCTCCATCGCTTCTCATTTCTTACAGAACCCAAGGGTCAGCTTCTTCTAATTGATGGGAAAACCAAAGATGAAGTTTGTAGGAGCTTAGAAAGAGTTTTGCTCACAATGAGGATTACTTCCTCAGAACCTAAGGTAAAGTTTATAGACTTAATATGGGAAATTATGTGCGTCAATAAATATTCATTTAACCGCGTCAATTCTCTCTTGCTGTGTTATTGGATAGCATTTTGTTGGCTTGATACTGTATGAGAAAAAAATAGCATTTGATTGTCTTAATAGAATGTTTCTTGACGATAAGCACTTGCCTTTGGCAATGCTTAAATTGAGAAGGCTGGATTAGGTTGGAAATTCTTTGGTCATGCTATCTGTATCACTGGGAATCTTTTTATGTGCTTATTTATGAGATATATGAAGCAGTATAAATTTCCCTAGAGATTGCTAAGAGGGTGAAGTGCCGGCACGTAATTATTAGAACAAAATTATCCAACAAATTTGGCGAGGACTTTAATTTGAAGTAGCCATATGGTCTTGACTTTGTAGGCATGCATTTTGAAGAGCATAAACCATTTAGATCTGGTGCTAAATCCTAGCTTTCAATATTTGACCCTTTCTAGTAGTATTATGGAAGCATTAGGGCGATTCCCCCTAAGTGATGAGTAATTTTAATTGGAGACTATATGGCCTTTTTTTTTTTTTTGGTCGAAAGACTATATGGCCTCAAATACTAATTTTTAGTGACAATTTGTATTGTCACTCAAAGAATGTTATCAAAGTTAAAAAAAATAATTTTGCCTCCAGTTGATATAAGATTACATATCTGTAGCTATATGTTCTGCCATTAGAAGATCTTTCGCCTTAAACTAATATCTTAAATAATTAATGATTAAATTTTCAGGAATTTAGGGGATATGAACACTTTTGAGTGCCATAACCTTTTTCCTAATCACTCGAGTCTCTACTAAAAAACGTTCACTTGATTAACATAACTTTTAATTAATCACTTAAGTGTCATAAATTTTTAAAACCATTTCATCCTAGTACCAGAAACCGGAGATCTGACGAGGCATGTCATTTGGGATGGATGTTTTTAGAAAGTTATGGCATTCAAGCGATTGATTGAAAAGTTAAATGACACCCAAGTGACCGACAAAAAGTTATGGAATTCAAGGGATGGTCATACTTAATTTACACTTATGGTGTCCTTTTGCCCAATAACTTGCGTTCTAGAAAGATACCCTTATTGATTCTTGAATAATCTTCTTGTTGGTCTAGAATGCCTCTAATCATTCCTCCAGATAAAAGGAATACTGAGATGTAACGAGGGTTAACCACTCACCTGTTTGTCATTTTCTGCACCTGACACCTATAGTTATGAGCTCGAGTTATTTGTTCGATGGATCTTCTTGGGTGCAAATTTATTAATATGTGACTGTTGCTTCTCGGTTTTTTTTAACCAGCTTTTCCCTTGAATTAGGATGTGGCATTTGTTGTTGATGGATGGGCTCTGGAAATTGCTCTGACATATCATCGGAAGGCTTTCACTGACTTAGCCATATTATCAAGGACAGCTATCTGTTGCCGGGTGACACCTTCACAAAAAGCTCAGGTAATTCTACTCAAAAGTGCCTATTTCTGGTGTTAGAATATGACAGAAGGCTTGGGTAAACAGCAATAGGTTTTGATATTTTTTTTTTTACTTTCTAATTGGTCTTATTTTACCAGAAATTTTCATCTCTCTTTATTTGCATATGATCACATAGCAGATTGGAGAATCACCATCTTATTCTCACAAGATCAAATATCAGATCAGAGGATCACCAGTATATTGTTTGTTAATCCAAACTGACCTTATTCGCTGCCTAAGAACTTTGCCAGTTAATGAATTTTAGACATGGTAATAAGATGGGGAGTTAAGTGTATGGAGCCTGTTAGGAAATGTGCTCTCTATACAGTACCAGGCTGTTTCTTGGTAGTTTGCAATCTTTGGAAGTTGTCTAACATGGTAATGGAGCAAAGATGAATGTCTAAATCCTCGTTCTCTTTTTTATCTTGCCTCTGTTATAAGTATTTGATGTTTTCACTTGTCTGTTCGATATAGTTACATAGATTTTTCACTTGTAAGGCTCAGCTAACATTTGATGGAGTGTAGTAATGGGTCTGTTTTTGTGACAGCTTAAGCCTTTGGGACCAATGTTTGTCTACTAGTATAGAAGGTGGCACTCCTTTTAAGTTGATGATTTTATTGCAATAATTAAGTATTAAATCACGTCTTCATCTAACAGCCTAAGCTATTAGAATAGTTGGCAATGGCCCATCAAATTTCATGTGGTATCAGAGCGGGAGGTCTTGAGATCAAATCTTTTCATGCCCCATTTGCCTCTCCAATTAAATATTTCCACGCTTAATACTAGGGAAAAAAACCAAACTAAGTATAACGGGGGAGTGATAAAATAATTAAATATTAAACCACATCTTGATCGAACAGTTTAAACTTTTAGAACAGTTGGCAGTGGTCCAATCACAATCATTGTCACATAATTTAAATTTGCAGGAAATTATTGTACCTTTGGCTTAAGCTAGTCCTCTGAATTTCACTTGGATCTGTCTAAAGCTGTTTTGAGAACATTGTGCCTTTAAATTTACATGAATATCATGACGGGAACCTCAAAAATGATATAGAAGTTCGACATATATAGCAACAAAGCTTTATCTTTGTTGATTAGTTTGTATCCTCTATCCGAGTAGAATGGTCTTCATTATGGGGTTAGTACATGACTTGAAGTCGCTTTTTGGGAGCTGAACACTTTCAAGATAGGAGGTAGAAAGTCCATTGGGTTTACTCTTTATAATATTGTGGTAACTGTGAATTTAGTTTCTTTTTTTAAGTAATGTTAATGACTGTATCTTACGCTTGTACACAATTTTAAAATCATGATACTGGAATGGAAAAGGCCAATAATTACTTTTATTAATACATAAAACATGTCTACCCACCAATTGCTATTGCTGTTCCTCTAGTCCTAAATATGCATTTTCAGCCATATTGCGTGCCTATTCAGCCATATTACGTGCCATATCTTGTGTCTTCGTGCAGCTCGTGCAACTCTTAAGATCATGTGACTACAGAACCTTGGCCATTGGAGATGGTGGAAATGATGTCAAGATGATTCAACAAGCTGACATAGGAGTTGGCATTAGTGGCAGAGAAGGACTACAGGCAGCTAGGGCTGCTGATTATAGCATTGGGAGTAAGTATTGCTGCTCATGTACAATGTTTGTTCTTTTCTGGTTTGGATGTTTGCATTGACGTCAAATTATTCATACTTTATGGCTACAAATGCGTAGAATGTGTGGTCATTTGAAGTAACAATGTTGCTAATTCAGAAAATGGATTCTTTTTGGACTTTGTGGTTGAAAATACTAAAAGACTGGGTTCTATGGGCTGGACCTCTGGTACTTCAGACCTTATTAATGGTTTTTTTTTTTTTTTTGGTTGAGACCCTACTAAGGTACTTGGTTGGTATTTCATCTGTGGAAACTGACCTCTGCTGTAGATAATTGTGACCGTATGCAGTCTCAGCTATATGCATTTGTAACGTTGTATGTGCAGCACTTCTATTATCTAACCATAAAGAAGTTGACATTATTCCGATGGAAAGACTGGTTTGCTTGAAAGGTCTTCCTGTAGAAATGGGAATAGTAAGATAGTCTGCGAAAGTGGGGAGATGGTTAGATCTAAATCTTCTCTCTGAAATTAAATGGGGATGAACAGTATACATATTTGGGTCTAGTCAACAATTTCATGTTCCAGGAGATCCTTTCATCTGGCTCAACCTTTGATGTACTTTACATTTGGGATTAGTCTTTCAGAATATGTGGCATGTATTGTTCTGTAGTTTGCTCTATGTACTTGCTACCATGGGACTTCTAAAGGTTTGACTTTTCTGACTGCTGTCTACAGAATTCAGATTTCTGAAAAGATTGATACTGGTTCATGGGCGATACTCCTACAACCGAACAGCATTTCTCTCGCAGTATTCTTTCTATAAATCATTACTCATATGTTTCATCCAAATCTTGTGAGTTCCCATTATGGTTCCCTCCCTCCCTCCCTCTATTTATCTATTGTGTCTGTGTGCTCATGTGCGCTTGTGCATGCATGCACACCTTTCTCTTGTACCTGTTGTTCTAACACAAACACACTCCCAGTTTCTCCTTCATATCAGGTATTTCTGGGACCAGTCTTTTCAACTCAGTTAGTTTGATGGCCTATAATGTTTTCTACACCAGCATCCCTGTCTTAGTGAGTGTACTTGACAAAGATGTTGGTGAAGAAACCGTTATGCAGCATCCACAAATTCTTTTTTACTGCCAAGCTGGGAGGTGTGTGCTCAATTTGCTATGGATCATGAGTATAGAATTATACTCTCTTTTGGCTCTCGGTATAGAGAAATTTCTTTAACATTACTTCTTGAAACAGGCTTCTAAATCCTAGCACATTTGCTGGATGGTTCGGACGATCACTTTTTCATGTAAGTGCTAATTTAGACTGGTTCTTCCTCTGTGGTTTTATTTTTACAGAAAGATTAGCTGAGCGCAGGGTCTTTTCTCTGATTCAACAGAATTGAATAATAGGTCTGTTGATCTAAATAGGGACAGCTTATGGTGACCCCCTGAAATTTGGAAAAATACCAAAGTTGCCATTGTATGAGTATGGAATTTAGTAATTCTCTTATCGATATGGAATTCTACTAATATATGAGTCCCCTTTTCATTGCTCTCAAATGAAATGAAGTCATGGCTATGTGATTGTACATTGAAAAGGTCATCTTTAGAAATACGACTGTCATTTGCCAGCTCCATTCCTTGGAATGCCAAATATTTAAGTAATACATTGTAGTCTGTTAAAGGATTTTGCCTCGTGTGAATTAAAGCACTTGGACATTACACTACTTGATTGACTGCTGGCTCTTGCTTTTCTGTGTTTAATTAATGTGGCTTGTAATTGCAGGCAGTTGTAGTATTTGCCATTAGCATACACGCATATGCTTTTGAGAAGAGCGAAATGGAGGAGGTATCCATGGTAGCGCTCTCTGGATGTATATGGTTGCAAGCCTTCGTGGTGGCACTGGAAACAAAGTAAGCTTCATGATTTTCACTGTTTCGCTAGTGTAAGTTAGGCTTCTTTGGATACTTGAATCTTCCTAGTGAAAAAATTAATGGGTCATGGCTTCATGCTGAGTTCATGCTGAGTTATTTGTTATGCAGTTTTCTTCTTTAACTGCTCGTCAATTGGTAACTCCTTGAACTTTATTTGGAAATGCAGCTCGTTCACTAGATTGCAACATCTCGCCATATGGGGAAATTTGCTTGCGTTCTACATCATCAACTTGATGTTAAGTGCCATCCCTTCATCTGGGATGTACACGATAATGTTCCGGTTGTGCCGACAGCCATCTTACTGGCTAGCTATGTTGGTGAGTAATCGTTTTGTTGATGCATGTTTTGTTTGGGCTCAATTATCTTTCTTTTGAGCAGTCAAGTATGGCGATGTCATTCTATAGATAATGATTTTCAGGTTTTTTGCACGAAATTAAGATGATATGGCTGTGACCAAAATAATTACCGCGTGGCATATTGCCACGCGACATTGTCACTATATCTCCACTAAGTAATGTGAGCTGAAAAGTGAAGATGAACTAAAATGCACTGTTAATGCTAGATTAAGATTGCATGCGTTCTTTCTAACTGAAAAGTTTTTTTTTTTCCCCATCTTGCAGGTCATAGTCGGAGCAGGAATGGGTCCTATTCTAGCTCTGAAGTATTTGAGATATACATACAGACCTAGTCAAATCAATAAACTCCAGCAAGTGGAACGCATGGGGGGACCGATTTTGTCCCTGGGAAACATTGAACCACAAGCGAGGTCGACCGAGAGAGCCGTTTCTCCATTGTCAATCACTCAACCCAAGAACAGAAATCCAGTTTACGAGCCTTTACTTTCGGATTCTCCCAATTCCACCAGGAAGTCTTTTGGGGCTGGAACCCCCTTCGATTTTTTTCAGTCACAGACTACTAGATTGTCTTCGAGTTACTCGCGGAATTGTAAGGACAACTAGGTCACCATATTTTTTTCTTCCTTTATCCAATGCGAACTTGTATAGCACCATCTTTATCCAATTGCTTTTTCAGAAGACCGATCTTTTGTACGGAGATATTAGAGCCTGTATATTAGAAGAATTTTTACGAATGATCAAGCATATTTTTCGGCTACTGTCCGAGGACAGCACTCAATCGTAATTACCAGTTACCATGTCATCGCCTAGACAGTTATCGTAATTGCTTAAGGATAACGTGGATGAATTTTGAGTTACTGCATGTTGTATAGTAGGTTTCTAACTACACCTGAAGTTTACCAGTCGTTACCGTTCAAACTTAGTTTTTACCAACTATAAGAAATTACTATATGTAGATAGGATAGAAATTGCTTTTCCTCATTCGAAAATCACTCAAAGAAAGGGAACTATAGGCATTTATAGACTTTGCCGACAGACACCTAATACTAGTCAGGGTGAAAAATAGGTATAATTTAGTTTTCCCCCACCCCAGAATGAGACGAATGAAGCTGGTAGAGCTGGAAATTTCGTGGATTTTTAGGGAGGGAATTGGATCTAGTTACAACCAGATCAAACCGGTCCTTGGGCCCTATTTTCTACTTTAAGTTCGGGCCAATTCGGATCACCGGGCCTAAAATGCTCAAGCCTAAACCGGTGGAGACCTGTCCAGAATGAACATTAAATTAAAAATAGGAAATAAAGCATTTTCATTATTGAGATACCAGAATGAAGCAAAGGAACATAAAACCTCTACGATCATACACCGAACGGCCTGAAAACAATGTGATGTTAGGGTGAGGTCCGGGGAAAAAGGGTTCCAAGCATGTCGAAAAGCCGACTTTTGAGTTGAAAAATGGCCTCAAACGCCTTCGGCCTTTGGAAAGCTCTGAATGAGTTTTGGCCTTTTAACTCCATCTGGATGAAGAAAATATGCCCCGTGCCTATTATTTGATTGTATGTTGAAGTCTTAAGGTTCGGGACTTCGGCCATAATGGGCTCGGACCGAACCGATTCAATTTGGTAGGGTTGACTTTTCTACTTAAGAAATATGCCCCAAGCTATAGATCTGGCCTCAGGCCCAGTCTTTTCGCATGGGGCCGGAAGATTCCTCTAGGCCCAGCCCACCTGGCCCGTTTGCACCTGCTACATTGGAAGACCGAATTTGTGCAGCCGAGAGTCCTAATTCTAATCCACAGAACCCTTGAGACTCTCCTTCAATGTGCGAGGATTAGATGTCGACCATCTCGATGAATTCGTCATTAGTTGCTTATTCAGTGGATCGATACCTATTCAAATAACTCAATCCAGAGATATCAACACGCAATATTTCTCGTCTAGTTGACGCCAACCTTCTAATATCATCTAGTAATAACAATTTGCAGTAAAATCAGCAAGGGAAGAAAAACCTAAAGGTGACCAATAATGTGTGCCTCTTTCGAAACTACATGGTGCGCTTTATCAACTAACATGTACTCTAGTTCAGCGGGCAGCCCAGTCCACCTCTCTACATATTATATGTGTATGTACTGAGTATGCGAGAGTTTACTTAAATATTGCCGAATGGAACCCGTCAGGAGTTGGAGGGTCGTTTCTGCCGGTATCCTAGAATCTGCAACAAGATATATTTGATCATTGAAAGGACCATTCATAAACGTCCTGACGAGAATATAGCAGCAGAAATATGAGGTTACTGATCAATGCTGCCAACAAATATATAAAGTACCATGAAGCTGCATTGTGGCATTGACTTACCAGATAGTCACTGATGGATCCATTGTCTGCAATTATCCCTGCAAGCGTCGCTTCCTTTTCCAGAATTTGCAGCTCAGCCTTATGCGGATCTACTACGGGGAGAACATTTTCACATTCATTTGCTGAGGAGAAAAGATTCAGGCTAGGTCCTTGACGGCCGATGTTATGGTTCCCTTTGACCACCGATATTTCGACTTCTTCAGCTTGCAGAGGTGTTTGGTGAGCAACAAACTGCAGGGTAAAAAACTCATCTTACAAAAAGGAGACAAGCAACCCCCCCCAAAAAAAAAACAGATTATAATATTCTACAATGCATAGATTGCTTAAGGATAAGTCAGATTTTCATTCACCTCCAAGCCCCAATCCGGGAAAAAGAAAAAGAAGACAAATTGAAGCTGAAGTTATCCATTGAAATATTCCCCCGAGAGTGCGTACTTAAAGAAAACACTATTTACGCACTCTTTTTAGAGCTCTCCTGGCCCAAAAATAAGATTTACAGGATAGACCATTTCAAAACAAAACGAGAAATGAGAGCATAAAAGCACCACATCATCTATGATTGCACAATTCAACTTCATAAGCTTGCGACATTTTTGCTAAGGCCAAATGCAGATATTGAAGACAAATTGGGTGCATGTAATTGTCTGTTGAAATTGTTACTTAAAGTCACCATTTGAACATGTGTCGTTAAGAAGTCAAACAAACACCTATTTCCAGATGCAGGTCCCCAGCAAATCATAGACATGATTACAACGACCTTGATGGAAGAATGGCCAAAATAATACACTGCTGCAGGAGGTGTGAATGAAAATTTATAATTGAAGCACATTTGCAATTGGCAGGAGAAAATCTTACATCACATAGATGTTTAACTGACAGACTGCGCCTGCTGCAAAGGTAGGGCTGCTTCAGACTCGGAGTACTTTCTTTATCCAAAGAAACAAGCATGAGATAAATGTCTAACTGTACAAAAAAAATCCGAAGTGAGGAGGACTGTAATGACGCATAGAATGGTAAATATGTTCACCATACTTGAATACTTCACCAGTTGTGAATCTAAAGACCTATGATGTTTTCTCTTTTTATGCTCTGTGAGTATACATCAGCTAAAAAAACTACATATTACATGGGCAACATTCCTCTGTGTGTATCATTGACTTTTGACAAAGTTTCATAGCGTATAGATTACCTCATCATTTTCCTCTAAACTCTTAAGGTATTCAACCAGCTTGGATAACCGCATGTTCTTAGAGTTCTTGCTGTTACCGTTTATGCCACCATGTCTTGTGTGACTTCTCGTACCACCCCTACCCCAAGCAAGCATTTCTGGGTTCCAAACGAGCCCAGGAGAAATTCCTCTGGTGTCTCTGGTTGCTTCCAAATCATTATCTGGGCATTCAACATCAGCTGATGAAGAAGGTAATGATAAACGCACTCCTGTCCTTTTTCTCCGACGTCTCTGCCTAACTTCGGTACCACGCTCATCAGCGGAAGATGAATCTTTGCCACCATTACTATCATGTTCATCTTCATTGTCTTCGGAACCTTGATGGTCAGTTCCTCGAGAATTGCGTCTTCTCCTAGTAGAAGGCCTTAGATTCCGCTGTGATCTTGTGATAAATCCACCAGCCGCATCTTTACCCAGCGAGCGTCTCTTGACAAGTGCTTCTGACTGCCGTTGAAGAATTTGAGCAATAGATGCTTGAATCTGTCAATTCAGAAGATTAGAAGCCAACAAAATTTTCGTCGCCGCTAGTATTGAGGATCACAGATTCCATCAATAACCATCCATAATCATGAAAAGCAAGAAAAAATTTACAGCGGTATAAATTTCAAATCCAATACTCATGCATTGTGACCATTTTCTCTGGTGTTTTATGTTCATATGAAACATGAGGGAAATGGTACAGACAGCAAGACAGGCAAAGTAGGGCAAAAAATTGATAAGACAAGAAAGGCTGATGAATCTGTGTGACAAGTTCAATGACCTGCTTGTTGCGATTTCTCTCCTCTTCATGAAAAGCCAACTCCTGAAACAAAATTGCGATGAACCAGTCAACAACACGATGAGAAAAAAAAAACCAGAACTATGAGACCAAGGAAGAGCATAGCTCAATCAATTTAACACCTCTTCCTCGTATTTGTCAATATCCGGATATAAAGCTGCTATTAAAGCATCGAAGTTGGGATCATCTCTCAGTGAGCGTCGGCTGGCACAGTGAGTGCGGCAAGCAGGACATTCATTGTTCCTGCACAGAAGTATCAAGCAGAACATCTTACCACATTTATGAGCTGCATATGACATAAAAAGGGAAGTTATTTTTCTTTGTTTCATACCCCAGTCGCATCGATTTGTCGATGCATTCCCTACAAAATCGGTGCAGGCATTCCATAACAGTTCGCGTTTTCCGGATGATGCCTGCATAGATGACCAGATTTGACACCATTTCTTCTATGAAGTTGTTACCAGATGACAAGAGAAGCAATGCTACGTATCAACTTCATACGAAATATAAGTAGCTTTTCAGAAGTTGCAAGGACATGATAAAATGAAATAGATATCTTGAGAATATGAATTTCAATATCCTGATGATAATCACAGCTTAAAGGAAGAATAATAACTAAGCTACGCATGGATACCATTATCTAAAAAAATCCACCGGTTTTTTTTTTTTTAACAAGAATACCAGAACTAAGCGTAACTATGTTGTTAACCCCTCCTCAAAAAGTACTTTGAAATTACCAATGAAACCTTGAATAGGTAGAAAGGTGGACTTCCATCTTTGCCAGATCATGGCCAATCATATTTTCGAACCTAACAAAAGTTCATCATCCTAGTTCTGATTGTCAGTTGGAGTCATGGCGGGCTTACCTGCAACAGTAATTTATCATGATGTCCTAACTAATGCTCAGGATTAAAGTCGTTGCACACTTTCAAAAATCTGTCCAGTAGTGTATCTTATTCTCTCTTCAAAACAACCGGAGAGAGTGGAGAAGACGATGTAGTGCTTTCTCCTTAACAAAATCAATGCAATAGCACACCTCAGCACAATTAATTTGGCAAAAAGTCCAAGGTCTAAAAATATGGAGCCATTATCCAGGGAAAATATCAGTTATGACAGAGAACTAATGGTGGGGTCAATTTGAACTGAAGGAATCTTCTTTCCCCAGACTAGACCATTAAAAACACCAGAGATGATTTTTTTTTTTTTTTGGTAAAGAGATGTTGATGCCAGCATTTCCAAAGAAAACTCCTTTCTTTTTATCTCCATAAGCACCATATGAGAGAGAGAAAAATCCTTGAGCAAAAGCAGTACACAACAAAGAAGACAATTAGAATAATAGTTGCTTATACCAATCTACTGCAGAGAGTCAGAGATTATTTTGTAGTAGGCCTCCAGCACAAAGAACTTGAATTAACTGGCCACATTTAGCTTCTGAAGTTAATGAGATTGCAGCAAGGAAAAAGGACATAATTATCAACCTAGATTTTAAACCTCAATTCCAACATATCATGAGAACAAAGTTTACTTAGCTCACGTCCTTTTTTTCTCCCCCAATCTCTACAGAACACACATTATGTTATTATGGTTACACATAATGCACCAGAAGTCCACACATGCCACCGTCCTTACAAATAATTCATAAGGATAGTTGCCTGGACACATTCTATAAACAGCTACACTTATATCAGAATTCAGAAGTATTTAGATGAAAGATGCCAAGGCAAACTGTACCTAGACAGATTGGGCATTGTACATCTTTACGAATGTCTGATAGCTTTACATAGACAAATCTGCAGGAAACAAGAAAAAATAAGTGATGTCAGCAGTCAGTACGGCAATTGCTGATACTCTAGAGACAAGCCAAAGAGGAGTCTTCAGCACCAAACAAGATAAATACAAAAGCTACCACCACCAACCAGGCTCTACCATTTCAATCCAAAAGAACTTGTCTTCAGAAGTATAGAAAATATTATGAGGTTGTAAATAGCTTGACCAAAAGAAAAGGCTGTCCCTGGAATGACGATCAAGGATGAAGAAACACAAACTTTGCCACACATGCAGCTCAGATTTCATGGAGGAGGATTTCTGAACCTGCTGCTGACATAAGCCAAAAGACGAAAAGGCACAAAGCCCAAGACCATTCTCCTGATAATGGACTAGAAGTGGACCATCACAGATATATGTATTCGCAAACTCTTAAGGTTCATATTTGCCGCAATCTTGGTGATATTCCAGATAACAAAGTTAGATTGTCTCTGCTTTTCTGATTGATAACCTTATAAACAGGGACTCACCCCAAGCAAATCTTGCCTAGATAATTAGGCGTGCAAGGACTTGATGCACACCTTAATATCCGTAGGTTCCCAAGAAGTTGGATTTTGGGACTATCACTGTCCAAATTCAAACTTTTTCAAACTCTTATAAAAATATAAAGCTAGGTGTGTGCATTCACAGCTGCACCAATTTTTACGAGTAGCCATAAGGAACTAATGCGAACCAGCCGGACGGTCCAATTTTATTGATACTGGGGTCAACTCCAGTCGCAGCATTGAACAACAGAAGCATAAATGACCTTATGCTTGCATTGGTGAATAAGTTCAATGGACAAAGACATCAGATTTCATCTTTGTAAGGTACTAAGGTTGCCAGCCCATATGGGGCAAAGAGCCCTGAAGAGGCAAGGTATTAAGAAGTAACCATCATAAGGATGCCAAGTACCATATATATAAACAGCACATGATAACCATGCAAAGGAGCTGAGAGACTGTTCGGACTTAAAAAGTCTAGTCTAGAACAGAGAAGGATATTAAAAAAACAAGTGATAAGCAACCGTAATGGATGATAAAACTGATGCCCACTATGCTGCAAGGGCCATCTTCCACTCAACTCAAATGATCATCTCTGCCACTTTAATGATGCAGTAGTTAATCTGGTGAACTAAGTGCAGGACCCAATACCAGAAACACTACCTACATCGGTTGTTCAAGTGCAATTTTTCGTATCATTTGGCACTTTAATCGCTAATAATGTTACACCTGGGCTCCATCACTAGCCAAGAACCACTCTCTCTTATTTGTCCAATTGTTCATAGCAACTCAAAGCAGAAACCAATGTCCAAATGGCATATGGCCTTCACCTCATCTAAGTCGGTAAGCTAATGATCCATAACACACGTAAATGTCTCCGTATATAGACCTTGCACAATACGTGCACCTGAGCCTACTAATGCTTTGACCATAGTCTCGAAGTGAGAAGTCTGTCTTGATATTTTAAACACTGAACCATAATTATGTCACGGAGACAGAAAGACAAAAAAAAAAAAAAATCAAAGCAAAAAATTGGAGACCATCCAGGGTTTGCCTGAAGCCACAACACAACTGAAAAGTTCTGCTTGGTTTCCAAAAACTAAAACTGACAAGAAAATATTGTATGACATGGTGATAGATATACGTAGCACAAAAGAAGTCAAGTCAACGTCATTTATTTCTCATTCAAAATTTGGATGCACTGCCAACTTAAAATTGAAATAGCTCTTAACTCGTTGATTTCCAGATACACAGTCGGCCTCGCAGCAAAGCAAAATGAATTGCAACATGCAACAGTTTTCATCATGCACTAAATCAAGCAGAACCTGAACACCAAAGAAGGCGCCTGAATCGGCCACATCAACAGATCGACACAAGCAACTTCAAACACGCAGAAACGTAACATTGCTTCACGAAGAAAGCCACGAAACGGCGAAATCAAGCGAAGCAGAATGGGCACGAGTCAAACGACTAAAAAGCAAGGACCAGCAACGAAGGAAAGAGAATCTGAAGCGATGGAGAGAGATCGAGAGGTGGAGAGGGAGTGAATACTCAGGTTTCTCCTCCGAGCTGGACGACGGACTTCCTTGAGAATCTGGAGAAAACAAGAGCGAGAGCAAATCACTTCAACGAGCGCAAAATCCGATCGCATCAATCGCGAGCTCGCACCTCGCATGCCGCACGCACGCACGCACAAAAATTACGTATACGAAACAAAAGAACTCGTCAACGAGAGGAGGAGAAGGAAGAAGAAGAAGAAGAGCTAGAGCGGACCTTCTTCTTCTCCAGCTCCGCCGCCTCCGCCTTGCGGCTCTCCCGCCTGCTGGCCGTCTTGCTCGGGCTCTTCGTCTCGGCGAGATTGCTTGGCGTGGTGGTGGTGGTAGCTGCTCTGTTGCGAGGCGTCCTCATCGTTCGCATTCTCCGGCAAGGACCGCTTCTGCGCAGGCATTGCTGCTCGTAATGCGCGAGACGACGGATGGGATAGAGAGAGAACTAGCGAGGTGGAGAAGAAGAAGAGGAAGAAGAAGAAGGAGAAGGAGGAGGAGGAAGAGGAGAAGGAGAAGAACGGACGGAGAATTTATAAGAAGCTGAATATTTTTATCGCTCGAGCGAGAGAGAGAGAGAGAGAGTCGGAGGCTACGGCAAGAAAGAGAGGAAAAGAAGGAGAGCACATGTTGGTTCGGTGGACGGCCTTATGTCGCTCTTCGGAGATGGGTATTTTTTTCCATTTAATTTTTTTCCTTTTTTTTTTCCTTTTCGACTTTTTATGATGATCTTTATTCCCAATGCGCTTTGCTTTTTCTCGTTGTGTGGGAAGAATTTTTACGTTACTAGTTTCTTCTCATCTTTTTTTTTTTTTTTGGTTGCTTTTCATTGCTTGGAGGAGTTAAATTGTATTTCTTTTCCGGAATTTCGTGATAATTTCAAGTCATTTTAATTTACGCGGTCATGTATATACAGACACATATTGATTATACACAAAAGCTCTTAGGAGAGTCGACGTACTTTAGATGTGTTATGCCTATTAGGGAAAAAAAATATCTTAAATGTATCTTCTCTGCTCGCAAATCCGATGTCTATGGAAACTTAACAAAAGAAATTTGAGCTTATTCAGCTATGCTCATTGTTGTTTTCTATGTACTCATTCATACCCACTATAAGTCGCGTGATTCTTCGACCACTATTAAAGTTGTTTTGAATTATAGTTAGTGTGCGTTTTATTTCGCGAACAATGAATAATTTGAAAAGTATTTTTTCAAAAATAATAACTAACTCATATAAATAAATGAGAAATATTTATGTAATTTATGAAAATATTTACGCATAAATTGATGTCAATAATGAAAATAATTTTTATTAACTTGTTATTTTAAGAGACACAAGTGTTATTTGTAGAAAAATGTTTTTTTAATTAATCATTTTTGGCATGATAAATGAAGTTTACTAAGTTTTTTTTCTTTTATAGCGAGGAGAGGAGAGGAGAGTTGGATAAATAGTGCTAGTCATACCGATGTTTGATTCAATCTCTTTTTATAGATATTTAAAATTACAATTTTACCCTCACATTTAACGCAGCTAATGAATTTTAAGGGTATTTTAGTAAGAAATGAAAAAAAAAATGAATTCTCGTGATTTTAGTAGATAATGCTATTACAGGTCGAGGTGTGCAATGTACCTTTGCGTTTTACATTTTTGTTATTTTCAAGTAAGAGAAATCCATATATTCGTTTTGAGGAAAATTTCATGATAAAAAAAAATTATTTCCAAGAAAATGCTTTCTATTTTTTCAGATCAGGGAATTCATTTTATTAAATTTGAGCATGCATACGCATGAAATTCCAGAAAACAAATTTGCGAAAATTTCTTTCACTCAAATAAACGCACCAACAGAAAACTTCATGATAAAATGAAAACGTTTTCCATAGAAATCGTTTTTCATGAGAACAGTTAGCTTTCATCTATTTGGTGGTTTAGAGAAGTTGATTTACTTCTTACCAGAAGGTGAAGTCATTTTCTCATAATCTAAGCTCCTTATTTTCAGTCCATGGAGAACGTTATACGACGATCGATTAGTTTTCCATCATCCAAACACCGGAAAGTTGAGAAATGATTTTTCACAGATATTTTTCCTTAATAAAAAAAAAAACAAATGAATCCCGAGTTCGATTACTAATGCAGCTGATAAGCCTGAAATTGTTTTCAGAAACAGTTTTCATTTTCCATGAGAATGGCTTGGGTGATCCAGAGAACGTGATTTCCTCCTTTCCAGAAAATGAAGTCTTTATATAAATAGTTCCCCACGCGCCACGCGCATGGAGGGTTAAAGCCAAAGGTTTTTTTTTTTTTTTTTGGTCGGAAGTTAAAGCTAAAGGTTGAGTGCCCGACTCTTAAAGGGCTTTTTGATTGCTCTCAATATATTAACAAACAAGCTTGGTTGTACAGGGTAACTAACAGTGCAGGATCTGAGGCCCATCACAGTCAGGTGGAGATTGGGCCCAATCGATTCTCTGTACGACCCCAACTTAATAAACAAAAGAGAAGTCTTTAATTCGACGGCCGAGGCCGATCGGGTCAAAGCTCCAAGTTTTGCGAATGATGGCATCGGATCTTTTTTAGAAGCGGATACTGAAATGGGAATATGCAGCTATTTAAGAAGCCATGTCTACGCTTGCAAATTTTACTTGTTGCCTTGCTGTAAACCTCGTCTTGTATTCTTTAGCAGTAGGTTGTTGTGACGATGGAGGATTGTTTCACGGCCCCACCCTCGCCCTGGCCGGCCCGTGTAGGCCCGCCCGAGTCATGTCGTGCGCGTTCGTTAGTTACTCCCGCTTGTGATGACCCGTGCTCCTCCTACCTGTAGGTGATCGGTATCAGGGCGGGTATGTTCCGGATTTGAAATCCGAAGCCTAGTATATTGAAACAGGTTCTCAGTTTTTGGAATTTTGAAGTTGCCATGTTTGTCTTAAAATCGACTCTAGAACTAGATGTGGCCGGTTCCGCGGAACAGCCGGGTCCTGTTCAAGAACCGGACACTGGTTCAATTTTCTTATATCATTTTTTTAATAATTTGTTTGCAATTTGAATAATCAAAATGAAGTTAGTTGAGTGATTTATGACTTTTGTTTCAACCAAAATAACATGGGTTCAAATATCACTTTAAATAATTGTCATTTTCTCCATTTTTTTCAAGGGCCAATTCCGATTTGGAACCGTGGGCTTGGAAACCAGTTTCTTTTTCTTTCTTTTTTGCTTCGTTTTGGGGGAAGGACAAAAAACAATTATAGCAAAATAGTATGAGTAGCGAAATGCCTCAATAGTGAAATAGCAATACAAAACAAACGCAAATACAAAGCAGTAGGTAAGTTAAGCTCATTTAAGAATGATAAACAAACCATCTTTTTCCAACTTCCAAAAAACAGGTTCTCACCAATTCCCGATTGGGTGGCTGGCTAGATAAGTTCGACACCCAAAAATTAGAACCTACCCGCACAGTAGCAATTTAAAAAATTTTAGGATTTAGAGCCAGGAATCGGACCTGTTTCCACCGGAATTGACAACCGGGACCTATTTGTATCGGCGGTCACATTCATTCCCGTATTGTGTCGGTTTCGAATTTTGATACCAAATTGAAGGATGAGCACGTAATTTATCGTCGACAAAAAATCAAAGGCATAGATTGCTTATTAATGATATCACTTTCCCTTGAAAAATATTCTTTAAGTGTTTAAAAACAATCGGACATAACTAGATGTTTTCTCAAATTGGAATTATCCCTTATCAACCTTCCCTTTTCTGAAAACCACGCGTGCTCCCACCCAAAAGTTAAAGTTTCACTACCAAAGCCATGATCCTCGCGGCAAGCTCATGAGAAAAAAGGCACCACCTACTCCCTTCCCCTCCCCATCTTCCAGGGCAATCATATCAGAGCGATGCACCCATCTGATTGGCCAGGAACAGCATAAACGACTATCCTAGAACGAGTTCAAGACCCAGGAAAACAAACCAGTTACAACCTTCCCTAGGTCCCTCACCATAAGAGCACTGCAATAAACGGGCACTATGAACAGATTTCAGAGGCCTTTTGTAATGTCGGATCGATCCGTCCGCTCATGGTAGCCCATCAAAGTCGAGGAGACGAGGGTGCCGCTATTAGATAAGAGACAAAATGCCCGCCAAGAATCAGCTTGCCGAAACTTAAATTATTTGATCTAGCAGGAGATAACATAGCCTACAGCACATGGTACTAGTGTAGTAAGCCGACCGGCCTAAAATTCCCCATACATAAGGGATCAGAAACCTCGAATTTGAAGCCGAGTAAAGCTGTTCATGTCGAGAGAGAGAGAGACTCCACGGGTAATACAGATTATCACCTACTAGTATGACAGAAGAGAGAGAGCATCGAACTGGCTCGGAGAGCTTATCTGATCTGGAAATGTTTGTAGGTGGCACTCTCTTGGATGGTTATCTGGATCCGGCCCCGGTCATTGACTTGTCCGCAGGCTAGCTCCTTCATCTGATGAGTGCCGCCGGCTTTTCCACTCGAGCCCCCGATGTGAGACGACTCGGTCGGGTTCTTTCTTCTCCGTTCGTTGTGTCCTGCCAATCGGCTGCGGCAACTCCTTTTGTTCTCGTCAAATTCTGATAGCTCATGGAACCTGCACATCAAGCTCCGAGTTTGGAAAAAAGGACAGGCGAAGATAACAACATCAATTCCCGATCAAACCTTATAGAAGTTTAAGAAAAGACACTCCCGTAATTATTGTGTGCTTGAAGCACTTGCAAAGGGGGAGAGTGAAAATGAACATAAAACTCACTTCCAACATCCTGATCACTGAGGATTGAATTTCGAAGGCCATAGAGAGAATTTAGCTTCCAAGACTAGCGTATGTACTAACCTCAGAGCTAAGACATATGACCGTCCAATCAGGGTAGATTACTATTAAAGCAATCCGATTGACCAAGTTTCAGAAGTAGATCGAAACGTTCGGGCTTCACTGGAATCGCGCGATTCAAAATGAAGCAGAGTGAAGATCAGTGTCTCCACGACTTACCAGACGACCCGGATGGAAAATCGCCAATAATTCTCATAGAAGGGCTCAAAAATCAAACGTGCTAGCAAAATCTGTGATATTCAACCCCAATTTCCATTCCAAAGTAGCTACTTTCACAGTGCTCGCTGTAGAACATGGACGAAAACATTTGAATTCTAGAGTTTCTTGTACTTCTATGCGTCTGGGATTTGATCCTCCAAATTACAATTTTTCAAGATGAACTTAGAATTATGAGTTTCTGGATTCAAATTGATGCAAGAAGAACATTATATTGCTACTGATCGCGATCCATCGAGTTCAAAGTTCACTACTTAGGATCACACAAAACACACCCCAACAGGATTGCAACTAGATCGGACCGGACCTGCTACATTGCTGACAAAACCGCTGGTGAACGCCGGCGACGACCACCGCCGGAGCCTTGGAGTGCTGCTCGCACACCTTGTGCCTCCGGTGGTACTGCTTCGCCTCCGTGAGATCGGCCGTGCACTTCTCCGCCTGGCAATTCCTCGACGGCGTACCTAAACATCAGAGCAATTCACAGAAAAAAGATCTTACTAAATCCATTCCCGTCTAGAAAGCTCTTCACGGGTCTAAAGTTGGCGAACAAACAACGAGGAGGCCCGATGGAACGCCATTGTATATATGCACATGCGGACCGAATTGCTATTACCGCTCCCTCGCTTGCCTCCGCTCGACGACGACGACGACTTCTTCTTCTTGGAGTCGCCGTCCTCCTCCTCTCCGTCGCCAAGGCCGTCCTCGTACTCCGCCGCCGGCTCGGCTTTCACCTTCTCCTCGAAGTCGGCTCTCTGCTTTCCTTTCTCCGTCATCGCCCTCGTGGAAGGAGGCTCTGTAAGGCGCCTCCGGTGAACCAGATGATGCAGAGGATTGTTGGGGGGAGAGGCAGACTGAAGAGGATGGTGATGGAATGGTGGTGTAGTGGAATTATAAGGGGTGGGAAAAGGTGGAGAGAGAGAGACTGAGCGTTCGTATTTTGGTGCCTGTGAGGACCACAAGCTCCATTTTCGTTTGATTTTTGATTCTGAAACTGTGCTTTTCGGTCCTCTGTCGTACGTAAGTAGGGGAGGCGACGACCGCCGGAGATAAACCCGGAAAAAAAAAATTGAAGGTAAAAAAATAATCTAAAATTCTGATAAAAGTACAATTGAACCTTACGGTTCTTAAAATGTACGATTTAGGTTATCTATTAATTGAATTGAATTAATTCGGATCAAAACAACGTCATTCTAGCCTTTAATATTTTAACCTATCTACCTAGCATATGATGGAACCTACAACTTATCATGTTAATGGGTTCCATGCTCTACTCAAGAAATGGCCAATTTTTTTTAATTATCTCATTTTTTGTTTCTTATTTTTTGGTTCAATTTTCAATGAAGCAAAATAAAAGTGAACGGCTTCATAAATATTCACATTTATCAATAACAACAAATAACAATCCATAAATAATAATGATCACGTAAAAATAAAACAAATAATAAAGAGTTTAAAACCCATAAAGAAAGTTCCTAATACGATTTCTTGGTTTCAAGTTACTTGTTTTGTTCTTATTATAGGACACGGGAATCGAACCGCATAACACTGATTTTATTTTATTTTTTAAGCGGGAATCGAATCGATAACTGCGAGAGCTTAGAACCATATCAATTCTTATGATCGATTGGTCCGATTCTTAGTTCTACCTTAAATTTACCTTTCCCTAGCCATGTCAGCATTTTGTGCTAGCCATGATAATACAAAGTTAATAAAATGATTCGATTGCATCAATTTTATAAATTTTGAGACTTGATCGCACTTTTTTTGAAAATTTCATGACTCAATTATATGTTGGTAATTCCTTACCAAAAAAAAAAATTTATATGTTGGTAACAAATTTTGAGATTTATAGTACAATTAAACCCAGAAAAATACGACACAAAATGAGACCCACGTGATTGATGAGACCCGTGATATTGATTTACATAAATTTCGAGAGATAGAGACTGAGAGCATAGAGAAAAGTCACGCTTTAAGCAAGTGGAGTAAGAAATTAAGGGCAAGCTTGGCGTCAAATTAAGCTAAGCACCTGCACAAATCGCATTGGTTCAACAATAAAACGTTGCAAAAAGAACATGTATCCCGCACGATTTTGCACCTATTAATTGTAGTTGTATAAAATATATTGCCAATCACAGTAAGGATTAATTTTTCAAGGGTTAATACCACGAAAAACTCAAAACCGGTATATCTGTGATAAATTTACCACAAATTATTATTTTTTACCATTGAAAATTTCAAACTAATACATCTGTAATAAATTTTGTAGATTAATTACTTTTAACATGAAAAACCCTAAATCGATACACCTGTGATAAATTTACCCTCAGTTAAATTTGATTAATGTCACGAAAAATCATAAATTGATACACATATGACAAATATAGGGTTAAAACACCAAATTGACACATCCGTGAACTACATGTGTCATCCGATTCCACAATTTGATTGTTAGATTTAGCAAAATTTAACGGGTGGTAAATTTATCACAAATGTACCAGTTTAGAGTAAATTTATTATAAGTGTACAAAATTAGAATTTTTCATGGTCAAAAAATAATTTGGGATAAATTTATCAAAAGTGTACAATATCAGGGTTTTTCGTGGTATTATTCCATTTTTCAAAGTCCATCAAATTGAGGAGGGACGTCATTTTATGTGTTTTTGCATGTCATAGGCACATTTATTTTAATCTCGTGGTATCTGAATAATTTTTAAAAATTCAGTGACGTGCTCTTATAGATTTCTATAAAAATAAAAAAAAACGCGTAGGAAGAAAAATATATGAAACTAATATTTAAAAAAAAAGTGCCTCAAATTAGAATATTTATGAGAAATTTACTCCAAATTAATTTTTTGATTACCAAAAATCTCAAATATACATTTGGCAAATTCACTTTCTATTAGTTTTTTTTATAACCAAGGTGTTCGAGTCAGCTTACACGTACCTTGGCTATTCATTGGGAGAGATTAGCATAGCAACCCACCGCGATGGCCTTCCACTTAAATCCCACATGTTCATTTGGGGAATCGAATCTGAGACCAATGCACCTAAATACACATCTCATGTGCGCCTTAACCAACTAAGTTACCCATTCTATTAATTTCTATTAAATTTTGTCATGAAATTACTAAATTATATGATATGTGGCAATTGATAGATGTACCAACTTAGGATTTTTATCAGTATCAATTTTGAATTTTTCATAGTATTAATTCATTTTAACGTGGGGTAAATGAGTATATGAGAGTATTTTTGACGTTCAATAGTTTGAGAATTTGAGGTATTTTGTGGTAAAAAATTTAGTTCGAAATAAATTTATCACGTGGGTACATATTTTCAAGTTGTATGCTGTATTGATTTTATTTTTATTTTTTTATTGACAGATGAAAAAAAAGGGTCAACCACCTAACCCTAGGCATATAGGGAGATGCACGAGCGATAGAGCTCAGCTTGGGTTGATGATTCTCGTGAGAGGTGGGCCTGGCGGCCCCACCCGCCACATTGAGGAGCGTACGACGCGTGATCTTTAGGTCTGCGGTTGTTCACGGTTGGACCGGCTGGAAGAATGTTCTGGTGGTGGCGGGACTCCCCCAAGGGAGCGACGTGTCTAATCATCATTGGAAGCAGGGCAGGTCAAGCGGCGACTTTGACTTTTCGAAGCTCCTCACCTAAAACGTGGACTAAGGGGAGGTCGAAACGTGGCGAGCTCATGTGTTGAGGAGCGCGTGGGATAGCTACCGCCATTGTGGTTGCTTTCCTGGGAAAGAGACATCAGGACAAAACGGGGAAGTTGCTGTTTCTGGGACCCCAGCTTTCGTCCCACGTAAAATAAATGCTCGATTATGTTAGATCATGTCAGATCAACATATTAAATTGATCTTCAAACCCGCATGGAAGATTAGTATTTGGCGTTTAACGTGGCTAGCTTATTTAAACGTTCGGTAACGGTCGGTCACATTATGTGGTAAAATCGCTTTCGTGAGTCTAGTATCGCCCGATTTTGAAAGCCAAAATTTATGATAAGAAGATTCCAAATTCAGCTAGAATTCATGATTGTGAGATTCAATATTTGTTGGGCTTGCTCGAACACGGCAAAATTAATATGAGAGAAAATATTTCAGAATTAATTTTTTTTAGTCTTCCTAGCTACCCTCGGCTCTCTCTCTCTCTCGGTAATCTTTGCTCCCATATAGAGTGGTTACTCAATCCTTGTTTGCGACCCCACTCTCCACAAACCTTAATTAGCAGAGTTGCATGTCTATTGGCAAGTTAACAAATCTAGGGTGCGCATGGCAACTCTTTCGTTCTAGAAATTAATTACTGGCCAAAAGTTGATTTTTCCACTTGTGAAAAGAATTAATTTTTTTTTTTATTCTTCAATTGGTTAATTCTTCAATTGGCTCCAAGCTTTTTGGCCAAAAAAATGCAACTCCAAAACTACTTTTGGTGCAAAAAAATACTTTGAAAGTAGAAAAATGAAGTTGCTTAACCGAATGAATTTCTGTTGCATAAGTTGTGCTGCTAATCAAATTTCTGCTCCAAAATCACTTATGGTGCATAAAAGTGTTGTCATGTCCTAACTCTAAGCATGTATTTTTGTAAAAACTAATCTCAAAATAACCATTAGGCACGCCTTAAGAGTAAATAGGCAAATGAAGATGGAGAAAATAATTGTTTCTTCACGTTGATCATTTATATAGAAGGAAACAAACATATCTATTATGCGGAAAAGTGTAAAAAAAGTCTCAAACCTATTGCATTTATGTCAATTTAGTCTTATACTTTTTGCACTGATATTAATTGAATTCATCCAGTCAACTCTGATGAAAATTGCTGACATAAACACCAGTCATCCCATGTGATGTGGCCACGTTGACATTATCTTTATATTTTTATATCTTCGATACTTTTTTTTATTTTGTTCTCTTTATTTTATGATTTTTTATCGAGGGACGGCAAGGTCGCAGGCTCTCAATTAAAAAAAGCACATATAAAGGAAAAAATAAGAAAAAAAACAAAAAAAAAACATCAGAAAATATTCATGTCAACGTCAGTCGTGCCACGTAGGATAACAAGCATCCGCGTCAGCGATTTCTAATTAAAATTACTCAGATGGACTTGATTGGTGCAAATGTAAAATGTTTAAAATTGAATTAGCACTAATAAAAAGTTTAGGACAAAAATGAACTAATATAATAAGTTTTAAATTTTTTGACACTTTTTCTCGTCCCTCGTGCTTGGCTAAAATAAGGAACAAGTTTTACGCTAATTCCCCTGGGATTGAGGTTGAAGAGCTTGATCGCCTAAAACCATCGAATGGTACATGACATGAGATTTCAGAAGGAAAAAAAAAAATCCACTTGGAAAAAAATGGCGCCGACCAATCAAAATTTTCCATGCTTCCGGCCAAAAAAAAAAAAATCTTTCCATGCATTAATCGTCGCAAATATGTTCCCGTAGGCGAACATTAGTTGATTTTTAAAAATCACGAGCATTATCTCCGCTTTTGATAAAATGAACACGTTTCTAAGTAAATACGTGACTTCTCATAACAAATTTAAGCCGTTGACCAAACAAAAAAAAAAAACAAATTTAAGCGTAAAGCCCTAAAAAAAAAAAACCAGTGTCGTTCCAATCCCAATTTAACGTTCCATGAAAAATCATTAATTTTAAGCATAGTATTGAATCTATTCTAAACCTTTTTTTGTCCCGTAAAATACCACCAATTTTAGGTATAGTCCAAATTCTACCGTCTATGTCAAATTTTACCCCAAATTTTGTTCACTTTCGTAAAAAAGACCACCGTCTTTTACTCAAGTCAAAAATGTGCTCCGTCAATTCTCTATCCAAAATTTTTTGTTGATAATCGAGAGATGGAAAACTTCCAAGCAGAGTCATTTCGAGTGTCTTGAGTCAAGTGTTTGAGCACGAACTTTTCAATTGCGAGAGATAGAACACTCCCAAGCTTGAGAATTGAAGACCGCACATAAAATCAAAGATCCCGAGCGAGATGGAAGGAAGATCCTCTCGAACGATAAGAGCAAATGAAGAAAGGTAACCCTAGTTGCTCTAGTTTTTACCCAAATTATACAAGAAGACGTTTAAGCTAACGTGGAAATAAATCTCCAAAAGACATCTTCTTGGATATAAAATTTGGAAAAAAACATAGCAATTTACGCGAGAAAACTGTGTAAACTCACCAAGAACGATATATAATAGAAGGCAAATGAGGGCAAATTTGGGACTCAAGTTAAATTTAAAGATTTTTTGTAAGATAAAAAATTGTAGAAGAAAAATTGATGAGATTTCAAGTTCGAATTTTCCCGGCCGCATCTTAGGAGACTTAACCGATGACATTGACATTCATATCTACCATTCCAAGGAATAGTTCATTGCATGTGAGAAATCTTGATTACTAAAAAAATGCAGGAGAAAATTAAATATGAACCTAAAATTAGCCTTTTTTTTTTGTGAGACAAAAAAAAGTTTGGGGTGGAATTGAGATTGGATCTAAAATCGAGAGTTTTTTAGAGGACGGAAAAAAATATCTAGGATAGGATTGAGAATTTTGCTAAGTTCAGAAGATCTTTTTCAGAGTATTAGGTCAGTAAATTTGTGACACGAAGCAATACCGCGACGTACCCTAAAAATGAAAAGGCGTGAAAGTTACCGAGAACGTGCCGAAACTTAACCACGATCCAATGGTAAAGTCCCGAGTGTCCGAAGTTCCTAACGAAGGCCCCCGCCAATTTCTTTGATACAAGCCACCACCGCTAAATTACATAAGATCATTGTAAAAGCTGAAATATTTCAGAAAATGATTTTTTTTTTTTTAAGTAAAGTTGATTGGACTCTAGCTTCTTAAGAGGGCCTGTTAAACTCGTAAGCTTTCCTCCGAAATGGGACTAGACCCGATTCATGTCCTTCGCGAAAGCCCATGCCAAAAGGGTCCCACGAGTGCGAAGCTTATATCCAATCTCAATTCTAACTTAAATTTTTTTTGTTCCGCAAAAAACCCTAAACTTAAGATTTAGTCCTAAATTTGCCTTAATTTTTTTTTATCTCATAACAAATCACCAACTTTTACTCGAGTTTAAAATCTATTCCCATTAAACCATTTTTTTTTTACAACTAGATATGCAGAAGTTTTAAACGTGAGCTACTCAAGTGTCCCGAGCCGAATATCTTGAGCATGGGCTCTCCAACCATGATAAATGGAAGTCTCCTGAGCACGAGAGATTAAAGATTAGCCACAAGATCGAAGTCCCAAGAGGGACATGGAAGGAAGATTATTTTAGGAGTGAGAGCAATTGAAAAAAAATCAAACCTAATTATTCCCGTTTTTATCCGGACTTCATATCAAATAAGACGTTGTTTTGGCTGATATGAAAGTTCACCTTCAAAATACGTCTTCTTGGATATGAAATTTGAGAAGATTCTAGAGTAATTACGTGATCGTCACTCAAGGTGAATTTGGGTAAATGGTTAATAGAGTCAGATGTGAGACTCAAGTAAAAACTCGTGATTTTTATAAGACAATAAAATTAAGAGTAGAGTTGTGACTTGACCCAAGGTTAGTGAATTAGACAAAAAAAAAATATTTAGGATAGAATTGGGATTGGACTAGAATCTTGAAGTTTGTATTGAAAAAAAAAAAGAATTAAGACTAAAGTTGAAGTTGGAGGTTTTCTAAGAATATGAGGCCTGAAGATTACTTGTGCAACTCACGAGGTTTTCGTTCTTTACGAATGGTCGAACTTGATGAGGTATTTTTAAGCTCCAAGTTGGATCTCAACAACTTTTTATTAGAGCTCTACCTAAATAAGGTTTAGTCCCTAATCTCATCGATCCGTGAAATTGGGATCGATAGGATTCGTATGCATTAATAAAGTAATTCCTTAGTCAGATATTTCAGCGTGTCATTCTCAAATTGCTTTTTTTAGACCACCACGATAATGTTTTATCACATTTGAGTGAATCTAAATTATTGATGCCGCGAGTCATCCCATAGGTTGTCAACAAATTTTTTTTTGTGCGTGCGTGTGTTTTCAATCCGAATTTATGGATCCAAAATGATCATGGTCGTTGATGATGTGAAGGGCACGTGTGGGAGCCACGCAATCATTGACCACGGTATACTCGACCCGCGTAGATCTGGATTCAGACAAGTATTTTTCCTATCCGTTTTTTCTTCTTCTGGTAAGAATTTTCTCCTATCCTTCGCTCGCGGGCTCCTCTTTTGTCAAAAGAAGGGGAAGACTGTCAGTATCGTGGCACGAATGTCATTTCCGAGAAAGGAGGAGGACAATGCGGTCATTTGGAGAAACCCTAGGTGGCCTCGGCTGATCGACCAATAAAGATTCGTCGTTTTCAACCCTCGGAAGCTTTTCCTCCAGTCAGCTGCGGAGTGTGCAGTTCGGTCATCGCTCTCCCGGCGACCTTCTAAGGTCAGTCTCTCTCTCGCTCGCTCTCTCCTCTTCGCTTTTTTGAACTTCGGCTCAGCGACTCGACGTGATTACGTCCTCGTTCTGATTGTTTTTGCGGTGAAGATTGAGTCGGATGATGTTGAGATCGCGTGCTCACTATCTGTGTCTGATGTGGTCTGGTGGCATTTTCGAGTTGCGAGTTCGCTCTCGAGCTTTGCGTTGACTGAGAGTGTTTCTCGTGCTTTTGTTGATATGGATCTTTCGTTTAGGACCGGATATTGCGGAGCGATCTTCGTGACTCCGAATCATTTGCGGTTTTATCTTGTTATAGGATTTGTTTTGAAGTTCTGATTTGCTTCTGAGAAGGTTGTGTTACGAGATGATGCGAGTGGGCTCTTTAGAGGCTGTCATCATCGATATGGCAGTGCGATGCTTGCTTAGTTTTTGATCATTAGGTGGTACTGGTAGTCTGCTCGCAATCTGTTTGCGAGGATTCCACCCTGTTACTTGCATCGCATCTGAAAAATCGAAAAGCTGAATGATGAATAATTTTGTAATGGCCTCAAAACTCGTTTGTCGTGGGAGATAGTCGACTGGATGCAAATTTGTCACTTCTGGTCAGGCTTTTCTGCATTGGCTAGTGATTTGAGGTCTGGGTCAGATGATTTAACTGTTGCTTTCAGCTATTTTTGGCGCATTCTTTTCTTGACAGTGCGAATTTGGGTTTGGATCTTCTGCCTGCACTGGTTATGTGGAGTAGATCGTGCATGTACTTTCAACACGCCAATGCATATTGTTGTTCTAGTTACAGCAAAAAGTACTTCACATTGCGATATGATTAATTCACGCAGATTTTTGGAATCAATAGCTTTTCTTGACTTGCCATCGAATTTTAGATGTTGTAGAACTTTGACCAGAAAATGTTATTTCCTTATTCTTTGTTGAAACTGCGCTATGAGTGCTGAGGGCGTCCTCCATATCGTTCTCGTGTTCATCATCGTTTGCAGTGGACATTATCATCATCCATATTGAAAAGCATTGTAGAGCATGTTAAGTAAAATCCATGGGTATATTGACATAAATCTCCTCATCTGGTGTCATTTTGTATGCAGGTCAGCTTTTGAGTTGCAATTATGGCGGATGGATCACAGGGTCCATCTATAATTCGGACAATACACGGGCAGTCTTACCTCAGATCGAGACTTTCTCCAAATGTGCGCCCAGGGAACTATGTTGCAGACAGTCTGACTGGCAGATATATCTATGGAAGGTCACAAAGTTATTTGCATCCAGCATTTCAAGGCACTGGTCTGGAACTTGTGTCACCCCTTTCTCCTGTTTTTGTTCAAGCTCCCTCCGAGAAAGGTGTAAAAGGTTTTCTAACTGACTTTCTCATGGGAGGAGTCTCTGCTGCTGTATCCAAGACAGCTGCTGCTCCAATTGAACGTGTTAAATTGTTGATACAAAATCAGGATGAAATGATCAAGACTGGAAGGCTATCTGCACCGTATAAGGGAATTGCTGATTGCTTCGCCAGAACTATTAAGGATGAAGGTGTGATTGCTCTCTGGAGAGGCAACACAGCTAACGTCATCCGATACTTCCCAACCCAGGTGATTTTCCTTGCATTGATAAACTTGGCAGTCATAAGTTGCTTCTTTTTAGCTAGTCGTTCACATTTTGTTCTAAATCTTGGGTTTCTGGATGTTCATGAGATAATCGATGGCCTTTTGTATTGGAGGGAACTAGATTTACTTCTTAACTGTTGAATTTTGTCAGAGATTTTTTAGTTGGTCCTTTTGATTATTATGTTATTTTACCATCCCTATTTGTGGGAAATTTCTGATATGTTTGCTTAATGTTTCTACCAGGCCTTGAACTTCGCCTTCAAGGATTACTTTAAGAGGTTGTTCAACTTTAAGAAAGACCGTGATGGATACTGGAAATGGTTTGCTGGTAACTTGGCTTCTGGTGGTGCTGCTGGTGCTTCATCCCTCCTGTTTGTCTACTCATTAGATTTTGCCCGAACACGTTTGGCTAATGACGCGAAGGCTGCTAAGAAGGGCGGCGAGAGGCAATTTAATGGTTTGATTGATGTTTACAAGAAGACCCTTAAATCTGATGGCATTGCTGGCCTGTATCGTGGGTTCAATATCTCGTGTGTTGGCATCATTGTGTATAGAGGGCTGTACTTCGGAATGTACGACTCTCTGAAGCCTGTGGTTCTGGTTGGAGGGTTGCAGGTATATAAACTTACTATGTGCATTGGATCATCTTATACTCTCCAAAATATAAATGCTTCCTCAAATATCTTTCTCCTCTCCCCTGTGCTTAATTCGTTGTTTTCTTCGGTAAAAACGTTAAAGAGGACAGAAGCTGCTACACATTACTGTGTGTTTCCAGTTGATCCTGACTTATTTTTGGCATTGGGATTGTTTGCTTTGCTCTGATTTGTAATTGAGCCTGCTCATTAGTTTTGCTCTTCCCCTCTGAGTATTGTTTGAATGAATTCAAATTTACTTGTCCTATTAATCTGATGACCTTGCTATTCAGATTAGTTTTGACACGTCAGGTCAACCCTTCAGTAACGACGGCGAGTATGGGTGAACTGAGCTATGGAATGATGTTTGCAGCTTTGGATATCCCTTCTTTTAACTTGTGCCTGCTTGAGTTTTTGCAGGATAATTTTCTAGCTAGTTTCTTGCTCGGCTGGGCAATCACAATAGGTGCTGGACTTGCTTCCTACCCGATTGATACTGTACGTAGACGGATGATGATGACCTCTGGAGAGGCTGTGAAGTACAAGAGTTCATTGGATGCGTTCAACCAGATTATCAAGAAGGAAGGTACCAAATCACTGTTCAAGGGTGCTGGTGCGAATATCCTCCGTGCCGTTGCAGGCGCTGGTGTGCTGGCTGGATATGATAAGCTGCAGCTTCTGTTGCTGGGCAAAAAGTATGGTTCTGGCGGCGGCTAGCAGGAGCATGGTAAGGAAGATGATGACGATTATGAAAGCATTACGTAGGTCATCCTTTGAATCTTGAAATAATTCGGACGAGGAGAAATGCTTTCATCAATTACTTCCTTTTTTGCGCATTGGAATTTGGAAGACTAGATGCTGCATGTTCTTCCTTTTCGCCTTGTGAATTGTGTTGTAAGAGTAAGATTTTGCATCCACTAACCTTTCCGGTGGGTGTAGCTCCTCAGAATTGTTTCAGGTAGAAATTCTCTTCCCCGTAGAAGATTGTGTTCTGCTAAAATTTGAAAGCAATTACAGTGTGGCCTCGAATTTCAGTTTTGTTCACTGGTCTTCCTATTTGTCCGAGCGGAAAGAAATTTATCACTGCGCTTATGTCAAGCCATTTGGATAGGTAAGCATGACATTGGGCATGCCCGTTTCGAGTTCCAGGTGGGCGGTCTCAAAACTTTGTCGACAATGGGCTTCCCAATTCACATGATCGAATTTCTCTTCCTCATTCTGCAAAATATGTATTTTTTTTTTTACTGCAAAGATTCTCTATTTCCAAAGAAATAGGAAATACTGTCCTAATTTCTTTGTAATTCTGAAGTGGTTCTTTCATGGATAACGCTTTCTGGTCAGAGTCAGTGTTTTCACCTCAATTCCTAGACCACCTAAGTGAGAATTCGTTTCATGGGTGCTTTCCTTACGTTCTTCCTAACCAAGAAAGCTCTCTAGTCGAGAATCTTAGACAGATCTCTGCTCGGTTAAGTTCAAGAGGGGTTTTGATAACGCTTGGACCTCCGTCAAATTATTCCCACATCACTTGAATTTCAAGAAACTCCGATGGAGACGGAAACTGTCTCTCTCCCGCCCCACTTCGAACAACAACGAAAACTACAAGGTTAGGAGCTGTGTCCCCATCGGGGCGTCGTCCTCCGCCGCAGGAAATCATGTCTTTGCTCTCATCCGGAACAGTGTTTTCCTGGAAAACTTTCAGAATACATCTTGTGCCGCTACCAAGCTGCTTTGCGGTCTGTCACAGTGAGCGAAAACTGTCATTTTTCACCTGTATCTTTCGTTGACCCCTGCCTTACCCTGCCTACGAATGAACATTATTACAAGAATGAAAGACCGGAAGAATGTCTGGAACATGTTCCCGAACGGATTGCTGTCGTTTTAAATGGTCGTTGCAACAGTTCCTCCGAGGTCAAGTATGAAAGAACTAGATTCAACAGGACATGAATTACATGTTTTAAACGGAGGACCGAACGTTTTCAACCGAAAAGGGCGCGTTTTCTCGTATAAAACAAGCCCACCTGGTTATTCGCTGGATAGAGAGAGAAGCTTAAAACCAGGAATGGCTTTACACTCACTTTCCTTCATTCTTTCCCATGCTTTTATCTTCTTGTTGCTTCACCTAGCCTTACCAGACCACAACACGGCCGCGAAGCACGGCCACCACCCCGGCCAACACTATCAGTATCGGCACCAGTCTCATTCCCACGTGTCCAACCCCAGGCTCTACCAAGCCTACATTGCCCTTCAAGCGTGGAAGCGCGTAATCTACTCCGACCCGAATAAATTCACGACCAACTGGTCCGGTCTGTCTGTCTGCAATTATTCGGGTGTTTATTGTGCGGCGGCACTTGATGATCCCAAAACTCAGGTGGTAGCCAGTATCGATCTAAACCATGCCGACATTGCCGGGTTTCTCCCTGAAGAATTAGGCCTTCTGACCGACCTCGCCATCCTCCATTTGAACAGCAACCGGTTCTGCGGAATACTGCCACAAACCTTAGCGAATCTCGCGCTCCTGTACGAACTCGATCTCAGCAACAACAGGTTTGTGGGAGCTTTTCCTTCGGTTGTTCTCTCCATGCCTTCTCTTCATTATCTCGACATCCGCTACAACGAGTTCGAGGGGTCATTGCCCCCGGAACTCTTCCAGAAAGGTCTAGACGCGGTATTCGTCAATAACAACTGGTTTACTAGCGTCATACCCGCAAATTTGGGCCGGACTTCGTCTTCAGTTCTCGTGCTGGCGAACAACAACTTCAGCGGTTGCTTGCCACCCAGCATTGCTGCCTCTGCTGATACTCTAGAGGAGTTGCTTCTGATCAATATCAGTTTGTCGGGGTGTTTACCGCCCGAAGTCGGGTTCCTTTATAAATTGAGAGTGCTGGATGTGAGCTTGAACAATGTCGAAGGTCCTATTCCCTACAGCCTTGCGGGGCTAGCGCATCTGGAGCAGCTGAACTTAGGACACAACATGATGACCGGCGTCGTGCCTTCGGGCGTGTGCATCTTGCCGAGCTTGGTGAACTTCACCTTCTCTTATAACTACTTCTGCGAAGAGGAAGGAATATGCGTGAATTTGACGTCTAAGGGTATAGCATACGACGAAAGCCATAACTGCTTGCCCGAGAAGCCGTTCCAGCGGAGCAAGGAGGAATGTCAAGCTGCCCTCGAGCACCCAGTAGACTGTTTCCAGCATCCGTGCGGGGGTGGTTTCCGCGGTCCGGTTGGTTTTGCTCCTCCGGGGGTCCCGGCAACCGCTCCTCTTCCTTCGTCATCTTCTCCTTCTCCTTCTCCTTCAAGTCACTCCTAGATTACTTGATATGTAATAAAAAACAATGTAGGTGAGGCTCCTGAAGCCATAATAACTTTCAGACTTGCATGTATGTATACTCTGGATGTTACTCCAAAGCTTGTATGTACGTATTACATCAGTCTTATAGTTCTCGAAAAATCCAATTTGTCCATATGTCACCCCCGAGAAATTGATCAATAAAAGGAAAAATGATCGCTAAATGTTGTTCTTGAGATGACTTGGTATGAGACTAGGTGTCTGTTTGATTGGAGCAAGTCCAGAAAATTTTCGTTGGTAACGTTTCCCATTCCTTTACAAAGTCCTATACTTAACTTCAAAGTTCTTCCGACCAAATTTAATAGCTTTTTCCAAAGAAAATAGGAATTAACTCCCAAAAAAAAAAATTAGTATTTCAAATTAGATGAATTTCGAATTGTGAACGTATTTCCCTTTGCGTTGACTAACGTAGTCCTTCGCATACAAAAAACTATGTAGTGTATTGCACAGTGGTATGCACTCTTACTGGGTTGTCTTAATCCTAGAACCTTGAATGCTAAGTACAAGAAAATTTCTCTATCATGGAATCCATGTATGTAATTGGAAATTTTAACCGTGGCAACGTGCGGATTCCTCCTCGTTCTCATTCAAAGGGATTCGACTCCAAAGGCAAATCAGATAAAATGAGGCAAAATAAACACGCAAACTCATTTTGCTGATTTTTTAAAAGTAATTTCCGGAGCTAGTTAGTACTTTTAATACGAAGTTACCAGACACTTTACCAATTAAAACTATTTTTCTGTTTTAGGAAGTTAGTCAAGCAATCTTAAAATTTACGAATGACAGATATAATCGTACATACTTGGCTCCTAGCCAATACGAGAACCAACATCCTGAAAACCATGAACAATTTCACTTCTCATGAAAACATAACGCCACTTTCTTTCCCCAGGAGGTACCTAACGTTTTACCTTTTTCTCATCAAGTTTGTCCTTCCTTAGCACGAGTGTGGAGAGAGCCACTAAAGCCGTGGATATGGTGGTCGCCAGCAGCGCGAACTAAGCTTGATGTGGCGGCCAGCAAAGGCATAAAATGTACATGGAACAAACGCATAGGCTACCCGGCAAGGGACAGCTTTTTGTGTTATCTATTCTCAATTCCTCATACAAACAAACACAAGGCAGAATGAAAGAGCACATGATGTAGACACATGGAATGATATTGAGAACTTTCCACTTGCTGAGATTTCTGTACTTATTGAATATACACTGTAAGGAAAGCAAAAAGAAGAAAGAATCGTGTCAGCTATTGACTCTATGGTTGTCTCTGTTTTAGCATCTACTGCAGTTTGGAGCCGTTTACATCATTACCACCTTCTCAAGATGGGCTGCAGACAAAATGAGTTGCATCCGAAACCTGAAATCACCAAAAACGAATATGTAAACAATGGAGAGAAAGAGAGAGAGACAGATGCAGAGAAAAGCGCAAAAACTGAGAAAGAATTTGTGAAATCCAAAATGAGAACTTAAATCTCGTTTTAGAACTTAAATCAACCGGTATATTCACCAATAGTTAGATGGCACCATATTGCTACGACTTACAAGTTGGCAATTGTGTTTGACATTACATAATGTACAAGCTGAATAGTCCTCAGGCTGGCGGTAGTGGGCGTCGGCAGGTTGGGCATTCCATTTTTATATCCATCCATCTTTGCAAGCAACCTGAATGAAAGAAATGGTCACATGGAGTCACCTGCCAGAGAAATTTCAAACTGTCGTTAGCAGGAAGATGACACGCAAAAGAAGATAAAAGAACCAAAAGTTGCAGAAGTAAACCATGCAATCATTTGACCGCTGACTTAGATCAATAGAAGTCATGCAAATGACACAGTCCGTAGTGTGGCTTGAATCCTTATCAAATCGCCTGTAGTAGCTATATTTCTCTGGCAAAATCTGCAAATTTACACCAGGATGAATCTCCATCACACGTGTAGTATATGGGGAGTAGCTTCAGATGAAAAGCTGATAGAATTTAGAAACCCCCCCCCCCCTCCCCCAAAAAAAAAAATAAAAATAAAAACTGACAGAATGGGGAGCTACAATGAGTCAATAACAACCTCGGGCAGGCATTTCATAATTGAGGTTCATGAAATACTCAGAAAACAAAATATCCTTCATGAAATCATTTTATCTCCTTTACGTGTGTTGCTGAAAACTTCCAAGTACAGAGACAGTGCAAGCTCAATCCAGAAAGCACCTTGTTCCCACGAACCCACTGTTAGTTAAGCAATCAGACCCAAATGCTGAACAAATGCATCAAATACTCAGCGCCAAATTCCTAATTCGAACAGGTAATTTTCGAGTGAAATAATTTTAAGGCGAGGCAAAGTAGTAACCAGTTCTTCAGTTAAAAAAGTATAACCTAACTTCAGCGGGAAATTTGTTCATCAGGGAAATGCATGCCACATAAGAAATTCATCTTTTCCCCTCGGTAACCCTATAACATTTCCCCAATGTAACATGCAAGTGCAATACGAAATGCAGATCCCTTGAGACTCTCAGCAGTTATCAGAAACATCAAACAAGGTTTTCGGAGAACATAATCTAATAAGGGGGGCTGCAGATGAAACTCATAAAGACATCCTACCTGACGAGGAATGAACCATCGTGACCCCAAATAATGCTGGAGAAGTAGAATAGATGCTTGGAGTCCAAGAAACACACCCAAGCATATGCACCAGCTTTTGTCAGGCTCAATCCGCATAAAGTTGTATGGGCAGCCAAAAATGTACAATGGAATTGCCAGACGAGTGACAGTCATGCCTAGGATATAATGAGGATGCAATGGTTTTCTTGAATCTCGGAGAACATTTGTAATTATTTGTGGTACCCAGAACGAGTAAACAAGGAGAAGGATGGGATGAATATAATTATGAAACTCGTACATGAGCAGAATGCCTCCCAAAAGGATCCCATCTGGAAAAATCCCATAATCATCAGTATAAAGGACACCAGTCACCAAATCTAAAAAAGATCGCGACACACAAAAGTCAATTGCAAAATCTTCAGAGAAGTGAATTCGATACTTGCGCTACAAAAAACAGTTCCTCTTCCTTCATAATGAGATTTGACCTATCGACTCGGAAGAGCATATGGAAGATGGTATAATAAAAACTGGTGCATCAGAAAGTGAACAATTCTCAGTCATTAAATAGCATGCCACAATGTGGAACAGATGCATTAAAAGTTCTTTGGGTGTGGCTACTATCATATCAATTAACAAGTATTCCTTTTTTAATACACAGTTGCTCCTCCATAGTGTTCTTTCTATTGACCAATAATACTACACCTGAACTGAAAAAAATCCTCGTATTACATTCAAACTTTCAAACAATTGAGTAGTACAAAATGCATATCACAAGTTTGTATTGATAGCGGTACTTACAGAAACGGCTATACAACACCGATAGCTCACGCCTCATAGTTTCCCAACCCTCTCCGTTGTTCATAGGTCGACTTGCTTTCCATATGGCAAGAAGATACCTCATCTCAAAAATTGAGAAAACTACGAATTTGAAAAATGCCGCAGTTGCAAAGGCATTGAACAAGGACTCTGCATTTCCAAAAGAACATTTTAGGCCATGATCAAGCAAGAGCTAGTCATCATCCTATGTGTCCCTGATATATTAAACAGAACAAAAAACTGTCCAGAGGAAGGTAACAGCTCAAAAGGGGAACTCATACTTCAAACTACGTTATCATAGAGCAATCAGAAGAAGAGCCGCTTATGGGGGATCACTGGGGAGTTAAACATGTACTTGCTCTCATGAATTGTGGACGAAAGCCAACTATTGGTGCAATGTCATTGCATAAGAAAAAACAAAACTGAAAAGTTACATGAATTGATGCCTTAACTTACCTACAAGTATCCCTGCCGTAAGATGTAAGAGGCAAAGATAAGCATCCATAATAGCTTGTTGCCCAATCATTAATATCGAGACCTTGGCAGCTCCCTAGTGGATAAAGATAAACCAGAGCACTTAGTACAAAATAAAGTGAAAGTTGATGACAATTTCTTCTAAAAAATGTGACTCCTTACCGATTGAGTATTGCTATGTTCCATTTGTCGAATTAGGAGGAGAACTTGAAGGAAAGACACCTGAGACAAGTATGTTAAGGGAAGCACCCAAAAGCTTCTAACAAATCATGACAAGGGCTACTGATCATATGAAAAGGATACAAATGTGACCATCAAGGTGTAATTCACTGCTTTGTTATAGTAAACCTCAATGTTTACAGAAGTAGCATTCAGTAGTAAGGGTGCAAAACAGTCCCCATCATCATCCACTGAAGGACTCTCCATTAGACCTTCCATTTGATAATGATCATGTTCACCATCTACAGAAGGCGTCAGAAATCAATGAGCACAAGGAGGACGAAAATGGTAATACTTCACGATACATAGAAGCCTCAGAAGACATGTATATCTCTTCTATAAAAGATTTCACCAACAAGAAAGCAGAGGCAGAAAAGAAATTATAAAATCTTCCAAGTTCCTTGACCCTTGGTGACATTCCATTCATGGAGATATTGCATGGAGTACGGAGGTAAGGTAAAATTACAAATGATAGGACTGTAAACGTATCAAAACGGATCTCTCATAGTCACTTTGCTAGCAAATTCATCGGATGCCAACATAGAATCGAACATTATTTATGTATGGAATGAATAGAACACCACAAAAATTCGCAAAAGAGATGGTGTTGAAGTTGCACGCATATTTCACAAAAATTCTGCAAGAAAGGTACTATGACTTTTAATATAATAATATTATGCTGAGAGAGCTCGCATACCATCTTGTTTGGAAGAAATATGTGAGATTTGAGCTGCAAACTCGATGTTACAATGTTTCTCCACATCATAGATTGGTGCTGCACATAATAGTATTCCCTCAAGAAATTGGAAAATCAAATAACAAGAGATACCATGAAAAAGGCAAAAGGTTAGTTGCTTATTACAATTCTTCCTTCTCCATATCTTTTTTCGTGGAGATTCTTGAAAAACCTGGGATGAGAAGACTCCCAGCTGCATCAGAATACAAACTGCTGCTGTCAAAACCTCTCCAATAAGATAACAAAATGAGGAAAAAAATATAATTTGATAAGCATCATCAAAATATTAAAATGAGAGAAAGAGAGGAAGTCAGAACAACCAAAAAGAATTGATGGCTCATACTGGAAATGAGAATTTGAAAGAGCTTTTGACCAGCGCGGACATACTAACAGTTCCCCATATTTAGAATCTACTCTAGCAATGACACTCATCCCATTGACTCACATAACTTATCAGTTATCACCAGCGCAGACATACTATAAATATTATTAGCAATGACACTCATCCAACTCAGTTCTGTTGACAAGAAACACAGAGTCAAACCTCAATTCAAGCATTCCCTTCAGACAGCAGCAATCACAAATGGTCAGTGTATATTGTGAGGAACTTTAGGGACTCGGAAATTTAATATGCATCTTGACTGTTTCGATCTTGGGGAAGGTAACTTTCTAATTGGGATGAAGATAATTCGTTCGTGGCCTGCAAAGGATGGATCATCTCTCTCAAATCTTTGTATAACCTGTTTGACTTATACTTTGGAAGATAGAGGAAAGTCCAATGTCCTCCGAAAGCTATCTGAAGGTTCAGGATGGCACCAAAAGTTTCTGTTTTTCCGCAGGAAGCAGCATTAGCATCTTAAGCTTGGACAGCTAGAAGGGGTAAAATCTTGATAATGAGATTTTGCCTGCGTAGGGGGCTAAGGAGACAATAGTTCATCTGTTGTTCCATTGCTCCTGGTCAGACCATTTTTGGACCTTGGCCAGGGCTTCTTTAAGCATTGAACGTATAAGACCCGAAGCTTAATCTATTAGGTAGACAAGAATAACATGTATATGACGTCTAGAAAAACCCCTTAACAAAATGACATGAGATATCTCAACACCTCTCACATGCAAACCGAATGAAGCACAGCACATGGGATTGACATGGGCAATAAGACAGTACGAGTAACAAACTGCTAGATGGGGTATGGACTTCTGAAAACTCATTTTGGCTTCATGCCATTATTTCCAACACCGAAGGTCTAAGTTATAAATAATTGGAGGGAGGAGAATATCATGTATATGAAGCACAGACAAAACAATGTGATATAGTATAGTTCAAAATAGCAGCTAGAAAATCAGTTTGCAGACAAGCAAGGACTGCAATTCGACCAAGCAAAAACAAGATGCGGCTGAATAAAGTATCTCTAGCAACTTTTGGGCTATTTGGAAGGAAGAAGTAGAACTGTCGACGGAAAGGAAAGACGCTTACGATACTATTGGAATTGTGCGTTGTTTACTTTGAGCTTTTAACTTAAGGAAGAACCAATCCCCGGTGTAAACAACTTATTGATTTGATAGACTCAAACTCATATAACTAATAGGATAAATGCGGAGGCACTCCCTTTGTGCCATTTTAAATGCAATAATTTTGTTGGACTGATGAAAAAATGGCACTATGTAGAACAAAGTGGCGACAAGTAGACTACCTTCGATCTAATATGGCTGTTCAAAGATTAGTTGGTTATTTAGTTTTCAGCAATAGACAATATTAATCGATAGAAAAACAGTATCCATTTGTTTCCAGCCATTATGAACTCAATATTCCATGGTCCAGTCCAAGAATCTGGTTTCCTGGGTAAATTCCATAATCCACTTATCGAGGTGTGGCTATTAGGCAGTAACCAGCTTATGCATCACACAACTGTACAATATCGCCAAATATAATTTTCAAATAGATTATCAGACTATAGAAGGTTATGATCGATTGATAAGATATACAACTCCCTGCGCAGATGATGTAACCGATCTCCACATGAAAATCAAATACCCAAGCTAGATCTAAGCCCATAAAAAGAACCAAGCTAGATCTCGTATTTATTTATCTGATGTCCGAGAAGAGATATGATGAAAGGATATGATGGATTGACAAGATGTACAACTCACTGTGCAGATGATGTAACCGATCTCTACATGAAAATCAACTACCCAAGCGAGATCTAAGCCCCATAAAAAGAACCAAGCTGGATCTTGTATTTATTTATCTGATGTCCAAGAAGAGATAAGGTTCGAAATCCCTAACAATGCAAAGCTGTTCGCAAGAAATACAAAGCTGGAACCCAAAACACAGCGAGTAATTGACATGAAAAACCGTCGAATCATAAAGTCTAATAGAGAAACAGCTCATTTTGAGAATTATAAAAATCATATGTGTTGGAATATACAAATATTAAACCACATCTTTTTCTAATAGCTTAAACTTTTAGAGCAGTTGGTAGTAGTCTTATAAAATCTTTCATGGTATCAGAGCAGGAGGTCCTGAGATCAAATCTTTCCAGGCCCCTATTTGCCTCCCCAATGAATTTGTCCACGCTTAGTACTAGGCAAAAGACCAGACTAAGCATGAGGGGAAGTGTTGGAATATATAAATATTAAACCACATTTTCTTCTAACAGCTTGAGCTTTTAGAGCAGTTGGTAGTGTTCCTATAAAATCTTTCAAGATGCAAATATGAAGGGAAATATTTACCAAATGATAAGGATTTGATGATATGTAGTCATCATCCTGGCCAAACTCACCCTCTTTTCCACTGCAAGATGGTAATACATAGAAGAAATCAGAACTCAAAGTGATGAGGCTGGATGCATGAGAAGGAAAAGAAGAAACTGATCAGCCTACTCTGCAAATGAATAACAAGTGCAACATTTAAACAACAGGCAGGTAGGAAGAAATGAAAGCCAATTTCAATTTTACAAAATTTTGATGCAAGAATAGGACAACTCTCAGGATATATATGATGAATGACCTGAATATAGTTTCAAACAAAAGAAAAAGATCTCATTGAGGTCTAATCCAACCATGTGGTCAGACAAAAATCATCTGCTATGGAATGAATTCAGTATGGAATAAACTGGTTTAAAGATGTTCTTCAAGTACAACAGTAAAATCAGACAGATGAACATATATTCCACCAACAAAGTCGAAAACTTACAAAAAGCTGTGAGAGAATATTAAGATGCAACACTGACTTTTGGATAATTATGCGCAAAAAATACCTATTAGCTACCATTCGAAGCTGTCTAAATGGCCATATATATACACCTTCTATCCTGATTCGAGCGCCGCCAACAGTCCGTTCCTTGTCAAAAACATCCTGAAAGATAATGACTCCCTAACACCACCAAAAGCAGTTAAAGGTATTATAAGCTAACAGGGAAAAACAATCTGTTACTACTACACAGTATCTGCAAAAGTATCCACCAAATGCATACTTCCTGATGTCACATTGTAGTCAGAAAGTCATGGAATGTGTAATATGTACTCATGTTAATGTCTACTCCCCTACCTGAATATAATGTACACCAGCTATTTTTGTGTGGGTACTAACTAATTCAACCATAGAGTTGCCACTAGATCTTTTGAAATCTGGAAACCTCGAAGAGCTATTTGTTGAGTCTAGAAATCTCCAAGTACCTGCAATATCATGTTCCCAGACACATCATTTATGACCAAATTAGATGCAGAGAAACAACTATGAATGAAAACCAAAGGCTCCACACAGATCAATTAAAAGCAGAGACAACAAATCAGAGCACCAAACTTCCGTATTTGGAAATTCAGAATTACAAGCACTCGCAAAACTCCGAGTAAGGTAAAAAAAAAAAAAATCCATCTCGAGGTTGATCTAGCCAGAAAATAATTACAAACCTTTGTAAGTTCCACTTATATTCCATTCACCAAGCGTACCCGATTCATTTTCATCTTTCCTAATAAACAACCCCTGCAGGAAACTAAACAAGTTAGTATAGTCACCTTCCCATACTTCCTAATTATGAACATAAAACACAGGAAACATGTCATGTCATCAACTAGTTTTGAAAAGGTTATTGAGCCAATGTGATTCAAGGTAATTGAGAATAGGTTTCACTCCTGCCTCCTGCTTTTTCATGCATAGGATGTTGAGAAGGACAGTGATTCAAACCAGACAACTATTCAGTCTTAGGATTGGTTGAGATCCAGATTGCGAATTATTACAAAGCATATGAACAGCATCAAGCAAAAAAAAAACGCTGTCAAGGGAATAGGCTCTATTATCAATTATGTTGATGCAAAGGCAACTTATCAACAAGAGCTACGACAACCAAGCCTTTTGTCCATAGGATGTTCTGCACACTTTATTCAGGCTCTCCAAGATGCCACTGGAATTCATGACAAGCAATGATCAGCTCTGGATGGAAGATCATAGCATGGTCTCTGCTTTAAACTACTTGGAAGATTTTCAAGCTCACTGGTGTACAAGAGTGGATCAGGGAAGAGTGATGGGTTTTTGGCATCAATCCATCATGTCTAACCTCCTTTTTGTGAGACAACTTCCTCAATTCTGTTTAGCTGCTCAAGGATGAGATATTTAAGCTACTTCTAACAATCTCTAGGGCCAATGAGGGTAGAGATTCCACTGTAAGGGAAGGTCAATGGCTATGAGCTGCACTCTTAAAAGATCCAGAAGTAGCTATGGCTTTATTGAGGGCAATACATCTTAAGGTGAAAAGTGTCATGAAATGGAATTTTCAGGAAGAAATCCTCCAGGATTGACTAGTTACTAAAGCAGGGAATTCCGTGAGAAAGTGTAATCTGAACACATTTTAATGAGGGATGACTGTTGATGATGCAGAGGGAGAACGAAAGGTTGCATTAAACAAGAATCAAAGCTACTCCGACACGTCAGTTGTTCTGCCAAGCTCCCTGGTGGGGTCTACGGTGGTTCAATAGACAAAATAGCTTCCAAAATTTAAAGCTCACTTTTTACCTTGGTTGCTCAGTCTCTTGACTTGTTTAGAGAAAGAGATTTTATTTTTGGAAATGATAACTATTTTCGCACTGAAGTGCACCTAGCCATCCAATCTAACATATACTCTAGCACAGTGGTTGTTGAGTGACCCATGTACATGAACTGTACTTGCTACTTACTATCCGTTTCCTCGTTATGGAACTTTGATAGGACAGCAAAGCTATGAACCTAGATGAGTATAGTAAGCTCATTGTCGCATAATAGCCCCCAATCCCTGGCATCTCAGTCTCTCTTCAATTGTAAGACCAGGATAACTTTCAGTAGTACGTGAAAATTTAACTGACTGGACCGCCTGCTCTCCACAAATACAGGGTAATTCATCTCCACAGGGAGGGTATGACTAGATGGACCAAGGAATGTCTGTTCGCTATGAGCTCGCTCACAAAACCTCGTTAACGAATCTTAAGTGCCAACGCTATAAAGTCGGTCAACAATCAAACTTGCGAACAAGATGCAAGATCATCAAAGCGAAAACTCACTATAATGCCACAAGCAAGAAGCCGCCATCTAGCAATCATTCCAACAATTCTCAATGTGATATCCAAACGTGAAAAGAATCCAACTTCAGTCTCAACTAAACTGAAAGATTCAATCATTCACCGAACATCGAAAAAAAAAAAAAGAAGAGAGAGAAACCAGTCTACTAACCTCGTCGGCCCAAGACCGGCTCATCTCCCTCAACGGCCGCAGAGCCGCCACCGGGCGATAGAACAGAATCCCCAGCCATAGTCCCAGCTTTATCGCCTCGAAGCGCAAGAAGCGCAGCTTCCTCCTCGCGGAGACCATGTCAGCAAAAAGAAGAAGAAGAAGAAGAAGAAGAAGAAGAATTTTCAATCGCGGGTCAACTGCGATTGAACTTGAGCTCCCAATCGCGGCCTCGTTGACTGCTGCGATCACCGAGCGCGTCGCGAGAAAATGATGCGAAGGCCATGGACTGAGGGACAGTTTAGGAGGGAGGGTTGCTTCGAGTAGAGTCAAACCATGAAACCCAACAGCCACAACAACTCCCTCTGGACAACGCGTCACACCCGATTCGGATGCGGATGGCGAGAGCTCAACGGCTTAATTCCCCCATAAAAAAGCTCCCGAATTTAATATTAATCGTGCAACAAACCACAGCAGCAGCTAGAAGGAGGAGACGGAGCCGAAGGAGAAGTCCCGGCGACAGCGACCATCACCAGAAGGGATTTGGACCAGAAACCGCAGGCATTCGAGTGGGAAACATCGAAATTACGCGACAAGGAAAAAGATGATTACTGGGTCGGATTCAGTCGCAGCTCACACTACAGATGGTGGACGGAGAAATCCAAAAGAAAAGGTAAAAGGGAGGTCAGAGAGAGAGAGCGGAAGGAGGCGGGATAACCTCACGCGATGAAAGACTTCGTGGGGGCACGCTCCACTGTATTCCGACACGTGTCGTCACTCGCGTGTATGGAACTCGCTCGCATGATTAGAATCTATGATTTGTCCTCAATTTTCTAACCGCTGCGACAAACCTTGCGTAATTTATCGTAATTCTCGTAACAACGTGAAAAGTTGAAAATTCCTAAATTAATATAGATTCGATCGCTGTCGAACCCTGTCGAACCCTTTGAGAAACGTAAACCTCGAATGGGCATAAACCACCTTGCAATTTCTTCAACGATTCTGACAAAAAAAAATCTTCAACGATAGTAGAAACTACAGAGGATGACCATGGCATGGTGCACCATTGGTCGTCATCAACTTGGACAATGAAAAGATTCAAAGAGAAAAAAATTAGGGAATGAATAAAAGATCACGGATAATTTGTACTCATTATTATTTTTTTTAATAATGAAGAGTCTTCAACTCAATAGAACGGGATCAATCTAGCTTTCATTGTCGATGGTTAGATAAAGAGGAGAAAATTTTGGCCGTAATCGATGATAAAGGAAAGTTACGGATGCAAAAATGTCACACTTAAAGTTTAGGCAAAGTTACACACAGTGAGGAAAATTACTGACATGTAGATTGGAAAATTTTATGCAGTGAAAATGAAATTTATGGGCAATTAGACTCTTTTACATATAATAACGGAAAAATTATAAAATAAAAATCATAAACCTATTGTTTAGGCCCGAATTCAATCCTAAATATTTCAATTTGATTAATTTAGCACGAAACTTTTTGACAATTTGTCAATGTAGTTATTCCGATTAATTTTAACTAGAAATTACTGAAACGGATGCTGACCATCCGACGTGGTACGACTAATACTGACATGGATAAATTTTGTAATTTTTTTCTCCATTGTGGCTTGGCAACCCTCATGACATGATCGATGTTCACGTCAGTAATTTTTGGGCAAAAATGATTGAAAATGATTGAAAATAACTAAATTGATAAATTATCAAAAGATTTTCAAAACTAAATTGGTCAAATTAAAAAAAAAAAGAACTAAATTGACATGCTATACAAAATGTTTATAACTTTTTTTAGCATTTATAATGGCAATAGCACAAAAAAAGTTTTCTATTGATTTTTTTGTAGGTTGCCGTTTTTGTGGAATAATGAGAACATTACTACTTATTGTGAAATATTACGTGTCATAGGACTCGTGAAACTTACATGACAAAAAGAAATTATGCCCGCGAAAAAAATTTAAGACATTATTATTAGCAAGGAAAAATTTCGTAATATCCTTCAAAATAAAAATACATAATTAAAACATCAAAACTCCAAGACGTGTTATTGTCCAAATTTTCATTGAAAAACCAAGAAAATTCAGGTATGAGACTGCTCTCGTAAACTAAATTTAACGTAGCTTTGTTCTCAAGCTTTTCCTTACGTGCATCCCTATTGAATTTGAAGGGTTGGTCTTTTACATTATTCGCTTAATTGGCAAACAAATCCAACATATTAAAGTAAATGGCATCTAATCCTAAAGTACTTAGTACAAAAATAAAGGAAATAATTGTGCCCGACGCTTTAATATATTTAAATGAAAAACGTGAAAATACATGTCTATTGAAAGGAAAATTTCAATTGAGGGCTTTAAGTACTATAATTTGTTTAAATAAAGATTTAAATTAAAATTTATTTCAAATAAAAGCCTAAAATATATATTTTTTTTTCAAAGAATCACATGACCGGAGAAAATATTAGTACTCCTGGAGCAATACTCCCTTACCAAGTAAACGGCGACACCTGGATCAAAAACTAAAAAAGAAGTAACCTAAGTTAAAATGGGTCCCACACTAAGTGCCGTCCCTTCTTCCGTTTCTGCCGTTACTTTTTCTCTCTCTCTCCCCCCACTTTCGTTCTTCTTCTTCCTCTCGCGCTGGTGAAAGCTCATGGCCTTGGAGAGGGGCTCGAAGCTCAGTAGGAAAACTTCTACAATAGGAGAATTTCGAAATAAAATTCTCAACGAAACACACGGCAAACCAAAAGTTCAATAGCTCCTTAACAACAGTTTCATCGCCATCGTGCACCCTGCCTCTTTCCCATCTCTCTGCACCGCCCCATCCACGGTGACGGAATGGCGTACGGTGCCGCTGGTGATTGGGGCTCGGCGGCCTCCAGAGGGAAGCTGAGGATCACCTTGGAGCCACGGAGTGTGAAGGCGGCCCTGTCGTAGGTCTTCGTTGCTTTGATCGTGGTGTTGAAGGCGCTGAGTCAGATGTGTATGCCCTTCTCATTCGGGTCTCGGATCTCCGCCACGAAATTCTCCCACGGCCTCCGCCGGACTCCTCTGTAGTGCCTCTGCTCGTCGCACGCTTGACCGGAGCCTTTTCAAACCGTCGTCTGATTCGGCTAGGCGAATGGCTTGGCCTGCAACGGCAAGAGATGTCTAAGAGCAGATGCGTGGACAAGGAAGGATTGGGGAAAATTCCCCCATTTCTGATCCTTTCTTTCCCATTTTTTCGCCAATCCCACCCAGCGGAATCTGTTCAGCTAACACCACATTTCAGACTTCCCACCCAAATCAGATTGCAGACAATCACCCTCCATTAGCATCATAACAGCTGCGAATGGCAGCAACTCGACTTTGGCCAGCAGCGCGATCTTCAGCGATGGTTTCTTGCTCGAAGAACGATTTCCTTATGGAGCTCGTCGATGAGCTTCAAGTAGTCGTCCTGCTTTGAGCCCATGGTCTTCACCAGCGAAAGACCAAGAAGAACGGAGGAATGGCTCAAATTAGAAAATTATGTGCGTAAAATTTTAAGAGGTAAGTTTAGACGATACAAATTTGAATGGAGGGGGAGAGATAGAAAGTAACGTCAGAATAAACGGAATTAGTTAGAGACCCGCTTTAATTCTACTGCTTTTTCATTTTTCTTTTTAGCTTTTGCTGATCCAGGTGTCGCGATTTGATTGATAAAGGAGCATTGCTCCGGGAGTACCTAATATTTTCTCGCTTGACCGAGTTTTTCAGGCTTTTACTCTTTTTTGGCAATTTTGTCTTTTTTTTTTTTTGCTTTCCTTTTCTTTTCATTTTTCACTTTCCATTTTTTTATTTCCCCTCCCCTAGCGACCTCCACCATTGACGACGACCATCCATCCTTCTTGCTGGACGATGCTCTCTACTGCGAAGAAGATAGATTCGCAGAAGAAGAAGTCGATGGAATTCGGGCGATTGCCGCCGGAAGCTATTCGGTCCTTCCCTTGTGGCCAGTGGATCGACAACAAGTCTCGTCGTGGGAAGAAGACAACGATGACGGTAAGGAGGCGGAGAAGGAGGAGGAGGAGGAGGTGGAGGAGGAGGAGGAGGAGGCCAACTTGCTCTCGCTCCTGTCCAAGGAGCGCAGGACAACGCCTGAACTCGGGGAAGAGGGGCGCGCGCTCGCGTCGCGGCTGAGGCCGTGGAGTGGATGCTGCGAGCGAGGGGCGTCCACGGGTTCTCGGCGCTGACAGCGGTGCTGGCCGTGGATTACCTTGACAGATTCCTCTCTGGCTTCCGCCTGCAGCTGGACAGCAGGCCGTGGATGAAACTCGTGGCCCTCGCGTGCCTCTCCTTCGCCGCTAAAGCGGAGGAGACCCCCGTCCCTCTTCTCTTGGATCTCCAAGCAAGATTCACACCACTACCACTCGCTCGAACGACATTTTTTTTTATGAACCTTTCTCCTACTTCGACTGATATTCATGTGTGCGCGTGGGGATGATAATGATGATGATGGCGACCGTATTGTGGAGGACACGAGGTACGTGTTCGAGACGAGGACGGTGCAGAGGATGGAGCTCCTCGTCCTGTCCACGCTTGGGTGAGGTATGCACCCGATAACACCGCTGTCGTTCGTCCACCACGTTGCCTTGACGAGGCTTGGCGCCAGGCGGCGAGCCGCCTGCCTGGAGTTCCTCCGCCGCTGTCTTACGTAAGAACAAGCAGATCGGACAAAACCTTGCTCTCTGTCTTCCTCCTTTCATCCTTTTTTAACCCTTTTTTTTCCCGAAGACGGAGACACACCTATGACCATGTTCATCTCCTTGACCTCCCTTGGAAAACAGATTCAAGATCGTTGAGCTATCGTTCGTTCGTCCTGGCCGCGGCAGCGATGGCGCACGTCGTCGAGGACGTTGTCCGGGCTTGCTTTGGCGAATCACGCAGGTCAGACGTCAATGGTGGACGTGGCTGGCGAAGGGGCGGGGCGGGGAATAAAAAAAATGGAAAGGAAAAAATTTTAAAAAAAGGAAATCAGAAAAAAAGAAAAATTGCAAAAAAGAGAAAAATATCGAAATATCCTTCGGCCAAGCCATTATTTGAAACATAACGGTCACTTCAGGCCCTTATTTGAAATAAAATCCACTTATGCTACTTATTTGAAATAATTATGGCACTTGAGGTCTTAATTGAAAATTTACCTCTATTGAATGAAGAAATGAATTGGATTCTTTAAGGAAAATATAAAATAAGGACTCGAAGTGCTCTCATTAAGGACTCGAAGTGCTCTCATTTTCTCTAAGGCTTCAAGTAGCCATATCAATCACAAAAAAGAGTTTGATCTCATGGGCTAATCAAGACATTTTCGTCATTTACTCTCCTCTTTTTTTTTTTCCCCAAAAAGAAGATAAGTCTAAAACTTAGAAAAAAACACACACAAAATAGATAAAAAAACTATACGGGGGCCCTTGGCTTGGGACTGCCGCCTCACCACAGGTGGGGCATCAGCAATGATCGATGACCTCATCCAGTAGACCCTCTCGAAATTGGGAGAATGTCGTGACCCTCTCCTAGATTGGGGCGAGGGTTTGCCGACCCTTGCTGAGGCACTAGCGACCTCACCTACCATCGTCGACGCTCCACTAGTGGTGGGGTGACAATCCCAACCATTCGCCTAGTTTTTTTTTTATTTGTATTTTTTAATTAGACATTTCTTAGAAAAAAAATCATAAAAAAGGAAAAAGAAATCAAAAAATGAAAATGAAGACAATGTCCTTAATCGGTTTAGACCGACATTGGCGCTTCAAGCTCTTATTTGAGAAAATAAGAACACTCCAAACTTTTATTGAAACGAAGTTTATTTTAGACCCTAATTTGCAAGAATGATAATACTTTGGGCTCTTATTTGAAATTTTCCCGATTCTTTATGTGTGCCTCAAATTTTCTAACTGCCTATGCAAATGATTTAATCTCAATTAAAATGATACCATTCGACACTGGAATGAAGCCCTAAGATAAGCTTGATCTGACTCTTCATCTGTGTTCTGGACACATCAAAAACAATTTCACCGATGGTTTTTATAAATTTACGTTGAAGTATAATCAAATTCAGTTTCTGTGCATATGAGCTTGTTTTTATTTCAACGTGCCTTTATTTTAACCTAATTATTGCGAATATTTGTTCTTTTCCTTAAGGAAGTGATGGTTTCTCGACATAATCATGGTTGTACGAAGATAATTTCTGGCACTTTTATATAACGGGAGGGATTAAACATTGGATTCAGGATTACAATAAGCTTCTGAATAAAGTTTCGAAAGAGTTTGAATATTATACTGATTTCAATAAATGTCGAATAAATTTTGACAGTAAATTATACTTCCCAAATAGTTAATGATGAAGTATGAATTCAAGAGCTATCCATAACCACACAAAAAAATAAAAAAAAATCATGGCACATACTTCAAAAATAAACTAATATTATTAGGGCGATTTCGAAAAAGCTATATAAAAGATAAATATGTACTGAGGTGTTACTTCGCCAAGAGAATTGAGATAAATAAATATTAGATTGGCATCTAAGCATCTTAGCATTAGAACTTCGTACCATTAAGTTTTGTCATAGGTGTTGCTTTGCTAAGGAATACCATATAAATGGGTAGTGGAGTCTTTGGACCAATTGAGAGAAAAGTGTAGACAATTGCGCTGAATTTTGTCCAGTGCTCGAGCATCGACTAACATTATGTATCCAACTACAAACTCGAAGCGTGGATAACTGTACATTAGATTAACAATCCACATCTCAAATAGTATAGAGATATAATCTTAGGGTGGTGCAACGCACAGACACCTTGGTGGTCGATATATACAATTTTTGCTTGGCATACTTCACAATTTAATGTTACGAAAATACTGGAAAATAAAAGTACAGGGTAGAAGTCAAACTTAGAACTTTAAAATCTTCAGAAAATATGTCAATTCTGAGGGGAAATAGTACTAGAAGTGTCATATTTTTCTTGCGGTGCTCACTTTGATACCAAACTTTTCGCCTGATAACTTAAAGTACATCTGACAGCAAACTCCAGCAACTCATTCCTTGTGACTTTTTTTTTTCATTATGAAATTTCAGTATCTATATGGCTTTTTTATGAAAAAGGAAGTTCAACGTGGACGATGACCAAGCCTTAAGACTCATTCTCGGGGAAAATGTTAAAAAATTCCTAAGTTTATTACATTGATGTCGTTTTTGTCTTAAACTTTTTTTTTATGTTAATTCAGTCATAAATCTTTAACATTGAAGCCAATTCAGTCCGAAGCCTTTTATTGATTTCAATTGAGTCTTAAACCTTTTGTATCTATACTAATTTAATCCTAAGACTTTTGCATTTATACAAACTGAGTTAATTAATTAATTTGACTTGAAATCGCTAATATGGACGTTGATTATCCTATGTGGCACTGCCGCTACTGATGGGGATATTTTTTTTTAATGTTATTTCAAATTATTCAAATTATTTTTGAAAATATTAAAATAATTTTAAAAAATATCTACGTCAACGCCGACTGCTTCACGGTAGGACAATCGATGTTCACGTTAGCGATTTTCGTTCAAAATTGACTCAAATGGTACAAATGCAAAAAAGTTTAGAACTGAATTGACAATAATTTAAAAAGATTTAGGATTCAATTGACGCTAATAAAATGTTTAGAATTGAACTAACACTAATACAAAAAATTTATGACTCAGTTGGAATAAAAAAATGGATTTTGGATTGAATTAATATCAATACAATAGGTTCAGGATTTTTTTTTGACACCTCTCCCAAACACACACATACACCACAGGGGGCAACCCACATTCTTTGTCACATTCTTCATTCTCCCTGTAATCCCAGAACAAAGATTGCTTGGCTTGAAGCTCACGCTCTCCAGAAGTTTGGATTCATCTTCAATGGGATAAGCTCACTCCGAATCGACCCTCAGAGCGATTTTTAGAGCTCCAACTCCACCTTCGACAGCAAGCGCAATCCATTCCCCTACCCCAACCCCTCTCTGGACTTCACCACCAGCATCTCCTCATGTTCCCACCGCGGCTCCGCTCCACTGCCTTCATTGATGCCTTCCCCGGCCTCCATGTCCCCCATTCCACGATCTCTAGCGCTCTACCGACACCCTCTTCTCCCCCATGGGCATCCACGAGGGCGAAGTCGTGGTCCTCCTCTCCTCCAACTCCCTCTGCTTTCCCGTCATCTACCTCGCCGTCATGTCCCTTGGCGCCATCATCACTACACCCAATTAGTTGTCCCTCGTTCTTTTTACTTTGAACACATTCTTGCCACATTTCTTTTTACCAGCATCTGAAACTTTATCATCATGGTTCACCTTTACCATCCATCCTCCAAAACACACAAATGAAGTAGCAAATATCTATTGCAATTTACAATTACTAATTTTGTTGAAAATCCACGGTTATGAGGTTAAAGTTTGAGGGAAAAAAGCTGAATTTTTCCCCATCATCTATTGGAAGTTGAGTGTTTTGAAGAAAGATGTTGAATTTGGGGGAATCATGTGTTAAACATTGTTGCTCAGGGCTTTTAAAGTCGACCGGCAACGAGTCGCGTCAATCAGAAAAAAAATATAAATATTTTGCCACCTTGGATTTCCAACTTCCCAAATTCACAAATAACATTTACGTGATTGTTTTTTTTAAGTGATATTTTGTGATTCAAATATGAAAAGTATTGGCATCAAAGCGATCGATGTACGAAAAATTAAGGCAATTCTAGTGTACTGTTTGCGATTTCAAATGGAGAAAGAGATCTATCACCACGTAAGATAATAATGTATCCCTGATGCCATGACTACATAAATTAGAATTGAACAAAAGTCTTTTCACCTACACGCTCTTTAGCAGCATCCTAGGGCATGGGAACTGCGTGAGAGGCTCGCTTTGTCTCTTTCTCTTTTGTTTTTTTCTTTTTGTTGTGTCTGGTTGAAGGCTTGGCAGGAAAACTTCCCAACACACTACTACCACCTTCATCAAAAAGTCGTGACCCCCAACTTTAGTTACGTTTAAGGAATCAGCACCACCTCTTCGATCAGGCTAAGGACACGTTGCCAATTGTTATTTCTTTCCCATGAATGGAAATTACACATTCGACCCTCGAATCCGATTGTCCCGTTGAAAGGGTTCGAAACGGCTGGTAGTGAAAATGCAAAAATTTATTGAGGCGGATGCAAGGGAGCAATAGAAGAAGAAGAAGAAGAGAGAGCGAAAGAAGAAAGGATAATAAAAACCCTAGTAATTCGATTTCGTCGGTTTGTTTGTTTGTTTTTTTTTATTTTTTAAGTTGAAGTTTAGTGGTATATCCGTTGAATCCGTCTCGACCCCACACGTGTCAAAATAATTAGGGGGAGATAAGTATAACGCATGCAAAATTTGGTAATTAATGACGTCAGTAGACTAGTCAGTAGAGGCCAAAGGTCTCTCCCCAACGAGGATCATCCTCGTCTCACTGCAATTTTCTGCGCAATTTTTCCCTGCATGCTTTCTGCTCTCTCAACGGTAACCTCGTGAAAATTCTGATGTGAATCTCTCTCTCGGTTCTCTCTATATATACATCTCCTTCCATAAGCCCAATCTTCACCATTCACCAACTTGTTCTCTCTCTCTCTCTCTCTGTCTCTCTGTCTCTGTCTCTCTCTCTCTGAGCTATAGCTTTGATTCCCAGTCGCTAATGGAGTCCACGAGACTCGTTGCGTGGTTGTTCGTGGCCGTGGCGCTGCGGTTCACCGCGTGTTCCGAGGCCTACGAGTTCGACGTGGGCGGCAAAGATGGCTGGGTCCCAAACCCTTCCGAGGGCTACAATCAATGGGCGGGGAGAAATCGGTTCCAAGTCAACGACACCCTCTGTAATCTCTCTCTCTCACCCCCCCCCCCCCCCCCCCCCCCCCCACCATGAAGAGCTGATATGCAATGTCGTCGTACGTTTTCTTCACTCGATGAGATGTGTTGTCCGTTTTGTTTTTTTGTTTTGCAGTTTTCAAGTACGAGAAAGGAAAGGACTCGGTCCTGGTGGTGACGAAGGACGACTACAATTCCTGCGACACCAACAACCCTCTTGTCTCCCTTACCGAAGGCGGCTCCAGGTTCAAGTTCGACCGCTCCGGCCCCTTCTTCTTCATCAGCGGCATCGCCGACAGGTGCAATGCAGGCCAGAAGCTCATCGTCGTAGTTCTGGCCATCCGGCGCAAGGATCATGGCGGCCCCCCAACTCCATCGCCGGTGCCACCTGCGACCCAACCTCCGGTTTCGCCGCCTCCTCAATCAGATACACCGGCTGGAGTGCCACCGCAGCCGGCCAGTCCGAGCCCGTCGGATGCAGAGGCTCCTACGCCGGCCCCCGCGCGTTCCTCGGCTTCCAAAGTGGGGTTTCCTTCTGCGGTTGGCGTTGGTCTTGCGATCGCTTTTGGAGTTAGTTTGCTTATTGGTGGCTAATTAAATTGGATTTGGCCTCGTTTAATTTATTCTTTGGACTGCTTAGCTAGAAATTAGGGGTCTAAAGTCTGAGGATTTCCGTTTTTATGAACGTTGTTATATCATATTCTTGGCTAATAAATGACTTTTTTTTAGAGGCATTAATAGATTAATTACCCCCCCAAAAAAAATCTGAAGTTTGAAGTTTCAGTAGTTTTTTCTCCTGCATCAAATTTTTTTTGTCTCCTCGCGTCGAAGAATTACGAGCATAAAAAATTCCGGCCTCTTCATCTTAATTACGTTGCTTGGAATTACTAGACTGACGATTGCTGCTAAATCAAAATGCTAATCCAAGGTTTGGTTTCGCGTGAAGTTTTGTCGTGGGGAATTGGTAAAAGCGAGGAAAGACATGCACTAAGGACATCCTCGGCATCCTCGCTCTGATCGCCGCAAGCAAAACCTTGGTAGGCACCAAAGACAAAGTGCTCGTGACTAAGGGCATAAGCCGCAAATTGAGGCTTTTAGCGCCTTTCCTAGGAGGACGTTCCCATGCGTTTGAAAATAGACAGTTTCATAGCGTGCAGGTTCGTGTCATTCGCTCTCCCAGTATTCGTCTCTCTCGGTGTCGGAGTCGATCTAGCAGCGTGCTTTTGTGATTGTTTTTTTGTTTTTTTTCGATTTCTACGCATTTACCGCTCAACTAAAAAAGTATAAAAAATTACTAAATCTATTGCATTGATATTACTTCAATCATAAATCTTCCAATTGAACTAATTTAGTTGTAAATCAACCATCTTATACCGATAAGTCAATCCAATCCATTTTTCTTGGAAGCCACTAACATAGACCGACAATCCTATATGGCATGGTTGGAACGGCGCTGATGTGAACAATTTTTTTGAAATTTTTTTATAACTTTTTTTTTCTTATGTATTTTCTTCTCTCTTGTTTCTATTTTTTTCCCAACTCTGGCTGGCGAGAGCGTCGTGGCCTACATGTGGCCGACGAGACGGTGACGCTATAGCCTAAGCGAGGGTCAGTCGTCATTGGGGAAAAAAAAGCAAAGAGAAAAAAAAACAGACTAAGAAGATAAAAAAAAAATCAGAAAAAAATATTAAAATCTGTAACGTTTATCTTCATTAGCATCAGTTATGCCACGGTTGGCGGTGTTCATGTCAGCGATTTCTGACCAAAATTGATTAGATTGACTGATTTTTTTTTTGGTCAACAGATTGACTGAATTATTAACAATGCAATAGGTTTGAGACTTTTTTTTCTAAAAATTTTTCCCTATATTTTCTGGTTCTACATCATTTAGAAATTATAATTTATCCTTCCTTAGCTAAATTTCGGGACAAGTACACTAGAAGTGACTCAACTTTTATGCTTCATTCACTTAAGTGTCTTCACTTTCAAGATGTTAACTTAAGTGTCTCAACTTTTAAAAAGTGTTCACTTGAGTGCCAATGCTGACGTGGCTGTCGAAAAAGTTGACGTGGCTGTCGAAAAAGGTGACGTGGCCGCCGGCGAATCGATTTTTTTAAATATTTAATGTATACATGGCATTTTTCATTAATTTTTTTCACATAAATTTTTTTCTTGATTTGTGTAATTATTTTTCAAAAAAGAGGCCAAATCACTACTATTTTCGGTGGTGGCCAGTGAGGGGTGAGGGCTTCAAGCCCTCGATTCCACCAGCCCAGGTTGCGACGGTCGTCGCCTAGGGCCTCGCTGGCCCAAGGCTAATAGGCCCTAGCCCCTAGGCAGGCCATTGGTGGCTGGCAGCGACCCTCGTCGGCCACCACCAGAAACCCTTAAGGTTTTTCTTTTTTTTTTCATTGATTTTTTCTTTTTTTCCCTGTTTGATTTGAATAAAAATAAAAAATTCAAAAACCATTAAAAAATGTAAAGAAAATCCACGTGGCACTCTCAAAATCAATAAAATAGTAGAGAAAATTTCACGTCACCTTTTTTTGGCGAAAATAGCACTTAGATGAACGATTTTTGCCGAAATTTGCACTTACCTGAATGTTTTTTCTCCGATGTAGTGCTTAAGTAAACATTTTGAAAGTTAAGACATTTAAGTGTATGTCGTACAAAAGTTAATGCACTTCTAATGTACTTATCTCGCCAAATTTCTTTTATTAGGTAAAGTTGTGCCGTAATTCAAAGAGAAGTTCATTCACCAAATGCTAGTCAAATTGAGGAGCGGCACTACATTGGAAAAACTGATGCTGTGACTGTGCGAAACTCTAGCAAGCAAAAGCGGGCGTACCTTTGGCAACACCTGAACCAGCAAAGAAGACAATCAATGAACTGGAAGGTATTGAGTAAAAAAGCCTCGAGAAATAGTAGAGCTACTCAGTGTCAAAGCTATGATCAACAGTACATAACCATCGAAATCCGTCATCTAAGACGCCGTCCGGAACACTTATATCCTAATCAGCAACTTAAAATGTAAGCTATTTCTAACGTAGAAAAGCTGAGATGTGGTCGTAACTAACACCAGCTGATCACAACCCAACCAAGAACAGCACGGCCAGCCAAAACCGGTCAAAGGGAACAAATGTGCTTTGAGCAACAGATCATTCCAATCGACATTTTCATTGTTTTTCATGGATTTAACTTGCGCATATAGTTCGGGGGCGTGCGACATAATATGATCAATAACTATAAGCGGGCCTATTGAGTGCTAGAGAGGAACTTCACATATATTATGCTAAAAGCAAAATGGTTTGCTATAGTAACATATTCAATAAAATTATCATATGAAAGGGTGGGATATAGGTAGATAGGATTTTTAATATCTATAATATAAAATTTATTTTTCTCGGACAACAAACTTCTTAAATTAATATCTTTAAAATAATATTTTGAATATAAAAAAGAAATTTCAAATTAGCAAAAATCTCATTTTTGTTTACTCCTCTTTTTGTTTATATATTCAATTCTTTCTATTATACAATATGTATTCAAAATATTTTTTTTATTTATTACATATTTTTAATTATATTTGTATATTTTTCTATTTAATAAAATTTTACTAGAGAATGATAAAGGGGTAAAAAGAAAGTAAAAAGAAAAGAAATATAAAGTATAAAAATATCAAAAAAGTAAGAAAATAAAAATCAAGTAGCCAATAGTGTGGTGAAAAATTCTTAGGGCCTGTATGGTAACACTCCTTGGAAAGTATTTCAGTTCCGACAGTCTTTCGGAACAGAAACGCGTATGGTAAAAAAATATTTCCAAAGTGTTCCGAGAATTTTTTTGAGAAACAGAAATAATTTTAGAGCAGAAATAAGAAACAAAAAAAAGAGGCTTCTGTATTTCTGGAAAAATTTTTAGAAATGCATTAGGAACATATTTTAGAAAAAATTGGGAAAATTTTTATTTTTGAAGACACTATCTTCTCTTTTACTCTTACACAATGTTTACACCCAATTTTTGATCATTTTATTTCAAAAATTAATTAAAAATGTCAAAATAATTCATAAAATTACAAAAGAAATCTTAAAAGCTTTGGCCAAGCCTTGGGAACCAATTTTGAACAAAATTCTTTTCTTAGCTTTTGACTTTTTCTGATTTATTTTAATTATAAAAATAGCCAAAAAATAGAAAAAATAGTATTCGTGGTCAGAAAAATGTGCAAAAATAGTCTATATTTTTATTTTAATTCACTTTTCATTTTGGCCTCTTAAAGTTTTAAATTTTAGTTTGGGACCACATGCCTCTTAATTGAATCTAATCCTAAATTGACTAAACAATTTCATGTTAAATCATTTTAGGCAAATTTTTTTAATTTAGAGTCGTAACATCAGACTTTGATACTCTGCATCCGTTTATTCAATTTTTAGATTTATTTAAACTGATATGAGTTTATAACAAACAATGGACATAATAACATATGAAAATATTCGACTTTATTATTGCAATTCACCAAACAATAGATATAACAAAACCCATGATTTTTACATATTTTTTTATCCAGTTCTACCCCGATGAAAATCTAGATGACGAAATGCAGCATAAGACTCTTAAAAGGCCTAGAGTTTCTAAGCGATGACAACGAGATTTGATCTTCTTGGTTTTTATTAGAACAATGAATTACCATCCAGATATTATTGGAACAAAAGCAGAGTTGTATCCAGCAGATTTTTTTTAAAAGAAAAATCAAGCTTTTATTGTTACTTTTATCACTGTGAAACCTAGATAAAATTCGTTTCGAACTCCGGAATCCGGCAAGATCTGAAGTAATTACAAAATAGGGGAAAATAAGTTCAAATTTAAAACTAGTACATCATGTTATTTTTTTAAGGGTTTGACCCTATTCTATTTTATTTTACAAGTCACGTTGTGTGCTATATGTATATGCAGGTTGCGCTTGCTTCTCGCGCGTCCCTACCCCAACTCTCTCTGAAGTTGGGGATTCGAACTCCCACCTCTCTATTCTCACGTGAGAAGAGTGGCTCCACAAGATAGAGCATTGTCCTTGAGCTCGAAGGCTCGGATCGCATCTAGACAAACAAAAGTAGGCCTACGAGCAAGAGCAAGAAACGTGTGTCGTGATGAAAAAATATTGAGACATATATCTCCAGACCAACCAATTACAGTAAAGCCTACGAAAAAACATGTACGGATTAGAGTAATTGATCACCTGATATTGGGTACCCTTGGTTAAAATAAGCATAATTTTTCATGAATTTGGCCGAGTAGCAGAAAATATAGCCAGAAAAAGCTATCCCAATAGAAACTAATTAAATAAGTTTTGGGAGGTAAAAAAAACTTGAGAAATATAAAGCCGAAGAGATAAATATAAAATTAATATATTTTCAATTAACGTAATAAGCATTACATCAGCATATTTATAGGCTTTGGTAGATCACTAGCTCAAGCAAATTAAGATACGCACAATCAAAATATATTCATTCAATCTTGAGAGATACAAAATATCAATACAAATATTCTAATTATCTCTAATATAAGAAAATATCACAGAGAATTATTCTAATTATATTTAACAAAAAAAATGACTACAAGTTTTTTTTGTTTCATATAGTATATATACATGTCAAAGAAAATGATGCTAGTTCGATTCATGCTATTTACTCTATTCTATACTTTCTCTGTCTAATTAATAGATTTACATATTTGAATTTGAATACTTTCCGTGATAACATGTGGAATTGAACTGTGTAATACTCGTTTATATCTATTCTTTTATTGAATTAATTTTATGCCTAATTTATTTCTTGGAAAATAAATAATTCAGAAAACATTTTTGGAAAAATAATAGCTCGTTTTACAAAATTAAATGAATGATATAATATTTTTATTTTTCACGAAAATATTTAAATATAGATAATTGTCAGTGATAAAAAATATTTTTTAAAGTAATTATTTCAGGATTATTTATTTTTCGCCTGACAAATTCGCACGTGCCATCGTTCCCGAGAAGGCCACGATCCTTCGTTCCGACGGCATCTGTTTCCTCGATCCATGCGATTATATTATTAGCCACTGATGATCTCGACCCGCTAAAAGAATCTGCAGAATTTGATTCCCGTCGCTAGCTTTGATACCGCCTCGACTCTCACTCTCTCTCGCATTCACCTTTCAGCTGGGCTCGCGTCGTCTTCTTCTGCGAATTCGAATGCAACCGAGGCGTTTGGTTGAATCAGTGTAAGAAGTCTCAACTCAAGTCTCGCCTCGCCTCGTGTTCACTGCCTCGTTTTTTTTTTTTTTTTGCCTTTTCCTCCCTGATGTTTCTTGCGGGCTTGCGCGAGTGTGGGAAAATGGCGTAATGCGTTGCGCAACGATGCTGTTGGTTGCTCGACTGCCCATCTTTATACATTTGGCGTGTGACGGCTTGTGCGTTGTGCCGTTGGCCGCCACATGCTTGAAAATATTCCGCTGAGAAAGGTTGTGAAGTGGGTTCTGTCTAAGAAAGGCATTGCAGGCGGGTTATGCTATTCCCATGCCCGGGTCTGTTCTGTATAGCTTTTGCTGTGGGTTTGTCCTGTTCTGTTAGATTCAAGTTGCTTTCAATGCAGTAGTCTAGTTTGCACGCTAATGTACATATTTTTGTTTTTAGGAATTTCATTTGGAGCTTTCCCAGGGCCTCAAATTCTGAAGAGGCTTTAGTTCAGCGGCGTTGGAATGATCAGGACACTGGTCCTACCATGCAATGTAGGCATAACCTGCTATTGAATGTGTGTGCTCCCACCCACTATTGCCTGACTACACTCAATTAGTTTAAAATGATGTTGATGTTGTGTTCTGAATAGATGGCTTTTTACTTCTGAAGCTACTTGATGAGATTTCGTTGGTGATAGCTACTTAATGATGGAAGTTATATGTGTAAATGGATACATGCTAGAGTGATAAACTGGATCAGTAAAATGTTATGCAAAAAGTATTGAGTACATGCTTTAGAGGTCGTTCTTCAGACTTTTTTCTAGGATTAGAATTTTTTATTTTATTGTAAATTATAAGCATTTCATGGCATTAAAACTGATTATTTTATTGTAACTTATAAGTGTTTCATTGCATTAAAACTGACTTCAATCTTAAATTCTAGTTCAGTTTGAACCTCCATGCTAATTCTACTATTTCAAGCTTCCTTGCGGACCTCTCTCTCCAAAGTACATTCATTTCTTTTTAGGCTTTCCTGAATTTATGAAGATATCACATGCATCATAGGCGACGAAGTTCAATTCGGCTAAGATTGAAGGGCATCATCTGTCAAAATCAAAAGGAACCAAGATGGAGTTGACGCTAACACAGCCTGATGATTGGCATCTTCACCTTCGTGATGGGAGTGTTCTTGAAGCTGTTCTCCCTCACAGGTTATCTATTTTTAGCTATATTTCTTTGGTGGATTAGGATAACTCGTATTTTGTTCTATAGAAAATAAGAAGTATCGCACAATAGGACGTCTCCCTGGATCTCTATGTCACCTTCTTGTGCTTGGTATTTTCCACATCTCCAGTGCAAGTCATTTTGGAAGGGCTATAGTGATGCCAAATTTGAAGCCTCCTGTCACTACCACATTTGCTGCAGTGGCCTATAGGGAATCCATTATGAGTGCATTACCAGCCAACAGCAACTTTACTCCTCTTATGACACTTTACTTGACGGATTCCACAAAACCTGATGAGATCAAACTAGCCCGTAAGTCTTGCATTGCATCCAGATTCACAGCAGTTCCTCATTTCTAAGTGAAGCTATATGTGTACACTGTTTGACTTGTAAGTTTTCTCTGCTCTGCTATCTGAGATGTTTTTGAAGTTTATTAAGGTTGCTGAAAATTTTCTTTCCTAATGCTAATTTATAAGATTTTGATTAATCTATTTGCCTGCTTTTAAACAGTAAGATAATAAAAAGGCAATTCGACAGAGGCTGATAGATTTCTTAAGTGCAATACAGGTAAAGTGCGCTTGTGATTCGATAAAAAAAAGTGCACTTGTGAAAGTTGATTTTTTGTACTTTTTGAGCTTGTCTTGGTTGACAACTTAATGGAATTAAGTATCTGGTTTGCTAATTTTCTGACTGTTCTGTCGTTTTGATAGCCCTTTCGTTTTTCTATCCCATCTTTTTCTTGATTGAGATTTTTCCATTGATTCCTTTCTGCTATATCTCTGTGCTAGCAGTTTGATTGACATTCAGAGTTCAGAATATAATTTTGCAGAAGATACAAGAGTGCCATTTGCCTCTTCTCTCTCCTCTTTTTTCAGAATTAAATTTGTCATTCTTTAGTTTCAGTCCATAGGCAATGATGATATCAATTGCATAAGCAGGACAGAGTGGTGCCGTGTTTGCAGTAAAGCTGTACCCAGCTGGTGCTACTACAAATTCTCAGGATGGTGTTACCGATCTTTTAGGAAAATGCCTTCCTGTCCTTGAGGAAATGGTCAAGCAAGACATGCCTTTGCTGGTAAATTATTTGTTGGCTATCTTGCTATTATTTCTTATCAAGATTTCAGGCTTGTTCCACGTGCAGATGGGATTGTATTGTTGTATGCCTGCTGCAAATTAAATTGGAGAATAATTAAATTTTAAGAGAAGTAAACATTTTTCCATGTCTTTGGAAGAGAGGAACACCGAGAGCTCATGTGAGGTTGGGTGAAATCTGACATAATATTAATTGGTTTGTTGGTTATGTGTTGGTCATATGTATCCAATCCTTTCTTTATTAAGGTTTATGCTGCTTCTTGGATGAAAAATGCTGCTGGGATTGTTAGTTTAATGGGTGACTTTTCTATCCTTGTTTGCTGTAAGTTGTCGTGCAATATGCCATTTTGCACCTTTCATTATGGTGGTAATTTGACTAGACAAGTTGACATTCTTGCTTAGAACTGCTTTGGATGCTACTTGCAGGTCCATGGGGAGGTTACAGATGCTGCTGTGGATATATTTGATCGGGAAAAGGTCTTTATTGACACTGTTTTACAGCCTTTGATCCACAGAGTTCCACAACTGAAGATCGTGATGGAGCACATCACTACATCTGATGCTGTTAGTTTTGTTGAGTCTGGCAAAGAAGGTATAATGCCAATTTATGACAGTTCACGTCTTTTTCACTTTAACCCCAGTCCTCTTCTGACCCAAAAAAATATAAAGAACTGAAGAATAAGAGAATGAGATTTGAATCTGTATAATTTTTCAGGATTTATAGCGGCTACAGTTACTCCACAGCATCTTCTCTTGAATAGGAACTCTATATTTCAAGGAGGATTGCAGCCACATAATTACTGCCTTCCTGTACTGAAAAGAGAGACCCACAGTAAGTGAATATTTTGTATGCTGCTGCTGCTCCTACTCTATAACTTCACCAATCTCTTACCTTTTGGTCTTGCTTATCAATCTTAAGTAGCCTTGACATTGAATGATGGGCTACATGCTGGTTTGTAATTTATAGTCCGTTAGGCCTATTGAAGTATATTAATTGCTGAGCAATCTTCCCTTCCTCAATTTGCATCAATTACACTTCTTGCTCAAAATTCCCCGAGTCACGAGTAGTTATTCTTCTGATTGATATACTGCCGTGAGCTTTTGCAGAACAGTGTGCATAAAGCTTATTTATTTTGCCAAAACTTACATGTAGAAAACTTATTTTCTGGAGATTCACTTGGTCATGCTTGATGCCATCTAGGACAGGCGATCGTGGCCGCTGTGACTAGTGGAAGTAGAAGATTCTTCCTTGGAACTGATAGCGCTCCTCATGAGAGGCGAAGGAAGGAGTGTCCTTGTGGATGTGCTGGCATTTACAATGCTCCAGTTGCTTTGTCACTCTATGCTAAGGTCTTTGAAGAGGTACTATCCCTTTTTTCGAAAGTCAATTGGAGTGCTCATGAGCTTTTTTTCATGCCCTTGGAATGGTTTTTCCTTTCTGACGTGATTTCAGTCCATCAAAAACCATATTCATGAATTGTATTACAGTCATATTGCAGCAGATTACCCAAAAAAAGAATAAGAAAGAATTAAGTGGCAATCAATTTACCTCCAAGTTCCCAACAGGTTGACAAGTTGTCCGAGGATCTGGTCTTGCTCCTTTTGTTTGATAATTTGTATAGCTAGGATATTGCCTAATGTGAAATTTTCTGTTTCTGGCTGATATCAGTTTGATAGTTCTCAGCCTTTTGATTTGTTCTGAAATTTTCTGTTTCTAGTTGAAATTCCTGGCTCGTCCTTGGGGCCTTGCAGGAATCAGTTATTTTTTCTGCAAAAGTTTTAGAATCTGAAGAGAGAAGAAGAGAGAAAGGGACAATGACTAAATATTTATTCAACGGCTTGATGATAGATTTTATAAGATCTCTATTAATGGAGCACCGACAGAAAACCCTAATTACCTTATTTTAAACTTACCTAACAACTGATTCATAAAATCACATTCCATGTTAACTTCTTGGTCTCAGTTGGCAAGCTTTGCCTGAGCTAGTGTTTTAATATTATGTTGGTGTGTCATTTAGCTGGATCTAACCATTGAAAGGAAGCCTTCTCTTTTCTGGTCCATATATTAGCAGTAATACATTGAAGCTGTTCTCTGCTCAAATCAATTTTCTCCTAGTGGGTATTGAGGATTAAGAATTGCATGTTGCTCTTCAATTCGATACTTCAGTCAACTTGTGTTCAGGGACATACGTTTACAGTCCTATTAATGGACACGTCATTAGTCTGCCATCTAATCGTTTGGCATTGGTTTTTGCTACCTAAATGGTAAGATATCCAAATAAGTGTTTGGCTGATAGTGGTTCCTTATTGATAGGCAGGTGCACTAGACAAGCTGGAAGCCTTTACTAGTTTTAACGGGCCGGATTTTTATGGGCTTCCGAGGAACAAATCGAAGATTACGTTAAGAAAGAATCCTTGGTTGGTCCCAGAATCTTTCTCCTTTCCATTCGGCGAGATCCTCCCAATGTTCGCAGGAAAAACGCTTGAATGGCAACCACTTCTTTGAATAACAAGATGTGTTACGGTGGATATAGTCCAAGGTACCAGCATGTGTGCACACTCCTTTCTTCTTGCGTATGGTATCGCCACTCCATTTGGTTTGCACACACAGTCATATCTGGAGTTTCTTTCTTTGTTCAAAGTGAAAACATTAATCCATGTCACTGCATTCTTCATTCACGCAATTAGCATATCCTATCTGATTTCAGCTTAATCTTTTTTTTTTCTTTTTTCGTTTCAGGCTAGGCCTTTTCCATTGCATGTCAGCACATTCGCTTCATAGACCAAAAGAGACCTTTCGACTTTGTTGCATGGATGATGAAATGACCCGGATTGTCCTGGACGAGATCTCTACCCTCTGTTCCTCAATAAATATCAAGCTTCTGGACAGATTTAAAACCATGGACGTGTCGTTTTCTTTAATAATTATTTTCTCCAGGGTAGAGAATCTGAATCAGATCTGGTGTGTCCTCATGTTAATTTTTGCTAGATGCGGATCTTCTGACTTTCAAATAACTAACGCATTGTCATGGCTCTAGCAGGCGATCCTGACCGGAAAGACTTGATTGCAACCGGCTCTCGATCTCTCACTGCCCTATAGACCACGGAGAAACTTCCTTCCCCAACTTTTCTCCGTGTCCACGCACAGGCGCCACCTGGGGGAATAATTCCTTCCGTTAAAAGGTGGATAAGATAACAAATCCAGCAAACTAGTGGAAGGAAAAACAAAAGAAAAAAGCTTACATTGGCCACCACTTTCTGTCCAAATTTTTTTAATTACCCAGAGAAGCTTTCGCACCTCTTGAACTTTTTATCCATACGATAAAGTTTGTTCGATTCAAGTTCTGGGAATGCACCGAGAAAATATGACGAAGATGAGAAAATGGGAACATGAAATTCAAAAGGTCAGGAACATAGCAGTCTACAATATGGACTTGGGAGGTCTCGTCTCATCCTATGCCGGATCCAAATCCCCTATCTAGACTTGAACTCGGAGTGACTCTATGAAATGTGAAGGAAACTACGCCGAAGTCCCAAGACGTAGGGGGGCGAGTTTCAAATTGAATCAATCAACTCAACTCTGTTGTATCAGAACGAAAACCTCTTAAAAAAAAAAAAAGGATTCCTATTTTATCCCATGAATCCCGTTGTCAAAGTGACAAGATAGCCGCAGCATGAGAATTGAGAGCTTAAGTCTTTTTAAGTCGGTGGCTCAAACATGAAATTGTTTGTACTCGGCGGCGTGGGCGGAATCGGACGGGCATCGTGCATGTGCTTCGTTCACACACAACATCGTTGGGAACACGGACAGGGTTCTTGGGATGGAAAAGAGGCAGAATTATTACAGGAACGTCGTAAAACGTGCTAAAATATATAGACAGACGAATCGGATCCCGACGAAACTCATCTGGGATCGACTTAAAAGTAACGACGTTTTGGAGATTGTGAATGTACCATGTTTCATATAGGTTACTGGGAAGGGAGGATTTGCTTTAAGCAATTGGAAGGGGATAACATCACTGGATGCAGTGCTAGACTCATGGCAGGAGGGTTCCATCTGGAGCCAGCTCGATCGGTCCGGTTTGAGGTGGAATGGATACGATTTCACGAGGCTCACTCAGATTAAAATTCAGACCCACCGTTTCTACCGTTTCGTAGCTACATACTCAATTCGAAAGTCGCTTATAATTAACTGAAAAAGATTATCAAAATATCCCTCAACCTACTGACATTGTACCAATTCAGTCCCAATCCTTTATTTTTTGTCAATTGAGTCTTAAACCTTTTGTATTTGTGCCAAATCAATCCATTTGGCAGTCCAACGCTCATGTGACCCATCTTTAGTAATATTTAAGTTTTTAATTCTTTTTAAATTTATAATGATTTTTTTTATTTTTCTTTTGTTTTTTTTGTTCTTCCTTCTTTGCTTTCTGTTTGTGGTTAGCGATGGCCGCGGTTGTGACAACCCGATCCAATTAGGACGAGGAGTGATCGTCGGGGCTAGAGAGCCTAGATAATGAGCGGCTCCTAACAGTATTCTAAGATGGCGATGGGGATAGAAATTAACCAAATCCCACATCACTTGAGCGTGGTGAGGTGAAGTGCTATTTACTCGTGACGCTCGTCGTTAACTTGCGACGAGACCTATTCTGGGCAAAGTCTAGAAGAACAATATCGTGTGGGCTCCGGCGCAAATTAAGTGGACACTATCCTTGACAATAAGGATTCTGGGCGAGACGGCTGTTCAGATGGACTGAATCGATACAATTCTAATATACGTGAGACTTTTTAATGATTATGTCGTTTTAATTTGTTGCACGTTCCACTCAATTTTTCCGGTTGAAAAAGAAGAGCAGATTGGCTTTGGACGGTGGAGTGGAGGGGCATCTTCACTTTGATTGCGGCGAGAGCAACAAAAACCCCCTCCCCCATCCCCCCTCTCCTTCCAAGAAACTCAGCGTCCAAGAAAAGTCCCATGCGACAGCTGGATCTCGGAGCTTCGGTCGCCATCGGATGACTTGGTTGGGTCACGGGTCGTCCATAAGGGTGGCCAGGTCAAATACGAGCGCCGGCCCCACTTCCGAGATTTCCTGTCCGTATCTGCGTGTGTTTGAATGTTTCGATGGCCGCAATTCCCACAGTGATCATAACGTAAAGCGAGGAAAGAAGACGACATAATAGCACTGCAAATCGCGTCGGCCTCCTTCGTCTTGGCATCAGGTGCCCGCTGAGAAATTTCCAAGCATGCCGAAAGGCGAACGAGAGTCGAATCCGATGGTCTCGAGCTCAACGGATTCGCGTGGTCTCTCCCGGCCAATCATTGGAAAGGTACCGAGGTGCGGCTGCATCGGCACTCTGCACGATAAGGCCTTTAGGGATCCTGCCGATGTGGGAAAAAATTGTCCAAAAAGTTACAAATCTAATTGTGTCATTTAAATCATAAAATATTTTCGTCTGTCTCATGCATAGCTTGTCCTCGCTAGCCTCGGCAAGGAATGCCTGGGCCGGGACTGGCGAGGGCAGCCCGTCACTAAGTGCGGTGTCCCTTGTTCGAGGCGGCGATGATGGAAGAAAAAAGAAAAGAATTTTTTTTAAAAAAAAAAGGAAAGAGGAGAAAAGGACAAAAACAACAAAGAATAAATAAAAAAAGAAGTGAAAAAATGAATAAAAATATTATTAAAATTTATCTACGCTAAATCAGATCATGCCATTTACGACGGCTAGCGTTAACTTCAACCATTTCCGATCAAAATTAACAATTGATTGACTCAACTGGCAAAATTAAGAAATTTATAATTCAATTGACACAATTGAAATATTTAGGACTTAATCAATAAAAATGCAATAGGATTAGAACATTTTGAATAATTTTCCTATCGATGACTAAGTACATGATCAACTGCTTACCATTTGCATAGATTCTCTTGTTATATCGCATGTGGATCAGTTTGGGTGGTCAATGACTATAGTCGATGAGCACATAGGAGAGACAAATTCTCCATTATGTTGCATATTGAACATAGGAAAGATGATTAGCCAAGAAACCATATCTTCGAGGTTAGAAGGCCGACACGGTTAGAAGTTCGAGCCACTTGGTTAGATTTCAACTAGAGGTTAGTACAGATTCCTCGAGCCCAAGATTTATCAGGGCTGAGCATTTCGTTCGAGCGTTTTTTTTTTTGTGGGTCAAAGGGAGATTTCCATTTCACTTGAATGATAGATACATAACTTCTAGATAAAGATGAAATCGAACAAAGCAAGTAAATTTGAAAGATAAATCATCTTGGTATAACTTGCAGAGACTCGCTTATTCCATAACAGATGGGTCTGTCATAGCATCAATGCATAATTGGCGACCGATCATAGAGTTTGGCATTAATATCAATGATGAGCACATAAATTTCCTTCTCCAATAGTTACGGTTTTACCAAAAAGCGCTGCGTTCTTAGGTTCGGCGTTCCCAACACCACCACCGTATAGAGATGACAACGACTCCAACAAGTTGAGAAAGTATAAAGAATGCTTTGTAAATTCCAGATCTGCTTATACATCGAAATATAATAGTATACAAATCTAAATGTAACTCCAGATCGGGACAAAAAATCCGTAAAATAAAAATCGGCTGATCACAATATTAATTTCAGATAAGCCGACTGTTGTAGCAGTCAAGAAGCGACAATTGATTATAGGAGTAAGCATCGGAGTGGAGGCGAGCGAGCACATCCGGACTAGCGAAGTCTTCCGAAGTGCTCTCACGCTTTGAAAGATCATGAATGGAAGGTTTTCACCATAAGTCGTCGTCAGTGGCCAACGGGGTCGAGAAGTTATAATGTTGCCCCGGTCTAGACGATACTCAAGACAGACGCTGAGATATTTTTTTTTTCCCCTGAACTGGAACGACAAAAAAAAAAAGGGAAAAGAAAAACATATATGAACCGACAGTGCCACGTGTAAAATATTGTTCCAAAGAGGGAAGGCTTTTTTTTTTCCCAAGATGACGGCTGACGAGTGACGTTGACTCCTCTCCTGTTGATGACTCCCCTTTGCCAACGTTGCCTCGCGTGCGTCATCCATCGAATTTTCTCTTTGCTTGCGACAAGTTTTCCACTAAACCTTAATTTACAAGTAATACTTTATTTCAATTTCCGTGCAATTATTGAATTTAAAAAAAAAAACTGAATGACGACATGCGATGATGTTCTTTTGCACGAATAGAGCATATGTGTTCGAGAGATGTCATGGATGGAGCAGGGGAAAGAGCATGTGAACAAGCGTGGGCGAAGCTCGTCATTGACGGAGGACGGACCGGAGATAAAATATGAAATAAATTCCCTCTCGTCAAAAAGCGATGGACGTAGCACCCGTCAAAAAGATGAGATGCAAACATAAAAATACCTGGTCCCGGACTCTGATTAACAAAACGCTTGTTTCCCGGTGATGATATTTCAATTCGATACTAAGTGATGACTCGGGTTGATTGGGACGAGCGTCGAAAAAGTCGTAAACCTATTACATTGGTGCCGGGTCAAGTTATGACCTTTTAATTATATCAATTTTATCCTAAACTTTTTGTATTTATATCAATTGAATCGAAATGATAAATTTTTTCGCCGAAAAATCGCTGACACCGATGCTGATCGTCCTAGGGCTGCGTCTACCTGAACATTTTTTAAGTACTTTTGATTTGTTTTTTATTCATCTTTTTTTCTTTTCCAAGGCTGGCATCGGTCGGCCCCTGCTAGCTTAGGCGAGGGTCGCGACACCTCGCCTAAGCTAGCAGACGGCCCCTGTTCTTACTCGTGCATCATGACATGAATCCACAGTTCGAATTTGGATCGAAAATCAAAACCGTACATGCTACATGGACTTAATCCGTCCCATCAAGTCAAACACCAGTTGATAATAGCTCCGACCACATCACGTCCTTTTGAATTGCTGACCACGAAAGTGTTGCACCATTTTTTTTTTTTTGGTCGCTTTTTTGTGCCCTTTTCCGACTGCGGGCGCGAGCTTAATTATATAAATGCACGTGTTTTGTCAGTCCCAGGATTCCATTTCCACACAACATAGTATTTTGCTCTTATGGCTCTGTCCCTCGCGAACGTAGTAATAGGAAAGGAAATGGAGAGAGTTCATCAGCAGCCTTCGAGTTCCAGAAGAACGGAGAGGAAGATCATCGAGAAGAACCGGAGGAATCGGATGAAGCATCTCCACTCCGTCCTCAACTCCCTCCTCCCCTCTCAGCCTTCTGACCAGGTGTCGCTCTCTCTCTCTTTCTTTCTCTCGATCTCCCGATAAACTAGAGCTGTGAATTCGTGTCACCACGAAAGACTGTTGTGTTGTCAATTCACGTCGATTAGCATCGTTCGTTTGCTTTTAGAGATGCGTTGAATCAAGTCGGAAATCATCACCACCCCCACTTTTTGTGTCCCTCTGATCGTGTCGATCCTTTTTTGTTACATCTCTTGAAAGCCTCCTCAATCATTGAACATCTGAAGTTTTGAAACTTTGGTACATGAGGTATACGTAGGATGTCGATACCCGAAATACTTTGTCCTCTACGTCCATTTGCATGTACATGCACGTGTTTGAGTCGTTTTCGTTTATGAGAGCATCTTTGACATGATGAATGATAATGCAGGAAGCGAAATCACTGCCTGACCAAATAGATGATGCCATAAGATACATAAAAGGCCTAGAGACTGCAGTGAAGGAAGCCAAGGACAAGAAAGAAAACCTAATGGGCAAGAAGAGACCGAGCTCGAGCTTGGGCGCAAGCAGCAGCACGTCGGCGGCAATTAAATCACCTCAGATTGAGATCAAAGTGAGAGATTCTTCTCTGGAGGTAATATTGACTAGCGGGCTACATGATCAGTTCATCTTCTCGGAGATTCTCCGAATGCTCCATGAGGAAAAGGTTGAGGTGCTGAACGCCAACTTCTCTGTCGTCGGGAACTCGGCTTACCACTTGGTGCATGCAAAGGCACGTACTTAATCTCCATCTATTGATATCGGAACTCAAGTTGCAATACTACACATCGATCATTTTCAAGAGAAGCGGAACCAGACGTTTATCACGTTCGTAGTAGGATTTAGCCAATAAGATTTATCTTTCCTGGTAAAACCTAATTCTTTGAGTAGCTTCGTATTAATCGGAAATTTCTTTATTTTTTGCAGATCGATGAGTCTGGTTTAGGCGCTGCGACAATATCCGAACGGCTGAAAACATTCGTGAACGGATCCGTGGCCGATGGAGGTCATGAAGAATTTCATCCAAAGTTCTGGGATTATGGACTAAGTCCCAACATATGGAATTTCTAAAACCCACATATGTAAACGGGAAATGTTTTCCCGACAATGACGGTACAACTTCAACCACAGATCCACACATCATCACCATGTGTTTTGCATAAAATAATAATTGACTGAGAGATCATGTGGCTAGAAATAATTAATAGTACTGTTATACTGTCGGGCTAGTAATTCGTTGTGCAAATTAAATTATGAAGGCATCTCGTTGTCAAGTTTTCCAATGCTTCAGATTATGAATTTTGTAAACATTTATTAGAATCTTCGCCCAAAAGCTGAAGTTTAATTACGCCGTAAAAGAGTACTTGAAATGAAGTGCCATAATCTGAAGTTGGAGATATAATGGAGAAAATTATCTGTAATCTTTCCTCCTTAACCTCAGGTAAAGCACTATTGGTTAGACTGTATGGCTAAGTTCTATTGCTAATTAGGACTCCCCCTTTAATTTCATCGGATGCAAGAATCATATAACTTATATTTGCCAAAAATGTTTGGAGAAACGGGTGAGCTCGGGTCGGGTTGGGTCGAAGTTACCATTGGGTGAATCAAACTTAGTAATTACCGTATGAATTATGATCAATACTGCAACGTATGTCCTTGATACAATCGAGAAGGATATTTTGGTGCTGACGATCGGAAGCAGCACGTTATAGTATTTGAGCATTAAATCACGTTTTTACCCAATATTTAATTTTTTAAACAGTTAATCATGGTCCTACAAAATTTTAAGTCCATGATAAGTATGAGGGGAGCATTGGAATTGTTAACTATTGAATCACGCCATTATCTAATAGCTTAAGATTGTTTAGCAGTTGTCTCATGGATTCAAATCTTACATCCCTCATTTGCGTCTGTTAGTATATAATTCCACGCTTATTCTTAGGCGAAAGTTAGCGGATAGCCACTAAAAAAATCCCTAAATCTATAAAAGAAAGGGCCACAAAGCCCTCCTCAAATTTAGTAGACAAAAAGAAAAATATAGATTAAATACAAAAATTATCCATATCAGTGTCGGTCGTATCACATCGGAAGATTGGCATTTGTGTCGGCGATTTGATAAAGCATTTCCATGCATTTCAAGATATGAAGAGGTTAAAATTAGTTAGAGGGATTACATTGGAAATCATTACAAAGGTTTAGGATTAAACTAACCAAATTAAAAAATTTAATCCTGAATTGATATATGTATAGTATATTTAGGACAAATTTAGTATTTTTTTCCCCAAAAGTCAGCAATCCCAAAAAATTTTGGAATAGGTCGCCAGTTTGTCAAATTGATTGGAAAGTTGTTCAAAATGGGTTGTGTGTATATATAAAAGAATCGTGTAGAACCAAATCTTATGATTGAGTCACATAGTCACACAAATTTATTTTCTCCAATTTTAAGTCCATAATATGCATTAGGGGGGCATTGGAATTGTCTCCTAGATCCAAATCCTTCCATGTCCCTCATTTACCTCTTTTATTGTATATATCCACGTTTAGTCTCAGGTGGAAGTTAGGGGTTAATCACCAAAAAATCTTAAATCTATAAAAGAAAAGGCCACAAAACCCTCCTCGGACTTAGTGGACAAAAAAAGGAAAAAAAAAGAAAAAAAAGAACACAAAAATTATCCATATCAAAGCTGGCCATGTAACTTAGGACTGCCGGCGTTTGCATTAGCTGATAAATCACTTCCTTAAGTTTCAAGATACAAAGAGGCAGAAATTAGCAAGGAGGATTATTTTGAAAATCAACAAAAGATTTAGGATTAAATTGATTAAATTGAAAACTTTATGACTGAATTAATATATGTACAATATATCTAGGACATATTTGGTATTTTTCCTCGAAAGCCAATGGTCCCAAAAAAATTTACAAATGGGTCACCAATTTATCAAACTGATTGGAAAGATACAATTGTCCTATTTTTAAAGTTATAAAAGAATTGTGTAGAATGAAATCTTGTGGTTGAGTCACATCGTTAGAAAACTCTATTTTCTCCGATTTCCCTCCACTTTACTTATAAATACAAATTAATTGAAAAAGCTAAACAAATATTAAAAAATTAACTAGAAAAATGGAAGGTGCCTACTTGAAACCATCAATTTTCACATTAATTAGATAAAAGATCTTATTGTTCTACTTATCCGAAATTGATGTTCCTAAAAAAGAATAAAATTATGAGAGAGTCTATTAGTAATGAGTAGATGTCGACAGATATCTAATGACTTAATTTTATATGTTGACGGATTAAACCCAAATTTGAAAAGATTTGAAATAATGTTAAAATAATCAAATGTGTTAATTGTGCCTACTCAGTAACCATTACAAAACCCTAACTCATCTGACATTGATGTTCTAAAAACGTTAAAATGGATTCATGCACTGAAACTCAATAACATTGACATTATTCCTTAAAGTGGATTCACGCCGCATCTATAGAGGTTATTAGCAATTAATTATACCCCTTTACATTAGTTGGATAAAAAAGTTCAATAATTCGACTTATCGAACATTGACATTCCTTTTCCGACCAAAAAAAAAAACATTGACATTCCTAAAAAAGCAATGATGTTGTTGGAACTAAAACAATAACGATGACTTCGGGAAATTTAGAACAACGGCAGAAAATAAACATCAGAGGGGAGAAAATATCTTATTGGAATGTTTTTTAATGGATACTATTGGTTTGTTTGGTAACATTTTGGTTCCAAAAAAAGTGATTCTGATTAAAATTAATTTGTTTGATTCTTTTATTTAAATGAGTTTTAGAGAATCAGAATGCGCTTGGTAACTGCATTAAATTTATGTTCTCAAAACAGAAATGATTTTGGTAACTGCTCAAAATTTATGTTCTGGAAAATAATTGAACTTCCTAATTTTGTTATTTAAATCAAATAATTACATAATTATATTTGATATCATGCGAATGGTGGACCTAACCGGTTGATACCATGCGTATGATTATTCACGTGGATGGTGGACTAAGCATGTTTTTGATCCTTTTTTTTGTTTTGCAAAACAGAAACAGGGATAGAGACGTTGTCAAACATACCCTAAATACAACATTCACCCTCACGAATTCATATGATAACGGAACACCTACGTCAACGGAGCCAACATTCCACCGCTTACAGCTCCTTCTGACAAACTATAAATGTACTGACAAACACGTCAAAAAGTAACTAATAAAAAGGGACAAACGAAGCATACATAAGTCAAATAAAAGACAAGCCTTTTCTTCTTTCTTCAACAATAGACTTCCGTCATTTATGACACACAGTATTTTTTGACTTTTCTTTAATGATTCATGAATAATTTTTCTTCGATAGCCGTAGGAATCCTTCGTCCTTTTCCTTCTTCATTCTTCATCCCTGGCGCCTACCATGGATCAATGCCACCAACAACCAAATCAAGAAACTGTGACAAACGTGCTTCAATCTAAAGATCAATTTCATGTTATTCAAACAGAATGTTCCTAAAAAAGTATGAAAGAGAGTTCTTGTGTCGTTGACCCATTAATGCTGATTTTCTTATGGACCAATTAATTCTATAATAATAAGTGAGTTTTGCAATTAATTTTGTTCATTAGCATGTATTAATTGAGTTTGCAGCACCGTATGGGTGATGCAAATTACGGTCAACCTGGACTTTCGGTTATGCATTATGGATACTATACATAACCTGGACTTTCGGTTGCATGCATTATTGATACTATACATTTTGGGTGGTGCTTGAGTCAGTGCATTTTAATCACCCACGGTTACCTTCCGTCGGCTTTTGTTTGCAACAATCCATATTCCTTTCAAGCTAATTCCTTAAATAACCTCTAACTTATGTCCAGTCTCAATTTGGTCTGAATTTTTCCTTGTGTGATTAAAAAAATCATCAACTTTCGTTCTAATCCTAAATTTGCCTGTGCATCCAAAAACCGCCAATTATTTCTTCAATTTTATCAACATTAGGAAGTTGGCATTATCCCTTACATGGCGAGGGTTGTTGATGAGAATGCAGTTTCCAATAATGAACTCTTGACTAGTTTTGATGCCGATTAATTTGAGTAATTTAGTAGTGAGCAGATTTATGATCAAAGTAAAAGTTGAGAATTTTTATGAGATAAATATAGTTTGGCGCAGAATTGAGGCCGACCTGATGTAAATTTTTTAGGGAATCAAGCCACTTCCTTTATGATGATTTTTATATGATCATATAATAATTTCCATTGTGAGTATTAGTCAGCTGGTGTCTCTCTCTGGTTCCCACCGATTCAACAGCCCATTACCATAAAAAAATGTCATTTTCTTAACTGTCATTGTTAGCATAAAATTCTTGGAGTGAGAATAACAGTATATTGTGAGTCACAAATTCTTGAAGGAATGATCTTCACAATAATTTGTTTACTTATTTATTATTTTTTATGACTCACAACATAGTGTTTTTTTTTAGTAAGTAAAATATCTTTTTTTTTTCCTCGCAACGTAGTGTTAATCTCACATTAGATAAAGAAACTATTGGATAAGCCTATTCCTACGATACATATAGGGATTTGCTAAAAAAAAATTGAGGTGGGATTGTAACGCAGGATGCTTCTATTCAATAAAATGAATTTTATAAGTTAAAACAAATCATTAAGTGGCTGACTAGTTATAAGTCGAATTAATCCTATCATGTACCCTTTGACAACTGGCATGGTTCTATGTATCTTCCTCCTGACCATTTGTCTTTCAATGGAGCACTGTTCATAGTTTTCACATAATTTACGTTATGGAGCTATAATTTTAGTTTCATTTTGTCCTTCAATATCGATTTTCAGGTAGAAACAGCACAACTTGAAGATATGCAATCAATGTTCATGATTTCGTAAATCAATAGATGCAAGGAAATATAAACTGCATATGTAAATATTTCATATAAATGGTTTGCTCCATATGTTTTGATGCGGACAACGAAGTTTTACGCCTCCACTAATATTTTCGCTGGTCATTAAGGTAATTAATCACGAGGTTCTCATTTCACAGTAAGCTAAGAATGACGAGACGTCTGACCCCCTAAAAAAAAGGGCATGACGAGATGTGGACTTACTAGGTACTGGCCAAGGGCTATGCACGAATAGATGGAATAGATTCATCTATTACAGAATACTAAGAATGAAAAATGTTATAAGAATACATATATATTCGGAGTAGATTGTTCATCTTCTTGAAAAATATTCTCCTACCTTCCTATGTACGATATGTGATAGTAACGGTTATTTTCTTTCGACATGATGGATGCTTTTAAAACCACGAGATCCATGGCGAAACAATTTGACAACTCGATAAGCCCTTGAGGCTGTACTTTAGATATGTTACTATCCAGATTGATTAGTTTGGTAAAACCCACTCGGCATAAAATCTTGCAGTATAAGAGATCATTTAATAATTAAAATAGATTTTTTCCTTGAGTGATAATTTAAGTCAATTAACTTCATGTTGTACATCTATGAAAAATTGATGAAAATTTTCCATCTACAATTAAATTTTGGCAAATAACCTTGTTCACGATAGATTGCTCATATTGATATGTGAATGTTGTAGTAACCTCATTGATAAGTTAAAGGGCTAGAACTTGGCTCGATAATCGAAATAGGGATTTGCAAATACAATGAAAGGCTATCGCCTAGGAAGCACACATACTCTCCGGCTGTCTCCTTGTTAGACACGTGTCGGACACTCTGATGCTCTTTTAAATTTAGGAATATCTTTTTTCGAAAATTGCCAGAAGAAAATCGTTGATTTGCTTTGATTGCTATCCTAGATTATCTGATTTGATTGATATCCTGTCTGATTTGAATTTTCTAATAAACTTAAAATTCCTAAAAAATTTACCAAGATATAGTTTACTAGAAATTATATCCAATTAAATCTATAGGAAGATAAAGATTTCTTAGAGACTTTATGTCATTAAGTTCATTATGAAAAATAAGGTCAAGAGAATCAAATCTTGGATTTTTTTTAATCTAGCCGAAAAATGCATACAAGAAGAAAAAATATCTCCAGATAATTCGGCACATCCTCACGCATCCTTTCGTATTTTATATATTCACTTCATATTTTCGATCTTGCATTCCATATTTAAAAAAAAGTATATCATTTGCATATCATGCATATCTTTTATCTCATTCATCTTTTATTGCTGAAATTTCTAAGAAAAAAAATAAAAATCTGCTCATTCGTGATCTTGCTTTATCTCATGTCATTCATATTTCGAGTGCCATTTGGTCCCCCCATCCATTTTTTTTTTTTGAAAATCATGTACATTATATCATAGCATTCGCATGTCTCATAATTTACATGTTTATGTCGCATTATATTTTGACATGTCATTATTATCATATTTAGGGTATTCATGTTAGGCTAGTCTAATTGCTTTTTTGATTTGCTTGAATTAGAAATTCCATGCTACTTAGTCTAATTATAATTTTTCGCATGTTATATGTAGTACTTGCATGATTAGTTTAGCTAATTACATATTTGCATGCATGTTGTTATCTTTGATGTTATGTCATTTTTTTTTGCATGCTTTAATTAATTAGCTAATTTTGCATGTAGGGTAAAATGTAATTAATTTTGCCTGTCTTGCATTGCATCTTTTACCCTTAATTCATCTTGTTGCATTCTTGCCCGTTCATGCATCATCATCATCATCATCATCATACATGCATATTCGTCTAAGAAAGTGAAAGCACAAACTCATTTGAGGTTAAAGTGAATTCAATCAAGCTTGAGTTGCCAATTTAGGACATCTAATGGAATCAAGGTACCGAAAGGGCATTAGTTTTAATTATTTAATGTAATTAAGTTCTCGAATCCACAATCTTTGGTTCGTAGAAGTAAGAATAGTCCTCCCGCTATTTTTATTTAGGTTTCTAACCAATCTATCATAAATGTTTAGTGACGACTTCAAATTTCAAATCATCCTGATTAACTTAAATTGCGATTTAATAAGGCTTGACAGAGTCTGTATTAGGTTAGTTGTTAAAATTAACATGATAATCCATTAACCCTAAAATTCGATTTTTTAGGTCGCAACATGGTGCATGGCATTTTTTTTTTTCCGAAAATGCCGTATCGTCCTCCTCCTTCTCCAGACCCCCTTGCCTCGCCATCCCCCCTCCTTTCCGGCGCCTTTTCCTACCACAGCGGGCTCCTTAGTGTTTACCATTGGCGACTCTCTCCTTTCCTTATGGGGTGAGTGGAGGAGGCGAGGGATACCAGTTCTTGTTTCGGTATCTACTCCAAGGTATGGGTATTCATCTCAAGGGGCTCACCGACCTAGGTTACAGGTGAGTGAATTTAGAGAATATTAATTTATTTCTTTTTCTTTTTCTTTGGACTGATCCCAAAAATGTATATTCTTCTCAGCCCTCCTACATCCCGATTGAATCAATTGTTCGGCGCCATGAACTCAAATTTCTCGATCTCGAAATGTGGCATGACCGAAATTATCTACTCACGGAAACTTCATTTGAAGTTTCTACCTCCTATCGTGAGGGTAAGCGGTATACAAGTTGATGAAGGCATACCGACCCATCATGGACACCGTTCGGAGGATCCACGAGCAAGACTTTTGCGTGAAGGTAAGCTTTGAGACGATTCAAAAGTGCATGTATTTGAGCTCTATGGTCCGGATAAATTGGCCAAGCATGAGGCTTCGCATTTTCCCAAGATCTACAAGATGATGATCGAGGAGGGGAACATATAAGAGATGGTTCTTATTTAGTAATTTAAAATTTTACTCATTATATACATGTTTCACACAAGATCCCTTCAACCCAGCAAGTAAAATAATTTCTTATCAACTTTTCACGAGTAATGAACGAGGGCAATATCACCTTTTCAATCTCCATGCAAAATATAACATATTATTACTCAAATTCGAGCACCAAGCAAAAATAATAAATGAACATGAAAAAAATCGATAAACTCGAAGATCAATAGCTTATGATGTGCGGAACAACTTTCTTGGGGGAAGTTTTTCAATTAGAGATACGAAAAGGTAGGTTTTAATGGATTGTCTTATCTTACTCTTAGGGATACACTTTCGTTCAATGATCGAACTCGTGAATATTACTCAAGTAAATCAATTTAACAATTCATGAATTTTTAACGTGTTATTTACAAAATCAAGAGAGCCTTAAGTGAATAAGAGTTACCTTATTCTCAATGGCTCATGTTTCGTTTTCGAAAGTCATAGAATTTGATATGTTTCTTTAAATGTGATGTACTTACTTTCATTGGCGATAATATAGATTAAATAATCTCTAGTAAAAATAGAAAATGACTCAACAGTTACAGGACTGAGAACTAAAAGTGCAAATTAGAGGATTGCTACATAATCGTAAGTTATATCTCGGTCATCTTTGGAGTGCGACCGTGATATTGATTCTAAATTTAGTGAAGTTGTAAGAGGGAATATGTCATCCTTTCTGCCATCTAAAAGACCGGGAGTTGATTGATCGGATTTGAAATTTTTGACTCCAACCCCTCGCTCTCTCTTTTCTGCCATCTCTCTCATCTCTTTCTCCAACTCTCTCGTCTTTGTTCGTTCCTCTCAGACATGACGCTTTTTTTTCTTTTTTTTTATCTTTTGGAAAATGCCGCACCATCGCTCATCTGCTCCGCCTCCTCCGGCTCCTGACCCCCCTTGCCTCGTCATCCCTCTTCCTCCCTAGCGCTTTTGCCTTTCACAACGGCTCCTTTCCCTGTGGCGTGAGTGCAAGGGACGAGGGATATAGATTCTTATTTCGATATCGTCTCTATGGTTTGGCTCTTCATCTCGAGGAGTTGATCTGCCTAGGTTACATATGAGTGAATTTAGAGAATATTAATTTATTTTTTCTTCTTCTTTTTCTTTGGACTGATCGCAAAATGTATATTTTTCTCAGCACTCCCATGTCCTGATTGAATCAGCTCTGCGGCGCCATGAACCCAAACTCCTAATTCTCGAAATGTGCGATGACCGAAATTACCTACTCACAGATACTTCGTTTGAGATTTCTACCTCCTATCGTGAGGATAAGCGGTATGGATCCAAGTTGATGAAGTAAGATCGACCCATGTTGGACAACATTCGAAGAATCCACAAGCTGGGCCATTTGCACGAATATAAGCTTTGGGACGATTCCGAAGTGCCTGCATTTGCGCTCTATGATTTGGATAAACTAGCCAAGCATTAGGCTTCACATTTTCTCGAGATCTACGAGATGATGATCAAGGAGAGGAACACGCAAGAGATGGTTTTTATTTAGTAATTTCAAATTTTACTCATTACATACATGCTTCACACTAGATCCCTTCAATTCGCCAAGTAAATGTGATGTAATTATTTTTAGGTGAGTGACATGCACTTCTTAAGATGTAGTAGCCGATGTTTAAGGTTGGGCTGTAATAGGTGGCATCAGAGGAGGAGGATCAGGGTCAGGTTGTCACAACTTAACATCCAGGACGAGTTTAGTTCGGGCTTTCTCAAAGAGGCAAAATTGCCATGTTTAGAGGTTTTAAAGATCGAAACCATGGAAATAAAGCTATACTAATCATTTCTTACATTTTCTTTTATGATTTTATGATTTTTTTTTTAACTTTTCGTTTTTATTTTTATTATTTATTATTTTTAAATTTTGTGAAAATTATCCGGGCAGGGCCAGCAGATCCGGCCCGCGCCACGTCCACCGAAGTCTTAAGGGCCCTAGTTGGTCTAAGACAAAAAAGCCAAACTTGGGCTTATCCAATTTTCATACTTTTTGTGATTTCAAATAAAGGCCTAACCTCACTCTAAAGCTCAATTGCAAATCAGCCTATATGGCCTAACGTACACGCCCATATGCTTAGCCCACCAACCTCCGATCGGACCTAATCCCGGCCTCCTTTTATTCCTTTTCATTTCTTTATTTTCTCCCTTTTTGTTGTTTTTCTTATTTTATATTCTTTTTGTTTTTTGTTTCTTTTTTTATTTTATCTTCTTTGCTTTTATTTTCCTTATTTTTTTTTTCACGAGTTCTTTTTTTGTACAGCTCATCACCAAGAGCTCCTCAACGTCGACTAACCAAACTTCCCCTTTAAAAATAAAAATAAAAAATCACACCAGACAAATTCGAGATAAAAAAAAAAATCTATTGGTGCGGCCCATCGCTAGTTAGTGACCATTCGGATGAAGCTTCTGATCAGGACTCAAGAAAGAAACGACCATGGACCTGGGTTTAAATCGATTATCCACGTCACCTAATATTGGATTTCCATAACAAGCGTAACATTATTCAAATGAAAATAGGCGGCTTGATTTGAGTCATGTTTGAGATTTAAAAATTTTCAAACCCAAAAAAAATTTTTGTTTACATTTTTTTTTCCTTCCTTTCAACACACGATGTTATACATTTTTATTTGCACGAATTGATTTGAGTAATATCACGATATATTAGGAGGTCTGATTTAATTAATATCACACGTATCACGGTAATATCAAAATCCCGACCACGTGGACTTCAGCCTCCCAAAATACACGCGCGCGCTCTCTCTCTCTGTCTCTCTCTCTGTCTCTCTTAGCTCTCCGTGTCTTCTTGTGTGCGAAAGAGACCTCCCCTCACCGCGAGCTCCTGCCTGTGACATCTCCTCCCTTTTTTACGTTCCTTTCTCGTCTTGAAAACTCAGAACGAATGAAGAACCAAAGGGCATTCTTGGGGTGGCTCTAATTCTTTTTGGTTTCTTTTGTTTTTGCTCCTTCCTTCCTCATGTAAGAAATCCTCCAAGGCCCCGACCCTTTTTTCTTTGCTCAGCCAACGCCAGAGGAGTTCCACGAGACGCTACCCACACAGCTCTCTCTGTTTTGCTCCTACTCCAAACGAGCTCCTTGCACAAGGGCCCCTTCTTGCTCCTCCGCTCGGCCAGCTCGCAGTTGGAACGGGCGTTGTTAGCTTGTTCCCCAACCGTACCAGACCATCGTCGTCACCTACCACGAGGAACGGTCTTCGAACAACGGCCACGGCAGCCCGTAATATGACACGGTTGACGTTCGCTCAGTCGCCCCAAGCTTCCTCTTTTCTTCGGGTTTCCTCGGTCACCATCTTGGCCGCCGTCGCTGCCTACCTCGAGGCCGGTTCTTCGGACTGCGACGGCGGCGACCGACGCTGGGTGGACTGGTCTGCCTCTCCTTCATGCACTTCCGCCCTTTGCTTCTTCTTTCAAGCCCCCTCTTGAAGCTCTTGGCACTCCACGCCTCCCAGAATACTCTCTGGTCTCTCTCTCTTCTTTACGAGGACCGATTCCTTCCTCTCCTTTGAGCTCTCCTCTGCCGTTTTGTTTGAAAAATTGCATCACTCGAAACACTAATTTCTCAACGCGTACGCGAAACCCTCGACTCGAGCTAGCTAAAAATCAAACCTCTAAGTAAGAAGCTGAAATAAGTTTGAAGGAAGGGATAATTTAGTCTTTTCATTGTTAAGGTATGTTTACAAGTGTGTGAATTTTATTCATAGAAAATGGGCGCGCTAGTGATCATGAGGCCTAGTTGCTTAAAAAAAAAAAGTACACTAAAATTCTTAAAATTTGTCATTAATATGTAACTAAATTTTAAAATTTATAAAATAACTCTTAAAATTTATCAAATACAATCAAGTATCTCCATTAATTCTATATAACTTGCCAAAAAATTTAAAGCCCACCTTCCACGTGTATAAAAGTCGTGTTTTAGAACATGTACGAATCCAAAACTTGTTCTCTCTCTTGCCCTAAACCTGCTTTCTGTCATGGTTCTCCGCATTCTCTTCGTTCATTCCCAAGTTGTGAGCCCTAAATCCAGGTGATTTCGCGCTCGATCGCGAGTTTGTGCAAGCCCTCAACCGAAGGTATGAGATTTCGTGCGAGCCGTAAATCCAAGGGATTTCATCCGAGGCTCGCCCGAGGCTATGGGATGCTGTCTTCCTCGATCGCCAGTTCGTGCAAGCCCTAAGTGGAAGGTCTGAGACATCTTCTTCGTCCATCGCTCGTCTGTAGAAGTCGTCCTATGTCATTTCGTGGCGTGGAAGCAAAGACTCTGAATCTACTCCCAGCGAACAACTACCGTCCTGCCAAAGGACCAACTTTTGTCTTCGTCCTTGCAATAATAATAAACACTGGTGCAAAACTTACTGGGGTAAAGTCTTTTGCCTCTTGCAATTTTGACTGTTGAGGCGAATGGAAATCGCCATCCATGACACTGAAACATATTGCGCTGCAGAAAAGCATCAAGAAAGTCGCTCATATGTGAAGATCGAGCACAAGTTGATCTAAAATTTCTCGAGCTAGCGCAAGTTTGGAGGTATTTTTCAGTATCCACCCTTCATTATTATTTCGCTGATGTCATGCATTCTTCTGTCTATGATAATATTGTTGTAGTTAAGATTGTAATAAAAGATCGTTCCCTGACTTTATAGTTTGGTGTATTCAATATGGCGAATTGAGGGCCACCATCAAATTTCTTCTTGTTGCTCGCAATTCGTCTGGTGGGAGCGAGTACATGCAACCCGAATACTCATTTTGTTGTGAAACGGTGGCATATCGAAGGTACCACGCTGTCTGAAGGAAATTATCCTATTTGACGCAGTGGCAAAGACAATTTTAAAACTAAAGTGAAATTTATTTTTGTTCTCTTGCAGGTACAATGTGTAAAAACAGAGTGCCGGTCACTATTTACTTTGGAGGTAAATTTCAACTTGGACCACTGTTGGAATACATAGGTGGAAGGGTCAATGTTGTCGAAATAGACTCAAGCAAGGGTTCACTGTCTAATATAACCAAAGTTATTGAGGCGTTGGATGGATGTAAAATAGAGAAACTGTATTATAGAGTTCCTAGGAGTAGTATTGTTGACAATGGTCTCATATATTTATGGGATAACTTTGCTGCGATAGATCTCTTCTACCATCATATGAATTCCGAAATTATCGACCCGTATGTGGAATATGTTGATAATAAAGGCAGACCAGTGCTTCTGCTCAGGCTTGTGATTGGGGGATTGCTTTTGCCAAAGCAACTATGGATCAAGAACAAGGAATTTATTGTGCTCAAGGAAGTGCAATTGCTCATTTGGTGTGTTGTCATTTGATTCTTATGTAATGTGTTTTGCAGTTCAAGAGATCTGCAACTGAAAAGAAAAATATGCAAGGACAGTCACAACCAAAGACGAAAAAAATGGTCGGGTTTGGTGTTTACACAAATCCCAGGACAAACCTTTAAATTCTCAATGTGAGTGATGTTTTAACTTTTTCTAACAACAAGTAACTGTCCCCCTTAGCTAAAATATGTCCATTTTCATGTACCCTGGAACAATTGGAGCAAGAATATTGAGCATACCAGACAAAGGAGTAGTTGCAAGAGCTTCAAAGAAAAAGGCGCCGTTCCCAACCTTCTTCGTTAAGAACTTACCCTCAAAGCATGTTGCTACAAAGACAAAGGCGCCATCACAGCCTCAGGCTAGTTCTCGGCCTTAATCATTTCGAACTTATCCTCGAAAGCATGTTGCTACAAAGGCGCCATCACAGCCTCAAGCTAGTTCCCAACCTCAATCATGTAGAACTTCACCTCGAAAGCATGTTGACGTGAAGGCTAGTTCCCAGCCTCAGTCATTAACTTTAATTCTTTTCCTCAAACGAGTGTTACTGGAAAGGCAAAGGCACCATATCCAAGGAAAACTGCATAGAACATTGCATAGTTTTGGTCCTGTACTATTTGTATTTGGATATTTTTAATTTATGAAAGGAACCTTGCAAGGCCAAACGACTTGGAATAGTGACCTGTAAAAGGAGATGGTTGTATGTAAGCACAACTTATTCCACCATAGCCAAGATTTCAGGTTGTTCCTGTTATTTCAAGGTTATGTGGTGCCATGGCTATATGTACGGATTATATGGTACCAAGCAATTTTTCGTAAAAGGATGTCGTTTTTCCTGTTATTTCAGGTTTGAGATTCTAAGGATTTTGACTGGCTGTATTCCATCTTGTTCCTTTTATTTATGTGTGCAATGTGACAGGTGATTGCACAGCGGCTGTTTTTGGCTAAAGTACTTTTAAGCAGTCAAAGTGGCTCGTAAGAGCATTTCTTTTAATTTTTTTTTTCATGAAGAGTTCGGGCTGTATTATGATAAATTACATAAAGTTCGAGCAGGATACCTCGTGCCAAAATGTAATTTAATGTCAACAGCGGTTTTTCCTTTGGAGATGCTAAGAGCATTTGCCACCAGTTCATCCGTGGCTTTGAGCCTTATTTGCACAAAAAGGAGATAAACAGAATTGGAAGGGCTATGACACAAGATAGAGATAACCAGAATTTAAACAAACACACATTCATCTCATTGATCCACGACCATAATTACGGACTTACAAACTTTAAACAGGTTATGGAAGACTTAAAACTTCCCACCAAGTCTTACATGACACATAACAGCTACAATGATACAACATCTGCCCAAAATAAATGCCATTTGATATAGTATCTTTTCATTCTTCACTTGTGCGAGCTCCTCCCTTAAATGTCTACTCTTCGCCATTTCAGTCATGTTTTCAGCTAACAATGACCTCACATCGACCTCGTCACACCTCAATTAGCTTGATTCACACGGTGCTTGATTCCTTTCAAGGAGGTCGGCTATCAAGTCTCTGGCTTGGTATGCAATATTGGTGATTCAAGACCACAATAACAGGTTAGCTTCGACTCCGCCTCCTCTACGCCACTGGATTCAGATGTTGGCCGCCTTATTCTTCTTATAGCCATTCTTCGATGTGGCAATTTCTACCAACTGACCACACTAAATCAGAAGAACAGATGTGAGTAAAAGATATGCGCTAGAGTTCTAGCAAGCATATATGTTTTTGCGAAAAGATAAACCGTATATGCGCTACCAAGCTCACTAAATCATTCTTCTGGGCTTATATTCTGTGGAACAATAGAGACCGACGCTCATGCCTCATCAATCTTCGCTTCTCTGTGTGAGACAAAGGGCAGTCCCAGACTAGAGAAAGCAAATCAAGATTATGAGGAAATTAAAGACCACGCCTATTGTAAAACACTGCAAGGCCTTTCTAACAGTTCCAAAGGAATTCATCTCCCATTTTTTTTTTCTTTTTCTGGCAGTGATATTTTTAGGTTCTGGACAATTTCACTCTTGTTCTTGTTCCTGGGTTTAATTTGGACCGGCGTCTATAAGAGAGAACACAGGAAAGGTCATCTCCTTTTTAAGTAATGCCAGACAAATTGGGATTCTAGATTTGGAAGTGTCCGTCAAACGGATTATGTCGGTCATTCGGGTTACTGAGTCGTTTGTACGAGAAAGACTTTCTTCACACTGAAAATGCACTCTCTTTTCATGAGAAGATGATCCCTCCATGCGTGCCATGTCCTTTTCATTTTGCCAAGCTCTGGTTTGCGCGAGTTTGTGCTCGAACCCTTGTCCAGAGCCGAAGTCGCCTTATCCCGAGCCGAAATCCTCTTGAAAGTAGAAGGATTTTTTGCTGGCTTTGTTGGGGCCTGGATTGTTGAAAGTCCCAAAAGTTCATGTTTGAGTTGCAGATTCGTTCTTTCGTTTCTTCATTTGATTCTCAGTGAATAAAGGTCAAACGCTTGTTTCTGTCCTTCTGCTACTTTTTTAAGCTTATTTTTTGATTAAATTAAGTAAAAATTATATCAAAATTAGATTTGGGCCAAAACCACTTTGCTTTTGTCACGAGAGAAAATATTTAAAATAATCACGGCATCAATTTTCGTTAGCTAAATTAGATGTAACTAAAAAAAAATCGATTGCACAAATTAAATAAATTTTAAGACTCGATTGTAATTTTTATAAATTTTAGAATTTAGTTGTAATTTCGTGACATGTTTGAGCAATTATTATTATACAAACTTAGACTTTCATTTGAGTTTTCGAGGGCAAAGAGGAAAGTGTTGAGCGCCCCACGACAAATCTCTCTCTTTATGAGAAGCCGACAAATCTTTCTCGTCTTCTTCTTCAATTCAGTGAGACACGCAATGTTGCGAAATCCTTTGCATGAACGGAGGATCGAGCAAGAAATCCATAAATTGACGGCCATTCGCCCGCCTTCTTCACCTCGCCTTAACGCGGTTCGTGAATCACCCGGCTCACCCACTCGCCCCACTCCACTCACCTGGCTCTCCCCTCTCCGGCCTCCCTTCTTCTGCGGCCATAACCTCCCACTCACGTCTCACTTTCCTTTTACCTACCAAATCACCAAATTTCCTCTCTCTACCAACTCCCTTGCGACTGGACCGTCCTCTGCCGCTTACTACTCCCGTGCGTCCGAGCCCGAGCCCGATACCCACTTTGTGGAGAGTCTTAGAGAGAGCTCCGATGACCGGAAGGAGAATGGCAGCGGTCGCAGGAGGACGCTACCCGAGGAACGCGTGTTGCTCTTCACGTACGCGTGTCCTTGGCCTGGACGAAACGTAACTCTCAGGTGAGTGTCGTGAGCTCTAATTTTGGGATTTGGACTGAATTGCGACAAGGAAAAGCAAGGGAAATTGAAACGAGACTTGGAAAATTGAGTCGCCCTCAATACATGGCGAAAGAGAATCGGATTCGTGGAACCTTATTTTATCAGATTATATGGGTATAATCTGTGCAAAGTATCCGTTTTTCACGCCGTAAATTCAGTGATAAGTTCGACCAAAAAAAAAAAAATTCAGTGGTATGACTTTGTTTGTAGGAATTATGTGGAGAAGAAATAAGAACCCTGCGTATGAGGCACCTCTCAAAAAATGTAATTGAGGCCTTTATTCATGCTAATTGAGGGCTTTGCTTGGTTTGTGCTTTGTTTTATAATTCAGAACTAACGGGGTTTCTGTTGGAGTGCAGGTGATACAATGTCGCAACTGCCTATCCGGTATGCTTGAATTGCTGAGGCAGAATGTGGAGGTGTGTCTTTTTTGAATGTTTATCGTAGTCAGTGGCTTCATTGGCTCAGTGTTCCTCCCACTAGCAATAAGTTTGGTGACACTCACAAGCATTGACCTATTAGTGGATGATAACAGTTTTTAATAGGTTGTCTCATACTAGAACTGCCTTCACATTATCTTACCGTTTTATCCATAGATTTATCCTTTACGATCCATGATGATTCAAGGCATGTTTTTCTGTGATCTTTTTCCAGTTTTGATCCCTATAACGTGTGAGGAGTTGTTTAGTCCAACTCTTTAGTCAGCATTATTCTGTTTGCTATATACTTTTGCATCTCTTTTAACTGGACTCAACATGTATCCTTTCTATTATTTATTAGGTTGTTAGTAACCTTGAGGTGTATCCTGGAGATATGTATGATGTAGCATTGGAAGAAATGATTAAGTATGGTGGCGAGGTTATGCCTCTCTCAGAACAAGTATTGCCTTCTTTTCCCTTCTTCTCTAAGTTGTTCTCTAAAATGTGTTTTGTTGCTGTTCTATGGCTATGGAGAGTCGTGGAGAGTTGTCAGCTAATGTTAGAGATGCTTATATGTAGTAGTTAGGATATTGCGTTGCATTTCCTTGGAAGTAAATGCATGGAGAATGAATTACACCCTAACTATTACATAAAAGCATATCGATCACATTAGCCCATAACTCTCTACAGCCATCGCTTAAAACAGCAACAAAACACCTTAGAGAAGAAGGGAAAAGAAGGCAATACTTGTTCAAAGGGAGGCATAACCTTGTCTCCATACTTCCTTAGTTCTTCCATTGCTACATCATACATATCTCCAGGATACACCTCAAGCTTATTAAAAAGCTAATAAATAATAGAAAGGATACATGTCGAGTCCAGTTAAAAGAGATGCAAAAGGATATAGCAAACGGACTAAAGTTGATATAAGAGTTGTCCAAGCCGCACTTCATACGTTATAGCGATCAAATTTGGAAACAGATTGCAGAAAAACATGCCTTGAATCATTATGGGTCGTAAAGGATAACGGTTGGATCGACCATTAGAAGCCATCCATAGATGGAGATAAAATCAAATTGATCCTTTAAATTTGTATCAAATGATGATCAAAGAGCATCAAATGTACACTGAAGACATTCACTTCCATGATTAAAATATATGTCAAGCTACTCTTCTTCTCGAGTATAATGCCCGATATTCTGGTGCTTATTCAGAAGGAAAACCCACAAGATGTGAATGAGAATTACAGCACCAAGCTAGAAAATCTATGGATAAAAAGGTAAGATATTGTAAGGCAGTTCTAGTATCACAGAACCTATTGTCAATTAGCATGAATAAAAGCCTCAATTACAAATGGTGAGACCCGCTTGATACACAGGTTCTTTCTTCTTCTCTACATAATTCCCGCAAACAAAGCCACGTCATTGAATTCACAGCGTTAAAAACGGATACTTTGCACAGATCATACCCATATAATCTGATAAAACAGGGTTCCACGAATCCGATTCTCTTTAGCCACATTTTGTGGGCGACCAAACAGATTATCAAGCCCAAACGCGAAGGCAAGAATTCAATTTTCAAAGTCTGATTTTTAATTTCCCTTGCTTTTCCTTGTCGCAATTCATTCAAAATTCAAAATTTAGAGCTCACAGCACTCACCGGAGAGTTATGTTTCGTCCAGACCAAGAACACGCAGCACTTGCTGTGACGTCCTGGAAATTCAACCATTGTAAGTGCCGGAAGTCGATTAAATGATATGAATGTATAGTCATAGTCGACGCCCATTTTGGACTATAAGGATTGAAAAGACGAAAATTTGGACGAATTCCGAACTTTGGATTATTTCGAATTGAGTTTCGAAATTAATCCGCGGCGATTTTTGAATTGTCGTTTTTGCAATCGAGCTTAACTCTAATCGAGCTTGGCCAGTGAAATTACCGAAATTACCCTTCGTTCAGTACACCAAAAATTTTGTTTCAGTCTCGACGCGCCAAAATTACCATTTTACCCTCCCTCAATTATTCATTCATAAAGGACAACAAAATTTAATTTTTGGCCTTTGAAGTCTTGGTGGTGGGCCTTCATTTCTCTGCCCAACGCACGTCCCCTCCCGGTCACCATCTTCTGCTGCTTCTTTCTTCTTCTTCTCTGTTCTTCTCTTCTTCATTTTCTTTGACCGACTCCTCCTCCTCCTTGCCGATCGAATCCTCCCCGTTGGTCGCCATTTTTCGCGACCACCGCACCACTACCGGCAGCCACTGTCCCCAGCTACTCACCGTCGCCGCCTTGACCCCGGCCGAGCCGCCGTCGCCGTCATTTCGCCAAAGAAAAGTCACGGTCGGGCGTGCCCTATTTTCGGGTCAAAAGACCCGAGGACTCCGCGGCCTCCTTCGGCCGCCGCCGACGCCGACCACCACCACCCAGCTAACCCCCGACTTCCCCTCGACCGATCCGACCCTTCGTCGCCGACCGTCAGCCGCCGGAATTGCCGAAATCAGGCCTGGAAGTTCCGGTGCTCTGTTTTGAACCCGGTTCATTCCGGTCTTTGATCCGGCCGCCACAGTCGCCGCCGTGCCACACCGCCACCGCCAGACGACTCCCCTGAGTCCCCTCTACCGCCACCCAGCTCGCCTCCGCCGGTTGCCGCGCGTGGCCGCCGGAAACGGCCGCCGACCGAAACCCCTGTTTCGGTGCAAAAACAGGACAGCCACTGATCGTGGCTGTCCACCGTTGCCGGCCGTCTTCCGCCGCCGTCCACCTGTCCCGGCCGACCCCCACCGACCTTTGGGTGAGCCCCCGACCCCTGGTCGGCCTTGTCCCGGCCCGTGTCGCCGGAAAACGGCCAAAACAGTAAAGTTGCCAAATGAATATACTGATTTTTGCACTGTTGCAGGCTGCCGGCCGCCGCTCGCCGGAGCTCCTCGCCGGCCACCTGTTCCAGCGACCTCGCCGGACTCCCACGGAGTGTCGCCGAAGTTTGAGCTCGGGCCGCCGCGCGATAAACTCTAATTTTATTGCCGCCACCGCCACCGCCGCCGTCGCCGTCGCCGCCGCTCGGGCTAACTCACATAGTGAGTTGACTCTAAATCTTGGTTAGGGCGTTAATTGCGCTTAGGATTAGTCTTAGTTATTTATTTATTTATTTCTAAAAAAAAATTATATTTGATCGGGACCGGTATAGATAGAAACCATGGTTAGGATACGTGGTCGATCGATTATTTGTCTGTGGCTAATTGTGGTAGTTTGTCAATTAATTGATTGATTGAGTTGTTCGCGAGTGAGTGCCAGGTTAGAGACGAGCGAACGATTGATTGATATAATTTGACTGAGAATTAAGATTTCTAATATGAATTGAGCTTGAAATTGCCGGGTTAAGTTGATTACTCGAGAGTGAGTGAATTGCTTGATTGGTTTGTTTGTCTGGCTGAAATGCTCAATTGGGAGTCTTGTGAGCCTTGGGGCCGAGTTGATTGTATTTCTTGTGGATTTTGACGTTAATCTAAGATAATCAATGAATTGATTGCCGAATGCAATTTGTGTGGTCATTTAAGGATCAATGACGCTACCTGGCAAGTTCGCATTGTATCGTGGGTACTTGTGCCGTACAGATTGTATGAAAATTCGCGACTTGTCAGAAGCACGATAATCCATGCCCCGTGCCAATCGTACGGTTTTAAGGGATTATCGGATGCCGGTCGCAGCTTGTGATGGACCGAAACTCCTTTTTAAGGAATGCCTACTTGCAGTACCGTGCCGGGTGCACTGGATACACCGCTTGTAGTAGCCGTCGCTGAGAGGGTACAGTGGACGTAGCCTGGTTTTGCCAGAAGAGTGCGGGATCGCACTATTGATGTATCTATCACGCCAGTCGCGTGGGTTATTGATTAATAATAGACTTGTGTATGCCTGAGTGATTGTGTTTCTGTTGGTTATAGATTTGACAGATTTATTATGATTGATATTTATATGTATCTCTGTTAAAATCTTGTGATCTTTTCGTGGCGCTTAGGATGTTCTGGGCGAATCATTGTCATAATCGAGATTAGGCTTGATTCACTGAGATTCATTTCTCACCCCGTCGTGGGACAAATTTTTCAGGTCCGAAGTAATGGAGAGACCGATGCGGTTTGGCACCCCCACCGACTCATCACTTGATATCAGTCTCCATCCGGTACCAGGTACGGACCAGATGTGGGAACGTCACATCACGACGATATGGGTCGATGAAGGGATGCCACATTTGGTGGCACACCTCTTTAAGGCCTGGTATCTTCGTGATGGGATGAATCTCTTTGGTCCGCTTCGAGGATTTGAGGGGCCACCTCTTCAGGGGGTCCCTAATATCCCCGCTTGGGACCCGATGGATATTGATACACCTGATGGGGAAGTGGTGGACCCTGCGCCTGGTATGGAGCTCGAGCTTGAGCCTGAGCAATCAGTAGCCCCCTCTGTGCATTCTAGCCAGAGTTCTTGTGATGACCCGAACGACTTGGCTCCCCCGGTTGGTTATGACGACCCGGATGTCGAGTTCTCCCAGTAGAGGGTTAGGTTCCTTTTGCGGTCAAGGAACTGAAGATGTTTTTGTGGGGGTACTGTTTTGGAGTAGATGAAAGTTAACCTTACCTGACTCCTGTATTTTTTTATGAGTCCTAGAGGGCCGCCCCGAAGCATGGGGTTGTAATTATTAGTTGATGGCTCTGTAAGGTTATAAATCATCTATTCTCATCAGCCTTTAGTGTTATGAAATCTGGCTTTACTTTCTATCTATCCCATATGGTTTTACTGAATGGAAAATTGTACGTTCCGCACGCGCTGTATAATCTTAGGTCGATAGCAGTTGCTTGGGACGCTATTTATTATGACTTGGTTGCGATTTGATAAGGGATGTCGCGGGTTCGAGAGTCGGGACGTGACACTTGCCGTCCTCGAACTCGCACGTGAAGAGCAACATGCGTTCCTCGGGTAGCGTCCTCCTGCGACCGCCGCCATTCTCCCTCCGGTCATCGGAGCTCTCTCTAAGACTATGCACATTGAGATTCGAATCCTCGAAGTGGGCATTGGGCTCGGGGTCGGGCGCACGAGGCAGTAAACGGCAGAGTACGGTCGAGTCGCGAGGGAGTTGGTACAGAGAGGAAATCTGGTGATTTGGCAGGTCAAATGGAAGCGAGACGTGGGTAGGAGGTTCCGGCAGCAGAAGAAGGGAGGCGGGAAAGGACTAGGAGAGAGCCAGGCGAGTGGAGTGGGCGAGCTGGGTGATTCACGAACCGGGTTAAGGCGAGGTGAAGAAGTGGTGCCAATGTCCGTCAATTTTTGGATTTCTTGCTTCATCCTCCGTCCATGGGAAGGCTTTCGCAACATTGCGCGTATGAGTAGAAGAAGAAGACGAGAGAGTCAAAGGAAGCTCCTGGACCCTACATTGGCTTTCATATACAGAGAGGAAGAGAGAGATTTGTCGTGGGCCGCAAATAGCCGAACCCCTTGAAAAAACCGCACCTCGGAAAGTTCAACACTTTCCCCTCTTTGCCCTCGAAACTTAATAAAAGTCCAAGTTTGCCCCCTTTCAAAAGCAAACCCTACAGTCGCTAACTTCACTTCACCGTTTCTCTCATGCTCGCTTCTGTCGCTCTCTCCCTCGCGACTCCTCCTCTTCAAGTTCTCGTTCCCCTCACCATTTCCTCTCTCTCTCTCTCTCTCTCAACGTGCCCTTTTCTCCCATTTGTTCTTCTCTGAGACCAAGATGGTTGTGGAATGTTTGAGTTATGTGCTGATCTAGCATAAGGGTCATCTGAGACCAAAAACGTCTAGCGTCCCCTTTTTTCTTCCTGATTGGAAGGAAAGGGTTTTCTGAAGATGCTCGTACATGGGTTTGATGTGGTGTGAATTTTCAGTTTCTTTGACTTGTTTTATGCGATGAATTAATTTATTCACCGCATCTTGGATTAGAATGCGCGAGGAATGGGCAAATTCCTTTTGCTCGCACACAAATGATCATTCCCTCTCGAGGCATCGAGTTCTTCCACTTTTGCACCATGAGCCACGGGAACTGTGCTTCCTCTCTTGCTGAACTTATTCTCTGCACCCACCTAATTAAGTAAACGACGCTAACATCACATTTGTCATAGATGGAGGCGTTTAGAGCTCAAAGGATGTAAAGGAAAAAGTTTGTCTCATGTGCTGATCGTTTAACAGATGGAAACAAGGGGTACGAGTACGCGAAGTTACCCTTATAGCAGCTGGTAGCAGATGGTTAGTGATCATCCGTTGTGAAAGCACGCGCGTAGATGGGTACCGGTGCTCTTCATGAATTTGTATGGGCCTCTGTGTGCATTTGAAGCCTGAAGCATACAAGCTCTTGTGATTATGATTTGAGCAAATTAATTCATTGTACTATGTTGATGGCTCAACTATTGAAAACCATTATGTTCAACAAAATTTGCAAATTTATGTCTTTCTTTGCCGTTGATTGATTTTCTGGGGAGACACTACGTTTGGCATTACATGAAAATCATTTCTTATTTTTGCAAAGCAGCAATGGAAATTAGTGATGTAGAATAGCTGGCATGTGATTTTCTTGACAAATTGGATCGCCAGAAGTCCGCGAGACTTTACCGGTAATTTCAGATCTTGGGTCTAAACAATCTCGGATTACGCTCAAATTGGTCGGTTGAAGTGAAACGACCGTATGATTCAAAATCATAGCTTTGCTGTGTGATATGATGGATTTTAGAGATTCGAAGTCGTTTATATCAATTTTCAGGCAGTTTTCGATTTTAGGCAATTTCGAATATTTCGATTATTTGTTATCTTTGATTCCGATTCGTTTAGATAAGATTAGATTTGATTCAATTAATGTTATATTTAGTTATCCGCATTCATATCTTTGCAATATTCAGACTTTCATTAATCGAATTCAGAGTATTCTGAGGAATTGGTTTCCTGTTTATCGCTACCTTGCATTAGTTAGTGATGATAAGTGTTTTATGTTCTAACATTGAAACAACAGCTTCTTGAATAGAGTGAATGAGCTAGTTGTTTGAATGCTATGGATTTACTGTGATGAGCAATTGGGTCTGCATTCCTCGACCGTAGCTCTGTACATCGGCTCGTTGTGCAATCTTTCCCTGCCCGTCCTTCTTTAACAAACTAACTAGTTGCAGCACAAATTTAGCTTGCAACGCTTCATCCATCCTTTAATTATAAATGTGTTACGTTAGCAATCAAAGACCAAGGAAGCAGATAGTATATCGAGGACTCACTTGACTAGTTCAATTAGCACCGTCGATGCAATTCAAGATCTGGAAGCCATTCACTGCAGTGTCGGTCGTAGGGTCAAATTTTGTCACGTCAAGCTGAGGGAGTAGTTGCCCAGACAGACTCTTTTGTGACTTTCCAAAATAGACGGGGGGGATCATTTTAGCTATAAAATTTGGGTTTCTTGGCCCTTGGTATAATTAATTCATGTTAATCAATGAAATGTTAGTTTGCTGCAGCATCAATAACTCACTGAGATCGTTGGGAAACATGAGCAGTTTTGCAGCTTGAAAATGGGGGCAAAAAATTGCATGAGCTTGGTTAGTGTGTTGGCATGCAAGTGAGGTTTAAAAAATCGTAATATTGGGTCATGAGATTGCTAATAGTTATTGTGTTTTCCGGTTAAAATTGTGCAGTTACAGATTATTGTCACAATGCATCTTTGCAACTTGAAATGGGTTGAATTTTTGAATATATTGTTGTATTGTTGAATTCGATTTTTTTAACAGAAAATCAGTGTCAGTTTCTTACATTAACAAATCTATTAATGTGATTAAAAAAATCTGTTATTATGTCAACATTCAAATCGCATAAATTGCGGTCAATGTCTTTTTTCCAATTTTTAACAAATTAAAATTAAAAATCTTAAATTGATCACCTAAGGAATTTTTAAATGTGTTTCTACCAAAGCACATTTCCCTCAAAGTTAGCTTCCCAAAAGTAGCATTTACCAAATAATCTTTACATTTCCCCAATGCCCTTTAATTTGAGTTCCTGTGCATTTCTGTGATCGATTTTTTTGGCAAATAAAAGCAATCAGCTTGGTATTCCGAAGATACTAATATGCGGAAGATGGGATTGTCAAAGAGGGAATTTTCGAGTCTAAATTCCCTAGAATCTCTAATTTTAAATTCAATTGAAGATATTATTTCCAACATCTTTTTACAAAGTTCGTTGTTGGTCCTATCTAATTTCCTTATTTTCATATCAAAGAAATTATTCGCTTTGGTGGCTTCTTTTTCTGACAAAAAGAAGTTCTGCGACAAAATTCGAAATGGACTTAACGTTGAATTTTTTTTTTTAAAAGGGAATTAGGTCACTTTTGCGGCAATTCTCTACTTAAGATGAAGGGAAAATTTTTGGAGAGTATCCCACGTGAAGAGTAGAGAATAATCATTTCTTTTGAAGAACTTCGACAGAGGCCCAAGGCGAGGTGGGAATTGCCTTCTATCAAGGGGGTGATTTGAGGGATGAAATTGGCAGAACGTTTTCTCCTCAAAGAAGGTACTCCCCAGGAAAAGATGCTAGAGGTTGTCATGGGTTTTTTTGGTCAGAAACTACGCTCCATCGTTGTGTCTATTTGCAATAACGTTGCCCTGACTTTCTTTCATTTGCATAGAAATATGGGCAATGTGTTCACTGACAAACTGCAGTGAAGGAAAGCGAAGGGAGAAGCAGCATCTGGATGGTCAAAGGGACACTTCGGGAGGTGACTGAAGGCAGAGAAAGAGGAAGGAAATCTAGGTCATCCCAATCCAAGTGTGCCCTTTTGAATCAGGTTAACAAGATCTGTTTTTTGTACATCCTAGTTTTACTTTTGTTTGAAAATCTTCTTTTAAGTGTGTTCCTTAGAGGGCGTCTTGCTTGTTTGATCTTGTAACCGGATATGCAGCAAAAGTAGGCGAGGTCAAATATCAGCATGCTGGAACATCGTAATAATCAGAAAGAGGTGAGTTTGTTGTTTATAGGGGATGCTTCTTTTGTTTTATATATGAACATACTACCACTTTTGACAGATTTTGCTTTCCCTAATGATATCATTATCTTGATTGATTCTTATGCATCACGATGGTCCTTTTTTAGCACTCTAAAAGTATTTGCTTTCATATGATTGTCTTCATCGATTCGCTTGCGCTATAATAATTCTTTTAAACCATTTTTGGTGGGTTTGCTTTCATACCGATATGATTGTCTTTTTTTACCCGTTTTATGGAGGCTGCCTTCCTCGGATGTTTCTTTTTTTTTTTTTTTTTTTGTTCATTGTCTTCTTAAAGACCATAATAATGCATAGATAGTACGCGCGCGCATATATGATCGAATAGTTGGGTTCTCTCCCTCATCTATTTCCTCAATCAGAGTCATTGTTCGACCGTAGCTTTAATAACTGTTAACAATCAAATCGCTACAATTAGAAAATATGTTTTGATTACTATCGAGTTCCTACAATTGTCTGGATTTGAGGAGAATTTCATTTTATTCTCGCTTGTCTTGACATGGTTGAAGGTTTAATATGAACAGGTGAAGGAAGATTATAAATGCTGAATTGTTGAGTTAGTTTTTGAATATTTTAGCCTCTTTTATCATTCAAAACGAAAAGAAAAGAAAATAAAAGAAAACATCCATTTTCAAGTAATATATTCATGATCCTCAAGCTTTGGCCGAGAAATGACATGCTGAGCTTGTGTGCATTTGTTCAATATGAAGATGTACCTGGAAGTAGCAAGCTTCGAGAGGCAGATAGTCCATCCTCAAAAGTTCGGGAGCCTGTAGTTAGTGACGCAATTGAACATTTAAAAAAAAAAATTGCAAATTATTCATTTTCCGTGAGACAGGTCCTAAATCTCTTGGGGCGAATGCAATGATGATGCGATAGTATGTTGACTAGGGTTTCTGATGCCTGATGGCTGTCACTCCTTAGTAGTCGAAGTTTAACACTTGGCTTTCTAAGCACTCTCTCCACTCTCCATGACATTACTCAAATCGATTCCTTCATTATTGCATTTTGGTATCAGTCGTTTCCTGTTGTGAATTTACTTCTGGTGTTGAGATGCATGAGCTTCTGGTGTTGAATCAACATTATCTTAGCAGATTTCAGTAGGACTTATTGTCAATGATATGATGTTACACATACCGCAGACCTTATATCATGTTTGAATTATCAATTTTTCAACAGCAATTTCTGCAAAGTCTTCTCTCAAAAACAAAATCGATTCTTTTGGGCGCTAAATCCAGCATGGTGGCACTGTCCTGACCGGTGACTTTTGCGTTTTCATCACCATTTGATCCTAGAAGCGCCCTACACATTCCCAATTTTGCCAATCTTGCGGAGTTGAAATTGTAGACCTTTGAATTTCATTGCCCTTTCTTAGTCCAAAAATAAAAATGAAAATAATATCTTATTTTCCTTTCTCATGTTCTTATTCCTGAAAGGCCGGGAACATTCTTGCTTCTGGTGTAGGTTGGAGTAGTTTGCTTATACTATAGGACAAAATTAGCATTTTCTTAACTGTAATTTATAATATAAGATTTTGCTAGCATAATAGTCTTTGGGTGACTGTAAGAATAACAGCATATTGTGAGTTACAAATTCATGACGGAATGATCCCCACAATAATTATTTATTTTTTTATTTTTTTATGACTCACAGCGTAGTGTCAATCTCACGGCAGAGAAAAAACGGTTGGATATGCCTATTCATGTAATACATACAGGGCTTTTGCTAAAAAATTAAGATGGGATTGTCACAAAGTTTATATACAGTAAAATGAGTTTTATAAATTACAACAAACCATTAAATGGCTGATTTGTTATAAGTCGAATTAAGCCTATCGTGTACCCTTTGACAACTCGCACTGTTCTATGTATCTTACTCCTGATCATTTGTATTCCAATGCAGCACTGTTCATAGTTTTCACATAATTTATGTTATGGAGCCACAATTTTAGTCTCATTTTGTCCTTCAATATCGATTTTTAGGTTTAACAGTATAACTGGAAGATATGCTTCAAGATTTTTTAAGTCAATAGATGCAAGGAAATACAAACTGCAAGTGTGTAAATAGTTTATATAATTTGCTCCATATATTTTGATGTTGACGTTTACGACTTCAGTAACATTTTCGCCAGTCATAGACATCAATTACGAGGTTCTTATTTCACAACTAGCTAAGTATGATGAGACGTCTGACCCCCCACGCTTCCCCCCCACCCCCCCCCCCCCCCCCCAAAAAAAAAAAAAAAAAAAACCAAGGGACGACGAGACGCGGGCTTACTAGGTACTAGCCAAGGGCTATGCACATATACATGGAGTAGATTCATCCATTACAGAATATTAACAATGAAAAAAGTTACCAAAATACGTAGATTCAAAGTAGATTGTTCGTCTTCTTGAAAAATATTCTCGTACCTTCCTACGTATGACATGTGATAGCATAGCGACAGTCATTTTCTTTCAATGTGATGGATGCTTTTAAAACCGCAGGATCCATCGAAACAATATGACAACTGGATAAGCCTTTGAAGTTGTACTTTAGATATATGACTATCCAGATTGACTAGTTTGGTAAAATCCACTCGGTAAATTGGAAAATCTTGTGGTATAAGAGGTCATTTAACAACTAAAATGCATTTTTTTTCTCGAGTGATAATTTACATCAATTAACATCATGTTGTACATCTATGAAAAATCGATGAAAATTGTCCATCTACAATTAAAGTTTAGCAAATAACTTAGATGTACATTAACCTAATTGATAAGTTAAAGAGTTATAACTTGGATTAATAATTAAAATAGGGATTTGCAAATGCAATGGAAGGCTATCGCCTAGAAAGCACTGACATTGTCCAGGAGTCTCCTTGTCGGACGCATATCAGACACTCCGACACTCTCCGACATGCTATTGGCATGTGTTTGACGCTCCAGACATGCTAGCCACACGGAATCTTGCATCTCGATATGCCGTTTTGACACACACTAGGTAAATTCTAATGATTTTCAATATTAAGGGTCAAAATAAAAATCTATCAACAATGTATGTACTTAAGTCATATACTCAGCCACCTCGAAATTAACAAACATAGCTAGTCGAAGAAAAGCTTAGTCGTGAATCCCTAATAGAAAAAGAAGAAGAAATTATATATTTATATAAAACGATAATGTCAACACAAAAATATACATTTAAGTATACAACGTGCCTCAACGTGTCGACGTGTCGTGTCTTGTCGTTTCGTGTAGTGATGTGTCGTGTGTCAGTGTCAATGGTACTTCTTATTCTGAAAAATAGTAAAGACTTATGATTAATATCTTGTAATTATTTGGGGTGAACAATCGTATGATACTGGAAATGCATGGATGAATTGAAAAATAGAAGATATCCCTTTTTCAAATATAAGGCTCCGTTTGTTTCACAAAAAATGAACGATTTGAAAAATATTTTTCGAAAAGTAATCGCTTATATCGTTTAGAAAAATTAATCAATGAAAAATATTTTCATCATCAATAACAATCTATGCCTAACTATTGTCATAGGCGATGAAAAAAAATTTATTTATTCATTTTTAATAGATATAATTAATTATTTTTTAGAAAATATTTTTCAAATCACTCATTTTTCGTGAAACAAAAAGAGCGTAAGTGAAATGACATACTGATAGCAAGTAAGAATATTTGCTTAATATATGCTATAAGATCGGTATGCCAGGTAAACGCAAGATAAACCAGAAAAGATCTTTTTCTCTCTATTGTTTTCTAATTGAATTTGTAATAAAAACCTCGGAGAAGACGCTCGGTGCATATATATATATAATAAGTAGGGTTTACCAACCAAAAAAATAAAATATTAAGTAGGGTTTCAGTACGTGCATGCCCCCTGCAAGTTTCTAAGTCCGAAGAGTTCAGTTGTGCCTCCAACGACTTGTGTGGGCGCAGAATGAGGGGAGCTGGTGATCGCAGATGGAGAACTGGCGGTTCAGACTGGCGAAAGACTGAAGAGGACGAGGCGATCGGCAGGATCGGCGGCTTGCCTGACTCGCTCCTCCTCCACATACTCTTCTTCCTGCCCTTTAGGTTCGCTGTCCGCGTATTGTTGAAGGTTCAGCCGTTTCATGGCCTTTGGAGATCTCTGAGCGGGCTGTCCTTCGAGGAGTGTAATTTCCATGCTTGCCGTCGTGGCCGTTCTGGAGCAGGTGGCCGTGAGTTCTCTTCGTAGATCATGTGATGGCCCTACCTGCTCGGATCAAATCTAGGCATGAGTGTCAAGATCAGATCATGGCCGTCCGTTCAATTACGGACGGTCACAATATTTTAAAATTGTGACTATAGTGTTGATTTTTTTTTTCTTTTCAACATCAAATCGTGACCGTCCGTGATTGAACGAACGATCACAATTGACCCGGGCACACCTTCACAGGACACATTTTGACAGGGGATCCGCACGCCTACACGAGAGCCCTGAAATCGATACATTCCGTGTCCAGCTGGACTTCCTTGCCAGAGACTTCCCTCACCCTGAACTTGACCGTCGCATAGCAATGTCAAGCAGATTGGATGAGTGGATATACTTCGCGGTTAAGAAAAACGTGAAGGCCCTCGATGTTGACCTACATGAGCGTGCTTGGCGGGTGTCAGGATTGCCAGCTCTTCACTATCGAGTGCCGAGTGCTTCCCTTGGTTCTGGTAGCCTGGTGGAGCTTAAATTGAGTGTTTGTAACCTCGGATCTCTAGGACAGATTCGTCTGGAATGGCTTCAAAACTTGTCCTTGTTGGACGTTAGTTTAAGCGAGGAGGTGCTGCGCAATCTGACGTTGGGAAGCACGTCATTGAAGAAGGCGACCCTCCAGTATATCTATGGCCTACCACTCCTAAATTTCGATAGGCACCCACCCCTCGCTCGAAGAATTGAACTTTTGTCAATGTCTTGACCTTGAAAGTGTGGATCTTGCTAGTTTGGCCATCAAAATATTGGTCATCGTTATCCATTATCCCTTAAGCAAGATAATCTGTCCAAATATCGTGACCCTCGAATTCTACGGTGACATTAGATGAAGTAGAATTGGATTGCAGATCTCGCCTTAATGATGCGACCCTCTTTTTTTTTTTTGTATCGATTGCATCTGGAACATGGGCAGTTTAAAACGTTGGTAAAAGGCTTCGTAACATTGCATCTGTTACTCTGGGCAATTGGACCATACTGGCAGGTTTCCTTCTATTTCAATTGGAGTGTTTCTGGTCGGTTTCTAGAAATTCTGGATGTGAGAATTTGCAGTAGTGGCTTGAGAATGGATCTCTGTTGTCCATATTTGTGCTTTCTAGTCAAAATTCAGCACTCATTCAGCATTATGTTTTAGATTTTTTTTTATTTGTCCTTAGGTTAATTGAAGTTAATTTACTCAGTATCCTTAGCATATTGCTGGGACTTGCTGTAAGCTAATCCTGTTGCTTTCGTTGTGTTAGCTTCTTTTGTGTGGGCTATTTTGGGTAATTCAGCATTTTGATGTTTGTGGATGATAAAAGTCCGGATCTAATCTTGCATGGGAAGGTTTCGTCAGGAGTCTTTTACTCGGCATAAACTAAAGATTGATGCTTTCATCCTTACGGACGGTTGTTTGTATCGATACTTCCGATCCAAATTGGGATAATTGCCCATAAATTACTTAAAAGTTTTACCAATTTAGTCCTAGATTTATTTTTTGGGTAATTCGCTAAAAGGACTATATTGACAAATTGTCAATAAGTTTGCGACTAAACTGACACAATTGAAAAGTTCAGGAAAAGACTAAATTGGCAAATCGTCGAAAGGTTTAAGACTAAACTGGTACAATTGAAAGGCTTAGGAGTAAGTTGAAAAATGATCAAAAGATTTAGTACGTTGTTGCTTATTGTTGTATGTTTCTGATTTACTTTACTTACATGAACATCAAGTAGTATTGGTGTTTTTTTTTTTTTCACTTCTCTAGATTTCTGTCCGTCCCATTCTATGTTTTATACATCTCAATTCCTCCAACGGTTCTCTGGTTTCCATCTGCAGGTCTTACTTAATTTGGCAAAGTGGCACCTACCTGGGATTTGTTACCTACCATGGACTTGCAATCTCTAGAGACACTTGCCACATATGTTTATCCATCAAATGCCAAGGATACCTTGGTACCTACTAGAGACTTGCGATTTTTAAAAAGTCACTCACCATATATATTTGTTTGTCGTATATTCAGGTGCCTGAAAAATGGTTTTATAAAAATTTATGATTTTAGCCACGGTTTTGCGATATGGAGGGATGCGATTTTTTTTTTTTATATAGTTAAAATTATTTTTAGTTTCATTGATCGAGAATAGTGGCGCCTTCTTCATTGCGTTGAATTTATCTCTAAATTTCATTAAGCATATTAACTTGCGATTGAACAAGTATTTTTTTTTTTTAGAAATTAAGTTTATTTGATTATGAATGCTTGAGATTTGCATTTTGTTTGCTATTTTGTCCGGGAAATTTTTTTTGGAAACGCAATTTTGATGGGAGGAGTTACTGGTGTTCAATTGGGGACGACCCATTTCATTGTCTTGCACACCACCTCAAGAATGTAATGTTATATGCATGAGTTGACTTGATTTCACTGAATAAACTCGAGGCCCTTGTGATGATCCGAATGGGGAAACTAATTGACGTTCGAGCAAACCGACTTCGCTCGGAGAACTTTGACATTTTCTAAACCCTGAGCAGTCCTACAAAATGCTTCGACCGTTCCGTGGCCTGTGGAGATCTCTGAGCGGTTTGTCCGTCAAGGATTGAGATTTCCATGTCTTCGATTTCGGCCATTCTGAAGCTGGCAGCGGCGGGCTCTCGGATTTCGTCAGCATGTGTTGGCGCTACACGAGAACTCCGGAATCAATAAGGTTCTGTATCAAGTTGGACTTCTATGCTAGTAGCTCCCCTAACCCTGAATTTGACAGTCGTGGAGCGCGTAATGTTAAATAGATTGGACAAGTAGATATGCTTCGCGCGGAAGAAAAAAGTGAAGGCCCTGGATGCCGCCCCGTTAGGAGAAAATAATTAAAATATAACATGTCATCATTTTCCGCTAAACAAACAAACAACATTAATGGAAGAATTCACCCACTGGGGCAATGCCCCTATGGCCACACTTTCCATTTGGAGAGAGGAAGGCATGGAATTTAAATACCCACCTTCGGGTGGAGTGGGTTGGGGACACGTGAGTACGTAAGGAGCCAGGTTTCGCAACATGCACATGGCACATAGCGCACACATTGTGGCTTACGATCATCTGATCTCATTCTCTCTGTGTTTTGGCGGAGCGGAATAACTCTGATATCTAACTAGTGTTACTTTGTTTTGCTTAGGTTTGCTTATTTTTTAGGTGAATTATCAGGTTTTCATTTCAAAGGGCCCTGGAAGAGGAATTGCCTTGGTGAGCCTGGTGTTCTCACGCATTGCATTTCCCCATTTAAGATAAGTGATCAAAAACTCACAAATCTACTTTTGAAAGTCAACTCAAAGGTAAATGTGCAAGGGCACAAGTTAAAATAAAAGGTAGTTAGATTCTAGTCTCTGTTCCTAGGCCAACGTTGACATTTGGCAGCTAGGGGGAATAAATTCTTTGTTGGCAAGGGAGAACTCTTCAAGGTGTCCCCATAAAAAAAGGATACTCCTGCAATGATTCTTGGGTGTGAGATGTCTCTCATGTTCTCCTGGTCGATCAGATATGCCATCCAGTAGAAGTATTAAACATTATAACAGACCGTTGAAGATGTCGTTCTTGTAACAGTCTTAAAATGCGTCCCGAGTAGGTTGTTGGCTCTCGATGTTTGCCATTAGTTTCGAAATATAGAGATCTCTAAGATTTCAGTCACCGAGAAGAGGAGATGATTGATTTTATATATATATATATAAAAGCTTTTGGATGATGGGACTGGTGACGGTATCACACGGTGTGCATATCTTAATCTCATGCTGTTCGAGTTTCATAGTCAATCAGTGTTGGCTATCATAGAAGCGTTTAACAGAGCACTAGTGTCCCGTTGAATTTCTCTGAAAACTGTACTTTGTTTCTATTTGCTCGCTTAGCGTGTCATTGTCGTGCACGCTACCAATGCAGGCTATGGGAATCCGCGACATAAAAATAGTGGGTTTGTCATGTATGTGCACTGTTTTCCGCTATTGCTGCATTTGATTTCTGAATGCCAAAGATAATTTCTAGCTCTAGCTGTCTATCTCAAGTGTCTGGATCACTGCCTGGCAGCTCAGCTCGCCCAGTAAGCTTCAAAATTTGATAAATTGAACTCGTACGGTAAAAAATGTTATCATGTCATGCTGCTCGCTCCTTATTGCTTAAAAATATCTTAGTTTTTCTGATTGTTCTGTGATCTCCTCCAGAAATTTAGGGCACCTCAGTTTTTTTTTTTTTTCCCAATTTGTCCTGTCCTACTTCTTGATAACGTGATAACCGTTGCATATCAAACCTAATTGCAACGATAAATGTCTAGAGAGAGCTGCCGTTCATTAAAACTTCATTTTGATAAACCCCAAAAAAAAAAAAAAACTAAAAGGTTATTTTGCAGATTTTCCTACATAGGGATATGCTCGTTGTATACCAAGCCATGAACTACTGGTTGGATCTTATTCCATTGAATTCTTCATTTGCCACATTCATCATCTTTCCGGTCCAATTGTGACGCACTCTCTATATATAAATATATATAGACTACTAGCTATTTAACACCAGAATATGCAGTTCCATTTTCCTCTCCATTGCTTAGTAGCAATATGCAGTACTAGCGTCAATTTCCGATCATATCAGACCATCTTAATCCAAAGAATTTGACACTATAATGCGAACATTAAAACGATAAATTATAATTGCAGAACTCTCCGAGAAGAGCTCCTGATCAAAAACACAAATTGGAAAACACTGACCAAAATACGCCAAAATTCACTGTTATTGAAGCGCGGTAGGAAGACCACACTAAGCTTTTTCAAGTCAATTCTCCGGAAAATGTTCCACGTGGCATGTTCCTTGTAGTCAATGGTTCTCTTTAGCGATGCACCTTTTCTTCTTATCCGTCGACCTCTCTCTTGTCTCTATCTCTTTAGGAACTGCGGTGGATTCAATATTCGTACATCCGACAAACTACAACTTCTACGTTTCTTCTTATCCGCAGTAGGATGATTGTGAGTGCTTTGTGTTTCTAGGAGAAAATCTGGAGTTATGCACCTCAATTAGTCCGTTAAAAAGCTGGTTTAATTTGAAATACATGGCTATCCTATGATAAAATACTTAGAGAACTTGGTTCTGCCTTTAGCTTAGCAAGGGTCGAGGGTGCCATAATCCAAACAACAGCAGGTCCTTTTAAGTATGGTCTACTCACCAGCAATATCAAACTCGTCATTCTTTCTCTATTTTGGTTTAACGTCACATTTTTTTGGTTTTTTTTTTACAATGGAGAACTTCTAGACCAACAAACTATCACGTTATGATTGATAAGATTGGTTTCTGTGCTAACGGATTGCAAAATCTTATTCACTCACGATGCCACATGTAAGTATTTTGTCGATTCTCTTATTTAGGGGTCGGTTTGATTGTCTCCCTTGACATCTTGTTGTTCCTTATGTTTGACCAGATGCCAAAGGAGCACCACTATTGTCTCGATCGGTAATAAGTTCATATGCAGGCTTGTCACTTGTCGACAGCCTGAGCGTGGGCCCGCGGCAACTTGGACTTCCTTGGTTGTTGGAGCACCTAAATTAAGCCTTTTCTTGACATTCATCCAGATCGCATAGAAAGAGAGTTTTAGAGAGGAACTCTAGAGGAATGCTTTTGTATTTCTATGATCAAATGAGAAGGAGGATAGCTCATCTCGAATTGCAATCTATATTTGATCTAATGGCTCGGATAGCATTTTCCTATCTACCTAACCACTGATAATAATAAATAGAAAGGTTCCATAACACGGGATAAGTAACATCTCGCCTGCATTTGGGAATATTCTAGAAAATGATAGAAAATTTATACAACCCTAGAGGTGCAAGGCACATCAAGTCTTGGTTCTTCTCAGCCATATGATCGATCGGCCGTTGCGAAAGCCTCGGCACGTGTCACAGGCGACCTAATTTAGCCGTTTTATAGGTTAACCATAAGGCAGAGCTAGGTACAGGAAACACCTGAGCGATCAGTTTAGCGTACGGAAAAATTGGAGTGCTTCATGACTAACATCTCGTCATCGTATTAGCTCGAGCTTATGAAGATATGACTCACTAGTCGTCTTAATACTTAATCACCAGTTCGGCGTAATCTGCTCTTCAATCTGTCGTTTATCGGCTAATATTCACATGGTGCTTATTATCTGAATGCAATTCAATCTTGACATGGCCGTCTTAATACTTAATCCCGTGCTCCCTGCTATGGGTGTCAAATGTACCCGCGTCGGGGGGACCGGCTCCCGGCCCGAAATTTTGTTGAATTTTCAGGCCTTTTCGGGCTGGATTTGGCACTCGGGCCTATCCGCCACTCAAATTTATTTAATACCCATTTTTATTTTAAATTTATTTTATTTTTATATTCTTTCATTTTATGAATTTATTAATTGATTTTAATTTCGAAAAAAATTTAAAAAGGAAATGAAAAAAAGAATTCGACCCGAATCCGGCCCGAGTATGGTACTACTCTGTTCGAGCTGGATCGGGCTGGGTTGAGACCCAACCCGGTCCATCGACACCCCTACTTCCTGCATGTCAGGACTAGAATCATGCTGATCCTCTTTTTTTCTTGTCGAAACCGCAACTCGAGAACCTTCAAACCCGTCACAACGTGAAGCAGGAGCTAAATCGATCAAGGCATGTTCTTAGATTCGGGAACCAGACGAGCTTCTTGATGAATTGGCCGATTTGGGAAGATATCTAAATGGAAATGGAATCGGTCCAGATACTGATTTCCGGTATCAGCAGGAGGTTTTTGGGAATAGGGGCTTGACATAAATCGATATAATTCTATGTGTTTGGCGGCAATTTTTCGGGCGGTCCTTTGGAATTTTGCCGATATGGTCACGTCCATGCACAGAACCGGTAAACTTAAGTCCTACAATTTAGTTGTTGGTTTTGACTTTAAAAGGTGCATGAGAACCAACAAAATTAAACTTCGGCTCAAACTGAACATTAATCAAGAGCGTGGAATCCATCTTTTCACATACACGATATCTATTTTGGCCCGATGGAGAAAGGATAGTCTCAAACAGAAGAAGGGTTCTCTAGTCATGGCACACAGCATTCCCAATTCCCATGTCCAGTAGAAGATTAAAAAAAGCAAGAGCTAATGAATGTAAACCAGTTCATCGCGACCGACCAAGATCAGTTCAGATATACGGAATGTGATGAAGAAGAAGAAGAAGCCAAGGCGTAGAGAGAGAGAGAGCGCGCGCGCTTGTTGAGAGGTCCAATACTTAACCATCTCTATCTGAGGCAGTCGACATATGCACACACAAGTATCTAACACCCCTGAAAATAAAAATCATACACCTCTTATATTGGTACATATTCAGATCATCCAGTCAATTTAGATCGAAAACAATTAACATGGACACCATCCATCCTATGTAGCATCACGCCGCGCTGACGTGGAGCTATTTTTTTTTTTTTTCAGGTGAGGCCCGAAGAGGCTACCCTGGCTTGAGCGAGGGTACCCTGGCTTGAGCGAGGGTTGACCTTACTGGCCATGGCATGGGGCCAGTTGTCTACCGGCCACCGGCAAAAAGAAAAGGGAGCAGTATGGAAAAAAAAAAGCTATTTAAAAATTATAATAAAAGAATGCGAATATTGGTGCTAGTGATATCACGCAAGACGACCGGCATTCTTGTTAGTGGTTTCGGCGTAAATTGGTTAGAAGGACTCAATTGGCACCAATGGAATGGAAAAAAGATTTAAGACTAAATTAGTCCAATTGAATTGGTACGAACACGGCGTATGACTTTTTATACTTTTTCCCTTACCCCCACAAACTCTCTCTCACAAACCCATCATATCCATTTCTCACTAAACCCTCCTAGGCTCCCACCTCAAAACCACATCCTTCCACCTAGGGGTGTCAATGGACCGGGCCGGGCTGAGTCGGGTCGAGTCTCGGCCCGGCCCAAGCCGGCCTGAACTGAGCAGTACCATGCGCGGGCCGGCCTGAACCAGGCTGGGCCGGATTCGAGCTGAATTTTTTTTTTTCTTTCCTTTTTTTAAAATTTTTTTTGAATCAAAATCAATTAACAAACTATCAAAAGAAAAAATATAAAAAGAAAGTATAAAAATAAATTAAATTTAAAAGAAAAAAGGGTATTTAAAAAAGTTTGGTGCCGGGCTGGCCCAGACCCAGCCCGAAATGCAAGAAAATTTTCGGGCCGAGTCAGGCCCATTTGACAGCCTTACTTCCACCTATGCGAGGGAACCACCATGGGCAAAGCTCCGATCGTCGATGGAGAGAAGTTACCGAGGCGTGCGGAAGCGCCCATGGGGCAACTTCGCCGTCGAAATGCGGACCCGGCGAAGAAGTGCTGGATCTAGCTCGGCTGCAGGAGACGATGGCACGCAAGACCTACGGGGCCAAGGCAAGGATGAACATCGCTACGAATCTCCTGTCCGTCGGGTGTCAGGCCATGGGCCTCGCAAGAAAGTCGAAATTTGAAAGGAATTGTCCGTGTTGTAAGGAATTCGCCATGATGTTCACAAAAGCATCGGTGCCCTTGAACAGTTATGACCGTTGAAGCCTACCATCAACGGGAAGGGCTGACGAGCTCTTCTCCAAATCTGGTCGAGGGAGGGCTTCCCTTCCCTAAGGTCGGTGAGGGTCGCTAGCTACTTGTTTGAGCCCGACGACCTCCGTCGGCCATGCGCCGCCTTTGCCAATTGATGGTGGGCCAGCGACGACGATTTCTCTTCTCACCTTTTTTTTTTTTTCTAAATTAACTTATTTTTACGTTTAATTTAAGTAAATTTGTACTGAAAAGCATATTTGAACCACAAAAGACATCGTTTTAGCCTCATGTTAAATATTTCTGACTACTTCATCACCATATGTGAGAGAGAAAATATTTAAAAAAATTATATCAGCATTTTTTGTTAGTCAAATTGAGCGTGGTTGACAGAAGGACTTGATCGCGCTAATTTAATAAGTTTTCGGACTTGATTGCAATTTTTATAATTTTTAAAAATTAATTGTACTTTAATGACATGTTTTGTGGTTTTCAGTACCCTTTTCTCAAAGTAAATTAACTCGATTTCTTTTAATTCTTTATTTGGTTAATTAAGCACAAAAAAGAACATCATTTATCTAGTCATTGTGACAAATATTAAAGTTAGTCCACATGTTATAATACATGATTCGAAAGGTAATAAGTAGGGTTGTTAACTGTACGATTAAGTTTTTCACGATACTCGAGCCGTATGGAACGTGTGCACGTTCAGAACAGAACCGAATACGGGCCCGAACCGAAAACACCCGTTGCGATTCGAGTCACGGGTTTCCTCTGCTACTCTCTCTCTCTCTCTCTCTCTTTTTAAAGGAAGCAAGGAATGTCGATAATGTACACAAATCCAGGTGAGGCGCGGAAAAACGAAGGCAGACATTTCCGTGAAAACTGTACGCGTGGATAAAAAGGACAAAGCGGACTGAAAAAAAATCAATTGGGGAACGAGCAGTTGAAGGAAGCGCCTACCGTACACGACTGCGACTTACCCACAAAAGTTCAAGCGCACATAAACAGACGAACAGGCAGATAAGCAACAGACACAGTACGAGAAGAGAGAGAGAGAGAAAGCGAAATGAAAAAAAAGAACTGAAATTTTCGGCTCTCGTCCAATTAGTTCGAATATTTTTGACACACACTAGCGATGAGCGTGAAAATTGAACGAGAAAGGAATGGTCGACTTCTTCTACGATTATCATTTGCCAAAAAATCGACAAATCATTCGTAATTTACCTAAATTGTTGTAACATCGGCTATATCAAAGGATTTATTTTGTACGGGCAGCCTTTTAGATATGTTTTTTTATTATTATTATCTATTTATTTTCAGATAGAGTTCATGAGGAGGAGATGTCAACGCTTGGTAATTAATCAATACCATTTAATCAATAATATATAGAATTCTCTCAATTTATTATAAGTGATGTTCCCTATATTTGATAACTATTCCCAAGTAATTGTGCGTCATAAACTCCTTAATAGATATCTTACCCCGATGAGCGTAAATTTTGGGGATGGCCATGCGTAAGGTCTACTAGGTGCGTCAAGTCCATCCTAGAATGAATAGGGCTTAAATCGTAGTAGTTATAGGTTGTCAATTTGTTTGGGATGAGGAAAAATACACATATTGCGTTAGTATCAATTCAAGTCTAGACCTTTCAATTTGAACCGATTTAATCCTAAATCTTTTTGTATTTGTATCAATTTAGTTAATCTGACCATTTTAGCTGAAAATCGCTAATGTGAATGACAATCATCTTACATGGCGTTGCTGGCGTTGAGTGAACATATTTTAATATTTTTTTTATTTTTATTTTTTTCTCCTTTCACTTTGACCGCAAGGGTAGTTGACAACCCTCGCCAATTAGCCCTCAACAATAGTGGGCGAGGGTCGCGGCGCTCTCTAGATTTGGTTGAGGGCCACCTCACTTGCAGCCGGTGGGGCAAGGGCCTTTGCGGCCACGAGCAAGGCGGCTCTTGCCCATATCTCGCGAGGGCTTACTGGTCCCAATGGCTGGCGAGAGGGTATCCAGCAACCTTTGCCAACCAAAGTTTAAGAACAAAATAGTAAAAAAGCAAAAATAATTAAAAAAAATAATTTTCTTTTAAAAATTCCTTAAAAACATGTCTACGTCAACATGTGCGTCAGTCATCCTATGTGCGTTTTAAACTGAATTGATACTCATGTAAGCGATTTTCTATTTAAATTAGCCAGATTGACTGAATTGATACAAATGCAAAATATTTTGGGACTAAATTGATTGAATTTAAAAGTTTAAAACTGAATTGGTACAATACAATATGTTTATAACTTTTTTTTGTTAACCCAAAAGAACGAGACGGGCTTGTGAATTGTCGTGTATGTTACTCAAAACCAAATGGGACATTCGCTCAAGTATTTTTACTCTTGTGAAGAAGAAGAACGCTCAGGTCATTCCATATGCTCGAGGAAGTAGAAATTTGAAACTGAAATCTCACAATTTGATACAATGCGACGCAGTATGCGTGTGTAGTTAAGATGGCATACTAATTATTCAAGTTTCTAACCCCAAAGAAAAAACGCTATTCGACTTTAGATAATTTCTAAATAAAAGTTGTGCAAAGAGACAATAAAGGAGTGAGGTTATCGAGAACCTAACATCTATTGATAGTACCTAATAACTCTAATCGGGAAAATTTTCAAATAAGGATCCGAAGTGGAATTGTTTTATCAAAAAAGGACGCATAATGGACATTATTTCAAATAAAGACCTAAAATTACTAATTGAGTCTCAAAAAAGGACCCAAAATGTCTAACTGAGTTTCAAACAAGGACCTAATTCCAAATCTTATTCAAACAAGGGTCGTGGCAGTGGCCGTGACCCTTCTCGCGGTTAGTGAGGGCATGATGACCTTCCCTGCAACTAAAGTGAAAAAAAGGAAAAAATAAAAAAAATAAGAAATTGCAAAAATCCATTAAAATAAATTAAAATTTATTCATGTCAGTACCTGTCATGCCAAGTCAGTAATTTCAGTAAAATTGTTCGAAATGACTGAATTGATATTAACGCAAAGAATTTAGGATTGAATTGATAAATTTAAAAAATTTAAAATTAAATATGCAAAAGTTTAATAAGTTTGGGATTTTTTTGACAATTTTTTCAAGGAGAGTTTGCGCATGTCAAGAATTACTTGCAAGTACACCTAACTAATCTTGGCTTATGCAATATCTTCGGTCAAGACCATAGCCGTAATGGCTCTCGAGTCTGGGCAGTGCCGGTGTGGTCGTCAAACATGGCACGGATCGAACTATAAAATTATAATTTTAAATGATATTTTCTCCCCAGAAAGGAGAATACAAAAGTATCGGCTTCCTCGCCGGCTTCAAAGGATTTTGACCGAAGGATGGTGCCCAGGACAGAACATGCTGATTTCAACGGGCTAGGGTTTGTACTACGCTGTGATGGCAACTCCTGTCAATTTCATTTGTATGTCCAAGAACACTCGATTACAAGAGTTTGGAGCAGATGTTATTTCATACATCAAGATAAAAAAAATTCATGACTTTATTTCGTACGAAAAAAAATTCAAACCTCACCGGTTGTCGTCGGGCCATGAAGAGTCTCGGTCGCACTCGAGACTAGCGAGGCTCAAGTTGCTGGCCCGTGCCTATGGCTAGTCATTAGCCAGGAAAAAATAATAAAATATCAAGATAAAAAAATTTAAAAATTCAAAACATCGAGAGAAGCAATTTCGAAAAGTATTTCGTCTTTTCAGGTTGGAAAATTCACTTTCTTGAATTTATGCAAAAATATTTTCATTGACCGGAAGACGTTTTAGGTCGGTTTGTCATTTTCATCCAACCAAAATAGGCGAAAGTTTGGAAAACGAATTTAAAAAAAGAAAAATATTTTCACAACTACATGTCACCTGTAACGTCCCAATTCGGACGATTATGTTCATCGATGCAGCGTACTAGATAAGAAAGATGTAATGTTGATTAGAGAAATGCTTACTCATGAACACGTTAGAATGATTGTCACGAAAAGATGAAAAGACGGCGATTCAAATAGTGATTCAAGCAATTAACGCATTCAATTGCGACCGTTGGAGCACATGATATCTATGCTCGCGTGGTTCTAACAATAAGAGCTATACTTCAACTAGTGCTACGTTAATGCGCGCACATCGAGTTAATCGGGAAGGACATAGACCCCCCAGTGAACTAGATTTCGCATGTAGACATTTTTAACTTTGACACAAAATTCTTTTTGGCACTCCTTTAGGTTTTCTCGTTTTTGGCACTCTTTTATTATTTAATTGATATTTTTATAAAAATTAAAAATTAAATAAATTTTATAAACAAAATTTGTCAATTGAGAAGTGCCTTGGGATCCGCTCGGCGGCCCAAATGTCGAGCGGGGGAGGCGCCACCCAAGTCCGGCGATTGGGTGTCGCTCGGCAATTCATACGCCGAGTAGCACCAAATATAGTATACATTTTTATTTTTAATATTAATTTTAAAAAAATTAACAAAAATATAAATTTGAATAATTGCCCGAAAAAGGCCATGAGCCCCGTGGCTTCTTGGCTTCTTCCTTTTTGTTGCAAAAAACCACTTTCCCCCTCTGTCATGTCAGCAGATCAAAGACCCCACTGGTACCGCGCCCAAACTGCGGAGATGATCTTTGAAAACAAGAAAAAATGAATAATAATTTTTATTGAAAATAATTTTTTACACTTACCGATAACTTTTAAAATTTCTACCAGCACGGAAAAAATAAAAATATGTGTACCGTACATTCTGATATAGTATGTTACAAGCTTGGTGCATGATACATAATGCGCATCTAACAAGAGATGGATTATTAGACACTCGCTTTATGAATAATATGATCGATTAAATTAATGATGGAGCATAAATTGTATAAGAATTTGCATTCTTGGGGCGAAAGCATTCTTTCAATGAAAGTGTTTTTTTTTTTTAGAATTAATTTCTAGACTTTGGCTCGTTTGATTCGTTGAAAATGACTTAGTCAACGGAAAATAATTTCTGAAAAAATTCTTACATAAAATTAGGAAATTGAATTCCTAAATCTAAAGAAATGAAAGAACTTTCTGGAATTGGTCATCTCAAGTTTTTTAATATTTTATTTTAATTCTATATATTTTTATTTTTATATTTTGTATATGGTATATTATGTAAAATATAATTTTATAACTTCTATTTTTATATTTCTATTTTCTTATACTATCGTACTTTTAATTTTTTTTCTTTTTCTTTATTCCTTCGTTGGTTGGCGAGCCTGGCAATTGGCCGGCGACCGCCCAAAGGCCAGCAAGGCCCGCTAGTAGCAACCACCGGCCGATCATGGTATAGGGAGAAAAAAGAAAGAAAGAAAATTTACAAATTAAAAGATAAAAAATAACTAAAAATACTACAACATAAAAAAAAAATTCAAAAGTTCAATTTTTTTCTTAGAGAAAGTTAGACGAACACGAGAAAATGTTTTCTTTTGAACGTTTTATGATCTCATGACTTCATTGTAGGCAATAAAAGTTAGAATTGTTAATTTTTTTTTGTTATTTATATTTATATTTATATTTTCTTTAAAAAATGATTTCAACTGATGATGCTTCCTCTCGTACTCATTAATCGGCGCAAGTTCACAACTTGCTTATCCAATACAGTGTCGCAATTATTTTATGATATCGAGTCCCAGTCCTGCGCAGACGATGGCATAGATAACACACAATATGAGTGTTAAATGTTAAGTAATTTGTTATGAATCCATTAACATTTTTTCGCTGATTATCCGTGTAAACTTTTTAAAAAACCATCGTTAAGTTAACAACTTAGGCTGCGAATGAAACACTCCAGGAAAAGTATTTTTTTTTATATTTACCAAATGCGTTTATGTTTTTCGAAATCGTAGCAGGGAACATAAACACAAAAAATATTTTCAAGAACAAAAATGTTACCATACACATCCATATTTTTTCGTGTGATGTTTAAAAGAAAAAGATGGGACGGAACTTAAATCATAAGAAAACATTATTCAAATACCTCATCATAATTTTTTTTTCTTTATAACCAAAAACTGACTCCTAAATTTTTCCAAACTCCATTTGAGTTAAATGTTGTTATTTGGGGTGTTACTATTGCTTGTTATATATCGGCTGATATTTTAATTCTAACTCCAAGTTTTCCAAATATTGTTCAGGTTTCTTTTTCATTTTTCTTGTGGGGGAGGGGGCGGGAACGAGAAATGGAAAAAAGAAACCCCCGTGGAACAGAGAAGGGGCGGAGTCATCATTGCACTAGGAAGGACGTTTGCAGATGGCAGAGTGATCGCAGGGTCTCGGTGCTGGGCAGAGAAGAAAGACAAAAGGCTTTTCTTCGAGCTGAGACAGACATGAACCAGAGACTCAAAGAGAGAGATCAAGAACACTCAGACGAGACGAATTGAGAGAGAAAAAGAAGAAGACTGAGACGAAGAAGACGACGGACCAACACTGAGAGAGGCTGAGACGAACTCAGAGATAGAGATACGAAGAAGAAGAAAAACTGAGACCAACTCAGAAAGATGAAGACTGAGACGATCTCAGAGACTAATTAAGAGAGAGATAGCAACGAAGAAGACGAGAGAAGAAGTCAGAGAGATGATGTTCAACTCCAACCGAAGACTGAGACGAGCTAAGTGAGAGAGAGAAAAGAAGAAGACCGAGACGAAGAAGAAGAGGACAGATACGAAGAAAAAGATACTTTTTTTGGTCTGTTCCTCGCAATGTTGCTCGGAAAATCATGCCACCGGTGGACGACCAAACAAGATCTGATACCCAGTAGCTTGTCTTCAGCTCGCCGGAAGAACCGGCCGCCACCACCACCTCATCTTCGCGTTGCCCAAGGTGCTCACTTTCGTCGGCTCATCACTACGAGGTACTCCACGACGGTGTATGCGGTGTCTGCCTCCCGTGCGCCCGTGCCCGAGCCCGAGCCCGAGCCCGGTCAGGTCAAAATTGGTGAGTGTTTGGACCGGCTATACCCTGAACATGCCGAGAAAGTCCTCCAACTCACGTACCCGTCCTCTGCTGAGGGCGGCAAGTGCCAAGTATATTTAGTTGGAATATTACATGATAAGTGGGTAAGTACTGTTCAATACACATATTCCACGTGGTTCTCTTCATCGGGCAACTTAGTGCCATTTCGAGCCCAGTAAATAAGGAGTCAAGTTTTTGCCTTGCACGCTCGACCACAGGGAACTCACAAAAATGTACCCGTCCTTTAGTAAGTGTACTCAATGAGACATCTTTGCAAATAAGTGTTCTATTTGCAAGCATTTTTCAGATCGAGAGATATTTGTCTTGAATTCAGATTTGCATCTCTTCATTGGAGTCTCCTTACCATCCTGCATAAAAAGCATGCCCACTTTGGCGTCATAAATGGCTTCTTTTCACTTAATGATAGGAAAATGAAACCCAAAAACATAAGAAATTCCTCGGAATGGGTTTGCTAATTGTGAAAATCGGACCTTCTACATCAGGCAGATGAATATGGATGAAGATAGGAGATAGGAGAAAAGTGTTCATTGCTCTTGAATACAGTCTGGCTATGCATTAGTAATTTACCTTATATTTAGCTGAAATCAGACCGTTATCAGACAAAACGGTTTTCGGCAACACCAGTTTGATATATGATAGAATGGGTTTGCTAACATACCACAGAAGTTTGGATGGAAGACCTCAGGGCTTTGATTCTACCACCTCTTCCATCAGACCCGATAGTTATGAGACCAACATTATTGATGCTTGAGCTTTGGATGGCTTTCAATGTCTCCCTCTGTCCCCGCTTGCACCATTTTCCCAAGTACCTTGTTGTTCCATCTGGACCAAGCAATCCACCGTAAAAACATATTTCTCCTAGAGGACTTTGTAAGTTAGATGCCAGTTGGTTCAGCTTTTTAACTAACTCTGATTCCGATTTAGTTTGTGTAGCGAAGTTGACTTGAATTAGATGCAACAAGAACAGTTGTGACAAGAAAATTGAAATTAACACAAAATAATCTCATTGCTCACTAATTTCCAGTAGAATTTTTGCTATTACTTTGGTTATAATGCCAAACAAATTGTAACTGTTGATGATGTGCCGCCAAAGAGCCAAAGATTTTTTTTCCTCTTTATTCTCCTATTCTTGTTTCGTGGATAATTTGGCCCTTTTCCTATTGACGAAGATTTGATGTTGATCTATAGCAGGCATACATTGTATAATTTTGTGGTAGCAAGATTTCAACTTGAGTCAGTATGCAGAATTACTTTTAAGCTTGGAAAATTGATTTTTACTTTTGGCCTTGGAAAATTGAAATGAGAATTGAAAACTTGATTTTTTTTTTTTTTTTTTTGCGTGCGGGAAACTTGATGATCTTTATTTGTCAAGCTATAATCTAATGCTTGTAGCGTAGATATAATGATATGGCTTTGGTTGCAGTACTCAATTGATCTGGTGGAAGCGGTGGTATCTTGCTTGAAACCAGAGGTTTTTCCTTGGTTTTCTCTTTATATAAACAATATTGAAATTCGAATTAAAAAGAAAAGAAAAGAAAGAAATAGGTCCTGGATAATCCCTCCAGCGAATTTTTTGTAGCACGCGAAGAAGTATTGAAGTACGGTGGGGAGTATAGACTATTTGATCGGCCCAATAGACGTATGCCTTCTTTTTCCTTGTGTTCTGTTGCTGTGTAAATTACTTTTTTCTAAAGTCCCAGTAAAGAACTTATCAAAGTCTCAAATCTATTATTTTTAGTCCAATTTGGTGTGTATCAAAGTATCAAATCTATTAATTATGACTGGCACAGATTACCTTGCATAGGAAGGAAGTAGAAGTTACACGCCTGGAACAAGTACGGTGGGCGGATCAATTGCAACTGATCAATCCTACACTGTGGGTAAGATTAACTGTGCTAGATTTCATTGAAATTGTTGCCAACACTTCTTGCACTTTTTTTCACGGTTTGGTTTTTGGTTTTTAGGAAAAGACTTTTGAGGAAACGCGCTCGCTTAAGGAAGAATTGAACTTGAAATATCCCAATATGACCAGGGTATATCTTCACGAGAGAGACGAGTAAGTCTTTTTTTTTTTTTTTTTTTCCGTTTAGTAGAATTGATCTATGACATATCATTTTATCGATACTTTTGTCTCAAATTGTGTTTTAGTTACATGACAGCTGAATTGAAAAAGTATGCCGGAGACCGGAAGTCAGTAGTGGCCGTTGTAGGCAAATTTCATGTGATCGGTATCAAGGACCGATTGAATTAGCGGTTGGGTAAATTTCTGTGTAGGTGCTGACGATCATACTTTGGGATGAATCATCATTTTCATAGAATCTTCTGTATGATTTTGTTGCCCGAAGTTATATTCTAGACGTTTTGTTGTTCAATGATCATTTTCTGTATAACTTTGCCGTCTCTGCTACGGAGGTCTGGCTTTCCTCTTTATTTTTGTTAATGATCTTGTTGAGACTCAGAAACTCATCTCGAACAATTGCTTAGCTGATAACTAGGCGTTATTGGAGCTTCCATTCTGTTTTTTTTTAGTATCTCATGCTAGCTTTTGGTCAACTTCCTTAAATGGGTACATCCCAATTCTGGTGGCCAGTTCTTGAAGAGTACGTACGGGCTGAATCCTACTTGAGAATGTCACCGTCCATGCTCGTGTGATCAGTTAAGCAAAATTTAGGCTTTCGATCTTTGTAGCATGCTGTAGATTAATAGGATTAGGGGGGAGCGAGATCTTAGTCAGTGACCTTGCTGCAAAAACACACATTAATCGTCGGCCTTCCCTAATTTCAACCGGTTGTCAACCTCATATTTCACTAATTTGGCTATGTAACGAAGTCCGCCTGTGAGTTTCTGGATGCTGGATTCCATCTTCAGCTTTTTCATGACATATGAATCAAGTTAAAGGTGTTTAGCTTGCTAGGTGGTCCGCCAGGCGCCCAGGTATCATTAATCAAAGATGAAAGGAAGATTTATGCATTACGAACCACGTAAGTTTGCTCAAAGTCTCCCATAATTGGTTGCTCAACAAGAAATCACGATACCGACTATGTATAGGGGCAAGCTTTTCAAAGTTTTGGGACGACATGTATTTGAGCAATTCGGAATTGAAGTGAAGTGTGAATTTAGTCAAAGAAGATAAATAAAATACAAGATCAATGAGTGTCCTAATATTTTCTGATCTAGGTTGAGTTTCCTTGCTTGTCAGGTTTTCGTACATGTACAACTAAGAAAAACCTCTATGATAAGATATATCACGATTTTGGGTACCCTTTCTCCCTCCCATGTCCATCTCTCTTAAAGTCGTGGTGCTCATTCCCTGATTGTAATTGTAATTGTAATTAGCTCCTTATTTAGTCGAAGAACTAAGTTAATTGCAAAAACTACAAAGGGTAATCATACTACTCCTCTGGCTCTATGCACGGGAATTGACTTGTGAAAAAAATAAATCTTTAGACAATACAAAAGACAATCAGAAGATGTAACGGAAGCTACAAATTCTCTACTAACATATCTGTCATGCCCTATCATCTTCACTCCAAATTTTGACATCTATCAAGCCACATCAAGTGAAACTGAATTTATCAAAGTTAAGAACTTGAATCTCCACAATAAGATAGGCGAAGGCATCATTGTTGTAGTGCTGATCGGCATGTTTGCAATCTTCAATTCATCCGCCACGATTGAATACATCGGGCCTTCCTAAACACCATTTCCAAGATCACTGCTTGAATACGTTGTTTTCACATTCATTTGCCATTTGCCATTCGAAGGAGGCAAAATCAACGCCCGACCACGCTCTTATTTCCAGCACAAAAAGTCTACTACTATTTACCAATCAAAGATGCAATGCACGACTCAACACAATCGCAAATTTGAAAAAGAAAAAAAGAATTCAAAGAAAATCAGGAATTGGCCGCGCCCAGATAAAAAAAACACACGAGGTTGCCTGCCATTTGATTTTCTGTTGTATTGTCGGTCTATGTTCTCTACGATGGGAGAGGATTTGCTACTCAGTAATTTCAAATGTGGATCTGTAGAGTGGTGGTGACAGGTGATCCTCTTCCTAACCACCAAGAGTTGCATGGGTCGTTTTTATTCCTTTTTCTCATCCAGAGAGAGGATGTACCAAACCCGATGGCGTTACTTGTAATAAAAGTTACTTCTCACTCAAGTTAACTTAGGAGGCGCTGTTTCCTACAATCTAAAGAGAGTTAGGTATCTCTTTAATTTTGTAAACAACAGAGTCTGAATTAAATTTTGGGTAATTTCATAAGAGTAAAATATTCTCTAGGTCACTCTTGCCATCTAGAAGAGAGACACAATGAATAAAACTGGCGTCTACAGTCAGTCGGAATACTCGATCCGCCGTTGGTTTGTAAAACCAAAAAAGGAAAAATAAAAATAAAAATTCCCATGGGATGGATCGGCGCTCGATAATTGCAATTGTTTTGTTCACATCCTTTGGTTCCATCCATTTCTTGTTGTATGAGTTTTTCTCTAAAAGCAGTAGATTACAGTTGATCTTAATGAATGATCCACCGACTCTGCCAACTTACTCCACCAACCTCTGGTGGACACTTATGCTTACATGATTGCAGACACCGAGCAATCCATGATTGGATTGTGCGGTTCAACGATCCACGATTATTTTTTACTTTTTTTTAAAGGGCAAAATTACATCTGGAGTGTCAATATTTATGTACCGCGCTCACTTTAATGTTAGTATTTTTTCAGATCACTTAAATGTAAAATCGAAAAAAAAAAATCACTCAAGTGTCAATTTTGACAAAAAAAATTACTTAAATTTCAATTCCGACAAAATAGTACGCATGATTTTTTTTATTTTACTTTTTAATGTTACATGGATTTGTTAAAAAAAAAAAAAAGACCATAAACATGGCAAAAGGAAAAGGCAAAAAATAAAAATAACTTGCATATAATATTTAAAAATTTGAAAAAGCTAAATAACTAAAAAATAAGCTAAAAATTAAGGGGAAAAAAACAAATATCACATGTCAGCAGTGGCAAATGCTTGCACAACTCTTGTTGCCGCCCACCAACACCGGCAATGGCAAGCGAGGGTGGTGGATTGGCCAGCGCCGCCCAATTTTAATTTTTCTAATATTACGTGGATTTATTTATTTACTTTTTCTTTTGCTAACTGGGATCTTTCACGAGCTACGTAGACGCTACATAGGATTTTCAGTGATATTCACCGGATTTGCACTCTAATAATCATTTTTGAAAAAGAATACCAAAGTAAACGCCGTATACAAGTAATGAACGCTCCAAATGTATTTATGCCTTTTTTTTTATGTGCGATAAATTAGAAAATAAAAAATCTTGTATTCAAGGAATAGAAAGATAAAGTGTACCCGACTCCCAACACGGCAGAAAGGGAGGCCTAGATGTACGGCAGGTCCGATATGTCTATGACACGATGTAGAACACGAGTTATAGAGAGAAAATTGGAATATAAAACCCATGACATTCTAAACTTGACGGACAACGTGAGCTTTCACGTTTTAATTGTAATTCAATAATTTGGCAATGCATAATAAATAAAACCTTTATTTTTGCAAACAAATTGTCTCTCTGTTTCGGGGGGTTTAAATTGCCCCCCCTTGCAAGCTCATTTAAGCATGCTTAGGGTTTGGGTGATTTTACGGTAAAAAATTTTACTTTATTGGTTTTGAGTGTTATTGAAGGGTGTGAGATTTTAGTTTTTGAGGATGAACAATTATCATTTCAGAATTGCATTATCTTAAATAGGGACAAAAGATTAATTAATATAAAGGTGATTCGTAGTCTCGTCAAAACACATACATATTTGGCACATACATTCTCCTCAAAAAATTAGATGCCGATGGAATTGAATTTGTTGATCACAACGAATCTTTCGACTAACGTAAAAAAGAAGGTGAATTCAGACCGTTGATAGCTTGCATCAACTGACTGTTGTAGATTGTTGTATGAACCATTGACAAAGGTGACCAACAAGCAATAGTAGGTAGACGTGAGGTGACTTACTAGCAAGCAATATATATTTTTTGTGAGGTGTTATCTATTTGTCATACTATGTTATTAAATCCATATTACTAGAATTAAAGACATTCATAATCATGAAAGCCTCTATATCTGTTGATGTAGTTACCGTCGTGATTCAAAATTTAAAACTTTATGGAATCGGATTAACTATTAAGAATAATCACAATACTAACATAAAAGTACGTGTATAGTTGGAAACCTTGGACACGCTTAGAAAACCTATTTTGAGCAAAAATAATTTTTTTGAAACTTTCGTATTTTTTAGTATTTTTCTACATTAGAAAAGTATCCAAAAAATCAAGAAAAATATAATTCATGGCAAAAAAAAAGGAAAAAATAACCATTGTTTTAATTTCCTTTTCACCTTGACCATCTAAAATTTATAAAATTCAATTAGGAGCCACAAAAGTCTTCATTAACATAATCTCGAATTGAGCCAAAAAAAAATTCATTTGAGGTCCTTCTAGTCTTTTTCTCACATGGTAAAAGTTATGACATTTGATCTTGATACCTTCAATTTCATTTCAATCGAACTAATTTCACTTTTTGAGCACATTTAAAATTTGACCTTATTTTTGGGACAATTTGGTCCCTAATTTGAGGCTTTTGGTCAATTGCTCATTCTCACAATTGGTCATTCTCATGTGAAACTAAAACATTACCTAGGGCTAATTGGCCATTCTGAATCTATTGGGGAAATCAGATGTCAGATGTGCAAATTCTGTCACTAAGGAATTCAATTTATCGACTCATGCTTAATTTGACGCGAAAATTTGGCCAATCCTATTTTTGACGGTTTTGCTCTCTTATTCTTTAAAAATGATTATTTTTCCCTTTATGGGTGAATTATCTAGGAAAATTCCGAAAATTCCTAAAAATTTCGAAAAACCTCAAAAATTAGGAAATTGGCCAATTCTTTTTTTTTTTTAATTATGATTTTGCCTTCCCTTTCTTCCTAGATTGATTATTTAGCCCCTCAAGGAAAAATCGTGCCGAAAAATTTAAAAAAAAATCCCAAAAAATCTTGAAAATTAGAAAATGGGACATAGTCAACTCGCGAATCCTATTTTCAAATAATTTTTTCAAGCAAAAATAAAATTTTAAGCTTCTTTATCTTTCCATTTGTATAATTTCTTCAAACAGTATCTTAATTACTAATGATATCTCTCCATATAGGTTATTAGATATTATATAATTAAATGACTTGGCTAACCGAACAAATACCAATCTCTCGCGCGGTGGACGGGTGCGTACATCTGCCAACACAAAAGAACAGAATCGCCATTACTTTTTTTTTTTTACCTCCCCCTTACTCCTCCTGAAAACCAGAAGTAAAATTTCCACCGTTGCTTACATTTCTTTATTTTGGCCGCGGAAATTGGGCAAACAAAAATATTTCAAGTCACGTAAAAATTGGTTGTACTCGTGGGTCAACGACCATTTGTACTTGGATAAGTACAAAAGCACTGCAAATTCACAAAGCCTAGTTGTGCATATAAGCTCTACACTCTATTAGTATTACTGTCTTAGCATTAGGCAGATAACCCATCACGAGAAAATATTAGCTACACATACGGCGTATATGCCCAGACCATTCGGCGTGCGACACACGGCGCTAGCAGCGCCACCAGTCAAGAAGTTTCTGCAGAGTCTGGAACACAGTATGTCGCTCTCCTCTGAAAGTCTCTCTCACGCGCCACCTCTCTCTCAAGTCAAATTTGCAACCCCATCAATGACATCAGAATCTCTTCTCCACCACTCTGCAGCTCCACCCCAGACAACCACCTCAAACCCCGACGAACCCTTCCTCACGCTCCCTCACTACCGCCACCTTGAAGAACAGGCCCTCCCCCTCCCTGGCCACAACCGCCGACTCGACATCATTGGCAGTAGGTCAACCCGCGGGTACCAAATGTTTTCTCGCCACTTAGATAAGCATTTGCCGAACCGAAACGAGAGTACGAATCGAATTGATATCAAACGCACTCCCCGGAGCGGAAGTATATGAAGTATTGCAAGAGCTGGCGGGTTCAACCTGAGCATTACTAGAACCGAATAATTCAAACAAGGGAAATAACATAGAGAAAGCAAAGAGCACATGCTGCACTTTTCTCCATTAAAACACTAGAAGGGGGCATTAACTCGTTTTAAGGCAAAAGCAGCGATCATAACAATAGAAACAGTGGGCACGGTGAACCCAAATATATGCAGTATATATATTCCTCATCTTCAACATGTCCCCAGACAGACAGAAGCTCATGAATGATAGTATTCCTCGGTCGTCTTGGGTGGATTTTTCATCGAGAGAACTTGTGTTCTCACCGGACAATTTTGAACAAGTTGAACTTCTCAATAATACTTCACCTACTACAAGTAGATCACACGTACCTACCCATCACTATGTGATCTATCTTCATTATGCCTACCTTGCCCGTCCCCAATGGTTATCCAACAGAATTGTCTCGCCTTTCATTTCTTCCATCCAAAGTAGATACCAGATAGAAGGGCCGCCACCCCAGCAACAGTGAGAGCCAAATACAAGAGGATTTCAACGGTAGAAATCATCATAGGTCTTATCGTAACAGACTGACAAAAGCAACAAAACAAGTTAACCATAAACATCAGATGCAAAAAAAAAAAAAAAAAAAAAAAAATTAGTGATGACATGATTTAGCATGTATAAACCATCAACTATCAAAACAAACCGACACATGCAATGTGAAGCGACTTCTCTCTAATGATCCAGAAGCACTTGCAACATTTTCAATGAGATCTAAACGGAATAAATCTTACCTCTTGATAAAAAAGTGTTTCGCGAATTAATAACATCTTTGTCGAGAGTGGCTTTTTTCCCCACAGGATAACCTGTGCAGTCATAGAGCAAAGTCATGCTAGAGAAGGGAGAAGCGATGGAATTTAAAGTGCACGAATTAAAGTAAACCGGTAAATAATGCTTTGTATATCTGGAGCATCTAAAAACTGCAATTCAAGATTGCGATTAAGGATAATCCAATTCCAATAGAGGTCAAATGTGGTAGTCATCAATGAAGATTCACAATGTCCACAAAAGTCGATCAACTACTAAAAATGCAACGACATAAGTGAGTTGAATTGACTTGTGGATTCTCCGTCCTCTAGCGTAGAAAATAGACATGATTGGCATTCAGAACGAAGTAGTCTCTGCTGCTCAAAAGCATTTTGTGCTGCATTTCCTTGGGAATAAATGCATGGTGATTGAGCTACACCCTAACTATTGCATATGTTGATTTCTGCGTATCAATTGTTGAAGCTGTAGCCATCACTTAGAACAGCAACAGAAAACCTTAGAGAAGGAAGGGACAAGAAAGCAATACTTGTAGTGGGAAATGATACTTCATAAATTTGACGCCATACTTGATAGCGTCTTCAAATGCTACACGAAACTTATGTCTGGGATGGACCTCAAGCTTATTAACAACCTAATAGATAACAGAAGTTAGATCCAGAAGTATATATGCTGACTGCAGTGAAAAGAGATGCTAAAGGATATAGCAAACAGATTAATGGTGACATAAAATTGGTCTAAATCAGACCCTGAATAAGTTATAGCGATCAAAACTGGAAAAAGATTGCAGAAAAACATGCCCGATCGTAAAGGATACCGGCTGGATCGACCATTAGAAACCACCCACAGACGGAGATAAAATCAAATTGATCCTTTAGATTTGTATAAAATGATACTGATTAAAAGAGCATTTGTTACACTGAAGACGTTCACTTCCACGACAAAAATTTACCACAAAATAAATATCAAAATAATCTTCTCTTCAAGTATAAATGCTCGATATTCTGCGGCTTTTTCGGAAGGAAAACTAACAAGATGTGAATTAGAATTACAGCGCTAGAACATCTATGGGATAAAAAGGTTAGATATTGAGAAGGCAGTTCCAGAGTCGAAACAAAACAAGGATCACACAACCCATCAAAGCTATTATCATCCACTAATTCGTCAACCCTTGTGAGCGTCGCCAAACCTATCAGACTGAAAATGCACAAACCAAGCAAAATCCTAGCATATCATCCTCAATTAGCATGAATAGAAAAACAACGTGAGCACCATTATAGCTTCTCCACATAATCCATGCAACAAATCCATATCAATTAAAACGGATCGATGTATCCGATTCTCCGATCCGTTTCTCTTTCGCCGCCACATTTTTTGGGCAACTAAACAGATCATCAAGCCCAAACCCAAGGACTCGATTTTCCATGTCTCATTTCAATTTCCTTACGTTTTCCTCTCCCTCTCCCAAACAATCGTCAGAATTCACCCCAAAATCCAAACTTTAGATCTCCAACTTTCATAATACTCACCTGAGAGCTATGTTTCGGGACCGCGTAAACATCGGACGTGCCGTCCTCGGACACGCACGTGAAGACCAAGGGGCGTTCCTCATCGGAGCTCTCTCTCAGACTCTCCACATTGAGATTCAGATTCTCGAAGTGGGTATTGGGATCGGGCTCCGGCGCACCAGAGTAGTACGCGGCAGCGGCAGCGAAGGGCCCTGTCGCGACGGAGCTGGTAGAGAGAGGAAATTTGGTGGTTTGGTGGGTAAAACAAGAGTGAGACTTGGGTGGGAGGTCCTTCTGCCAGTGGCAGTAGGAGAAGAGAACCGGGTTACGGCGAAGTGAAAGCGTCGGAATCGCTGTCAACTTCTGGACTTCTTTGATCCTCCATCCATGCAAAGGCTCTCGCAACATGGCGCTTACGAATTATAGAGCTGGGGATGAATTAGCAAAGTAGAAGAAGCGAAGAGCAGATTCTTATAGAGAGGGGAAGAAGAAGAGATGAGCCCCAAGATTTTTTTTTTTTTGGGAATGTCAGAAGAGGATCTAGAGAAGATCTCTAGATCAGCAGCAGCAGCTTCGACTTGTCGTAACATGGAGAGAAAGTGGAAGGGAGAGAATCCCTTGCTTATAGGGTTTGTCGTCGAGCCCTAAGTTTTTTCATTACTTTTATTTTTATTTTGTCTAAATAGAGATATCTACACAAACGGTCAAAATAAACAATAACATATGCGACCACGTCGATAGTGAAATACTGCAATAACCAATTGCGAGTAACATCTTTCCACAAAAGTTTTATATTAAAAAGATCTTCATCTAAATCAACAACATTGAAATCATGTATCAATAATCTATTCTATTTATCAATCTCATGTGATTGAATTTGCCTCACTGCTTTCTTGGCAAGTAAAAGCAATATATTTCAAATATACTCAATCACTCATATGTGAAATATGGAATTGACAAATTGGAAATTTTCTCGAATCTAATCCCCTTAGATCTATAATTTTAAATTCTGTTGTTGATACTATTTCCAATCTCTTTTTTGTAAGAAAAAATCTCAAATTTGCTCTGAAAAAAAATCCCAATCTTTTTCATTCTAAAAAAATCACCAACTTTAATAAGTCCCAAATCCGTGGAGATAAAAATCTCCACGGATTTGGGTTTTGTTGGTGAAAAAATTAAAATGCGATAAGTTTGTTACGCGTGTACCAGTTTGGAATTTTTTATGATCGAAAAATAGTTCGAGGTAAATTTGTAACAAGTGTCAGTTAGGAGTTTTTGATGGTCGAAAAAATAATTTGAGATAAAATTTTCATATGTGAATTAGTTTAGAATTTTTTGCGATATTAAACCTTAGTTTATAAGTTCTTCATTGTGTGGGCTGGGCTCAGTACAAAAGTGTTTGTGCGTTTTTTTTAGCTTGAGTTTAAAGAGAGTTAAGCATGAGTTTAATTTTTCATTTGTTAAGAAAAAAAATCATTTTCGAAAATCATTTTCTTGGAAAAGGGAGATTTTTTTTTGGTTTTTGGCTGAGACTTAAGAACATACTAGAAAACAATTTTTCCCATTTGGCAAGGAATTAATTTTCATAGAAAAAATTATCAAAAACATTGATTTTTTAACCATGTTTTGACTAATATATATTTTTCAAGTTTTATTTTTTCTATATTTTTTTTTCTTTGTCGGTCGCCAACCATTGCCATTCACTCGAGGCTCCACCTTAGCAAATCCGGTGAGCTTGAACCTTGCCAATGCCTCGCTTGAGATTTTGGAGGCCCTGAACGCCTTGCTCGGGGATTTAACAGTCGACCAGGTCACAAAAGGAAAAAAGCTTAGAAAACAAAAGGTAAAATATCCAAATAAAAAAGCGTAAAGTGAAATTAAAAATTAAAAATTATTCACGTTAGCAATTTTTAATCAAAATTGGCCGAAAAAAATCAATTAGTAAATTTGCAAAAAAAAATGTAAAACGAAATTGGACAAATTGAAAGGTGTAGTATTAAACTGGCACAAGTACAATAAATTCAAGAATTTTTTGGTAATTTCACTCGAAAACTATTCAATTCAAAAGTTTAAACATCACATGAGTATAAATAGTATATAAGACTAGTTGTCAAGGAATGTACGGCATTTCAACATAAAGAGTGAAACTTGATTGACAATTTTGTGTGATTCGGTGTTTCAAATCGGATCAATTGTCAAAGAAAGATCTTTTGTCAGGCCATCTTTCATGTATGTACTTTCTACCGCTTAGCGTGTCGCTTAAGTTTTGAAATCATCATAGTCTTATTTTATGGATTATCACTGAAATTTGATAATTACTTCTACTCTAGCCATTGAGTTTGGATCTTTTTTGTCTACGCGAATTAAAAAAGAATTACCTGTAGTTGAAACATCACGTGATCGCTAAACTAAAAAGAGGTAATCTCCGCCTGACTAAAAATAGTGATCATCGACATCAAACCTCAGACAGACTAATTTAATCATATTTCCAGGACTGGAAATTCGAATGAGGATGTCATGCTCTTGGACCTTGATCTATCCATTAAGATGACCTTCAATTGTCAACCCTCGTGAAGTTGGGCGCATGCGAACATTGGTGAATTAAATATTCAAAAGACGTCGCTTTCTAACGCATGTACAAGAAAAATGCAATTAAATACTTATGTAGCACTTAAGTTGCCCTTCTTTTCTGAAAGAGCACTCGCATGAACTCTATTTCGAGCTCGCCTGCATGATTTTTGCAGTTTTTTTTCAAATGGAATTGCGAAAATTATCACACAGTGCCTCATGTTAAGTTACTAGCTCTTCAAGAAATATGTGAAAAATCTCAGTCATTGAGCTTGCAGCAAAAACACATATTAATCGTCGGCCTTCCCTAATTTCAATCGGGGGTCAACCTCATATTTCACTAATTTTGTGGGACCTTTTCATAATAATCAGCTCTTATCCGTGATTGGAAGAGGACGTATCAGCGGGGGTTGGAAGCCTCCCTCATCCTCATGGTGTTAGTTATGTCCATCCCTACATAAAAGTAAAATTACACTCGGCAGTAGCTTGAGATAAGGATAAGTACACTGAATATCATTACGGGAGTGCACTGAATATCTTTCTCACGCAGCCAAGCCCCGTTCCTCCTCCCCGCTGCTACCTCGCGCTCCCCTCCACGTCATCACCATCGTCGAGATCGCCACCATCGTCTCTCTCCTCCGCTTCTTTAGCGAGCTCGATGCCTCACCAGAGGTCGACGAGTCACGGAAAACTCAAGGCCTCGCTCGCTTTATGCATGGGATTTGACTTGTGAAGAGAAGAAACTAAATCTTAGACAATAGAAAAGATCATCGGAAGAAGGAAGCTACAAATTCTCTACTAACATATCTTTCATGCCCCCACCATCTTTACCCCAAGTTTTGACATCTGTCAAGCCACACCAAGTGAAAACTGAATCTATCAAAGTTAAGAACTAGAATCTCCACAATAAGACAGGAGAAGGCATTGATTGTTGTAGCGCTGATCGGCATGCTTGCAATCTTCAGTTCATCCGCCATGACTGAATGCATCATCAAACCTTCCTCAACACCATTTCCAAGATCACCACCGCCTGAAAGATATTCTAAACACGCTGATTTCACCTTCATTTTCCATTTTCCATTTCAAACGAGGCGAAATCAACACCTGGCCGCACTCTTATTTCCAGCGCAAAAACTCTACTACTGTTTATCGATCGAAGGCGCAATGCACGATTACTAGTGAAATACTACAATAACCAATAGTGGGTTATATCTTTCCGCAAAATTTTTTATATTGAAAAATCTTTATCTATATCAACAACATTGGATCATATATCAATGATCTATTCTATTTATCAATCTCATATCAAATCAAATGACGATGATCGAGCGCAATTTAAGGAGGGTAGATCGGTGATTGAATTTGCCTCGCTGCTTTTTTGGCAAGTAAAAGCAATATATTTCAAAGATACTCCCAATCACTCATGTGAAATATGGAATTGTCAAAGTAGGAACTATCTAGAATCTAATTACCTAATATCTATAAAATCTACTTTCGATATTATTTCCAATCTCTCTTTTTTCAAGAAAAATCTCAACTTTCCCGTAAAAAACCTCAATCTTTTTCTTTCTTAAAAAATCACCAAATTTTAACTAGTCCCAAATCCGTGGAGGCAACGAGTGTACCAATTTAGGGTTTGGAACTATAGTTTTTTAGCGCCAAAAATCTCAAAGTAGTATACTTGTACAAAAAGTATATTAATTTTTGGTTTTAGTGGTCAAAAAATTGAATTGGGTTAAGTTTGTTACATGTGTACTAATTTGAAGTTTTTTCTAGTCGAAAAAATAGTTTGAGGTAAATTTATCACATGTATCGGTTAAGAGTTTTTAACGATCGAAAAAATAAATTGAGATAAAGGTGTCATATTTAAATTAGTTTGGAATTTTTCGTGATATTAACCTTTAGTTTTATAAGTTCAGGTTTTGTTTTGATTCATTATGTGGGCTAGGCTTGCCGTAAAAGTATTTGTGCGCTTTTTTCAGATTGAGTTTAAAGAAAGTTGGGCATGAGTTTTTCATTTGTTTCGCAAAAAATATTTTTTTGAAAAGTCATTTTCTAGGAAAAGGACGATATTTTTTTGTGTTTGGCCGAGACTTAAAAATGAACTAGAAAATGATTTTGTCCATTTGGCAAGGAATTAATTTTCTTAGGAAAAATTATCCAAAACATCAATTTTAGCTTTTTTTTGTGAAATATTTTTTTAAAATTTTATTTTTTATTTTTTTCTTCTTTGTCGGTCGCCAGCCATGGCCATTCACCCGCGGCTCCACCTTAGCAAATCTGGTGAGCTTGAGCTTTGCCAATGCCTCGCTTGAGACTTTGGAGGCCTCAAAGGCCTTGCCGGGGATTTAACCCAGGTATCATATACGCCTCCAAAATAAAGAGCCTTGAATACTAGAAGAAAAGCACCTATACCTAACAAGATTAAGTGAATACCCAAAATCGTGGTCATTTTATTTCTATCTTTCCATACATAACCAAAGAATGGAAAAGATTCTTCAAGAGTCTCAGGGCTCAGAAGTGCATGATAAATACCGCCAAAGCCTAATACTGCAGACGAAATTAAGTGAAGTACTCCAGATACAAAATAAGGTCACAAAAGGAAAAAAGCTAAAAAAACAGAAAGTAAATTATCCAAATAAAAAAAGAAAAAAATAAAAGTGGAATTAAAAATTAAAAAATTATTCACGTCGTTGATTTTTAATAAGAATTGGTTGAAAGAGATCAATTAGCAAATTTTCAAAAAAAAAATGGACTAAATTGGTCAAATTAAAAGGTTAAGAATTGAACTGGCCAAGTGCAATAGATTTAAGACTTTTTTGGTAATTTCTCTCGAAAAGTTAAATTCAAAATTTTAAACACCACACAAATATAAAGAGTATATAAGACTAATTGTACAGTAATGTATGACATATTTCAACAAAAAGAATGAAACTTTATTGGCAACTTCATGTGATTCGGTGTTTTAAAGTTGGATCAAATGCCAAAGAAAGATCTTTCGTCAGACCAACTTTCATGTATGTATTTTATACCGCTTAGCGTACAGCTTAAGTTTTCAATTGTCAACCCTCATGAAGTTGGGCATATGCGAACATAGTTCTATGCCAAACTAGTAGGACCACCAATTTGTAAGTATTCAAAGGGCGCCACGCTTTCTAACACATGTAAACGGAAGTTGCAAATTAAGTACTCGTGTAGCACTTAAATTGCCCTTCTTTTCTGAAAGAACACGGGCATGAACTTTGCCTCGAGCTATGACATGCCTTTTTTTTTAGTTTTTTTTAATCGAATTGCGAAAAGTATTTATCGAAGCACGCAGCGTCTCATATTATGTGACTAGCTCTTCATGAAAGATGTGAAACGATAATGAGCGATTAAATAATTAGGAAAAAGTGTCAGAAAATCCTAAACCTATATCACTCGTGTCAATTTAGTTTCCTCGATTTTGTTAGGGGTTATGGTAAGAACTTTTGGATATTTCAATAAATTTTAGAAATATTAAAAAGCTATTATTTTGTAACAGCTTCTTATTTTCATCAACTCGTAACTTTTTTTTTGTCCGTTATTGATAGATAAAGATTCTATAATGATTTTGCAACGATCATATAACGATTTTATAACGGTTATATAACAACTTGATAACGTGTGATTTATTTATTCATAAAGCATTCTCAATTACTCTATTTTGCGTAAATATATACGTATCGAACTTCAATAGATAGTATTGTATATATACCGAATTATTAAGAGAATTTCATGTCCTTCTCTTACTTTTTCTTATCTAGGTTATACACATAACGTTGTTCTTATTCTTTTTAATACTCGGCTCGAAGTATAGAAGACGGTATGGAGCCATCTGCTAACCTGTCGTCTACTGATCCATAATTTTAGAGATATAAACATGATAGGAAACTTCATGAAATAAGATTCGATCAAGAAAAGTCCACAATGTGGATTTTGCTCTTCAGACCCCTTTTCCAGCACGCGATAGGAAATTGATTTCTGCAATTACCTGTTTTTTTTTTTTGGTTACTTGAAACTCTTACATCAAATAGGAAATCTGGATTTCCATCGTGTATGTTCAGGTGCGGCGACTTCTCATATGATTTTGCTCGTCTCATCATCGTGTATATTCCGAATACGTGATAAAAATCAATTTTTACCGAAAATAAAAAAATTTCAAAAGATACCTAAAACATGTGGGCTTTGATATCACATGCAAGCTGCGATTATTAACCTTAAGAAGCAATCCAAGATTATCCCATTTAGATTTGCAAATCATAATGATCAAACAGGGGAATTTACACCTTATTTCGGATCCATCGTTCTTGATGCAGAATTGCGATGATCCGATGCACAAGAGCATTTTTTCTATGAACACCTTTGGACACCAACTTTAATGAGATTGTTCCTCATCTATCACTTCTAACGACTCTTCATGTAAAGTTATGTGAGCATTAGGTGGACTTAAGTTTTATCAACAGATTTTATAACCTATACCCTCGTTATAGAAAAAAGGTCTAACTCAATCTACATTATCCCGCCTCATTTATAATTAGAATTTTTTTTTAAAAAAAACTTATATATATGTCCTTTATGAGACAAATAATTAATTATAATAATAATTAATAAAGCCCAAATTAAGAAATAACTTCTGCATGAACCGCAAAAGAACAAATACATCCCCGATGACCAATTCGACAAGACAACAGGCACGAAAAATTAGTTCCAATATGCGACCGTTCTCTTGTTTTTTGAGCCAAGCACTCTGAAATTCTGAATGAAACCAGCTATTTTCCAATTTCCAGGGATTGTGACACTTAATACGGACTGAAGAGTGTCAAAAGCATAAACAACCAGAGGAGTTTCTAGCTCCGAGACACACAATTGCAAATTCAATCAGAGAATTGGTTATAGCAATTTTATTGCAAAATAAGAGAGACGTGATGCGTAGTTTATAACCAAGAAACTCACGGTGACCTCTTGCGTCTTTTTCTCCCCAAGGAGAATACTTTCTGGCAATTTTTACCCCTTAAATCATCCCCTTGATTGTTCTTCCTATCTATGTTAAGAAGAAATGACATGGTGAAGCGAAGCTTAGCATCATAGCGAGCAATATGAAGAACATAATAACGGGCAAAGAAGAAGTGATTTCTGATTTTCTGTCTTTTTTTTTTCCCGCCTCTCCCTCTCAACCATCCCAAAGAGGAAGATATGGAAAAGGGCCGAACTTGGGCTCGAACTCTTGAGTCCAGTGCGAAGCTTGGATCGTGCTTCGTATTTATCCAATTCGGTCCAACAAATTATGCTATGACATGAAAATACATTGCACATGACCCAAAGTAGTAGGATTGATTCTCATAGTAATAAAAAGTAAGAGTAAGATTCGTCGGCTTTAAAAACCGTGTGGGCTCAAGTCCCTCTATCCCCCCCAAAAAATGACCATTTGACTCCTTTATAGGCAAGGGTCCTTGCTTTCTTAAGCTTTTATGTCTCCAACATAGTGCGTAAACCTAAAAGAATTGGAAAAAAGGCCCATTCAGGAACAAGAATATGACATCGTGATTTGGATTAGATCTCGATGAAACAATACATCATTGAGAAGTTTATTTGTAATCCGATAGGGATAGTTGACAAACCATGCCACATAGATAGATGTTTGCCCCGATCCAATCGGAGGATTAAATATGTTATTGATTCGATGTTCCCTATAGGACGTGGTCAGCAATAATTAATTTTTGGAGATAGATAAATTGGTAAAACAGCAATACCCATGGATATGATTCTCAATCAATAAGGTCAAAATGATCTAAAAATATCCAATTTAGATATTTGTGCCCGTCGAGGTAAGGAACCATGATATAGATGTTTAGAATAGATTTCACTTTGGGAGAGTGCTCCTTATAAGAGTGACACAGAATAACTTAATTTGAGTTATTTCTTTATCTCTCCCTGAATGGTATGTTTGTAACAATAGCGACATAATTTTCTCAATTCCAATCGGCTAGGCCTATTATGTTGATCCTTTCGAGTAATATATCTAGAAAGACCCTTCGCGATGCCTATGGACACAATCTATTAGATTGTTGTATCGAGTAGTTGGATAATAATCTCTTACCATCATGGCATATTTTTATGGTAAAAGATTATCCATGCCGTATATTTATGGTAAGAGATTATAATCCAACTATTCAATCCATGAACTTTAGTATAATGTGCAATGTAATTCATAAATTTTTAATTTATCCAATGTGACATTTAGATTTTTTGTATATATTCAATTTAATTCGTGCATTATATGAAAATATTTAACATGAGCATGGTCCGGAAAGGGGGTTCCCACCCTAGTATCGGGAACCACCCACCTGGTTCCAAAAAATTAAAATCAAGAATCACCCATTGGTTCCAACTCGAGAACCAAACCCTCGGTCTGGTCCCTTCTCGAGTGGGTTCATGGAACTTGTCCCGCCAAGCAAATGGAAGCTACCTACAGCAGGACAAGGAGGCAATGAATGGCTTGAGGCGAGGCCATGAGTCGATGGGAGTTGAAAGTTGAGGTTGTGAATCGAAAGACGGAGACGAAGAGGCCGAGACAAGGGTACGTAACGAGACATGCGAGTTTCAAATTAGAGATTTAACATTTTTCATTTTTAAAAAATTTATAAATTAAGTAACATATATTAAATATTGTGGGTTCGGTCTAGGTGGGTGCGTGGGTGAGCGGTTTCACACTTGGAACCGGGAACTGAACGGATTCCCTCAGGAACTACCGGTTTCGGTCCGGTTCCGAGTGGTTCTCAATTCCTTTGCACACCCATAATGAAAGGGTAATAGTGAAGATTTTCATATAGTTTAGGGGCTAAATTGAACTTGTATAAAATGTCCATAGACTATATTGAACAAATTAAAAGTTCAAAAATTACATTGCACATTTGGCCACCATGCGAGTTATTTCGCTATTCGAACTTTTTATGTGAAGTCTATAGCCGGATATATGTGGGCGGAATGGTTTTGCGTGGATTGGCTATATTAATCGGGGCTCGAGGATGAGATTACTTGTGCTCCTGAGTATTTTAAAAAATAAATTGATAATACAACGTAAAAGGTCAAATCACCCTAATTTTCTCTCAATATGTTTGCTCATCTTAACGCAGTGACAGACTTCGGATGGGTTGGGACTCTTCCTTGGATCATTTACGGTTAATAACGGTCGACATTCTCAAATTAGAATTAAAAATCAACTCAATCTACACTAACCTAATTAATAATTCACTCTATACACTTAAAATATTATACTTTTTTCGCCAAAATATAAGGGACATGAGGGACTAATTTAAAGATACTCAACAGCGGTCTGACAATTTGCAGATCGTTAAGAAATTGTTACAATCGAACTCGCCCACCAGACCGATTCCTATGGACAGGCACGTACAGGACAACGCGCGGATCGGACAAGACTCTAGCATAGCTTGAAGGTTGTCGCCCTCGAGACGCTTTTGAGTGAGCACCAGAGCTGGTCTCTCTTGATGCTACATATGCTGTGACCGGTTTTGAGTTAAATGATGATCGGCCGGGAGAATTGAAACCGGACGATGAACGCGGCACCTAGGTTGAAGATTTAGTTTGCGGATCTTCAAAGATGTTGAATGCCTGCACGAGTTTCTATTCCCTAATATCGGCATCTCAAACAAATTATGCAGATCTATGTTGCAATTAAACTGCCATTGGCGAAGTTAATCATAATTTGAGCACTCCGAAGTAAGAGTGATCGGTTTCCGATCTAATTCGATTCTCCTCAAGAATCGAGAACCGGCACCGTTAATCTCGGTTCTTATTTTTCGGAACCGTGGACCAGACCGGCCACCCCCGAGATCGGGAACCGGACCAGACCGTAGATACGATCCGATTTTCAAACGGTTCCAAGTATCGAATGTGACAAATCTCTACAAATTTAGACTTGAAAAATTTCTTCTTATTTCCTTTTCATTCCAATATTTTTTTTCAGGATCTTATTTACAATAAAATTTACTTATATATGTGTGCACGTGTGAGAATATTCATCTTTGATAGATGAAAATCGGTCATCTACAATTTGTTATGAAGCTCAATCTGCCAATGATTAGAATTACTTTTAAAAAAAATTTAAAAAAATTTGACCGACCGGTCCGAGAGGTCCAGTCCAGTCCTATATCCGTGGAACCGGGCTGCCTGATCATCGATTCTAATTTTAGGAACTGCGAATCGGACTGTTCGCCTCTAGAGTTGGGAACCAGACCACCGGTCTCGGTCCGGTCTGGGCGATCCCAATTCGAGTGGTACGGTCCCAATTCGGGTGGTACCATTTGCTCATCCCTACTCCGAAGCGACCCATCGAAACAATATTCGTATAAATGGAATTCAAATGCATCAACCCCAAAAAAGGAAACGATCATCGGGTTCCAAACGGAGTTTCTAAGATAGCATGACGATGCACGTTAGACCTAATCACCTCGTGCTTTGCAAGGACTGGCTTACCTGGATCGTGCGAACATTGCTTCGCATTTATAGGTCAAAAGTGGGAACGGCACAAGATTATACCTAATCACCTCGTCCATCACGCGTGATAAATTTCCGCTCTCCACCTAAAGGATTATTTGGTTCAGTATTTGAAAGAGACTTTGAGACACTAAAATATCTTGGCCAAATGTAAATAGCATTTTGGTTCGTTTTTTGCTCAACTTTGGAGAAATGCTATCACATTTTCAAAGGTTTTTAGCCCAAAATTGCTCCGGAGGTACTTAATAAAGTTGCATTTCCGAAATACAACTACAATTTTTTTATTTTTTAATCTTTTTATTTTCCTCTTTATTTTCTTATTTTCTTATTTTTTTTCGTTTCTTGTGGCTTCCTCCTCCTTTGCATGCTGCTCCTTTCTCCGTCGACCACGGACCTCGGTGTTAGTGGCCCTTGGACGATTGGCCATGACACGCGGGCCGGCAAGCTCAAGCTTCATCGGATCTTGCTCGACCTTGGGCAAGCGAGGCTTGCCTTGCTAGATTCAGCAAGGTTGTGATGAGGCCAAGCCTGGCCTATGGTCAATCGTCACCTTGCTACGACCGATTGAGAAGAAATTAATGAAGGAAGAAGGAAAAAAGAGAGAAAAAATCAAGAAATAATTCAAAAATCACATTATTTATCAAGGGTACATTTTACAAAACGTTAAATTTTTTTTTTATCAAAGTTGCTTTTCAACATGCTTTTAAAATACACTTTACTAAATACTATTCGCATTTTGAAAATCTCCTTTAGCCCAAAGGTATTTGTATTTTCTCAGGGACATTTCTTAAAAGCTGAACAAAACAGGCTAAATGCGAGTAAAGTACCAAAAAAATTGTAAGCCTATCGCATTGGCATCATTCAGTCGAAATCCTTATAATTGAATCAATTTATTCATAAATCTTTTCACATCGTTACCAATTAAATCCATTTAATTTAGGCCCAAAATTGGTGGACGTGGATGTCGGCTATTCTACGTGCCACATAGGATGGCAGGCGAGCCAAATATCTCCACTAGCCATCACAAGAGGAAAACGAAGAAAAAAGAGAGGAAAAAAATAAAAAGAAAAGAAAAAACCAAAAATTGAAAAAATAATTAAATAATTAAATAACATCAACATCAATGCCGGATATACCATACAGGATGGCAAGCGTCCACTTCGGCAATTTTGAAAATAAAATGGCCGAATTTACTCAATTGATATCACTGTGAAAAAATTTAAAACTAAATTGGATCAATTTAGAGGTTTAATACTGAATTGATAAAAATGCAACAAGTTTAGAACTTTTTGGATACTTTCTCTCCAAAATGCTCATCTTCGCTCCTGAGTCTTGATTTGCAATCATGTGGGTTCGTTGCGGCGAGAAATTAGAGTTTTTTTAGAAAATAATATTTAAAAAAATAAATATTTACAAAATTAATTTTTTTAAAAAAATATTTGCTACTTTAGGTCTTCCCGGCAATTGAATTGCCTGTGGAGACCTAAGCGCCCGTGAGTGGGGCCCCTCCCCTCCCACGACAGATTAATTACCGTTGGAGGAGTGAGGGTGCAGGCCCCCTCATGGGGGCCCCACCCCCCACTCTCTCTCCTTACTTTTTTTTTAAAAAAAATTATAATATTAAATTAAAAATAAATTATTTAAAATTTTGGATCTTACATAGTTAATTAGTTTGCTTTACTTAACTGTCGAGCAAAGCATTTTAATTTTTAAAATTTATGTAAATATTTTTTTGACATTGCCTCATCACTTCGCGATCCCGTCGTAAATATTTTTTTACGTAAATATGATTACTTCACGTCCCCGCAAGCGAATGTTGTCGCCTCGCTCGTTCGCTCTCTTTTCCTGGAGTCGAGGCAACGAGCAAGGAGTCGAGGCAACGAGCAAGGCGCGTAAATATTTTTTTACCTAAATATGATCGCTTCGCGGTCCCATAAGCGAATTTCGTTGCCTCGCTCATTCGTTCGCTTTTCTCGGAGTCGAAGCGTGTAAATATTTTTTTTACATAAATATGATCGCTCCTTGGCCTCGTGATTGAACGCTGTCCCTTTACTCTTTTTTTTCGGAGTCGAGAGGCGCAAATATTTTTTTATGTAAATATGATCGCTTCGCAGTTCCGCGAGCAAATGTCGTTGCCTCGCTCGTTCGTTCGCTTTTTTCGGAGTCAAGACAAGTAAATATTTTTTTTACGTAAATATGATCGCTTCGCAGCCCCGCGAGCAAACATCGTCGCATCGCTCGTTCGCTCGCTTTTCTCCGAGTTGAGGCCCGTAAATATTTTTTTACGTAAATATGATCGCTCTGCGATTCCGCGAGCAAACACTGTCACCTTGCTCGTTCGCTCGGTTTTATTAGAGTCGAAGCGCGTAAATATTTTTTATATGACAGGATCGCAAAGCGACGAGGCAGCGTCGGAAAAATATTTACATAAATTAAAAAATTAAAATGATTTGCTCTACAGTCCAATGCAAAGCAAACAAATTAAAAATGCAATACCCAAAATTTTAAATAATTTATTTTTTAATCTAATATTGTAGTAGTGGGAGGGGACGGGCCCCACCTGCGGGCCCCTCTTCCCTCTCCCTCGGTTGCCGTGGGAGAGCGAAGGGGGACCCGCGAGTAGGGCCCCCAGGTCTCCTCGGGCAATTCAATTGCCAGGGGAGACCTAAAGTAGTAAATATTTTTTTAAAATTTAATTTCGTAAATATTTATTTTTTAATATTATTTTTGGAAAAAACTCCGAGAAATTACCTTATTGCGGATCCAATTAATCCGTCCTTATTTTTTCTTACTTTATAGCATCTATTATTCACTCTTTGTCCTAATTTCAGTTTTTCATGTAAGCAGGTGGATCTTCAAATTCCCCCTATCAAAGAAGGACGGATTGACGGTCGAGTCAATTTGAAATGTCAACAACATGAGGTGTTTTTCGTGTTAGCGTTGAAGCACGGATTTATACGGTCATAAGTCAGTTTTCCCTACTTCTAACCCTTCATTATAGGCGCAGTTGATTGGGATCTACGGATATAACGATTGGGAATCGAGTTTTAAAACTTGAACGATGTAAAATGCACATTAATTATATACGTCAATTCTGCCTAGTACTAGTCGATAAGGGTGGACGCGAGTTGTTGTTGATAAGTAGTCTGAAATCAATTGATTTGTAAGTAGAGGGTGAGCATGGTCCGGATGGGCGGTTTATATCTTGTCATGAAATGAAAATCGGGAATCGCCCAATAGTTTCATGAACCCAAACCCGAGATCTGAACCATTGGTCTAGTCAGATTCTCGAGTGGGTCCATGAGATGGGTCCTGATGAGATGAGACCATTTCGAAGGACTTGTAACTTTGTGAATGAGATGGGTCATTCAGCAACAAGCTGACAAGTAGAAAATGATTCTAGATGAGCGGGAGGAATTTTCAGTCCATTGATGAGTACGTTGCTCCATGTTCTGAAACTGATAAAATAATTTAGACATGACCAGGTATGATACACAAACGTAGTTTTGGTCATTCTCCTCCTCGAGTGCAAATGTAATAAACGCATGATTCTGGACAAGTGTTAAGGAGTTTTCAGTCCAGTCAACGGATCCTCCACTAGATAACTCAACGACCTCAAAATGAAATAGGCATAAGAATTGATCTTTTTACTCGAACTAGATAACAACCATGGGCGTGTGAACTCTGAGGGCTCTGTGGTACTTAGTCCGTACGTCAGCGATTCAGACACAGAAACATCCAAGATTGGGCTTCCAAATCATAGAAGACAAGAAACCCCACACAAAATGTTAAAAGGCGCGAGATTTGGTCCGGTCCACGTAGGCGGGTGGGCGGTTCCAAGAGCCCTCACCAGTTTCAATTTTTGGAACTAGAAATCAGATTGGTTCCAATAAAAAACCGTTGTTCCGGTTCGGTTCTAAGTGGTCCAAGCGATTCCCAGTTATTTTGCACACCTCTATTTTGCGAGATCTGTAAGGTGTTTCATAGTTACTGGAGACTTAAACTTGTGTCGTTAAAAGACAAGACCAAAAAAAGGCATTGGCCTATTGGGGCTACCAAGAATGATCGGGGGCCTAATACCCCGACCAATCCGGACTGACTCGCTCACGCTCTGTACCTTGAACTTCACCTTGTGCTCCTCAAGGAAGCATCCCAAATTGGAAGGGAGTCAAGAGACATTCGCAAAGGTCCGAGTAACTACTCTATTAGCGAAAAGGACAGGTTACCCTTTTGACACCATACTACGTGATATGGCAGATGCTGACATTTTTTAATAATATTTTGCTATTTTTTCGATTTTTTTTACTAACTTTTTCATTTTTCTCTCCCTTTTCTTTTCATTTTGGTCGGCTCACGACCCTTTTGTTAGCCACTTGGCCATCAAGCCCTACCTCGCCGCTAGCGAGGGTCGTGGCCCTCGTACAGGGCCATCACGGCCTCGCAGGCCGCAAGCAAGGCGAGCTCTCAAATCTGGCAAGGGCTCGCTAGGCCTCGTCAGCCAAAATGATGAGGGAAAAAAAGGACAAAAGGAGAAGCAAAACAATAATAAAGAAAATAGAGTAAAAGTAAACATTATGAAATTGTTGCATATATTATTGTGAAATGGCCATGTTAGCATGCCGTTTCAGATGTCCAGTGTCCATCTTAATAATTTCTCACCAAAATAGCCGGAAGGATTGAATTGGAATTACCGTGAAAAGGTTAGGAATGAATTCATACCGATACATTTAGATTTTTTTTTTTTTGGGTACTTTCCTCATGATACCTCATAAGCTAAAGAGCCTCGCCTAGTAATAATATCCGAAAGGGCAATTGCAAATGCAGGGTACTTGTCGAACCTACTTTCAAGGATTGAAAATAAACTATATTAAAAAAAGAAAAACGCATGTATTGGCAAAACCTGACTCCAAATTTATTGGGATCACTCCGTTCTTTCCTCCAAAATCCTCATGACTCATGGAAATACTCTCTAATTCAGCGGTCAAAACTTCAAAAAACCATGCGTTTCTCCTCCCACACACACTTTAAAAAAAAAAGAAAAAACAAAAACAAAAAATCTCACACGACTTCAACCGCGGTGCATTGCAAATTGGGCAATTTCTCAAGCATGTCGAAAGTAAGCATGGAGGCCCTCGGCTTCAGGGGCCGGACCGATAGCCCGGCCGGGAGAGGGCCCGGCGCGGAGCGATCGCACGCGCCGAGCCACTTGGCTTGCATGTACTTGTGCTTCCTCCACGGGCCCATGTGGATCCTCTTCTCCTTCGTGCACCTCTTGGCAGCCCCGCACAGGGCCTTGATCAGCGGACTCAGCCTCTCGGCTTTGCCGACGAAGACCTCCGGCAAACGCCCGATCAGCCGGTTGTACCCCTCGCAGGCTCTCGCCATCTCGAACTCCGCTCTGAAATTGAGCTCGATTATCACTCTCACCGCTCCTTTCTTGGCACTCGATTCATCCACCACTTCCAAGTACGTGTGCTCCCCTGAGGACCAAATTGAGTAAAAACTTCAGCAACTTGGTCATTGCATACAAACATTATTACTGAAATTGCAAAATCGCCCACCAGCTGGAAATGGATGTACTAATCAGCAATCAGATTACCATGACAGATTTGAAAGATTATGTGTAATTCGAAAATAACCATTTTATAATTACCTGAGGGGATATCTGGCGAGCTCCTCCATTTAGATTTGCATATGGCACAGTTGAAGCCATTGCGCTGGAGCCGGTCACAAACGTCCCGCCGCAGGCAACTCCGGCAACCCCCCGTGGCGGAGTTAACACAATCGCATTGCGAACCGTTCCAATTCAATTCCATCAAGCATTCTTTAGTGGCTTGCCTGATTCTGGACTCGATTGAACTGGTCCGACACAGCGTCGCCTGCAAAAGCGAGAATTGTTTCACCATCAATACGTATTCATCACCGGAAAAATTTAATCAAAAAACTTCCGACAGTTAATCAAATGATTGACCAGTTACCTGAACGAGATGTTCCTGAGACTCCCAGAATTCTCTGCTCTCTTCAGCGTTGGACGACCCGCCGTCCTCCTCCTCATTCGCTAGGTCCACGAACCCGTCGCCGGAGCCGCACGAGCTCTCCGGCGACGCCACGCCTTCGTCCAGAAACCCGAAGAAGACGTCCAGCGAAGTCTCCGGCTCGCCGGGGAACTCAACTTGTCCGTGTATATCCCGGCAAGTCGCCACAGTTTCGGCCATGGACGTTCTGTCGGATTGGAATGAGACGACCATTTTTTTTTTCTCTTTCGCAGTTGCAGATCCTTAATCACGTGTGTCAATGTATTTATAGCGCCGATCCGGTTTCGGTGTTCCCTGGTCGGTGGGACCCGCAAAGGAGGGGGGTTGTTTCTGAGGTGGACGAACCGGCCGCCGCGAACATGACTGTCCGTCGTGTGCCGACGTGGAGGGATGGCATTGGGTGGTTGGCGAGGAGATCCCCATTAGGTGGTTGGATCAGACGGACAGCTGTGTTCCACGTAGGATTGACCAATGAGATCGAGTTTTATTGTGGATATGCTCGAATATTCTAATTTTAGTATTTTTGGCGCTTTCCGTACTGTAAAGTCTCTCGCTTGCGCGTTGCCACATTTTTGTTATTTTATTCGGCCAACGGAATAATTAAAAAAAAAAATTGGGTGAGGCCTATCCAGATATTTGGATATTTGCCAGGGCGGGGTCCACGTCAATCATGAACTAAAACGCACAGAGCAAAGATGACACTAACAGGTAAGCACTCGCCAGCCGTCAATCATCCTCCTCAGGAAAAACGAAAAAACAAGTAAATTATGGGGGAAATAAAAGAATTAATTTACGACATTAATTATGAATTAGAATATCGGGAAAAAAAGTACTTATTACAGATCTGTCGTATTATTTGTGAATCAATGACGGGAATTAACAGAGCCCTCTACTCCGAGAAATCTTGGTTACGTTAAGTAACTCATCTAATCATCTTACGAGGAGCTCTTCTTTTTCGACTATAAATGTTGAAATCGTCCATTGCGATATATTAAAAAAAGAAAAACAATCAATTTGAAAACATGCAGCATTCGATGCTCATGGACAGCGATAACCAAAAGCACTAGTTGAGACGAAAGATTCGAAAATCTCATTAATCTAAAAAGTTTTGTATAGAGAAAATTGCATGAGAATGGAGGAAAATCTAGTGACATGTAAATAACCGAAGAGTAGGCTACATACAATAAAGATACATCTCTGCAAGAAAAGATAGAAGAAATTAAAATATGTAATTATAACAAGACTTATCTCGAGATACGAGTTAAAACCCTCTAACATAAATTAATTTTGTTCGGATTTGTGAATGCGAGTACCCCTTTTTCCCGAAGATCACATCAAATCCATTTGTCACCGGCCCGGCATGTCCAATCCCCAAAGACAACTCTCCGCAAAATTCTCATTTTATTACGCGGTACCACAAGTTCCCGACCAAGTCTCCATAACCTTCTCATTTTATTGCAATGTACCACAAGTCGTGCGAAGTGCAAATAATAGTCACTCTTTGGACCGCAACGCAATTATGCAACTAAATTAGCAACATGAGTTACCTCTACAAGTGTAGTAGCACCAAGAGTATTGTTTGCGTGAGTTTCTTAATATATGTTTAACCAGTTAATCATCCAAATAATCTCCATATCTAAACAATTCAAAGAGGGAGGAAAACTACCATATTAACCTTGAACTTATTCTGTGAATGTCGATTCAATTTTAAACTAAAAAATGCTTGGTCAATTTAATCATAAACTTTTATGCGAATTTTTTAATATAGCCATTCTGGCCAATTTTTCGGGAATGGCCGACGAGGCGTAATACCACGTAGGTCGAACGACGATAGCGATATCGAACTTTGGGAAATAGTTTGTCGGTATTACTACATCAAAATTGGCATAAATGTTCATGACCAAATTAGCAAAATTGTAATGTTTACAGCTGAATCAATATTCGCATAATAGATTTCACACTGATTGAGAAAATTTTCCATTCAGCGAGCACAAGGCCGCTCTTGAAATTGGTAGTTCGAAACTAAGATGTTGATGGGTGACCGGTCTTATCCAAAAACTGAGCGGGACCCCATTAATGTTTCCACTAGACAAAATTAACATGGGATTACATTAATCTAATACATAGTTAAAAAATTAAAAAAGACTTAAGGATAATGATCAACGGCATATTCCAAATCAATGTTGGGCCTTGTGCTCGCATCATGACAGAAAACCCTTGCAATCAAATTTAGCTCCGTTGGTCGAATGTGAATGCAAGCCATAATGGATCAAGAAGACAAAGATGAGGAGGGTAAATTTGTCTCTGTCTGTCTCTCTCTCTCCGGGAAATTTCCTTTCTTTAAGGATTATAGCGTACGATTGGCCTAGCTTTACTGGTGCTCGGGATCCCGGAATTAATCAAGTCGAGATACGGTGGGCAGGAGGGTGGTTTTGTGCGTTTGGTGAAAGAGATGGGAGGTGGTTCCGCGGCGGTCGGTCAAGAATCCTAGCGGAAGTGACTCGTGCACAACCGAACTCATCACTCGTTTTTCGCTCAGGCGATGTGGGATCCCGATTTACGTGAGTCTGATGCACGTGCATCATTGGATCATGTGAGTCCCAGATGGAGCCTCGCCACTTTCGAGAAAAAGAAAATAAAAGATGAGCTTTGTTTTTTTTTTTTTTTTTTTCGATGTTGGGTTATATGGATGGGCTGACCCAGCCCATTAGCCCCAAAAATCGATTGCAAAAGGTAAGATCATGTTTTTTGAGACGTCGTTAACTGTTGTTCATTCTAAAAAGAACAGAGAATAGTAAACGTGGAAGAAGGACGACGAAATTCCTCTCTCCCCATTTACCTTCAAGAACGGACGAGCGATCTCTCTCAAAGGCCGCAAGAGAGAACATTTAATATGTAGAAAACGAGGTATATCCGTTGCATGATATAGTTCTCCGATCGGTTATTCAAATTGATTTTGAGCTTGTTATTTTTGTATAATCCGCTCCGTATGTAATGAGAGTGTGTTTTCTTCAACCCTTTTTTATTTTAATCATTTGAGCGTGTCTCACGATAAGATGCGTTCCATGTTCAAATGTCAACATTGCGGTGCGTTATAATAAGCACGTTCAAAGTCACGAGGAGAATCATAAAATTAGAGGCAGGTAGAATATAATTTAGAGCTGACGAACTAAAGTCTTTGCATAAGCATACCCTCTTTTTAATTTTACCCCCCATTTAACTTTCCTTCTTTCATTTTCCCCCCCGGACTTCCATTCTCTCTTTTCCCAATCTCCTCCCAAACGTAGCGGCCAAACCTCATACGGACGCAAAGGTTACGTTCTTTCAGATTCAATAACCATTGCGGGCCGGAATTAATGAATATAAAATCACATGCATGGGAGTTCTAGTAAGCCTAATCAGTAATTAGCGCTCTTAATCTTGACGTGTCTTACAAGAAATTCTCATAATCCGATGTTTATATCACATCCGACTCTTGCGAGATCGGCATATCGGAAGATGTCTCGAAACAGCAGGGAGGGTTTTTCCTTTTTTAAGTTCTTGTCGCTCCTCCGCGTTCGGCGGGGCTCAGAACGCGTCTACAATGTTCCACCACGTTTATCATGACATGATGACAACATCGACATGGAAACCCGCTCTAATCCACGGCCCTTCGAGGGGAAAGAGGAAAATTACAAAAGGGTGAGATTAGAAATTGGGTTCAACCGAAGCATCCTTGTGCCTTTGCTAATGGCAGGCAAAAGTCGTGGGAATTATCCCATGTTTTTTTCAAGAATTTTTTGGACCTGTGGACGTCAATTTGCCAAGTCAACATCCTATGATTTTTATTTTCTAAAGCATCTTCGTACTATTCGCATATTCATCGTCTAAAAAAAAAAAAAAAAAGAGGCATGTAAAGCGTCGTTGTGGGGACGAAAAGAGACTGTGTAATTGAGTGGGAACATGTTGCTTTCCTTGCTACATTATAGAAGATTTTCGTGATTAAGCATGTCCTTTTCTAGGGTTACATGATTGAGGGTCATGTGTAAATTAATTACACTAATCTTGTCAATAATTCACACTCCCTGTGCAAGTGGATTTTCGTCGCCGTTTATCTTGTTTATCATGTGGGAGTACGTAGCGGTTTTGTTGCTTTCTACGGAAGTCGATGCCCTTTTTTTGTTTGTTCTAGCATTTATTAAGGTGTTGCTCGATGCCGAACAGATACGTTTGAATTTGGAAAAAAAAAATTGACAAAAATGGCCCACTGAATTTTGGCTCGACGTGTAATGTGATTGGATAAATTTTAATTTGTTCAATGTGATTCATGAAATTTAACCAAATATGCAATGTCGCCCACAAACTTTTTGAATAGTTCAAAATCTGGTCTCTGGACTATTTATACACATGCTTAATTTAGTCATTGTACTATTTCAAAATGTCCAATGTCGTCCTTACATTTGAATTGATGGACATACGACGTTGAATATTTTCAGGTAGTCCCAGAGGCATATTTGAACATGTATCAAAAGTTTATGGACAATGTTAGACAAATTTAAATTTTATGGACCACATTACATATTTAGCCAAAATTCATGGACCATTTATGTCATTATCCCTAAAAATGCTGACAAATTGTGGTACAATAAGTGGAGGATGTGTGTTGCAACATCGTTGTTAAAAAATTGAAGATTGTTTCGCGACGTATAACTTTCAAATGATTATATCATTTTGCATTTCGGCATTATCAAGCTAAGATCTTTCAGACAATCGTCACTCTGCAATATGATTTGTTGCCATGTACGGGTCGCCACCGATCGCGAAGCTAATCTCGACTTGCTTACCATGATCTTCTCCCATTTCTCGCTATCTTTCCGGTTTTTTAAGGTGGTCGCTGTAAATTTGCTCGCGCACGCTCTTGCTTTGGTCCCCTTTTCCTTGTTGATAGGGAACTTTTGTTTTCGAATGGGATGGTGTAAGCATCTGCTCGTGTAGCATTTGGTATTCGATCCTTTTTATCGCATGATGAGCCACGTTTCTTGCGATCTAGACTCTATCACAAGTTCCTTGGTATCAAAGTCAAGTTTGGCCCTTATCGTGTGTGCATACACCGGTTTGTCAGATTTCATATGTCATTGCTAATCCGGCTTGATTGACAATGGGGTTTATTTGCTCTCTATAATCTCTCTCCATCTATAAATTTAAGTTTGTGGAATTGGACTTTATAATAAAGGAAAATGCAATCTATACGAGAAATATAGTCTCGGTCTTCCTTTCTTCTTGTCTTAAATTGGAGGAGAAGAATGTCGATCGTTGGTTTAGATCTATGATATGAGAGTCATTTAAAAGTAGCTCAATCGTATTAATGTCTGCTTTGTTCCATTCCTTTCCATCCATTCGATTTGGGAGTTAGTGATGGGAAGAATGCTACTTTTCCATGGGCGATACATAAGCACATATTTGCCACATGCACATACATGAGATGTGAGATGAAAAAAAAAAAAAAAAGCCAGTCTTATTATTGTGATTCACTAGACAGCAATATGATATAGCAAAAATTCACGCTTATCTTCATCCTATCTTATGCTAGCTACACATTCGGATGACCAAACAGTATCTTATCTTAGATCGAAAGATGATGGGAGACAAGCATTGCAAAACGATATTATTGACCGAGATTGCTTTCAAAGGGTTTCATCAAATTCCCAACATCATCTTTCTAGATTCATCGATCCTTTTTTTTTTTTCCAATCACAAGTTGACGTATGCATGCCTTGTTGGGACGGATCTAGCATGAAATCTTAGTGGGGGCCAAGAACATTAGATTAAGATCAGTTGATGGACATAGAAACTGTATGCAGTGAAACATATATAGACTTAATTGTAGAGACATGATAATAGATGTGAAAATTATCAAAAATGTCTTAAACCTATTACAATTGTGCCAATTTAATTTTAAATTTTTTTTATCGATTCAATCCTAAACATTAATTTCGTTCATCCAATCATTTTTTGTCGGTCAGCACTGACATGAACGCCGATCGGCTGACGATGTAACATTTTAATATTATTTTAAATTTTCAAAATTTATTTTTATTCTTCCTCCTCTTCTTATGGCTGAAAGGTTGAGCCTCACCAGCCCAAATCTGGTGATGTTTCGACTGGCCTCGCTCGGCGACGACGAGGTCGAGCCCTCACCAGCCCAAATCTGGTGAGGTTTCGATTGGCCTCGCCGGGCGATGACAAGGTCAAGCCTTGCATATTTAAGCTGGCGAAGCTCGGCCTTGCGCAACCATGGCGAGCTTTGCCTGGGGCAGCGACGTCGACCTCACTGGCTAAAGGAAGAAGAAGAGGAAAAAGAAAAAAAAAAGAGAAAAAATAAAAGCATTAACTTAAAATAAAATTAATATAGGCTTTTAGCCAGCGGGCCAAAATTTGGTTGATGAACTGAATTGGTACAATTACAAAAGATTTAGAAATAAATTGGGAAAAAAAATTAGAACTGAATTGGCACAATTGTAATAGATTTAATACTTTTTCGGTAATTCTCCCGATAACAAATTGGCATGGGTTTTCAGAAACATGTTTATCATAAATATTTTCAATTGAAAAAAAAAATACCCGATGTCGCTGAACTAAACCATCGGTTTAACTGCTTCTTGAATTTATGTTGTTTCCTATTCACGTGCTTGGTCAAATTTCACCTATGAAATTTCGAGATAGCATTTGAGACTATTCTAAATTGAAGACGCCGTGAGTCGAATCAGGAACATGCGCTCGGAATCAATGGCCCTCCATCTAAACATTCCGTTCCGTAACGATAATGATATACAATTTTGGAGAATCCCAATTAGTTACAATACACATTGCGTACACCACCTCCACTGCACTTAAATTGCATATACACCCCCCGCAACACCCCCCCCCCCCCTTCGGATAAATGCCCGCTGATCCCCTCTCAGACTGCTAAGTTGGCAGGTATATTATGCACAAATTGCATAGGTGAAAGCTCCTCCATGTTTCATTATCATACCTTGTTTTGTATTGTGTAATACTTCTGGCACCACTTGATGATAAAGTTCAAAATATATTTAATTAGTTCTCATGTTGCCAAAGCACAATAATAGCAACATGGAAAGATTTACCTACTGATTGATGATCGTGCCACTTTATTGGTAAGTGGAGAAAGTATAGTAAAAATACATAGTGCGACCTTTTGTGTGCAATCTAGTTGGCAGGATGTGACAAGCAAAGCAATCTTTAGAAAGGATGTTTCTTTTTTTTTTATAATAGAAAGTCTGTAAAAGCTTCCCGAGCCGAGGGTTCGTATCTAGTATATTCAGATTCGGTGCGTAACTACAAAGGATGGGAGGAGTGGATCTGGATCATGATCATGATCATAATGCTAGTTGTGCAATCACTTAGAAATGTGAAGAATGATGAAACGATTGAATCGCCAGATTACCATATTATGAACACAGTCTATTTACAGGCCTCGGTCAAAAATAGATATAATCCAGTTCGATACACCTTACTAACGATCTAGACATGATATTGACCACGCACAAGAGACGTGTAATACACTAAATGTTCGAATTGTTTACAGAATATCCGATGTACTCGTAATTATTCGTAACGGGCACAACCGATTTTCAAGTTGCAACGTGTAGCGGCCTTGTCGTTTCCACGTCAATGGTTCATGAGAATTGGCCGGATTCTGATTGAAATGCGTGAAGTGTTAAAGAAATGAAAGTTCTAGCGCATTTGGAGATTTTGGTTATTGAATTCGAAGTTCAACGACCTGATTATAAATTTCTTCAAATTCAGCAACCCAAGCGTGAAATGTGCTCTACTATACTGGCAAAATTCGAAATAGAAAAAAAAAATCGTGTATTAATGTGAGCCCAAACAGTGTGATGATTAGTTATATCTGTCTTCTTCGTGACCCGGTTAAAAAGGGGATTAAATATGAGGGTGGATTTACTCCCGCCTTATTATTGTACGATTGGCGTAACATCAACATGGCCGGTATTGATCCCATAAAGAAGATTAAAGTTCTCAAAAAAGAAGTACCAACATGAGATTATAGAATAGTATAACTGAAGATAAAGCATGGACAGACAATTTTAATAACTAAAAGTGACGGGCTTTTTCTAACTTTCGTGGTACACATTAGAAATCCACATCTACACTTTTTGTGCTTTATAACTATACCAACCACGAGATCCGTTCAAGTCCCACTTGGCCGGATTTGAGGAGTGAAACTGACAACTTAAGAGGTGTTGCAAAGGAATGATTAATTAGCGTGTTCACTAATTGTGAATAACTAGAAAATGGAAGTCCCACATAATTACCAAAATAAAGAAGCCGAAGGAAATATCATCCCCTAAGAATTGCACATGATGTGTTTATAGGGCATAAACATAAAACATGTGTTCTTTTTTAACACAGTCGTGAGGGGTTATCTGGACCAATTTTCGTGCGCTTTAACTAGTAAACTCCATGGGCAATCTCAAGAGCACACTCCTCCACATTGATATGATGCATTTTGGATTTTACTCATAGAATGCTCCCATCAAGGTTTTAACTCAAGACCAAAACAAAAAAGAGTAAACTCTCTTGTCATCTTAAATCTTAAGGTATATTGACTATATTCCTTGAATTATCCTTTAAATCGGATATTTTTTTTCTAGAATTTAGTGCACTTTTATTGTTTCGTAAAATGTCACAAGCTTACTACGTAGAAAGTGAAATCTTCGCTCGGATATCAATGTAAATTTAAAAGTGCAACCATTTACTCCGAAGGTTTAAGCTGTTAAAGCACAGAAGGAAAAATAATTTTCCATCTTAACCAAGAGGCTTATTCCCGAATCATTTAGGTAGTAACTAATAATAGCATAGATTATTATTTAATGAAGGAAATTAGTGTCTAAACCTTACCAACAGATATATATATATATAAAAGCAATATGAAAAAGGTAGGAGCACTTCCTTTTCTTTTCTTTTTCCTCTCAAATAGCAAAGCAGCATTATCATCACATTTTGATACTTAAGATTTTACTAATGAAAAGTGAAAGTAGGCCAGTATATATCAATTGATGCACTTCACTAGAAACCTGACTGATAGTGATTATCACAATGTCATGGCCACTCCAGCAGTTTCAGAAGCTCGTGAGAATTGAGCAAATTCTGATCGAAATGTATAAATTGTATAAATAAACGGAACAACAATGAGAGAGTCCGAGATTTCGGTTATTTAATTCAAAATTCGATGGTCGGATCGTAAGTTTCTCCAAATTTAAATGACCACTCATGAAATTTGCTCTACATTATTATGGGCCCAATCCAAAAAAAAAAAACCCTCAAACTTTAGACTTTGTCCCAAAAATATTCATAACTTTTTTTTTCTCCTAAAAAAACCTCCAACTTTGACTTTTGTCCCAAAAATATTCACAACTTTTTTTGTCTCTTAAAAAACCTCCAACTTTTGAATTTCTTCCAAATCTACCAGTCCAATCACTAAAAAAACCCTTAAAACTCATATCGTAGAATTCCCGACGACCCAGATATCGGTTGTTTAGCTTATGTTGAAACTCCAAGTGATTTTCAACCGTCATCCGATGGTGCGGCCTTATCCTGAAACAATAGCAACCACCGCCATCGTCTCCTTACCCATTGATAGTCCTCAATGCCAATCAAGCCTCCCACCGAGGACCATCGTGTCAACCTTACAACTGTGACAACAAACTGCTGCCGACCCTGCCTCTGTGACGACAAGCTGCTGCCCCCAATACTTTCTTGTGATCATTATTTTGATAAAGATTTGAAGTATAAGAAGAAGATTCGTTAATATATTGTTCCTACTGAAATTTATATGTGAATCTCGAGTAACTCAATTATGTATTGAAATGAATGAATGCGGTTGTAATGTGTCAAACATTCTCCCTTTAAATAATTGAAAGTACATTTTGATCTTTGTCGAACAATCATAGGTTCAGTTCAACTGGGCATGAAACACTCTTTTTTTTAATGATTGTGGTGAATTTGGAACAAAATCAAAAGTTTAAGGTTTTATATGAGACAAAAAAAGTCGTGGACGATAATAAAAAAAAAAGTTGTGGATATTTTTGGGACAAAGATCAAAGTTTTAAGTATTTTTTAGAGAAAATAAAAAATTAAAGTTTTTTAGCAAACAAAAAAAAGTTATGGATATTTTTGAGACAAAGTTAAAAGGTTTTTTTTTTTTAAATTAGACCCCTTATTGTGGCTACGTATAGAATAATAATCGATTATGCTCTGTCCTCATCACGATACGATTGAAAAAAGATATTAAAGTTAATAAAAGTGCAAATATGAAATCATAAACTACTGTTACTGAAGATAACTTTGGAAGATGGCTCTAGTTAGAGCTATGGACTTTTTCTAGGTTTTGCGGTACACGTTGGAAATCCAGATCTGCGCTTTTTGGCTTTTTAACTCCACCCAGGATTAAAGTTACCCACCCAAAAAAAAAAAAAATTACAGTGCCCACATGAGATTACAAGCTTCCATTACTGAAGATGACCATGCAAGACTACCTTAGATACTAGAAGTGATGGACTTCTTCTAAGTTTGGTGGTCCACATTTGAACCCCGGATCTGTATTTTTATTTTTATTTTAGCTCTCTGCCTCCGTTAAAGCGTCTTATATTACTTGCCCGAGAGAGATTTGCATTCTCTTTAAATTCATATGATCTCCTTCCATATGTTACTTTGCACTTTTGAAATGGACATTCTAATATGGTGTTGGGACCAAAAAAAAGTGCGGTCCGACTTATTTCGACTAGTCCACCTCATTGGGCAATCTTAAGGGCACACTCGTTCCCATCGGCCCCGATACATTTGTGTTGTAACTCCTGAAGTGAATTATCAATTAAGTCAACTGAGTTTTTTTTTTCCCCCCAAGAATATACTATACTTTTAAGCTATGTTTGTTTCACGAAAATATGAATGATTTGAAAAGCATTTGTCTGAAAGCAGGCCAGGCCGCAGGCAATTCCTTCATCGAACCGATGATAACCCGAATTTCACGAAAGGTGATCCCCCTTTAAGGTCTGCAATTGCATCCAGTCTCGTCCCTGGTGGGCTTTTTGCTCTATCCTTCAGGTTTTTGCTGTTTCCCGATCTTGCATGAGTCAACTCCGAAAGACTGGAATTCAGACTTCTGTGATTGGATCAAGGCTTGAAGGGACGGACAGAAACGTACGATTGAAAGCCCGAAACTAATGCAGTCCGTTGTCGGTTAAAATTTTATTTGGGTCTGAACCTGAAATGTACTTTTATTCTGGGCCGAACTATGTGTTTTGGCCCAAGGTAAGTATGAAATTCAGGCTTTCTAAGCCCAGGCCTATGTCAAATTATTACATTTTAATGTATACTCATTAGGAAGAAAGGCGTATGTATAAGTTTTATTTACCTCCCTTACATTTTGAGTTTTTAGTAGCTAGTAAAAGTACGTATCAAAATTGAAGCTTCCATGCCCAAAACCAAGCACACAACACACTTCATTGTAGAATGGGTCACGTATGAAACGGATTTAGTGAGTAAATCGATCGGTTTCCACAATGAGGCCGAGTACGGTTTTTTTTTTTCCCATTGGTTTTGCAATATGGTCCTTTAACTTTGCAACTACATCTGTCACGTCCTTGCATCCGTATTCTTATCCATATGTTAAAATTATTGGCATCCCTAGAAGGCGGGCAGACATGCAGTGCTGCTATTGCACTAATTAGTAAGTTATCAACAAAGCAAAAAGAGAATATATATACCTAGAGAGATGTCCCCACTCCTTGAGATCTTGGCAAGGGGTGGCTTGGTCCTAACCAGTGGCCGGCGAGAATCACAATCTTAACACTTGGCGAGAATAAACGCCACGCCCCTAATTTTTACCCCCCCCCCCCCCCCTTCAAAATTGCCGTCTTTTGATTCTTAATTAGTTTAAACAGCAGTTGCTTATGGCGGGGGGCAAAAAGAGATAAGGACGTGACTAGGTAACCTTAACCTACTTCCTTACTTTTCCGAGAAATAAAATAACAGCTCGTTTGCAAATCCCAACTAGGGAAGCCCAAACCCTAATGTGCTGACTTTTTAAGCGCCCTGGTCCACGCTTGAAAACGCAATTGACCTCTTCAAATTCCTTTCTAATTAATTATTTTTTCCCCCCAAATTTGAACAGAACATCACACTTCTAGAAATGGGCAAAAATGTAAAATACACAATTCCCCCCCCCCCCCCCGCCCAAAAAAAAAAAAAAAAATTGATGGAGGAGTAGATGAGAATGTCCCCACGCCATGACGTGAGAAGCACACTAGTCCAAGATGGCGTCCATGATTGGTTTTACTTGCTTCCCCATCTCCAAACTCCAAACAAAATTTTTTATAATAACTATTACTCTATAGTCATCATTGTTATTTATTGTTTGCTTTGAATTTTGAGCAGGACCTCGAGCCAAAAAGTCTCCTCAAAAAACCATGGGGGCGACGACATGGTAGACAACCCATTCTTCCACGGAAATAAAAAAAAAAGTCAAAAGTGGGAATAATCGTTCGGACACTTTCACATTAAATCAATAAGATATTCTCTTTGTGACGTCCCCTGTCACTAGCTGTCTCCACATCATCACAAAGTCAATAATTAAATCTGGGAAATCAAGGCCAAAAAAAGAACAAAAGAAAAAAGAAAAAGGCTGGCAGGGAACTCTGAATTTGAGGATGATGATGGCGTCCTAACTCGTTCTTGCTTTGCAACTTTGTCCATTTGGGAGATAAAAAATGGTCAATCGAGATTGAAAAGGAAAATTCAAAAGGGCAAAACCCATTAATGTTAAACCCCTTATAATACGTTATAAATCAAATGGGAAATTCTCGAATAATGTGCTCTATATCTTAACATAATCTCGAGATTAGTAGTGAGAAAATGTTCTTTTTTTATTTTTACAGGTAAACAAAAAATACATGATTATTCGCACTTGGTGGAATATGAATCGAACATGTGCGAGCTTCGCAAGCACATGCCCCGTGCCGGACCGCCACACCGGCCTCAAAACAATTGAGAACATTTTTCTTGAATTAGCCGAAGGCCGTTTTCAAGTGAGAATGCGATGCATTTCCATCTTAACACTGGTTACAAGCGCTTGCGCGGCGCGCCCGTTCACAACAAATCGGTTTCAAGATCGGCCCTTATTCTAAATTTTGCTATATCCTGTCGTAAACTGTGTATTACTTAGTGTACTAAGTCGTGGCGGACTCTCTTCCTTACAAGAGATCCTATGTCGCTGCCACGGAAATGAAATTAGAATGAGCAGAGAAAGATGCCGACTATACATAAAGAGATAAATTCCAAACCGGAAAGATGAGCTACACTGCGAGCCCATCTGTTGGTGCTTCCCCTGGCATTGGCAGGTAGGCTTGCCCAGCTTTGAAGATATATGACATTCAATAGCTCTCCACAGTGAATCTACCTGGCACCATGAACGGACACGAGCTTGGACTTGGAGTCGACGGCTGCTTGGGGATGATCCTTGCCTGCTTTCGTCTTATCGAGCCGTGCCCTTCTGGCATATTCTTGAATTCGGCGGTCATGCTCTTCGAGCATCTGATCCACTTTGTTCGATGAGACGAGCAAAGGACCAGAAACATAGATCTTGTTTCCTCCGGACCCTCGACCGTACTGAAGGGAAAGAGTAAAACGAAAATCCTTTTATCAGATGATCAAGCTCGGGCATTCGGACACTAGATTTATGCGAAGTGGCAACGAACATAATCCTAAAGAAAACACCGCCTAAAATGTGATTTCCATCAGCAGCTCCATAGTAATAATGAACTTACGGTACGTTAAAGTGAGCATAGAATTGCTTTCAAAATCACCTAAATATAACATGACAAAGTGCCGCCAAGAAAGATTAGATGCAAAACTGAAAGATTGCTGTAAGAACTAACCAGAGCAGGTTCTTGGGTATTTGCATTTCCATCTTCTCTCAAACGAGAATCAATATTTGTGCGCACATGACTCCTACGGTCCTGCTTCCTCACAGGCTCCATTTCCCTTAAGGGTCCTGAAAATCTGCTTGCTTCGTTCGCTGATTCTGACACTAGAGGACCGGATTTTTGTTTATCTCCAGCCAAAGCAGTTCTACTAGCGACTAAACTTGACAGTGTTGATAAGTTGGGGTTTCTGGAGACAGTGATGGAGTGGTCAAGTCCTTTCCCAGCCTTGGAGAATCCCGGACCTGGAACTAGTGGTCCCGAATATGAAGCTCTATTTGGCTGATCCGCGTAATCTTTCCTTGTTTCCTTGGAAACTCGTGCTTGTTTAGGGGGTGCAACCAAGAATCCAGACACAGTTTTCTCTTGATGAGTGCCGAAAATTTCACTTCGGCTGTTTGAATTGGAATGGCCTTGTTTTACCTGCAAAATATCATTTTACATTACAAAAATGACAGAACAAGCTTTGCCAAAAATACAAACAGAACTCTCATTCCACATTTCCGCTAGTGGGATAAGCAGATTAGTTCTTGTATCAGAATTGTAGTGATTGGTTTCAAGAACTCCTTGCGTTATCAGAATAGTGAAAAGAAACCAAGGATGAACAGAGGTGCCAACAGGTGAACTGACTAAACCTCCTTTGGATGTCTTACAAATGCATATCCTCTAGACAGAGATTACAAGGGTGTATGAACTCCAAAGGAAGACTTTTATTCCGTTAATATCATGTAATGTGACAATAAGTGAACTACTAATCCACAGCACAAAGAGCTCATGGCAATTGCCCCCCAGGACAGTGGGCATTCAATCATTGATCTTAACTTTTCATGAAGAGATTTGTCAGAATGTCAGAACACAACATCCATACTCCATAATCTCCGGGTACTTTTATCTCTTAAAAGAAACGCAGGTTTTCTTGTATAACACTATACCGCCTACTATGTTCTAAATCCACATTGGTGACCATATAATGCTACCGATGTCTCGGCATGATATTAAGGTATCTATTGCAATCATCCTGGCCAGATACAGAGGTTTTCAGCAAGCATGGGTGATTTCGAATGGATGGTGATCATTAACAACAACAATAACATGATGCCAACCCAGGAGAAATAGCAGCGAGTGCAATATCTGGCAGGTCTCACATATTACACAGCAAACATAGAAATTTGACATGAAAGCCTTCAACTAAAAATTTCCTTACATCCTCATTGCTTTCACATTTACCTTGGAATAACTAGGAACCGATAGCTATTAAAAGAAAGGTCAACGAATGCTGAAACTCATACATATGAATAATGTGAGCTACCTGCATTTGTTGTGGTTTAGGATAATATGCAGTATTTGATCGTGAATCTTTTGTTCCTTTCTTTTCAAACTCATTCTTTCCTCCAGTCGCTCCATGCCTGCACAGATTTGTCAAATGGTCAACTTACAAGCACCAGGAACTGTGAAAATTACGTATTCAACTAGGGTTTACAAGCAAAATGTACTGACACGCAGAGGAAGCATATATTTTACCAGGTCATTTAAGCAATTTTTTTTTCCCGAAATTAGGTAAGACATACCTTCTTGCTTCCTCCTCCCGCAGTTTCATGTCAATTTCTTTGCTTGGTGGATATTTGGGCAGACTTGAAGGATCACAAGGAAGGGGACTCGTTGTAAAGAACTGTAAAAAATATTAACAAGAAGCGGAGGTGTCAAATATGGCTTAACGTTTCCATAGATGGTAAAAGATTATCCACGTAGCCTAATCTTAAATGGTTAATCAGTTGTCCCACTAGAACTAGAAAATCTGATTACCTCACTCATGAGAGCAAAAGCTGCTGTCCCTCTTTGCGAAGGATCTACAGAGATTAAGGTCTCTAAGAGTCCCAAAGCAGCTGGAGGGAGTTCTTTGAATGTCTCCGCGACACATCGTCGATAAGGTTGTGGAGGCTTGAAAACAGCTGCATGGGGAAGATGCAATCTTCTCCAGTAATCTTCAGTAGGTGAACCGCAAAGCTTAAAAATTTTATGCAGTTGCTCCACCTAGAAAATAACACCACGTATGAAGAAATTGGCACAAAGTACATATGCACCCCAAAAAACTCAACAAGAAAGGAAGAGAGTAAGTTGTCCTAAAAAATAACATACTAGCGCAAGAAAATGCTTGTTAGAGTTATGTCTATTACCAAAATTCAGGACTAATTTCCTAGAGCAATCCACATATGCATACAGGATACATCTTTAAACATAAAACATTTGAGCGCATGCGGAGATTTTAGAATGGGATACCTCAGTTTTCCCCGGCAATATAGGCTTGCCACTATAGAGTTCACCAAGTATACAGCCGGTGCTCCACAAGTCCACCTCGACTCCATAGCGAGAAGCTCCAAGCAAAAGTTCGGGTGGTCGGTACCATAAAGTTACCACCCGGCTTGTCAATGGAGCAGTCTGATGAGGATCAAAGACGCTGGCTAAACCAAAATCCGCAATCTTCAAGATACCATTGTTGTCAATGAGAAGATTAGAGCCCTTTATGTCCCGGTGTAGGATCCCATGTTTATGACAATGATCAAGACCGCTTAGAAGCTGCTTCATGTAACATTTGATCTACAATGATCATGGACAAGAGTTAAAATATGAGGTAGCCAAAAAAAAGTCTTTCATCAGCTTCATAAGCAAGCTTATGGAAATACCAAAGCTAGTATCAAACCCATCATACAAGTACCTGTGGCTCCGAAAATTTTACACCAGGCCGCGACGCAAGTCCTGTAAGATCATGCTCCATGTACTCGAAAACAAGGTATAGGCTACAGGACATCCTTGAAGTTATCAAGCCTTCCAGCTTTATGACGTTAGGATGATCAAGCATACGCAAGACATGGATTTCCCTCGCCATGAACTTGACGCTCTCTGCGTCGAGGTTATCAAACCGCACTCTTTTCAGAGCCACAATTTTGTTATTAATGACATCACGTGCCCTGTACACGCTACTGTAAGTTCCTTGGCCAATCTGTAACAGGCAGATCAAGTCATAAACAAACGAGACCACAATAGATCTGATGCGGAATTGTAGTGTTATACAGTAACTTCGTTTTTGCCGATGATTTGTCATCATTTTAGGAAGAACTCTTTCAAAGAAGAAGTAGGTGCCGGGATGCTCAACAGACTTCATGCATATGTACAGAACTCATTGTTTTTTTTACCTCCAAAGTCTACCAAACGAACACGATTAAACTCATCTATGATCAGGAGCAATCCAAGGACGAAAATAAAAGAACAAACAAACATAAGATAACCGACAACTACATGATCAAGAACTAAACTTACTTTGTCCAGCTTCTCAAAAGTGTCCGCCCGTCGCGGAAGCCATCCCTTGATGGCCTCCCCCGCCACCGCGGACAGCCACACCGGCCATCCGGCTGCCACCTGCTCGCCCTCCGCCGCCTTCGGGACCCGACCGGCGCCTGGGCGATCGATGGCCACAGCAGCTTCTGCTCTCTCTCTCCTCTGCTTCTGAATATGATCAATCTTCTTCTCAATCTGATCATCATACAACATGGCAGACCCGTTCAGTTTCTTATTATCGATCAACATAAGATTCACATCACCCACTTTATCCCTTGGCCTGAACCCATTCTCTCTCCTTGATGAATCCAATCTCGAAGGTTTCGCTTCTGATAATCGCCTACTAGACGACACTCTATCTTTGGGGCTCTCTCGGCTGTCGTCAACCGCTGAACTCTTTGAATACATGCAACCCATGCTGCCACAATCAATAAATCACTCCAGAAAGAATTGATCTCCACAGAAATCACTCAACACCCGATACCCATCACGCAATTTCTCAAGAACTCCAATCTCTTTCTATGTCCATAAAGAGGACTCGCGAAGCGGATAAACAACGAACAGAGCAGTCGTACTCACCCAGCAGGAAATTACCCCAGCGGCAACAAAAGAGGAAGACGCTGAAGCCACACCCAATACCAATACACCAACTATACCGCCACACGAGAAAGACCGAGGGGAGGGTCCTATATACAGATGTGAAAAGAATTTCTGACTCGGTGGTGGTGATAAAAAAAAATCCAATCTTTTTTGCTCAGCCAAAGATGGAGACGGGGGATACTGAAGGAAAAAAAGTAAAAGAGGGAAGGTATTTTAGCAAGTCTACCAAGAGGGAAATGAATAAAGGATTGATTGGGTTCGGTTTGATCGTTCAACGCGCATTCATAATAGTCTGATGACGGTGCGTTGTGTCCGTGGCTAACTATAAAATATTACCAATACGGCTTTCGTTGGGCATTTCTTTAAAGTGCCAGACGGCTCTGCCTTCTGAGTACTCGGTCAAACACCCTCTCTCCCCCCTCTCGCCCGCAAGGGACCAAAGACTCCAAGGCTGTCGCCATCGTCGCACTGTCTCTCTTGCGTAGTTTCGCCACAAGTAGAGACGAAAGCCTGAACAGTTGGGACTGGGAGGGAGGATTTGGTTTTGGGTTCGATCAGATTAAAAAAAAAAGACTGAAGCTCGTGGTTCTGTTCTGTTCGGACTTGACGCGTTTCTTTTCCTCCTCCGTGTTGCCCTGTTCCCGATGTTTAAAACCAAACCGACTCGTGCGGCCCGGCCCCTGTGCTTTTATTTGTTTTTTGGGTTGTCTTCCTTTGTCGTCATCGGTTTCTTGTGAGAGTGACTGCGACCCGGTCGTAGGGGCCGAATTAGGAGTCTATGTTTTTCGATCGGTTAGCCCGCCCAACCCGTTTGTCCTTTCTAGTCATGCATCACTTGCGGTCGTTAGCGATTTCGATGCGTTTTCATTTTCACGTATTTTTAAGTTTCGAGTTAGGGGTGAGCAAAAAGAAATCGATCGGATCCGTTCGATTTTTTTTTTTGGGGGGGGGGGGGGCGAGGGGCTCGGTTCCTAATTCTATAGAAGCTGAATCAATAATTGTCCATCTGATTTCTAATTTCGTGGGTGGAACCGTCAATCCAGACTGATCGGACTGAGCTAACTATCTATTTTAAATTTTTTTTAATTATAATTCTTAAAAAATCTATGAAGCAACCATTTAAACTCTTATCGAGGGTATTTATGCACATTTAAAGTGCGAATATGTGTTTCAAACACATGCAACTGATTTCTCTTGACAGCCCGAGTCGACTGGATCGACGGTCCGGTCTTTAGTTTCAAGATAGGACCAGATCAGAACCAATCACCCATAATTCAAATGCATTCTTAACTTTGATTTGTTGGGGTTGAAGAGAGGATCTCGCGAAGGGCTCTGTCCGTAGTCCCTCGCGACGGTGTACAATGGCAGGGGGGAAAGGGCAAGCGATTTAAAGACTAACTGATGATACGACCTGCCGCCAAGGGGGGGACGAACAGATAGCAAAAATTTCAAAGTCTTTTGTGAGATACTTGCTATTGCCGCACCGGACACGCCTCTTGATGCCCGACGGCCAGGGACGCCTCTTTCTGTCCAAATCGCAGCACGAAGAAACTGGCCAACTTTGTCGTCAAATCTTTATGTTAGGAAGGAGAGGATTACACATGAACATTAAAAACGGCCAAAAACCAGACATGGCTCTCCACAAGATTTTGTGTTCTTTGCCGTTATTATCGTTGCGTGTGTGTATTTATGCCCCTAAAGATTTTCATAGACTTCATTTCCAAAAAGAGGGAAGAGGACTTAATTCGCTCATTAGTTGGCCGGTCAATTTCAATTTTCCCACTTTTAAGGACGTGTGTCGCACTTCTACGTGGTCCAGTCGGTCCATTAGTTAGTGCTAAATCTAAGGATGACCCCCCTATTCCTCTTCAAGAATTGCAATCTAAAACCATTTTTTTTTCTAATCATGGAAATAGGAATGATTTACAGTTGTGTGTGTGTGTGTGTGTGTGGTAATCACGAATGCGGATTTCCTTCCTTTTACGCACTTTGGAATATTGAAAATTTAAGTACAGAATTTTAAGTGCCGGCAATCTTAGATGTTGAAAATGGAAATAAGATACTGTTAAATAATTGTTTTGTGAAAGTATGAATATAATTATGTTCTTACTTAAACATGAAATACGGTGAAGATTTATAGGTGGGTTTTAAAAAGACGTGAGCGGTTCTAGATTCCGTACATGTTTTATTTGAAACTTGGAAACTTCTCGTCGGAATAGGTTTCTCATAAGTTTTATGGACGATTTCAAGGTCTACCCGTATTTCACATGTATTCTTAATTGGAGTGAATGTTATGCTTAGTGTCCGTTAATTAGACTATGGAGAACTACTGATACAGGCTAGAAAGGCAGACACACATATTATGATCGAGATAATTGTTGGCCAATTCTTGACTTGCAATTATAATGAATTATCACATTTAATGACCATTACTTGCTTCTCTATTCTACTTGACCACAACTCATATTAAGACAGACGACTAAATACGAAACAATAACATAGTAAATATATCAGTCATAAATATCTTCAGAAGTGAAAAATCATACTAGTTGTTCCTGATATCAGAAAACACAAAAACTTACTACACATTTCAAGTTTAAGGTTCTATCTATTGGAACCTGAAACCTATCTATCTAAATAGATTCTCCAATTTTTGAAATCTGAAAGCTACTCTGCAAATCCTGAAACCTGAAATCGAACAGATTCCCTACAGGTAGTTATACCTTGGAACCATAATCGCCCTTAGATTTTAGACTTTTAGCAATATAATAAACAAGATCTAATTCCGATCTAGAAGCCGTATAGTCAGTTGAAATACAGAGTAACTCCTTCATTATATGACCAATCAAGTGATGCTTTTGACTTAGTTGAATCTTGAGTATCAAATTTGATTACAGTCGTTGAATGTGCCTAACCTTGATTAAATGACGAAGGCATTCATATTCAACACCTATCGGACCTATTTTACAATGCATAAATCCTAATTCTAATCACTTTAAAGACAAGAAAGTGATCTATCTTAAGAGAATGATCTTCTAGATGAATTTCCTCGCGATACTTTTCAATTCCCATGGTTTCGGTCGATCGCCGTAGTCCCTCTTCGTTCAATTACCCATTTCTCTGTCTCTCTCGTAGCTAGATGTGACTCTCACCAAATCATGCAATAAATAAACACGGTGCTAATAAATTTCGAGAACCCAGCAATATTCAAACGAGAGCTGTTTCTAGGGTTGCGTAATAATCGCAAACCCAGCGGAGAGGACATCAACTTCCAAGTCATGGCAAGTAGAGACTTTTTCAATATATCAAGTCAACAACGACGACCCTTCATTTGTTTTTTGCACGGAAATTTCTTCTAGAAATGTACACACACACATGCAGATATAGTACAGTGGGGCACTATACTTAGGGTTGGTGTTTTACATGGAAAATCATGGCGTATTTATAGAATTGAGTTTTGGCTAATTATGCGTTTCATGCAGAATTTCCAGAATTTGTCAGACGTTGCTCCACTTACCGGCTGAACTATTGGAGCCATGTGAACATGATGGATCTCAATTTTATTGCTTCAAGTGTTAGAAAGCGAGTCATAAAAGGCGGTCAAACTTTTAGATGAGCACTCAAAGGAAATACTAGTGGGTAGATTTGACACTATGCTAAATTTTTCTTTGTTGGACGAAGATACTACGCTATTCTTTCTTTTCTTTTCTTTTTGAAAGAAAATGTCACTCATATATTAAAATAATATTAGAGAAGTACGTATAAGAATTTCAAATTTAGCAAATTTCAAATAACTATCGAATAAAACAAAAGCCGGAATGCGAATAACAAAGCATAGTCTGCAGCCAGAAACGCACTCATATCCCTCAAGAGCACATCTGCCATTATAAATGTTTGACGTGCGGTCACCCGATTCGATGATGTGCACTCGTCGGTATCTCCCACTCCATTTGCAACGGCTTGCGGTTCGATCTAAATATAATATCCTCATCATCGTCGTCGTGCAAAGATATCAACATCGAAATATTGAGAGAAAATGGATCAAATATTTGTAAGAAACTCCTGGATCTATAGCCATATTGGGTTCGGGAGAGTACAATCTCCAAAACTTTACCTAAATATAATCGGGAGAAGAGAGCATCCTAGGAGAAGTTATGGAGTTGTGTCACCAACATCCTTCTCGGTGATTGTTAACTAGCTAAATGATTGAATTGGTCTCCACGTCACAGAAGATCGGCTGCAAAAATTTATTCACACACAACCTCCCATAGCAGATCGGGAAATTAAAAAAAAAAGATATAGGGCTCCAAATGAAGGAAGAGGGAGACAGAGGGAGAGAGAGCCCCCAAGGGACGGCACTGCAGAAAGGCAGTGGCTTGAAAAGACAGGAAACCCTAACCTCCCCGGGAGAAAGAGAGAGACAAGTTTTTAAGTCAATGCACTATGCTAATTAAAGAGGTACAACTTCGCCAACTTACACATTCGCAGTGTATTTAGGAAGAATAAGTTTTGTCTTTCACTTTATTGTGAGCTTGAAATGTTGTATTGCATGTAGATGTGATTGGTATATGATTCCCAATTAGAACAATGATGAATAGAAATTTAAAGGTAAAAGGCTGTAAATGATGGAAACTGAAAAGATAACAATATGATAATATTAACAATCCGAGAAAAGCCCTTACCAAAAAAAAAAAAACAATCCAAGAAAATTACATTAGGAACATGAGAAATAATACTAAAAATTCTTAAAATTATTACATTGATATCAATTCCATCCTAAATTTTTTTTCATTGGTGCCAATTTTGATCAAGACGTGAATGATGCCGATGATTCCAAGCAAGATGAGGATATTTTTATATTATTTTTAAAAATATATTTTTTGAATTAATTTTTCCTTTTTCTGAAACTTTGGCTTTGACTAGTGATGATCGTCGATAACCCTCTCCCAGGGCCATTGCGGCCGGCAAGGCCATGATGTCTCTAGGCGAGGCAGCCCAAGGGCCAGCCAGTCCTCGGTCGGCGATGGCAGGCTAGCCCTCGCCAACGGTCGGCAAGGCTGGCCGGCCGGCCCTCGCTTAGGGGATGAAGAGGATTGCGCGCGACACTTGATGACCAAATCCAAAATTTCAGGAAAAAAAAAGGCAAGAAAATAATTGAAAATTAATTTTTGAAAATTTACTATTAAAAATATCCATGTCAAGATCAGTCGTCCTATGTGGTACTGCCTGCTTTTGCATCATTAATTTTTGTTCAAAATTGATTGGATGAATTGAATTGATATCAATACTAAAAAATTTAGGATTAAATTAGTCCAACTTAAATATTTAAGATCGAATTGGTACCGATATTAAAATGTTTACCAAAACAATCGATTTAGGATTTTTTTTTTTTAACTTTTTCCTGGAACATCAAATATATAACCCCGCAGATTACAATCGTCCGCTAGTAGGTATTATTTTAAGTACATTACAACCGCACTCCCGAGTTTCCAGGCCCCCTATTTGCACGCCATGTCATCCACAGACGGCTACAACTTCCAAGGCCATTGTGTCACTCAATCGTCGCCTGGTATCATTGCTTTCGGTCGATATTTTTATCATCGATTCTCCCCTTGATTCCGACACTCGGTCGATGAAGTTTGTTGACGCCTTTTCTAGCTCAGTTGATGAACTCCATTGAACAACTCTCAGCTACTTTCCAAATGTCGATTCCACATAGCGATCGATGATTCTCCTTCATGTATGTCGAGATTCGTGTTATACAATTGAGGCCCTTAATTGGTTTGCGCCACTTCCATCGACTTATCTCCCTCTATCTCCTACATTTCGTCGCTCCTCGATAGCTTAGTTTTTCATCTGTCGAGAGCTACTACGCATTATGATCATCGACAGGTGGCCTTGTACGCAATTGCCAATAGAAATTACACAAATGATCGATGTTCATGCCGATCACATCAAACAAAATCAATTAATTGACTAAATCCACTGCTTCTTCTTTTTTTTTTTTCCTTCGATTCGAAAGAGTTGGTTATTTTTCCCTTGTGTAAATAGTATAGTTTTGAGTGTGGACCATCAATATTCTGTTCCTTTTTGTTTTTAACCGTAAACGTACAAATACGAGTACGTTTACAATAATTTTTCAATATTTGGTACCTTAAGATCCAGAAGTCTTCTATGAAGCTGATATCTATAGTACACATTTACTAACGTTGGATGACATGATATTAAACACCGTTGCCTGGAAAGGTGTGAACCAAATATAGTTGGTGACTAGCAAAGCCGCCAAAGGCTCTAAGGAATAGACAAGCGCGACGAAAGCCGTGTAAATCAAACGAGTCCAGATCGAGACTCGAAAGCCTAAAACGACTTAGCACGTTCAAAAAATTTATTTTATTTTTTTCTAATGAGCTAAATGGTTTCTTCGCGTCGATTGAATGCATTCCCATGCGTACGTCTTCCAGAAAAATAATAGGACATATGTAAGTATGAATACTGGACTTTTTGTGACGTACTCCACATTTTGGTTATTCCCTGTGGACGACGCGATGCATGGGACACGTTGCCCACTTGTGGCCACCCACAATGTTACACACACTAGGGAACGAGAGAAGAGTCACCATCTTTTGCTCGACCCTTCAAAAAAAAAAATAAAAAACATTATAGTCCCTATCGTAGTAACTTAACTTAGTTCCTCGACTTTGACTAGGTACAATATTTTGTTGCGCACCCAAACAAAACCACTTTGGTCATTGGGCGTTCTCATTTGGAATTTCTCGAGTATTTGGCCTCCTTCCTTGACTCTTCAGAACCGGCGTTCATATTTTCGGTCTCCACAGTTATTATATGTATATGAGTCATATGACTATACCTTGTTGCCTTCTGCACATAAAAGATTTGACAATTGGGAGTGCTATTTAGCTTTTGGCGGGATAATTACTAAAGAATTCCTAAACACATGTGCATATGCCAATTTAGTTAATTTGGCCAATTTAATCATAAATCTTTTTAACGATTTACTAATGGAGTCCTTCTGTACTAATCTTTTTAACGATATAGTCAGCATTGAATGAATGCTTTATTGAATAAGAATAAACTCTTCTAAAAACTAATTTTGTTTCTTTTATTTATTTATTTTTACTTTGAATTTCTAGCCAGTGGGGCCCCGGCAATGGCCAGCAACCCTTGCGGTCACGGGAAAAAGATAAGAAAAAAGAAAAAAGAAATTCAAAGTTTTCTCTTTTGAAAAAAGAAAAAAAAATCATCCATATCAACGTCGACCATACCACGTAAAACAGCCGGCATCCATGTTAGCGAGTTTCAGCCAATATTGATCATAAGGAATGCACGAGCGTATCCTCAAAAGGTTTCTGGCTAATTGAAAAAAAAAATAAAAAATTTATGACTGTATAATAAGTTTAGTATTTTTTCGGTATTTTTTCAAAGCTTTGGTTTGTATGTAACCCGTTTTTTTTTAAATGTTTTAATATATAGTGTTTGGATTCATTTGTTTGTATTCTCAGTCATAAGAAAAGAAAACTGGTTAACTAGTTCTCAGTACGTTCTAAGGAATTCTTTTGGCAATAACAATGTTTGATCACGCAAAAGTGATTGATATATCAGGAAGAAAGAAAAAACATTTGTGCCATGGCCCAACTCCGTTGGCTTATTCCCAAACATTTCCACTCCCTTATTCAGCTTTTTACGTACATACAAAAGAAAATCTGTCTTAACATTCCAAAGGACCAATCCGCAGCCGACACGTGGCGATTATCGGTAGCTTTCTACCGCACTTTTTTAATGCTGCCTTAGAATACAACCGCTCAACAGACTGCATATAAGAAACCTAGTAATTCAGCCCATTATGCAGGCCCATCTTCTTCCAAAGTCCATGTGCGGCCTCTAAACTCGATTACCAAGCATGTAATTTTCTTTAATCCCCCCCTCCTCCTCCTCCTCTTCTTCTACTTCTTTTCAATCTTCTGGTAAGTCTTTAATTCTTTTATGTCAGCACTCTACTTCCTCAACATCAACATCAACAACACATTTATCCCAAATTAATTGAGGTCGGCGGTCGATGAACCCCAAAAAATCATAAAAATAAAAAGCAGAATCAATAAAGGGAAAAGAGATAAATGTGTAAAAATAAATAAGTAAATATATATGTGGTCGTGAGCTAATTTAACCTATTTATTAGGAAGTTTTATTGTATATATTTCTTCATAGTATAGAATCCTTCTTATTATGTATCTCCTCATTAGGGTTATCTATTGTCCTATATATATATGACATGATTGAGTATTGTAAATGTATATAAAAAATATTTATTGAATAAAAAGAAGAGTTTTCTTTTATTCATGGTATCAGAGCCATAGGGTTTGATCCTTAGGGTACTGTACGTCAATCATCGACTACGGCGGTCCCGCTATTGTCGTGAGATTGATTTCCAACGTCCTAATCCTATGCAATTTCCGATTGATATTCAGAGGTATAATGCTATTGTCCATGAAGATCGAGTTTATATCTTTTTGGACGGTCTTGATGACCGCTTATGCCAGGGTCAGGCGAGAGGATATGCGTCAATCTGGCATGCTCTCCACTCTCATCGAGGTCGCATCTGGTTCCGCCAAGATGTTACAACGAAGCAAGTGTGATTCGCACCTCTAATTAGTGACTTCTGCCTCGAGAGCTCGTCCTAGACTTAGTATGCAAATTCAATTTAAGGGGTGCTTTCACTGTGGGAATCTTAAACATACAGCAGCATCTTGTTTTAAATTACATGGTTATTCGAATTGGTGGGATGATTTTCAGACCAAGAAGAAAAAATCGGGCTCACAGAAGGGGCGAAATGGAGGGCAAGCCTCCTTGGTGGCTAGCAGCTTGTCATTAATTTCTATGGAGCCTGAATCTGCTAATGTCGAATCTCCTAAAGATAATTGTGAATTTTTCTTTGCTAATGGACATGGCGATGGTCATCATGGGTGGATAATCGATTCTGGCGCTACTAATCATATGACTCTAGAATATGGTGACCTTTTTACATCGACTACACCACGTCAAGATCATATTTACAATGCCAATGGCTGCGGACCCTGTGTCTATCACGCCTTCTTTCTCTATCTTATACTTTACTTGTTCCTATATTATCTAGTTGTTTGTTATCAGTTGGACAGCTTACCAGTGAGTTAAAATGTGTTGTACTTATGTACCTTGATTTTTTTCTATTTCAGGACATTCTCACCAATGAGATTATTGGGCGTGGTACTAATAGGGATGGGCTGTATTTTGTGGATGACATTACTTCTAGGCGGACCCATTATTCTCATAGACAGTTAGCTCAAGAGAAGGAAATTTGGTTATGGCACCGTCGTTTAGGTCACTCATCTTTTGGGTATTTACAACATTTGTTTCTCAAGTTATTTTATAGTCTATCGAATTCTAGTTTTCAATGTGATACTTGTATTTTGGCAAAGAGCCATCGCACATGTTTTCCTCTCAGTTTGAATATCAGTTCCACTCTTTTTTCCTTAATTCATTCTAATGTATGGGGTGCGTCTCATATTACTATTGTATCTGAGTTTCGATAGTTTATCGTCTTTATTGACGAATGCACACGTATGACTTGGTTATATTTGATGAAACATAAGAATGAGGGTCAAGCTATCTTTCGGACTTTCCACCGTATGATTCAGACTCAGTTTAGGACCAAACTTCAAGTTCTCCGATCTGATAACGGTGGCGAATACTTAAGTAAACCTCTTGCAACTTATTTTCAGGAACATGGTATGATACATGAAACTTCTTGCCCTCAAGCTCCTCAGCAAAATGGTGTTGCTAAGCGTAAGAACTGCCATCTACTTGAAATCACTCGAGCACTGTTGAAGGGTAGCGATGTTCCTCATCATTTTTGGGATTCTGCCGTAGTTACAGCTGCTTATTTGTTGAATCGAATGTCTTCCCGCATTCTGCGCTATCGGACGCCAATGCAAGTACTTGTCGCCTATGTGTCTCTTGTTTCGGTTCTTACATTACCTCCTAAAGTGTTTGAGTGTGTCGCTTATGTCCATCTTCACAAAAATCAGCGGATCAAACTCGACCCTTGTGCAGTCAAGTGTGTGTTTCTTGGCTATGGCCCTTCTCAAAAAGGATATCGGTGCTATGATCTTGCCGAAAAGCGCATGTATGTCACCATGGATGTAACATTTACTGAGACAGAACCCTATTTTTCTTCCCCCTAGTGTCCTGTTCAGGGAGAGACTAAATGTAGAACCAGGAATTGGTGGGAGGTTGGAACTGCAGGAGTGACGGATGGGTGTGCATGGGAGGTTAGGACTACAGAAGCGACGGATGGGTGTGCACAGCTGCGCGATTCTGAGGCTGAAGATTCTGAGATACTGCCTCACGGTCGTGAGATAAGCGCACTACCGAGCAGCATAGAAGCATTAGCAACCGAGCAGGTGTCAACAGATGCACAACAGCAACAGCTCTCCTTATCTTCGCACTCTTCAATACCACTCCGAGTTCTTGAGAATATACCTAAGGTAAGTACTTCTACTGTACTTGATTTGTTTGAAGATACTAATGTGCTTACTGATTATAAACTGCCTGATAGGCATAATAGGGGTAAACCACCAAATCGATATTCTCCAGATTTAGAGGACCGCCGATCTCGATATCCTATTGCAGATTATGTGTCTGCCAAGAGGTTGTCCACACCACTACAAACCTTCGTATCCACGGTTTCCTCAGTTCAAGTTTTAAACAAGGTTGAATAAGCCATGAAGGATTCGAAATGGCTTCAAGCGATGGAGGCAGAGATGGAGGCATTGAAAAAAAAATCGAACCTGAAAACTTGTGAAACTACTAGAGGATAAGAAGCCGGTTAGATGTAGTTGGGTGTTTACAGTCAAACATAAAGCAGACGGTATACACAGATTTATGGGGTGGATTATCAGGAAACATTCTCTCCAATTGCAAAGTTAGACGCAACAAGAGTATTGTTATATCTGGATACAAACTTGAACTGGCTTTTACATCAATTTGATGTGAAGAACGTATTTTTTCATGGAGATTTAAAGGAGGAAATCTATATGGAGCATCCACCTAGATACAGATGCGCAGATCAATCGAACATGGTTTGTAAATTGAAAAGATTATTGTATGGGTTGAAATAGTCCCCTCGTGCATGGTTTGGTCACTTTCGCTCAGCTATGAAAATGTATTGATACTCCCAACGTAATTTAGATCATACGTTGTTCTTAAAAGGTATTCAAGGAAAAATAACAAATCTTATCATATATGTAGACGATATAATTATTACAAGCAATGATAGTGCTGAGATTATGAGATTACATGAATTATTATCTAGGGAGTTTGAGATGAAAAACTTGGAAGGTTTGAAATATTTCTTAGGAATCGAGATTGCTAGGTCGAAGGAAGGGATTTACTTGTCTCAGCGAAAATATGTTCTTGATCTTTTAACCGAAGTTGACATGTTAGATTGCAAGCCTACAGACACTCATATAGTACAAAAATGTAAGATTGGAAAGTACCCTAATCAGACGCCTACTAATAAAGAAAAATACCAAAGATTAGTAGGCCCTAAGCCCTTGAGAAAGACTTTTGACTTGGGTCAATCACAATACTTATCACATACACGTCCTGATATTGCTCATGCAGTAAGTGTTATGAGTCAGTTCATGCATGTATCTAGTGGGGATCATATGAGTGCTGTGTTGCACATCATTCGATATTTGAAGTCAGCCCTAGGAAAGGGACTGCTATTTGCGAAAAAATGACCACCTTGAAGTAGAGGGTCACACAGATGCAAATTAGGCTGGAAGTGTGACAGACATGAGATCTACATCAGGGTATCTTACATTTGCGGGAGGCAACCTTGTTATGGATACTCCCAAAGTAATTTAGATCATACGTTGTTCTTAAAAGGTATTCAATGAAGAATAACAAATCTTATCATATATGTAGACGATATAATTATTACAGGCAATGATAGTGCTGAGATTATGAGACTACAGGAATTATTACCTAAGGAGTTTGAGATGAATAACTTGGAAGGTTTGAAATATTTCTTAGGAATCGAGGTTGCTAGGTCGAAGGAAGGGATTTACTTTTCTCAGCGGAAGTATGTTCTTGATCTTTTGACCGAAGTTGGCATGCTAGATTGCAAGCCTACAGACACTCCTATGGTACAAAACTGTAAGCTTGGAAAGTACCATAATCAAACGCCTACTAAGAAAGAAAAATACCAAAGGTTAGTAGGCCAATTGATTTACTTATCACATACATGTCCTAATATTGCTAATGTAGTAAGTGTGGTGAGTCAGTTCATGTATGCACATAATGAGGATCATATGAGTGATGTGTTGCACATCATTCGATATTTAAAGTTAGCCTTAGGAAAGGGACTGCTATTTGTAAAAAAAATGGCCACCTTGAAGTAGAGGGTTACACAGATACAGATTGGGCTAGAAGTGTGACAGACATGAGATCTACATCAGGGTATCTTACATTTGTGGGAGGCAACCTTGTTACATGGAGAAGTAAGAAACAAAATATTGTAGCTAAGTCTAGTGCAGAAACTGAATTTAGAGGTGTAGCAAATGGGTTATGCGAACTTCTATAGCTTCGAAAGCTGCTAACTAAACTCGGGTATCCACCAGGTTTAGAAATCAAATTATTTTGTGATAATAAAGCAACTGTAAACATTGCTCATAATCTAGTTCATCATGATAGAACCAAACATGTGGAGATTGACAGACATTTCACTAAAGAGAATTTGGATGCAAAAGTAGTCCAGTTACCATTTGTGAAGTCTGAAGACCAGTTAGCTGTTATATTGACAAAGGTTGTGTCAAGTAGAGAGTTTCATAGCTCACTTATCAAGTTGGGTATCAAGCACATCTTTGCACTCACTTGAGGGGGAGTGTGGTCGTGAGTTAGTTTAACCTATTTATTAGGGATTTTTATTGCATATATTTATTTCTAGTATAGAATCTTTCCTATTGTGTATCTCCTTATTAGGATTACTTGTTGTCCTATATATATGATATGATTGAGTATTGTAAATGTACAAAAAAAATATTCATTGAATAAAAAGAAGAGTTTTCTTTTCTTCAATATATATATATATATATACATATATATATACACTACTCATCCACAACACTAATAGTCTTTCTCCACTCCATCCTAAGATAAACCGTACGCCAATCTAATTTTCACTCCATTAAATCTTGTTTTACTGCTTTCCCGCAAGTAAGTTTCGACCGACCTCTTACTTTTTTCGTGTTATGCTCTCGATAGCAAACTTCTGTTTGTACCGGTGCATATAAGGTACTTTGAAGTATATGTCCAAACCATCTCAATCTACGCTCTCTCATCTTTTCCGCAACTGATTTTACTCCAACTTTTCGTCGAATCTTTTCATTCCTTATCTTATCTATCCTTATATGACCACACATCCACGTTAACATCATCATTTTCGCTACTCCCATTTTATGCTTACGTTTCATTTGTGCTGGCCAATATTCAGTTCCGTATAACATGGTAAGTCTGACTGATGTTCTATAAAATTTTCTTTTTAACTTAAGATGAATTTTGCGATTAAACAAAAATCCCGATGCACTGGGCCATTTCATCCAACCTGCTCTGATTGTCTGGCTTACATCCTCATCAATCTCTTCCTCCTTTTGCAATATTGATCATAGATATCTAAATATATTTTTCTTGGGTACCTCCTGTCTAAGCATATTTACGGCTTCTTGATCCCATATTCTTGCCGTGTCAAATTCATATTTCAAGTATTCCGCCTTATTTCGACTTAGCGTAAATTTTTTAGACTCTAACGTGTTTCTCCATACTTCAAACTTAGCGCTAACCCCAGCTTTGATCTCATCAATAAGTGCGATATCGAAATCCTCAAGTTTCAAAATCTTATGTTTTACGCCCCGTGATTTCAAAAGAACCTATGTGGACGCAATCCCAAGTCGTTGCCAGACAATGAATGTTAATCGTGGGGGACAACAACATAGGTCGTATTTTGAGCTATGTATGTGAAAAACCTAAGGTCGCATTTGGCTGCATAGATATAGCTACTATGAAAGATGGTGGTTACGATCCTAGTGAAGGCAATAGTCATTTAGGCAGCCCCGCATGACCCTTGGCGGGCCACAATTAATGGTGCAATCCCGACCGGAGGCATTCCTAGGTTTAGGGATAAACAACCAATTAGTCCTCGTCGAGCGTGGCAGTTCTCCCTAGTCTCAACTATATCGAGCAATCACGGAAGTGCGTAAATCCCATGATTCTTGAGGGTGGTCTTGTCGGCGCTCGTGAGCGGTCCCGGAACATCGGCAAGGGATCATCATGCTTACGGAAGGGATTAAGACTTCCAGAGGTGCGTACATCATCAATGTACTGCATCATTCTAGAAGGGCTTAAGACTTTAAGAAGCGGTCGATGCAATTCAGTCAAGCTCATCGACGTCTAGGACACTTTTAACATGTGATAATCCCACGAGACCACTGTGATTTCTCGAAGGAGACTTTGTTCCGGCCTTTGAATGTCAAACGCGATGGCCTTTCAGACTTTTCCCAAGGGCCCCAGCCAGAAAGCAGCTTCCGAGCAACGTCGTACTGTGTTACTATTCTTAGTTATTAAAATAACCCTTTGACCCGCACCAGCATCGCTCCATTATCAGAACCCTTGCGCTTTCTCATCAACCACTTAGAATTGGTGCCCCTTCGTTTTGCTCCACACAATTGTCAGTTTCATCTTTCGCAGCAATCTCTCATCCTTCGTCGTGTTCCTACGAGACCCGAAGGACTGCACATGGTTGAAGAATTGCAAGAATCTTCGTCTCCAAAACGGTCGTCGTCGTCGTCGGTCCTTCTGAGGATTATGAGCGGGAGGAGGGCGTGGGTGCTTCTCTTCCTGATAGTGAATGTCGTTTTCCTGTGCTGTATATGGAACTTGAAGAATCTCATCTTCTCTTGGTATAGATGCCAGTGCCAGCAGTCATCATCTTGGTGGACTGCACTCGAAGCGTCCGTCCTTCTCGGGGCGGCTTTCTGGGTTCTGTCGACCGCGGCTGCTGTCACCGTGGCCGTGCCGGGGATTGCAGTCGCCTGGATAACCGTCGTGGTAGGCTTGGCCTTCTCCGGGAAGTCCCAAAGGACTTTGCTCGCGGAAGGCAGGCGGGCGAGCAAAGAGATCGTCTGGTTCATCTGCAAGAACTCATTCAGGGAAGGAAGAGCCGTGGCCGTGGTCTGCGCCGTTTTAGGGTATTTTGCACTCCTCAAGAAGGGTTAAGTGCTAGGATTCAATTTCAGAGTTCTTTTAATATGTTGTCTCAATTAAATTTAATATCTGTACATAATATCGATCTCTAAGTGTATATAATTCCGATATTTTCATTACACAATTGTTACGATGAATACAGTCAATGATAGTGTTGTAATTTCGACAAGTTTTACAATTATCTTTTGTGAGACCAACGTGAGATCTCATTATTGCGTGATTGACCTGATTTAACGGAATGAGTTCGTAGACGGTAATGTCAGCTCCTGATCTTCGAACAAGTAAACCCATTTATGAGGAGGGCTTTCCATTTCATGGGCCGGACCAATCCGAGGTCATTTCCATTTCTTGCCATAATTAGAAAGAGTGCCTTCTTGGCACACCAGAACATGTACGAGGTCATTTGGTGAATGAAGAAGACATAAGCTCATAACAAAGTGTTACGAGAGGATTCATATTGACACTGCGAGATGTAATGCGAAATTTCAATAATGATACATCGATTGTGACGCCATTGATATGTGAACTTTGACCAGATATGTAATTTGATCCGTGAACTTTTAACTTGTTCGGTGTGGTCCTAGAACTTTACCTTAATATATAGTATAATCCTTGAAATTTTTAATTTGTTCAATATAGTCCATAAACTTTATGTACATGTTCAGATTAATCCTTGAACTAAATGAAGGTGTTCGTTGTTGTCCTTTCATTAATTTAAGTTCAAGTAACGTTAATCATTTTCAAATGATTTAGGGACAAAGCTAAAGGTGTACCAAAAGTCTAGGGATAATATTGAACAAATTAAAAGTTTAGGGATCACATTACACATTGGGCTAAAGTTCAGGAACTGGATTGAACAAATGAAATATTTAAGGATCACATTACACGTTGGGACAAAACTCAGGATCATCTGTGTCATTTTTCCATGATACATTGAACAGTTGATTATATTGGAATTTGTACCTGGGCTGTCGAGCAGCATAGCGATCTGATTCGGATTATATTGATCCAGCCCTCCATGTTTTGATATGGTTGTAACAACATAGGTTAAAATGCAAGGCCACCATAAAAAAAATTTATTAACATCAAAGAAAATGAGTTTATGATCTTCCCATAAGATGAAAATAAAATTTATGTGCGACTGTACCTCTCATAATTTTAAAACTTTTCACAACTTTCAAAGATTGCAAGTCTTTTGAATTAGATAAATTTATCAACATCAACAACACCTTTGATCCAAACTAGTTGGGGTCGGTGGTCGATGAACCTCAAAAAATCATAAAATAAAAGCAAAATCAAGCGAGGGAAAAGAGATGAATTAGATAAATTTATAGAGTTTTAAAATAAATAGAGAGTCAATATCACAAAAAACTCTAAATTATGCTCACTATGATGCCAATACTTCAAACTTTTTTTGCATTGCCCAACCACCAAACTTGTATTATTGTCACATTGGTACAAGTTTAGTATGTTTGTGACACAAAAAAAGTTTTGAGGTATTGGGTTACGATGAGCAAAGTTTTCTGATTTTTCGTGGTAGACAAAGGTTTACTGTCATACTAGTAGGGGTGTGCAATCGGATCGAGTTTCCCCAAAAATTGGATTGAAATTAGTTCTTATCAAATCGGTTTGGGTACACGTTCGAATTTTGAAAATTGGTTGAACTAATCCGGTTCCCAGTTGCAAGTGAAGACCCACGAGGGAACTGGATCGATTTCGAAATGGATTTTTAGCTACTGTTAAAAAAAGTCCTAGTCACGCTTGCTTCGCCTCACCTCCTTTATTTTTGGTGGATTGTAATTTCTATTGCTTAAATTAGGAATTGTTATTTTTGGCTGATAGTAAGTTTTATTATTCATCTTTTACTTTAAATCTTTTCACTTCGACTCATGTTATTTTGTTGGACCATGTCGAGAAAATATGATAGACCTTGAAATAGGATCGAGAAAATAGGGTAAACCCTGGAATCGGTCGAAAAAGAGGGTAAGTTTCAAAACATGTTCCAGGACAAAAAGAGTAGGTTTCAGGTTCCAAAAATTAGAAACCGATTATAACAGGGTATGTTTCAAATTCTAAGTTTTGAACATACCCATCCGGATCATGTTCATCTCTACATATCAGTACAAGTTCGAGGTTCTAATGTACAGAGAAAAGTTTTGGATATTGGCACCGCAAAAAACAAAATGTTAAAAAGTCCAAAGTCACCGGACAAAATGAGTCATCATTACCGGTTCAATTATGTCGATATACCCATTGAAAGTGCTATGAGTTGTCCTAATGCCCTAAATGATTTTGTGTAGCTTTTCAAAAGATCTAATGATGATGTGATTAAGGAGTGAGGACGTAAGTGAAGATAAACCTACTGTGATTACATTGCAGATAGTCATAATTGCCAGATTTTAGGAAATTGTTAACATGTTATATATTGTTAAAAATGTCTCGAGTTTAAATCGTCTGCGAATGGATATTTTGGTTTAAATATTCAATATTTGACCGAAACAATTGTGATATTTTGAACGAGTTTTAATTACAGATTTGATAGCTGCATTAGAAAATAAAAGATGTGACTCAATATTATATATTATTTGGATAGATATTTGGTCCAAGAAAGGAAACAAAATAGTAAGAATTTTTTTTTTGTCTACATCCTGCAATAGCCGCGAGTGATATAAAGATCCAAAAAGAGAAGACTTGGCAGACTCTCTTCTTTGCTCGTTCCAAGACACAGCCGCACGAAAAGAAGAGGAGCAGTACGGTCGAGATTTACGCTTCGTTCGTGAGTTTATTTTAGTTTTATTTTATATTCAATTGAAAGTTGTCTGTTTATAAACACTGAGTTTTGGTATAATTTAGGTGAGAGAAACACGAGCGTATTGAGTGATTGTAAATCCGATTATCTGATTATAGTGAATTGTTCTTGCTGGCTCTCCCCGTAGACGTAGGTACTGACATTCGGACCAAACCACGTTTATCTGGTGTTCTTTATTGTTCATCGTTATTATTTCTGGGCTTTTACATTGACGTATTTGCAAGATCCTGGTAGTTTCCGCGTTAGAATTATAACAATTGGTATCAGAGCCAGGTTAGATTTTCGGATTGTGATTTGGGGTTTTGCTTGTCTGATTATTATCTGGAAATTCTGTTGTTGCAATTATGTCTGGGGTGAAAACTGAAATTGAGAAATTTAACGGGAGGAACAATTTTGGGTTATGAAGACTCAAGATGGAGGCGTTATTGACAACTCAAGGTTCGGCAGAAGCATTAGAGGACAAGGCTAAGTTGCTCGAATCGATGAAAGATGCTGATAAAGATATATTGATTAGGAAGGCTAGGAGTGTAATCCTGTTGAATTTATCGGATGAAGTGTTGATAGAGGTAGCGAAGAAAAGGATACCGCAGTATCGTGGGCAAAACTTCAGTCGCTCTATGTAAAGAAGAGTTTGAATAAGCGCTTGTACATGTTGAAGAAGATGTTCCAGTTCAAATATACTGAAGGTACGTCTATCAGAACCCACCTAGAGAAATTTAATAAATTCATGATGGATCTAAAGAACGTCGGTAAGACTCTTGAAGATGAAGAGCATGGCATGATGTTGTTGGCTTCTTTACCAAAGTCATGGGAGCATTTTACTGATTATCTATTGCAGGGGCGTACTACGATTACCTCAGAAGAGGTAAAGTCCGCCTTGTTTTCTAAAGAACGTCGGACCAAACCACGTTGCAAGGGCGTACTACGATTACCTTAGAAGAGGTAAAGTCCGCCTTGTTTTCTAAAGAGTGGCAGCGAAAGTTGCGAGATAACAGTCTGGCGCAGGATGTAGCGCATGTACTAGTGATTCGGGGTAGAGAGCAACAGCGGGGATCCAGCAGTAGCGGAGGTAAAAGCAGGTCTAAATCACACCATAGAAAATCAAAGAGACGTGTGAAATTGTAACGTCCTGGAAATTCAACCCTTGTAAGTGCCGGGAGTCGATTTAATGATATGAATGTATAGTCATAGTCGACGCCCATTTTGGACTATAAGGACTGAAAAGACGAAAATTTGGACGAATTCCGAACTTTAGATTATTTCGAATTGAATTTCGAAATTTATCTGCGGCGATTTTTAAATTGCCGTTTTTGTAAACGAGCTTAATCCTGACCGAGCTTGACCAGTGAAATTGCCGAAATTACCCATCGATCAGTACACCAAAAATTTCGTTTCAGTCCCGGCGCGCCAAAATTACCATTCCCCCCCCCCAATAATTCACTCACATGAGACAAAAAAATTAAATTTTTGGTCTCCAAAGTCAAGGTGGGCCCCACCTGCCCTCTGCCCAACGTCGCCTCCCTCTGCTGCTTCTCTCTTCTTCCTGCTACTTCTTCTTCTGCTCTTCTTCTTCTTTCTTTCTTTTTTCTTCTTTGCCCGAGAGTCCCTCTTGCCGTTCGATCCACCGCCGGTTGCCATTGTTTTTCGCGACCACCACACCACCACCGGCAGCCACCGTCCCCAGCCACTCGCCGCCGTCGCCTGGACCCCGGCCGAGCCGCCGTCGCCGCCGTTTCACCGAAGGAAACTCGCGGCCGGGCCTGCCCTGTTTTCGGGTCAGAGGACCCGAGAACTCCGCGGCCTCCTCCGGCCGCCACGGCCGCCACCGACGCCGACCACCACCACCCAGCTAACCCCCGACTTCCCCTCAACCGATCCAACCCCTCGTCGCCGACCGTTAGCCGCCGGAATCGCCGGAATCAGGCCCGAAAGTCTCGGTGCTCTGTTTTGGAACCTGGTTTGTTCCGGTCTTCGTTTCGGCCGCCACCGTCGCCGCCGTACCACACCGCCACTGCCAGACGACTCCCCTGAGTCTCCTCTACCGCCACCCAGCTCTGCTCCGCCGGTCGCCGCGCGTAGCCGCCGAAAACCGCCGCCGACCGAGAGCCCTGTTTCGGCGCGAAAACAGGACAGCCACTGATCGCGGCTGTCCGCCGTCGCCGGCCGCCTTCCGCCGCCGTCCACCTGTCCCGGCCGACTCCCACCGACCCCTAGGTGAGCCCCCGACCCTTGGCCGGCCTTGTCCCGGCCCGTGTCGCCGGAAAACGGCCAAAACAGTAGAGTTGCCGGATTGAATATTCTGTTGTTTACTGTTGTAGGCCGCCGGCCGCCGCTCGCCGGAGCTCCGCCGCAAGCCACCTGTTCCGGCGACCTCGCCGGACTCCCACGGGGTGTCGCCGAAGTTTGAGCTCGATTCGCCGCGTGATAAACCTTAGTTTTATCGTCGTCGTCGCCGCCGCCGCCGTCGCCGATCGAGCTAACTCAAATAGTGAGTTGACTCTAAACCTTGGTTAGGGCGCTAATTGCGCTTAGGATTAGTCTGATTTAATTATTTATTTAATTATGTATTTATTTATTTATTTATTTATTTTTAAAAAAAAAATATTTCGATCGGGACCGGTATAGATAGAAACCATGGTTAGGATATATGGTCGATCGATTATTTGTCTGTGGCTATTTGTGGTAATTTAGCAATTAATTATTTGATTGATTTGCTCGCGAGTGAGTGACAGGTTAGAGACGAGCGAACGATTGATTGCTATAATTTGACTGAGAATTAAGATTTCTAATATGAATTGAGCTTGAAATTGCCGGGTTAAGTTGATTACTCGAGAGTGAGTGAATTGCTTGATTGGTTTGTTTGCCTGGCTGAAAAGTTCAATTGGGAATCTTGTGGGCCTTAGGGCCGAGTTGATTGTATTTCTTGTGGATTTTGGCGTTAATCCAAGTTAATCAATGAGTTGATTGCCGAGTGCAATTTGTGTGGTCATTTAAAGGGTCAATGACCCTACCTGGCAAGTTCGCTTTGTACCGTGGGTACTTGTACTGTACTGATTTTATGAAAATTTGCGACTTGTCAGAAGCACGATAATCCATGCCCCGTGCCAGTCGTACGGTTTTAAGGGATTATCGGATGCCGGTCGCAGCTTGTGATGGACCGAAGCTCCTTTTTAAGGAATGCCTACTTGCAGTGCCGTGCCGGGTGCACTGGATACACTGCTTGTAGTAGCCGTCGCTGAGAGGGTAAAGTGGACGTAGCCTGGTTTTGCCAGAAGAGTGCGGGATCGCACTATTGATGTATTTATCATGCCAGTCGCGTGGGTCATTGATTAATAATGAACTTGTGTATGCCTGAGTGATTGTACTTCTGTTGATGGTAGATTTGATAGATTTGTTATGATTGATATATATATATATATATATATATATATATATATATATATATATCTCTCTCTCTCTGTTGATGTCTTGTGATATTTTTGTGGCACTTAGGATGTTCTGGGCGAATCATTGTCCTAACCGAGATTAGGCTTGATTCACTGAGATTCATTTCTCACCCCGTCGTGGGACAAATTTTTCAGGTCCGAAGTAATGGAAAGACCGGTGCGGTTCGGCACCCCCACTGACTCATCACTTGATATCAGTCTCCATTCGGTACCAGGTACGGACCAGATGTGGGAGCGTCACATCACGACGACATGGGTTGATGAAGGGATGCCACATCTGGTGGCACACTTCTTTAAGGCCTGGTATCTTCGTGATGGGATGGATTTCTTCGGTCCGCTTCGAAGATTTGAGGGGCCACCTCTACAGGGGGTCCCTAGTATCCCCGCTTGGGACCCAATGGATATTGATACACCTGATGGGGAAGTGATGGACCCCGCGCCTGATATGGAGCTCGAGCTCGAGCCTGAGCAATCGGTAGCCCCCTTTGTGCGTTCCAGCCAGAGTTCTTGTGATGACCCAAATGACCCGGCTCCCCCGGTTGATTATTACGACACGGATGTCGAGTCTTCCCAGTAGAGGGTTAGGTTCTTTTTGTAGTCAGGGAACTGTGGTTGTTTTTGTGGGGGATACTGTTTTGGGATAGATGAGAGTTAACCTTACCCGACTCCTGTATCTTTTTGTGAGTCCTAGAGGGCCACCCCGAAGCATGTGGTTGTATTTATCAGTTGATGGCTTTGTAAGGTTATGAATCATCTATTCTCATCAGCCTTTTGTATTTTGCAATCTGGCTTTACTTTCTATCTATCCTATATGGTTTTATTGAATGGAAGACGGTACGTTCCGCTTGCGTAATATAATCTTAGGTCGATAGCAGTTGCCTGGGACGCTATCCATTATGACCTGGTGGCGATTTAGCAAGGGATACCGCGGGCTCGAGAGTCGGGACGTGACGTCCCCGCCCAAGGTGGTATCAAAGCAAGGTCAGCCTGATCTATCTGGTCATTGGCATGGAGTGATAAGGAGCGTTGAGAAATGGGATAGTTAGTAAGATTTTTTTGGTTATTATGTCTGTGATTGCTAATTATGTGGTAGAATTTAAGGATTTCTTTCTGACCACGTTTTGCTATGGGGTAAGTAGGACTTCACCTTTTACTGTAAAATGAGCGGACGTGGTAGAAGAGCACCCCGAGCACCTTGAAGGAGGCCTTTAAGGCCGGTGGAAGAATTGGTCGATGATGAAAGAGTACCGCCTGCGGTGTCCCCTATTGCACCCCCTACTGCAGCCTCTGCTGCAGAACCTACAGGACCTACTGGAAGGGAACCGACAATGGCTGAAGTCATGCAAGTCTTAGGTACTATTGGAGATTTGATGGGACAGCAAGTAAGGAATCAAGCCGCAACTACTGTCGCTGCTGCTGGGACTTCATTTGCTATTCCGGTTGCAGTTCCGTCGGTGAGTCCCCTACCTATACATGACAGTGAGGAGCGTAGAGCTCAAAAGCTGGTGGAACAGTTTCTTAAATTGAAACCACCCCAATTCACTAGAAGTGGAGACCCTGAAGCTGCTACTCGATGGGTCGAAGGGATGGAGAAAGCATTCGATTTGCTGAGATGCTCAGATAGGGATAAAGTTACTCTGGCAGTCTATCAACTTGAAGGGAATGCTAGTACGTGGTGGAGAGCTGTCAAGGGTAGAACTTTTCCAGAAGGTACAATTCCAGTATGGAATACTTTTGTAGAAGTTTTCAATAATAAATACTTTTCGAGGACAGTTAGGGAGCAAAAGATGGCTGAATTTTTCCGCCTCCGTCAGAATCAGATGACTATTGACCAGTACGAGGCAAAGTTTTCTAAACTATCTAAGTATGCTCCGAGAATGATTGAGGATCCGGAGGATAGGGCTAGAAGATTCAAGGACGGATTGAAGCCCGAGATTAAGAGTGCCCTGGCACCGCTTGACCTTCAAGATTATAATGACATCTACGCGAGGGCGTTGATAGTGGAGCGGGATTTGTCTGAAAGGGCTACTGCATCTGGATCACGATTTGTTTCCCCAAACAGATTCGATAGGAGACAAGGGAAGAAACCCATGTTTAACAACTGGGGTCACATTCCACCAAATCGCCGAGGGGCGATTAGTAAGCCGGCATTTCGTTAGAATGAGGTGTGCAGCTTGTGTCGACAGAGGCATGGGCCTGGTTTGTGCCCGTATCGAGGTGGTGCCTGTTTTGGTAGTGGCCAGCTGGGCCATCAGGTGAGGGACTGCCCACAGAGGCAAGGTGGACAGGCACAACCCCAGCAGGGAGGACAGTCTAGAGGATCTGTGCCGTCAAACTTCCAGAATCGCCCGCCGGCACAAGGAAGGGTTTTTGCAGTCACTCGGGAAGCGGCGAAGGATTCGCCGACTGTTACAGGTACGGTCCTCTTGCATGACCAAGTAGCATATGCCTTATTTGATCCGGACGCCACCCATTCGTTTGTTGCGGATCAGTTTGTTAAATTATCTGAATTGAACTTGGTACCTTTAGAAATTGTGCTTAATGTATCTATGCCATTGAAAGATAAAGTAGTGGCTACAGTGAGCTGTCCTGATTGCAGACTAGTGGTGGATGGCCATGAGAGTAAGATAGATTTGATTGTGCTAGAAATGTACGATTTTGACTTGATTGTGGGAATGGATTGGTTGGTAAAGCAAAGAGCCACAATGGACTACTTTAATAAGATAATACGGTTTAATCCGATGGATGACAGTAGTTATGAATTTTTGGGTAATCAAGGAGGAACCTCGACTGTGATGATATCGTCGTTAGAGGCGACTCGATTGTTGGGAGATGGGTGCCAAGGTTATTTGGCTTCTGTGGTAGATACATCTGCTAAAGAATTGAAATTGGAGGATATTGCGATTGTATGTGAGTTTCCAGATGTTTTCCCCCAAGAATTACTTGGTGTACCACCAGAAAGAGAAATCGAGTTTGTGATAGAATTAGCTCCGGGGACGGAGCCGATTTCTAAGGCGCCATATAGAATGGCGTTATCAGAATTGAAAAAACTTAAGGTTCAAATGCAGGAGTTATTAGACAAGGGATTCATTCGCCCTAGTGCCTCGCCATGGGGAGCACCTGTCTTGTTCGTCAAGAAAAAGGATGGGTCTTTGAGACTGTGTATTGACTATAGGCAGTTGAATCAGGTGACGACCAAGAATAAATACCCACTGCCAAGGATTGACGACTTGTTCGATCAGCTGCAGGGAGCATCTATATTTTCAAAAATTGTTCTACGGACGGGATACCATCAGTTGAGAATCAGAAAAGAGGATATACTGAAATCGGCATTTAGAACACGTTATGGGCATTACGAGTTCACAGTGATGCCGTTTGGTTTGACGAATGCTCCTGCTGCTTTTATGGATCTGATGAATAGAGTGTTCAAGGAGTTTCTGGATCGCTTTGTGATTGTTTTCATAGATGATATCCTAGTGTACTCGAAGAGTTCTGAAGATCATGAGCAACACCTGAGAATAGTTCTGGAAACTCTGAGAACGCATCAATTATACGCTAAATTCAGTAAGTGTGAGTTTTGGTTAGCTAGCGTGGCATTCTTAGGCCACGTAGTTTCGAGTGAAGGTATTGCTGTGGATCCGATTAAAATTGAGGCAGTTATTAACTGGTCGAGACCGACAACTGCTACAGAAATTAGAAGTTTCTTGGGTTTGGCAGGTTATTACAGGCGATTTGTGGAAGGATTCTCAACTATAGCCTCGCCTTTGACTAAATTGCTGAAGAAAGATACGAAGTTTCAATGGACGGATAAGTGCGAGCGTCGTTTCCAAGAGCTTAAGCATAGGCTAACTACGGCTCCTGTTCTGACAATTCCGTCTGGTCTTGGTGGTTATGAAATTTATAGCGATGCTTCGCTTAGGGGACTGGGCTGTGTTTTGATGCAGCATGGCAGGGTGGTAGCGTATGCGTCCCGTCAGTTGAGACCACACGAGTTGAATTATCCCACACACGACCTGGAGTTAGCTGCGGTTGTGTTTGCCTTGAAGATTTGGAGACACTATTTGATTGGGGAAAGTTTTCAGGTGTACACCGACCATCAGAGTCTGAAATACCTGTTCTCTCAAAGGGAGTTGAACATGAGACAACGCCGATGGATGGAGTTATTAAAAGACTATGACTGTGAGATCCTGTATCATCTTGGTAAGGCGAATAAGGTTGCTGATGCCCTGAGTAGAAAATCAGTGATTGCTCAATTGCAGGTGCAGGAGTGGCGTTTACTTGAGCAATTAAGAGACTCAGACTTTAAATTGGAGATAAGCCAGCTGTCGAGTCTCGTGGCTACCTTGAAAATCGAGCTAGAAGTGCAAGTAAAAATTAAGGCCTTGCAGTCCACAGACTCTTTTATTCGGAAGATCTTGCAAGGAGATCCGACCAAACGAAGGGTCGATTTTCAAAATGCGGAGGATGGGATACTTAAATTTAGAGGACGGTTGGTTGTGCCGGAGGATGAAAATTTAAAGGAGGAGATTTTATCAGAAGCACATCGTAGTAGTTATAGTATTCATCCTGAGAGTACAAAGATGTATCAGAATTTGAAACAGCATTACTGGTGGAATGGTATGAAAACTGATACAGCCAAACATGTGGCTAAATGTTTGACCTGCCAGCAGGTCAAGGCGCAGCATTGCAAACCTGGAGGATTACTACAACCTTTGGAAATTCCAGAGTGGAAATGGGAGCATATCACGATGGATTTCGTGATGGGTTTGCCGAGGAGTCAGCGAGGGCATGATTCAATTTGGGTCGTGGTGGATAGACTAACGAAGTCAGCGCATTTTATTCCAGTAAGAAAGGACTTTGCTTTAGAAAGATACGCTGAGTTGTATGTGAGGCATATTGTAAGGTTGCATGGTGTGCCAGTGACGATCACTTCTGATCGAGATCCTAAATTCACCGCTACATTTTGGAAGAGTCTACAAACTGCTTTAGGAACGAAGCTGCAATTTAGTACAGCTTATCATCCACAGACAGATGGTCAGTCTGAAAGAACGATTCAGACCTTGGAGGACATGTTGAGAGCATGTGTTCTGGATATCAGAGGTAATTAGGAGGAACATTTACATTTGGTTGAATTTGCCTATAATAACAGCTACCAACAGAGTATTAAGATGGCACCTTTTGAGGCCTTGTATGATAGGGCTTGCAGGACACCAGTCTGTTGAGATGAGGTTGGGGAAAGGAAGATAACTGGCCCTGAGTTAGTAGAACAGTCGATGGAAGCAATTAAAATGATTAGAGATAGATTAAAGACAGCTCAGAGTCGCCAGAAGAGTTATGCTGATAAAAGGCGCAGACCTTTGGAATTTCAAGTAGGCGACCATGTCTTTTTGAAAGTGTCACCTATGATAGGAACATCCCGTTTTGGCAGGAAAGGAAAGCTGAGCCCGAGGTACGTTGGACCATTTGAAATCTTAGAACGGATTGGAATTTTGGCTTATCGACTCGCATTGCCGCCTAGACTGGCTCAAGTGCATAATGTTTTTCACGTATCGATGTTGAGGAAGTATGAGCCAGACCCTGCTCATGTGCTGAGTTACGAAGAAATTGATTTGGATGAACGGGCGTCATATGTGGAGCGACCAGTCAGGATCGTGGACAGAAAAGAGCAGGTACTGCGATCCAAGACAATTCCGTTAGTCAAGGTGGTTTGGCAACACCATGGCACAGAAGGAGCTACATGGGAGAACGAAGAAGTTATGAAGCTTAGTTATCCTTCTCTTTTTGAGTAATTAAAACTGTGCTGTAATTTCGAGGACGAAATTTCCTAAGTGGGGGAGAGTTGTGACGTCCTGGAAATTCAACCATTGTAAGTGCCGGGAGTCGATTTAATGATATGAATGTATAGTCATAGTCGACGCCCATTTTGGACTATAAGGACTGAAAAGACGAAAATTTGGACGAATTCCGAACTTTAGATTATTTCGAATTGAGTTTCGAAATTTATCTGCGGCGATTTTTAAATTGCCGTTTTTGCAAACGAGCTTAATCCTGACCGAGCTTGACCAGTGAAATTGCCGAAATTACCCATCGATCAGTACACCAAAAATTTCGTTTCAGTCCCGGCGCGCCAAAATTACCATTTTGCCCCCCCAATAATTCACTCACATGAGACAAAAAAATTAAATTTTTGGCCTCCAAAGTTAAGGTGGGCCCCACCTGCCCTCTGCCCAACGTCGCCTCCCTCTGCTGCTTCTCTCTTCTTCCTGCTACTTCTTCTTCTGCTCTTCTTCTTCTTTCTTTCTCTTTGCTTCTTTGCCCGAGAGTCCCTCTTGTTGATCGATCCACCGCCGGTTGCCGTTGTTTTTCGCGACCACCACACCACCACCGGCAGCCACCGTCCCCAGCCACTCGCCGCCGTCGCCTGGACCCCGGCCGAGCCGCCGTCGCCGCCGTTTCGCCGAAGGAAACTCGCGGCCGGGCCTGCCCTATTTTCGGGTCAGAGGACCCGAGAACTCCGCAGCCTCCTCCGGCCGCCACGGCCGCCACCGACGCCGATCACCACCACCCAGCTAACCCCCGACTTCCCCTTGACCGATCCAACCCCTCGTCGCCGACCGTCAGCCGCCGGAATCGCCGGAATCAGGCCCGAAAGTCTCGGTGCTCTGTTTTGGAACCCGGTTTGTTCCGGTCTTCGTTTCGGCCACCACCGTCGCCGCCGTACCACACCGCCACCGCCAGACGACTCCCCTGAGTCTCCTCTACCGCCACCCAGCTCGGCTCCGCCGGTCGCCGCGCGTGGCCGCCGAAAATCGCCGCCGACCGAGAGCCCTGTTTCGGCGCGAAAACAGGACAGCCACTGATCGCGGCTGTTCGCCGTCGCCGGTCGCCTTCCGCCGCCATCCACCTGTCCCGGCCGACTCCCACCGACCCCTAGGTGAGCCCCCGATCCTTGGCCGGCCTTGTCCCGGCCCGTGTCTCCGGAAAACGGCCAAAACAGTAGAGTTGCCGGATTGAATATTCTGTTGTTTACTGTTGTAGGCCGCCGGCCGCCGCTCGCCGGAGCTCTGCCGCCGGCCACCTGTTCCGGCGACCTCGCCGGACTCCCACGGGGTGTCGCCGAAGTTTGAGCTCGATTCGCCGCGCGATAAACCTTAGTTTTATCTCCGCCGCCGCCGCCGCCGCCGTCGCCGATCGAGCTAACTGAAATAGTGAGTTGACTCTAAACCTTGGTTAGGGCGCTAATTGCGCTTAGGATTAGTCTGATTTAATTATTTATTTAATTATGTATTTATTTATTTATTTATTTATTTTTAAAAAAATATTTCGATCGGGACCAGTATAGATAGAAACCATGGTTAGGATACATGGTCGATCGATTATTTGTCTGTGGCTATTTGTGGTAATTTAGCAATTAATTATTTGATTGATTTGCTCGCGAGTGAGTGACAGGTTAGAGACGAGCGAACGATTGATTGCTATAATTTGACTGAGAATTAAGATTTCTAATATGAATTGAGCTTGAAATTGCCGGGTTAAGTTGATTACTCGAGAGTGAGTGAATTGCTTGATTGGTTTGTTTGCCTGGCTGAAAAGTTCAATTGGGAATCTTGTGGGCCTTGGGGCCGAGTTGATTGTATTTCTTGTGGATTTTGACGTTAATCCAAGATAATCAATGAGTTGATTGCCGAATGCAATTTGCGTGGTCATTTAAAGGGTCAATGACGCTACCTGACAAGTTCGCTTTGTACCGTGGGTACTTGTACTGTACTGATTGTATGAAAATTTGCGACTTGTCAGAAGCACGATAATTCATACCCCGTGCCAGTCGTACGATTTTAAGGGATTATCGGATGCCGGTCGCAGCTTGTGATGGACCGAAGCTCCTTTTTAAGGAATGCCTACTTGCAGTGCCGTGTCGGGTGCACTGAATACACTGCTTGTAGTAGCCGTCGTTGAGAGGGTAAAGTGGACGTAGCCTGGTTTTGCCAGAAGAGTGCGGGATCGCACTATTGATGTATTTATCACGCCAGTCGCGTGGGTCATTGATTAATAATGAACTTGTGTATGCCTGAGTGGTTGTACTTCTGTTGGTGGTAGATTTGACAGATTTGTTATGATTGATATATATATATATATATATATATATATATATCTCTGTTGATGTCTTGTGATCTTTTTGTGGCACTTAGGATGTTCTGGGCGAATCATTGTCCTAACCGAGATTAGGCTTGATTCACTGAGATTCATTTCTCACCCCGTCGTGGGATAAATTTTTCAGGTCCGAAGTAATGGAAAGACCGGTGCGGTTCGGCACCCCCACTGACTCATCACTTGATATCAGTCTCCATCCGGTACCAGGTACGGACCAGATGTGGGAGCGTCACATCACGACGATATGGGTTGATGAAGGGATGCCACATCTGGTGGCACACCTCTTTAAGGCCTGGTATCTTCGTGATGGGATGGATCTCTTCGGTCCGCTTCGAGGATTTGAGGGGCCACCTCTACAGGGGGTCCCTAATATCCCCGCTTGGGACCCAATGGATATTGATACACCTGATGGGGAAGTGATGGACCCCGCGCCTGATATGGAGCTCGAGCTCGAGCCTGAGCAATCGGTAGCCCCCTCTATGCGTTCCAGCCAGAGTTCTTGTGATGACCCAAATAACCCGGCTCCCCCGATTGATTATTACGACACGGATGTCGAATCTTCCCAGTAGAGGGTTAGGTTCTTTTTGTAGTCAGGGAACTGTGGTTGTTTTTGTGGGGGATACTGTTTTGGGATAGATGAGAGTTAACCTTACCCGACTCTTGTATCTTTTTGTGAGTCCTAGAGGGCCACCCCGAAGCATGGGGCTGTATTTATCAGTTGATGGCTCTGTAAGATTATAAATCATCTATTCTCATCAGCCTTTTGTATTTTGCAATCTGGCTTTACTTTCTATCTATCCCATATGGTTTTATTGAATGGAAGACGGTACGTTCCGCTTGCGCAATATAATCTTAGGTCGATAGCAGTTGCCTGGGACGCTATCCATTATGACCTGGTGGCGATTTGGCAAGGGATGCCGCGGGCTCGAGAGTCGGGACGTGACAGAAATGCTTTAAATGTCACGATGAGGGGCACATCAAGAGAGATTGTCCTAAGTTGAGAAATAGAGGTGATAAGCAGAAGACCACAGTCAGTGTGGCAAACATTGCTGAGGATAGCACTAGTGATGCAAAGACTGTTTTGTGTGTGACTAGAGGTTCGTCAGGAGACGAATGGGTGCTAGATTCGGGGTGTTCTTATCATATGACGTCTCATAGGAGCTGGTTTACTACTTACCAGACTGCAGATGGTGGTAGAGTTCTGTTGAGGAATAATGCAGCTTGCAAGGTTGTTGAGATAGAGACAGTTCGGATTCAGATGCATGATGGTGTGATTCACACATTGATAGTTGTGAGGCATGTACCGGAGTTCAAGAAGAACCTTATTTCTCTAGGGACACTCAATGATATCGGGTGTAAGTACACCGTTGAAGGTAGAATATTGAAGATTTCTCGAGGTGCCATGACAGTGATGAAAGGGCAGAAAGTGAGTTCTCTCTATCATCTACTAGGATAGACCGTGACAGGAGCTGCTGCAGTTTCATTAGGTGAGTCAGATTCTGATTTAACTCGTTTATGGCATATGCGTTTAGGGCACATGAGTGAGGCAGGTATGACAATGCTGAGTGATATGGGGTTGTTAAATGGTCAGAATACAAGTAAGTTAGACTTATGTGAGCACTGTATCTTTGAAAAGTAACGCAGGATTAAGTTTACTACATGTATTCATTCGACCAAGCAACCGGTTGAGTATATTCATTCAGATGTCTGGGGCCCGTCTCCGATTTCTTCAAAAGGAGGTGCCCGTTTATGCTCACATTTATCGACGATTATTCAAGGAAAGTATGTGTATACTTTCTAAAGCACAAATGTGATGTGTTTGATCAGTTCAAGAAATTTAAGGTATTGATTGAGAAGCAGTCAGATAAACAGATCAAGTGCCTAAGAACCGATAACGGCATGGAGTTCTGTGGTAAAGATTTTAGCGATTTTTGCGAAAGAGAAGGTATTGTTAGACACCGCACAGTACCTAGGACACCATAGCAGAATGGTGTAGTAGAACGGAAGAATAGAACTTTACTTGAGCGGGCTTGGAGCATGTTATCGCATGCTAGAATAGGCAAGGAATTTTGGGTCGAAGCAGTGAACATGGCGTGTTACCTAATTAATCGATCTCCATCATATGCTATTGAGTGGAAGACTCTAGAGGAAGTATTGTCGAGAAAAACTGTTGATTACTCCGAATTACAAGTATTCGAATGTCCTGTGTATGCTCATACTGGTGATGGTAAGCTTGAGCCGAGGTGAAAGAAGTGCATATTTCTGGGTTATGCACATGGGGTGAAAGGCTACCGGCTGTGGTGCACTGATCCCAGATCACCCGATTTTATAATTAGCAGAGATGTAATTTTCGATGAGACTGCAATATTTCGATAGAGAAATCCTGAGACACTACTAGCAGAGCAGACAGATCATGGTGTCAGTAGTGAGGTGGAGTTTCAGGTGAAGACTCCGGAGACTTCAGAGGTAACAGATGTTGAGACTGCAGATGAGGCCGTAGTTCCTGAAGATGGTGATAGTCAACAACCAGTACAGTCACAACATATTCTAGTTGAGGGTAGACAACAGAGGCAAATAAAACCACCGGTACGTTATGGTTATACAGATATTGCTTATGCTTTGACTGCAGGTGATGAGATTGAGATAGATGAGCCTTCGTTTTATTATGAGGCAATGGCTAGTTCTGAGTCGTCGCAGTAGTTAGGGGTTATGAGTGAAGAGATGGAATCACTCCATCGAAATCAGACAATGGAGCTAGTTAAAGTACCCAAGAGTCAGAAGATTGTTGGAAGCAAATGGGTTTATAAACGGAAAGAAGGCATTCCCGGTGTTGAGGCAGCGAGGTATAAGGCAAGACTTGTGGCGAAAGGGTTTACATAGTGAAAGGGCATTGACTATAATGAAGTGTTTTCTCTTGCGGTAAGGCATACTTCTATTCATATTTTACTTGCCTTAATTGCTGCACAGGATCTCGAGTTGGAGCAGCTTGATGTAAAGACGGCTTTTCTTCATGGTAAGTTGGAGGAGCAGATTTACATGAGGTAGCCAGAGGGATTTATTATTCCGGGTAAGGAAGATCATGTTTGGTTATTAAAGAAATCTTTGTATGGGCTGAAACAGTATCTAAGGCAGTGGTATAAGCGTTTTGATGCTTTCATGACTTGTTAAGACTATTCTAAGAGTCAGATGGATAGCTGTGTTTATTTTAGGAGATTGGATGGTGGGTCTTTGATATATCTATTGCTACATGTTGATAATATGTTGATAGCAGCTAAGAATATGTCTGATATTGATGCGCTGAAAAGGCAGTTAAGTGCTGAGTTTGAGATGAAAGATTTAGGTGTTGCAAAGAAAATATTGAGAATGGAGATTTTGCGTGACAGGAATGCAGAATTATTACGTCTGTCTCAAAAGAAATATATTGAGAAGATTGTAGCACGTTTTAATATGCAGTCAGCGAAGTCTGTGAGTACACCATTAGTGAAATACTTTAAACTTTCAATTAAATTATCACCACAGACTGAGGAAGAGAAGGAACATATGTCTCGTGTTCCATATTCTAGTACAGTGTGTAGTATTATGTATGCTATGGTATGCACTAAGCCTGATATTTCACAAGTTGTCAGTGTAGTTAGTCGTTATATGAAACGTCCTGGTAAAGCTCATTGGGAAAATATGAAATGGATCCTAAGATATTTGAAGAGGACAGCATATGTTAGCATAGTGTACCGGAGAGACAGTGATGGATGTGAAACCACTGATTTTGTGGATTTTGATCATGCAGGTGATTTGGATGAGTGCAGGTCTTTAGCAGGGTACTTGTTTACGCTTGCAAGTGGTGTAGTTAGTTGGAAGGCGTCCTTACAAGACCACGTGGCCTTGTCGTCGATTGAGGCAGAGTACATGACACTGACCTTTGTAGCGAAAGAGGCGATACGATTACAGAGTTTGCTCTTGGACTTTGGGTTGGATCAGAAAAGTGTTGATATATACTGTGACAACCAAAGTGCGATATTTCTGGCGTATAATCCGGTTTATTACGAGCGGACGAAACATATCAATTTTAGGTACCACTTCATCAGAGATATCTTAACGAAAGGTAAGGTTGTTGTGAGAAAGATAGTTACAACAGAGAACCCCTCGGACATGATGACTAAGTCTGTTACTTTGGCAAAGCTCAAGTTTTGCTTGAGCACTATTGGCGTCTGTGAAGAGTGACAGCCTTTCGGGGCGATGTGAGAGCAGCATGGATGATGAGCACTATGCGTTGACTTTCAAACATCGAGTCAATGTGGAAAATTGTTAAATATGTCTCGAGTTTAAATCGTCTGCGAATATATATTTTGGTTTAAATATTCAATATTTGACCGCAACAATTGTGGCATGTTTTGGACGAGTTTTAATTGCAGATTTGATATCTGCATTAGAAGATAAAAGATGTGACTCAAATACTATATATTATTTGGGTAAATATTTGGTCCAAAAAAGGAAACAAAAGAGTAAGGAATTTTTTTTTCTTGTCTGCATCTTGCAATAGCTGCGATTGATATAGAGATCCAAAAAGAGAAGACTTGACAGACTCTCTTCTTTGCTCGTTCCAAGACACAGCCGCACGAAAAGAAGAGGAGCAGTACGGTCGAGATTTACGCTTCGTTCGTGAGTTTATTTTAATTTTATTTTATTATTCAATTGCGAGTTGTCTATTTATAAATACTGGGTTTGGATATAATCTAGGTGCGAGAAACACGAGCGTATTGAGCTATTGTAAATCCGATTATCTGATTATAGTGAATTGTTCTTGCCGGCTCTCCCCGTGGATGTAGGTATCGATATTCGGATCGAATCACGTTATATCTGGTGTTCTTTATTATTCATCGTTATTATTTCTGAGTTTTTATGTTAACGTATTTCTAATATCCTGATAATTTTTGCGTAAGAATTACAACATAGAATTGGTATTGAAGACAAAATTGCCTTTTGAGCTCTTGCTAGAATGTTGAAATTCAAGTGAACTTTCGTCCCAAATGACAGCCGACACCTACTGAGCTTTCAAATAATTTCTGGTCCATGTTTGGTGCTGCGACGTTAGCTGGTGTGCCGACACTGCCGATTTGTCCTTTTCTTGTAGTGGCTCTTCTTAGGCATTTGGATTTTGTAGGCATTTACGTTTGGCAAAAACTATTTAAAAATAAAAATGCCGCGAATATAATAATCTATACTTTTTTTGCGACATCAAAATTAATCTGAGATGAATGAGATCTGAGAGCACTGATTTTAGGATTGTCAGTTGATGTGACTATTGTTTTTTTTTTTGAATTATCCGTTTGCTGTCTCGAGATGAAATTCAATCCTGAAAGCAGTGAATTACCCACGTTTTAAACTCTCTAAAAATACCCAAGTTTTTGTTTTTGCAAACCGTCTCTCATCATCCAACGCCATCGCAAGCAGCCGTCGGCCCTCCCACCTGGCCCTGGCCGTTGCTGCCATCTACCCCCACTCACTGTTGTAGCCACCGCCGAACTCCCCTCTCCATCGCAGCCGATCACGGCGCTCGCTCGCTCGCTCGTCCTTCTCTGCAACATGTCCTGTATTAGATACCTCATTCTTGGCATTCATTTTTTTTTCCCAAAAACAAAAAAGGTCACAAACGGTTTTTCGCTTTGCGAGGTTCTGTTTTTCAAGAGAAATAGAGAAAAAAATTCATACATTTTTGTCACAAAACGTATAGTTGACCGAGAAAACCAAGTTCTAACTAGTTCGCATTTTTTCTATGTCAGAGAATTCTAGTTCAATAATGGTTAGGGCAACACCATACAAGAAACCAGACCATGATTTTAACCCCAGAACACGTCAACTTTGCCATTTTTTTATGTTTAATCCATGTAGCCATGTGCAATCTTCCTGGATTTGGTCACCAAATAAATCTGATGCATTGCAAAAAAAAAATAATAATAAATTAATATGCAAATCACAATTTTTTTTATATATATAGAATTTAAAGGGTCGGCTTCTGAGTCCTTAACTGAGTGAGTAGTCCGGTTCCCGAGTCGTCGTTCTCGAGGGACGGGACAGAAGTTTATCAGACTAGTTCTACCTGCCCAAGAAACAATTCAGTTTTCTGAAGATTTTATTTTATTTACTTCATATGACTATGGGAGTTGACCGCTATACGCCCACTCAAATTCAGACAAACAGAGATATATAAAATTGTGATTAGCAGGATGGAGAGAAGGCAAAATCAGATTATGAAAAAATTGGAAAGCACTCGAGTGTGATTAGCAGTAGAGTTATTGAGATTCCGTTTATTTTTCGAAAAGAATAATTGAGGAAATATTATTCGATTTGACAATTTATATCTTAGGCATTTTCGTGGACGATAATGATGTTAACCCAATTTATGTCTTAAAGTAATGATGCCCAAGGCCCGAGGCCGTGTGCCCCCAGCCATAGATGATTTATATGGTTGCTCGACTCTCTAGATTTGGCCTTGGCGGGTTTGCACACATAACAATCCAGCCGACAAGGGCGGGGAGTGGTCACTAGGGCTAAAAGGCCTACATAAGGAGCGAACCCTAGCAGGGTTTTAGAATGACGAAAGAGGCGTGAATTAATCGAACTGTGCACCAAATAAGGGAAGAGCGATTTTGGAATATACATGTAAAAACTATAATTAACTTACAAATACGTCTTTTGACGCAACAATAATACTGAGATTTAAAAATCCAAAGTTAAGTGTGCTCGATAGGAGCACTTTCAGGATGGGTGGCTCTTCAGAAAGTTGTCTACTTGCATGCTAAAGGATAAACCCGTGAAGTTCGATAAGACCTCCTTGAGTGAAATTCCAAAAGCGGATAATACCTCCCTCATTAAAATTTAGGGCGCCATAGTGCAACCTCCATTTGCCTTTTTTTTTTTGTGTAAGAGTAAGAAAATCGAGAAAAGCATATGCAAAAAGAAAAGGAAACCGTAAACTCATTTGTTGCGCGATAAATTAATGATTTCTGAAATGTTTCATTAAATTGCTTGGCAAAATGAATGAACGAAATTTATTTTTATTATTCACGAAAAGATATATATTAATTACTATCGATGATAAAATATTTATTGTTGACTAATTACTTCAACCGATATAAAAAATCATCTTCGGAAAAATAATTTTTAAATCGGTCGGTTTTTTTTTAATAAATGGATTCTTAATTACCACACTTTTTTCCTATAATCAGTGAGCAATTTGCGATGATTGCTTGTTTTTAAGCAGATTCTCTTCGCCAAGTGTAATTATGTTGGTACTATTGCCAGGTTCTTTGACTTTTTTTTTGGTCGGAAAACAAAATTTCTTTGACTTCTTCTGCTGTTTTTTTTTCCCCATAGATTGAACTTTGAAGGGAGAAAGGAATCATGGTGCGATGCATAAGATTGTTGGGCATTGACTGGTGGACAGACAGGTCTTGTTTGTTTCAATATAAAAACTCCAACTTTATACTAAATACAGCATAAACATAAAAGGCAATGGAAGGAAAAATCCAACTCCAAAATGATTCAGAAAAGAGAAAAGAAGCTAGAAAAAAATTCAATTGGCTGGGATCTCAAAACGAACAAAATTGCATTTGATTGATTCAGACATCCCACCACACTCAACTCACTTCTTCTCCATGCTAATGATCCTTTCGTGATTCTTCTCTCTTTATAGTTGTGACTCTTTTCTGCTCAAAAGCAGACCACTTGCACTGTATGCATGTGATTTCTTCTGCATTTCTGCTCTCTCTGCACACACTTCACCTACAAGATCCCACAATTTCCTGCTTCTGTGTCTTTTGGCCATTTCGAAGAAACGAAAATACCCACTAAGCTCTGAGCTTTCCAACTTGTGGGTTGCTGAGATCTTTTCGTGGTAGTTGATTATCTGGTCGATTTCTTGGTGTGAAGCTGAAAGATCATCTGGGTTGTTCGGCTCCAAGTTGCAATCTATATGAGACCCATTTTTCACCGGTGAAGCAATGTACCACAAATCATCAAGAATGTCGGTGGGGCAGCGATTGATGTACCCGATTCTCGGTATCGCGTCCTGCATAGCTTTCATCTACATTTCGTTGAGTGATCTGAGCTTCAACGACTACTATACAGAGCAGAAGATGGACTTTGTCAGAAGAAATGGGACTCAGTTCATGGTGGGTAACGGTAAGGTGTTTTATGTGAATGGTTGGAACTCGTACTGGTTGATGGATCATGCGGTGGATGAGTACAGCAGACCCAGGATCCGAGCCATGTTTCAGGCTGGGTCGAAGATGGGTATGACCGTTTGCCGAGCTTGGGCCTTCAACGATGGAGACTACAATGCGCTCCAGATTTCACCTGGACGGTTTGATGAGCGCGTCTTTAGGGTATGAGTTCTGAGTTTCTTGTTCATGTCTGATTGTTGACTTAAATGGGCTTTTCTGAAGGGGCAGGTTTCAAATCTCTCTTTCTCTCTGTAATTTTAGTGGAGTCCTTTGAGAATCTGTCCTATCTCTCCGTGGTAATTTAATCTAAAGTCAGGATTTTCATTTCATGTTGTGTTGGGTTTCGAATTTTTTTTCTTTGATGAGCTGTCAGTTTATCGAACCAGAAATAATCACCGGTGAAGTGACACAAGTGAGAAAGTTGAGCTTGATACAGAGGCAGATTGCCAGTAGATGGACGAAAATGTGATTACCCATTGTGCTTGTTCATGGTTCTCTTCAAGTATGAAGGGGCTTTGTTCTATGGCACACTTGAAACAGAACTTATCAACTCTATTCGTTTTGTCTTCCCATCCTTCCGGAAAGAGATGCCATTTTTAAATTTTTGATTGATGGTGAGACGCTGCGTTCAATGAGACTATCTAGACAATTATGGGATGTAAAATGTGATTTTATGGTAAAAGCATGTCATGCGCTATCATCATCATGATGCCATAAAACGATCGTTTCTAAAATTTTTCATATGTTTACAGAATGTGCCCTCATTTTGTGTAACTTGTGTTCTCTGTTTTTTTGGCATCCACTCTTCAATTATTTGATGTCCATATCAATGAGTATTGACTAACATTGACCTCGGACTTAATAGGAAGTCCTACTTCTTTTGGCATCTCTTCTAATTGGAAAGAAGTTGCAATATGCCCATGTTGAGGTCTTATTTTATTGACTACATGAAAAAAAGAAAAAGCTATTTTCTTGAATGATCCATATAATGGTTTGCTAGATCTCATTTCAATAACTGTATGCTGTGGCAGGCTTTGGATCATGTCATTGCAGAAGCAAGACGGAGTGGAATCAGGTTGCTTCTTTGCTTAGTTAATAATCTGGATGCATACGGTGGCAAGACTCAGTATGTCAAGTGGGCGTGGGAAGAAGGCATTGGTTTGAGCTCATCAAATGATTCTTTCTTCTACGATCCTTCTATTCGGCACTACTTCAAAGATTATGTCAAGGTGCTTACTCTTTTTGTGCAACTTCTTTTTGCCTTGAGAAGCTCTAGGTTTGTCCTGAAATTAAGAATAATTTGAAGGAACTTGTCTATGCTAGCCTAGCAAACTATCAAAGACTTCCTGTGCTTAAGGCTCAAGCTATATGATTTTACCGTCAACCACATTTTGGATTAGAGATTTGGAGCTGAAAGTTGTAGATTTGCCTGCTTGACCTGGTTACATGTATAATCTAGCACTTCAATTCACTCATTAGCATATCTGACGACTCATTGTTAGTTAATCACTTCACTTTTGATTGTTGATTCCTATTGTTATTCTGATGCTCCTCCTGACGGGTCTGTCCAATTCATGTCCATCTAGTAGAAATGTGCAAATTCATACTGACAAACTGTGAGTCGACTTGAAACATATTAATTTCATTCAAAAGGAGATTGAACTCTTTCATAGTGCCTTTTGAAGTTCTGCACGAGCTACTGCAGTTGTTCATCACTAAAAGGCACATGACAATGAATCTGTAATTCCTTCAAAGGAATAGTAAGGTATTCTATGCGCATGAAGACCCAGCTATAAAAAGAAATTACAATTAGAGATCTCAGCTTATGATCTCATTACCATGAATTTAAGTTAAACTCAGATCTCAATCTACAAAGGCCCATCTCAATTCTTTATGTATAGCTCATAGCTGGATCTTCATGCATACAGAGCAACCAGATGTTGTGATGTGCTTGTTATGAAAGAGTGTGTGAACTTTGCACCTAATATATTGAGTACAATAAGAAAAGTCTCATCCTCATGCTGTGGATGTCAGAGATGATTTGGATAGTAGGACGAGATATCACTGAATTTCTTCTATGATAAGAACCGAAGATTCCTTTTTGTTTTCTTTTCTTTTGAGAGGTGATTTCATATTTATTTTGGGATGTCTATGGGTAGTTGGAGTGGGTGGTTCAGTCTCAAGTTTTTTGGATGAGTCCACAATAAACCAATAAAAAGAAGCTTCTCATTTTTTTTTTTTTTGGGGGGGGGGGGCGGCTGTGGGAGGGGTCATCATCAGATAGCTAATTGCATGGTTCTGCTATCCACTGTACTCCTCTAGTAGGTGGTCGTTGCAGGTTTTAGGCTCTATTTGGCAAAAGAAGGAAAGCGGGGCATGAAAGTGGGTTTGGAGAATAAGGGGAGTTTTGAAATTTTTGTGAGAAGGAGACGAAGGGAAATTTTTAAAAATTTACCACTTTTCGATCCTCACTCTCTAATTTTCTTCTCATTTATTTCTAAAAAGAGCATTAGATACACATCTTCTTTTTTCCAGGTTATCCTAACAAGGAAGAACACCATTACTGGAGTTGAATATAGGAACGATCCCACCATTTTTGGATGGGAGTTAATAAATGAGCCACGTTGCATGACAGATAATTCAGGCGATACTCTTCAGGTAAGAATTTGAACCTTGAAGTCTTAGTGCTGCCTCTTCTTTATGCCTATTAACCAAATTAGTGGACTATATATCCGAGTACCTAATTCCTCCCTTGTCTAATGAGTCTTATCATTGTTTCCAATCATGTAAACATTCTAAACGTGATTTGATCAAGCTTTTGGCCAAAGCAAAGCTGCAATCAAGCATAAAATAGTTTGTTATGTTTTCGCTGTTTTTGACCAAATAAACTATAAAGGGTATTTTGGCTATCTTAAAGTTCCTTTCAAAGAACCTGCTTAGGTCTTGGATAATAATTCTGTATGCTTCTACTATGTAAGAACACTTTACCAGTGATCCTGTCCATAAACTTTCCTCGCTGCTTAAGCGGGATGCTGTTAACAGTTATCACTTAAGTTACTTGTAAAGGTAAATCAAATAATAAGAATGCTTTATTGAGATATTTGGAAATTAAAAATGCAAACGTTACAGGAAATCTATCTTTAGGACATAGCAAAATTAACTTTTCCAAATCATGTCGGAGGAGCCATAGCAAGAAACTGAATGGAAGCAAGAGACATCATACTCTCTATCAGTTCTAGTAATATGTATAACAGACATCTCTTGTTTATTCTTATGCTTATAAAATCTCTCTCCTGTAGCTTTTCTTATTTATTTGTCTAAAGTGTTGCTTGCTGCCTTAATTATCATGGAACTACAGGATTGGATTGTGGAAATGTCAGCGTATGTAAAATCAATTGACAAGAACCATCTATTGACTGTGGGCCTTGAAGGATTTTATGGTCCCAATAATCCCAAAAAATCAACTGTGAACCCTGGAGAGTTCTTTTCACTACTTGGATCTGATTTCATTAGGAATTCTGAGATACCGACCGTCGATTTTGCCTCTGCTCATATTTATCCGGACCATTGGTAAGCATTCGCTGCCAATACACTTTATTTATCCAATATGGTACAGTAGTTTCACTAAAAATAAATTGGAAAAAGATCTCTTCTGCTGGGTAAAACAAGTCTTTAAAAGAACAAATTTAGCTTGAACGGTGCTATTTTAGTTTCTCCATCATTTTTTTTATGCTAAATCCAATAAAAAGGATGGGCATCGTTGGCTTCTCAAAAGATACCCTAGTAATGTCTGATATCTGATTATTAGACGTGACATCATTCACCACATCGAGGCTTGTCCTTTTGGTCTGTATTTTGAACTTATTTTGACCATCAATTTGATGGCAGGTTTAAGAATCAAGATTTCGAGGAGGAGTTGAAATATGTCGCTTTGTGGACGCGCTCTCACATCGATGACGGTGATAGGATACTGAGGAAGCCAATCATGTTCACCGAGTTTGGTTATTCGACTCTAAACAAGGACTTCGATCCTTCAAAACGAGACAGGTTCTTCAAAACCATTTTTGATGTGATATACAAATCGGCAGAGAAACAAGGAGCTGGAGCAGGTTCTTTTGTGTGGCAGTTTTTGGTGGGAGGAATGGAGAAATATAACGATGATTTTGGTATTGTTCCCTGGGAGAGGCCAGAGACCTACAAGCTGATTATGCAACACTCGTGCAGAATGGCCAGAATTCAGGGATCAGCTGAGCTCAAGGGTAATTTGAAAGAGTTGTGTTTGCAAAGATAATGAGGGCATTGATTCTTTTATAGTTCTTTTTCTCATCCTAGGCTAGTATGATTTTCTGCTGCTGACGGTGTGAAGCAAGCGGGGCTTGTGATCTTCTTGTACCATATCCTTCATGTATCCGCATATGTTTTAGACCGAATGAATTTCATTTTGAGTGCTCTGAATTAAAGAAAGCTAAGATAATGTGAGTTCTGGGGTTTTCAGAGGAATAGAGTTGAGGACTATACTTTCTTCAGAAGGCATTTTTGGACGGTCAGGAGCAACTGACAAATGGTGAGTTAAAAGAGCAGAACTAGTCTCATGTCTGAGAGGCTATGAAGACAAACTTAACCCTTTTAGGCATTGACTGGACTTTTATAAGTTAAAACATGCCTGCCTTAAGGATGTTGTTTACATACCGGCATCAGGTATATTATTAATTTGCATGACGGTGCATATTGAGAACTAGTAGCTCAACTGGAACTTCTCGTACAGTTTTAGGAATCCGAGGACAGCGTCCCTCACCTTTTCCGGAGGACTCGTCTGGATTCAATGGCTTGAACTCGACTCTTCACTGGGCAATGCACTTGGCCTTCTCCTTGCATTCCACGGAAGTGCAGGTGAAGGTGGCTCTGTATGGATCATACATGTTATGCAGATCGTCGCCGTCGATGATGCGATATGTGACAGACCACCTAATTTGACCTATTCTATCTTATCCATTGATTCCTTCACGACCAGGGCCAAGCTTGAAAAGCCTGGGACTTCCAGGACTCATCTCCTTCAACATACTTAGCATAAGAAAGCATTTCAGGGTTGATTTGGCTGATGATTCCATTGTCTGTGTACATCTTCCATGCTTTCTCTGCTGGGATGTTGAGCACCACTTCCCCTTTCATCTTCCTCATCTCTCTCTCTCTCTCTCTCTAGTGAAATTGCGGTGGTTTGTGAACCGTAAGAGAGTGAGATCCTGCATAAATGAAGACGAAAGGAATGAAGCATTTGCATAGTCCAGGTGATGTTGGTTTTTCTAACGAAACGACTCTGACAAAGCCAACGTAAGTCTCTTCAAACACTTTTGAGCTTGCCTTTTTTTAACCTCGGAAAAGTGAGGTAGATCATGTATGTAAATTTGTTGATCAGATCTCCACCCTTTATTTGCTAGAGGCCACCCTGCTTACGCCTTCCATCATGTCCTTTTCTCTTTTAAGGGTTTTGTTCTTCCGTACCTTCCGGCGAAAAAGGATATATCTGACTGATGATGCATGTATAGTTGAACACATAAAATTGCTGCTAGAATTCGTTTAGAAGTGCGATTGCATCAGTGCCCTCCTTTTTCAATGGTGCTATGTGGAGATGTTGTGCTTCCTACTTCCGGATTTTTGCTTAGGGCTCCGAAGGCCGGTTGGCCTGTGCTTTTCTCAGAGGAAAGGGCTTTTTAATATTAAACCGGCGATCAAAAGTGAAAATGTTTTAATTATGAATGTTATGATCTACTCAATGAAATCATGGCTTCTCTACCATATAACGTCCAAACAATAACAATTTGCAAGGTCAGAACCCTTAAAAAACTGCCGGTGATAAGCCAAAGAAACGAGAAATGAGGATGACGTCAAGGTTTCTTTGACCCATGGGAAAAACACAATATAATAAGAGGATGGGATGTCTTGAGTACACGTACCATTTCAGCGCTTGGCTGTTCGTCGGATAAAATCACATGAAACGCAGAATGCAGGATTATCAAACTGCGACTAGTCGATTGTTCTGAAAATCATCACGTAGAATCAACAATTAAAGGGTTTATTACTTGTAAAGTTAACTAAAACACCTGTTGTCCAGTTATTCCCTACGAATCCTAGGTTCTCAGAAGAGTCATTGACTCACGTCTTTCAGGCTTGTCCACCATATACAGGACCGTGAGTCCTATTTTAGGTCCTTTTTAACACGATTGAGTACTTTGGGTGGCACCTGAAGGGGTACACTCAGACACGACCAGAAGATAAAAACAAAAATCAAATCGCAGTAAATGACACTGCTCCTCCTCTAAGACTCTGCACCACAAAACAAAAAATCTCCTAACCCAGGTGGCATGCTGAGTAACCTGCACAAATTTTACACATTCCGTGGGAAGGTGGAATCTCGTGTTGCAAATTATAGGATTGAAACTCGCATCTGTAGATAATTTACTCAACAACACAAACAGGCAAAAGCACCAGTGGCCAAAAGAATGGCATACGTATGGTTTGGACTTTGAACCAGTTTTATCTGAAAATGGTCCATGTAATCAGTCTGCTGTAACCAGTTATCTTGAATCAGGATCTTCAAATCACGTCTGCAACTAGCCAAAATCACGACATGAAAGAGATTAGGCTTGTTCCGATTCTTTCCATCACTAGACCCTAAGAAAAGGCTAGCAGAAAGCTAGAGAACCAAGGTGGGCAAATTGAAGGCGAATGAATGAAAAGAGAACAGTCACATGCAACTGACTACAACTTATAGAGCTGACATAATCAAATCTAGAAACGGACTACTGCTAGTGGTTGCATCCATTTGACCAAACATTACCTAAAAGATATGATATGTACAGAGCAACCATTGACAACTCGTACATGCAACCGTGAAACAACTAAAGCACAAGCGAGATTAGAGCACTCAAGATTTTGCTGCAGTCCATGTGAAGGCACTTCAGGGAGATCTTTCCAGTAACAATATCAACATACATATCCATCAATCATCTATATCTAGTACTTCCCACTATATTCTTCACTACTCAAACCAAGGAGCCATCTAGAATTTATGAGATAAACGTATGATGCAATAAACAAATGCAAATCTAGCAATCCAACCGGTAAACCCTACCAGAATGACAGCATTTAATACTGAGCTTTGGTTATGGGTAACGATTCCAGTGATAACTTGACGAAGACCTCTATTGAGTAGTTATTCTATCTATGCCTTTTAAGGTACCTAGGCTATTTAAAATGATAAAACAGGAATTTTTCGGAAACTCTAATGAATTTAACTTCAGTTTCTGATTCTGCATCAATAGCAATCAACATGGTGAAGAATGCTTGGAAAAAAAAATGAGTCCGCAGGATTGAAAATATATTCTTACCTCAATGCTACATGATTAAGGTTCAGGACTGGTGCATTTTGCTTTATCAAGCTCTGCGCTCAACATATGATGAAGCAGGACATCAACTCTCTGACTTCTTGTCTTCGTGCTGTATTAAACCAGGAAATGAAGGAAAGATAAAGCAACACACAATAATCTAAATCATTAATAAATCAGAAGATAGGTATCACTAAATAGTGTCCAAACAATGCATACCCGACCGAACGAGGTCGCCTGTCCCTTGCTTCCTATATAAAGGGGATCGCATAGATTAATAGAAGCTAGATTCTAGTAATATCTGGCAATTGGACAATTTCATGCTGACACTGACACATGTACCTAAAAAGTTGTCATAACCTTTTTCTGAGTACTATATAATACAAACCTTGTCCTGTCCCTCGCAGTTTTCTGATGATTCAAGATCCATTTCAGCAAAAAAAGCTTCCAAAACAAAGGCGACAACCTGTAATCACATGGAAATAAAATGCATGCTCTTAATTTAACAATTGCAACAGAACTCAAGGATACAGTTTTGACAATCGGTGTTTGCCTTTAAGTTCCGATGTACTTTTTTTATATGACTTAAGAATAAGAACATCATTATTTCATTGATCTGATTGTTTTTCACTTATGATATCATTTCAGTCAATCATTTGAAAACAAGCCAACTCATGAAGTTTTGAGTTTCAAAGAGGCGAGATCACAATAGATAAGAAGATGAGAATGCTTAACCTCACTGATTATTGGCAGAATCTAGAAGAGTAAATAGAATTCCTAGACTGACTGCCATATTTGGCGAACCTCTCGAAATTGCCCATGCTATTAATTTAAAGAAGCATGACTTGTTTAGATGTTATTATTAAACATCTATTTCACCAATCCGAAGCATATTGCTTAATGATTGGTATACCATAGTATAGGGGAAAAAGATGCATCAAACTAATGTAGATCAAGAGACTAGGAAGTAGGAAGTCAACATTTTTCTAGTCAGGGCACCTTGTATAAATTGTCATTCCAGCTCAGTTTGGATCTATCTCTAATGAAGGTACGAAGGCTAATAAATGGCAATTAGCATCTTCAGCAAGATAAGGTACACGTGCCCAACATTTTCCGACAATCTACAGCGGTTAAGGAAAGGACCCATCTCCAGCACTAGCATGCTCGAAGTGTACTTTTTGACGATTGGAAATACACTAGTATAGAGGAAAAGATGCACTAAAGAATATAGAACCAATAGCCTAGGAAGCTAACACATCACCCAGTCACAGCCTTGTTTAAATTGTCAAGACTCTTATCTCTAATACAAGTATCGAGACCAATAAAAGGCAATTAACATCTTGAGTAACTACAACACATGTGCCAATCATTTCCCACACAGCCTACAGTGCTTGAGGTAAAGGTCTCATTCTCCACCAGTAATAGAGAAAAATCTCTTCTGAATAGAGAAAAGGTATATGATCTCCAACTTGTGAATGTGCACGCTACACCACCACCTTTGAACTTGATAAGGGAAGAAGTTCCTTGACATAAGCATATTACATTAGGTGGGCGAAGCTTAGATGGTATTGCTCGTGAAAGACTTTGCAGAGGCTTCCTCATGCTAGGATGAATGCATAATGGAGACTGCTTAGTCTAAGCAAGTTAATGCAATACATCTGCAGCAGAAATAAGTTGTCTTGCATGCATGTCCAGCATATGGAATTTGATTTGATAAGAAGCACTTTAGCTGGCTTGCTTGTAGAAAACAGTGTCTTCTAAAAATTTTTACATGCCTTCTCTTCATTCTTCTTGCTGATTTAATCAATAGTCAACAGACTTTCTTCAAGAGGAAAATGCACTCTAGAATGTTAAAAAACTCTATGTCCCTGTGAATGTCAGATAAAACTCACCAAATTCAAGAGCAGTAGAACAGTTATTAAGTAGAAGCTGATGAAATATATGAGGGTCCAAGAGCTCCCTGTTAGTACCTTGTAGCTCTGGAACATGGCAAGACAATAAAGTAATACATAAGACATTGTCCCATTAGGAACAAAACATGATATATAAGAATAGTATGTAGTGACTGGTAGCACCTGCATCCAGGCTTGCCAGTTGCCCATGATTAACAAATTGAAAAGTGTCACCATTCCATTCGGATAGTCATTAAAATTGAAAAGCAAATAGCTAATTAGTGTCAAGAAAAAGTAATCCAAATAACAAAATCTACCACCAACTAGCACAAAAGTAGGACTTGAGAATTATTTGATGAAACTATCTACAAGATGAATACAAATTAGGGTTATCATAAATATTCTCAATCTATGACATGCACAAGCTTTTTTTCCCTAAATTCACCCAAAAGGGTTAAAGATAATATTAAAGTCCAGAAGGAAATCATTTCAACGAATTTTCAATAAAGGATCAAGAATTTAGCTCCAAATACTTTCCTTTAATACATAAAACCAAGATTTTTTTATGCAATAAAAAAGTTCTCCTGAAGACGTTTAAAGATGATATTAAAGTCTAAAAGGCATTGATTTCGACGAATTTGCATTTTCAAATAATTATCGATGAAATGACGCAGTGCATCGGAATTTTTGTGTGATCGCAAAATTCCTCTTAGGTTAAAAGGAAAATTTTATAAAACAGCAGTCAAACCTGCCATGTTATATGGAGCTGAATGTTGGCCAACACAAATGAAACATGAGCATAAAATGGGACTAGCGGAAATGAGGATGTTAAGGTAGATGTGTGGTCATACAAGGATGAATAAGATAAGGAACGAAGATATTAGACGAAAAGTTGCAGTAGAACCGATGGCGGAAAAGAAGAGAGAGCATAGATTGAGATGGTTTGAACATATCCTCCTAAGACCCTTAGACGCACCGGTACAAATAAATGTTTGCTATCGAGAGCATAACACGAATAAAGCAAGAGGTTGGCCGAAACTTACTTGAGGGAAAGCAGTAAAACAAGATTTAATGGAGTGAGAAATAGATTGGCGTACGTTTTGTCTTAGGACGGAGTGGAGGAAGGCTATTAGTGTTGTGGAGGGATAGTGTATAGATATATATATATATATATATATATATACATACTTATTGATTTTTACACATTTATCTCTTCTCCCTGCCTTGATTCTGCTTTTATTTTTATGATTCTTTCGGGTTCATCGACCGCTGACCCCAACTAGTTTGGGATAAAGGTGTTGTTGATGTTGATGTATGAATAACAAATTTAGCTCCAAGTAGTTCCTTTTGCATCCTTAATACCTAGAGCTATGATTCTATTGATTACCTATTCCTCATTTCTTGCCCCTTTTTTTTTCTTGAAATCTTAATTGACTATTCTTTATATAGGATGCTCATTGATTGAAAATCAGCTACAGTTTTCTAACCGAAACATATAGTTCATTTTTACCTTTTTGACATTATTTCAGCCCTTTACAGCAGTGAAGTGGAACAAACATAGTAATTTCTTTTGGGTGAAGCCAGGGACTAGGGAGGGAGGGGGTGCATTTTACAAAGATTTTCAGGGTAAATTAAAAGCGAGGAAGAACAAAACAATACAAAGGATACTTATCAGCTGCAAGATCAGTTTCTTCCAATTTGGGGTTGCCAGCGTTGACCATCCCACCGAAGATCTACAGAAGAGAAGTTCAAAAACAATTTAAAGCTGAACTGGCTTTTTTCTTTTTTTTTTGGTCAGAAAAGCTGAATTAACTTGGGAAGATGGAATATGTTTAAGGAAGACATGATATGTCATCCTCAGTAAATTCAACTCACGACATAAGGAACAGCTAAAGATGTCGTTCTCAGAAAATTCAGCTGATAATGCTCAAAAGAGCTGTAAGGTTCCTACCAATTATCATCATCCTTATTTGATATTTAAGAGTGGTAGATGTGTGGTTATTTCGCTTCAGCTAACAGTAGCAGAGTCTTCCTTTTGCCCTTTCAAAAATGGAAATGCAAGTCTGATGATAATATACGCATAAAATTAGTTGATTAGAAATGCCTGCTCCAAACTATTTAAACTCCACATGGAAGGAGTTGGTACGACGATATTTCATATTTCCTGTCGAAGAAAAGATAGTGGACCTAAAAAATAAGGTCGCTGATGAGAAGCAAGCATGCGGGAGCCACCCGATATTCTTCACCACAGAAAGATATGTAGGGGACAAACAACTGTTCGCAATTCCAACAAGGAGGAAAAGCAAAAACATCAACAGATGACCCACATGACAATTCTTTGTTTGAGGACAAAAAGACAGGAGAATCTCATACCTGTTCTCCAAGAGAGCAATAAATGCACAGTACACAAAAGATGATTCCAAGGTATGGCATCAAACTTGGTATGAGAGTCAAGAATGTAGCAACAAAAGCTCGGTAGCGTTTGACATGCATCAGAAGCCTTATCAATCTAAGCAATCTAGCAAGAAGAAGGTACCGAATCCTGTAACAAAGAAATGCGAATTAAAAAAAAAAACTAGAATTAATCTTGAAGTGTATGCAGAAGGCACAGAAGCTACATTACATACTTCAATATAAGGATAATTAATTTTTTCTTTGGCAAACTCAAATAAGCAGTACACACTTCATCATGCCCGAATAGCATTGAAGGTCCCGCCCCTGACAAATTATAGTTAATAAATCATTCCCCCTCAACTTATGAGTCTGGAGGTGCATTCTGTCCTAGTTTGTTGATTCAATGTATCCTGAATTAGGTTAGTTGATCAGCTTTTAATCAAAGAAAGTTAACTGTAAACTGGACGCTGTACATCATTATGATCACTCCCTCATTTTGCAACCTAGTGCGATACTTGCAGTCAGGCTCAGGGTAACTTCAATGGATAATTGGTTGGTGGTTAGTAGGAACCTGGAAAGGAGTTTTCATTTTACCTCCTTTATGTCCAACTTTTTCCCCAAATGTAGATTATATAATTCAAGAAAATCCAAAATTCTCCAGCCTGGTTACAATTCATTTATGAATACAATAACAAGGAGAAATGAGGAGTTGCTCCTATCTTTCAAATATTCCAATGTAAGTCTCCCAGCCATCCCACCTGAGCATATTTTGAGCACTTTACCTAGCCTACATACCTTCTAGTCATATCCAAGGGTCTATGGGTAATGTCTCGTGCAAACTATTCTAACCCTTGCACCGTGTTTGCCATGGCCATTGTGAACGGGCAAGGACCTCATTAACAATTGCTCATCCTCAACTAAGCGAGGTTCCTCTCCAGCACTTTCATGTCTAGATCTATTAGCAGTATAAATAGTAAAGTTCCTAACAACAGTGCGCTTGCAACATTCCCCTCGTGCACCTAGAGTACTCCAAATTGATACAAAGCGAAGAAAGTAATGGACATATCAAAAACTTGTATCTTGCGTACCATTCTCCATTTGAAAGGAAGTCAAGACCATTGGGAGCCACAAAGGTGATAGTTTCTCCAATGACTGAAAGCAACAAGTATCAGTTCAGAAATACAGGAAAACTTTAGGAGTTTTAACATTTCTAGGATAATCAAATATCCAGACATGATTATTCAACAGCTGACTTGTTATTAGCAGATATGCAAATTGTAGCAAATAATTAAACATAAACAACCTTGGACCTCAACTATGTTCAATGCCATGCAATCAATTTATTTTTTACATGGAAAATGTTAACAAACTCTCTTGAGACGCCCTCTAAACTCGAAGCTATATTTTACGAACTTTGAAAATGTAAAGAATGTTTTACATGTTCCAATGTCTTGTAAAATGTGAAATTACTACTCATTGTTTATGTCATGAAAAAATGTAACGTATGCATTACTCTCACCAAGTTCCCTTGGGGCACACATTAGAAAGTCCCATCAAACATAAGTAGGTAGAAAGAGGGTGAGCTGCTGCAACTCATTGCAATCACCAAATCGACAACCAATAATTTTACTATTTGTGATAAGAGGTTGTTATCACTAACTTGTTCAATGAATCATGTTAGGGATATGTGTACTGAAGTCCTGAAACTCGTCATGAAAGTGTAATCGAATCCTAAAACTTTCAAAAAGTGCAATCAAATCCTAATACTTGTCACGGAAGTGCAATCGAGTCCTAAAACTTTCAAAAGATACAATTAAGTTTTAAAACTTGTACCAAACTGAAATCGAATCCTAAGACTTTCTAAAAGTGCAATTAAATCAAACTCCGATTGCACTTTTTGAAAGTTTTAGGACTCGATTGCACTTTCGTGACAAGCTTTTTGGGATCTCCAATGCACTTATTCCATCAGTTTAAGTCAAACTCTGATTGATTAAATACTCAATAGTTGCGTAATAACAGTCCACCAATGTCTTTTATCATGCATATAAATTGGCCTATGGTGAAATCTACTTTTTTTTAATGATAAGAATGTTGTCAACACTAACTTATTCAATGACATCGGCATTATTTGAAGTCTGTAATTTATTTGATGGTGGGGATCAAATATTAGTCTTCATTGATCTCCTTTTTTTTTTCTTTTTTCTTTTTTTTTGGTGATGCTTCATTGTATTTTACATTCAGCTGATCCTGGACTTCCATTTTTTTATGTACAAACCTTATAAACTTATGGAGAAAATAATGCACTGCTGAAAATAACTACAAAGAAATGCAATGCTTACGAAGAAAAGCAATAAGTTCAATAATCACATGCATCACATGGGTATGAAGACCAGTTCTATATACTCAACCAAAACAAATTCCAGGTTCGACAAAACAGACTATTACTTTTAGAGAATGCAATGGGAAAAAAGACTAGCTACAGTTGGGAAAACATGTGCCATTATATCTTTGTATAGACTGCCACGGCATCATTGCATCGATTGCAGGTAAGTACATTCATATGATACAGTTCATATGCGCTTAAAAATTACGATTTATCGTTGTATAAAATATTCACCTATCACCCAGGTGATCAGAAAATCAAAGCGGTTTTGACCATCCCTCCAATAGTTTTCGAACCCAAATGAATAAACTTTCAAAGCCATCTCAAGTACATAGATCCAACCTGTGGGACAAATATCAATCAGAGCAGCATATTACAAACCCTTTAAAAGAATAAGCCTAAATTCATAGGATATGACAAACAACTGACAAAATCCAAGATTAACAAGTGCAAAAATTATCTAATATTCAAGACCTACAATAGCTGATGAGGTCCAAAAATCGTTAACTAAATACCGGTGAAAAAGGATATTGAGTAGCTCAAAAACAAGGGAAGTCACAGAATGAAAAGACAATTAGACAAGTAGATGTACGATTGGAAACATTGACCACACGGCTGCTTTTAAGATCGCTGACAAATTGAATCTCACTCTGGCATTATAAAGACACCTGATTCTGCTAGAAAGAGCATAATCAGATAGCAAGTCACTAAAAATGGGCACAAATTAATAAGAACTAGACCTTTTCAATGGTTTTGTGAAAAAACAGCCACAAAACTTAAAGATAATACAAGAAAATACCAGATCCATCCTCCTCGCTCAACATTTGTACACAGTTTGAACTCAATGAAAGCACAATCAACAATATGCCAAATTACATATAAGAGCCATTCCCCGTTCAAGCTGGTTCAAACTTAATAACTAAACTTTTTCACTTGTTAGAAGCTCTGTTATATTTACTACGGTCGTTTCCAATTCCAAGTAAGAATTACAACTCATATACAGTGTACGACACAAGAATTCCCAGAATATACTTACCAAAAACAAACTCCACCTCTTGCCACACTTTTTGGCCAGAGTTGTTTTCAATATCCAGCTGTAACACAAGAAGCCATTAGCTTTCTTAATATTACAATAACTACCAAAACAATGTCCTAAAGGGACTGAGCTAAGTGAATGGTTTTGCGTCAAATGATGGAAAGCAAAAATAGGAGTAATGATGCTAAGTGATACATGGTAAGCAGAGTGACTTTTGACCTTGAATAGTGATAGGTCCAAGATAAGTCCTTTGTACAAGAAAGCAAGTCATTAAAAACTTTGGTATAGAATGCAGAGAACCCATCTTGTTCTCCTATTTGAATCCATTTGGCGTCAAAATCATTAAGTCAGCATCTGATTTATTCATACTTAAGTCACCTCAGAGAATGTTTTCACGCCATTGACTGACATTGACTCATCCCAAAATGTAAGGAAGATACCAACAGTTCCAAGTTCTACAAGCCTGGGTTAATTCGGGCCTTTTTACACAGGTCGCGTCTATCTAACAAATAGTTTCATATTTCTCGAGCCTGGATAAGCTTTTATGAACAACATTATCTGATAATTGGCATCTAAAAACTAAACAAAAAAGAAAGACATATTTTCAATATTCTATCATCAAGAGACGTGGACTAGACAATTATCACCTTATGAGTTGCTAAAGTAGTCATACTTGAGAGATTAGAGACAAGTGTGGCAAGTCCAGCATTCTCATTCGACAATTTGACCATCAACTGCGTCTAGAGCTCACTTCAGCATTGAAGGCAATGACAAAAAGAAAATTGTCCAATTGTAGCTCCATTTGCATCACATGATCAACTAACCAATTAACTAAAATTATCATAACTGATCTTGTGCTTCGCTATAGTGCCACACCCGGATTTGTAAAGCTTTAAGTCGATGAAGGTTCAGTCCGTACCGTTGTCTCAACAATCACAGCAACCAGATTCAGAATGAGAACGAACGATATGATATATCCAAATATTGGACTTTTCACAAAACCCTTCAGCTTCTCAGAAAATGGAGAATGGTAGATTAATGGAAATTTCTCGAACAGAGAAGGCTGCAAAATGGCATACAAATGGAAGTGAAACTCTGAAGCTTCATGCCTATGCTCAGATCAGCAAAAGAATCAACTCACAGCATCCTCCTTCTGGAATCTGAGGGCAATTGCATTGCAAAGATCAGCAAATTCTTCCATGTTGATCTACAAAAGGAAAAGATGATGGAAAATTCTAAATAGAGCATTGACCAGATAACCAACCATGGGTAGATTATCTATTGTCATGAAAATCAGTAATTGAAAATCCAAAAACACTAATTATTATTAGAATCTATCCTACCACTTAGAAAAGAAATAACAAATCCCTTCCGGTGCATAATGTGGTCAATGGAATGGGTGCATATGCTTTTCATAATAAGCTGTTTTTTCTTCCTTTTGAGGAGCATAAAGGAAGCTAGTTAGCAATGCATGTACATATTCTACACCAGTGAGATACACTAAAACAGCATACATGAGATCGCATACACTCATTAGGAAGAAGAAAAATAGAAGCAAGTACTAAAATTAAAAAGAGCCTAGTGAAAAGAATGTTGATGTTCTATATATTTGAAACCATACAACTTAAATTTGAAAAGATCATTAAACGAAAAAAGAAACTAGTGGAAGAAATAGTAATACTATTAACCAAACGCTTAACCAATTTTTTGATACCTTGAAGTCACGACTATCATCCAGCTCATCAAAAATTAACTGAAATTCTTCTCTCGATATCTTTGGCAGTGTCCTGGAAGAAAATTCACAAGATCAGCATCAAAGGTTAGGAAAACATTTAGAAGAACCACTTTCTATGAGAAATAAGACGGCTATTGTCTTCGCGTCGTAATGCACAGAAGGCAGACTTAATGATAGGCAAGCTTGTTATCCAGACATTAGGCAGAGTACAAATCAGAGTGCCTGAGAGCAAAGTAGTTCTTCTGAGATCCTGACATTCAGGCAAAGTTTTAGTGTTAAAAAGTCTGATAGGCTTTTCTTCATGCTATTGTTGCTTCCAGGCACTAAGAAGATAGGATCGTTCATTACCATTGTCAATTAGCTCTAATTCAAAGATACACATGCTATTTTCAAGATAATCTTCCCGGAGCAATATTGTAATCTTCTTTCTTTGGGATTTTTCTGCTGGATCTATCTCTACTTCTTTAAAATTCAAGGGCGCTGATTAGAATGCCATGACATTTCATTACGCAAACAATTCACCAAGCATGTTCTTGCATGTTTTCCAGCAGCTTTTACATATCTCATCAATGAATGCTTAACTTGACAGGAAATTATAAAAAGAAAACAAGAAGCAATAGTTCAAGTCATCTCGTGAGTAGGATGCTTATATGTACCTGTAGTCATTCAGTTCTTCAAGCAGGTGTATACACTGCTCTTTGTTGATATGCCCGTTGTTCTGTTCATACCACAAAAAGAGAAGCTCATCAGAGACAAGTACATGCCCGTCCCGTATAGACTAAGTATAAGATAAGCAAGTAAGAGAATAACCCAAATCACTCTGGGAAAACATAAGTAAGAAGAATCCCCTAAGCAGAAGCAACAGCAAAGCAAGATCAAGAGCTCCAATAATACATCATTACAGGCTATTTTTGCTTCTCACAGAGAGAAAAGAGAGAGAAGTAGAGAGGGCGAAGGGGAAGAGAAAGAGAACATATACTTCGCCTCCATTATTCACCTTCAAGACACCCACATAATATTATATGTGTGGCTCATAAGTGTGTCCAAGGGCCATATTCCACCAATCATGCACATCCAGACCTCTTTATTATAAATTTGCATCATCAGAATGGCTAACAACTGCTCTTCTCATTAAATATCTGTATCAGATAAGTTCAGCATAGAAGTTGGGAACACCAAAGGACACGTAAAATTCTACAAAGCAACCAAACAATTAGCAGGTGTTAATGTTTAGCTTTTTCTATTCCATGAGTTTTGAGACCTATACCATGAAAACTTCGACTACCATACCATAAACGAGAGAACAAAAACTAGCCGTCATGAATGACCGGCACAAGGAGATGCACTTCTCTATAGATAATAGATAACAAAACGATAAGAAAAAGAAGTTCGTCATGAAAGACATGAGATACAGAGCATTTAAGAGGGGCAAAATACTTACATTCTTATCTATGAGCTTAAAGGCTTTTCCTAACATGATTTCCCTCATTCGGTCCATCTCAGAAACTTGTTTCGCGAGCTAAAAAAAAAAAAAACTTAATGTCAATATTTTCCTCGGAAAACAAAATAAACATCACAAGGAAAGTTTCCCGAAGATAGGGTGAGTTATTGAATAGACATATTTGCATGAGTTGATAACCCTTATTCACTGAAATACCAGGAATTTTGAAAGAAAATTTACCTGACTCTTGAAGCTGTCATACACAACAGCAAGGACCAAATTCGTGACAAAATAAACCCCAAGCAGGATATACAGGACAAAGAAAAGGGAGTACCAACGTGAAACTCTGGAAGAATAAACATATTGAAGTCAAGTAGCTGTATAACAAGACGATAATACAAATATAGGGGAAGAAAGCAAGTTGAAGCCAAACCCAGATCTGGGTCCATGTAAGGATGGACCACAACTAGGCCAATCCCTTATTCCCTTATGATATGTAATCATCTAAATAAGAAAAATGTTTTGATTCAACATTTAAAACATTCTCAAATAATCGCCATTCCCAAACAAAGATTAAGGACATATTAATGCACTCGCCATAGTCTGAAAAAATAAAGACGGAACCTCTAGTTTGCCATTATAAAATTACTTTAACTAGTGGATAAAAGAGAATATCCAAAGATGAAAAATAAGAAAGAGAAAGACAGAGAGGGACAGAGATGAAGGCAGAGACAGAGGCAAAGTCCCCAATTTGAAAACCAAGGAATTAAGCAAGCGGACAAATCAAAGCTGAAAGGCAAGCTAAGTTGCAGCCACATCTTGGGAAGATACGATCCAACAGATTTGAGGGTAAAACCTATTTTTTCTCGAATGACTATAAAAAGATCTTCTCTTAACAATCAACATGAGAAATTTAACGCAATTACATCAATTTTACTTACTTATATGCTGATATCCATACATCTGGATTATTGGATGTGGTGAACAAAACAAACATCTTATATAAGGTGGCACCATATGACGTAAATTCAGTCTTTCCCTGTTCGGTATCTTCAAACATGACATATGCTACCCAACTGGAAAACAAAAGAAACAGGAGCAACAGAGCCTGCAGTTTTACCATAATACCGGGAAAGTAAGCATAATAAAGTGGAAAAATCATGTAACACAAAATATGTACTGGCATAAATAATGATACTTGCTAAAAATGTAATAATCTATCACTCACTTTAATGAAACTTAATCGTGCAAGTGGAGCAATAGCAATTTAAATAAGCAAAAGAGGGACTAAACCAACCAAGATATTTAAGTAGGTCCCGAGCATGCCTGCCAGAATGAAGATGCTTGCTCGTAGTTCCCTATAATGATAAGGAAAGGTAAAATATGAGAGCATAATGTGAAAATGTAGAGATGTAAAGCTGAAAAGGAAAACCTGCCTATATTTTGCTATTCATGTCAAATACTTTAGAATGGAAAAATTCCTTTCTTCCTTCACCAGGGTAAATAACAAGAGGTGTAATATCTAGACCATTAAAATGGAAAGTATGACCTAAACTATAATGAGAGTGTGAAATATAGCCCCAAAATGGAATTGGACTAAAAAAATGACATCCTGTTTCAAATCATTTTTTTTCCATTTGAAGCTAATTTGAAAAATAATCTGCCTAAGGTTTTTCAGATTTAACACTAAAAGAATGTCAAGCCAGCAGGGTTAATGAAAAATTGTGGAAATAACTTGACATACCTTATGTTCATGATGAAAAAGACAACTCTAACATAAGGTGCTGCTCTAAAAGGAAGATAGTCAAGGGCCACCGCAGGGGATAAGTAGAGGGCATATGCTAGCAAATCAGCGACCAAAAACAGTAGGCAAACGACCTGAAAAATCAAGCAAAATTAAAGTATCATTTGAATGTATAAACAGCAGAAGGAATTTCGACATGCGGGATTGTAATAGCCTATCGATATTGCAGAAAGCAACCCCAATTAAGAGAAGTTACTAACTGCATAAATAATGCAACTAAGAACATCTGCTTCCACTTACTATCATACATGTGCATGGTCACTGCATATAAGATCATAAGCACAAGATATTTTCCCTTAGTTGGTGACTTCATGATGAGATACTGTAGGTCTTAAAGCGATGGAGAATTTACGACAAGACTGAAGCCATCATTATCCCATGTGCGACTAATCAGAGATAGCACCTTCAAGCATTTTTTTATTACCAAATTCTTGATAATGCTCCCAGACAGGATACATTGCACATTGCCATTCATGTGCCTGGGAAATATTTTCTGGAAAGACAACTCACAAGAGAAAGAGCCCTTCCCTTACTACGACTTAAGTGTAGAGAAATCACACACGGAAACTTCTTTTCTCTCATTGGGCACCTTTGGTTCACTCATCTCAGTACTCGCACAGTCCACGTGTCTAAGGCTACTAGAAACTCCAAAAAGCGAAGCAGCTCACAAGAAAGGAATAATCATTAAAGAAATGGCTAAGTAAAAAAGTAAAGTTTTGTACCTTTATTTGGTTAAGAGGATTCCTTGAATAAATCCGAAACCCTTCATATGAAATGGGAAAGAATGTACGTATCATGAGTATAACAAGAGTTAAGCACTGCATGAGAAAGACTATCAATGAGCTCCACTCACACAACAATATCTCAAGCATTTCCTACCATAAGCTGTGTAGAATTCATACAATTTGCAAGATTACACGCAGTCCCCAGTTTGATCAATGCAACATGATAGAAAATACAAAGTTCCTCACGGAAAAGAGCATTACTTTTTTAAAAGGAACAGGCAACCTGAATACTTTACTATTTGGGTGTCGAATTATAGGCAGTAGGGATAGGCACGTCAACGAATGTTTATTCAAAGTATGACAAGCATTATGTGATTGTTTAATCAGATACATGCAAGGAAGGACAGATGTATCTAGGGCGTCCTGAAAGATACTTTTTTCATGAAGTCTATATTATAGTGAAAAGAGGCTTTAAACGAACACCTAGCAGAATTTAAAGATGAGCTTGCTGCCGCAAAGTGAAATTTGGTGAAAGTCAATACGTGAAGCTCATGAGGTATCAATAAGTGAACTTCACGAGGTCTCATTGATATCGCAAGAGTCACGAGAGAACTGGCACCAAATGTATCTACAGGATTTTTACAATACCTCATATATGAGAGATTCTGTGCCTGTTAAGTATGGTAACTCTCCCAGAAAAAAGTATTCCCTCTCACTGCAAGCATCTGCAGAGCATTTGGCGCACCACAGAGGTTTCTGTGGAGGGGTTAACAGTTAGTGCAGTAACCTTGGCAACTTTTGGGGACCAGAGTCCTCTGCCAGTGAAGACGAGACCCGAAAGCAGACTAACCTCAAAGAAGTTCAGCACTATTAAGGCAAAATAATTGAGGGACCAGATGATGTCAAATTTTGTGAAGAAGAAGTAGAATTTGACAGCACTTTCAAAATTTGACTGATCGAGAATTTGAACTGGAAGACCAACACCATCTTCAGCCTGCAGTACGCATTTTCGATAAATAACACGTGATTATTCAAAGAGACCGTCAGGATTGATTATCGCAGCTGGAGGAACAAATTTATGGGTTCATTCCGAAATAAAAAGATAGGGAATAAGCAGCTATCCTCGTTAACAATGCATACAAGCTCATAGTTTTCATATGCAAACATGTCCGAAAGCACTAAAGCAGTGGACCACGATACAAACAAAGAAATGGAAGCCGGGGGCAGAGAGAAAACTCAAAAATGGCTGTTTACAAGCTGAAACCAACATTTTGTTGTTCTGAACGATTACAAGCTCAAGCCAAGATTAGCCAAAAAGAAGAACTCGAGATATATTATCCTTAAAAACCTACTAAAAAAAAACAAGAGCGAAAAGGTCAACTGGGACTACTCGATATAATATTGCTTGAAAGGTCCTCACTCCTCGTCGGTTGCTTTGCTATTTGTTCGACACTCATTTCATTGTCCTGCTGCTAAATTATCGTGAACGAGATCAGCCCCCCGCAGCGAGACTTGTCACTTCCCTTCACGTAACCCAGTTCCAATGGACCAAATGACTCGGTAGAAATTGCAAACTTTGGTCATCTCACCTCACAAATAATAACAGTGTAGTGTCGACAGTTTGCGATAATCTCAATAGTGAAGAGATCGCGCAAATGCAGTATCAGAAAGCCACCTCCGTCGGCCCAAAACAGGAAAACAAGGTATAATCCACGATTGCGATTCCAACCAATGAAATACACGATCGTCTACGTAAAAAAACAGAGGTGCTAAACCAACTCACGGGATGAAATCGAAGAAAACAAGAGATGAAGAGAAAGACTGGCGAAACACAGTTGGTGCGAGGGGGGACGCGAGGCTCACCAGATCGACCAGAGCGGCTGCCTTCTGGTAAGGAGAGCCATAAGCGATGGCGTCGGAGCGGCGAAAGAAAGGATCTCTCCTCCGCGTGCCGCTGCTCTCCCCGTCGAGTAGAGGGTCGTTCATGTCGCGAAGAGGAAGCTGAGGCCGAAAAACCACGCACAGAGAGAGAGAGAGAGAGAGAGAGAGAAGGTGACGCGATCCGAGCTCCGCCAGTGACCGTTGCTTGCGGCGAGAGGAGGAGGACGAGGACGGAAGAAGAGGGGGGAGGAGGATAGAGATGAACACGCGTCGAGGCCGTGTTCAGCGTTGAGGAAATTGATTCAGAAGCGACAAAGCAATTAACGTATCCGAGAAATGAAGGTAGATCCAAAGAAGCGGTCTTTTTTAATTTTGCGTTTTTATTTTTTTAAATGCTAATAGGATTAGCCTGTATATTTCTTTTTCATATTTAAATTTATAGAGGTGTAATTCATCCATTCGAAAGATACCTGAATGTCGCTCCAAAATGAGAGGACGAGGATCCGAGGAAGTCACCTGAATATGAGTTTGAATAAGACAGGGACACTTAGATTGTAAGGATTTGAGTATATAAATAGATAATATTTTTTTTTCATAATTAAATACTATAACGAGATATATAAAGTGTTAATTATAGTGAAATTTTTTACCGGACGTAATACTACACGATAAAATCACGTGTCTCGATTTTATGTTCTACTTTATTGGTAATTTGGAGGTCGAATATTAGCAAAAAAAACTCAATGAAGATCGTTGCACAGGATAGGTAGGGATAATTTATTGATTATCAATAATCATTATTTTTATCGTTTCGCCAAAATCAATTATTGCAGATGAAAATGTACTTTAAAAGATCTCTCTCCGACGTCTCCGCAAGAATGTTCTCGTCCTTCTTCATTGCCCAGATTCGGATCGGATCTGGATCTGGATCTGGATCTGAGATCTGGAGCATTCCCCTGGTCCCCACCTTACACATCAAACGTGCATGACGTTACGTTTCTTGGGTTACAGATGGCTCATGGCGATTATTGGAAAGTGACAATCAAAAACTTGGTCGGAATGTAAGTCAAACAGCTACAGGAAATCGACATTTGGTGATTACAGTGACATAATAGTTGGGTTTAAAGTTAGGTCAAAGGAAAGAGACATGGATGCGAACGTCTACCGCCTTTCTAGACATGTATAGATCAATCCCAGAATCAGAATAATACGGTGTGTTTTTTCTGAATTTTCTTCCCTCTGTTTCGTGAGGAACACGAATCTTTAAAAAGAAAAAGCAATAAATAAAACAAACGTATTTTGACATGAAAAAAAACCCTTTCAAAATTAAAAAGGAGAAAAAAAAATCACGATATTGCAATAGGAAATCCCTTCACTATCGGTATCAAAGTTGCAATTTCAAAAGATATTGTCTCAATATATAACAGAAGTCTAGAGCATACATAGTTATGATGGAGATTACATGTATTTCATCATGAATGATAAAAAGCTATAATTCTTCGCTTTATCAATAATAGCTTAGAATTTTGCTATTATTTTTCTCAATCAAACTCTACAGCTCCATCAATCTCCCATTTCGAGGTGGATCTTCAAAATAGCTACAGTCTTTTGTAGTTTTCACTTGCCTATGTAACCCTTACAAACCTAGTGCGGCGACCCCTCATTACTAACCATGAAAGCCAATTAAGGGTGTGGACAACCTCCAATTCTTAGTGGTGACAAATTTTGTTAATATATCTACCAAATTTTCTGCAGCAAAAATCTTCTTCAATGATTAATGTCCCATCATTTATCAACTAAAGAATATGATGATACCTCAACTCGATTTGTTTTGTCATTGAATTAAATATCGAATTCTTTGCAAGACAAATAGCAACACTGAAAAGAACACTATTATCCTAATCTTTGCTTTATCTCTTTTAGAAAAATTTTCAGCTAAATCATCTCCTTATCATCTTCAAATACAGCAATATACTCTACTTCACTTCCAATAGAAGTGGTGATTGCATTTTGAGTGACGTGAAATGTCATCCTTGAATTTTCACGGATATAAAAAAAAAATTACTTTACGAAATTAAGGAAATTTTGTAGTTTTCAACGCGTTCCGTGAAATCAATGCTTTTGAAAATCAGTTCATTTCCAATAGAGTCAAGTGACGCAAATGGTTAAGGTAATAAATTTGATAAAGCGCCTCTTTGCATTCCCGTGCCCCGGTGGGCTCATCCAAGACTTTTTAAGGGCTCGAAAAACTTTCTTGTTTACTGTTTTTTATTTCGATAAAGAATTTCGAGGAAGCCTATGGTTGGATGCGGAATCCAATCCTTGAAAGCACATAGGCATATTCGATCTAAGCACCAACAATAAGCGCCCGTGCCATAAGATAATCCAATTAAGTCCCACCTTATTTAGCTGCCGACATTAGGTGTAGAACCCTGAACGAACCACTGACAAGCCGGAGGAAGGTGAGGATGACATCAAGCCATCGTGGCTTGGCGACGCGTGCTTGCAACCGCCGGGACATGGCTCCATCCGATGGAAGTGAGCTAACTTCAAAGAACACTCTTTTTTTTTTTCCTGACCCGCGGGGAAAAACACTGTATATAAGATAGGCGATGCCCTAGGACAAGTGCTAGTTCAGCGTCCGGCTCTTCATAGGACCGGATCATATAAAAAGAAGAAGTCGGAAAATCGAACTGCGACTAGCCGATTGTGTCCCGGGAAATCATCAAGTAGATAAACAATCAAATTGTTTATACTTGTAAAATGTACTGAAAGAGAAACACCTGTTGTCCCCTTATTTCCCTCGAATCCTAGAGAGTTCTCAGAAGAGTCGTTGACACATCTTTACGAGTTTGTCCACCATTATACAAAACGGTGACTGTGAGCACTATTTTTAGGTCCTTATTCACACATGACCGGAAGAGGAAACAAAAATCAAACCAGTAAATGGCACGGCTCCTCCTCCTCCTCCTCCTCCAAGATATGGAAAATTATTCCAAAAAAAAAAATCGTAAATTTATCGTAATTTTACCAATTCAATCCTAAATATTTAATTTGATTAATTGAGTCTTACATCTTTTCACGTTTTGCAAATTGAGTTTATCAGGTTAATTCTAGCTATGAAGTAGACAATTCTTAATATTTGAATTATTATTTTTTCTTCTATTTTCCTTCTTTTATCTTTCTTTTTCTTTGATTCCCTCCTATTTCCCTCTGTCATGGCAAGGGCTGCCCGCATGTCGCATTGGGCGAGGGACACCCTCCCTAGCCTAGGCGATGTCAACCCCCGCCAGCCCAAGCCCAAGCGTCCTTGCGCGACGATGGCTGGCGGAGGAAAAAAGAAAAGAAGTAAAGAGAAAAACGTAAAACGAAAAAAATCAAATTATTATCAATTTTTGTCCGCATTAGTGCCGGATATTTAGTTAGCAATTTCCAGCCAAGATTAGATCGGGCACAATGTGAAAGATTTACGACTCAATTAATGAAATTAAAAAATTTAGGGCTGAAATGACAAAAGTGTAATGGATTTACGAATTTTGGACAATTTTCCCCATATGCAATATACCATTTCGTACTAATCTAAAAAATTGTGTTCTCCAATGGCATGTTGAGTAATGCGCAAAAAATCTAATCATCCCATCAGAAGTCCACAACTCGTGTTACAAACCATAGGGTTGAAATTCGCCTGTACAATATATTTTCTGTACAATATTTACTCAGCAACACAAACAGGCAAAAGCAACCGTGGCAAAAAGAACGACATACATATGGTTCGAACCAGTTTATCTGGAAAATGGTCCGTGTAACGCTGTCTGCTGTAACCAGTTAATCTCGAATCAGGGTCTTCAAAATCACGCCCACAACTAGCCAAATGAAGACATATATCTTCCAAATCACGCCTGCAACTAGCCAAAAATAAAGACATAAAAATTAGGCTTGGTCCCACCATTTCGACATTACACCCTACGAAAAGGTTAGTAGAAAGCTAGAGAACCAAGGTCGGCGAAAGGCAAATGAATCAGAAGAGAGCAGTATCATGCAACCGACTCCCGGTTATAGCGCTCAAATTTCCAAACCGAATACCACTAGCTGTGGCATCAATTTGACCGAACATTACCAGAAACATTTGAGACGTACAAAGAAACCATTGACAACTCGTACATGCAACCATGGAAAAACTAAAGCACAAGTGAAATTATAGCTCCAAGATTTCGCTGCAGTCCAGCAGGAGGCACTTCAGGGAGATGAAATACATCTTTCTAGTCTAACAACGTTAAAAAGCATAGGCATCAATATCCTATGCCTCCCTCTAAATTTGTCACCATGCAAACCAAGGAGCCATCTAAAACTAATGAGATTACCATATGATGCGAAAAACAAATGCAATTCTAGCAATGCGACCAGTGAACCCTATCAGAATGACAGCATTTAATACTGAACTTTGATTGAGGGTAAGGACAAAGTGACAACTTGACGAAAACATCCATTGAGCACTGAATCTATCTATGCCCTTTAAGATACCAAAGTTATTTAAAATTTATAAAAACGGGCATTTGTCAGAAATTTAAACAAATTTAACTTCCAGTTTTTGGTTCTACATTAATAGCAAACATCATGGTGAACAATGCTTGGAAAACAAAATGAGTCTGCAGGACTTGAAAATAAATTCTTGCCTTAGTGCTACATGATTAAGGTTGAGGACCAGTGCATTTTGCTCTATCAAGCTCAGAGCTCAACATATGATGAAGCAGGACATCAACTCTCTGACTTCTTGTCTTAGAGCTGTATTAGACCAGGAAATGAAGCAAAGATAAGGCATGGCAAATGATCTAAATCACTTATCAATCAGAAGATGGGTATCAGTAAATAGTGTCGAAAAAGTACATACCCGACCGAACGAGGTCGCCTGCCCCTTGTTTCCTATATAAAGGGGATCACATCAATTAATAGAAGCTTGATTCTAGTAATAACTGGCAATTGGAGAATTTCATGCTGACATTGACACATATACCTAAAAAGTCATCATAACCTTTTTCTGAGTAGTAGATAATACAAACCTTGTCCTGTCCCTCGCCATTTTCTGATGATTCAAGATCCATTTCAGTAAAGAATGCTTCCAAGACAAAGGCAACAACCTGTAATCACAAGGAAATAAAAATGCATGCTCTTAATTTAACAATTGCCACAGAACTCAAGGATACAGTTTCAACCATCAGCGGGCTTTGTCTTCAAGTTCTGTCGTATTTTTTCATATGACTGAAGAATAAGAACATCACAATTTCATTGATCTAATCGTTCTTCACTAGTAATACTGTTTCAGTCGATCATTCCAAAACAAGACAACTCGTGAAGTTTTGAGTTCCAAAGAGGAGAGGCGATCACAATAAGTAAGAAGATGAGAATGCTTGACCATGCTGATTATCAACAGAATCTAGAAGAGTAAATATAATTCCCAGACTGACTGCCATATTTGGCTAAATCCTCTTGAAATTTTCCATGCCATTAATTTAATGCAACACTAAAGTATTCTTGATTTCACTCTGATTTTGGAGTGTGCTGCGTGAACTACCTCCTGGAAAGGATCTAAGAAATAGTATGAAGAGATGGAAATTGCTGCATACCGTAACCTATCTGAAGCATACTGCTTATTGATAGTATATACCATAGTATAGGGGAGAAAGATGCATCAAATTAATGTAGATCAAGAGTCTATAGAGTTAACATTTTTCTAGTCAAGGCATCTGGTATATATTGTCTGGCTCAATTTGAATCTCTTTAATACAAATATGGACACCACATAAAACTAACATCTTCAGCTACCGAGGTACATGAGCCTGCCATTCCAACAATCTACAGCGGTTGGGGTCAAGGTCCCTTCTCCAGCACCAACATGCATGAAGTGTACTTTGTGATGATTGGGATGCATTCAAGAAAATAGAAATATAGAATCAAGAGCCTAGGAAGTTAATTTATTACTACAGCCTTGTCTAAGTTGTCAATTGCACTCCATCTCTAATGCAAGGATGGAGACCGATTCAAGGCAATTAACATATTCAGCAACTACAATACATGTGCCAAACATTTCCCACACAGCCCAGTGCTTGAGGCAAAGGTCTCATTCTCCAACAGTAACAGAGACAAATTCTCTTGCGAATGTGTCGCACTAGACCACCACCTTAGAACTTCATAAGGGAAGAAGTTCCTTGACATAGGCATACTACGTTAGGTGGGTGAGGCATACATGCAATTGCTCAAAGAGACCGCGGAGGCTTAGCTGAGCTCAACCATCACAAGGTTGTATAGTCGACCTCATGCTATGATGAATGCAGAATAGACAATGCTTAGTCTAAGAAAGTTGATCCAATATATCTGCAGCAGAAATAAGCCATTTTGCATGCATGTCCGGCATATGGAATTTGATTCGATAAGAAGCATTTTAGCACGAACGGATCCCCTGCCTTAAAGGCAGGGGTGCCTTAAATCTGACAAGATTTGGACCGTCCGTTTCAAAAATGGACGGCCCAAATCATTTTTCTTAAAAAACCCATAAAAATCCTCCCCCCCCCCCTCATGTAATTGATCTGGGCCGTCCATTCAAAAATGGAAGGCTCAAATGATTTAAGGCACCCCTGCCTTTAAGGCAGGGGGGCCGGATCCCATTTTAGCTGGCTGGCTTGTAGAAAACAGTGTTCTCAAAAAAATTTCCATGCCTTCTCTTGATTCTTCTTGCTCACTTAATTAATTGTCAGCAAACTTCCTTCAAGAGGAAAATGCACTCTGGAATGTTAAAAACTCAATGATATGTCCCTGTGAATATCAAATAAAACTCACCAAATTCAAGAGCAGTAGAACAGTGATTAAGTAAAAGCTGATGAAATATAGGAGGGTCCAAGAGGTCCCCGTTAGTTCCTTGTAGCTCTGGAACATAGCAAGACAACAAATTAATACATAATTAGGAATAAAACACAATGTATCAGAAAGTATGTAGTGACTGCAGCACCTGCATCCAGTCTTGCCAGTTGTTCATGACTAACAAATTGAAAAGCGTCACCATTCCATTCGGATAGTCGTTAAAATTGAAAAGCAAATAGCTAATTAGTGTCAAGAAAAAGTTATTCAAATAACAAAAATCCACCGCCAACTGGCACAAGGACATGAAATATCTTGATGAAGCTATCTAGAAGATGAATACAGAATTAGGGGTATTAGATCTCACAAACCTTGACATGTACAAGTTTTTTTCCCCTTTATGTAAACAAAATTCACCCCAGAAGGGTTAAAGATGATATTGAAGTCTAGAAGGCATCCATCCTGATGACTTTGCATTTTGTACATAATCAAGGCTATGATTGTTAAAGAGTTATATCTTGGGAGGGAGGGGGTGCATTTAAATTTTCAAGGTAACTAAAAAGAGAGTAAGAACAAAACAATACAAAGGATACTTATCAGTCACAAGATCAGTTTCTTCCAATTTGGAGTTCCCAGCATTGACCATGCCACCGAAGATCTACAGAAATGAATTTCAAAAACAGTTTTAAGCTGAATTAACTTGAGAACATGGAATATATGTTCAAGGAAGACGTCATATGCTACTTATTACACAAGGAACAGCTAAGGATGTCGTTCTCAGAAAATTCAGCTGATAATGCTGAAAAAGCTGTAAGGTTCCTACCAAGTATCATCATCCATACATGATATTGGGATAATAATACAAATGGTCCTTGAGCTTCGGCCTAATGTTCAATGTGGTCCTTGAACTTTTAATTTGTTTAATATGGTCCCTGAACTTTAGACCAACGTGCTACGTGGTTCATGAACAAATTAAAAGTTCAGGGACCATATTGCACATTGGGCTACAGTTTAGGGACCACATTAAACAAATTAAAAATTCAGAGACTACATTGCACATTGGGTCAAAGTTCATGGAAATTTCTGTCATTTTCCCTTTGATATTTAAGAGTAATAGATGTGTGGTCATTTCCCTTCAGATAATGGAGTAGCAGAGCCTTCCTTTTTCCCTTGTAAAAATAGGAATTCAGGTTTGATGACAGTATACGCAAAAAATCAACCGATTAGAGATGCTTGCTCCAAACTATTTAAACTAAACATGGAAGGAGTTGATACATTGATATTTCATATTTTCTGTAGAAGAAAAGATAGTGGACCCAAAAAATAAGGTTGCTGATGACAAGCAAGCACACGGGAGACACCTGCTATTCTTCACCACAAAAAGATATGTAGGAGATATGCTACTGTTCTCCATGAGAGCAATAAGGAGGAAAAGCAAAAACATTCGACAGATGATCCACAGGACAATTCTTTTTTTTTTTTTTTTTAAGGACAAAATACGAGAGCATCTGATACCTGTTCTCCAAGAGAGCAATAAATGCACAGTACACAAAAGATGATTCCAAGATATGGCATCAAACTTGGTATGAGATTCAAGAATGTAGCAACAAAAGCTCGGTAGCGTTTAACATGCATTAGCAGCCTTATCAATCTCAGCAATCTAGCAAGAAGAAGGTAGCGAATCCTGTAACAAAGAAACATCAGAAAAAATAAGAATTTGTCATTAAGTGTACGCAGAAGGCACAGAATCTACGTTACATCTTTCAATATTGGCAAACTCAAAAAAGCAGTATCATGCTGAAATAGCATTGCCTCCTCCCAACAAATTATAGTCAACATTACCTCCCCATCAACTTACGAGTCTGGATGTAAATTCTGTCCTAGTTTGTCGATTTAATATATTCTACATTACATTAGTTGACCAGTATTTTTCAATGAAAGTTCATCATAATCTGGACACCATATATCATTGTGATTTTTAGATTTATTACTTTAGAATATTAGCAAGTTGGGGGTATTTGTGTGAATGTATTAGGTTTAATCATCCTAAGCCTATAAGTATTCTTTGTTATCTTTGAAATAATACAATTGCTCTTTTATCGTCAACATGGTATCAGAGCCTCAATTAATACCTAAACCCTAAAATCAACGTATCCTTCGACAAACCCAAGCCACCAGCCACCGTAGATCTCGCCGGCCAGGCCAGGCGACCTCATTCCGACGTCGACCCAGGGCCGGCGACCCCAAATCCAATGTGCCCTGAGCCCGACGACCTCAACCTAGCGTCGCTGAGGGCCGAAAACTCTAGATTCGACGTCGACCAGGTCCCGGCCACCTCCAGGCGACCTCATCCAGAGTCGCCCAGGTCTCGGCGACCTCGTCCAGCGCCGATTAGCCCTTGGCGACCTTCCGATGACCTCGTGGTGAGGTCCTCAGGTCTCGGCGACCTCGCCCACTGCCAATTAGTCCTCGGCTACCTCCCGACGACCTTGTCGTAAGGTCCTCAGGTCCCGACAACCTCGCCTAGTGCCGACCAGCTCTCGTTGACGTCCCAACAACTCTTCCCAGCATCACCCAGGTCAGGAAATCTTGATTTGGGTCGCAGTCTTTCAGGTGGTGTCTCAATCTGTTGATTCCTTGGGAATGGTTGTACTTCAGGAGAGTTTCTAAGGCCTATTGTTACGTAGATTGAATGAATTTGCTAAGTTGGTTGAATTTAGTGATATGTGAAAGTGAATTTTTTTGTGGGTAGTGAGTTGAAGTTGGCTGAAGTTGGTGTAGCTGCTGGGATTATTGAATATGGTACTGGACTTGACTGCATTTGGAGTTATGTGGTGTCAGAAGTGTGAATGTTGTGTCTGCATTTGAAGTGATATTTGTGGATACTCGAAGAAGTGATATAGTAAGTGGTGTGTTTTACTTGATTGCATACAAGTCAAGTTCCTAGTGATTAGCGATTAAAGGTCTGTGGAGATGTATACTGATTCATCAAATTCTCCATCTATTGTTCCGGGATTAGTTCCTGCTAGAATTTCTTCGAGTTATGGATCTTTTGGTTCATATTATAGTATGACAAATTTACACAATACCTTGGTCAAGTTGGACAGTACCAATTACCCTTCTTGGTCGATGGCCCTTTCAACTTTTATTTATTCTAATCGTCAATCTAGATGGCTTGAGGAAGAACCACCTGCAAATTCAACTAATCTAGAAGAATGGAGGTATGTAGATGCAACTTTATGTACACTTTTATGGGGAAGTATGGCTAAATTTGTTTGTCATCTTTTCATGGATTGTACTATAGCCCATGCGGTATGGACAAAATGTGCTTTATTGTATTCTGGACAGAATAACATGAGTCGAGTTTGTGATATGTGGGAGGCTTTATTTGAAGCCAAAATTGGTGATGCTAGTTTGGTAGAACACTATGCTCGCTTTGCATCTTTGTATCAGTGCCTCAGGTCTTATTTTGTACCTGCTACCACAGTCAATCAGATGCAGCAACGAGAAGCGGATATGATAACCGTGCTTTTTCTTCGTAGCCTTGGTCCAGATCATAGTGTTCTTCGTCAACAGATCACCTCTCAGAGCACTCTTCCTTCTATTGAAGAAGTGTATTCTCGAGCTGCTCGTTACACTTCTAGTTCCAAGACTTCAGTCATTTCAGATAATAGTGCTATGGTGGCTCGTGGAGGTCAAGGGACTCGCGGTCGTATTAGCGGCCGTGGACAATGGAATTCTGAAGGTTCTTACCGTGGTCGTGGTCGTGGTCGTGGTTTTCAAGGCTGAGGTGTTGTACGTGGTGGCGGTAGAGATACTTCTAGAGGAGGACGCGGTGGTAGTCGAGCGAACCGTTTTTGTACTCATTGCCAGCTTTCTGGGCATACTGTCGATTATTGTTATGACCTCCATCCCGAGCTGCGAGGTCTACATGCTTCTATTAATACTGAGCCGTGGGCTCCTTCTACTGGATCCTTTTCTGGACGGTACAATACAGTTGTCTCATGCAAAATATGAGCTAGTCAGAGCACAATAGAGTGAGAGTGGTAGTGTTTCTAGTCCTACCGCTACTTTAGCACAGCGTGAGGACCCTACATGTCTATTGTCCACTACAAGTCCTCGTTCTTGGGTTATTGATTCAGGTGCCACTCATCACATGACTGATGATTCTCGTCTTCTCACGCCCACCTCGTCTGTTCTTTTTATGTCGGTCACCTTAGCAGATGGTTCTCAGTCCAAAGTAACTAGCACAGGTTGTGTATCATTGAGTTCCTCTGCCTCCTTACCTTTTGCTTACCATATCCCACACTTTTCTTACAATCTATTATCAGTCAGCTCTATTACTCGTGATCTTGATTGCGATATTATATTTTCTTCATCTTCGTGTGTTTTTCGAGATCGGAAGACTAGACGCCGAATAGGTGGTGGACATGAAACTGGTGGATTGTACATTCTGGACCTTGAGATTATTGCTGCTACTACAACAGTTCAGAATAAAGCTGTGAATGATCCTTATCGATTACATTACCATCTTGGTCATCCATCAGCAGACGTACTCCGACGGTTTCCTTTTGTGTCTAGTTCAGGTCTTCAGTTTAATTGTGAAACGCGTCAGTTAGGTAAACACCATCGGGAGTCTTTCTCTCCTCGTGTTTCGAGTCGTGCGTCACATCCATCGAGTTAATTCACTCCGATGTGTGGGGTCCTAGTCGAGAGTCTTCATTTGGTTTTCGCTATTTTGTCACTTTTATTGATGATTGTACTCGTACAACTTGGTTATATTTAATAAAAGATCGTATTGAAGTTTTTCATTCTTTTTGCCAGTTTTATCAGGAAGTTCGTACTCAATATGATTGTTCTATTAAGCGTTTGCGTACTGACAATGCTCGCGAATACTTTTCTTCATCTACCTTTATTCCATTTCTCAAATCTCATGGTATTTTACATCAGATTTCTTGCGCTCACTCTGCAACAAAATGGAGTTGCTGAACGTAAGAACCGTCATTTGTTGGATGTTGCTTGTTGCCTACTTCTTCACAATCATATGCCGAAATCCTTCTGAAGCTATGCTCTACTCACAGCATGTCATCTTATTAATCGTCTTCCGTCCTCCGTGTTGCAAGGAGCTATTCTTTATGCTCTTCTTCATCCTGATCGTCCTTTATGGTCTGTTCGCCCTCGTATTTTTGGATGTGTCTGTTTTGTTCATTCTTTGTCTCTTGGATTAGACAAGTTATCACCTCGTGCTGAAAAATGTATATTTGTGGGTTACTCCCGCACTCAAAAGGGATATGTCTGTTATAATCCTACTCATCGTCGGGAGTATGTTTCTACTGATGTGACTTTCTTTGAGGATCAAGCATTCTTTGGCGATGCTCATCCTTAGGCACCATTAACCATGGATCTTTTGCCACCCTCTGCACCTATATCTCAGCCCAAGCCACCGTCTGTTACTTTTGATGCAGCTCCACCGAATACAAGCTCACCAGCATCAACTCCTCTTCAGGTTTATACACATGGCCCTTCTATTTGGGGTCATACATCTTCACCAGCGAGCGTTCCACCACCACCTCTGGTCCAGGCTTCCGATCCTCTTCTACTGTCTTCTGACAGTTCTCCTATTGTTCACCGTACTCGATCTCAGTATCCTCTTTCTAATTTTGCGTCTTATCATAGCTTAAGCCCTCAGATGTCTGTTTTTGTGTCATCTCTTGCTTCTATGTCTGTGTCTAGTAGTGTCCAAGAGGCATTGGCCCATCCAGATTAAGCTCGTGCTATGGAGGAAGAGATGGCTGCACCATATCATAATAAGACATGGGAGCTCATTTCATTACCGGCTAATAAACAATTGGTAAGTTGTCGCTGGGTCTTTATTGTCAAACACCATCCAGATGGTTCCGTTGAGCGCTTAAAGGTGCGTCTTGTGGCGAAGGGCTATACACAAACTTATGGTGTTGACTACGATGAAACTTTTTCTCCAATAGCCAAAATTCCTTCTGTTCATATTGTTATTTCTTTGGCCGCTCGATCTCAGTGGACTCTTCATCAGCTTGATGTTAAAAATGCTTTCCTTCATGGTGATCTTCACGAGGAAGTATATATGGAGCAACCACCTGAGTTTGTTGCTCAGGGGGAGAAGGTGTGTCGATTGCGAAAAGCTCTTTATGGACTTAAGCAATCTCCTCGTGCTTGGTTTGGCCGATTTAGTGATGCGGTTGTCATTTTTTGCATGCATCGGTGCAGTGTGGATCACTCAGTATTTAGTATGTCAACTTCCAAAGGATGTGTTATTCTTGTCGTTTATGTTGATGATATCATTGTCACAGGAAGCGATGTTGAAGGCATACAAAGACTCAAGCAGTTTCTTCAAAAGAAGTTTAACACTAAAGACTTAGATCGTCTTCGATATTTTATTGGCATCAAAGTGGCCTATGCTAATGGCAGCATTGCTCTCTCCCAGCGAAAGTATACTCTTGACATTCTTAAGGAGGTTGGCTTACATGATTCTAAACCTGGTGACACTCCTATGGATCCTGGAGTGAGGCTTGACAATGAACAGGGAGAACTTCTTCACGATCCAAAGAAGTATCGCCGGTTAGTAGGCAAATTAAATTATCTGACCATTACACATCCTGATATTTCATTTGCTGTCAGTGTGGTAAGTCAATTTATGAGCTCTCCTCGTACTACTCATTGGCAAGCTGCTCTACAAATTGTTTAGTATTTGAAGGGAGCTCCAGGTCAAGGACTTGTGTTCCATAATCAGGGTCATCTTCGTATAGTTGGTTATTCCAACCCTGAATCTTTGGAGGTGACAAGATATTCTAATGCAAATTGGGCTGGCTGCCCTATGGATCGTCGATCTACTTCGGGATACTGTGTATTTCTTGGTGGTAATCTTGTATCATGGAAAAGTAAGAAACAGTCTGTTATTTCCCGATCTAGTGCAGAGGCCGAGTATCGTGCCATGGCTAATGTTACAGGTGAACTTCAATGGGTTCGTATGTTGTTAGCTGAGATTGGGCTACCTATGACCGGATCGTCTATTCTGTGCTGTGATAATCAATCTGCTGTTCACATTGCTGGCAATCCAGTGTTTCATGAGCGAATGAAGCATATAGAGGTGGATTGTCATTTTGTTCGAGAAAATGTGAATTGTGAAGACATACAATTGGTATACACACGTTCTGAAGAGCAACTAGCAGACATTTTCACAAAGCCTCTTCGACGTGGATGAATTTCATATATTTGTCATAAGTTAGGACTTTTTGATATGTACGCTCCAACTTGAGGGGGAGTGTTAAATTTATTACTTTAGAATATTAGCAAGTTGGGGGTATTTGTGTAAATGTATTAGGCTTAATCCTAAGCCTATAAGTATTCTTTGTTATCTTTGAAATAATATAATTGCTCTTTTATCGTCAACAGAGATCATCTCCACCGTGTTATCACTGAGAATGAAAAGAGAGAAACAAACAGGGCTCTTCCAATATGCAACCTACACTCAAGCTCAGGGTAGCTTTAATGGAGATTTTACCTCCTGCGTGTCCAATTTTTCCCTAAATGTTGATTCCATTATTAAATAAAATCCAGAATTTTGCAGTCCGGTTAAAATTCATGCTATGAATGCAATCAAAAGGAGACATAGGATTCGCTCCTAACATCCACATATGCCAATGCAAGTTCCCAGCCGTCATATCTAAGCAGCTTTGGAGCACTTCGCCCATCTTCTGGTCATATCCAAGGGCCTACAGGTAATATCTCATGTAAGCTGTTCTAACCCTTAGGCTGTGTTTTCCATAACCATGTTAACCACCAAGAACCGCATTAACAATTGTTTATTTGCAACCTAAATGCGGTTCCTCTCCAGGACTTTCATGTCTAGATTTATTAGCAGGTAAAGGTCCTAAAAGCAGTGCGCTTGTAACATCCCCCTCATGTACCTAGCGCATACCAACTTGATACAAAGCATTAACAGTAATGGGATATACCAAAAAGTTATATCGTGCGTACCATTCTCCATTTGAGAGAAAGTCAAGTCCATTAGGAGCTACAAACGTGATAGTTTCTCCAATTACTGCAAAGCAGCAAGTATCAGTTCAGAAATGCAGCGAAACTTTAGGAGCTTTAACATTTCTAGGTTAAGGAAATATCCAGACATGTCAACAGCTGACTTGTTATTAGCAGATATGCATATTGTAGCTAATAGTAAAATGTAACATTCAAACAACCTTGGACCTCAACTATCTTCTATTTATGTCATACCATCAAGTTAATTTACATATTAATGTTAAAAAATTCTCTCGAGACATTCTTTAAGCTATATTTTATGAACTTTGAATGTAAAGAGGTGTTCCAATGTCTTATGACATGTGAAATTACTATACTAAGCTCGTTGTTTAAGTCTTAAAAGCATGTACTATATGCATTACTCTCACCAAGTTCCCATAGGGCACCCATTACAAAGTCCCATCAAACATAAAGCAAGTAGAAAGCAGGTGAGCAGCTGCAACTCATTGCAATTGCCAAATTGACAACCATTTATTCTTTTATTTGTGATAAGAAGTTCTTATCACCAACGTATTCTATGGGTCATTTATATAAAACTCTGCAATTGATTAAATACTCAACAGTTGCGCAATAACAGTTCACTGATTTCTTCAATCAGCACAATAAAATTGGCCTATGGTGAAAAATTACTGGATTCTAATGATAAAAAGGTTCTCAACATTGACTTATTCAATGACATCAGCTTTACCAAAATTCATAACTTGTTTGATACTAGGGGTCCAATAATAGTCTTCATTGATTTCTCTTACTTAGTGATGCTTCATCGTATATTACATTCAGTTGATCATGGATTTCCATATTTTTATTCACAAACCAGATAAAACTTATGGAGAAAATAATGCATCACTGGCAGTAACTAAATAGAAATGCATTTCTTATGCAGAAAGGCAGTATGTTCAATAATCATATGCATCGCATGGGTATGAAGATGGGAATGAAGACCAGTTCTATATGTCTCAACCACAATAAATTCCAGGTTCAACAAAACAGACTATCTGTTTTAGGAGAATTCAATGGGAAAATAGACTACCTACAATTGGAAAAATGTGTGATATTATGTCTTTGTGAGACTGCAGGGGCATCATTGCCATCAATCGTTAGAACATTTATATGTTAGACAGTCGTATGCACTGAAAAATTATGATCTATCATTGCATGAAATATTCACCTATCACCCAGGTGATCAGAAAATCAAAGCAGTTTTGACCATCCCTCCAATAGTTCTCGAACCCGAATGAATAAACTTTCAAAGCCATCTCAAGCACATAGATCCAACCTGTAGGATAAAATAAAAATAAAAATCATAACAGCATATTACGAGCCCTTTAAAAGAATTTGCCTAAATTCATATCATATGACAACCCACACAAAATCCAAGATTAACAAGTGCAAATTCATCATCTCATGTCTAGACCTACAATAATTGATGGCCCAAAATTGGCCAAACAAATCTCAGTGAAAAGGATGTTGAGTAGCTCAAAAACAAGGGAAGTTTCAACGAAAAGGCAATGAGACAAGTTACGATTGGAACAATGACCACACGACTGTTTCTAAGATCGCTGACAAAGTGAATCACACTCTGGAATTTATAAATACATCTAGTTCTGCTATAGAAAGCATAAGCATATAGCAAGTCTCTAATAAAATAAGCACAAATTAACAAGTAAATCTTTTAAATGCTTTTGTGGCAAAACAGCCTTAATACTTTGAAGACAATACAAGAAAATATCAGATCCATCCTCGCTCAACATCTGTAGACATTTTGAACTCAATGAAAGCACAAACAATAATATGGCACGTTAGATAAAAGAGCCATGCCCCATTCAAGCTGGTGCAAACTGGTATTTGATAAATAAATTTCACTCTTGTAAGAAGGTATGCTATACTTATTGCATTCGTTTCCAATTCCAAATAGAAACTACAACTCATATACCGGTACACGACCCATTAATACCCAGCACATACTTACCAAAGACAAACTCTACCTCTTGCCACACTTTTTGGCCAGAGTTGTTTTCAATATCCAGCTGAAACATAACCAATCCATTAGCTTCCTCAATATTCCAACAGCTACCACAGTAATGTACTAAAGTGACTGAGATAAGTGAATTGTTTTGCAGCAAATGATGGCAGAAAAAATTGGAGTAATGATGGCAAGTGATGCATGGTAAGTAGAGTGACTTTTTTAGTTTTAATAGTGATAGGTCCAAGATAAGTCCTTTGCACAAGAAAACAAGTCATATAGCAATTTGGTATAGAATTGCAGAAAAGCCAGCCTCTTCTCCTTATTTGAATCCAGTAGGCATGGAAATAATTAAGTTAGCATCTGATTTAGATCATATTCAGTAACATCAGAGCATGTTTTCACACCATTGACTGACGTTGACTCATCCCAATATGTAACGAAGAGATCAACGATGCCAAGTTCTACAAGCCTGGGTGAATCCAGGACCTTTTACACAGGTTGTGCCTATCAGTAACAACTAGTTTCATATTTCTCAAGCCAGGATAAGCTTTTATGATAAACTTTATCTATTGATTGGCATCTAAAATTAAACAAAAAAGAGACAGATATACTGTCAACGTTTGATCATCAACAGATGTAAACTAGACAAGTACCATCTTACGAGTCGCTAAAGTAGTCACATTTGAGAGATCAGAGATAAGCAATAAGTTCAGCATTCTCAGGCATGAATTTGACTATCAATTGCGTGTAGAGCTCACTTCAGCAATGAAGACAATGCAAAATAGAGAATTGTCTAAGTCTAATTGTAGCTCCGTTTGTGTCACGTGATCAACTAATCAGTTAACCGAAATCATCATAACTCATCTTGTGCTTCACTATGGTGCCACACCAGGATTTGTAAAGCATTAAGTTGATGAAGGTTCAAGACATACCGTTGTCTCAACAATCACCGCAATCAGATTCAGTATGAGAACAAACGATATGACATATCCAAATTTTGGACTTTTCACAAAACCCTTCAACTTTTCAGAAAATGGAGAATGGTAGATTGATGGAAATTTCTCGAACAGAGAAGGCTGCAAAATGGCACAATAAATGGAAGTGAAACTTCTGAAGCTTCATGCCTATATTTGGAGCAGCAAAATAATTGACTCACAGCATCCTCCTTCTGAAATCTGAGCGCAATGGCATTGCAAAGATCAGAAAATTCCTCCACGGTGATCTACAATTGTCATCAAAATCAGTAATTGAAAGTCCAAAAACACAGAAAAGAAATAGAAATTCACTTCCAGTACATAATATGATCAATTTAATGGGTGCATATGCTTTTCACAATGCTTTTTTTTCCCTTCATTTTGAGGAGCATAAAGGAAGCTAGTTGGAAATGTATACGCATATTCTACACCAGTGACATACATAAAAACAGCATATATCAGATCGCATTATTAGGAAGAAGAAAATGGCAGCTAGAAAGTCCATTAAACAAAAACGAAATTAATGGAAGAAATAGCGATATTATTTAACAAAAGCTTAACCAATTTTTTGATACCTTGAAGTCACGCCTATCATCCAGCTCATCAAATATTAACTCAAAATCTTCGCTAGATATATTTGGCAGTGTCCTGGAAGAACATTCACAAGACGAGCATCGAAGGTTACAAAATCATATAGAAGACCTACTTTCTAAGAGAAAAAAGAGGGCTATTACCTTCGCACCATGATGCGCAAAAGCCACACTCAATCATAGGCAAGCTTATTTCCCAGACATTAGTCAGAGTAAAAGTCAAAGTGATGTGAAAGCAAATTAGTTTTTCTGAGATCCTGATTATTCAGGCAAAGTTCAGTGTCAAGTCCGATAGGCTTTTCTTCATGCTGTTGTTGCTTCCGGGCCATAAGAAGATAGCCTCGTTTTTTACCATCATCAGTTAGCTCTAGTTCAAAGACAAACATGCTATTTTCAAGAAAATCTTACAGCAGCAATATCTCATTCTTCTCTGTTTGGGATTTCTCTGCTGGAACTATCTCTACTTCTTTAATTCAAGGGCATTGATTAGCATGCCATGACATTTCATAACAAAAACATTTTACCATGCGTGTTCTTGCATGTTTTCTGGCAGCTTTTATATATCTCATCAACGAATGCTTAACTTCACAGGCTGGAATTATACAAAAACCAAGAAACAATAGTTCTAGTCATCTTGTAAATAGTATACTTATATACCTGTAGTGATTCAGTGCTTCAAATAGGTGTATGCACTGCTCTTTATTGATATACCCGACGTTCTACTCATGCAGAAAAAGAGAAGCCCATCAGAGATGAGTACTTGCAGGTATAGATTGACTATAAGACAAGCAAGTAAGAGGATAACACGAATCACTCTACGAAAACATAAGCAAGAAGGATCCCCTAGCAGAAGCAACAGCAAAGGAAGACGACGAGCTCCAATAATCCATCAGTACAGGCTATGTATGCTTCTCACAGAGGTGAAAGAGAAATGAGAAGAGAGGGAGAAGGGGATAATAAAGAGAATATATATTCGGCCCCCATTATTCACCTTCAAGACACCCACAGTATATTATCTTTTGCGGCTCGTGTGTCCAAGGCCCATATTCAGCCAAGATGTATGTCAAAACCTCTTTACTATAAATTTATGTCATTCAGAACGTCCAAGAGCTGCTCTTCTCATCAAATTTTTATATCAAATAATTTCAGCATAGAAGTTGGGAACAGCAAAGAACATGTGAGAAGTCTACAAAGCAACCAAATAATTAGCAGGTCTTAGCGCACACACACATTTGATTATGTTTAGCGGTTTCTATTCCATGAGTTTTGAGACCTTTACCATGAAAGCTTCGAATACCATACCAAAGGCAACAGAACAAGAACTACCTGACATTAATGACCGGCACAAGGAGATAATAGATAATGGAAAACAAAATGATAAGCAAAAGAAATTCCAAGACATGCGACAGAGAGTATTTAAGAGAGGCCAATATACTTACATTCTTGTCTATGAGCTTAAAGGCTTTTCCTAACATGTTTTCCCTCATTCGGTCCATCTCAGAAACTTGTTTCACAAGCTAAAACAAATGAACATAATGTTAAATACAAAATAAACGTTACAACGAAAGTTTCTCTAAGATAGTAAATGAGATATGAATATGACATAGTTGCATGACTTAATACTCCTTACTGACTGAAACAACAGGGATACCGAAAGAAAATTTACCTGAGTCTTGAAGCTGTCATACACCACAGCAAGGACCAAATTCGTGACAAAGTAAACCCCCAACAGGATATAGAGGACAAAGAAAAGGGAGTACCAACGTGAAACCCTGGAAGAAAAACATACTGAAGTCAAGCAGCTGTATAACATGATGATAATACAAATATAGTGGAAGTGAGGAAGCCAAACCCTTCCATGCCAACATCAACATCATCAACATCAACAACACCTTTATCCCAAACTAGTTGAGGATAAACCCTTCCGTGCCCAAAAAAAAAAAGGAAGCCAAATCCTAGACCCGGTTCAGTGTATGGATGGACCGCCACAAGGCCAATCCCCTATCCCTTTACGAATGTAAATCTCCAAATAACGAAAAATGTTCGATCCAAATTTTACAACATTCTCAAATAATCATCATTCCCAAACAAAAGATCAAGGACACATCTATCTGCCCACAAAATCTGAAGAAATAATGATAGAAAGTCTAGGTTACCACTATGAAAGGATTTTACTAATAACTAAATAGAGAATATCGAAAGATAAATTAAGAGATAGAGAAAGAGAAAGAGGGACAGAGACAGAAGCAATGTCCCCAATTTGAAAAATAAGAAACTTCGCAATTGGACAAAACAAAGCTAAAAGGCAAGCTAAGTTGCAGTCACATCTTGCGAAGATGTAATCCAATAGTTTTGAGTACAAAAGAAGATCTTCTCTTGACAGTCAACATGAGAAATTTAAAACGCTTACATCAATTTTACTTACTTATATGCTGGTATCCATACATCTGGATTATTGGATGTGGTGAATAAAATAAGCATCTTATATAAGGTAGCACCATATGAGGTAAATTCAGTCTTTCCCTGTTCGGTATCTTCAAACATGACATATGCCACCCAACTGGAGAACAATAGAAACAGAAGCAACAGAGCCTGCAGTTTTACCAGAATAACAGGTAAGCAAGCATGACAAAGGGAAACCATCATGTAACACAAGCAATATATTGAGATAAATAGTGAAAATGCTTGCTAAATTGTGATAATCTATCATTAACATTAGTGAAACTCAGTCGTGCAAGTGGAGCAATAGCAATTCAAATAAGCAAAAGGGGGACCAAACCAACCAAGACATTTAAGTAAGTCCCAAGCATGCCTGCCAGAATGAATACTGTCCCTCGTAGTTCCCTATAATGACAAGAAAAAGGGAAATTTGAGAGCATAATAGGAAAATGTAGAGATGCAAAGCTGGAAAGAAAGCAGACCTGCCTATATTTTACTGTTCATCTCAAGTACATTAGAATCGAAAAATTCCTTAAAAATGGAAAGTATGACCTACCTATGCAACTGCAGAATGCAATTGGACTTAAAAAAATGACATCCTGTTTCAAAGATTTTTTTTTTCCCTATTTTGAAACAAATACACAGAATACTCTGCCTAAGTTTTTCAGATTTAATACTAAAAGCATGTAAACCAGCTGGGTTAAGGAAAAATTGTGGAAATAACTCAGACATACCGTATGTTCGCGATGAAAAATACAACTCTAACATAAGGTGCGGCTCTAAAAGGAAGATAATCAAGGGCCACCACTGGGGATAAGTAGAGGGCATATGCTAGTAAATCAGCAACCAAAAGCAGTAGGCAAACAACCTGAAAAATCAAGCCAAAGGTTAAATTTAATTTGAATACATAAACAGAAGAAGCAATTTCGACATGAGAGACTTTAACAGCATATCGATATTGCAGACCAACTCAAGAGAAGGTACTAACTGCATGAACAATGCAACTAAGAACATGTGCTTCCACTTACTTTCATACATGTGCAAGATCACTGCATGCATTATCATAAGCACAAGATAGTTTCCCTTGGTTGGTGACTTCAAGATGAGTTATGTCTTAAAACAATCGAAATTCTACAATAAGACTGAAGCCACCATTCTCCCACATAAAAGTAATCAGAGATAGCACTTTCAAGCAGTTTGTTTAATCAAACTGTTGATAATGCTCCAGACAGAATAAGTTGCACATTGCCTTTCATGTGCCCAGGAAATATCTGCTTGAAAGACAACTCAAAAGATACAGAGCCTATCCCCGTAAAGAGAAATGACACATGGAAACTTCTTTTCTCTCATGGTGCACCTTCTTTTAACTCATCTCAGTACTTGCACAGTCCACGTGTCCAAGGCTACTAGAAACTCCAAAAAGCAAAGCAGCTTACGAGAAACGAATAGTCATTAAAGAAATGGCTAGGCAAAAGTAAAGTTTTGTACCTTTATTTGGTTAAGAGGATTCCTTGAATAGATGCGAAACCCTTCATATGAAATGGGAAAGAATGTATGTATCATGAGTATAACAAGAGTTACGCTCTGCATGAGAAAGAATATCCATGAGCTCCAATCACACTACAATATCTCAAGCTTGTCCTACCACAGACTGGGTAGAACTCATACAATTTGCAAGATTACAACGAGTCCCCAGTTTGATCAATGCAACACCATAGAAAAGATAATGGTCCTCACAAAAAAGACCATTACTTTTTTCATAAGAAAAAGCAACTTGAATATTTTACCACTGTGTCGATCGATAGCCATAATGGGGATAGGCATATCAATGAATGCTTATTTCAAGTATGACAAAGCATTATATGATTGTTTAATCAGATAAATGCAAGGAAGCACAGATGTATCTAGGACATCCTGAAAGGTACTTTATTTATGAACTATCAACTATGATGAAAAGACTCTTTAAATACACGCCAGGCATAATTTGAAAATGAACCTGCTGCCACAATGTGAAATTTGGTGATAATCAATCTGTGAAGCTCAGGAGGTATCCATAACTGAACCTCATGAGGTTTCACTTATATCACAAGAGTCATGAGTGAACTGGCACCAAATGTATCTCCAGAATTTTTACAATTACCTCATACATGAGAGATTCCACGAATGTTAAGTATGGTAACTGTCCCAGGAAAAAGTATTCCCTCTCATTGCAAGCATCTGCAGAGTATTTGGTGCACCACAGAGGTTTCTGGGCAGGGGTGAAGAGTTAGTGCAGTATCCTTGGCAACTTCTGGGGACCAAGGTCCTCTGCCAGTGAATAAGAGACCAGAAAGCAGTCTAACCTCAAAGAAGTTCAGTACTATCAACGCAAAATAATTGAGGGACCAGAGGATGTCAAATTTCGTGAAGAGGAAGTAGAGTTTGGCAGCACTTTCAAAGTTTGGCTGGTCGAGAATTTGAACTGGAAGACCAACACCATCTGCAGCCTGCAGGATGCATTTTCAATAAAGCACACGTGATTACCCAAGAGAACATCACCAATGATTATTCCAGCAGCAGGAACAAGCTTAGAGGTACTCCCCCCAAGAGAAAGAGACAGGGAACAAGCAAATATACAAAACAGCTTTCCTCGTTAACATAGATTACAAACTCATAGTTCTCACACGCAAACACGTCAGAAGGCACTAAAGCAGTAGACCACCATTGAAACAAAGAAAGCAAGATACAGAAAAGGAAGCTTTTTTTTTTTTTTTGTTTTTGGGGGGAGGGGGAAGAGAACACGAAATGGCTGCTGACAAGCTTAAACCAACCTTCTTTTATTTTATCTTTTCTGTCCGTATGATCACAAGCTTAAGCCTAGATATTATATCCCAGAAACCTATTAATCAGACGAGAGCGAAGAAGTCAACTAGGGAGTACTCAATATAATATTGCTCGAAAGGTCCTCACTCCTCGTTGGTTGCTCTTCTATGTTCTGCTGCTCTTCAGTATAATATCACTTCAATGTTTCGCCGCTAAATTATCGTGGACGAGATCAGCCTCAAACGGCAAGACTTTTCCGTTTCTTCACATAACCCCAGTTCTAATGAACTAAATGACTCGGTAGAAAAACAAAAATTGCAAACTTGGGTCATCCCACCTCCAATAACAGCACAGGGTCATTAGTTGGCGATAATCTCAATGGTAAGGTGATGGCCGCAAATTCAGTATCAGAAAGCCACCTCCGTCGGCCCAAAACACGAAAACCAGGCGCAATCCCCGACCCGATCGATATTTTATCACAATGCGTTCTAATTGAGAGCACGTAAAACCAGCCTGATGGTATGTTATGGAAGTCCGTTTAGCGGTCGCACCGGGGAAGAGGACACGACGGTCCGAGCGCAATGCAGTACACGCTCGTCCACTCAAAAAACACACAGGCACTAAAACCAACTCACAGTATCAAAACCGAAGTAAACGAAAGAAGAAGAGGAAAGAGCTGGCGAAACAGCTGGTGCGAGGGGGACGCGAGGCTCACCAGATCGACCAGAGCGGCTGCCTTCTGGTAACGAGAGCCATAAGCGAGGGCGTCGGAGTGGCGAACGAAACGATCTCTCCGCCGCGCGTCGCTGCTCTCCCCGTCGAGCAGCGGATCGTTCATGTCGCGAAGAGGAAGCCGAGGCCGACAAGCCACGCCCGCGCACACAGAGAGAGATAAAGGGAGAGGGAGAGAGAGAGAGAGCGCGACGCGACGCGACGCGAGCTCGACTGTGTGACCGTTGCCGCGAGACGAGGAGGGGGCGAAGGAAGGAAGGGAGGAATGAAGCGCGGAGGAGGAGAGAAATGAATACGTGTCGAGCCCGTGTTTCAGCAGGCGAGCGTTGAGAAAAATTGATTCAGAATCGACAAGGCAAAGGGTTGTCGGCACTTTTATTAGTACCTTCCTTTCTTCTTATGGACATTCGCGAATTAAAAATATCAGAAAAAATCAGAACGTAGATCGAAAGGGTTGTCACTTGTCGGCACCTTTATTTTTCTCCTTTTTTTTTTTTTTTTGCCATCCTGTGTACTTTATTTATTTATTTATTTGCTTTGATATTTAAATGGCATAGTGAAGATCAGTTGTCCAGGATAAGGATAACATAAAGAAGCCCAACCTGCAAGGCTGCAAGCCATAATTACAAAAAGAAAGTATTATTTTTCTAGGGGTGAGCATGTTTATGCGTAGAACCTGAGCCACCGGCCGACGGGCACATGTCCGATTCCAGGCTTCAGAATTTGGAGGGTGATTTTTCGATTTTAAAACATGTTTTTGTGTTTTTCTTGATATATGAATTTGCATGATATTATAAGACTTCATGGCGATGATGAGTGTTTAATCTAGAATCACTAGTCTAAATTTTCATTATCGGCAACATTTGTGATTCATATTTTTTACTTCACATTTTATATTTATTTGTGTGCTCAAATATAAATTATAGTCAAGTGGATTTAGGGGACAAATGTTCATAATTCATTATAATTGTTCAATTAATAATATATGTGTAATTAGACTCTGAAATCGACCTTAAAACCACTTGCAAGGTAGGTTCTAAGGAATGCATGGTAAGGTCCAAATTTAAAAAAATCAAGAATCTATTTTTTTGTCGAGACAGAAACCTATTTAAATGAGTAAGTTTCAAGTGAAATCTACATGAGATCTGAAAGCGCTCAAAACCCTATCATTTTTGTTTTTTTCTTTGGCCAAAATCATTAGAGCAGAAAAAATGTAATTTTTTTTCCTGGAACAATATTAAAAATGTACTTTAACAAACTTTTCGGTTTAAGTACATCTCAAATGTCTTATGATGCTTACTTTAGTATCAATTTTTTTAAATGATCACTTAAGTGTCATTTTTTTTAAGAAAACGATCACTTATATTAACTTTTTTAAAAACGATCACTTCAACGCCAACTCCTAATTTAAGCTAACATGGCTCATCAAAAATTCGACACGTGCTATTTTTTTTATTATTTGAGTTTTTTTAAAAATAATCACTTAAGTCTCAACTTCTTTTCAATGAGTCACGTCAGCTCAAATAATAATAAAAAATGACACATGTGGTTTTTAGAGAGCCACGTCAGCTTAAATTGAAATTGATTTTTAAAAGAAATTGACACTTAATTGATTGTTTAAAAAAATCAAATAATAATAATAATAATAAAAGCGCGTTTCGGATTTTTGACGAGCCACGTTTGTTTAAATAGAAATTGGTGTTGAAGTGATCGTTTTTTAAAAAAAAAAATAGTATTTAAATGATCATTAATAATCGTTTTGAAAATTTTGACATCAAAACAAAGGCGTATACAAACTTGTGGTGGATTTAAAAGTCCTGATCTTTCTATGAGAATGTTCTCCGCCTTCTTTGCTGGCCAGATTTGGACCGTATCTGGATCTGGAGAACTTCCCCTTTCCACACACATCTCAATCGTGCCGGATTTTACTTTTCTTTGGTCCAGATGGCATATACTGATTATCGAAAATGACACCAAGCAAGTCAAACAGCTCAAACAAAAAAACTCAAGAAAATAAAAAATAAAAGTCGGCAATCATCGGGTCTCGAGGGGACGGGCGAAGAAAAGCTATAGGACATCGACAGTTGGAGATTATAGTGAGATACTGGTTTGGTTAAAGTTACGCCAAGAAAAAGAGACATGCATGTGGACGTCTTACGCTATTTATGTTCCGGTCGTACCACGGAACCTTTTTGAACTCGGTGGGCATGTTAGCGTTCAAGAAGAGGTAAATAGTTGCAGAATCCGAGAACCCCACCGGAGAACAAGCGCCAGAACAAGAAGGCACCAGGACCAGGTGACCACCACTCACGGGGGCTCCAGAATTGTTTCGAGGACCGCCGGAATACGAAATGCTCGAACCCCCCCAACTCAAGTGTTTTCCCGAAAGATTCTTGTTATGCTAATACACTATCACACTGCACTCGGATTGAATCTGAAGATCAAGATCGAGCAGATGGAGGCGGAGCACAGAAAATGAAGCAGAATGGAAACCAAAGATCATGCAACTAGAATCGCTCTCCATTGTACAGGACATCAGTGTTCTCATGTCCCTTCCCAAACTCAAATGCGAGTAAGGTAACAAATGTATGCATTATGTGATGAAAGAATCACAAAAATCACCAATGAGTAACTGCCTCATCATGCCATATTAAGATCACAAAAATCTCCAGCCATCACATGGGGAGCTCCCCAGTTGCACATTAATGAATTCACTCGGTATTCGCTAACTAATTACAGCAGTAGATGGGGTATAAACAGTACAAAAAAGAAGCAGAACTATGAACAACCTTGCAATGAAATCCACTCGCAAGGAGCCGGAGAGTCCCCATGGTCATGCACAAGAACTACGGATCAAGTCCTCTCAGATTCTACAGTATTTCTACATCTCACGTTCACTTCCAGCCTGCCCAAAATGGAAAAATGTCTCTATCAGATTGGGGCACCGCCACGAGCACTCAGCACACACCAGAAAAGGACCCTGACTACAGACCAATATGCCAATATGCACAACAACGCTTGACAGAAATCAGGCAAGACATTCCGTGTTAATAGTTGATAAAGGTAGTGTGAGGAAAAAGGATTCAGCGACAAAAACCTGAAACGGATGACAATGAAATTATTTTGGTTGAGTACTAAAAGCTAGGGGAAAATCCCCTTGTCAATAATATCAACAACAAAGAAGTAGTGGTCCATACTGCAATTCCTAAGAACTTTGTCATTACCAAGGACATCAGATATATAATCCAGAGTAGCCAAATAAGCCTTTAATGACCCACTTTCGACACACCAGACTAAACCCACTTCATTGATCTTGATTTCACCTTGCATTTCTAACCTCAAGTCCTATCAAGCAACAGATACTTCCGTCCGATTCATTCAAGCTTGCATCATAAGTCTTAACTAAATAACTGAACAAAACAGACAGAATTTTCTGTTTGTCTCGAGTTAAATTATCGACTGCATTGGAAGATTTCCTATGGGGATAATTTCCAAGCCTTATCCTAAACATTTTGTTCGAAAACAAGTATATCACAAGAGTGGTCCATACTATTCCGACAGTCATAAACAGGAAGCATTGTATTCTTTTTTGCTTAGGCCCTGAAAGGAGAAGAGAGGCTGCAATGTCACCAATGTCTAACAAATGAAAGGAGTACTCCAATGGACAAACGTTCAGATAACTAAAATAGGATTTTAACCCGCCACCATTTAGAAGGACGTGGGAATATAGGGAGACAAGGGATGTCAAGAATTTCCTTACTGTATGAAAAACAAGAGAATTTTTTTTTCTTTGGTGATGATGCTTAATCAGGCAACTGACAAGGACAAGCTAGAAAAGGAAAGATACATATCCATTTTCCTTTGAAACACTTATTTTGTAATATCATCCTAGCAAATATCCAACATCTCTCATTTCGACTTCCTTCAGATCACTGTTAAAATCGAGACTGACGTTGATAAGAGAAAGCAACAAATGTCTAAGAAGACATCAGGCAGCAGTGAAGGACTCATATCAGGACAGTCATATTCCAAAATACTAAACGCAGCAGAAGACATTGTATAAGAAATTAAGCTGGACAATAAATAAATAAACTGTGGAAGCCGGTCAAACTTTCAGTAATTACCTCCAATCACATGTCAACCTTCGACTTCTTGCCAGTAACAATCTGGAAAATTCGTAGGCCTCGACTGAATGCTTCATTAAATAAGATTCGCGTCTGCATTGACTGAAACCCAGGCAGCCAAGATAGTAATGCTACTGGGGCCATGACTATGACCCCAAACATAATGTCGTACATCCGGGCCACAGAAACAACACTGTCCCAGAGCTTAGTCCTCTGTAGAAATGGTCGGAGAACCTGAGCGATCAATAGGATGCCCCACCCAGTGGGGACAAACGCCAACAGACTTGTGAAAATGTCCATGAATTTAAATGAAGTAAACTCCAACAGTGCAATTATCAAGAGTATTCCAAGAATAATAACAAGGAACTGAACAAGCCGATAGTGGATGTGGTCTTTCGCTGCATACTTGTCCTGAGCATATGATATCACCCAGTATACTCCAAAAGCCACAAAAACAAAAATCCACGATAGCAAATAAACAGCAATGCTGGTACTTCCTGAAGAAATACCAAGCTGGTAGACAATACCATATTGAAAAAAGAAGAAACGAAGATCCAAGATAATCTCAAAAATCTTTCCCCAAAAGCCAGTGGTTCTGAAGTGATCCTGCTCCTCATACCACCATCTCTCCCAGCTTTGTTCAGCCTTTGCAAACACACCACCACGGTACCATATCCAATTCATAAAATCATCAAAGTCGTAGACAGTTTTCAACCAATCAAAACCAGAAGGGTTGAACACAAATGGAGCCATGATCCATGACACGACAAGGAACCAACTTGTAATGGTCAAGGCAATGTACACGAAAGTGTCTTTGGCAACAGGACTGTATGATGCATAAACAGTAAGTATGAGACCAAGCTCGATCGCTTTAACAAAGTGACTGCGAGCATATAGCCTATAATTCTCGGCAAAGCTTTTGTGCTGTACAACAAAACCCCGACCAGTAGCGCGGTATTTGGCGCCACCATGAAGAATAGTCCGGCCAAAGAAGTGGGTGCGGGTTCCCATGGAAAATGTGTAGAAAATGGATGAAAGCTGGAGCTGCATGGTAATGAAATCCCAGACAGCTTGAAGAAACCCAAGTTCAAGAGAATTCTCCACTATCATCGGAAGGGCCGTGAATAGACCTAGTTGGATGATAAGCTGCTGATTCAGAATGGTACCAAGTGCTTTATTGTTACCATTGGTGGCAGCAGCCTCAACACCACTCAGAGCCAGGTAGAGTCGACCCCACAAAAATGCATACACAGTCAATATAACCATCATTGTGTTGAAGAAGAACCCAACAGTTGTGTAAAAGAAGGAAAGCATGCGGAAGAAGTCTAGCCTGTGCCCCAATCTGTAAACATCCCTGCTAAGAACTTGTTCACCGTTTCCACTGGCAACTTTGGCCTCAAACATGGATACCTGATTCAACCCAACATCCCTCCCCTTCCCTACTTGGATGTATTCATGATGTGTAACATTACCTCCCCTCAGAGTGCAATTAAAACCGGCAAATATATCCTCACTGATGTTGATAACCCGGGAAGCTTTGCTAATCCCACCCCGACCCAAGAACCAAAACCTATCGAAAACATCTGGATGACCATAGTGCATCCGAATTTTCAAAGGGTTGGCCAAGACACGCTGCCCTAATGTGACAAAACTCGTCTCCTGTGCAGACATAAACCAAGCAAGAGATGAGACTGAACCAGTAAAAATATGTTCTCTCACTCCTAAGATTGTGGGCTTGCGGATGCCGTAAAAAGCCCTATATTCTTCCAATAAGTTCCGCATCTTGAGTGCCTCCTCGAAATAGTTATCTTGGTTCATGTCGATGGTCTGGACTGCATCTCCACGAGTGAAAATAAGAGCATGGTTCTGATTCTCTGGCTTTCCCTCTCCAAGTTTCACGGGACCAGGCAGCTTCACCCTGTATATTTCCACTTCCTTCTGCAGCTTCCGATCATATTTCACAAGAACGGAATAATACTCCTTCTCATCCCTTCTAGTGGATACTTCATCTACATACGCTACCCTCAGGGCTTCGTTGTTTTTCATCAGGGACAATATTTCATCAGCATGAGGGTCCTTTTTGGCCTTCTGGGCCCCGTAAATTTGACAGGCAACCACATACGTGTATTTCATCATGGCCGTGCCATCCTCGTGGCCTTTAAACAAATTGCTTACGGAACTGCTTGCTCTGCTAAGGCTCTTGGAAGAAGGCGACCTTCCTGAGTCAAAGCTATCCAGAGTACCATCTCTACGCATCGACCCATGCTCTACCGAACCTTCCCTGACATCCATTTCTGATGCAGAATCAAGAAAAACCAGCATCTTGAGGGCCCTATAATAGTACATCATCCCCCTCACTGTTCTGCCAAGAGTCTGCCCTCGATATGATGCCCAAAGCCTGAGATCCCTCAACTTGGTTGTCCAGATCTCATTGTCATTTACCATCCCCTCACTACGCATCCTCTCCATGAAGTTCTTCCACTCATCATGATATATTGTTTGCAAGTAATATAAAATGGAGATTCCATCCTCGTTCTCAGTACGAAGTTGTTCTTTGCTGTATACGACTTCTTCGTTGTAGTAGGGCGTCAGAACACTGAAAGCCATCATCTTCTCTACTTGGGGAGCATGAGGCATGTTCATGAACAGTGAGTTACTGAAAAAAGCAATTCGCCTTCGCGCCTCGAGATTTACAGGAATATCATGCATCGAGTCCCGGGAGGTAAGGATGGTGTGCAATCGCCGGACCTGCCTGTAGAACTTCTCATCATCCGGTTCAGGCAATACGACAGCGTTTTCAAAAAGCAAACCAGCATCACTGGTTGCCAGACCATCTGCCTTTAGCTGTTCAGCAGTCCTCTTTTCCTTGAGAAAATCTCTAATAGCAATCTCATAAAGTGCCTGCAGTGTGTTCACCACCTTGCTCAGGTCTTTCTTAGGCTTGATCAACAGTTCGACAAGCTTTATCAGATTATTGTGAATCTGAGGAAGCGCTGTCAATTTGAATGACTTGGTAAACTTCTCAATCTCAATAGAATGATCAATTTCTTGAAAGAGAACTGTCATTATTGAATGCTCTTCACTGTTGACCTTAATTATCTTTAGCAGCAGGTGCTTGACACTATCATACGATTCAATAACAGCACAGCGCCTGTACTCATTCTTGCAGACCTTATACCACAGCCACTTATCAGGAGCATCTACCAACTCTTTTGCCTGGCCGAGAGCAAGAAGCAGCTCATTGCAAAGGAGAAAACAAGGCCAACGGACGACCCTGACATTCCAAGTATTGGGAGGCAGCTCCAATAACTCAACCTCACGATCAGAGACGATATCCTCCTCCCTAAATATAACAATTATCTCATTCCATACCAAAGCAAACTTGCGTGCCTCCACTTGATTGGACTCGAGCTTCTTATATGGCCTGCCAAGTCCATATCTCAACTTCAATCGGTGAATGGCATCATTGAACTTGCTTTTCAGTGTGCCCCTTGCATTCAGAAGCTGCTCTTCCGGCATCAGATTAAACTGAATCGCACTAGCAAAGAATTGGAACCTCAACCTCAGCTGCTCAATATTTCGGATCTCACCCAAATGATCAAACAACCCAACTGCTGCTCCCACAAACGAGGAATATATGGAGTACCAAATCTGCAAATCCATAAAGTACATCAACACGACAGGAAGCCACAGCAGCCCAGCCGCAAACCTATTGCTATTATCAAAGAATTCATGCCATTCGTATTTCACATTGTTGAGATTCAGCAACTCTTTTGTCGGCTTGATCATGGGCTTGACCTGCATAAAGTAACTGAAGCAGAACTTTGTGGCCAACACCAGAATCCAAAACAGAGTATACTTCACATTATCCACCAGACCTTCTCGAAGACCACGGCCCACAAAAATTCTGCTCTGGAACCACCAAGTCATTAAGTGAAAGATCCTCCAATTGGTTCCCTCCAAGAAATTGCGAATCCAAGGAATGATGAAGAGAGCCAAAGCCAACAGCTCTGGGAGGATGAAAACAAGCGCTACCTCAAGAAAATTGACGACCCTCGTATTTGCTGCACCGGACCATCCCTGGTCAGCGTTCTTTTGAGACCAAATGCGCCCATAGAACACCACAAAGACAACGATCCACACAGCGGCAACGACGCTCTTCAGCACCATTCTCACTCCAAGGCCCATCGTCTCCCTCGATACTAACCTATACTGCATTCCTATATCCAGCAAAGACTGCAGGAAACGCATTCCACTCCAAGTGAAAAACACCGTCAAAACCCTAACCTGAACGTCCCTACTCTCCAATGCCTGCCACGGATACTCCTTCCCCTCCCAAGCAACAATGATGGCCGCCTGCAAAAACAAGACCAACATAACCCACAATCGGTCGAAGCTCCTAAACAAGTTCCAAAACGACCTCTGCTCCACGAAACCAGTCTTCCCCACGCGATTCTTCTTCCCACTAATCACGAAGAAGTTACTCCCGCCATCAATTGGCCATTTCAACTTCTCAAAGCACCTCTTACTCCAGAAGTACTCGTTGATATCATCGTAATTCCTCCACGCGCGATGCGGTGCAGTCCCGTTCTTACTCGCCTCCACCTCAGCCCTCACGGTCTCGTAAATGGGCTTGACCACCGTGTTCAGAAATGCATTCTCCCCCGAGAAAGAGGGCAACACAGGCTGCCCAGTATTCTCATCGATGTAATCCTCCAATACCTTGTTCAGCTCCATGGCCATATTATGAAAAATATAGCAAATGCACTCGGGCATAAAGCGCAAGTTCGCTCCCTCCCCCCAAACGAGAAGATAGAGCGACACGTAGAGGAGCTCGCGGCGCGGATCCGGGGTGGACTGGCGTCGATCGGAGATCCAGACGTTGGACTTCTTCCCCAGGTAGTCGCACCAGTCGGAGTAGTTCCTCAACAGCTTCTTCCGGAAGCGGCGGAGGACGGTGGGGTCGAGGGAGTCGATGTTGTCCGGGGGAGGGGAGAGGCGCATCTGGAGATTGGCGAGGTGGAGGACGAGGTGCTCGCGCTGGTTGCGGACGCTGTCGGCCTGGAAGCCGAAGAAGAGGCGGAGCCAGTCGAGGAGGTCGTAGTGGGGCAGCCACGGGGAGAAGGGCGGCTTGCGGAGGTTGCCGACGGAGCGGATGGCGGCGGCGGCGGCGCGGACCTCCGGGAAGCGGAGGGAGGGGTGGTCGGCGAGGAGGTTGTGGATGGGGATAATGTTGTAGGTCTCCTCCTCGCCGTCGGGGGGGCCGTACTGGGACGCCGCCGGAGCCGGCGGCTGCGGGGGGCGTTGCCGGAGGCTCATGGCATGGGCTACGCCCGGTGGGGGGGACGCCCGGGGAAGGAAATGCGATCGGAGAGAATCGGCGGTGAGAAGATGAATCGAAAGGGAGATTCGACAGTGCGCGTGGCCTGCCCGAAGCTTGGAGTATTTAGCTTGAATTCTCGAGCTTAGGGCAGAAAAGAGAGAGTAACGGGCAAAAGAGAGGGAAAAGGGGTGGGAGGAATGTGAAGCTGAGGGAGGGACGGAGGGAGATGATGAAAAAGGGCAAAAAGGCAAATTTGCGATCTTTTTTCTCTTTTTGTCGGGGGGAATTTATTTTTAAATATTTCGCCGGAGACAAATGATCTCCTTTTGATCTTTTCAATGCGCATCCCAGCATTCTTTCGTTCCATCGTCAGCGCCCGTATTTCGTTCACCCAACCCCGCCAAACGAAAGCTTTGGATTCTCGTTAATATTTTTTATTCCAAGGGTAGAATGGGCAAACCGGCAGGTAATTGCTTCTCCCTGAGTGTCGTCTCTTGCGCGAAACGACCCGGTCCGACCAGGGACGGAAAGCAACTTCGGCGGCGAGGGGACTGAGAATATGTCGAATCACGCTCGAAATGGGTGGAGAGAGCAATCCCGATTTCATATGTGAAACTGAAGCTAATTCAAAAAACGAGGAGTGGCTTCTAGCGTGGTAACTTCATCTCAAAATGATAACTTAAACATCTCCCTTGAAAATGATTTTCGTAAAAAATATATTTTCATTCTTTTTATTTTCGAATTTGAACTCTGACTTTTATTTAGAAAAGAAATCACCAAAAATCCTAAATTATACCTATTGTGTCACATTTACCCCCCAAACTATTTTTTTTTACATGAAAAGGCTCAACCTTGCATCCGCGTGATGCATTTGCCCCGATTTTTTATTTTGTGGTGCTAAAAACCATAAACTTATACTCATGTGACACATTTAACTCAAATTTATTTTCTTGTGGCATCAAAAATCCAAAATGTGTAGGCATGTGATACATTTACCAAATATTTTGAGATAAATATGTAAGTTTAGAGTTTTTCATGTCACAATTTAGGGTAAAAATATCGCCGGGTTACAAGTTTGGACAAATGGGTCACGTGAGTGCGAGTTTTGGATTTTTCGTGTTGCAAAAACAGATTCGGGATAAATATGTTACGATGAGCATAATTTAGGACATTCTGTGTATTTTTCTGCATGAATCAATGGTTAAAATTCTAAGAGCATCAAATTCATTTTTTTTATTTTTTGTTTTTTTTTTAGGATTTCAGAATGACATATTTGTCTTGGCAAGAAAATCATGAACGAATTTTTAGAAGTTACATCTAATGAGCTTTCGCTGCATTATTGAAAACTCAGTGGGGACTATGCACAATAAGTTGCTAATAATGACTTTAATAATGGAATCCCTTTTAAATGTTGTGTTGAACTATGGAATCAGTTTAATATTCAAGATCATCCAGTCAAATCTTCATATCGAAAGTCTCATATCTGCTATGCAATTTGCACAAATGTTAATATTTAACATAATAATTCATGCTAAAAGTTTACACGCTTTTCAATTATGTCTAATATTATTATAAAAATCATCGTTTGTACATTTTACGGATATGAATAAACGAAAAATATTTTAATCATTCGAGAAAATGTTTACACGCGAACTTATTTGTAGTTTTATAAATTAATTACTCTAAGAAATAATGTTCCTTAAAATATTTTTTTAGAATACGCGTATTATTCTATCCAAAAGCCAAAAATGCGGGATGTTATAAGAGACAAAAATGTGACCCCGTAATTTTCTCTACTTTTTTGTTTGAAATTCAGAACCGCCCATCTAGTTCTTCTCTTCAAAACGACTCCCTACTTTTTAAAAAGCGCCATCCTTCGTCCCTTGCATCGTTTTGATATAACGGATTTTTTCGACCATGAAATTTATGCCGTTAAAAATTACCGTCATGGACTCGACACCGTTACATATTATTTACTTAAAGTCTTGAATTAAAAAAAAAACCTTAAAACTTTTGATTTTGGAAAAAAAGAAAAAAGAAAAAGGATAGTAGATCTCGACATCGAGCTCGCGATAGCCTAGCCATGGCTACTCAAAGGTTTGACGCGTCGTAGTGATGGAAGATCAAGCTAGAGGTTGTATTGAGGAAGTGTGGCGAGCAAGGTCGTCAATGTTGGGGAGACCAGGTTTCTTTATTCTTTTCAAATATTCCTACGGACTATTTTTTTTGTCTTAATATTCTACCTCATTTAATTCACATAAGCTTTTTAGATCACAAACTCAACTTTATAACATTCACAATCATCAGTTAACAACATTTTAATCTCAAACTAATTGTGGTCGGTGATTGATGAACTCCAAATATTCATAAAATAAAAAAAATTAATCGCAGGAAAAAAAACCTAACTTTTCAAAAAAATACACAGTCGGCTCCCTCCTTAGGTAAAGAAAAATGCGGAAGGCTTTGTGCAAAAATAGATTAAAAAAAAAAAAACACGGGGTAACATCGTCCCGACGGTGCTAAAGACAGCGTAGAGGGAACGCCAAATGGAGCGCGTGACTTGTTCAGGACAAAGGACTTTTCTTGGACTATTCGAGGATGATTCCATCGTACTTCTTTCCAAAAACGAGCCAAAGAAGTCAATGGGAATTTAATCCCCCCCCCCCCCCCCCCCCCCCCCCGCCCCCAAAAAAAAAACGAATATTTTGCTTCGCGACTAAGTTTTTTTCTTCTTCCTTGACGCGTTGGGGAACATTAAATTTAAAAACGAAGGAGCCGTTTTTCTCGCCTTCCTTTAGTTAAGAGTCGTTCTAACAGCTCAACTAACTCCCATGAACATTGAACGCTAACCTTAAAAGCTCTGTTTGGACAGAGCTGACGAAAGTAAAGACGAAGTTTTCCCGATTATTTCTCCGTTTATTGCAGATTTTAAACGTGAATTTTGAAAATTTGTTTGGTTTTCCTCCCTTTTTCTTGCGACTCCAGATTTTTCCAATAGTCTCCCGTTGACTAAATGTCATAAATCGACGTTCAGAATTGCGTTTCCGGCTCTTTGGAAATATTGGGATTCTCCTCTTGCGGAACTATATTTGGTTTGATTTTAGGCTTGGTATGTTTCGCAAAAAATAAAAACGAGTCGGAAAATATGAATTGTAAAAATGATGACTTGTGTTGCGTGAATCATTGATAATATTGCGTGTCTAGACGTTTTCATGAATATAAAAAAATAAGGCTATATAGATAATTATATTTTATTTATTTTATTTTTTAAAATAAACGAATCCAATAATGGAAAAGATTTTGGAGTTGAGGCGATTAAGAGTTGACCCTTGACGAATGGCGATTACTTAGGGTGAAGATGGAAAAGCTCCCTCGTAAGGTCGACGCGGCTTTTGATTCCATTTGGGAAGTCCGTGGGGGTTGCGTAGCGTAAGCCTATGCCTTAGTGGCCAACCCCGAACGACAACGCGTTGCATCCCGCACGCGCACGCGCACGCGCACGCGCACGCGCCTTCGAAGGTGAAACGCGCTCCGCACGAGAGTGGGGGAAGTCCCGAAAAGAGAGGGCCCACAGCGCCATTCCCGCGGGGGCGTTTTTCCGGCGGAAAATCAAAATGTTTTCCCACCTAAAATAAAAACGACTGTGACGCTCGGTCGGGCCCCACTTTCTGGATACGCGGCGGCGGGCACCACGTGGCTTTGCATATGGTCCCCTGACCGAAATCCAAAGCGGCGAGCGGCCGACAAATCTTTGAAAAACAGGGGAAGCAGCGGGGGCACTTTTGCTTTTTCTGCATCTTCGATTTAAAACTGTTTTCGCCAGGAATTTCTCCATATCGGATGTTTGAAGACCTAAGTACGTCTCCACCGTAGCCAAGGGGCCCAAGCCCAAGTCACCACGGCTTGATCCGAACCATCAGAACTCGGCCCGACTGGCGATGCCGAAATTCAATATTTCCCACCGATGTCAATGGGAACTTTGCTAACGCCGTTAAGTCCAGCCCACCCCCATTTCTGCACATGCTCAGTAGCACTTTAATCAAAGTTCGGGATTTCGACCCAAAAAAAAAAAAGAAAAAAGAAAAATCAAAGTTCTGGCCCCAAAGGAAAAAAACGTGCTGTCGATCAAACGAGCACGCCATCGATGCCGCACCTGCCTTGCTTTAATTGTTCCAAAATTTTGGTTAAATATGGTTTCTAAACTATTAATTTATTCAATTCTCCTATATTCGATATTCGATCATGAGCCGTTCGCCACTAATTTACGGTTTTCGACTTTATTCGCTGTTCGTTGTATGCCGGTCTCTCATCCGCCGATCGAGACCTCATGAAGGATAACCGTAATTTTTTTTTTGTGTTGTTATCAAACACATGTATCTACTTAGAAATTCATTCATAAAATAGAAATATAAATAAAAAAAAACCTATTTTTGCCTTAAAATAGTGGAATGATTCGTGCTCTTAATATATTATATAGTACACATTCCATAATGTTAAGTTTCTACCTTCCGCGATGTTGGATTCGCTAGGAAACCATCCCGCTTGTGCTAAAATGCAAGAAAGAAAGTGAGATTGGAAAAAGAGAGGGCCATACGCGACGCCACATGCGTGTGTTGGCCCGTAAGTATTTTTAACGGGAAGTTGGACAAAATACTAACGTATAGTAAATTTGGATCAAGGGTGCCGGCTTAAAATCATTTGCGAGAGACGACGTATCATGGGATATCGGCTTGGAATTTCACACGATATTCACCCTAGTAACAACCCTCGCATCAATCAGGGAAAATCGCAAATGCATGGTTGTGATTTCTTGCGGTTTCGATCGATGAGTAACTCGTTTGAAACCAACGCAATACCATCTTTAATTGGTCAGGGCGTGATTCGCGTTAGAAACCACCCGCACGTTTCCTCGTTGCGAATTAATTTTTCTTCGTTAAGGAAAAAATCATCGTTGACGAGGCTAAACTAAATTAGCGTTCCAAGAGGAGTAAAAGCGAAAGGTCGGTGACTTCCGATCCTTATCTCCAATAGAAAGCCAAACCGGCCCACTTGACTCACACTCGCAATTTTCTAACACGTCTATCGCGTGATGACGTGGCGTTAACGCCTCCGAAAGCAAAAACGTTTCCCCACCTCCTTATCATATCTCGACCGAGCTAAGCAACGCGACTCCGCCCAGTCCCTCTCTCTAGAACCCACCGTTTCTCTCTCTTCAAAGCGCGAATTTTCTCCCCCAATCGGGCACCTCCTTCCTTCCTCGATCGCCTGCGCGAGTCCACGGGTCCCGCTCGATCGAACGCAGAGATGGCGTCTGGTGCATCTGGTCGGGCCAACTCGGGCTCCAAGGGCTTCGATTTCGCGTCCGACGACATCCTCTGCTCCTACGAGGACTACGGCAACCAGGACGCCTCCAATGGGAGCCACTCCGATTCCGCCATCAGTGGTGCTAATCCCAGCAAGGTACATCTGCTTCACCAATTGGTCTCGCTTTTTTTTTTCCTTCGCTTTTTTGGTTCTGCGGATTTCGCGTTGGTTTTTGGACGGTGATTCGAGTTTGAGCTGGGAATGAGTGGTTAGGTTTTTGAGTTCTGCGAGTTGGTCGCGAGGATTGGCTCTTTGATTACGGGTGTACGAACTAGGGTTTTGCAGCTTGCTATCGCGAGATTTTTTCTTTTCTTGTTGGTTGATCTCCTCTTCGTTTTCGTGGATGCAGTTGATCTATAGAAGCAAGTTGTCGTAGTCATGTGTAGTTCGCGAAGGTTTAGTTTATGAGCTCGATGTAGTTTTTGCATCCAGAAGCGTTATCGCACGTAACAAAATATTGTGCTTTTGAATGAGAACGAGGACGCACCTTACATGTTTTTCCTTTTTTTCCCTACTGTGTGAAATGTCTCACTTTGCTTGACTTCAAGGTACTGGAAATACGAAGTCTTTTGTTTGCAAAAATTCATATGCTAGAATAATAGAATAAGCTTGTGGCTAAATGTTGACGCTTAAATTTTTGGGCTTTTTGCCGAACTGTTGCCGGGGGATGTGTCAAATCAAATACTACTTGAGGTAGCTTTCCCTGATTAAATTCAGTATCAGTATCGCTTAGGTAGTTATGTATAGTCTTTTCTTAGGCCAAGTATTTTATTCTTGAAGAACCTCGATCTTAAGAATTGCTACTGGTCATTGATTGCCTAATTTGTTCCTCCTTATCTTTTGGAGAGTTTATCATTTAGCCCTTGGCTCGGTAACATTTACCTTTCTTTCTATATAAGATTATTAGTACTTGATGGGGTTTTGAGGATCAGTGAAAAGAGGAGATTGGTGGGCTAAAGGCTACAGAAAGCTCATCAGAACTGTAATAAACATTCTAGAGTTGGCGAAATTTCCAATGACCTCTTAGAATCTTGCAATGTTTAATGTAAATTTTGCAGTTCTAGAGTACCTTGCTGAAAGTGCTGAATTAATTGTGCCTCAGTATAACTGATTAGGCTCTGTGGTTATTATAACCTCCCAAAAACCAGCTATTGTCATGTATTGAAGATGTTGGCTTGAGCTTGCAGTGTAATGGTAAAATCTAACGCAATAAATTGTTCTGAGCAGGACTTCCACAAAAGTAGACTTGTCCGGCCAATGGTTTATTCTGCTCCTGCCTTTAGCCAGCCAGAGGATTCCTTTAATCAAGATGTAATTGCTTCTGTCGAAAAAAGCATGAAAAAACATGCCGACAACCTCATGCGGTTTCTTGAAGGGATAAGTTCACGGCTATCTGAGTTGGAATTATACTGCTACAATCTCGATAAATCAATTGGAGAGATGCGATCTCAATTGAATCGAGATCATGGAGATGCAGATACAAAGCTTAAATCTCTCGACAAACATCTTCAAGAGGTGAGTTCACTACTTGTAGAGGATTGCATGTATCCATCTAGTTTTGTCCCCTAGTATGCTTTTGATTTTATTCCAAGTTCATGCTGTGAATCTGTTGGGAGAGATTATGATTGTTGTAACTCAGTATTTGTATATTTACATCGTGAATTTCACATATCACTAACTCAATACAGGTGCATGTGGCATATAGGTGTTGGGAGACTATATGTGGTTGCTTGCATTCTTAGTGATACGGCAAAACAATAATTCATGAATTAAGCAATAGCCCTGGCGGTCACTTAATTGAATTATTGACACAGACCCCGAAAAAAAGTCTTTAGCTCTTCTTCTTCTCTTTATTTTTTATCTGTAAAGTAATCATTATTTGAGCGCTTCTGTTTTGTGGAAAATTTTGCATTCATTCCTATCTCCTTAGAATTTGCAAGCATAGTTGCCACAACAGTGAAAGTTACCCAGGCCATGATTCATGTTTTGAGATCTCCTCTTTGTACGGCTGGGAAGAGAAACTAGTCAGTGTGGTGAGAAAGATAAAGATCTTGAATTGGAATTTTGAGATGAATATTGCAGGTCCTAGTGTATCATTGAGACAAATGTACGATACTAAGGTCTTTGTTGGAAGTCCTTTTATTGCATCTCGAAGAGAAGCCAACACTGGTTGAAGCTTGATTGATAGGAGCATTGTCTCTCTGAAAGTTACTTTCTTTGGGCTGTTTCGACTATGTTAATTGTCCATTTTCTTGATCACCTGAATGGTCACTGGCAGAAAAGTCATCTCATAAGCCAGTATCTGAGAAAGTTGTTTGTAGTTATTCATGGAGAAGTGATAAGAGAGATCTGTCGATGGTGTGGGTTACATTGGTTGATGAGATTTTAGGTACCACTTTTTCCTTCGTTGCATCATTGGGCATGTTCCAGTGACGACCTTTGATAGAGTGTTTCTTTATATTGTGGAATAAATGCTCCCAGCAGAAACGCGACACATTCAAGAATTGTTGGCATGTGATAAGGGCAGGTTATTGAGATGTGTGCATGAACTTATGTCCCGTCCCTTTGTCCTATGACGGTGGACATTATGAAATAATCAACCTGCCTGAAATGTCAATGGCTTTTGGCAGGTCCACAGGTCAGTACAGATATTGCGAGACAAACAAGAACTTGCTGAAGCTCAGAAAGAACTAGCCAAGCTTCATCTTGTGCAGAAAGAGTCTTCCTCTGGCCATGACAAATCAAATGAGGAGAAAACTTCAACACCTAAATCTGACAGCAAGAAGTCTGATAATGCATCTGATGTACCTGACCAGCAACTAGCTTTGGCTCTTCCACATCAAGTGTCTCCGCCGCAACCACCAGTGGCCCCTCCATCACAAGCCCCTGCACAGAATGTTCCCCAACAGCAACCCTATTATCTGCAACCTGCCCAGATTCCAAGTACATCTGTACATACCCAGCTACCTCAGGGTCAATATGTGGCTTTGGATCCTCATGTCAGGATGTCTCAACTTCAGGTGGCCCCTCAATCCATGCAGCCTCATGTGAATCAAACACCGGCACCACCACCACAGCATTCATTCCCACAGTATCAGCAGCAGTGGTCTCAGCAACTACCTCAGCAGGTACAACCTCAACAACAGTCATCGCTGCAACCACAGATCAGATCCCCATCACCAGCTGTTTATTCTCCTTACCCACCGAGTCAACCCTCAAACCCTCCTCCAGAGACGCTTCCAAATACCATGGCAATGCAGTTGTCTTATTCTGGAGTTCCACCTCCTGTATCTAGCCGTGTTGATACAGTTTCTTATGAATATGGCGGACCAGGTCGGATGGGTCAACAACAACCTCCACTTCCCCCTCCGAAGGGCACTTTTGGAGCACATCCTGGTGAAACTTATCAAGCTGCTGGGCCCCAGAATGTGGTGCCTCCGACTAGTGGATATATGATGTATGAAGGAGATATGGCAAGGGCACATCATCCACCTCAGCAAATGCACTTCCCTCAGGGTGCATACCCTCCAACCAATGTTCCTGTTCAGAATCCCCATCCAGCCTCAGGTGGTAATTTGGTGGGTCGGAACCCTAGTCACCCACAGTTTGTCCGAAACCACCCCTACAGCGAGTTGATCGAGAAACTAGCGAGCATGGGTTATAGGGGCGATCATGTGGCGAGTGTCATCCAGCGGTTGGAGGAGAGCGGGCAGCCCGTGGATTTTAATGCAGTACTTGACAGGTTGAATGGGCATTCTTCTGGAAATTCACAGAGGGGATGGTCTGGTTAGAAATTTCCAGTTCCAATCACTGGCTTAAAATCAGGGTGATAAGACTGTCTATGCTTTCCATCACGTTTAAATAAAGAAGTCCAGAATTACGTGCAAGGTTTCCTCGATTGTTTTGAGATGAGGGATGCCAAAATTGTTGTACATGTCTGATCTCTTTTCTGAACTTCAATGTAGGTTCTCTTCGTATGAACATTGGATATTGAGAAACTGGATATGATGCATGCTGAGTCTACGACCATATAAGTTTGTGTTCGTCATTGCTTCTTATGCACTTGTCTTAATGGTAGTTTTAGCTTTGTATTCCCCTTAAGGAGGACGGCCCCCGCTGGTACAATGTGTACCTATCCTACTCGAACTACACACAATGGAGTTGGTGCGTGGTTGTCTTTCTCTGGATGAGAAACCTTATACTGTCCAGGTCTCTCTAATAATTGCGGGATGTATTTATTATACTAATAGCTTTAAGCCCAAATTTGCTATGGAAATGCATCTGGTTCTAACTTTTGACTGCTCGACACACAGACATGTCTCTTGGCCCGTGACCGGTGGTCTTGCCGGTTAAATGAATTTTTGCAGCCCGTAATTTAGGACCTTGTTGGTAATTTTCTTGTTTCTCTCAAGTGATTCGGGAACAAAGAATTTAACAATTTTTTTATGTTTATTTCTGCTCTAAATTTATTTTCGGTTGAGAAATAAAATCAGAGAATTAGAATCATTGCTAAACATGCTTTAATTTGCCACTTAAGTTTTCTAAACTTGCTTTAATTTGCCAGTGAAGTTTTCTGTATGCTATTTTGACGAGATAACTTGGTATGATACTCGGGTTTTAGCTGCTGCTGTAATGTCTGTACTCTATTTATGTACATCTGAACTTGGAATGCGGTTGGAACTTAACAAAAAAAACAGCCTCTTGGACTTGATTCTCCCGAGCAGTGGTAGTTCTTTTAAAGCTTGACCCGATCCAGCCGCCGCAGCTGTCCTTGTTATTATCCTTTAGGGGCGAATTCCATATAAATTTTGATCCCTCCAGCGAATGAATAATCCTTTTGAGATGTACCGACAATAGGTACTGAGTCTACTGACTATGTGGATTAGTTAAAACAAACGCGCAAGAAAATTACAAAGTCCAATCAGAGACAACAGTTGACTAGCTTTTCTTATGGTTTCTTGCGTCGTTTATACAAAGAAACCAACTTCTAACAGTTTGTCCTTCAGCAGTGGAATTGGTGCTATGCAATGTCTAAGGAATATGATGCGAGTGACGAACAACACACTTGTTCGTTTTTTATTTGCAGCTTGCAATTCTTCGGAGCTGACTAAAAATGGTAAGAGAAAAAGTCTGCACTACCCATGTCCATTAACAAGAAAGAGCTACGGGATCAACTGTTTAGACGTCAATGGCTGCAACTTTAGGAGTCCTCCCTTCTCTCTTTCTTGTGGGCTTCACTTGCCTTTTCTTGTACTTCTACAATCTCCTGGTGGAGGCCGCTTTGGCTCAGAAAGAAGCTTCAGCATCAGGGAATCAATGGCCCTGCGCCATCCTTTTTCCTCGGGAGCATCCTGGACATTAAGAAGATGCAACTGGAAATGCAGCCCACGAAGACTCAAGAAAGCATCGGCAACCACGTTTCGCATGATTACATGTCCTGCCTATTTCCCCACTTTGAGAAATGGAGATCTGACTATGGTAAACAGATTTTCTTCTATTTCAATCTTTGTTCACATCACTGTGTTTAGGAGTTTTCGCTAGCCATGCCAGTAACATGTGCCGGCTATTCTTATTGTGTGACAAGCACATGTCGCCTAGGACGATGATCTTTAACTGCTGAGAACGCTACTGTTATTGCAGGTCCCGTGTTTGCACACACCCTGGGGAACATGGTGATTGCATGCATATGCGACTTTGACATAGTGAGGGAGTTCTGTCAGTGCAAGTCTATTGAATTTGGAAGATCTGCGTACCTGAGAGACAACAGGGGAATCCTGTTGACGGCATCATCAGTTCAAAAAGAAAATCCTGGGAGCTCCAGAGAAAAGTTTTTCTCCTGAATTCTTCAATGATAAAATAAAGGTGTTAATTTTTTTTTTTTGTTCGAGAAAATAAAGATGTGAATTAGCGTCCTTGCTTGAGCAGTTAATTTTTTTGACAGAATAGCTAATCTATATGTTGCTCGTGCCTTTTTTTTTATTTAGGTAATGGTGGACATGATGGTTGAATCTGCTGTCTCTCTCTTGGAAAAGTGGGAATCTCAAATGGAGGAAGCTGGGGGAGTTGCTTCAGCACGGGTCGACGAGGATTTAAAAAGCCTGTATGCCGAAATGATTTCAAAAGCATGTTTTGGGAGCAATTATCTTATTGGCAATGAAATTTTTTCAAAGATGCTAGTGCTTCAGGATTTGCTTAGCAAGCAGCATGCTCTCGTTGGTCTTCCCGGTGTAAGGTGACGGTGCCTCCTCCTCCAGTGTTAAAAAACCTCTAATTGGGGCAATAGGTTTGTTAAAGTTTGCTTTCAAGTTTCTATGGAAAGTTCCAACTGAGCAGTTTGGTGTTCATTTAGACAACAATGGGCAGGCATAATTCCACACGTTTACCTTTTGTCAGCTACTATTTCACATGCATTGTTACATATGCAGCAAAAGTTCGACATCAGTTTCAACACCACCTTTATTCCAAACTAGTTGGAGTCGGCATAAAAAAAAAAAAAGTCTATGAACCCTAAAGATTCATAAAATAAAATAAAATAAAAGGAGAACCGATCAAGAGAAAAGAGATAAATATGTAAAAATAAATAAATAAATAAATAAATAAATAAATAAATAAATAAATATATATATATATATATAATAGTCAGGAACATGAAAATTTTGCTCCTCCACAGTACTAATAGACTTTTTTCACTCCGTTCTAAGACAAAGTACACCAATCTATTTCTCATTCCATTAAATATTATTTTACTACTTTACTCCAAGTAATCTTTGGCCGACCTCATACTTTCTTTTTGTTATGCTCTTAATAACAAACTTATGTTCTTACAAGACATCTAGGGGCCTTCGAAGGATATGCCCAAACCATCTCAATTTATGTTTTCTTATATTTTCTGCCAACGATTATACTTCAATTTTTCGTCGAATATCTTAATACTTTATCTTATCCATCCGTGTATGACCACACATACACCGTAACACACTCATTTTCGCTACTCCCATTTTATGCTCATGTTGTCTCTGTATTGGCTAGTATTCAGCTCCGTATAGCATAACAAGTGTTACTGCTGTTCTACAAAATTTTCTTTTCAACCTAAGAGGAATTTTGCGATCACACAAAAATCCTGATGCATTGCGCCATTTCATTTAATCATCTCCGATTCTATGGCTTACATCCTCATCAATTTATCTCCCCTTTTGTAATATTGATATCAGATATCTAAAAATATCTTTCTTGGTTACCTCTTATTCGAGCATATCGACAGTTTCTTGATCTCCTCTTCCTACCATGTTGAACTCACACTTCAAGTATTCGGTCTTATTTCGACTTAACATAAATCCTTTAGCCTCCAACGTGCTTCTTCATAATTCTAATTTAGCGCTAACCCCAGACCTGGTCTCATCAATAAGCACAATATCGTCTGTAAATAGAACACATCATGGCATCTCATCTTGGATATCTTTTATTAGCTCACTCATAACCAGGGCAAAAAGATAAAGACTCAAAGCAGAACTTGGTGTAAGCCTTAAACCCTCGCTTATCATGCTTCCTGCACAAAGCAATTTTATATTAATCTTCCAGTTTTTTTATGTCTTCAAATTTTGGGTATAGGCATATTCCTACAAAGACTGCTCGTGACATTAGGATGATAGGAAAAGAAGTCGACCAATCTGTTTTGAAGCTGATGGAAGATAATCACAATGCCGAGAAACCAAGCTTCTTACAGGCCTTAGTCAACAACTTTGGCCATGGATCGAGTGTCATCATAGACAATTGCAACGGCATATTCTTCAGTGGACACGAAACAACTGCCAGTGGCGCTACCTTCGCTTTAATACTTTTAGCACAGCATCCTGAGTGGCAGAAGCGCGTGCGTGCCGAGGTGGTTGAGATCCTTGGAAATCAAGTCCCTACTATGGATAAGCTGCATAAAATGAAATCGGTACTTTTTTTTTTTTTGCTCCCACGATTCACAAATCTAAGTATAGGTGCACCGGGCAATTGTAGACGAGTGTTAGTCAGGGCAAGACCTGATTCCTAGCCCCAATTTTTGTAGTTCACTGTATTGTTCTCTAGCTTAATTTATCCATTGATTATTTGTTCATTTATACTCACACGACGTTGGAGCAGACCCTTTGCATGTTGCCCTTAGGCTTAGAAATAATCTAATTGTTGGACTGCTTGCCAATCAACTGTTTTCTCTCAATGTGCAGTTAAACATGGTGATTTACGAAACGTCGCGCCTATATTCTCCCGGACCATTCTTGACTAGAGAAACGTCAAAGGAAATGAAGTTTGGGGAGTTTGCGATTCCGAAAGGTGTCAATGTCTAGTTCCCAGCCACCCTGTTGCATCAGGATCCGGCCAACTGGGGCAACAATGCCCATGAGTTCCATCCAGAAAGGTTTGCAAATAGCATTTCTTCAGCATGCAAGTTTCCGCATCTGTTCATGACTTTTGGGACAGGGATATGAACTTGTATTGGCCAGAACTTCGGGATGACCGAACTAAAGATATTTCTGTCTCTTCTGCAATCTAAGTTCACTTTCTCTTTATCCCCGGAATACAAACACTTGCTGACTTATAAGCTGTTTTTCAAGCCTGAACAGGGGGTGCAACTGAAGATGGAGAAGATCTGAAATTGTATATCATATATTTGAATATTTGGTCTGTTGCATTGGAAGCTGTACCACGAAAAAGCATAGCCAATACTATTGTAGCATCATGTCCTCTTGTTGGTGGTCAGTAGGGCTTACTTCTGTGTAAAAGCTGAGCTTAATAACTAAAAATCTCTTGGCTTATAGGGGATATCAATGAATTTGAGGGGCAGCTGTTCTTTGAACGCAATCAGTAATAGAGAGATTCCATAATTAAGGAATTCTTTTTTTTTATGCAAGTTAATTAGTTCTGCAAATATTCAGGATTCGCTTATGTTGGACATATTTTAACTAGGAATGTTGGCTTTCCCTTGAACTCTGCACGTCTTACTTCTGTTTATTGTGAATGTATTGGACAAAGCCATGTACAAGATCTAGCCGAGATCACCTGAAAGCGAGGTGGCATATAGTTCTCTTTCTCTGAATGGAAAGCCTTATGCTGTCTGGATCTCTTTAAGAATTGTGGATGGCAGTTGATATTCTTATAATTTTAAGCCTTAATTTGCTATGAAGATGCATTCAGACTGATGCCCCAGCTGTATCCTTAGTTGGGGCATCAGTCTTTTATTCCTTTATCCGGGCACATATAATCGAGCCGACCCTTCTCAGGAGATATTTTACATGAATCTTTTCCTGAACTGAAGCCAAAGATCGTTATTGAATGAGCTTCCTTGTTATATTTTTTGTATATAAATACACTCAAGTTTTATGTGGATTACAGGTAGTTGCATGCAGCCCTTAGGCTAGAAATAATCTAAGAACAGAGCTGCCTGCCTATCAAATGTTTTTTTTTTCCCTCAATGTGCAGTTAAATTTGGTGATTTACGGAACACTGCACCTATATTCTCCTGGACCACTCTTGACAAGAGAAATGTCCAAGGAAATGAACCTTGGATACTTTGCGATTCCGAAAGGCGTAAACATCTGGGTACCAATCTCGCTGTTGCATCAGGATCTGTCCAATTGAGGTGACAATGCCCATGAGTTCCTCCAGAAAGGTCTCTGAATGGAATTTCTGGGGCGTGCAAGCTTCTTAATCTGTTCATGCCTTTTGGGGACAGGGATGCAAAATGATGTGGGCCAGAATTTCATGATGACAGAACTAAAGATGTCTCTGTCTCTTGTGCTGTCTAAGTTCACTTTCTATTTATCCCCCGGGTACAAATAGTCGGTGCTGCATAAGCTGTAATTTAAGCCTGAACACGGGGTACAACCGAAGATGGTGATCTTCTGAAAGTGCCCATCTTGCGTATTAATGTTTGGTGTGTTGCATTGGAAACTAAATACGGTTGACGAAATTGTAGCATCATGTCCTCTCGTGGGTGGTCAGTGGCTTACTTCTGTGTAAATGCTAAGCTTAGTGACTGAAAAGCTCTTGGCTTACAGGATAAACTTGATCGGCCACCATTCTTTGAATGCATTCGCTATGAGAGATTTCATAAAGAAGCAAGTTCTTGTTTGATGCAAGTTAATTTTGTACAGCTGGGCAATCAACATGTCTCTAGGCAGGTGAGCCCTTGGTCTGGCGTTTAGTTGAACTCTTGCAGGCTTACTTGCTTTCTGGAGTTCGTCTTATGATTTCCGTATGCTATTTAATGAGATAATTCTTATCACACTCGAGCTGTAGATGCCGCTGTTCTATCTGAACTCTTTTTATGTCCAGCTGTTGTACTTCAAAAAGAAACCACCTCTTGGACGTGATCCTCCCGAGCAGTGCTTAGTTATCCGCTGCAGCTGTCCTTTTGATTATACTTTAGGGAAAATTTCCATATAAAATATGATCCCAACAGTGAAATATCCTATTAAAATGTACCAATAATCTGTACCGACTACGATAAACAAACGTGCAAGCTTCTTTTTCCCCCCAAGTTCAATCAGGAAAACACAGTAGACTAGTTTTGCATATGGTCTCTTCTCTTGTTTATACAAAGAAACCAACTTCCGTCAGTTGTCATTTAGCGGACGAATTGATGCTGTCCAATGATTAAGGGCTACCAGCGAGGCACAGCTCGCTTATTTTTTTTAAGGGATCGAGTGCTTGCGAGGAGAGAGGAAAATAAGACAGAAGAAGGGGGGAAAAGGGCGGAGAGTGGACTCATTTTATAAAGGAGGAAAGCAACAGAACAGAGATCGAGAGCTCGCACGCGAGGGAAGGGCAAAAAATATTTTAAAAAAATAAAAATAAAGGAAAGGAAGAAGAAAGGAGGGGTTCTTGCTATGGATGCCTCGCTAAGCCGATTTGCAATGCCCGGTAAGTTGATCGTCTGATCGGAGTAATATTTGAGGTTAGTGCTTAAATAAAAAGTTTAGCGAAACTTGAGGCACGAAGTCCGATTTTTGAGTTTTTGACTTGCGGGATTCCATGGGAGTGGTTGATTATGGCGTTGTGGAGCCATGAGATTCGTCGGCAGTAGTTTTGGAGTTGACGGTTTAGTCGGAGCGATAACTTAAAAGGTTTCACGTTTGAATTCCGCTTTGCGAACGACTTGAATAATCCCTTTTGCTCGTGCAATTTGTTGGCATTTGAGATTATTTTAGCCAATTCATAGTTTGTAGTAATTTGATTCTTGTTTAATTGTTAGGATTACGAGTTGTCGGTTCGTTTAGCTGCGTAGATATGTTATGAGTTATGAAAAAGCATTTTTATTCCATAAAAATGTGGATCGGGCATTTACTACTCCTTGATTATTTGAGAATTGTTTGGTAGATGTGTTCTGAAAGATGTTGTGATAGTTTACAGCTATGTGTTACGTTTCGAACTGGTTTATGGGATGAGTTATGCATATCGTTTGTGCATTTGGTTTATAAAGAAATACAAATTGATTTGCGAAATGTCTTGCGAAATGCGTTATGTTTGATGAACGAAGTTGAGAAAGATCATATATTTTGAGTTTGCGGAATCATTTTGTGAGAGAATTACGAAAAGCACTTGACTTTGAGTACGATTTATGGAAGATTATATGTATTGAGTTGTGAAATGCTTCTTAATGCATTCTATTCGATAAATGGACTTACAAAAGGTTATATGATTCGGTTTATGAAAGGTTATGTGATTCGGTTTGTGAAACTAATTAATGAAATGGATTTCTGGTGTTGGTTGTGGTTCCCGGAGAAAGATATTGATCGATATCACTCATATCACTTTGATGAGAACCCATTAAAGGGATATGCATACTGGTTTTAGGATATATACTTCTGGGCCGAGCCACCGGTATTATAGGTGGAGACCTTGTCAAAGGGGAATCTTGGTCGCCTTTTCACCAGGAGTTGTGTCATGACCATGGTAGTATACTGAGCAATGGATTAGTTAATGGAATGGACCAGTGACGTGGTTTTTGATAGAGACTGATTAGTAGACCTGACCATTGATTATTGGTTTATGATGGTCATTCAATGAGTATTTTTGACCTGTGCAAAGCTTTTTTGAAAATAACTCATATTTAATTTGACATGTACATTATATATTGAGATTGAAGCATGGTTGTTGGTATTGATATGTATACATGCATAGTGGTTGCTCGATCCAAGCGATGTATTACTCACTAAGCTGTGATTGCTCACCTCATCCATTTCCCAATCTTTTCAGGTCGAGAGCGATATCAACGGGGAACTTTGGTAGTTGCGTTTTGGATTTGAGTTGTGTCTAGATAATCCAAATTAATGTACTTTTGATAGCAGGTTTGTGTTTGAGGCTAGTCCTTCAGGAAGGAGTACGGCAGTGTCATTCACCCTGTTCTTGTTGGTTTCAGGATGCGACAAAGCCAGTCTTACAAGTTTTGATTCTTTTAATAAGAAACAAGTAAGAGCTGCGAGGGCAACTTGGACATCAATGGCTATAAATTTAGGAGTATTTCTCTCGCTCTTTTTTGTGGGCTTCACTTGTTTGTTCTTGTACCTCCACAATCTCTTCTGGTGGAAGCCGCTGCGGCTTAGAAAGAAGCTTCAGCAACAGGGAATCAATGGCCCAGCGCCGTCCTTTTTTCTTCGGCAACCTCCCGGATATTAAGAAGATCCAGCTGCAAATGCAAGCAACAAAGCGTTGCCAATGGCGTTTCACATGATTACATGTCTCGCCTGTTTCCCCACATAGAAAAATGGCGAGCCGACTGTGGTAAACATACTCTCTTCTACTTCATTCATTGTTCACATCATTGGGAGTTTTCACTCGATATGCCTGTAAAATTTGCCAGCTATTTGCATTATGTGACGAGTCATATGTATTTTAGCACGACCATATTCGCCACCTGAGAATACTACTGTTATTGCAGGTTCGGCGTTTGCGTTCTCACGGGGGAACATGGTGATTGTATGCATATGCAACTTTGACATAGTGAGGGAGATCTGTCAATGCAAGTGTACTGAATTAGGACGGTCTGCGTACCTGAGAGACAACTGGGGAATTCTGTTAGGTTATGATAGCATCGTCACTTCTAAAGGAAAATCCTGGGCGCTGCAGAGGAAAGTCATTGCGCCAGAATTCTTCAATGACAAAATAAAGGTGCGACTTAGCTAGGCAGGTGCTATCATATTCACAGCGGCACGGTCCTTGCTTGAGCTGTCTTTGTTCTTGCACGTGAAGCAGTTAAATTTTGGCAGAAAGGCTATCTATGTTTTACTTGTTTTAGTTTGCATAGGGAATGGTCGACATGATGGTTGAATCTGCCATCTCCATCTTGGAAATGTGGGAATCTCAAATGGAGGAAGCGGGGGGAGTTGCTTCAGTACGGGTCGACGAGGATTTAAAAAGCATCTCTGCCGAAGTGATTTCAAAAGCATGTTTTGGGAGCAAGTACGTTGTTGGCAATGAAATTTTTTCGAAGATGTTGGTGCTTCAGGATTTGCTAAGCAAGCGGCACGCTTTTGTTGGTCTGCCTGGGGTAAGGTGAGGGTGCCTCCTTCTTCAGCAAATAACCCTGATCGGGGGCGTTGGTCTTGTTTAAGTTTGTTTTCTAGGGCAAGCTGCGACTGATAACTTTGGTGTAAGTATGGAAATATGTAATTGATGAGGCAAATAGAAATTTCGAAAGATTTGAATGCAGTCCTATTATTCCGATACAACGTGAGATTTTGCGTTATCATTGCCAACAGTTCTAAAAGCTTTAACTATTAGATAAAGACTTGAGTTAAGTCAGACATGATTCCACTTGTTTATCTGTTGTCAGCTACTGTTTCATATTCTGTGTTCCATATATGGCAGAAGTTTCTTCTGATCAAAGAAATGTTAAACCACGCATATGATGCTTCCGGGACAAAAGATTTCGTGTTAGTTTTGCCGCTTTTTGACTTCTTCAAAATTTTGGGTGTAGGCATATTCCTACAAAGACTGCTCGTGACATTGCGCGGATAGGAAAAGAGGTCGACCGATCAGTTCTGAAGCTGAGTTACAGTGATTACAATGCCGAGAGGTAGAGCTTCTTACAGGCCTTAGTCAACAATTTCGGCTGTGGATCGAGCGTCATCACAGACAATTGCAAGACTCTGTTCCTAGGTGGACATGAAAGTACTGCCTCTGCCACTTCCCTTGCTTTAGTACTGCTAGCACACCACGCTGACTGGCAGGAGCGCGTGCGTGCCGAGGTGGTAGAGATCCTTGGAAATCAAGCCCCTGAATATGGATAAGCTGCACAAAATGAAATTGGTACATCTGAGTTTTTTACTTTTGCCTATTATGCATATGATCTCGCAAACCTAACTATCCGCGCACCAGGCAATGGCAGAGATGGGTTAGGCAGGGCAGGACCTGATCCCTGTCCCAAGTTTTGTACTTCACTATATTATTCTCTAGCTTAATTAATCAACATTCTAGCACAGTACATTCGAGCGGACCCTTCTCAGGAGAGAAACGAAGGATTGTTATGGAGTGAGCTTTCTTGGTAGATTCTCTGTCTATGATGTGACATATAAGTTTCATGTGGATATAAGTAGCCGCATGTACCCCTAAGGCTAAGAGAAAATCTAGGAACAGGACTGCTCATCATTCAGCTGTTTTCTCTTGATGTGCAGTTAAATATGGTGATTTACGAAACCTTGCGCCTATATCCTCCTGTACCATTCTTGACGAGAGAAACTTCGGAGGAAATGAAGTTTGGGGATTTTGCAATTCCAAGAGGCGTCAACATGCGGATCCCAATCCCGTTGTTGCATCAGGATCCGGCCAACGGGGGCGACGATGCCCACGAGTTCCATCCAGAAAGGTTTGCGAATGGCATTTCTTCAGCGTGCAAGCTTCCGAATCTGTTTGTGCCTTTTGGGATGGGGATACGAACTTGTGCCGGCCAGAATTTCGCAATGACAGAACTGAAGATTGTTCTGTCTCTTGTGCTGTCTAAGTTCACTTTCTCTTTATCCCCGGATTACAAACACTCAGTGACGTATAAGCTGTTTTTTAAGCTGGAACACGGGGTACAACTGAAGATGGAGAAGATCTGAAATTCAATCTTTTGCATGAATGTGTGCGTTGCATTGGAAGGTGTACCACCAAAAAGTACAGTTGACGAAATTGTAGCATCATGTCCTCTTGTGGGTGGTCAGTAGGGCTTCCTTCTGGGTGAAAGCTGAGCTTACAGACTGAAAAACTCTTGGCTTGCAGGGAATATCAATAAATTTGACGGGTGGCTGTTCTTTGAATGCATTCGGTAATGCTCCTAGATAGATTTCATAAAGAAGGAAAATCTTATTTAATGCATTTTAATTAGTACTGCATATCTTCTTGACTCACTTATGTTGGACATTTCTTAATTTGGAATGCTAGGCATCCTATTACCATGAACTCTGTGCATATTACTTCTGTTCAGTATGAATGTTACAGGGAAAGCCATGGCAAAAATCTAGCCGAGATCATGTGATAAGTGTTTAGATGTGCAGATTTATTTATAAAGCAAATTACAGACCTGCAGTTGCCTCTCGGGGGAAGAAAAATAATGAAACTGATAATTGTATTTATTCAATCAAGAGTTTGTACGCTAGAGCAGATATGTATAACGCACTGGTTGATACTTGATAGTGTTCCTTGTAAGCCTAGCGATCTAGATTAATGGGAAAGATGATCAGAAATTCAAGGTCAAGCAAGAATTCGTCAAATTTCAAATACACTGTCTAAAATCCTCTGCTGGGGTAAAACCCCACAAATCATGGGAGGATGCAGGACCGTGTGAATGGAACAAAGTAGTACCATCACTACAGTTCTGCTCACATGGTAGCAGCGATTGGGGACTTAGCATTAAATCAGTAGCCATGCTGCGCTAGCTTTTCCATCCTTACCCACTTTCGCAATCGCCAATGGTGCGAATATGGTCAAAGTTATTAGCATGGTGACAACCTGCCAAGAGTAAGAAGAAAGCTGAGTTAAAAGAAGTGAGAAGCCTTTAGCAGAGTGAGCATCCAGCATATTGGTCGAGCAATGAAATAGTTTCATCTCGGGAAGAGAAAAGGTACATTAAACGATGAGTGCTGGAATTGCAATAACCCTTCTAGACCCGCTCAATGGATGGCCTTAGCTGTTGTCTGTAGGTTGTGCGCATCGGCAAAAACTCTAAGCCATCATCATTTTCTTTAGCTGTGGTTTTCGAGCTTGCCAAATTTAATGCAGTAACTAGTCTCCAAAGCAAGTTCTCCGCTGGAAGAAAGATTACCAGGAAGCTGTGGAAGCTAACGAGGACATTGGCAATCATAAAGTACCTACATTAAAAGTTGCTTGGGATGGGGACAGATAAGTAGAAAAGCATAAAGAAACTCGAAATTGAATTAATGATACATGATATTAAGTGAAACACTGGAAGGATGGAATGTTGTTGAACTTGGCTTTGAAAGATATTGAAATGATGCTGGCTCTCTCGCTGGTTGTCCCCATCACGATAGCCACTGAGATGGTAGTGCCGAAGGCAGGGAGCCTCAGAACAAGGAAGAATAGCCTCTTCAGATCCTGCAGCAAAATTCTGTTCCCACTTCACCAGTTGAGTTCACAACAGCATGTTCCTTTTGGGTGTGATATTTGAGTTTTAATCTCCGTGAAGATGAGAGAACAAGTGAGATCAGCAGTGTGCGTGTGGAAGGAAGATAAAAGATGGTTCACTTTCAGGATGACTTCTTTTTTGTATTATCAGGATGCCACAACTTCGAGTGGCCCCTCAATTCATGTAGCCTCAGGTGAATCAGACACCCACACCACCACCGCCACATCCATTCCTGCAGTATCAGCGGCAATGGTCTCAGCAACTACCTCAGCAGGTACAACCACCACAACAGTTGTCTCTGCCACCCCCGATCAGAGCCCCATCACCAGCAGTTTATTCTTCTTACCCACCGAGTCAACCCTTGAACACTCCTCCAGAGACGCTCCAAAATAGCACGGCTAGGGAATTATATTATTCTGGAGTTCAACCACCCTTATCTAGCTGTGATGATATGGTATCTTATGAATATGGCAGACCAGAATTGGATGGTCAACGATAGCCTCCACTTCCCCCTTTGAAGGGCACTTTTGGGGCACATCCGGCGAAAATCACCAAGCTCCTGGGCCCCGAAGTGTGGTGCCTCCGACTAGGGGATATACGATGCATGAAGGAGATATGGTGAGGGCACATCATCCACCTCAGCAAATGCACTTCCCTCAGGGTGCAAAGTGCAAACCCTTCAACCAATCTTCCCGTTCAGAATCCCCATCCAGCCGCAGGTGGTAATTTAGTGTGTTGGAACCCTAGTAACTGGAAGTGTGTTCGAAACCATCCCTACAGCGAGTTGGTCGAGAAACTAGTGACATGGGTTTTAGGGGGGATCATGTGGCCAGTGTCATTCATTGGTTGGAGCAGAGTGGGCAGCACATGGATTTTAATGCAGTCCTTGACAGGTTGAATGTGCATTCTTCTGGAAATCCACAGAGGGGGCGGTCTGTTTAAAAATTTCTAGTTCCAATCACTGGCTTAAAAATCAGTGTGATAGATGGTCTATGCTTTGCATCGCGTTTAAATAAAGAAGTCCAGAATTAGGCGCAGGGTTTCCACGATTGTTTTATGATGAGGGATGCTAAAATCGTTGTACAAGTCTGATCTCTTTTCTGAACCCCAATGTGGGTTCTCTTTATGTGAACATTGGAAATTGAGAAACCTGAATATGAACATGCTGAGGCTAGGACCATATATTTCTGTGTTCGTCATTGCCTGTACTTGTTATGCAGTTATTTTAAGAGTATTTTTAGCACTTTATTGTCCTAAGAAGAACTTCGCCTAAGCCGTCTACATATCCTATCCCAAGTCAGATAAAAAAGGAGGGTTATGTCAGGCATAGTGAGCTGGTTATAAAAAAAGAGTCACCTTTATAAGATGAACCCTATTGATATTTCGTTGGAGAATACCCTTCTTAGCGACGCGTTGCATCGACGCCTGGATATAACAAAAAATGAGCAAGGGTTTTTGCATCAAGATAGGTGAGTGCAATGGTAAAGAAGCTAGTCTTGGGGCATCATTCCAAGAGTGATGCATCACATCGGTGCACAGATGTGCTGATAAATGAGCAAATGTCCTCACAATTCCGTGGGCGAGTGTGGGAGGCAAGAAAAGCCCATGTGGTAAGGATTAGATTGAGGAGTTAGAATGTAGGAACCTTAACGAGAAAACTGAGAGAATGGACGGATACTTTTGCTAGAAGGAGAGTGAATATTGCTTGCTTGCAAAAGACTAAATGGAAAGGAGAGAATGCTAAGGAAGTGGATGTCACCGGATTCAAGCTATGATATACAGGCACAACAAAGAGTATAAATAGAGTTGAAATTCTGATCGATAAAAATTTCAAGAATAGAGTTGTTGATGTTAAAAGAACAAGATATATGATTATTTTAGTTAAGCTAGTACTAAGGGATTTAATTATGAATATACTTAGTATGAATGCCCATGAAGTTAGACTGCAAGTGTCCGAGAAGAGCAGGTTTTAGAAAGATCTAGAAGAGATTTTAAGGCGAATACCACACGAGGAGAAGATATTCATAGGAGTAGATCTAAATGGACATGTCGTTCAGAGTAGTGAAATTTTTGATAGAGTTCATGAAGGTTTTGAACATAAGACTAGAAATGAGGCTGTTGAAAACATCTTGAGTGTGGCATTAACTTATGATTTGATGTTGGCAAACACCTTTTTTAGGAAAAGAGAGTCACATTCGATCACTTTTCACAACTGTCAAAATTGTAGCCAGATTAATTTCTTTCTTGCCAAAAAAAAAGATAGAGCCTCGTATGTGGATTGTAAGGTATACTTTAATGAATGTGTAGCTACACAACAAAAGTTGGTGATTTTAGAAGTTCGGTATAACAAAATACAAAAAATGAAGGGAAGTGTGCAACACCCCAGAGTAAGATCGTGGAAGTTACATGAAGAGAAACAAACATAATTCAAGGAAAGAATGCTATAGGAAGTACCGTGGCGACTGGAGGGCGAGGTAAATCTGATGTGGAAGGAGATGTCTAATTGCAACTAGATAGTGGCAAAATGGGTGTTGGGGGAAATTAGATGGAACGAATATCAAACAAAAGAAATTTGGTGGTGGAATGAAGAGGTGCGTGAGGTAATTAAGTAGAAGAAGGAGTGTTTCAGATGCCTACATAAATGTCCTAATGAAGAGAATTTGCAAAAGTTTAGATTGATGAGAAAAAGTGCTAATAAAGTTGTGCGAGAGGTCAGAGACAAGGTTTTCACCTATATATACAACAAATTTGGGAGCAAAGAAGGAGAAAAATGCATCTATAGACTTGCAAAGTCAATGGACAAGAAAATTAATGTATCAAGTATGAAAATCAAACACTCTTAATAAGAGATGAAGACGTTAAGGGCAGGTGGATGAGTTGTTTTAACAAACTTTTTAATGGGGAGAGCGATAGAAGTGAGGTGGATTTAGAAGATACTTTTGATGATTCAAATAGAAGGTTTGTGCATAGAGTTAAAGCACGAGAAGTTAGGGAGACATTAAAAAAGATGAAGACTACTAAAGCCTTTAGACCCGATGGTATTTCTATTGAAATGTGGAGATGCTTAGGGGATGTAGAAATAAGTTGGTTGATTAATCTTTTTAACAAAATTCTCTATACTAATAAGATGCCTGATAAATGAAGAAAAAGTATACTTGTGCCTATATACAAGAATAAGAGAGATATTTAGAATTGTTCTAACTATAGATACATCAAGTTTATGAGCCATACAATGAAGCTGTGGGAGAGAGTCATTGAGCATCGTTTGAGAATAGAGACCAATGTTTCTGTCAATCAATTTGAATTTATGCTAGGAAGATCTACCATGGAGGTTATTTTCTTGATACGACAATTGATGGAGAGATATCGAGAAAGAAAGAAGGACATTCATATGGTGTTTATTGATCTCGAGAAGGCGTATGATAGGATTCCAAGAAAGGTCTTGTGATGGATTCTTGAGAAGAAAAAAGCACTTTCAAAGTATGTAGAGGCAATCAAGGACATGTATGACGGTGCTACTACATGTGTGAAGGCTTGTAATGACACATTAAGTTATTTTCTAATCACAGTAGGCTTACACCAAGGCTTTGAGCCCTTACCTTTTTGCCCTAGTTATGAATGAGCTAACAAAAGATATTCAAGATGGGGTACCGTGGTGTATGCTATTTGCTGACGTTATTATACTTATTGATGAGACTAGGGTTGTGAGATAATCTGTTGTCCGAGAGAAGAATGAGTAGGACTAAGTCCTCGAAGAAATAACACAACTCTCATATATTGTTGGCGTTTAGCCAACTCTCTAATATCATCAATGACAATTAAATAAGTATCTAGTTTCTCACAAAGGGTAGTGAATCTAGAATAGTAATTAGATGCAGACATTTCTTCAATATGCAGATCAAACAACTCCTTTCACACATCACAAACACGAGTCGTATTATCGCGACTTGAAAACATAAGAGCACATTTGTTCCAAATAGCTTTAACTGATGTACACCGCATAAACTGAGGACTAATCTTCGAATTCGTGGTATTCCATAACAATGTCTAAATAGCAGCATCGCTGGAACGCCAATCATCAATGTTTGTTTTATCTGTAGGTGGAGACGAAATTAGATAACTCAATTGTTTGGTAGCTAAAAGATATGTTTCGACTACCATAGAACAAGAGGGGTAATTGGTCCCATTGAGCTTAATAGAGGTTAACTTTAGATTAGTGAGACTGATATCTATATTTCCAGAAGTATCAGTCATAACTCAATAGTAATATAAAGGTGAATCTAATAGAAATTTGCACCTTGTACCCTAAAGGTAATAATTACCACCAATCACCGCCAAACACAATAACTCATGAGAACAGAATCACAAATCAGCATAGGGCATTAACAAACCCTATAATCAACCATCACCAGTAAACTTCAACATTATGCAAGGAACTTAGCCTCACAATCCACCTTTACCATTTGGTTATTTTACCTCACAGTACAGCAAACCTATCACTACTATGCCTTAAGCATTGGCGATCTAATTGATTCAGGCTTCTAATGCGTACATCTTTTGTTTAGACAAGACTCATCCAACTATTGTTTTAAGAGAAGTACCCTGAAGGTCACTAGTTGGTGAAGTGCATCAAAATTCAATTCACGGATTTGAAGGTCATGAGATTATACATCTGGCAATTCATCAGTGAGTTGAAGGGCAAGACCAAAAAAAGAGAATGACAATCAACAATTATCCCGAGGGCATTAACAATACAAGAAGTTACCGCCAACCCAGTTTCTTTGTCTCCTGTTTTTTTTCTTTACCCTGTGTTCTTATCGAGCCATGATGTAGGATGATGTTGGTTTACGAACGCTGGTTGGCGATGCTTCCAAGCGTGGGGTGATGCTGATTCACGATCTAGACGTCAGGCGACGTTGGTCGGGCAACGAGTGTTGTCCAGCAACGCTGGTTGGTGGTGTCGAACAACGCCGGGTGATGTCGGGCAACGATGTTGCTAGGTGATATCGATCTAGTTTTTTTTTTTTACTGAAAGAGGATTTTGGTGACGATCGTAGGCACTGATACCATGTTGGAAAACATAATCGTCATCAAAATTGACAAATCAAAATACATCATCTTGTATATATAGTGAGCACTAAGGCTCACTAACTATGGAAAATACTAGACTACCCTTTCAACACAACAGTTTAAACATCAATAACTACGACTTTAGGAGTATGTATCTCTCTCTTTCTTGTGGGTTTAACTTGTTTTTTGTTGTACCTCTACAATCTCTTGTGTTGGAGGTCACTTTGGCTTGGGAAGAAGCTTTGACATCAGGGAATTAATGGCCCTGTGCCATCATTTTTCTTTAGCAACATCCCAGCTATTAAGACAATTCAACTGAATATGTGAGCCACGAAGAAGCAATAGAGCATCGGCAATCGTGTTTCGCATGATTACATGTCCCACTTATTTCCCCACATTGAGAAAGGGAGAGCTGACGATGGTAACCTCATTTTCTTCTACTTCAATCATCGTTCGCATCTTTGTGCTTAGGAGTTTTTACTAGATATTCCTGTAACATGTGCCGGCTATTTCTATTGCGTGATTAGTATATGTAGCTTACGCCGATTAGCTTTGCATGCTGAGAACGCTACGGTGATTGCAGGTTCCGTATTTGCATTCACCCTGGGGAACATGGTGATTGTATGCATATGCAACTTTGACATCGTGAGGAAGTTCTGTCAGTGCAAGTCTGCTGAATTCGGAAGGTACACGCACCTGAGAGACAACAGGGGAATTCTATTGGGTTATGACAGCATCATCACTTGGAAAGGTAAATTCTGGGCACTCCAGAGGAAAGTCATTGTGCCCGTATTCTTCAATGACAAAATAAAGGTGCGAATTAGCTAGGCTGGTTCTATCTTCCTTACAATGGCACGGTCCTTGCTTGAGCTGTGTTGCTCGTGAAGTAGTTAATTTTTTGTACGTTACTCATTTTGTTTTGCACAGGGAATGGTGGACATGATGGTTGAATCCGCCATCTCCATATTAGGAAAGTGGGAATCTCAAGTGGAGTAAGTCGGGGGGTTGCTTCAGTATGGGTCGACAAGGATTTAAAAAGCCTATCCGCAGAAAATGATGTCAAAAGCATGTTTTGGAAGTAAATATGTAATTGACAACGAAATTTTTTTGAAGTGATACTGCTTCAGGATTTGTTAAGCAAGCAGCATGCTTTTGTTGGACTTCCTGGAGTAAGGTGAGTGTGTCGCCTCCTTCGGTATTAAAAACTCTAACCGGGGCAATGGTTTTGTTGGATTTTGCTTTCATCACCATTCACAACTGATAAATTCAAAGTTCGTTCAGACAGGATCTTTGAGGCAGACATGATTCCACTTGTTTACCTTTTGTCAACTACTGTTCATATGCCGGGTTACATATGCCACAAAAGTTCTTTATGATAAATTCTCAATGAAACCTTAAACCCTCGCATATCATGCTTCCCACACAAAATGATTTTGTTGATTTCGAAGAAGAACAGTGGTTTCTTCTATTTCTTCTATATTAAAAGTTACAGATAACATTACACATAAATAGCTAGGACAACAATGTTAAAAAAAGGAAATAAAAAACAAAAACGGAAAAAGATTTTCTACTTCCTAATTTTGAGAATAAAGAATAAAGAAAATAAAATAAATGGAAACAAAAGGAATCATATCCCAGGATATTCTCCTGATTTTTCGAGATCTTCTCCTGGTCTTCGACACATCCCTCAAGTTGGTACGCAAATATCCACCATGCCCAATTTGCCGATGAGATGTTCAAAGTTTGGTCTGAACAGTCCTTTCGTAAGAAATGTCAGCTATTTGTTGTGTTGTTGGCACAAATGGCATTCAAATAGCTCATGCATCAATCTTTTCCTTGATAAAATGTCTATCGATCTCAACATGCTTAGTTCTGTTATGTTACACTGGATTATGTGCAATATTAATTACAGCCTTGTTGCCACAGTACAGCTTCATAGGCAGCTTCACTGGTACTCGAAGTTTTTTTAGTACTCGTGTTAGCCACAACATCTCACAGACTCTATGGGCCATTGATCAGTACTCTGCTTCTGCACTATTTCGTGCTACCACATTTTGCTTTTTATTTCGCTAAGTAACTAAGTTCCCCCAGACATATGTACAATAACCTAAAGTCAACCTTCTGTCAGTAATTGACCTTGCCTAGTCTGCATATGTGTATGCTTCAATTTCTTGTTGAGTAGACTTTTTGAATAGCAGATCTTTTCCAAATGTGTTCTTTAGGTATCTCAAGATCCTATACACAGCCTCAATATGTTTTTCATAGGGAGAATGCATAAATTGGCTTACCATACTCACAACAAAGTCAATATTTGACCGACTATGCGATAAATAAATTAGTTTCCCTACAAGCTTCTGGTATCTTGATGTATTAGCAGGAACCTCATCTTTGTCATCTCCAAATTTCTGATTTGGATCTATTGGAGTATCTGCTGGTCTACAATTACTCATTCCAGTTTCCTTTAGAAGATCCAAGACATATTTCCTTTGTGATACTACAATTCCCTTCTTTGATCGAGCCACTTCCATTCCAAGGAAATACCTTAGATTTCCCAAGCATCTCAAATTCAGAAGCAAGACATTCTTTCAACCTGTTTATCTTGGCAATATCATTCCCAGTGAGAATAATGTCATCAACGTATACTATCAAAATTGCAACCTTCCCATCACGAGAATGTTTCACAAACATTGTATGATCTTGTCCTTGATCATACCCTTGTTTCTTCACAGACTGAGTGAACTTCCCAAACCAGGCCCTTGGCGACTGTTTCAATCCACATAGTGATTTCTTCAATTTACAAACTTTCGATCCAAACTTTTTGTTAAAACCTGGTGGGAAATCCATGTATACTTCTTCCTCCAAATTTCCGTTCAAAAATGCATTATTTACATTTAATTGTTACAGAGGCCAATCAAGATTGGCTGCAAGTGATAGGAGCACTCTGATAGTGTGTAGCTTAGCAACTAGAGCGAAGGTCTCAAAGTAATCGATGCCATAAGTCCGCGTGAATCCTTTGGCAACTAATCGAGTTTTATACCTTTCAAGAGACCCATCAGCCTTATGCTTGGTTGTGAATATCCATTTGCATCCAACCGTGGACTTTCCTTTGGGTAGATCCACCATATCCCATGTTTCATTTTTTTTCTATAGCTTTCATCTCCTCAATAATTGCTTCCTTCCACTCAAAAACTTATAAAGCATCCTGCATAGGTTTGGGAATCTCCACACAATACAAGGTTTAGGTAAAGGCACGAAAATTGAGTGAGAGATTTTCGTAAGACACACAATGAGACATAGGATGTTTGGTACAAGATCTAACTCCTTTCCGAATAACAATAGGTATGTCAAGTTCATCAGTCGGCTCATCATTTTATTGACTATCAGGTTGGACAGATTGAGTTGGAGCATTACTTGACGATTGTATGGAGTTCTGGTCATGTCCTGGTTCGAACTCATGGCACCCTAAAGGAGCAGAAGACTCATTTCTTTGAGTTTAGTTTCTTCTTGTATAGACTTGAGTACAAGATGGAAGTTCAGCATTCTTGGTACTAGTTTCGCACCTGTTACGCTCATAAGTGGGATGAGATGCCAAAATAGGTGGACTCGAACTTTCATTATTTGGTTCAAAATCAAATATAAGAGTTGCTGGTTTAGGATTTTCAGGTTCTGCAAGACGAAAAAGGTTTGATAATGGTGTTGTGCGAATCTACACTTCCTTTCCCCTGAAGATGAGCTCCAAAAAAAGGTATTAATTCGAAAAAGGTGACATCCATGGTGACAAATATTTTTTTTTTTTGAAAATTCGATCAAAGCATTTATACCCTTTTTGGTTAAGTGCATAACCAAAAAACACACTCCTTACCAAAAAAAAAAAAAAAGAAGAAGAAGCCAAACACACATCTTTTACCCACCCATGGGTAGCTCAGTTGGTTAGGACGCGTTTGTGATTGTGTGGTTAGACACACTAATCCCATGTTTGATTCCTCAGATGAGCACCTGTGATTTAAATGGGGCAATGACTGTGAGTTGCTGTGTTAATCTCTCCCGAAAAATAGTCGAGGTGCGCACAAGCTGATCCAGACACTTTGATTATAAAAAAAACACACACACACACATTTTTGCTCTAGGATCAAGTTTGGCCCAATTTCTATCATGTATGTATACAAAAGAGGTACAACCAAATAGTTTTAAAGGCAAGGCTGCAATAAGTCTAGAAGCTGGATAGGACATTTGAAGGACTTTTAGGGGTATTTGAAACTTTAGACTCTAGAAGGCATTTTATTGATAAGGTATGTGGATGTAAGAAGAGCTTTACCCTATAGGTATGTAGTAACTTTAGTTGTGAAGAGTAGATCTCTAGTTACTTCTGAAAGATGTTTATTCTTCCTCTATGCCATCCTATTTTGTTGAGAGGTATCAGGACAAGAACATTGATGCACAATTCCTTTTTCCAAGAAAAAATGTCCCAGAATTTTATTGAAGTATTCTCTCCTATTGTCACTCTTGAAAATCTGGATTTGCACTTGGAATTATGTTTGTATCATGGTATAAAATTTTTTTAAAATGGACTCTACGTCAGATTTCTCTTTTAACAAGTACATCTAACTTGTTTTTGTATGATCATCAATAAATGTAACAAACCATTTCTTTCCTGAGGGTGTAGGAATTTGAGACGGTCCCCAAACATCACTATGAATTAAAGAGAATGGTTTGGACGACTTGTAGCTTTGAGAGAAAAAATTTGTTCAATGTTATTTGGCTAATTCACAGAATTCACACTGAAATGAAATGGACTTTTATTCAAAAACAACTTTGGGAACAAGAACTTCAAATATTGAAAATTCGGATGACTGAGCCTATAATGCCATAACATAATATCATCATTCTTACAAACAACAACAGATTCAAAACAGCTACCCTGAACTTGTCTAGCCGAGTTTGTTTCATCTTCAAAGAGATAGAGTCCTCCACTTTCTCTAGCATTGCCAATCGTCCTCCCCGAGGTCAAGTCCTGAAACTCACAATGAGATGAGAAAAAAATAGCTCGACACTTTTGATCATAAGTTATTTTAATAATGGACAACAAGTTACAAGATAGCTTTGGAACATGAAGGACATTATGAAGCGTAAGGGCAGGGGACAACTTGATGGATCCTAATCCAGCTATAGCTGAAAGAGAACCATTTGCAATAGTGATTTTTTTATTCCTTGCACACGAATGATAGGTGGAAAAGATCCTTGAACAACCTGTTATATGATCGGTTGCTCCCAAGTTAAGAATCCATGGAGTTTTTTGTGTGGATTTCTATGAGAAAATCGGTAGAAAAATGATTACCTGATGGGCTAAAGAACAAGAGGGATTTAAAGAAGGTTGTGGAGATTGAAAATTTTTGTACATATGCTCTAATTGTTCCTTTGTCAATGGAACAAAATCTGACTTTATTTGCTCTTCCTCATTTGTGGCCTGGGATGCGCGACCATCATTACCGCTCCTTCTCTTTCAGCCTTCTTTTTTCCAATTTTGCGGTTTCCCATGAATTTTCCAGCAAGTTTTTTTTGGTATGCCATGGTTTCTTGCAATGTTCACACCATGGTTTGTTCCTCCTCTCTTCTTCAGAATCAAAACCCTGAGCTACAAGTGCAGACTTCTCGAATATAGGGTTCTCATTTGTTTTCGAATCACATAGCATGATTTGCCTCCGAGATTCCTCCCTTCTGACTTCTGAGAAAATCTCGCGGATAGATGGCAAAGGTTTATAACCAAGAATTCTACCTCTCACCTCATCCAAGTTTCGATTAAGGCCTGCTAGAAACATATACACTCTATCATTCTATTCTCTCTTCATTTGTCTCTTGCAATCAGCTAGACTCTCCCATGTTTCATCATAGCATTGGTCTAATTCCTGCCATAATGTCACCATTTCATTGAAGTAAACAGTGACCTCACGGTATCCTTGCCTTGATTACCATAACTTTGTCTTCAATTCAAAAATTTGGGAAGAGTTTTTCAAATCAAAATATGTTTCTCTCATAACGTCCCACACATCTTTAGCGATCGGAAGGAGTAGATGCGGCTTTCTAATTGCTGGCTCCAAAGAGTTGATCAGCCAGGCAATCACTAAGGAGTTTTCCGATCTCCAAGCCTTCCACCTCGGATCGCTTTTTGCTGGTTCTTTTTCCTCGCCTGTCAGGTGGCCAAGCTTGCCTCTTCCATCAATTGCTAGCTTCATTGATTGAGCCCACTCCAAATAATTTCAGCCATTCAACCAGTGAATTGTTAATAGCAGACTGGAATTGTGGGAGAATTGCTCTCCACTATTGCGCTTATATTCTCCGGGACCATTCTTGGCGGGAGAAACATCCGAGGAAATGAAGTTTGGAGGATTCGTGATCCCGAAAGGCCTCAATATCTGGCTCCCAATTTCGCTGCTGCATCAGGATCCAGCCAACTGGGGCTTCGACGCCCACAAGTTCCACCCAGAAATTTCCTTGGCATGCAAGCTTCCAAGTCTGTTCATGCCTTTCGGGGCAGGGATACGAAACTGTCTCGGCCAGAACTTCGCGATGGCAGAGCTAAAGATACTTCTGTCTCTTATGCTGTCCAAGTTCACTTTCTCCTTGTCCCCTGAATACAAGCACTCCTTGACGTATAAGCTGTTTTTTACGCCTGCACACGGGGTCCAACTGAAGACGGAGAAGATCTGAAGTTGTCCGTCTTGTGTATGTTTAGTCTGCTTTATTGCAAGATGTACGATAACAAGGTATAGGTGACTAGACTAAATTGGAGAATCATGTACTCTTGTGGGTGGTCAGTTGGGCTTTCTTAAGGGGAAAGGCTAAGATTAGCGACTACAAAACTCTTGGCTCATCGGACACAAATGGTCCATGAAATTTTATTCTATTTAATATGTCACGTGAACTTTATTCCAATGTGCGATGTCGTTATGGAACTTTTAATTTGTTCAATATGATCCCTAAACCATTTGTATATGTTCAATTTTAGTTCTTGAACTATATGAAAAACTTTAAATGTTGTCCTTAGACTTGAATTAATGGAAGAGCGATGTTGAATATTTTCATATAGTCTAGGAATTAAATTGAATATGTACAGGAGTTCAAGGATTACATTAAAAAAAAAATTAAACTTCGAGGACGACGTTGCATAATGGACCCTAGTTTAGGGACCACATTGAATTAATGAAAATTTCATGAATAACATTACACATTAAGCCAATGTTAAGAGAATATATCTATGTCATTTCTCCTAAATTTGTTGGGCAGCTATTCTTTAAACGCATTTGGTAATGCTCATAATGAAAAGAAGCTTGTGTTTAATCCAAGTTAATTAGTACTGCGCGTCGTCTTTACCTTGAACTCCCAGAGTCTTACTTCTGTTCACTATGAATGCAATGGACAAAGCCAAGATCACCTGATAAGCGATGAGTGTCTGGATGTGCAGATTTGTTTCATAGAGAAACTACAAACCTGAATGTTCTTTAAGCTTTTTTAGTCTCTTTATGTTGCATTTGTCTCTCAGGGGAACAAAAATAATGAAACTGATGGGCGTATTCATTCAAATCAGAATTAAGTACACTAAAGCAGATATAATATGTAACACACTGGTTGATCCTTGATGGGGTTGCTTGTACGTCTCGGTTTTCCGGGAAAGAATGTTGGAAAATTGAAGGCCAAGCAGAAATTTTTGGGACTCCAAATACATGGTCCAAAGTCTGTCTGCTGGGGTAAAATCCCTCAAACTAGGAGAGGATACAGGACGGTGTGTAAGGAACAGAGTAGTATCATCACATACAAAATGAGCCCAGCGAAACCGGCTCCTAGAGCGCCGCTCACATGGTCGCAGTACTTAGGGACTTGGCCGCAAATTGGTAGCCATCCCGCATGAGGATTTCCATCCTTGCCCACTTGAGCAACCGCCAGCGCCGCAGATATGCTCGAGGTTAGTAGCAGGGTGACAACCTGGTCCAAAGTCCGAGAAGAAAGATGAGTTAAAAGAAGTGAGAATCCTGGAGCAGAGTAGGCATCCTGCATATTGATTGAGCAGTAAAAGAGTTTACTCTTGTTTCCGGGAAAACAAGGTAAATATTTTGCAATTTTGCTTCCAGACTCGCTCAATGGACGGTCGGCCATGTACGTCGCAAAAACACAACCACTGTCATTTCCTTTGGCTAAGGTTTTTGAGCTTACCAAATCCAATGCAGCAACTAGTCTCCAAAGCAAGCTCTCCGCTGGAAGAAAAATGACCAGAAAGCTGTAGACGCTAACAATGGCATTGGCAATCATAAAGTACCTAACATCAAAAGCTTTTTCGTGACGGCAGCTAAGAAGGAAAGCGTAGAGCAACCCTAAAAGGGAATTGGTGTTGCGCAGAACCGGAGAAGTGACTCACTTGAAGGATGGAATGTCGCTGTACTTGGCTTCGAAAGATATCGAAAAGACGCTGGCTCTCTCGTGGCTTGTCCCCATCACGACAGCCGCCGACACGGTCGCTCCGATGGCGAGGAGCCTCAGCACGAGGCCGAACAGCAACTTCACCTTGGCCATAGAACCCCGCAGCGAAAATTGCCTTCACTCTCCAAACCGGTCGAGTTCACAACCGCATGTCCCCCCCTCTGGCGGGTTGATGTTGAAGTCTTAAGCAAATATGAAGGACGATCGGTTCACTTTCAGTATGACTTCTTCTTTGTTGGGGTTGGTTGGATGAGCTCACCTGTCACGACAAATTACGTCCAATGCTCTTCTTCCGCCCAACATGTATTTGGCTACCAGCACTTTTTGTCCCACACGTTACCATTTTTTTTTTCTTGATTCAGATGGCCAGAATTCATGCTTTTTCAAATGCAGAGAGGGCCTCTTTGGTAGGGGCTTGAAGGAGACAGGTGACAGATCAAAGTATTGGACAGGGGATGAAGACGACGGAATCATGGGACAATCCTAGTGTTCTGTTTGGGAAAAGACAGGAAAGTTCGTGTGTGCGGTTAAGTTCCCATGGGATCGTTGGTAAGTTCTCAAAAGAAGGCGTTATTTGGAATAATAAGAGTGACAAGTAAATTATTGTTAGTAAGTTACTAATACTCAAATTAGATCATCAATACTCTTTTGAAAGTAGAAATTATCAATAGTTACAGTTAAATGCCAAATTTTTTTGGTGTAGCTTACCAACGCAGTAAAATGCCAATTTTGATGCGAAATTATTCATCTTAATTTGAGTAGATTACCAACTTTTCTATGATGGAGTTACCGGCAAGTTTTAGATTATCTACTCGTAATTATGCCAGTTAACAACTTTTATTAGATGATTTTAACATACTGACGTTTTAAATAATTTTCAAATTTTCAGCCATTGCTACTTACAACTTTAAGTGAGTTACTTACCAGCTTAATCACGATAAAATTACGATCAGTTTAAGGTTATTGCCCTTATGTTACCAAATGACGTTGATTAGACCCTTTTTTTCTAGCAATTTTGCTATTAAATTATCAACTTTTGTTGAAGTTAAGTTACTAATTTATAATATTTAGAACTTCCAAAATCCTCTGCTTATACAGATTAAATTATTAATTTAGTAACTCCTAGCATTTCTTAACCTTTTGAATATCGCAATCCGCAATTGATAGAGACACTTTGTGACGAATCGATTTCCTGCCAAACGAATTCATATTTGGAATCGTAATTTACGGGATTGGATTATGGCAATAGTGGAATTGAGAGATTATTAAGACTATCAAGAAAAAATTATGGATTTACCGTGAATTTAGATTGTTTACGATTTTTTTCATGGAAAGGAACTAATAGTGAGATATTTGTTTTGTAGGATTTTGAAGTGTATTGTTATCTGCAGTTATGGAGGGTAACCATCATTTACGAAAATTTAAGGTAAAGTAAATTCTACTACTAGTGAGAAGTGTTACGACTAATATAATTTAGTTATGATGGCTAAAATTAGATTAGGTTAAAATTAAATTTACTGCATGTAGATGCCATACTGTTAGGTAAATTACCAATCACAAGTAGTTCAGGTAAACCTAAAAATGAGATCGGTCCCCTCCTCTTTTGGGCCTTCGGGACCTAAAAATTACCAATTGTAGCACGTGAGAAACATGGCGCTCGCATAAGTTTCCACACCACCCGCTTGCCGGTGGTTCGAACCTGAAAATTTTCTCGAGAAAATCGAGCGAGAAAAATGGCGCTCGCTCACTCCCTCACTCATGCCAGAACCCCAAAACTCCTTCCGTCCCTCCCACTCTTCGCACCTCGCGCCACTTCACTCAAATCCCGCTTCGTTCACGCCCCCATTTCCAAAGCGTCCTTCTTCTCTCTCTCCCTCTCCGCCCAAAACCCTAAACCCTTCTTCAGACCACGCCGGAGCCCATCAATACGATGCCTCTTCACTGGAATCGTCGAAGAAATGGGACATGTCAAGCAGCTAGGCCAAGTCGACGACGGATTCGTCATGAAAATCGGCGCAAAGACCGTCCTTGAGGGCGTCGGCCTCGGGGACAGTATCGCCATCAATGGCGCGTGTCTCACGGTCACCGAGTTCAACGCCGCGGAGTTCACGGTCGGGCTTTCGCCCGAGACGCTGCGGAAGACGTCCCTGATCGAGCTCGAGGCGGGCTCGATGGTAAACCTGGAGCGGGCGGTGCAGCCGACGAGCCGGATGGGCGGGCACTTCGTGCAAGGCCACGTGGACGGGACCGGGGAGATCGTGTCGACGGAGCCGGAGGGCGACTCGCTGTGGGTGAAGGTGAGGACGAAGAAGGAGCTGTTGAGGTATGTGGTGCCGAAGGGGTTCATCGCCGTCGACGGGACGAGCTTGACGGTGGTGGACGTGTTTGATGAGGAGGATTGTTTCAATTTCATGCTGGTGGCGTATACGCAACAGAAGGTGGTTATTCCTATGAAGAGAGTTGGGCAGAAGGTGAATTTGGAGGTGGACATATTGGGGAAGTATGTGGAGAGGCTCCTCAGTAGTGGGTTCGTGGATTCCATAAAGTCTTCTTGATGGTGAAGGTGATGATCTCTCTTTCTCTCTTTGTGGGCGGTAACTTGCTACATTGAAGGTGCACTAATCTAATGTATGCTGTTTGCTTCGTAGTTAACGGGATTCTTCGCATCTTTCATTGAAGCTAGGGATTTCATTTTAAGATTGGTGTCCCGTGCATGACAGCTTTATATGGGGCGAAAAAGTCTGTCAGTTCTTTGATGTAAGGGCTTGAGTTTGTTACTCAATACTTGCATAGACTTTGTCAGTTCTTGTAGTGAGAATGCAGTTGTTGGACTGATGATCACCTACTTCAGTCGCTAATTTGCAAGAACCTAGAGGTGTTTGAGTGTTCCAGTAACTAACTTGTCTAGAGAATAGCATAACATGAGACATAAGAATGGCATTTTGATATCATATTTCACTTGATGGTGCTCGTAACTGTTTCTGTGTTCATTTATGTTTTTCTCTCACTCAATAGTTATGTTCGATTGTGAGTGAGGACTTGTGAATTCCCAGTTAAGGAACAGTATGTGTTTTATTTGGGAAACATAAATATCATAAAGTAATGCCAATGCTTTTGTGAAAAAAGGTTCTTGAGCCAAGTTAGTATACTTCCAAACTGAAAATTGCTAGCTTTATATAGTGTCATAAGTTCTGTATTGCTGTCTTTTGCATGTTGAGGGGAATAGATATGCTGAAACACCACGCTAGCCTTCCCTTAGAGCAATGCTCTTTCTTGTAGCTGTTTGAGGAAACATTGGTTGTGGTGTGCCCTTTCCTTGTGGCTGTTCTTCACCTCCCTTGCCAAGTTTGTGATTTGTACAGATAGTTCCTTTTGACTTTGCTTTTCTGCCTTGTGCAAGTTCTAATGCCTTCATATCGGTTCAGGCTTGAATCACCTTCATAGAAGTTTTTTTTTTTTTGCTTCACTCAATAATTGGATTGGAGGTCAATGTCACCCTTTTTTTCTTCTGTTTGGTGACATTGGATTTTTAATGTCTGTTGTCTTAATTGTAGCATGTAGCAGAAAGTAACAGCTTCTTTGAATGCTGGGATGAGGATCTCTACATTTTGTGCTTTCAAAATGTCAAAATTCTGGCACTTTGTGCTTTTAAGTTGGCCTTTCATTATTGTTAATTTTGGTGTTCATAATATTGCATTTTTCTTTGTTTTTCCACGATTGCTCAAGGCATACGTGAGAAAAGATTGCAGCTTAAATGGAACTTAATTGTTTTCTTTTTTTGGCAGGGATGGCAGTGGTTGGCTGCTACCGAAAAGTCTGTTTCTCTGATGTTATTGTTCCTGTAGAACTGGGCTTGGCGTTTTATCTGCTGTGAAATAAATGATTTCTAGGCTTGACATAGGTTTGTTAGGCAGCAAGATGCTCCCTCAATCTTTATCGTTTCAAGTGCTCGTGCCTCTTCTCCACAAGATTCCAAATCAAGTTTTTGTACCCTTCGCGGAATTCAGTCTCTGGGTAGCATTTTTGTTTTTTTTTTTTTTTGGTAAAGGTCTCTGGGTAGCATTCATTCCTTGGATAAACAAGAATTGGCCTGGTGGTGACATTTCTGTATGAGATGTACCATTTAAGGCCGTCAAATTTGTTCTGATGACATTGAAATAACCAAAGATTAGCAGGAGCCCTGCAGTGCCCACTTAATACTTATGTTCAACATAAACTTTTTCTAGCTATGGGTATAGACTACTGTCGTCATGGCTATGAATAATTTCATGATGCCTGGTTCAGTTGGGGTGAGGGAACACTTTCAGTTTGCTCGCACATGGGTGAATGCTCATTAACAGCTTGTGTCAAGTTGTTCATTTTCTTACTGAAGCACTTCCTTGTTGCCTTCCTATACTTTCTCTTCGTAATTCCCCAGTTTTGGGGTGCCGATTCTACAGACAAAAGTCGGAAAATCAGATCATTGATGAATTCCATTTGGTCCTGCCCATCTCAAGGTGTCTAGGATAGCTCGGCCATTGTATTTTGGTTGAGTTTTCTTCTACTGGTCATAATTTCAGAAAAGACAGGTGCTGTGAGGAGGATCTTGTCTCAGACACTTGTCCATCTGACCAGCTCGACAGTATAATGTTTGAGCAGTAACTATATGTACATTGTCTGGTCCGGTTTGAGATGAGGCTCCAGCAGTTGTCTTTCCTTTTCCTCACTTTAAATAGGAACCTGTGCCACAACTTCTTTTGCTGTTTCTTGGCATATGGCTCCTCTCAACCGAAAGTCATTCTATCATTTTCCTTAGCCTTGACCTGTGGGAAGTGGATCATTGTGTCATTGTCTGCACCTTTTTCTGTTGTTTTTGGCTCCATGATAGGGAATGGTGGGAGGTTCCAGATAGAGTCTTACTTTCTGAAATTGGGACTTTTATTTGCCTCTTGCTAAATCACATCACATGCCGTGTCATCCTACTCCAAGTCATATCCCATGCTTTGCCCTTGTCCACACCCATTGGAATCCCCAGAGGATTTCCATTTTATCTTACCGGAGCTCATGCTGCACTTGCATATGCTGTCACTTTTGAACCTTTTTTTTAGAAAATTAAATGTTGGCTCATATTGGTAGGCAGAGATCCCATGATAATTTTATGATTTATCTCGTCTAATGGTCATCTGTTCTTTTCTGTCCACCACACAAGTCATGTTGGGGATGTAACAGAGGACTTCCTAGTGCTCCCGTCAGTCCTAAATGTTCATGCTTGAACAGGAATCAATACGAGGAAAGCATTTTCTATGGAACTGATCACAGAAGGCTTTTTGGGCCCTTCCAGTCCTGCACATGCTTCTTTATTGGTGCATCCGGTGGCTCACGACATGCTTCAAGAAACTGTCTTTTTCGGCTCTCGCGCCTGCGTTATTGACGAGGAATCAGCATAGATCCTTACCGAATATATGTCAGGGATCTGTCTGTAAGCACCCAAAACTGAACGTTCAGCTCCTAAAAGGCAAGGAGCGCGTCTTCAACTCTAGAAACATGAGAGTGAATCGAGTCTGCCTGTTATCATACGCTAGCGAGTTTCCAAAAAAAAAAAAACGGAGAGTTCAGCCCATCTCTCGACTCCTAGCGCTGGGGAAATTTACCTCGCCATGGTTGCTTGAGGTCAGCGTGATCACTATCTGATTCGCGAATAATACTAGTAACAGTGTCAATATGATTCATCACGAGTTGCGATTAGCCTTTTCGGATTTTGTTCGTGGAAGCGCCCCCAAACAGATACTGCTCCGCTTTGCTTTCTTTATCAACTGTCTTTGGAATTTCTTGGTTACCTTGCCGACGCAATGAATTTGTTACTATTAGCCAACAAAGAGTATATGCCAAATAAGTTTGTTCACGGCATTCCATGACGAACAATTTCATCAGATTTAGTTTGAAGAACAACCGCGGTCTTATAGCTTTCGGACAAGACTCTAGATGTGCGCACTGTTTATATTACGGCTAATAGAGATCACATAAATGGAGTAGCCCAAAATTAGGGATCATATTACCGGTAATTCCCCGTTCTCTTGCTAGAAAATCCAAATCGTCAACTTTTTTTCTCGTCCCAAAGATGTCCCTCCACTTCCCATAAATTGCCGCCGATCGTTCTTCAACATCTTGCGGCCATAGATGCTCAAGCTGAAGGCAGCACGTGGCAAGGCTAAGGTTCTTTTATATATTTATATATATATATAATTTATATTTTTCTATTTTCCTATTATTTTGGTCATTTTTTTATATTTTAATTTTCTACTCGTTTAATCCACATAGGCTTCCCAATCACCAACCCTGAAAAAGCACATGTGCGGTCTAAACGAAAGAAAAACAAAAAGTTAATCGAACGGTTTCGGTCGCGTCTGAACGATTCCTCCCGAGTTTTTGCCTATGTCATGTCCTAATGGTCAAAAGGCAAGAACGGCAATAAATTCCTACAAATTATCAAAATTCGAGCCGTCGACGGACATAGTCAATGCCTTAAAACATCAGTGGGAGAAACCACAATCCAAATATCAAATCTTTTGCAGCGTGACTTTACAGACGTAGAGAGAGAGAGAGAGAAGAACCAATAAGATATCGTCCTTTCTGCGTTATGGGATCCCGCTGTACAAAAAGTTTTCTTTGACTTTTGGAAGTGGGGCTTTTCGATTTCAAATACCCACACCGCCTGTCCTTATGGTTGCATCTTTGATCTTCCGTTCCCCCTTCGGATTCCCATATTTTGCTTTTGATTCAATGGAATTCACTCGCCTTCATATAAGTCACTTCAAAAAGTCGAATCTCCAGGAAAAAAAAAAAAAAGCGATGTCCCCGACTTTTTCCCCGTCCCCAACAAGACTCGGCGGAACGAATCCCAGGAGACACCAGCTTGGCGATAAGGGACTCGACCGAATATGACCGGGGGCCACGCGAGTCCGGACCCCAATTCACTCGTGCGTGGGCTCAAGCCTCACGTGATCTGTTGGGTTAACGGGGAGGGTATTTGATGGATCGGGGATCGGTTTAATTTACCGCTTTTCCTTCGTAATTTCGAAAAGGAAAGGAATTAGCAAAGTCGAGTTATGATCGTTCAGCGCATGGCCGTGTCGATAACCACTGTCAGGAAGGGGCTTAATTCGGAAGTTGACGTCTACCGACGTCCCAAAAAGAAGAAGGGGGCTGCCCTTTGCTTTGCTCTCTCCGCCAATCAGGTCGCGCTCGCCGAAAATGCAGGGCCATTTGATAACGTGTGAAGCCGACGCGGCCCGCGTGGCCCCAATCCTCACCACACGCGTGTCGATAGGTGATTGGGCGATGGTTCCTGGCGGAGGACAGGACTGGCTTCTCTACGCCATTCGTCTTTGGTTGGGGGGCGGTGGAAAAAATCAGCATCGACGTGCCGCGGAAATTCTTCGGACCATTTCCCACTTTTTGGTACGAAATTGCCCCTCCCCTCTTTTTTTACGTAACTGCCCCTCCCTCGTTCGTACTTTGTAGCGCGCGAAAATATTGTCCGATTCGACCCCAAAAAACAAAAAATTAAACAAAATTGTCCGAGACCCTTCGAGCACTCGGCTTTGTTTCCATGTTAATGCCCCGGTCCTCGGCTCACTGGATTATCGTTGGAGTCGGGATCCCGGCCGACGGGTTCTAGAAGTTGTGCGGTTGCGTTGATTTGAATTAAGATACCGACTCCACATGATAATCATATGCCCATATCCTATTCTATTGTATCCAATGAAAAAACATTTGATTTCTCGAAGATACCCGGTAACATGATTTACCATGTGATGGTACAAGTATCGCCCATAGTATCAATTGAGCAATTTCCTCTCCGACTCCATGATTAAGTTATGAGCTTTGATTCGATTCGTAACTGCTGGATGGCTCTTACAGTGATTACATAAATTTTTACGGTAATTAAGAACATGCTGCCGAAATTGAGCTATTTTCGACTTGAAAACATATTTCAGCGAAAATCAAACTAGTCGATCCGAAGAAATCTCAACTCAAATTGTACAACCATCATCCCCAAAGTCAAATGATCATGTCCAAATAAAAATTGCGTCCCTTAATTGATTTAATTATCACAGCGAATGTAATGTGATTCTTTTTAAGATCAAGATAGTACTTTGAATTCCTTTTAGGAATAGTGAAAATTTCTTTCAATTTATTGAAAAGCAATAAACAGAGATTGGATTGTGGGGACCGACGATGTCGCTAAGTTGAATTTTTTTTCAATTTGATCGTTTTCTTCGCCATGGCTTTGATTTGATGTTATTTGCAATTGGAACTTGGATTTTGATTGTGCTAATCTTCGCTTTTTCCTCACACACCTCTCTTTGGGGATCGTTGACTTTGACTTGGTGGGACCGCGAGACTTCAATTCTATTGGGCATCATAGCCTGATTTGCAACCGCCAGTTCGCATAGGGGTAAAACGGTAATCTTCCCAACCCAAGCGGATTACCTGTAACCGGAACTCCCCCTATAAATATCGGCCCGCGTCCCGTCAACCTTACTTCACAGCTTTCCTCGCACTTTCTCTCCGATTTTCCTCTCCACAATCAGAATTTTCTCTGGCCCGCTCGAAACTTTCTTTTCTCGGAAACTATCTGCGATGAAGAAATCTGGAGTCTTCGCGGCCTCGGTCGCTGCGGCCTCCGCCATCGCAATCACGGCTTCTTCTTCGTCGTCGTCCACGAACTTCAACTGCAATTCGAACTTCCAAATCTCACGCCAGGTATTTGACTCGACTTTGGTAATTTTTAAGAGCCGAGACTCCCTGCTTGTCTCAACTGCGATCCACAGGGGTCGATCGCTGACTCTGCGCTTCGTGCTTCGCTTGGTTTTCTCAGGGAGATGGCGAGAGGAGACATCGAGAAGATGGGGCGAGACCAAAGCCTGCTTCCGCGGACAAGTTCGCCCCGAGGTTCGACGGGTTGAGGTTCATCGAGACGCTGGTTACTGCCCACAGATGATACCGACCGCTCGCCGCTCCTCGGAAGGAGAGGGGAAACGCGAAGAAAGCTTTGGTTTTTCTCTCTCTTTCGGTCCCTTCTCTTCTGGGTTGATACGGGATTGTCCAACGGATTAGCAAGACGCCTTTTTTCATTCGTAGAAAACCGCGAATGTTTGGGGATTTGTTTTTGCAGCAGAAAGGCAAAAAAGAGGTTTTCTGGGCTGTAGTCGAGTCGACGAATACTTCCTTTATTTAGAAAATAACAAGAATAGGAAATTCATATTATTACAGGTTTGCTGTTTTAGTTTTCATTGTACTGATCTGCGAAGATACCGACGATTTATATCTAATGAGACATGATCATGTCCTCGAGGTTCTTTCCCACGGTTGTGTCGTCATGGCAAAAGTGTTGATTCATTGCTCAGGGTTTGATTGAACAGGATAGATTTGTTTCAGTTCTTGTTGGCTTTAGTAGAGAAGTCTTGTGGTATCGCAATGTCGGTACGCCGCTAACTAAGATGAGTTCCTGAATTTAAAATTTCGTGCCCTGCCTGAAGGCAGGTTCGATATGAACGCTGAGGCGATCCTTTTTTGGTTTTAGCGAACCGGTCTTTAGGTTCGATATTGCCAACCGTATGTTTAGATTGTTGAGGACTAAGTAGATCATGCAAATTTCTTAAGAAAACTCAGATTCAACGTCGGGGATGGAGTTTGAGGTCCGAACCGTTGCAACCCCTAATCAGCATCATCTATGAGTTCGAAAAGTAGCCCCTGTATGAAAGGTGATGTAATACATTGGTCCCCTGCCTATGCTCTGTTTTTTCGCTTAAGGTCTCTGGCGACGTAGATGACCGGCCCTTGAATCGTATGCTTTGTATCCAATGCTTTGCTTTAGTTACTTATGACGGGGGGAAAAAATTCTTCCAAAGGCTAAGCTGGATCTTGCTCAGTGCTCACCATCTATATCTTTTTCCGTAAACTTTCATCTTTGGAGAAAAAAGGATAAAGACATGCTACCAATCTTTTGACAGAATGATCCCTCACATCGGCATGTAAATGTCATGGACCCATCACTTTAGCCATTATTCAATTTTTATCAAGCACGCGCGCGTTGACAACGCCCCCACTCCATTTTCAAATTCGCGAACCGTCTTCGCATTATGCTCCGAAGCATAAAACTGTTTGCATTCTTTTGATGAGTGGACAGTGTAAAATATGCTAGTATTCCTTTGAATTTACGAAACCAACTTTGCTTTCGCAATGGAATGAAAACGAAAAAGTGGGATTTTCGCAGACGACGGCCAGCTTGAATTTTGCTTTTCCTAGTAGCGTGCCTTTCCTGTCAAGGGGATGTTGCCAAGACCGGCGCTTCAATGTCTTTTCTTGAAAGAGACGTTTGACTTTTTCGGGGTTTGTTCTTTTATTTCTTTCGGTGATGCAGCCTGTCCGCACTTGGTGGGATGAGCATGAGGCGTTGTAAAATGTCATCTCTGGCCACCCAAAACCTAACCAGTTGAAGGAATCCGAGCTGCGTCGCTTTGTCGAATCTACAAGGAAAGAAATTTGACGGGGTCTTTGAAAGCAGGAAGCCGAACCCCCCGGGGCCCCGGTCTCTGGCAGAATTTCTTGTTGCTAGCACAGTTTCAGATGACAAATGTACTGTGCCGATAAATTCTTAATCTGCTGCCGAAAAGGAATTTGGATCCCCTCCCAAACCGCAAAAGGTGAGGGAGTGCTCGGATTAAATCAGGCCATCCAATCAAACAACGGACAATCCTGATCTCTTACAAAATAAATAAAATAAAATAAAATAAAATAAAATTTAAGAGATTAGGGCCTTGATCGGGCAACCTTGATTTGCTACGGGCATCCCTGTCTCCTTTGCGTCTATGCTGGGGATCCGGTTCTACCAAGGATAGCATGTGATGGGTGAGATAGGCCGACTTTAGTTTCATCCAAAAGAAGGGGAATCTAATGAGCAGAGTGCTATCGAAGCAAGAGATTCGAACTGCGAGATGTGGAAGAAGTGATATAATCAGGGAAATGCTGATTGACCTGCTATCTATCACGGTATCAAACCACTTCCTAAACTATCGATCACAATATAATTGGAAAATAACAATGGCAACAACAAGAGATAGAGTAAAAGGCAAGCAAAAGCATCAGGAAGCCGCGAATGAGGCCCACCTGCCCCTATTTCGGATTATGTTACACGGATACAGGACACGACTCGGGACATGACACGATACGTCGATATGACAGTTTTAAAAAAATAAAAAATTTCGACACACTGGGATACATTGTATATTGTATGTATAGTTTTATATATACACGATTTCAGAACCATAAACTTCAATTATTACCAACCACAATATCCATAGAATAGAGGAAAATGGAAAAAAATAAAGATCTCTAGAGGGAGGAGTTAAAAATTAGGCCAAAAATTAGGTTTTTTCATTATTAAAAAAGAAAAAGAAGAGGAACATCCTTGTCCAGCCGTGTCGGATGCGTGTTTGTGTCCGACACGGCCAAAAAAATTAGAAGAGCGTGTCGATGCAACAGAGGTTTCGGGTGGAGGCAATGGCAAGCCATCCTGTGCAGAATCCCCATTCAGCCCAGATGGTAGCTTGGCTGTTTGGAACATTAGTCACTCACATTTTTCTTCGAAACCATCCCAACGGCGAGTTGATCTAGAAGCTAGTGAACATGGGCTTCAAGCGTCATATGGGGCGAGTGCCGTTTGGAGGTTGGAGCGCATTCAAATGCCGTCTTGGGTAGGTTGGAACATAGAAAAGTGTCGAAAAAGTGCTAAACCGAAAATTTGAACAAATAGAAAGAAATCCAAATATTTATCTCATAGATGTGAATTATTTATTGCCCAAAATAGATAAAATAACTCTATTTTTATATAGTTATCACACCCCCAACTTAACATTTTGCTAGTCATCCAGCAAAAGCAAAGATAACATATCAAATTCTTCCATAATTGTTCAAATTCACAATTAAAAGAAAAACACAAATTTCATTCGAACATTGAAAATAAGTTAAGATTGATTCTAACTATGTGACCCAATGGTGTATTTGTACCATCTTTTCAAATTATATGCAATCCAAATAAATTCACATTAATGTGCAATTTCTAAAAAACTCTCTGTAGTGTGACCAAATCTCATAAGTTTGCTTTTCATTTCTCTCTTTACTAATATAAGCTAATCATCCAATCAAAAATCAATAGGACTTTCTCAAATTGTAATGTAAGGCCAGGCTAACGGTGAGATAAATATAAATTTAAGCTCAAATCACCCATCAACAAATTGATTTTAGGATATAATTAGAGCTCATGCCATTATCCTCAATTTCACAGTTTGAACGTAATCTTCATGCCACCACTTATCATCATCCATCCATTCTTATTTTTTTCTCTCTTTTCTTATTTTTTTTCTTTCTTTATTCTCTTATTCTTCTCTCTCTCTTTTTCTTTGTTTTATGGCGGAGTTACTCCCTAAGTCCCTTCAGATATAACTTGAACATTCCCAACCCATTGAGTATCCAAAAGGCTGACTCAATTGAAAGTTGGATAGGGAACCATAAAAGCAACTTTTTTTACCCATACACCCCAAACAACCACAACAATTGATTTTTTTTTTCATGATCCACCTTCCTCCCAACTTGCTATTATGCTCAAATAAACTTATCCTAAAAATTACATGTTCATGGGTGTGGGATAATGATATGATTTGAAAAAAGCTGAGCTAAAATCTTGTGGGTGTCCATGAAAAATTGGATAATGATTAAGGCTCTGCAAGGTGACTAGAGACAAATAAATAGGGTTGGCTTGAAAGGCTCAATCGGTCCAAAAAAATTGCTTAAATCATCAATTAGATGTAGCCTAGGATTTCTCCTCAAGAGAAAATCAAACAAATTCGATTTGGGTGAGATTTAAGAAAATGACACAATTCAGAAGAATGTTCTCTAAATGCGTACGCAACTAAAAAATTAAGGGCTTTTAGTGCTTAGTAACTGGATCAACATAATCAGAATCAAAATTAATATCATGAAATTCATGTCATCATGGTCAGGCTACATCGTAGCCCTAAGGAAAGAAAATTAGAACATAATAAAATAAGAAATAAAAATACAAATTAAATCAAACATATTGAATCAAAAAATAAGAATTTTGTCACCACTTTGTATTCTTTTCAAAATACTTGAAATTCAGTCATAAACGTTTTGTATTAATGCCAATTTAGTCTTAAATATTTTATATTTATCTTGACCCCTTGTAAATTCGATTTCTGTAAAGTGTCTGAATTCAATAAAAGGATTAAAATTGAATTTCAGTATGCGAATTATTTTGGATCGGACTGAAGAGACGATAATTGAATGATTTATGTAGAATCAGTCAGATTAGATTAGATTTCGTAAATCTTAGTCGCCACGAATTAGAATTCAAATCCTTGTGCCCGAGCCTCGATTGTGAAAATATCAAAATACCGTTCGTCCGGTGTACTAAAATTTTATTTCAATCCCGATTTACCAAAATACCAATTTGCCCTTCAATAATGCATATAGAACAAATAGTTTGAATTTTGAGTTGACTAGTGGGTCCCACTAGTCAATCCCCGCCAAACCATCACCTCACTTGTCTCTCTCTCTCTCTCTTCGGTGAGAACACCACACTCTCCCTCTCTTCTTCTTCTTCTATGGAACCACCGAGCTTCTCCTCCTTCGGTTGGGTTTTGTTGTGACCTCCACTACTTCAGGCCTCCAGCTGCTGCTCGCCACCATCACCGACCCCTTTGACGTTGTTGCCGCCGTCCCAATCACCACGACGCAGCCCCGCGCCCGTCGTCCCCTAACCCGACGCCTCTCCTCCTTCTTCCTTTTCTTTTGTGAGACCACCCATGGACATCTTCTACCTGCAGCCTCCTTTATCGTCACGTAGTTATCACCGCGGGCCGCCAGAGAGCCGTCGGGACAGCCTTCACTACGCCCTGCCCCTGTTTCAGGCCGGTGAGTTGCTCTTGCCACCTCAGCCGCTCCGACCACTCCCGACCACCTTTGACCACCTTGCCGACTCCTTTCTAACCCCTTGCCATTAGCAGCCACCTCAGAACCGGCCAACCGCCGCGAAAGCCCTGCAACCTTGAAACACTATTCGGTGCCTTGTTTCGAGCCCGATTTGTTCCGTAGTCCCTCGCCGCTGTGTTGCCGTCTTCCGCTGCTCGCCGACCACTCCAATCAACCCCTCTTGACCCCTCACCATCCCCCGGAGCTGTAGGAAATCGATCGTCGTCCATAGAACCCGATTTAGCCCGCCCCAATCCTCCCCTATTTCGGGCCCACGGTCTGCCCTGTTTTCCCTTCTTTGTCCGCGGCTTCGTCGCCTCCTCCAGTCATCCACCGCCGTGAATACCGCTTCCCTTGACCACCCCGTGAGCCCCCTAACCTTGGTTGACCTCCCTTTAGCCGACTAAGCCATGATGAGCCCCGAAAGACCCCCAGAACAGAAGCTCTACGTCTGCCCTGTTCTGGTCCCCTGTTTCCAGCGCTCCCCAGCCTCTGGCAGTGGCTGTTCCGGCCACCTCAGGCCATCAGCCGCCGTCCTCAAGTCACGTGTGATCAAGCTTAGCCATTAGTGTTGAGGATTGAATCGAGCCGAGTCAAGTCGTCATTGTCGTGACTACCCGAGCTAGTTGATCTGTGAGTGGACATCATTAGCCCATATTGCTCCCGAAAGAATACCTATGGTTAAAAAGATAAACCCGAGATTAATAATACGATAGCTCCACCGATCTAATTATTGAATCAGTTGAGCCCTGTAATAATTTTGAGAATAAAAAAAAAAGTGTTTAGTAAAACATTGCTTCTTTCATTCATGTATTGGATTATTTGTAACTGCATATTTACAATACAGACGTGGTGATCAGTTGGACCTTTGATTAAATTAATTAACATCTTCTAATTCTTGGTTAGGGAGCTAATTGCGCATATTATTAGTTAATTAGCTTGTTAGGGTGTTTAAGTAGTGAAATCATGATTGAATTAGATAGAAATTGGGTTTAAGATAAATGATAGCGATCGATTAAGTTAGCTAGATTAGTTTAGGACGTTTGTGGCTAATTGATGATTAGAATTGATTGATTGGGCAATTGATTGCCGTTGTTTGATCACGAGCGAGCGATAGTTCAGAACCGAGCGATCGACCAGTAATTTAATAAAATTAGAACTTAATCATTATCGTTTGATTAATTGAATTGGCTAATCGATCGTTCAATTGACTGCTTAATTGAGTGCAGTGGATTGATTATCATGTTACGATTGAGATTCTATATACTTCATCGTCCGTGTTAGGCGCAAGCCTAATTGTGAAATTGCACATTCATATTACATGTAAACAAACTGTATGGTTTGACATGAAAATGACCTTGACCTGAGTCTTTGAGCAAGTCTGTATGAGCATTCGGCCTATATTAAATATGATAAAATTGATTGATTGCTGCATGTAATGTATGGTCATATGATGGAACGATAAGATTCCTGCCAAGGTCCTAACAAGATCGTATTGTGAAAATTGGAAGAATACAACTTGTCGGAAACACGTCATTCTGTGATACCAGTTTGATGGATGTCGGTCGCAACTTGTGATGGACCGAAGCCCAGAAGGAATTCCTTGTAGTTCTGTGCCGTGCCAGACGAATATCACATGGATTACTGGATGCAGTTACCGAAAATAAGGGACGATGCCTAGTACTGCCAGAAGATTACCAATTGACCAGTCTACTTGGCACCAAATGACCAGTGTGTCGTGGTGATATATCCCATTTCTTAATAAATGGCTTCACATGGTATTTTGCATGTAAAAGCTTGTGATGTTTTGCCTTGATTAGGCTGTTTTACTGTTATGTTTTGTCTGTGTGATGCTTTGCTTTGATTGAGTTATTTGACTAACATGTCGTGTCTGCATCTCATTATGTGTGACTTTCTAGCGGATAAGTTGCATGTGATTGGATATTCGCCAAGTGATGATATGTCGTGTTGGTTTGGTAGAATATCCTGGGTGAATTAACGTCATAACCGAGCTTAGGCGTTGACTTCATGGAGATTTATATCTCATCTCGTCGTGTGTAGCATTTTCAAGTTTCAAGTGACAGAGCCTCGTGGATACTAAGACGTGGACTTATTGGAGTTGTCCCGAAGGTCGTGTTAGATTGAACCCGATAGTTTGGAAATTGTAGACCAAGAGCCGAAGAATGACTTGTGACTATTATCTAAGCAAGACGGTTAAATAAAATGTTGACTTTGTAAGCTATCGTGATTTGATTGGGATGACTGACTGTTCAATTATCCCCGTTATTTGATTTGACGTTTGGGAGTTGCACATTTTCGCATGTATAACCAAAGATAAAATAAATGGGTCGATAACGTGGCTGTGACGTTATTTCTTATAATTTGAGGCGATATGGTAGGGATGGCGCGTGCTTGAGGATCGGGGCGCGACATTTATGCCAATTGAGTTACTTAGGTCAATTTTGATCGAAAATCGCTGGCGTGAATGTCAATTGTCCTATGTGACGCGACCGATGCTTATGTGGATATTTTTAAATAATTTTAAAAAAATGCTTAAATAAGTTATTTAAATTATTAAAATAAAATGAAAAAATGTCCAAGACAACACCATCCGTGCCATGTAGTATAATCAACGTCCACGTTAGCAATTTTCATCTAAAATTAGCCGGATTAACTCAATTGGCATGAATACAAAAGATTTAGGACTAAAGTGGCACTAATGCAGAAGTCTTAGGACTGAATTGACATCAATAAAAGGTTTAGGACTTAATTGATACAAATGCAAAAGATTTAAGACTTAATTGACACAAAAAAATTTAAAATTTAATTGACACTAATGTAATATGTTTATAACTTTTTTTACGCTCATTCCGGTTCAAAATGTACGTTCTTCTTGAAATTCACGGAGGCCATGGTCTGCCTAAAAATTCCTAGTTCCAAAAATAGCTGCGACAGCCACTTTATGCTTCACATCCCCTTTAAATAAAGAAGGCCCGTAATTACGCGCAAGGGTTTCCTCGATTGCCCGGTTCCTTCTAAGAATCGCGGACGGTGCTCATTATTCTAACTTTGGTCACTCTAGTCACCACCCTAGGCTCGTGGGCCGAGTGTCCTTGGCCCGGCGTTTAGGTGAATTTTTGCAGGCAATAGCCTTGCTCTGAATTCGTCTCTGAAGATTTCTGTACGCTGTTTTGAGGAGAGAATTCTTCATCATATATCAGTTCTACAGCTGTTCATATATCTCAACTCTATTGCTTAGATCTGAACTTGGAATCCTGTTCTACTTAGAAACGAAATAGCCTCTCAGATGTAATCCTCCAGGCAGTTCCATATTAATTTTAGCTCGATCCGATCGATCCGCTGCGGCCGTCCTCTTGATGTCCTCTAGGGTCAAATTTCTTGATATCTCCAATGAGTAATCCCTTCACAATATACCAATAATTGATCCCAAAATAAATCAAAAGAGGCATAACAAATGAATGTTCAGGTTGATTCTTTCCCACCAATTTTAATGAGAAATCACAGTTGACTAAGTTTCTTTTGCTTTCCTGCGTTGTTTATACAAGAAGCCAACCTTTTTTTATATCAGCTTAGCGTACCTGGACATCGTGCTTTGTCCTTTAGCAGGAAGGAATCTACGAGTCCTTTAGCAGGAAGGAATCTACGAGTGGGGAAAGAGAAGCCCATAATACCCATTTTGATTCATTAAGGAAGAAACAAGATGGAACAACAGTTTTTAGACATCAATGGCTACAACTGTAGAAGTCTTGCTCTCTCTCTTTCTTGGGTCCTTGTTCTTATACTTCTGCAATCTCTTCTGGTGGAAGCCGCTGCGGCTTAGAAAGAAGTTGCAGCATCAGGGAATCGATGGCCCTGCGCCGTCCTTCTTCTTTGGCAACATCCCGGATATCAAGAAGATTCGACGGGAAACTCAAGCCGCAAAGAATCAACAAAGCATCGGCAATCGCATTTCGCATGATTACATGTCCCGCCTGTTTCCCCACATAGAGAAGTGGAGAGCCGACTATGGTGTGCATATAGTTTCTTCTACTTAATCAATGTTCAAATCGCTGTGTTTAGGAGCTTTCACTTGATATGCCTGTAACATGTGCCGGCTATTTACATCGTGTGATAAGAGTTTGCAGCTTAGGACGATCATTTTTGCCTGCTGACTGCTGTGAGCGGTGCGGTTATTGCAGGGCCGGTGTTTGCATTCACACTGGGAAACGTGGTGACCGTATGCATTTGCGACTTCGATGTAGCGAGAGAGTTCTGTCAATGCAAGTCTGCTGAATTCGGAAGGTCCGCCTATCTGAGAAAAAACAGGGGAATTGTGCTGGGTTATGACAGTCTCGTCACTTCGAAAGGGAAATCATGGGCGCTCCAGAGGAAAGTCATCGCACCAGAATTCTTCAATGACAAAATAAAGGTGCGAATTAGCTAGGCAGGTTCTATCAAGTTCGCCGCGACACAGCTCTTGCATGAGCCGTCTTTGTTCTTGCATGTGAATTGGTTAGTTTTTGACAGCAAAGCTGTCCATATGTTACTGGTTTCTTTTTTGGACAGGGAATGGTGGACATGATGGTTGAATCTGCCGTCTCCATGTTGGAAAAATGGGAATCTCAAATGGAGGAAGCAGGGGGAGTTGCTTCAGTACGGATTGATGAGGATTTAAAAAGCCTTTCTGCCGAAATGATTTCAAAAGCATGTTTTGGCAACAATTATGTTATTGGCAATGAGATTTTTTCCAAGATGCTAGTGCTTCAGAATTTGCTAAGCAAGCGGCAAGCTATTGTCGGTCTTCCCGGGGTCAGGTGAGAGCGCCTCCTTCGGCGTCGAAAAACTCTAATCGGGGCGTTGTTCTGTTAAAATTTGATTTCTGTCGGCTACCGTTTCATATGCGGTGTTACATATGAAGCAAAAGTTCCTTCTGATAAATTCTCAAGAGCCCTTAAGCGCATGTACATGATGCTTCCCGGACAAAACAATTTCATGTTAGTCTTGCTGCTTTTTGATGTCTTCCTAATCTTGGGTATAGGCACATTCCTACCAAGATTGCTCGAGACATTTGGGGGACAGGAAAAGAAGTGGAACAATCTATTCTGAAGCTGATGGAAGATGATAACAATGCCGACGGCCAGAGCTTCTTGCAGGCCTTAGTCAACAATTTCGGCCGTCGATCGAGCGTCGTTGTAGATAATTGCAAGGCTATGTTCTTGGCGGGATATGAAACTACTGCAACTGCCGCTACCTTCGCTTTGGTACTTTTAGCACACCATTCTGAGTGGCAGGAGCGCGTGCGGGCCGAGGCACTAGACGTCCTTGGAAATCAAGCGCCGAATATGGAGAAGCTGCACAAAATGAAATTGGTACTTGTAAATTTTTAGTCTATGTATCGACATCTAAGCTCTATGTGAATATAGTATCAGCTGTTTCCTCTCGATGTGCAGTTAAATATGGTGATTTACGAAACATTGCGCCTGTATTCTCCTGGACCATTCGTGACGAGAGAAACGTCCCAGGAAATGAAGTTTGGTGACTTTGCGATTCCGAAAGGCGTCAGTGTCTATCTCCCCTCCTCGCTGTTGCATCAGGATCCGGCCAACTGGGGTGACGATGCCCACGAGTTCCATCCGGAAAGGTTTGCGAATGGCATTTGTTCGGCATGCAAGGTCCCGTATCTGTTCTTGCCATTTGGGACGGGCATACGAACTTGCGTTGGCCAGAACTTCGCGTTAGCAGAACTAAAGATAGTTCTGTCTCTCCTGCTGTCCAAGTTCATTTTCTCTTTATCCCCGGAATACAAACACTCGGTGACGTATAAGCTGTTTTTCGAGCCCGAGCATGGGGTACAACTGAAGATGGAGAAGATCTGAAATCGTCGCTCTTCAAGTGTGAATGGCCTGTCGCATTGGAAGCTGTACCGCCAAGGGGTATAGTCGATGAAATTTTACTGCATATCTTATGTTGGACATGTTTGAAATAGGAACTACAGGCATTCTATTACGTTGAACTCTGCTCGTCTTGCCGCTTGATGTTCAATTATGAATGTAATGGACAAAGCCATGTGCAAAATGCGGCCGACGTCACCTGATGAGGGACAATTGTTCAGATGTGCAGATTTGTTTTATACAGTGATTACAAACCTGGTTGTTCATTAAGCTTTTTGAGTTTCTTGATGTTGCAGTTGCCTACCAAGGAAAGAAAAATAACGAAATGGACGGATTCATTCACTCAAGAACGAGTGCGCTAAAGCACACGAGTTTGAATGTGATGTAATACATTGCTCCCCTACCTATGCTTTGTTTTTTGTTTTAGGTCTCTAGCGATGTAGACGACCGGCCCTTGAATCTTATGCTTTATATCTCGAAGCTGCACCGCGACATGTTTGATCACAGTGACAAGGTACTTATGACAGGAGAAAAAGTTCTCCCAAAGGCTAAGCCGACGATTCCGTGGATCTTGCTCACCATCTCCCTCTTTTGCCGTACTCTTTCATCTTTGGAAGAAAAAGGATAAAGACAGGCCACCAATCTTTCGACAGAATGATCCCCCACATCGACATGTAAATGTCATGGACCCATAGCTTTGGCCATTATTCATTTCTTATCGAGCGCGCCATGAGGATGAACCACTCTAATGTTGAGAGTTCGTGACCATTTGAATTCGCGAACCGCCGTCGCATTGCACTCCGAAACCGACAACTCTTTGCGTTCTTTTGATGAATGGACGGTGTGAAACATGCTAGTATGTATTCAAATTTACGAAACCAGCTTCACTTCCATAATGGAATGGAAAGGAAAAGTGGGATTTTCATAGACGACGGCCAGCTTAAATTTTGCTTTTCCTAGTAGCGCGCCTTTCCTGTGAAGGGAATACGTTCGACCTTTTTTGGGTTGCTCTTTTCTTGCTTTCGGTGATGCAGCCTGTCTGCACTTGGTGGACGAGGCACTGTCAATGTCATCTTTGGCCTCCCAAAACCCACCAGTTGAAGGAATCCTAACTGCGTCGCTTTGTCGAATCTAGAAGGAAAGAAATTTGACGCGTCTTTGAAAACACGAAGCCGAACCCGGTCTTTGGCAGAATTTCTTGTTTGACATTGTTTGAGTTATCCTAATGTGATTTTATATTATTTGAGATTGTAATTAACATTCTACGGTAATTATTAAATGTTTACAAGATTAGTCTAATAAGATAAGATATAGGGATTTTTAACCAGTATAATATGAGCCTGACATTGTGTGGGCCAAGTTGAGCTTGGCCTGTAATGAAAGGATCTGACTCCTCTAACCCTAACGAACTCATAACAACCTTATATACAGAACGCATACAGATTGGCGCCGTTGAGCAGCTATCTCATTAAGCCAAGGATAAAGAGAGTCATAGAGGAGAAAATATAAAACATTAGATCATTGTGATTCCGCCTAAAGCAACGATGGATTCCATATCAAGTGCACTAATTCTTTTAAATCACCACTAGTTTTTAGATTATAGCTATGTTCATTGTCACGCCCCGACTCTCAGGCCCGCGACATCCCTTGCCCAATCTCCACGAGGTCATAGAGATAGCGTCCCAGGCACGCTATTGACCTAACACTTACTTAAGCATGCGGAAACGTGTCAACTCCCTGACAATAAAATAAACAGAAATAGCATAGTAAGAGTCAAACACCACAAATAGATCTTAATCCTGTCGACCTTAATTTCGTACAAAAACAACCCCATACTTCGGGGTAACTAGACTAGACCTTTGCAGGTGTACCTAATCAGGTAATGCTAACTTCTCATCTTACTTCGAGTGACTAATCCAAAAGCCAAACCTTGGCATCCACGAGACTTCGTCACTTGGGACCTGAAAATAATATCCCATGACGGGGTGAGAATAAATCTCAGTGAATCAAGCCTAAGCTCGGTTAGGAAACTGATTCACCCGGGCATCTTAATGGAAGTCTCACCAAAGTAAATCACCGCAAATATATAAAAATAATTCACATGCGTACTTGTCAACCAAACAGTCGATCACTCTACAAGCATTTCATCTACAAGCACCCACTGGACATCACACAAGTCCATTTATTAACGATGATCGTGCCCATGGCACATGAGAGGATCTACGCGAAGGAAGGCGTGATTCGACTCCCACAAATAACACGATCCAGCACCTCAGTGCAATCGAGCGTTCTACCGGCAGAACCGGGCTACGTTCCTTTTCTCTCGGCAACGGCTACTACAAGAGGTGTCTTCAGTGCAACTGGCACGGCACCAGCAAGTAGGCATCCCTAAACGGGGCGTCGGTCCATCACAAGCTGCGACCGGCATCCGACAATCCCTTAAAACCGTACGTACCATACGGGGCATGGATTATCGTGCTTCTGGCAAGCCGTGTGGTTCTATACAACTGGTATAGCACGAACTTGCCAGGAAAAGCATCATCGTTCCATCATATGACCACACAGAACACATCCAGCAATCAACCCATTTCATTATCTTCGGTTAAAGCTGAATGCTCACTCACGCATGTAAAAGATCAGCCAAAGGCAATTTTCATGCTAAAACATGTCTTTTAATTTCTCACACGACCATATACATATGCAGTCTAACTTTAGACACTGCAACCATAAACGGGCTATCAAACCCTAAACAGACAGTTAATTGCCCAGAGGCAAAAAGGCAGTCCAACCGGCAACTCAGCGAAGCGATCAAATCAACAAGGCCACCAAGCAATCACGAGTAGTAAAAATCGATTAGGCCACAAAAAGCTCGATTCGTACAATAATACTTTATTAACCAAATTAATCGATTTAATGCGTCAATCGATCGCTCGTCTCTAACCTGTCGCTCGCTCGTGAACAAACGCAATCAATCACTCAATCAATCCATTTCAACTAATCACAATTAGCCACAGATAGTAAAATCAACCGACTAACCTAATCAATCGGCCATTTAACTTAATCACAATTTCTATCTAAACCGGCCTCGATCGCATACCTAAATTCCTTAATTGCCTAAACGACTAATCCTAGGCGCAATTAGCGCCCTAACCAAGGATTAGGGTCAACTCACAATTTAAGTCGACTCGGACGGTCCTAGCGGCGACGGCGATGGCGATGAACGGTGTCGGCGGTCCGCGAACCAAAATCCTCGAAAAATGGCCCAAAATTCTTGGCCACGGCCCAAATTCTTCTCGGCCAAATGGCCCACGAGCCTGGCCACTGACCCAGCCACTGACTCGGCTCGGCCCAGGCCATAACGGGCCATGGCCCGCGCGGACCGGCCCGAACAGGGCAAGGGCGGCGCCGGGGGAAAAACGGCCGGAACGGCGATCGTTGGACGGCGGCCGGCTCGGAGGTGGACGATGGAATGACCAGGGGGTCAGCGGGAGTCGATCGGGAGTGGTGGCCGCGGTGGAGGGCGGCCGGAGGCGACGGATCGGCGGCCGACAGAACCGGCCGAGAGGTGTATTTGGGGGCCAAGAAACAGGGCGCCGGTTCGAGGGGATTTCCGGCAACCACGAGCGGCGGCCGGCGGCCAGGAGCTCGGGGATGATAGAGGAAGGTCTTGGGGGTCCGTTGGTGGTGGCGGTGTGAAGCGGCGTCGCCGGAAACGGCCGGATCGAAGAAAAATCTGGCCGGTACCCAAAACAGAGCACCGGCGGTTCCGCGGTTGATTGCGGCGGTTCCGGCGGACAATCGGCGGAGGGGCTGGGTCGAGGACGTCGAGGAAAGGTAGGGGAACGTCGGAGGGGTGGTGGGTGGCGCCGGTGGCGGCCGGAAACGACCGGAGGAGACAAAATGGGTCTCGGCGAGCAGGCGGCCGAAACATGGGCTGGGAGTTCGTGGCGTTTTCGCGGCTTCCGGCGGCTGTTGACGGCGGCGAAGGGGTCGGGGGTGACGGCGACGAAGAGCTGAGGGTCGTGGCGGTCGGTGGCGGGTGGTGGCGGCGCAAATCGCCGGCGGGAGGAGAAAAACGGAGGAGGGGCAGTTCGGTCGGGGGGGTATCCGAGCGGGAGAGAGAGAGAGAGAGAGAGAGAGAGAGAGAGGGGAGTGGGGTTTATTTATTTATTTTTTTAAAGAGGGGTAATACGGTAGTTTCGCAAACGGGGGCTCGGTCTGGATTAGGCTCGAGCGCGACGATTGAAACCCTAGTTTGCGATGACTTAGAATTTCGAAACCTAATCTAAACCGACTGAAACTCCAGAATTCGTCCAATTTCGTCTCTTCAGTCCTTGCGATACAAAATTTTCCATTGACTGGAATTTGATGTGAATTTCTTAAATTACTTTCGATTACCTTACCGGAGGTGAATTTCCAGGATGTCACATTCATCTTGGGATTGCCGTAGTAAGGTTTATAGTGGCTTACATGTGATATTAGAGCTGTTCTTAGTCTAAATCTAGAACCTCATTAGAGAATTGATCGCATTTGATTTTATGGATATGCACATACAGTTGTATTATGACAATAGCTATGCAGTATTGTTTACAACAATAGAGATCTCAAGCGATCTAAGTATCCGACAGTCAAGTTTTTGACCATAAAAGAAACTATTAACAATGGTGACATTAAAGTAGGGGATAAATACACTAGAAATACCTTGGCTTTTGTACGACGTTCACTTAAGTGCCTTAACTTTCAAAACGTTCACTTAAGCGCTATATTAGAGAAAAAACATTTAGGTGAGTGCTAATTCCGACCAAAATTGTTCGTACGAGTGCTATTTTTCGCCGGAAAAGTTGACATGGAATTTTCACTATTATTTTATTAATTTTGAGAATGCCGCGTGGATTTTATTTATATATATATATATATTTTATAGTTTCTGATTTTTTTATTTTTTATTTAAATAAAAAAAGGAAAAAAAAGAAAAAATCAATGAAAAAAAAAAAGAAACCCTAAGGGTTTTTCGGTGGTGGCCGACGGAGCCAACGGCAGGCCTAGGGGCTAAGGTCAGCTCGCCCTAGGTTGGCAAGGCAGGCAGCGATTCTCACCAGCCACCACCAAGAGTAACAGTGGTTTGGCATTTTTTTTTTCTTTTTTTAAAATGTTACACAAATAAAAAAACAAAAAAAATTTAAAAAAATTAATGACAAATGCAACGTGTACATTAAATATTCGTAAAAGTCGGACACATTATTTTTTATAGTAGCTACGTCAACTTTTCCAGCGGCCACATCAACATGGGCACTCAAGTGAACGCTTTTTAAAAGTTAAGACACTTAAGTGAATGTTTTGAAAGTTAAAGTACTTAAGTGAACGCCGTACAAAAGTGAAAGCACTTTTAGAGTACTTTTCCCTTAAAGTAGAGCATGTTTTCACAGATAATATGGTCACAAACCCTCTAACTAAAGATCTTCGTCCTTGTATATTTGAATGACATGTCATTCACATGGGCTTAGTGGCATTATTGGATGCGATTGTTTAGTGGCAGTAGTTTTCAGTTTTTTATTTTTTGTTCTAATAAAGATTACATATGTGTTTGTTACATTTTATAACATCTTGATATGTATCAACTCTATTGCATGCAATAAATAATTTATAAATGAGGTGATGTTGAATACAAATATCGGTTGAAATTCTCAAGGTATTTGTAAACCTCGACTAAAGGCTAGGGTGTCCAGTTACTAAACTTAAGGATACGTCTTATTACACATAGAGTAAATTTAACAATAAATATAAGACATTTATAGGTTCATTTGCATAGTAAATGATATTTTTCTGTAGCACATCAGGTTTTGTGACACATAAAAGAGAGAGAATGGTGACTAACAAGGGGATGACTATGCAGCACCGATAAGACACGAGACACATGATACGATACGATATGACACGCTGACACGAGACTTTTCAAAAAAATAGATAATTCCGACACGGCGTGACACCTCCGCGCGCGCGCGCGCGTGCACACACACACACACACACACACACATATATATATATATATATATATATATATATATAATCGAGCATGGCCCGTGAAAATACTAAAATTTCCCTCCGTCTAGTGTATTAAATTTCATTTCAGTCTTGAATTATCAAATGACTGAATTGGCCTTCAATAATTCATTCATAAGAGACAATTTTTTTTTAAACCCAAGTGGGCCCCACCTCAATTCAACTCTCATCTAACTAATCACATCCCTCCATCAACTCTCTCTCTCCTCTCTCCTCTCTCTTCTCTCTCACTTTCTTTATTCTGCCGTGGACTCCACCCTCCTCTCCCTCCTCTCATGCCTTCCACCCGAACATCCTCTTTCTCCCTTGTTCCTGCGCGGCACCACCACTCAAACCGTCACCGTTACTCCCCCACACGCCGTCCCCGCACGACCGTCATGCTACCATCAAACCCGAACCAGCCCCCGCTTCCCCCTCCCTACTCTGTTTCGCTTCCACCCTTGCCCAGCTTTGGTTTGCAACAGCTCGACGCCCTTCGACCACCACCAACTACCACATCGTCGCCTCTGTCAGCCTTAGACCTCGCGCCACCTCTCCGACAGCTGTGAAGCCGCGGAACAGCCTGTGACAGAAGCCCTTGGTCATATTTTTCCCATTTTCCCTCGAACACGGTTGTTTATTCTTTTTTCCCATCCGGACACGCAGCCGGTTGTGTCCGAGCCGTGTCGCCGTGTCCGACACGCAGAAATCCTAGAGACGGGCGTGTACGTTCTACATAGGGGGATCGCACATAAAGTATCACTCTTTTATGAGATGTTATATATTTGCCACACTATCATATTTGAATCAATATAGGTAGAGTTAAGAGCATTTTGACCATGGATGACTTTGTGTTTGCTGATGTAGTTACTGCCATGATTTAATGTTTGAGCTTTTATGAGATTAGATTGACATTAAGAATAATCTCTAGACCAGCATAGAGATGCGCATTTTTTACGGTACATTTTCAATTAATATTTTCCCAAATAGGAGATTGTTAAAGCTGTCCTAACGTGTGCTTATATTAATACTAGTCTTGCTGCTTTTGATATCTTCCAAATCTTGGGTATGGGCACATGCCTGCGAAGATTGCTCGTGACATTTGGAGGATAGGAAAAGAAGTCAGAAAGATCTATTCTGAAGCAGATGGAGGGTGATAACAATGCCGACGGGTGGAGCTTCTTACATGCCTTATTCAACAATTTCGGCCGTGGATCACGCTTCATTGTAGATAATTGCAAGGCTATGTTCTTGGCGGGATATGAAACTATAGCCAGTGCTGCTACCTTCGCTTTAGTACCTTTAGCACACCATTCTGAGTGGTAGGAGTGCGTGCGGGCCGAGGCGGTAGACATCCTTGGAAATCAAGCGCCGAATATGGAGAAGCTGCACAAATTGGTACTTGTAAATTTTTAGTCCGTGGATTGACATGTAAGCTCCACGTGAATATAGTATCAGTTGTTTCCTCTTGTCGTGCAGTTAAATATGGTGATTTACAAAATATTGTGCTTTTACTCTCCTGGTCCATTCGTGACAAGAGAAACGTCCAAGGAAGTGAAGTTTGGTGACTTTGCGATTCCGAAAGGCGTCAACGTCTATCTCCCCTCCTCGCTGTTGCATAAGGATCCGGCCAACTGGGGCGACGATGCCCATGAGTTCCATCAAGAAAGGTTTGTGAACGGCATTTCTTCAGCATGCAAGGTCCCGTATCTATTCGTGACTTTTGGGACGGGGATACGAACTTGCGTTGGCCAGAACTTCGCGTTAGCAGAACTAAAGATAGTTCTGTCTCTCCTGTTGTCAAAGTTCATTTTCTCTTTATCTCCGGAATACAAACACTCGGTGACCTATAAGCTATTTTTCGATCCCGAACGTGGGGTACAACTGAAGATGGAGAAGATCTGAAATCAGCCCTCTTCAAGTATGAAAAGTGTCGCATTGGAAGCTGTACTGCGAAGAGGTATATTCGACGAAATTGTACTGCATATCTTATGTTGGACATGTCTGAAATAGGACCTTCAGGCATTCTATTACGTTGAACTTTGCTCGTCTTACTACTTGATATTCAATTATGAATGAAATGGACAAAGCCATGCACAAAATCCAGCCGACGTCACCTGATGAGGTATAATTGTCCAGATGTGCAGATTTGTTTTGTACAGTGATTACAAACCTGGTTGTTCATTAATGATGTAGAACAGTTGGCATGCGATTATCTTAATAAATTAGATCACCAGAAGCCCGCGTGACTTAATCGGTAATTCTGATATTGGATCAAACAATCTCGGATTGCGCTCAAAATTGATCAGTCGAAGCGAAACGACCGTCTAATTCAAAGTCATCGTTTTGCTGTGAGTACGATGTATTTTAGCATTTCAGAGTCGTTTAGATCACTTTTCGACAGTTTTCCTATTTTGGTAGTTTTGAATTTTCGCGTAATTTTCGAGATTTCAATTTGATTTCTTTTAGATAAGATTAGATTTGAGTCGATTACTATTATCTTCAGTTATATGCATTTATTTTAGAGTCCTATCTATATATATGGACGTCATCTCTTTGTAATATTCAGACTATTAGTAATCGAATTCAGAGTATCATGAGGAATTGATTTTCTATTATTGCTTACCCTGCATCATTTAGTATCAGAGCGAGGTCTCTCCTTGTGATGATGACTAATAACGTGATTCGAAATACCTCCGCAACTGAGGGCCATGAGCTTGTTTCGCGTGAGCAATTTACCTAGTTTGTTGAGGAGAATTGACAACTTACTGAGGAAACTCCACAGACTTTGTATGACCACCAACGGACGATGCAAGACTTGCTTGCTGCCATACAATGGTTGTCTATAAACCCTAACCTTAACCCTGGCGTCTTTCAACTAAGCTAATTTCTGTCGCTCGTGATCCCGAAATAGCTATGGAGCGAAGGGTGAATCCCCGACAAAGACAAAAAAGCTATGTCGAGGATTCTAAAGCAGAATATGAAGATGAAATCCTAGATGTTCCTGTTCGTGGAAACTGTCGATATAGGGACATCCTAGACGAACCTTTTCGGGGAGGTCAACGACAAGGAGGATATCCACAAGAGCCCGAGCAATATCAACTAAAGGTCGAACTTCTTACTTTCAACGGTAATTTAAGTATTGAAGATTTTTTGAATTGGCTCTGGGAGGTTGAGAAGTTCTTCAACGCCATGGAGATTGAAGAGGATCGTCAAGTTAAGCTCATGGCGTATAAATTGAAGGGCGGTGCCTCAGCCTGGTGGGAGCAGACGCAACTTTCCCGGCGCTGATAAGGGAAAGCCCCCATCCGAACTTGGAATCGCCTGAGAGAATTGCTGAAGGATCGATTTCTGCCTCTTGACTTTGAACAAGTTTTGTTCCAACAATTTCAGTCTTGCAAATAGGGGAGTTGTACGGTTCAAGCCTACACGAAGGAATTCCTTAGACTTTTAGCCCGTAATAATCTTGTTGAATCTGAAACGCAACAAACTGCTAGGTATCTCAACGGTCTTCACTTAAACATTCAAGATCGTGTTTCGTTGCATCGTTTATTTTTTGTTGAGAATGCGCAAGAGATGGCTAGAAAAGTGAAACTGCAATTGGAGCGAAACAATTATTCAAGCAGATCAGAGAATTATACTTCTCGAGGACAATTCAATCGAGGAAAATTGCAGAAGGATGCTGAATCCTCTAACTGGAAATTCAACAATACAAACAGAAATTCGGGAAGTAATGTTGATGGGCCCAAGCCTATTGAGGCCACTACGACAAAGGCTTGTGATGTTGCTTCGAATCCTTATGCCAAACCCTATCTAGGGAAGTGCTTTAAATGTATTGAGCCTGGACACCGTTCAAGTGACTGTCAGGGGCGAAAGATGGCAAATTTGGTCGAACCTGACGATGAGTTTTATGAAAAGGATTGGGGAGACGAAGAAAAGATAGTCGAAGAAGAGGGTGAATATGTTAATTGCGTCGTTAGACGACTGTTGTTAGCCCCACGAAAGGAAGATTCGCAACGGAATAATCTTTTCCGCACTCGTTGCACTGTCAGTGAAAGGTCTACAACGTCATCATTGATAGTGGAAGCTACAAGAATATAGTATCGCAAACACTTGTCGAACACCTCTAATTGAAGACTGAAGCTCATCCTTCACCCTATATGATTGGCTGGATTCGTAAGGGACCAGAATTAAAGGTAACTCAGATTTGTCATTTTCATGTTTCAATCGGAAAAACGTACAAGGATATGATAATCTGCGATGTAGTTGAGATGGATGCATGCCACGTTTTGTTGGGACGACCTTGGTAGTATGATGTTTACGTTAGTCAGCGAGCGCGTGAAAATGTTTATTCGTTTGTGTGGGATAGGACGAAAATCACCCTTCATCCCTTAGATGAAGCTGCATGTGTCCCGTGAACTACCCAAAAGTAGAACAATGATAAGGCTGGTGTTTTGCTTAATGTTCGTAAGAAGAATGGTATGTACTTAATTGTGGATAGTGGATATAAGCAGGAAACCATCGAAATTCTAGAAGCACTTCAATCTTTATTGAAGGCTTTTTATAGTATTATTCCTGAGGATCTACCGATTGGATTATCGGATGGATTGCCATTGATGCGAGACATTCAGCATCAAATTGATTTCATATCGGGTGCTAGTCTTCCAAATCTACCTCACTATCGCTTGACCCCGAAGTAGAATCAGACATTACAGAAAAAGGTGGAAGAACTTCTTCTGAAGGGATTTATATGAGAGAACATGAGCCCTTGGGCGGTTCCCACTTTACTTACACCGAAGAAAGATGGGAGCATGTGGATGCGCGTAGATAGTCGAGCAATCAACAAAATTATTGTGAGGTATCACTTCCCTACTCCTCGTTTGGATGATATGCTTGACAGATTGATTGGATCAAATGTCTTTTCGAAGATCGATTTGCAGAGTGGATACCATCAAATTCACATGAGACTTGGGGATGAATGTAAAACGGCGTTCAAAACCAGCGAAGGACTTTATGAGTGGTTAGTCATGCCCTTTGAACTTACCAATGCCCCAAGTACTTTTATGCACTTGATGACGCAAGTCCTTAAACCTTTATTGGGAAAATTCATGGGAGTTTTTTGCGATGACATACTTGTTTATAGCCCAAACGAACAACAACATGTCGATCACCTTCGAAATATTTTACGGGTTTTGGAAGAGAATCAACTCTATATCAACTTGCCTAGGTGTAGTTTTATGACAAGTGAATTGTTATTTTTGGGATACATTGTTAGTGCAGATGGCCTTAGAGTTGATGAGGCAAAAGTTGCTACGATTCAAGAGTGGCCTACACCCAAGACTGTTGGGGAGGTGCGAAGTTTTCATGGATTGACAACATTCTATCGCAGGTTCATTCGTAATTTCAGTACTATCTTAGCACCTGTTACAGAATGTTTAAAGAAGGCCAATTTAGGTGGAGTGATGAGGTTGAGGCAAGTTTTGCCTTATCGAAGGAGAAATTATCTATAGCTCTTGTTCTTATTCTGCCAAATTTTTATAAGTTGTTCGAGCTGGATTGCGATGCTTCTAGAGTAGGAGTTTGTGCTGTGCTTTTGCAAGAAGGTAAACCGGTTGCATACTTCAGTGAGAATTTAAATGAAGCTAGACGCTGATGGTTTACTTATGAGCATGAATTTTATGCTGTAGTTCAAGCTATTAAAAATTTGCAGCCCTATCTCAACTGGCGTGAGTTTATACTCAACACTTATCACCAAGCGCTCAGATACATCAAGGGGTCAGAAACATTTGAATAAGAGCATGAACGCTGGGTTTCTTTTTTGGAGCAATTCAATTTTGTGCTTCGATATAAAGTAGGTCATCTAGATAAGGTGGCGGATGCTCTAAGCCGCCAAACTGCATTACTCGTGACTTTGAAGAATGAAGCAGCGAGCTTTGAGATTTTATGTGATCTCTATGCTAAAGACGAAAATTTTTTAGACACTTGGGTGAAATGTGAAGCTGCTGGTTCTGAAGGAGATATGATCACTCATGATAATTTCTTTTTTTGTGGCAACAGGTTATGCATTCCGCATAACTTTCTTCATGAGAAACTGATTCGAGAATTGCGTGGTGGAAGTCTTGGAGGACATCTAGGGCGTGATAAATCTATCGCTTTGGTGGAAGAGCGTTATTTTTTGCCACAATTAAAGTGAGATATTGGACGTTTTGTGCAGAAGTGTCCTGTCTGTCAAGTTGCAAAGGGGCGTTCCCAAAATACGAGACTCTATACACCATTGCCAATTCCATCTGGACCATGGGTGGACATATCTATGGATTTTGTTCTGGGACTACAGCGAACACAATGAGGTATGGATTCTGTTTTTGTGGTAGCGGATAGATTTGCGAAGATGTCGCACTGTACACGTTGTAAGAAGACATCTGATGCTTCTCATGTTGCCGGTCTTTTCTTTCGCAAAGTAGTTCATTTGCATAGGGTTCCAAAGACAATTACATATGATCGAGACACTAAATTTTTGGAGGACACTGTCGAATTTTTTTGGTTCTAATTTGTAGTATAGCAGTTCTTTTCATCTTCAGACTAATGGACAAACAGAAGTGGTTAATCGGACAATGGCAAATATCATTCGTTGTTTATGTAGGGACACACCAAAACAGTGGGATCATTATTTGGCTCTAGCAAAATTTGATTTCAACAATACAGTTAACCGTTCTACTAAAAAATCCCCATTTGAAGTTATTTATGGTTGTGTACCTCAGCACACACTTGATCAGGTCTCTCTACCTAAGATTCCTAGTTATAGTGTGGCGGCATAAAATTTGGCAACAAAAATTCTAGAGGTTCAAGCTGATGTTGCATGCCAACTCGCTGAGTCCAATGCAAAGTATAAGGAGCATGCTGACAAGTGACGTCGTTCTAAAACTTTTGAAGTTGGCGATGGGGTCATGGTCTTTTTACGTAAGGAACGATTTCCCGTTGGTACGTATAACAAGCTGAAGAACGGAAAGATTAGTCCTTGCAGAATCCTCAAGAAGATCAACAACAATGTCTACATTATTGATCTTCCTGGCGATCTTACTATTTCTCTAATATTCAACATGGCGGACTTGTCCGAGTATCATTCTCCAGACATTCCGCTTTATCTTGATGATAACACAAGGGTGAGTTCTTTTGAAGAAGGGGAGAATAATGTAGAACAGTTGACATGTGATTATCTTGACGAATTAGATCACCATAAGCCCGCGTGACTTTACCGGTAATTATGATCTTAGATCAAACGATCTCGGATTGCGCTCAAATTGGTCTGTTGAAGCGAAACAACCGTTTGATTCAAAGTCACTGCTTTGACGTGAGATATGATGTATTTTAGTATTTCAGAGTCCCTTAAACCGCTTTTCGGCAATTTTCCTATTTTGGCAGTTATTTTCGAGATTTCAATTTGATTACTTTTAGATAAGATTAGATTTGAGTCGATTACTGTTAGTTATAGCATTACTTTTAGAGTCTTATCTATATATAGGGACGTTCTCTCTTTGTAATAGTCAGACTATTATTAATCGAATTCAGAGTGTTATGAGGAATTGATTACCTGTTATCGCTTACCCTGCGTCAATTAAGGTTTTTGAGTTTGTTGATGTTGCAGTTGCCTTTCAAGGGAAGAAAAATATGTAGTTATTTACTTTTTCTCTTGAAATTTCATCCAGACAAAAAAGTAATTTATTTGGTTCACAAAAAATGATGAATTGACAACAGTTGCTAATGGTACCTTGTTGGTTTTGGTCTGAAAGTAAAAGGCAAGGAAATTAAAGGTACGAAAGCAGGAGACAATTGTGGCCAACAATTTTTTTTTTTATCTGGGGTATTTTTTTTTTATATTGTCTACCAACAGTTACACACAACCGTGCAGATTTTGAATAAAGAAATAATTTCCTAATCATATCGGTATTCATGTTAGCGATTGTCGGCCAAAATAAGATGGGAGAATTACATAAGTAAATCATCAAAAGATTTAAGACTAAATTGGCCAAAGTAAAAGTTTAAAACTGAATTGATATTTGTATAATAATTTTTTTTTGACAAATTTTCCGAGGCTTATACTGTCACAAGATACCTTGCTTAAGCACTTATGACGTGTTTGGTATGAAGGATCAAGCAAGAATGGAATGCACATTCGAGGTTCAGTTCCAATTCCAACGTTTGGGGCAAGGCCGCAAGATCAGAGAAAGGAATTCCCATCCCAAGTAGGATGGCATTTCTTCTCCTCTGAAACTTAGAAAATTCATAGTTAATATTAAATAATAATGCATAATTAATTTATTCATTGAAATAAGTTAATTATTAGTACATATTGCGAATATTTAATTAATAATACTAAAAATATTTCATTAGACAATAAATTCATTGAATTACCATATTTTATTGTTTGTGCATATTAATGGTTCTTTCTTTATGTTAATCTGTCTTAATAGTATATTATACAAAACTACCTAATTTTTTAAAATAAGTAGTTCAATTAATCATTGTGTTTTAGAATAATTTTCCTTGAATTATCAAAAGAAATTTGACTAAAATCTCAATTTTTTGATAATTTCCATCCCCATTCTATTCCAGGATTTGTCTTACAATCAAACAACAGAATCCTTGTTCCGTTCCATCCATGCTTAAACCAAACAAAGGAATCAACATCGTCATCCTAATCGATATTACATCCTATTCCCTTCCTTTTTCTACGGAAAAAAATCGTCTAACCTTTTGAGAAAAGATTAGGCGATCCGAATTCCTATTTTGTTCACATTTGAGGTAACGATACGAAGAGCTAAAAATCAAGAGTACCAACAAATTCTAGATGGCAGACAACTATAATTACCAATTAAATTGAAAAGTGTCATCAAATAGTCACGGAGAAGATTAAGAGATTAAGTTTATCTTAAAAAAACATCCTAAGAGAGAGAAGCCGAATGCATGAAGGGGCTTGAACCTAGTTTTCAGAGCAATCCTCATTCGGATGCTCGTTCGAATTGAGCCAAACTAGCCAAGTTGGTAATTTTTGTAAGGTCATAACTGCCTTTTCGAGAGTTTTTGCGTTCAAAGGAAGGAGGAAATGGAGTAGAAATAGGACCCAGATCGCTTAACATTTTCTCAGAAGGTTAGGTAATTTCTTTCCACAAAATGGAACTATAAGTTCAAGCGATATTTTCGCGTCAGATTTGGCTATATGACGGATCTCTTTGTCAAAAAATATTATCTTTAGCATCAAATATTTCTAGGTTTCTCTATAGTTCTATTACTAAGGTTTCTCTACAGCTCTCTTATGTTGATTTCAGTTTTCTCCGAGAATTTTTCTGTAATCATATGTGTTGCTTTTTGCTTATACCGTCATTGTAAAATCACAACTCACAAAGGTCGTCGCATTTGCATTTGTGAAACCCCCTTTGTTCAAGAACATGAGGTGGGACATCGCTCTAAATGATGTTTGGATTGGTCTTTCGGGGCATCTCCTCTGTTTCAGCTTTATGTTTCAATGTGCCTTTCCTTCCTAATCGGGAAAAAAATTGATCCCATGAATATCCAAACACTAAGTGAACACGTTTTATTTAGGTAAAGAAAGAACCTTCGCCGTCGTCATCAATTGCACGAACTCTAGTCATAGCCAAAATCTTCAACATCATCTTCTAGTTCTTCCTCAAGTTCATCGTAACCTTCCACATACTCTATCTCAGGGAATGGTGATAGAGGAAATGAATTCGATTTCATCCATAGGAATAGTAACGCCTGCTCGTGCGCTTGTGGTCTTAGAAGACGTCTCATGTGTATCTTTCCCACTAAATTCTTACGTGTAATCTGTGAATGTAACTAGAGGTGTCAAAAATACTAGTGCCAAGCGGGTCGGTCCGGCCTGCAAATTTGCTTGAATTTTTGGGCATTTCGGGTCTGGTTTGGTACTTGGGCAGGGTTGGTATGGGCCGGCCCGCAGCCCAACTTTTTTTAACACCTATTTTTTCTTTTTAATTTAATTTAATTTAATTTTTCTTATTATATTTTTTCACCCGATGAGTTTGTTAATTGATTTTGATTTCAAAAAAATAAAAAAAAAGAAAGAAAAAAAAGAATCCGCTCGGCCCGGCCCGGCCCGTTGACACCCCTAAATGTACCAAGTCTAGGTGAGGCTTTTTAATTTTTTTTGCCAGCCCTTCATCATTATTTGAGTGAACATAGGGCTGTCAAATAGGCTCGTACCGGATGGGCCGGCTCGGGCCGAAATTTTTTTTGCATTTTCTGGCTGTTTCGGGCAAGGTCTGCTCGGGCCGGCCAGACGCCAAATTTTTTAAATACCTTTTTTTTATTTAAATTTAATTTATTTTTATACTTTCTTTTTATATTTTTTCATTTGATGGATTGTTAATTAATTTTGATTCAAAAAAATTTTAAAAAGAGAAAGAAAAACAATTCGGCCCGAATCCGGCCCAGCCCGAGCATGGTACTGCTCAGTTCGGGCTCGACCCGAGATCCGGCCCGACCCGGCCCATCGACACCCCCAAGTGAACAACTTCAATTCCATTTTATTTGCTCATGTTATTGCAACATTGTGAGCCGGTTAATTCATCAAGGCATAAAAGCTTCACATTACGTAGATATACACAGCTTGTACACGTATGGTCACCGCTTAATAAAATCACGGCATCTCAGTTTGAAGCAAGCCGGCCATTTTTTAACCACGGCTCCCTTCCAGCCAGATGCTGTACAATACCACCTTTGTCCTCGCACGAGTTCCAAGCACGAAACCCGAAAAGCGTGGATGTTCAATTTCATTCCCGGAGTTCCAAGAAAGTGTTGTGCATGTTGATGGTTCTAGCCATGGTCATGTTCGGGCCCGCCTTGTGACGATTCAGGATCGGGCTTCGGGAGGTGGGGATCAAGACTCGACCCGCGAGTTCGTGTGGAGGATACCGTCATCGTTGATAATGTTGCCGAAGGGTTCCCGAGTGTCGCCCTCCAAACCGAGCCCAAGCATCAACTCATCGATATATCTTCATTGGTGTGATGAAGCCGGCATTTGCATCTTCCTCGTGCAAAAAGAAAGGAAGTTGTTTGATTATAGTTACAGATGCGCACAATTACAAATTTCATATAGAACACAAGTTATTAACGGTTATAATTAATCATTGTATACGTTGGAGAGTACGTACATAGTATTATACATGGTATAAGCCTATAAGGTGGTGATTGGCGATATTTTTTCCTTCGGATTCCATGCTTCGTGAATTGATTGATGATTATCGTAAGAGGTAAATCGGTTGAAGCATGAGAAAGCTTGTCTGAATACAACCTGACCGCTAAAATAAAATAAATAAATGGGTAAATTAAATCTTGCTATAGGTGCTTATAATGCACATCGCATAAATTTAGTTCATTTTGGGCGTTTAATGGACCAACTAACCTGAAGAACCGTTGATAATTTGTCGCATGATTTTGTAAACTTAGTATATGAGTCACATCACAAAAAGTTCTGTCTGTACTTCTCGTCTAATAAGTTTAAAATGAAAATGCTAAAATATTTATGCATTGAATTTTGGGACGCGTTCGTTTTCGTGGCAAACGAATTATTTAGAATTTTTTTAAAGAAAATTATCACTTGAATAATTTATGAAAATGAGCAAACGAAAAAAGTTTCATTATCCGTGAAATTTTTTAGACATAAATTGTTAATGATATTTTTATTGGCTAATTAATCAAGCAATATAAATGAATTTTTTAAACAAATATTATTCAAGTCATTTATTTTGCACAAAACAAACGGAAGCTTAGTAATTTAAAGTTCCCGCAATACAATTATAAAGTTTATTTAATGATTGGAAGAATACGGATAAAAAAAACTTTGAAAAATACCATTATTAACAAGATTTGTCAAGATAGTTGAAAGATTCTAATCATCATTAATTATTTTTCTGAATAAATGAAGCAACCCCTTCCTTCCTTACCAGATTAAGTGAATTTCTTAGTTAATTCAATATTTGAAATCCATTCAATCTAACGTTATCGAACAAGTCCAATTTTATTAAGTGCTGAATTTTGAGTTGTCAACACTCAATCAATGTTCCGAAGTTCCCCAAAATCCAAACATTCCGAGATTTGACAGACATATCAAAAGGGCGAAAATTGTCAAAAAAGAAGAAGTACTAAACCTATTCTACTTTTGCCGATTCAATTCTAAACTTTTTAATTTTGTTGATTCAGTCCTAAACCTTTTGTATTTGTGCTGATTCAGTTCATCTGATCAATTTTGATTGGCCGGAGCTGACGTGGAATTCGCCGACGCTGACTGTGCAATTTTACTAATATTTTAATAATTTTTAAATTATTTATTTATTTTTCTTTTCTTTGTTTGTTTTTTCCTTTTACTGATCATCTTCTTCAACCTTCCTCCTCCATCTTCCTTCACCACACTCTAAGCTATCGCGAGCAAGGACCTCGTTGTGTCACCCTTAAAAAATGTCCAATCTTTCTTCTTCTTTTTCCCCCATATATGGATTAATCATTTGGAAAGCAGGAGCATCGCTCGTGTCTTTCTCCCTTTTCTTGCTAAAACAAAACGAGATCTTCTCCGAAGGGAAGGAATTCACATGGCGAACACCCTGTTCTCGACCTTTCCGATGACCTCGTCCTCAACATCTTCTCCAAGCTCGGGGACGACCCCCGCCACTGGGCTTGCCTCACCTACGTCTGCACCAAGTTCTCGTCCTTGATCCGCAACTTCTGCTAGAAAGCCAAGTGTTGCGCCACCATCCCCTTTGTCATCGCTGACCTTGCTGATGTCACCTCTGTTGGATATATTATTAATATAATTTATGTGATATGTTCACATACAAGCTCAATAGGTGAAAACATGGTTATTTGGGTTCATATAGGCTAGAACCCAGTAGCTTGCATATAACTCTAGGGTTTCCAACGTTGGAGGTAACACTGTTGAGCGTTCCAAACTTGACGTCTCTTGTTGTAATACTTCAAGATTGTTGGAGGTTAGGGTTTGAAAGAATAGAAAATATTTTGCCTGCTTAAAGCATATCCAATTGTGGACTTACTATTTCCAATCTCTGAGTACCATGATGCATCAAAATATTCATCCACAGTTGGAGGAAAATCAGAGTAATATAGAGCATAATCTGTAGTACCTTTAAGGTATCTCATCAGCCTATTGAGGGCATCCCAATACTCTTTACTAGGATTACTAGTGAAACTACTCATCATGCCAACTGTAAAGGTTATGTCGGGTCTAGTACAACTCATAGCATACATGAGACTACCAATCAGTTTCGAGTACTTTAATTGACCCACGTTGGTCCCTTCATTGGGACTCGGTCTTTTATTATAATCACATGGTGTCTCACTCAGTTTATACTCACTGTATCCCCAAGTAGACAGTAGCTGCTCAATATAATGAGTCTGGCTAAGGGAGATGACTTGCATGTCAAAGCTTATTTTCATACTAAGAATGGTATTAGCAATACCAAGGTCTTTCATGTCAAATTCTTTGGCTAAAGTAGCTTTTACGTCACTTACTACAGAATGATCGGAGCTAAGAATTAACATGTTAGCAACATACAAGCAAATGATGACTATCTTATTTGACATAGAACGATGGTAAATGCATTTATCTGAGTAACTAGATTGAAAGTCATAACTCTTTACCATTTTGTCAAACTTAAGATGCCACATCTTAAGTGCTTGTTTAAGACCATACAAATATTTGTTCAATTTACAAACTTTGTCCTCAAGGCCTTTCATGACATATCCTTCCGGTTGTTCCATGTAGATTTCCTCATTTAACTCTCCATTGAGGAAAGTTGTCTTTACATCCATTTGATGCACTACAAAGTGTTTAATAGATGCTAAAGCAAGAAGAATTCTTATAGTTGATAGATGACACACAGGTGAATAAACATCAAAATAGTCTATTTTACTCTGTTGTTTATAGCCTTTAACTACTAAACGTCCTTTGTATTTGGCTATTGATCTATCACTATTCAGTTTCTTCTTCAATACCCACTTACAACATATAGTTTTAGCCCCTTTTGGTAAATTGACTAGCTACCAAGTGTGGTTCTGCAGCAAAGAACTCATTTCATCATCTATGGCTTCTGCCCACAGTAGAGATTCCCTAGATCTCATTGCTTCTTGATAGGAGAATGGATCATCCTCTTGTTGGTAAGTAACAAAGTTTTCACCATAACTTTTAGGAACTCTCTCTTGTAGATACTCTAATCGAAATTGGTTTAATAGCTAGCTGTGTGGAATTAGTGTCAGAAGGACTTGTTTCAAATTCTACAGGAGACTCTAAAATCATATCTGTAGATCCAAAAACATTCAAGCCATGATCTTTAAGAAACTTGTTCTCGAAGAATTCTGCATCTCTAGATTCTATCATTGTGTTAGTTGATATATTCAAAAATATATTTGTAGCACTATCTTCTGCACTACCTAGATATACACAAGTAATTGTTCTAGATCCCACCTTAGGTCTTTTAGGATATTGTATTCTAACATAAGCAACACAGCCCTAAGTCTTAAGAGTATCATATCTACAAGGACTGCTATGCCATATCTCATTAGGTGTCATAGATAACTTAGAGAGCGACAACATGTTCAAGATGTGATTAGTAGTTAAAACTACTTCTCCCCAGTAGAAGGAAGGCATGCCAGCTGTGAGTAACATGGAATTTAACAATTCAGTTAGTTTTCTATTTTTTACGCTGCGCAACACCATTTGATTGGGGTGAGTAAGAAGCAGTGGTTTCAAGTATTATCACTTCTAAAGCACAAAATTCCTTAAACCTTGTCATTGTATATTCACCTCCTCTATTACTCCTAAACCTATTAATTTTCAAGTTGAGTTGATTTTCTATTTTAGACTTGAAAATCTTAAACTTTTCAAAAACCTCATCTTTCGATTTCAACAAATAGACATGACAATGTCTAGAAAAATCGTCTATGAATGTTATTAACTACTTCCGACCACCTCTAGTAACATAATTTCTAAAATCACAAAGGTCAGAATGTATTAGCTCAAGAAGTTGTGTGCTTTCAGAAACTGACTTAAAAGGTTTTCTAGTAATCTTAACCTATGCACACACTTCACATTTGTCCAATTGAATAGAAGTATCCAATGAAATGTTGTGAGTTTTAGCAAGATGTTGCATTTTCCTGTAGTTCACATGTTCAAGTCTATTGTGTAACAATTTTGGATCAATCAAAGTAGAGCTCACATGGTTTATGCTATCAATATCTAAACTCAACCTATACATACCATTAACCATGAATGCACAATCGAAATAACATGAGTTAACAGATAAAGTTACACTACCATTCATAGGTGAAAATGACATACCAGCTTTATCAAGTAAACTCATAGATATTAAATTCTTTTTAAGTAAATGTACTACTCTAATATGTTTCAGAGTTAGTAATTTGCTTGAAGAAAGCACCAAATTTGCAATTCCAGCATGAGTTACCTCTGCCTCACCACCATTGCAGTTTTCTACGGTGTCTTTCATTTATGTAACCTTAGTGAGTAAGTTCTTGTCATTTGTAGCATGACAAGTAACGCCACTATCCAACCACCACTCAGAAGAGACACTAAACTTTCCATTCTTCGTCATTCCAATGAAGGCTTGAGGCTCAAACTCATTAACTAGCATATTAGCCTCATTTTGTGGTGTGTCATTCTTTGGCTTCTTTGGTAGCTTACACTCTGCTGTCTAGTGACCCCACTTTCCACAGTTATGACACTTGCCCTTCTTCTTTCTTTTGGAGAAAGTCTTTTTGGCATCTAACTGTGAAAATGATTCACCTTTTGGTAACTTGGACTTTTTATGAGGTTTATTGAAGTGTGAAACAAAGTTGATAACTGACTTTTGTTGACCTACTTATTCCAAGCTCTTCCTAGTAATATTTTGATCCTCAATGTGCTTAGATATTGAAAATAGTAAGTCCATAAGTGGATATGTATTCACTTTGGGTGGAGCTGCTATAACTTGAAAATCCAAAAGACAGACTTGTATTGTATTGTCGTCTATGGAATCAGAACTTTTTGCTTAAGCCTCAGCAGGCGAAGAGGTAGGGTGGATAAAGAATCTGATTATGGATATTCCTTTGACTCGGTTAAAGATTAATTCTTTATGCCCGTTATATGATAATCAAGCAGCTATCCAGGTCGTCAAGAATATTCTCTTTAATTCAAAGAGAAGACATGTCAGACTGAGACATGCGTTGTTGAATTACCTGAGAGAACACGGAGTTATTAGCTTAATCGATGTGAGAACGAAGTATAACATGGCCGATGCTCTCACAAAAGGCTTGTCTAAAGATCGATTATTCAAAATAGTGTGAGAAATGGGGGTAAAATACTATGTAGACAAGTTTCGATTACCATTTACTTACTTTCTTACTGTGTGTTTTGAATTATCAAATCTTCTTTTATTGGCCAAAATGATAAGTACAGTTTATGTGTTTCATCGATGTTCATGGTTGCTGATGAATTTGAAAAAGGTAAGTTGTCTCATTCCAAACTTGATGAAGATAATTTTAACCTAATTCAAAGGTTCTATCTGGGAAGCTCGTGTCATTCCAAACTTGATGATACAATCCAACTAGGTTGGACTATTCTTTTGGTTAAATGACCCCATTCCAAACTTGATGCGAGATTATTTGACTTTAAGAAATTAGTAATTGTGACATTCCAAATTGGAACATAGAAATAGTTGGTTGCATTAGAAGCCTGTTGGTCTTAGTCTTAATTGAAACTCGACACTACATGACTAGCTGATTGTAAGTGATTTGACTATTGGTCCTATTATTTGAAACTAGACAATAGTCATTCTCTTACGAATAAAATTAAGTTTATGACTCTTTATAAATCAAACTATTTAGACTTTGTTCATAATTTATGAAACTGGCTTAATGCTTATGAACATGATATTATGATACTTTATGACATTAATATATGTTATTCTCTGCCTAATGTTAATGTTGTTAAGTTCTTTTAGTAGAACTAGACACTTTTAGTAGATTATTCAAATGATTGAATTCATGATATTTATATTTGACATTCTATTGGGGATGACAAATATGGAGGAAAGCTTAATAAGCAGGATCTTGATCAGGATGACTTACTTGATGAATGAATATATTTATTATTTAAAGCGTGTGGGAACTTGACAGTTCACATGCTATTGCCCATTTTGACGGAGTCCATTTACTTGAGAGTTACGTTTTGATTTCTCTATTTTGTGAATACTATTATGCTAGTTTCTTATATTTGTAAGGCATTGGACTAATTTGACTGGCCTACTTATACTTGACAGTTATGCATATGTTGATTGTGAACAGATTTATGATTAGGATGATTCATTTATTTGGATTACATATGATGATTGTGTTTAACATTTTACTACTAAAACTCTTTTAACCAATTCGAGTTGATTGTCTTGAACTGAATGTGGATGATTCATATTTGCTTGAATATCACACTAACCACCGTATTGGATTGTGTTATATGGTGAACATAGGAGGAGATTGTTGGATATATTATTAATATAATCCATATAATATATTCACATACAAGCCCAATAGATGAAAGCGTGATTATTTAGGTCCATGTGGGCTGGAGCCCAGTAATTTGCATATGACTCTAGGGTTTCTTACGCTGGAGGTAAAACTGTTGAGCGTTCCAAACTTGATGTCTCTTGGTGTAATACTTCAAGCAGACAAAACCCTTTCTACTCTCTCAATCCCTAACCTCCAACAACCTCCTCCTCCTCCTCGCCCTCCAGCGACTAGTCATCCCTCCACAAGCTTGCCATCTGTTGCCCCAGCCTTCTCCACGCCGGTGTCTTCCTCGAGAACTCAGACTTCGGCCTTGAACGCGAGCTTGGCCGCCCCGAAGATTACTTGAGATTATATCGCCCCTAACCCGATTCTTCCTCAATGGTGGCGCCGGTGGCCGATGAGGCCCCTACTAGCCATCTGGTGAAGGAAGATGGAGGATGAAGGTTGAAGAAGATGAACAGTAGAAGGAGAGAAAAAAAGAAAGAAAAGAAAAATAAATAAAGAATTCAAAAATTATTAAAATATTAGTAAAAATTGCCCCGTCAGCACCGACGATATCCACGTCAGCTCCGCCCAATCAAAATTGATCGGATGTACTGAATCGACACAAATATAAATGGTTTAGGACTGAATCGGCATAAAAAAATATTTAAGATTGAATCGGCATAAATGAAAAATATTTAGGACTGAATCGGCAAAATTAAAAGGTTTATGAATGAATTGGCAAAAGTAGAATAGGTTTAGGATTTTTTGATAGTTTTCCCTATCAAAAGGGGTTACCAAGGTCCAAAAATGTTTGCTTCATTTACATCTTCGTTATCTTAATATTGAACTACACATGTATTGCAATTCAGGAAATACGACCACCTAAACCTCTTGTATACCTGATTGTGCCTGTATAAGTTTGACCATCTCATCTACATGGAAACAGAGTGAAGAAAAGCAAAATCTTACTCAGAATAGAAGCAGACAGAGCAGGATAAAACATTGGGGGAAGAAATAGATTCTGCTCAGCGACTTGGTGCTGCATGACAACACTTCAATTTCTGAATTTCTCTGTTAGAAGTTAATCTGGCAGATAAATTCGTTTGGTGAGATCGCTTTCGAAGCAGACGTTTGGTAAAAAAACAGACTTCTAGTAAGATTTTTTACTTCTTATTGGATTTTTGGCTAACTTTGAGAAGTAAAAAATCTTTACTTCTTGGCTCCAGATTCACTTTTTCGACCACACGGGTCACTGCCGTTCGCCACCGTCAGTAGCTGTCACAGGTCGCCACCGCCGGTAGCCGGTCGCAGCTGCCGCCAGTGGTAGCTGGTCGCTGCCGCAAATGATTTTGTTAATAATATTTTAAAAGTATGTCGAGGTAATCAAGTACATGTATGACGATATTACTACATGTGTGAAGGCTTGTAATGGCACATCAAGTTATTTTTCAATCACAGTAGGTTTACACCAAGGTTATACTTTGAACCCTTACCTTTTTGCGCTGGTTATGGATGAGCTAACAAAAGATATTCAAGATGAAGTGCCGTGATGTATGCTATTTACAGACGATATTGTGCTTATTGATGAGACCAGGGCCATGGTTAACGATAAGTTAGAAGTATAGCGAAGTACGTTAGAGTCTAAAGGATTTACGCTAAGTTGAAGTAAGATAGAATACTTAGAGTGTGAGTTTGACACAACAGGAGGCGAGGATCAAGAAGTCATAAATGTGCTCGGACAAGAGGTACCCAAGAAATATACATTTAGATATCTGAGATCAATTTTGCAAAAAGATAGAGAGATTGATGAGGATGTAAGCCATAAAATCAGAGCAGGTTGGATGAAATGGCGCAATACATCGAGATTTTTGTGTGATCGCAAAATTTCTCTTATGTTAAAAGAAAAATTTTATAGAGCAGCAGTCAGACCTGCCATGTTATACGGAGCTGAATGTTGGCCAGTACAAAGGAAAAATGAGCATAAAATGGGAGTAGCGGAAATGAGGATGTTAAAGTGGATGTGTGGTCACACAAGGATGGATAAGATAAGTAATGAAAAGATTCGACGAAAAGTTGAAGTATAACCAGTGGCTGAAAAGATGAGAGAGCATAGATTGAGATGGTTTGGGCATATCCTCCGAAGGCCCTTAGATGCACCGGTACGAGCAGAAATTTGCTATCGAGAGCATAACACGAAGAAAGTCAGAGATTAATCGAAACTTACTTGGGGGAAAGCAATAAAACAAGATTTAATGGAGTGAGAAATAAATATGCGTACTGTTTGTCTTAGGACGGAGTGGAGGAGGACTATTAGTATTGTGGAGGGATAGTGTATAGATAGATATATATATTTATTTGTTTACTTATTTTTACACATTTATCTCTTTTCCCTCGCTTGATTCTACTTTTATTTTTATAATTCTTTGGGATTCATCGACCATCGATCCCAACTAGTTTGTGATAAAGGTGTTATTGATGTTGATGTTATTTCAAAAATAAAAATTTTCAACCATTACCAAACGAATTTCTCGGATTAGAAGTTAATCTGGAGCAAACGTTGATTTTTTTGCCTTTGAGGAGAAGTAGAAAAAACAACTCCTGCTTGTGAGGAGAAGTAGAGAAATCAACTTCTGGTAAAAAGTTGATTACTTTACGAAAAGTGTTGTCATGCGGCACCTTAGCAGGTGAATGACAACCATTTTGTTTCACAAATAGATTTCTTTCTGAAAAGAGATTTTTCTATTTCTGAATGAGTTTTTGAGCAAAAAAATGCGTTTGATAACGACATAAAATTTCTGATCCAAGAACAGAAGTTCGTTTGATAATAGTTAAAAATTTCTATTTCTAGAAATTATTATTTACTATCTAAAAATTATGAAGTATTTTTTATTTTTTATTCTGGTGACGGAGGTCACGGCAGTGGGCGGCGGCGGCCGGTGGAGGTTGTTGCTGGGGATGGCAATTGGGCGGCTGGCGATGGGCAGAAGTTGTTGATGGGTGGCGGCCGACGGTCGCGGCTGCGGGCAATGGCCAGCGGAGGTGGACAATGGGCGGCAGCGGCCAGCGGAGGTTGTTGGCTGGTAGCGGTGGTAATAACAGGTGCAGGTCGTCGGCGGCAATGGTCAGCGAGGGCAAGCGGAGTTCACCGGTGGGTGGCGGTCGACGGCGGGTGATCAAAGGCGGCGGGTACTTAAGTAAAAGTGGGTGTAGAAAATTTCTGTTTCTGTTTCTCCAAGATGTAAAATTTTTTTTATCTCATTTATTCTTCAAATCTATTTTTGAAATAATTTTTTGTTTAAAAAAAATAGAAAAATAGAATTGGAATCTGGTGGAGAGTGGCTACACCGAAGTAGCCCACGTCGAAGAATTCAATACTTTGGAAAAGGAGAAAAAGGATTCATTGATCGAGTCCCGAAAGAAACATCAGAAAGCATCATATGCGATCTTTTAAGACGTGGAAGAGAAGATAATTGAAAAAAAAAATTATGCATGGAGACGGCAAAAGCAACATGAGATATTCTACAGAAATCTTACAAGGGCGATGATCGCGTGAAGCAACTTCGACTTCAAACACGTCAAGGTGATTTTGAGTCTTTACGCATGAACGACTCTGAATCTATCTCATCATATTTTGATCATGTGCAAATTATCATTAACCAATTGAGAGTTAATGGTGAAGAACTCTAAGCCGAATGAGTCGTAGAAAAAATCATGGAATTTTTTACTGAAAGATTTGACTATGTGGTTGTGGTAATTGAAGAAGGACAAGATATATCAACTACCACGTTGGAGCAGTTGATGAGTTTATTATAATCGCGTGAGCAAAAAATGAATCAGAAGTCCGTTAGTTCATATCTGGAGCAAGCTTAGCAAAGTCGGGTCACTCATTAACTCGAGGAGGACAAAACGGTGTTCGAGGCCGTGGAGGTGGAAATTCCAATTCCAATGGAAGATATAAAACATGTGACAAATCAAATGTCAAGTGTTTAAAGTGCAACAAATTTGGATAATACAAATCCGAATGTCGAGCAAACATGGGGCACGAGTAGCTACAACATGTACATGCTGTTGATGCTAATGAAAACGTTGTGTTAGCATGCAAAATGAATGACTCGAGTACTGATGACGCTAATATTTGGTATCTCGATACCGTATACAACAATCACATGTGCGGCCGAAAGAGCTTATTCTTGCAACTAGACGAAACGATTCATGGTGAAGTCAACTTTGGGAATAAATCAAAGATTCTCGTGATAAGAAAATGTAACATTGATATCAAATCAAGATATGTTATCGCTATGATGTATACTTTTTGATCGGTTGTTATGCATGATATAAGTTCACCGTCTATCATTCTTTAACCGCTCGAAACTTTTCAATATATTGATAGGGGACTTGACATGTTATGAAGAACTTGAGATTGATTTTTTACTTTTAAGGTAGCTCTCTTAGACAATTTACATAAGTGCATCTTCAACTTGTAGAAAAATGTTGAATAATTAGATGGTTCATTACTTTTTTACTCATTCGAAAAGTAGCGAGCCTGGCCAACGGGTCATTAGCAAGGATTCGACTCCAAATCAAGACTTCTAACTCTATGGGGTTTGCTTGGACAACGTTGTGCATGAATTTAGATGACATAAATATTTCTCAACAATAATTCACTCATCAAAACTCATCACTGAATAACTTCTAAAGCATCATGATGTTTCGGAAAAATAGAGTTAATCTTAGCTGTGCGCTTTGCCTCTGTTTATCCAACTTTAAATCTGTAGTTCACCAAGTAGTGAATAAGATACAACAAAATCCTTAAAATTTTTTTTATCATATCTCATCTAGTCATATCTTGATTAGAAATTCGAACAACCAACGCAGTTCAAGAGTAAACCTTGATCAACTCGACCAAAAAAAAAAAAATCAACTCGACCAATCCCTTTAGTTATCCTTCAAAATGTTAGTATGTAGTACTCCCGCAATGAAATATCTTTCAACAAGAGTAATTCTTCGATTTTTAAGTGTATGAAAAGGGTTTGGGGATTCTAGACAAGAATGCTCCGGATAAATTAGAAAATCAACGTATCTCACTTCAGATGAAGTTATAAAAAGTAACTGAACCGGAGTTTAACTCGACATAAGAGTCTAAAAAGTACAATAAATGTTGAGATCATAACGCGAAAACGCGAACGGATTTTGCAAAAATGTCAATACGAAATCACCAGAGAAATTACGAAGAATGATAATGTACACTAGATATTTACGTGGTTCGATCTAAGATTGGTACCTATGTCTGTGGAGAGAGCCAGCAATATAATTCACTATAATCGGAGAGTCAAATTTACAATCGTTCATGCACTGGAGTGTTTCCCGTTGCTGAAATTCTAACCGTAGCTCTGATACCAATTATTGATTCGATTTAACAAATCGATTTATATACTTCAACGGATAGTTCAATTCAAACTCGAAACATAATCTGTGCAAACCTGTGTACACAAACCTCGATGGAGCTTAAGCTATAGCATTATGTCGGAGTTTGACTCGAAGATAAGGTACCAAAGATAGAGGTACAAGCCAAAGTATAACTCGACGACAAGAATCATAAAGGGTTACAACTACGGAAAATAAAGAGTAGTACATGAAAGTAATGATAAAGATAAATTTGTTTGATTTTTTGGGGGATTTTTTATGGGCGTTTAGCTATATATATAATGGCTGAATGATAACTTCTTCCCGATAGTCGCGATTCCAAAACAATCTCCATTGACTATTTCCATGTCCCCTATTCTTCGTTAAAGACTTGGTCACATCTTGGGTAGTTACCGTCACTGTGTGTGGACGACTATGTAATCATCGATAGTCCTCCGATAATAGTTTCAATCCGTCTAGTTGCCTCCATCGATCAAGTCCATGTTCTTTATTTCTGTGCAAGTCCCACCATCATGCTCTTGGATAGTTATCTTCTTAGTGTGCAAGTATATATGCAACCGCCGATGATAGTTCCATTACTGGGTGTTCAAACCACTAGCAGCACAACACCTATTGTTGGGTCGTATCCGACAACTGGACTCGTGACATGTATAAACGCCGTGCCACTTGGTGCATGAACGTTTCTTCCATAGATTACCGTATGTATGATGACATTCATGGGCACATGATCTATTCATGTCCTAATATTTTATCTTAATTCTACTTCACGCACTAAGCGCGTGTGTCGATGAATAAATTGTTTTAGTGTCACCAGTACGAGGAAAAAAAAATGGATTGATTGATTTATTTGTGTGTTTTTTTCCTTATTATCACGTGTAAGTCTCATTGTTTCCGAGTCACTACAAAAGATACCTCGCTTGCCCTCGCATTTGGAGCAAAAACAGCTATGAGCGGATGTGATGCGCGGTGAGGAAAGAGGAAGCTATGAACGTGTAGAATGGATAAGTGTATAGAAGGGTGTGTGTTGCGAGGAAGTGTTTTAATGGAGAATGTGTCATGGGATATGTTCGAATGAAAGTAAGTTCACTATGAAAGTACAAAGGAATGATTCACTAGCTGAGGATATAGAATTCGATGTTGAATACCAACGAATTGGATAAAAGAACCAAAAGGAAATTCGCTCAATCGAGGGGAATTCTCATGTGTTATCAAATTTAATCCTGAAGTATTTGAGAATTCACCTCTATTTATAGAAGAACTAAGACATAGGAACTAGACGAAACATTAAAGACGCCAAAATTAGCCAAGTATCATAGATATGTGAACTAGTAAACGCATAAAGACTAATGAACTAGAAAATGCATTAAAATACTTGGAAACTTGAAGCTTTGACTCTTCAACCTTGCAATTCGACCCGCAACCATGCCCATCATTCTTGCCGCATGCACTTTGCAAATAGTAGAAGCCCTTGCTCGGACATTTTGGACCCATCGGATTAAGTTGTGGCTGAAATTCCCACTTGCTTACATAATGGTGGACTTGCGAGTTGATCAATGGAAATCCCAAGTTCTGACGCTCCCGCACCAGGATGATTATGCCCCCAGGTTTGATGGCATGAAGTTTATTGAAACACTGGTCATTGTTAGATACGATGGATATGACTCCTAGGCCCTGTTGATAAGAAAATGACCCTTGGGTCCTGTTTATATAGGCTTTGGCTAGGAAAGCAAATTGAACATGAAGTCTAAACAGAGGAGTTTTTGGAATAAAACCGACTGCATAACCAATCACAGGCCCGTGTCATCTTTCGCCGATTTTTCGGTCGTTGGAGATGCCGCGGGGTACTGCAGGGTAACAAAGACGCCCTAACCCCATGCGACGCTCGGCCGTGGAGAGATTAGGAGGCTCCTTTCCAATAGCAGTCATACAGCGGAACACAGGTATCGGTGGCAACCGTGATGTCGTCTTTAATCTAGGTGGCGAAAGGACATGCGAATTGCTTCAAGGCTGTGCAAAAAATTGTTGGCTGTGTACCATGGTGGGGCGCGCTGGCTCGGTAAAGATTGCACAGTTCTGGCTCTCTAAGTCCCCCGGACGGCCTTCCAAAAGAGAGTGTTCAAAATCGTAATCTGAAGTAAAATCACAATGAGAGAAATTTTAGGAAAGAGGAAAAAATACTGAACAGGCATCCAGAGAGAAGCTTTCAACAATTTACGGTTTGCTGGGACTGTTGGATACATTATAGACCCACTCACCGGAGACTATCCGTACTTGAGGCAAGATTTATTAGAATATTGTTGACTATGAGCCAAATAATTGTCACACGAATCATATCGTGACAAACTGTTAACATGTTAATCGTGTCATGTTAACCGATTAATTGTGCGGATGCTTGGGCTGATACTGGTTCTTTTTAGAATGATTTAGGTAAATAAACTCTCTTGGTGATCCAATTAAAATCGTAGCCGTGTGTGTCCACTGTTGAAGTTGTTATCCTACATCGATTGTGAATGGATAATGTAATCTAATTAAAATCGTAGCCGTGTGTCCACTGTTGAAGTTGTTGTCCTACATAAATTGCGAATAGATTATATATGCTATATATATTCTTCCTTTACCTATCCGTTTAAGCTTTTAGAATAGTTGGTAGTAATCCCACAAAATGTCACATAAAATTGATGTTCCAAACATATTCCTCAAAATAGGAAAAAAAAAATAAGCATCCTTAATCTTATTTGATATATAATTGACAATATTTTATTTTTAAGGAATTTTTAACCAGATCCTTAAAAATTGTCGCAGCAGGTCTCTATAGACTGAAATGAAACATCGGATTCCGTTTTCCTTCTCACTAATGGTAAGGTTCAAAGAAAGGGCAATCTGCGTTCTCGTCAAGCTAAATTATGGAGGAACTTCAGGAGCAGAAAAAGTTATGTCCGAACAAATACCTTTTGTTTTTGGGAGATGGTGGGGAGGCGCAGCCCACATGATTTTGACAGGCCTCATTTGTTTGGCTCTCACAATAGATGCGTCACGTGAAAATAACATCAATGATCTTTGAATTTTGAATTTAATAAATGTGGTCCATGAAATTTTAAATTATTTAATATGATAATTAAACTTTTGATACAAGCTTAATTTAGTTGCTAAATTATATGGCAATGCTCAATATTATCTCTAAACATGAGTTAATAAAAGGACGACATTGATCATGTTCATGTTGTTTAGGGATTAAATTGAAGATATATTAAAATTTGAGAGACCACGTTGGAAAAATCAAAAGTTAAAATACCATACTACATATTATTTACATTGTTATCCCAAGTGTTTTTGTACAAAGCCACGTGGGGGCGTGTCCAACCTCACTGTTATGTTCATTAGTAGCTAGCTATTCGCGGTAGTCGAATAGTGCGGTCGACGCGATCAATCTGCTAAGTATCTTGCTGTTACATGCGAGTCCAAGTAGAGTGAGCATTTCGGAGACCAATACTTATCATGGCAGCAGAGATAAGTTTGCAAGAGAGTTCTCTCTGGAGACACAGGCTGCAGAGATTCGAAAAAATGTTGACGCCAGACTCCGTCTCAAGCAACGAGACGCCGACCCAGGAGCTACTTACTGCTGCGAAGAAAGGCGATCTTGATGGATTCATCGGAGTTGTAGAACGTTATTGTTCTGAGAGCAACCGACATCTGTGCCTGTGGGACATTCTGAGCCCCTCCCGAAAGTCGTTGCTCCATGTTGCCGCGCGAGGGAGACAAGATCATGAAAGCCATCGTCAACCACTTCCCTGACGAGCGCATGGTTCGGAAAAATTACAGGGGAGACACTGCGCTTCACTTGGCCGCCAGGGCCGGATTGACCCCTGCTGCCCAAGTCCTCATCGGCCGAAAATAGATCGTCGGAGAGGGCGGCATGCGGCAGGCTCTCGCGCAAATGAGAAATGGCAGGGGAAACAAGCCGCTGCAGGAGGCCGTTATGAACTGCAACCCTGAAGTGATTCAGACCTTGATGTGTGAGGATTTGCAACCCATGTATTGGAAGAACAAGGAAGGTAAATGTCCTGTGTCTCTGGCCGTCGAGAGTGGCAGCTTGGAGGTTCTAAGGCTTTTGTTGGCAAAGCCACTTTGATCTGTCAAGGCGTGTCGCCCGTTCATGCTTTGCACGGCAAACTAGGTCACTTTACTCCTTTCACGATTCTCGACATCATCCCTTTGCACGATATTGAGTCGACACGTAATTAATTATGATTCGGCATAAACTGATTCATGCCGACATGCTCATCACTAGACGTGTCCATTCGAGAACATGTATCCGGAACCGATCCATTGACTGGCCCACGATTCCATTTTTTTCGAAACTGATCTGGAACCATTATATTAAAAAAAAAGGAAGAAAAAGAAAGAGGGGTTCCTAGTGTTCCTTTTTCTTTTCTTTTTTTTTTTTAAATATTCCGATTCCGAACCGATCCGAAATTAGGAACAGATCCCGGAACAGCCGGTTCTGAACCAGAGTCGGAGCCGACCCCTTAAGGTCCGGTTCCAGTTCCACCTTTTTGTGCAACTAGAAGACCGGTTCCACCGAACCAATCACCTCTACTCATGACCCAATAAAAATCGTGTCTTACGCGGTTGGCTTACTTAACCTGTACAAACACAAATGGACATGTTTTTGTCACACTATGACTCATATATAAATTGTTGGAGTTGGTGAATATTTCGGGATCCTTATTTCTCGTATTAGGTACGCCCACGTGAGCTTAAGGTAATTGAAGTATGAACCAACGACATGTGATTATTATATGCATGTAATTTCAAAAATTAGGGGCAATCGTCCACAAAATTACATACTGCTAATTTATATTGATACCTCAATAATACATGTCAAACCTTATATATATAATTGATAAATCATACTCCACATAACTATATGTGGTACTTGCAAATAAGCTTGTACATATATTTCGAGAAATTATATAGAAATACAAGAAAATATGCCCAAAATAACCCTAAAATATACACGTATTTGGACTTTCATTGGTACTTTCCATCTATAAATATATCAAACATGTAAAATAAATATACCACCTTTTAGAGCATGAGCATACGAACATGCCGGTACTTGGAGCACCTCCATCGAACATTGCACGCTCCCTCACGTGCCACCTGAAGCCTCGACGAGTGAGGCCAACACGCTGACACATGCGTGGCACGTGTTTTGCTTCGCAGCCGATTTTGAAACTGATCTGATCGCTACACTTAAACTGACTGGCGAATAGGGTCGAGGCGGTTCAGTCGAACCGGTCCAACCGAAGGGTCCTACGGTCAACTAATTGGGTCGAGTCAACGGTCAATAAATCGGGTCGGGTCGGGTCAATAGTTGAGATGACGTCAGCCTACACGTGCGTGCCTGGTCAGTGCGTATGAAGTGTGGCCGCCACGCCCCGATAGGTAGCAATGTGTGGCGGTGCGTCCGGCGATCGCCAGCAATGATCTTGACATGGTTTTACTCGTCTCGTTGAGCCCTTCCGAATATATAATTTTCTTTTGATTTCAACAAAAATAAAATTTCAAAAAATACCAAGAACACGATTCAGGCTCTGATACTACATGTAAGCTGCGATTTTAATCCTTATGCAGTAACCCAATCTCATCACGTTTAGATACATGAATAACATATTCATGAAGTTAACAAATTGACGCACTTTGTTTTGAATCAATCGTTCTTGATGCAAAATTGTAACGATCCGATACTCAAGAGTTTTTCATCTATGAACTCCTTTTATCACTGGCTTCAATGAGACGGCCCCTCATATATCGCTTTTGATGATTCTTGACGTGAGGTTATATGGACATTAGGGTTTAGATAATGGACTTGAGCTCTATTTATAGATATTAAAACCTAAGAGGTTTATCTCGGCCCACACTATCTAGCACCATAGTAGATTAAATAGGAAACTATAACTGTATATATCATTCTTTATTAAATCAATTAATATTTACAATAATAATTAATAAATCTCACAACCGAATATTAAAATAAAATATTTTAACGGGACATGCTGCGGAGACCGCGCATTTTGTGGATTTTGAAATTTTACGCGGCCCCCACCTCCCCCAGCCCCACAAACCCCCCCCCCCCCCCCCCCCCAACAAAAAAAAAAAAGCACTTCCTTGCCACTTGTCCACCTCTAAATGGTGTTCGTCAAAGTTGCGCGGGCACTCTCGGTGGACCCAATGTTTTCTCGACAGTCATGGTCAGGCATCGATACTTCTGTCTTGCAGAGGCCCCACTACATTACGGAAGGAGGACTCTTTCGCGTGTTCCATGGTTCATGGTTGCGTGTCCCATGGTTCAGGGTTGATCCATCAGTACGACGGAGAAAAGAGATCCACTCGAGAAACATGCGGTGTGAATTCTTCCAAAGAGCCTTGTATGGACTTGGTGATACATTACGACCTAAACGCAGCCGAATGGACGATAATGACGGATCAGATTCAAATTTCTTCTTAAAATTACGACCTTCTCACATGAAATTTGTCTTAATTTCCTTTTTTTGGTCATTTATATGTGAAGTCTGTCTTATTTGAAAGATAACTAAAGAGCAATATATTTGTGAAATAGTATTAAAAAGGAGCCAAGAGATCCATTGGGTTTTACGTTCAATAAGACATTTTGCGTTGTATTATTCGAAACAATATTCTCAACAAGTGTCAATCAAAATTATGGACTGAAACTGAAAAATGAATTCCATTTCTTTTTCTTTTTCATTTATTATGTTGAGGTTACAAGAGATAACAGCTTGCATTTTCAATGAAGCAAAATCACCGACAATCAACCTATCAAAGTCACAAAAAGTCATATTATGTGGATCCTTATCTCATAATTGGTCGTCCAATCCTTCCCATGCCCTTTGAGGAATCTCATTTTATGTACTCAAACTCGTTGAGTTAGCAATGCAAATTGTATTTTCTGAAAAAAAGAAGAAGGTCACAATAGTCATTGCCCAAAACAAATAGCATCCGCTTTTGGGGCAAATCCGTGCGATGTTTCCCGTTATTACAGTATAAAGTCCAAAGGAGAGCATTCCCTAGACCAATAGATCATGGCAGTAGAGATAAGTATGCCGGAGAGCGCTATCGGGAGAGAGAGGCAGCAGAGATTGGAAGCGTTATTGAGGCAAGACTCCGTCCCATGCGACGAGAGGACGGCCCAGGAGCTACTCGTCGCGGCGGAACGAGGCGATTTTGATAAGTTCATTGGAGTCGTGGAATGTTATTGCTCCGAAGGCGACCGGCGTCTGTGTCTGTGGGTCATTCTGAGCCCCTCCCGGAATTCGTTGCTCCATGTCGCCGCAGGCCTCGAGAGAGACGAGATCGTGAGAGCCATCGTCAGCCACTTTCCCGACCAGCTCCTGGCCAGGGAAAATTGCAAGGGAGACACCGCGCTTCACCTGGCCGCCAGGGCCGGAAGGGCCCCCGCGGCCCTTGTCCTCATCGGCCGAGCATCGAACGCCGGCGGGGGCGAGGTGCGTCGGGGTCTCGTGCAAGTGAGGAATGCCAGGGGAAACACCCCGCTGCACGAGGCCGTCATGAACGGACACCTTGAAGTGGCTCAGATCCTGATAGGCGAGGACTTGCAACCCATGTATTGGATGAACAAGGAAGGCAAAAGTCCGATGTCTGTGGCCGTCGAGAGTGGCAACTTGGAGGTTCTCAGGCTTCTGTTGGCCGTGCCACTTGAGCTATCACGGATCCAAGGGGTGTCGCCCGTCCACGCGGCTGTCTTACACGGCAAACTGGGTAAGTTTCGCTGGACTCATTTAGACACAAACTCGCGTTTAAATTCACATGTTATCCGACCAAATAATAATAATAACAATAATAATAATTAATTCACATGTTAGCATGTTGGTTTCATACCCGACTAACGTTTTACACTCGTATCTAATGGTTTTTTTCGTCCATAAAAGTTCTTAAAAATAAAGCCATTGTTAAAAATGATAAAGGGTATGATAAAAACACAATAGGGACACAAAAGTTGGGAAAATTAAACCCATTGCATTTATGTCATTTCAATATTAAATATTTTAATTGTACTAATTGAGTTCTATACATTTTGATGATTTAGTAATGTAGTTATTTCGACAAATTTTGACCGAATATTGATGTCATGGATAAATACAATTTTACGTGATGGCACTAAGGAGAACAAATTTTTTTTTTCTGTAAATCTTCCATTTTTTTTTTTGCACATTTGGGCTGAAAAGTTCACCACCCAACCATTATTGGCCCCAAGCGAGGGCTAGTGACCCCTCCCTTGGTCTGGGCAAAGGCGTTGTAGCTCTTGTTTGTGGCCGGTGAGGGGGTATCGTGGTCCTCATTAAACAACAAGCGAGGGTTGCAACCCCTCTTTGATCAAGGGGAGGTCCGCCTTTGCCGAGACCTCACTTATGGGGAAAAAGATTAGAAAGAAAAAAAAAGTAATAAGAAATTCAAATTATCTATATTATCATTAGTTGTGCCGTGTAGAATAGCAAAAATCAATGTTAATAACTTCTAGTTAAAATTAGCCGTATGAACTACATTAGCAAATAGTCAAAAAGTTTAGGATTCAGTTGGCACAATTAAAAGTTTTAAGGTGAAGTTGACACAAATGTAATAGATTTAAGAATTTTTTATAAATTTCGTGGGAAAGTTATCAAACATTTAAAAAAAAAAAAGGGTTAACTCAGTGATAAATTCCAGATATAATGTGAAGTGAAATTACCGAGATTGTCCGCAAATGTATTAAATGTAAAATCTGGTCATCGTCTATAAATATTCAGCACAGACACGTTAGATAGGCCTCTGTGTCGGCATCCAACACGTCTGACACGTAAACAACAATGGGGACATGCCTAGACATGCGAGTTGAGGCTCTTTGCATTAAAAAAAAATAAAATAATTTAAACAACACTTCAACTTAGCCAAATAACCGTGAGAAGCAAGCCTTCAAATCTCATCCTTTGAATCCTGAAGATTCATGACTTGTTATCTTCACTTGATAGCGGACGATGGACTCCTTCCCTCAACTTGTAAGCCTCCATGTCACATTTCTGGCATTTTAAAGAGACTTGTTATTCGTCTCTCTCCCTTAACTTTGATGTGAGACGCGTGAATCTCCTGTTTCTCTCTCCTTCTCCAGATCTTTCACTTTTGCTTTGACTTAAATGCCATCTCTGATTGCGTATTGTCATTTTTTCTATCCCAGCATGTTTGAGCCGGGGAGGTTCAAAGCCAAGGTACATTCTGGGGTTTAAATGTGATACTTTAATCTTTTGAATGAAAATTTTCTGGAGCACACAATGGAATGGTTATGCCTTTGCATTAGTTTTAGTTCTTTCTAAGTGCGTTTTCACAGCAGACCAGCTGGAAACCCTCGCACTTGCTTCATCTGAATAGCTTTTCTGTTGAAAGCTGGGATAAGGTCCATTCCAGCTTAGTGGAGTGGGTAATCTAGTTCGTTTGTGGTCTGTTGAAAGCAGACCACAAACGAACTAGAAGATGATGTTGACGTTTTATTTAGGTAAAGAAAGAACCTTCGCCGTCGTCATCAATTGCACGAACTCTAGTCATAGCCAAAATCTTCAACATCATCTTCTAGTTCTTCCTCAAGTTCATCGTAACCTTCCACATACTCTATCTCAGGGAATGGTGGTAGAGGAAATGAATTCGATTTCATGCATAGGAATAGTAACGCCTGCTCGTGCGTTTGTGGTCTTAGAAGACGTCTCATGTGTATCTTTCCCACTAAATTCTTACGTGTAATCTGTGAATGTAACTAGAGGTGTCAAAAATACTAGCGCCAAGCGGGTCGGTCCGGCCTGCAAATTTGCTTGAATTTTTGGGCATTTTCGAGTCTGGTTTGGTACTTGGGCAGGGTTGTTATGGGCCGGCCCGCAGCCCAACTTTTTTTAACACCCATTTTTTCTTTTTAATTTAATTTAATTTAATTTTTCTTATTATATTTTTTCATCCGATGAGTTTGCTAATTGATTTTGATTTCAAAAAAATATAAAAAAGGAAAGAAAAAAAGAATCCGCTCGGCCCGGCCCGGCCCGGCCCGTTGACACCCCTAAATGTACCAAGTCTAGGTGAGACTTTTTAATTTTTTTTGCCAGCCCTTCATCATTATTTGAGTGAACATAGGGCTGTCAAATAGGCTCGCACCGGACGGGCCGGCTCGGGCCGAATTTTTTTTTGCATTTTCTGGCTGTTTCGGGCCGGGTCTGCCCGGGCCGGCCAGACGCCAAATTTTTTAAATACCCTTTTTTATTTTAAATTTAATTTATTTTTATACTTTCTTTTTATATTTTTTTCATTTGATGAATTGTTAATTAATTTTGATTCAAAAAAATTTTAAAAAGAGAAAGAAAAACAATTCGGCCCGAATCCGGCCCGGCCCGAGCATGGTACTGCTCAGTTCGGGCTCGACCCGAGATCCGGCCCGACCCGGCCCATCGACACCCCCAAGTGAACAACTTCAATTCCATTTTATTTGCTCATGTTATTGCAACATTGTGAGCCGGTTAATCCATCAAGGCATAAAAGCTTCACATTACGTAGATATACACAGCTTGTACACGTATGGTCACCACTTAATAAAATCACGGCATCTCAGTTTGAAGCAAGCCGGCCATTTTTTAACCACGGCTCCCTTCCAGCCAGATGCTGTACAATACCACCTTTCTCCTCGCACGAGTTCCAAGCACGAAACCCGAAAAGCGTGGATGTTCAATTTCATTCCCGGAGTTCCAAGAAAGTGTTGTGCATGTTGATGGTTCTAGCCATGGTCATGTTCGGGCCCGCCTTGTGACGATTCAGGATCGGGCTGCGGGAGGTGGGGATCAAGACTCGACCCGCGAGTTCGTGTGGAGGATACCGTCATCGTTGATTATGTTGCCGAAGGGTTCCCGAGTGCCGCCCTCCAAACCGAGCCCAAGCATCAACTCATCGATATATCTTCATGGGTGTGATGAAGCCGGCATTTGCATCTTCCTCGTGCAAAAAGAAAGGAAGTTGTTTGATTATAGTTACAGATGCGCACAATTACAAATTTCATATAGAACACAAGTTATTAACGGTTATAATTAATCATTGTATACGTTGGAGAGTACGTACATAGTATTATACATGGTATAAGCCTATAAGGTGGTGATTGGCAATATTTTTTCCTTCGGATTCCATGCTTCGTGAATTGATTGATGATTATCGTAAGAGGTAAATCGGTCGAAGCATGAGAAAGCTTGTCTGAATACAACCTGACCGCTAAAATAAAATAAATAAATGGGTAAATTAAATCTTGCTATAGGTGCTTATAATGCACATCGCATAAATTTAGTTCATTTTGGGCGTTTAATGGACCAACTAACCTGAAGAACCGTTGATAATTTGTCGCATGATTTTGTAAACTTAGTATATGAGTCACATCACAAAAAGTTCTGTCTGTACTTCTCGTCTAATAAGTTTAAAATGAAAATGCTAAAATATTTATGCATTGAATTTTGGGACGCGTTCGTTTTCGTGGCAAACGAATTATTTAGAATTTTTTTAAAGAAAATTATCACTTGAATAATTTATGAAAATGAGCAAACGAAAAAATTTTCATTATCCGTGAAATTTTTTAGACATAAATTGTTAATGATATTTTTATTGGCTAATTAATCAAGCAATATAAATGATTTTTTTAAATAAATATTATTCAAGTCATTTATTTGCACAAAACAAATGGAAGCTTAGTAATTTAAAGTTCCCGCAGTACAATTATAAAGTTTATTTAATGATTGGAAGAATACGGATAAAAAAAACTTTGAAAAATACCATTATTAACAAGATTTGTCAAGATAGTTGAAAGATTCTAATCATCATTAATTATTTTTCTGAATAAATGAAGCAACCCCTTCCATCCTTACCAGATTAAGTGAATTTCTTAGTTAATTCAATATTTGAAATCCATTCAATCTAACGTTATCGAACAAGTTCAATTTTATTAAGTGCTGAATTTTGAGTTGTCAACACTCAATCAATGTTCCGAAGTTCCCCAAAATCAAAACATTCCGAGATTTGACAGACATATCAAAAGGGCGAAAATTGTAAAAAAAAAAAAGGTATTAAACTTATTTTATTTTTGCCGATTCAATTCTAAACTTTTTAATTTTGTCGATTTAGTCTTAAACATTTTGTATTTGTGCTGATTCAGTCCATCTGATCAATTTTGATTGGCCGGAGACGTGGAATTCGCCGACGCTGACGGTGCAATTTTACTAATATTTTAAAAATTTTAAATTATTTATTTATTTTTCTTTTCTTTGTTTGTTTTTTACTTTTACTGTTCATCTTCTTCAACCTTCCTCCTCCATCTTCCTTCACCACACTCTAACCTTTCGCGAGCAAGGACCTCGTTGTGTCAGCCTTAAAAAAATGTCCAATCTTTCTTCTTCTTTTTCCCCCATATATGGATTAATCATTTGGAAAGCAGGAGCATCGCTCGTGCCTTTCTCCCTTTTCCTGCTAAAACAAAACGAGATCTTCTCCGAAGGGAAGGAATTCACATGGTGGACACCTTGTTCTCGACCTTTCTGATGACGTCGTCCTCAACATCTTCTCCAAGCTCGGGGACGACCCCCGCCACTGGGCTTGCCTCGCCTGCATCTGCACCAAGTTCTGGTCCCTGATCCACAACTTATGCTAGAAAGCCAAGTGCTGCGCCACCATTCCCTTTGTTGTCGCTGACCTTGTCGACGTCAACTCTGTTGGATATATTGTTAATAAAATTCATGTGATATGTTCATATACAAGCCCAATAGGTGAAAGCATGATTATTTGGGTCCATATGGGCTGGAATTCAATAGCTTGCATATAATTCTAGGATTTCCTACTTTGGAGGTAACACTGTTGAGCGTTCCAAACTTGACGTATCTTGATGTAATACTTCAAGATTGTTGGAGGTTAGGGTTTGAAAGAATAGAAAATGTTTTGTCTGCTTGAAGCATATCCACTTGTGAACTTACTATTTCCAATCTCTAAGCACCATGATGCATCAAAATATTCATCCACAATTGGAGGAAAATCAGAGTAATATAGAGCATAATCTTTAGTACCTTTAAGGTATCCAATTAGCCTACTGAGGGCATTCCAATGCTCTTTATGAGGATTACTAGTGAAACTACTCATCATGCCAACTGTAAAGGCTATGTCGGGTCTAGTACAACTCATAGCATACATGAGACTACCAATCAGTTTCGAGTACTTTAATTGATCCACGTTGGTCCCTTCATTGGGACTCAGTCTTTTATTATAATCACATGGTGTCTCACTCAATTTATACTCATTGTATCCCCAAGTAGACAGTAGCTGCTCAATATAATAAGTCTGGCTAAGGGAGATGACTTGCATGTCAAAGCTTACTTTCATACTAAGAATGGTATTAACAATACCAAGATTTTTCATGTTAAATTCTTTAACTAAAGTAGATTTTGCGTCACTTACTACAGAATGATCGGAGCTAAGAATTAACATGTTATCAACATACAAGCAAATGATGACTATCTTATTTGACATAGAACGATGGTAAATGCATTTATCTGAGTAACTATACTGAAAGTCATAACTCTTTACCATTTTGTCAAACTTAAGATGCCACATCTTAAGTGCTTGTTTAAGACCATACAAATATTTGTTCAATTTACAGATTTTGTCCTCAAGGCCTTTCATGACATACCCTTCCGGTTGTTCCATGGAGATTTCCTCATTTAACTCTCCATTGAGGAAAGTTGTCTTTACATCCATTTGATGCACTACAAAGTGTTTAATAGATGTTAAAGCAAGAAGAATTCTTATAGTTGATAGATGACACACAGGTGAATAAATATCAAAATAATCTATTCCACTCTGTTGTTTATAGCCTTTAACTACTAAACGTGCTTTGTATTTGGCTATTGATCTATCGCTATTCAGTTTTTTCTTCAATACCCACTTACAACATATAGTTTTAGCCCCTTTTGATAAATTGACTAGCTGCCAAGTGTGGTTCTGCAGCAAATAGCTCATTTCATCATCTATGGTTTTGCCCACAGTAGAGATTCCCTAGATCTTATTGCTTCTTGATAGGAGAATGTATCATCCTCTAGTTGGTAAGTAACAAAGTTTTCACCATAACTTTTGGGAACTCTCTCTTGTAGATACTCTAATCGAAACTGGTTGAATAGCTAGTTGTGTGGAATTAGTGTCAGAAAGACTTGTTTCAAATTCTACAGGAGACTCTAAAATCATATTTGTAGATCCAAAAATATTCAAGCCATGATCTTTGAGAAACTTGTTCTCGAAGAATTCAACATCTCTAGATTCTATCATTGTGTTAGTTGATATATTCAAAAATCTATTTGTAGTACTATCTTCTGCACTACCTAGATATACACAAGTAATTGTTCTAGATCCCACCTCAGTTCTTTTAGGATATTGTATTCTAACATAAGCAACACAGCCCTAAGTCTTAAGAGTATCATATCTACAAGGACGCTTATGTCATATCTCATTAGGTGTCATAGACAACTTAGAGTGCAACAACCTGTTCAAGATATGATTAGCAGTTAAAACTACTTCTCCCTAGTAGAAGGAAGGCATGCCAGCTGTGAGTAGCATGGAATTTAACATTTCAGTTAGTGTTCTATTTTTTACGCTCGGCAACACCATTTGATTGGGGTGAGTAAGAAGCAGTGGTTTCAAGTATTATCACTTCTAAAGCACAAAATTCCTTAAACCTTGTCATTGTATATTCACCTCCTCTATCACTTCTAAACCTCTTAATTTTCAAGTTGAGTTGATTTTCTACTTGAAAATCTTAAACTTTTCAAAAACCTCATCTTTCGATTTCAACAAATAGACATGACAATATCTAGAAAAATCGTTTATGAATGTTATTAACTACTTCCGATCACCTCTAGTAACGTAATTTCTAAAATCACAAAGGTCAGAATGTATTAGCTCAAGAAGTTGTGTGCTTTTAGAAACCGACTTAAAAGGTTTTCTAGTAACCTTAACCTATGCACACACTTCACATTTGTCCAATTGAATAGAAGTATCCAATGGAATGTTGTGAGTTTTAGCAAGATGTTGCATTTTCATGTAATTCACATGTCCAAGTCTATTGTGTAACAATTTTGGATCAATCAAAGTAGAGCTCACATGGTTTATGCTATCAGTGTCTAAACTCAACCTATACATACTATTAATCATGAATGCACAACCGAAATAATATGAGTTAACAAATAAAGTTACTCTACCATTCATAGTTGAAAATGACATACGAGCTTTATCAAGTAAACTCATAGATATTAAATTCTTTTTAAGTAAATTTACTACTCTAACATGTTTCAGAATTAGTAATTTACTTGAAAAAAGCATCAAATTTGCAATTCCAGCATGAGTTATCTCTGTCTCACCACCATTGCAGTTTTCTACGGTGTCTTTCATTTATGTGACCTTAGTGAGTAAGTTCTTATCATTTGTAGCATGACAAGTAACGCCACTATCCAATCACTACTCAAAAGAGACACTAAACTTTCCATTCTTCATCATTCCAATGAAGGCTTGATGCTCAAACTCATCAACTAGCATATTAGCCTCATTTTGTGGTGTGTCATTCTTTGGCTTCTTTGGTAGCTTACACTCTGCTGCCTAGTAACCCCAATTTCCACAGTTATGACACTTGTCCTTCTTCTTTCTTTTGGAGATAGTCTTTTTGGCATATAACTGTGAAAATGATTCACCTTTTGGTAACTTGGACTTTTTATGAGGTTTATTGAAGTGTGAAACAAAGTTGGTAACTGACTTTTGTTGACCTACTTGTTCCAAGCTCTTCCTAGTAATATTTTGATCCTCAATGTGCTTCGATATTGGAAATAGTAACTCCATAAATGGATATGTATTCACTTTAGGTGGAGCTGCTATAACTTGGAAATCCAAAAGACAGACTTGTATTGCATTGTTGTCTATGGAATCAGAACTTTTTACTTTAGCCTTAGCCGGCAAAGAGGCAGAGTGGATAAAAAATTTGATTATGAATATTCCTTTGACTCGGTTAAAGATTAATTCTTTAAGCCCGTTATATGATAATCAAGCAGCTATCCAGGTCGTCAAGAATATTATCTTTAATTCAAAAAGAAGACATGTCAGACTGAGACATGCCTTGTTAAATTACCTGAGAAAACACGGAGTTATCAGCTTGATCGATGTAAAATCGAAGCATAACATGGCTGATGCTCTCACAAAAGGCTTGCCTAAAGATCGATTATTCAAAATAATGTGGGAAATGGGGGTAAAATACTATGTAGACAAGTCTTGATTATCATTTACTTACTTTCTTACAGTGTGTTTTGAATTATCAAATCTTCTTTTGTTGGCCAAAATGATAAGCACAGTTTATGTGTTTCATCGATGTTCATGGTTGCTGATGAATTTGAAAAAGGTAAGTTGTCTCATTCCAAACTTGATGAAGATAACTTTAACCTAATTCAAAGGTTCTATCTGGGAAGCTCGTGTCATTCCAAACTTGATGATACAATCCAACTAGGTTGGACTATTCTTTTGGTTAAATGACCCATTCCAAACTTGATGCGAGATTATTTGAATTTAAGAAATTAATAATTGTGACATTCCAAATTAGAACATAGAAATAGTTGGTTGCATTAGAAGCCTGTTGGTCTTATTCTTAATTGAAACTTGACACTATATGACTAGGTGATTGTAAGTGATTTGACTATTGGTCATATTATTTGAAACTAGACAATGGTCATTCTATTACGTATAAACTTAAGTTTACGACTCTTTGTAAATCAAACTATTTAGACTCTCTTCATAATTTATGAAATTGGCTTGATGCTTATGAACATTATATTATGATACTTTATGACATTAATATATGTTATTCTCTGCCTAATGTTAATGTTGTTAAGTTCTTTTAGTAGAACTAGACACTTTTAATAGATTATTCAAATGATTAAATTCATGATATTATGAAATTCATATTTGAAATTCTATTGGGGATGGCAAATATGAAGGAAAGCTTAATAAGCAGGATCTTGATCAGGATGACTTACTTGATGAATGAATATATTTATTATTTAAAGCGTGTGGGAACTTGACAGTTCACATTCTATTGCCCATTTTGATGGAGTCCATTTACTTGAGAGTTACGTTTTGATATCTCTATTTTGTGAATACTATTATGCTAGTTTCTTATATTTGTAAGGCATTGGACTATTTTGACTGGCCTACTTATACTTGACAGTTATGCATATGTTGATTGTGAACAAATTCATGATTAGGATGATTCATTTATTTGGATTACATATGATGATTGAGTTTAATATTTTACTACTAAAACTCTTTAACCAATCCGAGTTGATTGTCTTGAACTGAATGTGGATGATTCATATTTGCTTAAACATCACACTAATCACCGTATTGAATTGTGCTATAAGGTGAACATAGGAGGAGATTGTTGGATATATTATTAATATAATCCATATAATATATTCACATACAAGCTCAATATATGAAAGCGTAATTATTTAGGTCCATGTGGGCTGGAGCCCAGTAATTTGCATATAACTTTAGGGTTTCCTATGCTGTAGGTAAAACTGTTAAGCGTTCCAAACTTGATGTCTCTTGGTGTAATACTTCAAGCAGACAAAACCCTTTCTATTCTCTCAAACCCTAACCTCCAACAATCTCCTCCTCCTCCTCGCCCTCCGGCGACTAGTCATCCCTCCACAAGCTTGCCATCTGTTGCCCCAGCCTTCTCCACGCCGGTGTCTTCCTCGAGAACTCAGACTTCGGCCTTGAACGCGAGCTTGGCCACACCGGGGATTACTTGAGATTATATTGTCCCTAACCCGATTCTTCCTCAATGGTGGCGCCGGTGGCCGGTGAGGTCCCTACTAGCCATCTGGTGAAGGAAGATGGAGGACGAAGGTTGAAGAAGATGAATAGTAGAAGGAGAGAAAAAAAGAAAGAAAAGAAAAATAAATAAAGAATTAAAAAATTAGTAAAAATTGCCCTGTCAGCACCGGCGATGTCCACGTCAGCTCCGCCCAATCAAAATTGATCGGATGTACTGAATCAACACAAATATAAATGGTTTAAAACTAAATCGGCACAAAAAAAATATTTAGGACTGAATCGGCACAAATGCAAAATATTTAGGACTGAATCGGCAAAATTAAAAGGTTTATGAATGAATTGGCAAAAATAGAATAGGTTTAGGATTTTATGATAATTTTCCCTATCAAAAGGGGTTACCAAGGTCCAAAAATGTTTGCTTCATTTACATCTTCGTTATCTTAATATCGAACTGCACATGTATTGCAATTTAGGAAATACGACCACCTAAAACTCTTGTATACCTAATTGTATCTGTATAAGTTTGACCATCTCATCTACATGGAAACAGAGTGAAGAAAAGCAAAATCTTACTCAGAATAGAAGCAAACAGAGCAGGATAAAACATTGGAGGAAGAAACAAATTCTGCTCAGCGACTTGGTGCTGCATGACAACACTTCAATTTCTGAATTTCTCTGTTAGAAGTTAATCTAGCAGATAAATTCATTTGGTGAGATCGCTTTCGAAGTATAAAGACGTTTGGTAAAAAAATAGACTTCTAGTAAGATTTTTTACTTCTTGTTGGATTTTTGGCTAACTTTGAGAAGTAAAAAATCTTTACTTCTGGGCTCCAGAATCACTTTTTCGACAACACGGGTCACTGCCGTCCGCCACCGCCGGTAGCGGTCACAGGTCGCCACCGCCGGTAGTCGGTCGCAGCCGCAGCCAGTGGTAGCTGGTCGCCGCCGCAAATAATTTTGTTAATAATATTTCAAAAGTATGTCGAGGCAATCAAGTACATGTATGACGGTGCTACTACATGTGTGAAGGCTTGTAATGGCACATCAAGTTATTTTTCAATCACAGTAGGTTTATACTAAGGTTCTGCTTTGAGCCCTTACCTTTTTGCGCTGGTTATGGATGAGCTAACAAAAGATATTCAATATGAGGTGCCGTGGTATATGCTATTTACAGACGATATTGTGCTTATTGATGATACTAGGGCCGTGGTTAACGGTAAGTTAGAAGTATAGAGAAACACGTTAGAGTCTAAAGGATTTACGCTAAGTTGAAGTAAGACATAATACTTGGAGTGTGAGTTTGACAAAGCAGGAGGCGAGTATCAAGAAGTCGTAAATATGCTCGGACAGGAGGTACCCAAGAAATATACATTTAGATACCTGATATCAATTTTGCAAAAAAAAAAAGAGAGATTGATGAGGATGTAAGCCATCGAATCAGAGCAGGTTGGATGAAATGACGCAATGCATCGAGATTTTTGTGTGATCGCAAAATTTCTCTTAGGTTAAAAGAAAAATTTTATAGAGCAGCAGTCAGACTTGCCATGTTATACGGAGCTGAATGTTGGCCAGTACAAAGAAAAAATGAGCATAAAATGGGAGTAGAGGAAATGAGGATGTTAAGGTGGATGTGTGGTCATACAAGGATGGATAAGATAAGTAATGAAGAGATTCGACGAAAAGTTGAAGTATAATCGGTGGCTGAAAAGATAAGAGAGCATAGATTGAGATGGTTTGGGCATATCCTCCGAAGGCCCTTAGATGCACCGGTACGAGCAGAAGTTTGCTATCGAGAGCATAACACGAAAAAAGTCAGAGATCAACCGAAACTTACTTGGGGGAAAGTAATAAAACAAGATTTAATGGAGTGAGAAATAAATAGGCGTACTATTTGTTTTAGGAAGGAGTGGAGGAAGGCTATTAGTGTTGTGGAGGGGTAGTGTATAGATAGATAGATATATTTATTTATTTACTTATTTTTACACATTTATCTCTTTTCCCTCGCTTGATTCTACTTTTATTTTTATGATTCTTTGGGATTTATCAACCACCGATCCCAACTAGTTTGTGATAAAGGTGTTGTTGATGTTGATGTTATTTCAAAAATAAAAATTTTCAACCATTACCAAACGGATTTCTCTGATTAGAAGTTAATCTGAAGCAAACGTCGATTTTTTTGCCTTTGAGGAGAAGTAGAAAAAACAACTCCTGCTTGTGACGAGAAGCAGAGAAATCACCTTCTGGTCAAAAGTTGATTACTTTACGAAAAGTGTTGTCATGCGGCACCTTAGCGGGTGAATGACAACCATTTTGTTTCATAAATAGATTTTTTTTTCTGAAAAGAGTTTTTTCTATTTCTGAATGAGTTTTTGAGCAAAAAAATGCGTTTTATAACGACATAAAATTTCTAATCCAAGAACAGAAGTTCGTTTGATAATAGTTGAAAATTTTTATTTCTAGAAATTATTATTTACTATCTAAAAATTATGAAGTATTTCTTACTTTTTTATTCTGGCAACGGAGGTCACGGCGGTAGGAGGCAGCGGCGGGTAGAGGTTGCTGCTGGGGATGGCAATTGGGTGGTTGGCGATGGGCAGAAGTCGCTGATGGGTGGCGGCCGACGGTCGCGACTGCGGGCAATGGCCAGTGGAGGTGGACGGTGGGCGGAAGCGGCTGGCGGAGGTCGTTGGCTGGCAGCGGTGGTAATAATAAGTGTAGGTCGTCGACGGATAGTGGTCAGCAAGGGCAAGCGGAGGTCACCGGTGGGTGGCAGTCGACGGCGGGTGATCAAAGGCGGCGGGTACTTAAGTAAAAGTGGGTGTAGAAAATTTTTGTTTTTGTTTCTCCGAGATGTAGAAATTTTTTTATCTCATTTATTCTTCAAATCTATTTTTGAAATTATTTTTTATTTTAAAAAATAGAAAAATAAAATTGGAATGGTTATCATGCGCGTGATTAGTTGCCTCCAATACATGCCTCCTCATCCTAGGGTAGCTTCCGGCTACACTTCCCAGTTTGGATAAGTTTGTCACCGAGTTGCCGAAAAGCCTTGCATACACCATTTCACCGAATATACCAGCCATGGGGTAGATGATGTTCGTGTTTGTGCCGCTTAGTCTGAGCATGGGAGAAAACGGATGATGAAATAATTGAGCTTGTCCACCATAAGGTGTTGGTGTTACGAGAGGACTAGCGGCAGCATTAATCGGTCTTGGCATGCTGGACCCGCCAAGCAGACCAAGTGGTATACGGGGTACAACATTGCCCAGATCTTGATCCCCTCTTTCGGACAGTAGGCTAGTTTGGCCGCGGCCGTAGAGTGGAAGTAGAGTTGTGTAGGAAAAATCGGCTTTGCACGCGGGACATTGATGCTGTTGCTGCTCTTCTAGCTCTTTAGCAGAAGTATACTTAACTTTAAGCCATTTGTGGACGCAAGGCCAGCAGTACAGATGGCGGCAGAGTGACCACAGGATCTTGCAGAGTCTAGGCGAATATTGCACTCAAAATCACTGGATCGATTTCCTTCCAAGTCGGCTGCGCCAGCAAGTATTGATTTCTGGCTACCTGAGGGAGATTTGTTTACATCACTAGAGACATGCGCGACATCGTTGAGTACGGGGGTCTATTGGCATGTTGCTCCCACTAACTAACAGGAACCTTTTTCCCTTTCCTGCATCATGCCCAAGAAGACAAGCTTAGATTAGAAGTGGTTCGATAGCAGATAAAACATAAAAAGTAAACAAACTGCTTCATCCTCTCTTCCTTTCCAAGTGTGATGCTAATAACGATGTACGTCTTCAGTTTCCACATATGTTTGTTTATCCCCGCCACCTTCTGTTTTCCTCTTGCTTTATTCGAAGGTCAAGATGGTCGGAGGTAAGAGGGTTGGGTTACATTGTATTGAATTTCAAGTGCCAGATACAGAAGGTGAAAACATATTTTTTTTTAAGTATTAGCATTAATTTGAGTCGTGCAACATAAAATAACTAAGAAGACATCTACTCCCGATTACGGGCTTCCACATAAGATGGGTTGAATAGAGAGTAGTGGCACTACTTCTGTAAACAACTCAAAGTAATTAATGCTCGGCATTGTCAATTTACAGCTATAGATCCCCAAAACTCTTGCCGATCTGCTGGTAACATGTGATGCTACCGTCACGGGTTGAGGTTTTTCTGGCCAGATCAGTCGATCAATAGACCAAGAAGAATCCCGAGACTTCCTATGTCTTGGTCCTCTAGGGTTTGCCTAGAGTTTTTTTTACTAGTCTCTAGAATATTCCCAGAGACGGGAAAGGCGATAGTTGTCTTGTGTTCTGGAACCTTATTATTTATTGTCGGTGATTAGGTAGATGAGAGATGCACTTTTAGCCCTTGAATTGAATAGAGATCAACGGTTATAATCTGAGTATCTTTACTATATAAAGATATGCCCTCCTTCTCATTTGATCATCCACAAGAAGGAATAACAAAGCATTGCCCCAGAAGTGTGTCTCTCTAGAGATGTCTCCACATGTCTCCACACGGCCGAGCTGTTACCTTCCTTATAGGATGCCTTTTTCTATATCATGACTTGCGTCCTCCATTACCCTTTCAAGTTTGACTCACGTACTTTTGGCAAAATACTTGCCTGAATTAGCATTTCACCTACAATGAAATCATTTTTGTTACAATAGTACTTTGGTTCAATAAAATTCCCCATTATTAGCTCTTGATGATTAGCAAAAGTAAGACACATAGAGACGGAACACCGGCGTTGAAATCGACAACTAGAAAACTAACGATAAAATTCCCCATTATTAGCTCTCGATGATCAGCAAAAGTAACACAGACACACACAGAGACGGAACAACAGAATTGAAATCGGCAACTAGAAAACTAACCAAGCGGATGCTCCATCTTGGACAAGCTTTTGGCCATGTCAATTCCCCACAAACTGACCCAAAAACAACAAAAATCAAAAGCTCACATCGGAGTATCTCGATTTATAAGGTTTGACCATTGACGCGAAGCATCGAACCAATATCGCTCTGAGACACACGTCTAACGACTTCCATGTCCTTTCCATTCTGGTTAGATGTGCGACACCCACAACAGCAACTATCGAAATATACGTCTTTGTATGTTCCTTCAATCCCAATAGCATGTATCTGAAATAAACAAAGAGATCAACAAAACCATGTATTATACATGCTCTATGAGCGCACATCTCTTCCGCAGAACCTTAAAAAATAAAATAGAATACTCACGTGTGTCGTTCATGAATGAATGGCTCAATTACTTGAGGAAATTCCTCAAAAAGGCACTGCAAAGGTAGAAAACCAGAAATATCAACTCATGATTGCAATTTTGTTTAAATCTTACCATTTTTGTAGAAACATATTTAGAAACCAACTTTTAGCATTCACATGGTGTCAGTTTTTCAAGCATCCAGGTTATCTGTGGCAATTATAGATAAACCCATAAATAAAGTCCATAAACCATCACTCGATAGAAAAGAAGGAAAAGAAACCAATGCTTATCGATCGCAATCTCCAATCATGACCTTGCAGCCATACTTCTTTGCTTCTTCATAAGCAACATGACATTCACTTTCAGTATATTCAAGTATTTCTCTCCGCGCCTCGCATAATTTTAAAAAAGGTAACTGCAATCAAACAAGAACACTGAAGCTCGACATATTATGATGCATAAAAAGGAAATTGCACAACGCAAGAGCCACTTTCAATTAGCATGAATAACTGGGTTTTGACATAATTGATCACGCGTCTGATCTGTTACCATTGTGAGCGATTACATTTAATTATAATTAAGGCACAAAGATAAATCTACTTTTCAAAGTCTCGTTTCAATTTCTCTTCCTTTCTTCTTCCAAACGATGACAAAAATCATTTCAAAAAATAAAAAATAAAAAATCTAGAGCTCGAACTTTCATAAAACTTACCTCAGAATCATGTACCAACCCCAACCAAGTGGATGCGGCACTTTGCTTACCTCCAACTCGGTCGAGGTTGGCCCTCGGAACAGGTGAGGTAGACCACCCACCGGGGGAGTTCGTAGGGTAAGTCACCGATATCTTCCGCTCTGGCTCTCGTTCAAATCCTCATCCTCGGCTGGGTCGGGCTCGGGCTTGGACGGAGGAGAATAGTAGCCGGCTGTGAAAGTTCCGAGGTCGCGACCGAGCTTTTCTGGTAGCATAAGAAAAGGGGGAGAGAAGAGAGAGACAGCTAAGTGGAGTGGGCCGATTGGGCAAAGCTGAGGATTCACGAACCAGGTTAATGCGGGGTGAATGCCTGGGGACGGATCGAGCAAGAAATCCAGAAAGTGAGCTGTCACCTCGGATTACTCGATTCGCGCATAGCCTGACTTTGCTCAATCCACCCACTCCACTAAGCTGGCTGTCTCTATTTCGAACTGAAATCCAGAAATTGACAGCGTTTCCCACGCCTTCACCTCGCACCATTTGTGGGCGTCTGTTTGTTCTGCCCTGTTTTCTCGATGTCCGGCGAGAGATCTGGTGTCCGCTTGGTGGGCTTTTTGTGGCTCAGAGATTGCAAGCTGGATTGTTGGCTTTTTCTTCTCTCTCTCTTTTATTTTTTCGAGGACAATGGTTTCGTCTGTGTCTTCCTTGTCGTTATACGGGTGGCCAGTCGTTCTCATTCATTTTTAATAGTTCATCTGTTTTGGAGCTGGTTTTTAAGTCATCTTTGATCTGATCTAGGCGATCTTAGATGAGTTTCAGCGGCGTATTTTCAGCATTGTTGGAAATATAAAATTGATTTTTTGAATTTTTTTTTTTAAAAGAACAATAATTTGCGGCAATGACTTGGTCAAAGTTAGTGTCTAAGAAGAAGTAGTAAAGTTCTCATTTTCTCGTGCGGTGGAGAGAAGTGAACTTAAGACGACTTTATGGAAGTGGATGGATTCTTTTGGATTAGAAAGGGTGGCAACAGCTTGCGACACTTAGAAATTGCGGCAGCCTCTTTCACATTTTCACACAGTGGGCAACTAGGGGAGTCCACCATGGTGATTTTTTTTTTTTTCCTTTAAGTACATTAGAATTACTTTCTTGGTGGCCTTAGCATATAGAGAGATAGATAGAGAGGGTTTTTGTATCAAGAAGCTTATAGTTAAGCTTATTATTTTTTATTTTGTGTAAAACCTTAGTAAGGGCATATTTGAATAGAACTCTCATATTTGCATACTCGAATTCTATTCCGCGTTGAAACCACCAAATTTTTGCAACCTCTTTTAATTTCTACAATTGGTATCAGAGCTAGCTATGACATCCTCTAATTCCATTTAGTTGCAACTTCCAAAGTTTTTTTGTTTTGGACAAAAATTTTCAAAGTTGAACAGGAGGAATTTCAACAACTTTGTCCGTCTAGATGAAGGTTCTATTCAAATTGCAGGATTTGTGGAATCTGGTGGAGAGTGGCTACACCGAAGTAGCCCACGTCGAAGAATTCAATACTTTGGAAAAGGAGAAAAAGGATTCATTGGTCGAGTCTCGAAAGAAACATCAGAAATCATCATATGCGATCTTTTAAGACGTGGAAGAGAAGATAATTGAAAAAACAAATTGTGCATGGAGACGGCAAAAGCAACATGAGATATTCTACAGAAATGTTACAAAAGCGATGATCGCGTGAAGCGACTTCGACTTCAAACACGTCAAGGTGATTTTGAGTCTCTACGCATGAACGACTCTGAATCTATCTCATCATATTTTGATCATGTGCAAATCATCATTAACCAATTGAGAGTTAATGGTGAAGAAATCTAAACCGAATGAGTCGTAGAAAAAATCATGGAATTTTTTACTGAAAGATTTGACTATATGGTTGTGGCAATCGAAGAAGTACAAGATATATCAACTACCACGTTGGAGCAGTTGATGAGTTTATTATAATCGCATGAGCAAATAATGAATCAGAAGTCCGTTAGTTCATATCTGGAGCAAGCTTAGCAAAGCCGGGTCACTCATTAACTCGAGGAGGACATAACGATGTTCGAGGCCGTGGAGGTGGAAATTCCAATTCCAATGGAAGATATAAAACATGTGACAAATCAAATGTCAAGTGTTTAAAGTGCAACAAATTTAGATAATACAAATCCGAATGTCGAGCAAACATGGGGCACAAGTAGCTACAACATGTACATGTTGTTGATGCTAATGAAAACGTTGTGTTAGCATGCAAAATGAATGACTCGAGTACTAATGACGCTAATATCTGGTATCTCGATACCGTATACAACAATCACATGTGCGGACGAAAAAGCCTATTCTTGCAACTAGACGAAAAGGTTCATGGTGAAGTCAACTTTGGAAATAAATCAAAGATTCTCGTGATGAGAAAATGCAACATTGATATCAAATCAAGATATGTTATCTCTATATACTTTTTGATCGATTGTTATGCATGATAAAAGTTCACCGTCTATCATTCTTTAACCGCTTGAAACTTTTCAATCTATTGACAGGGGACTTGACATGTTATGAAGAACTTGAGATTGATTTTTTACTTTTAAGGTAGCTCTCTTAGACAATTTCCATAAGTGCATCTTCAACTTGTAGAAAAATGTTGAATAATTAGATGGTTCATTACTTTTTTACTCATTTGAAAAGTAGCGAGCCTGGCCAACGGGTCATTAGCAAGGATTCGACTCCAAATCAAGACTTCTAACTCTATGGGATTTGCTTGGACAACGTTGTGCATGAATTTAGATGACATAAATCTTTCTCAACAATAATTCACTCATCAAAACTCATCACTGAATAACTTCTAAAGCATCATGATGTTTCAGAAAAATATAGTTAATCTTAGCTGTGCGCTTTGCCTCTGTTTATCCAACTTTAAATCTGTAGTTCACCAAGTAGTGAATAAGATACAACAAAATCCTTAAATTTTTTTTTATCATATCTCATCTAGTCATATCTTGATTAGAAATCCGAACAACCAACGCAGTTCAAGAGTAAACCTTGATCAACTGTTCGACCAAAAAAAAAAATCAACTCGACCAATCCCTTTAGTGATCCTTCAAAATGTTAGTATGTAGTGCTCCCGCAATGAAATATCTTTCAACAAGTGTAATTCTTCGATTTTTAAGTGTATGAAAAGGGTTTGGGGATTCTAGACAAGAATGATCTGGATAAATTAGAAAATCAACGTATCAGATGAAATTATAAAAAGTAACTGAACCGGAGTTTAACTCGACATAAAGGTCTAGAAAGTACAATTAATGTTGATATCATAACGCGAAAACGCGAACGGATCTTCCAAAAACGTCAATACGAAATCACCAGAGAAATTACGAAGAATGATAATGTACACTAGATATTTACGTGGTTCGATATGAGATCGGTACCTACGTCTACGGAGAGAGACAGCAATATAATTCACTATAATCGGAGAGTCAAATTTACAATCGTTCAAGCACTCGAGTGTTTCCCGTTGCTGAAATTCTAACCGTAGCTCTGATACCAATTATTGAGATTATAATGCGAAAATGTGAATAGATACCAAATTGTTAAGATGTGATACGAAATCACCAAAGAAATTACGAAGAATGATAATAGACACCAAATATTTACATAATTTGATCCGAGATCGGTACCTATGTCCATGAAAAGAGACAGCAATTTAATCAGAGAGTCAGATTTATAATTATTCGTGTACTCGAGTGTTTCCCGCACCTAAATTAAACCCAAAGCAAACTCACAAGTAATATCTCACAATCTCTCACAGAATTCTTACTCAAAAATACTCACAGAGAAAATCGATACTTGTATTGTTTGCACTCGAAGCGGCTAAACCAATAACGACGTTACTCGTTCTCGTGCGTTCTCGTGCGGCACCAAGAAAACCGTGCCCTGTCTGTGCGGCTTCTTTGCTCGTCTTCTCGCGCTTCTGTTCTTCGTGCGTGTCATCGGCTGAAGAAATCCACCGTCGTGCAGCCCCTTAAGAAGCGCCCCGTATGTCTTTCTTTGTTTCTTCGTGCGGCTTTAGGAGTATGCTCACACAACCTTTTTATTCACCGGTGCGCTTTGGTTTATTCACACGGAAGGGACCACACCAATCAAACCCCTATCTTTTTGTATTTCCTCTTTTTCTTGTACGACTGCTAGAAGATCTTCTTTCTATGTTGACTGGCCAATCACATGGCAAAAGAAGAAATCCTCACAGTACTAGATAAAAGAGAATTATTTTGTGGGCAATAATAAATCTTGGATATTATCTCCAAGAATCAAACCTCCCCGTGAATAGTCATATCCAGCCTTCAAGAAAATAATTCTGATTCAAACTAGAAAGTCAATCCATAATTTCTTTTATTTATAATTGATTCGATTTAACAAATTAATTTATATACTTCAACGAATAGTCCAGTAAACAATTCAAACTCGAAACATAATCTGTGCAAACCTGTGTAATCAAACCTCGATAGAGTTTAAGCTATAGTATTATGTCGGAGTTTGACTCGAAAACAAGGTACCAAAGATAGAGGTACAAGCCAAAGTATAACTCGACGACAAGAATCATAAAGGGCGAAAGGACATGCGAATTGCTTCAAGGCTGTGCAAAAAATTGTTGGCTGTGTAAAAAATTGTTGGCTGTGTACCATGGTGGGGCGCGCTGGCTCGGTAAAGATTGCACAGTTCTGGCTCTCTAAGTCCCCCGGACGGCCTTCGAAAAGAGAGTGTTCAAAATCGTAATCTGAAGTAAAATCACAATGAGATAAATTTTAGGAAAGAGGAAAAAATACTGAACAGGCATCCAGAGAGAAGCTTTCAACAATTTACGGTTTGCTGGGACTGTTGGATACATTATAGATCCACTCACCGGAGACTATCCGTACTTGAGGCAAGATTTATTAGAATGTTGATGACTATGAGCCAAATAATTGTCACACGAATCATATCGTGACAAACTGTTAACATGTTAATCGTGTCATGTTAACCGATTAATTGTGCGGATGCTTGGGCTGATACTGGTTCTTTTTAGAATGATTTAGGTAAATAAACTCTCTTGGTGATCCAATTAAAATCGTAGCCGTGTGTGTCCACTGTTGAAGTTGTTATCCTACATCGATTGTGAATGGATAATGTAATCTAATTAAAATCGTAGCCGTGTGTCCACTGTTGAAGTTGTTGTCCTACATAAATTGCGAATAGATTATATATGCTATATATATTCTTCCTTTACCTATCCGTTTAAGCTTTTAGAATAGTTGGTAGTAATCCCACAAAATGTCACATAAAATTGATGTTCCAAACATATTCCTCAAAATAGGAAAAAAAAAATAAGCATCCTTAATCTTATTTGATATATAATTGACAATATTTTATTTTTAAGGAATTTTTAACCAGATCCTTAAAAATTGTCGCAGCAGGTCTCTATAGACTGAAATGAAACATCGGATTCCGTTTTCCTTCTCACTAATGGTAAGGTTCAAAGAAAGGGCAATCTGCGTTCTCGTCAAGCTAAATTATGGAGGAACTTCAGGAGCAGAAAAAGTTATGTCCGAACAAATACCTTTTGTTTTTGGGAGATGGTGGGGAGGCACAGCCCACATGATTTTGACAGGCCTCATTTGTTTGGCTCTCACAATAGATGCGTCACGTGAAAATAACATCAATGATCTTTGAATTTTGAATTTAATGAATGTGGTCCATGAAATTTTAAATTATTTAATATGATAATTAGACTTTTGATACAAGCTTAGTTTAGTTGCTAAATTATATGGCAATGCTCAATATTATCTCTAAACATGAGTTATTATTTACATTGTTATCCCAAGTGTTTTTGTACAAAGCCACGTGGGGGCGTGTCCAACCTCACTGTTATGTTCATTAGTAGCTAGCTATTCGCGGTAGTCGAATAGTGCGGTCGACGCGATCAATCTGCTAAGTATCTTGCTGTTACATGCGAGTCCAAGTAGAGTGAGCATTTCGGAGACCAATACTTATCATGGCAGCAGAGATAAGTTTGCAAGAGAGTTCTCTCTGGAGACACAGGCTGCAGAGATTCGAAAAAATGTTGACGCCAGAGTCCGTCTCAAGCAACGAGACGCCGACCCAGGAGCTACTTACTGCTGCGAAGAAAGGCGATCTTGATGGATTCATCGGAGTTGTAGAACGTTATTGTTCTGAGAGCAACCGACATCTGTGCCTGTGGGACATTCTGAGCCCCTCCCGAAAGTCGTTGCTCCATGTTGCCGCGCGAGGGAGACAAGATCATGAAAGCCATCGTCAACCACTTCCCTGACGAGCGCATGGTTCGGAAAAATTACAGGGGAGACACTGCGCTTCACTTGGCCGCCAGGGCCGGATTGAGCCCTGCTGCCCAAGTCCTCATCGGCCGAAAATAGATCGTCGGAGAGGGCGGCATGCGGCAGGCTCTCGCGCAAATGAGAAATGGCAGGGGAAACAAGCCGCTGCAGGAGGCCGTTATGAACTGCAACCCTGAAGTGATTCAGACCTTGATGTGTGAGGATTTGCAACCCATGTATTGGAAGAACAAGGAAGGTAAATGTCCTGTGTCTCTGGCCGTCGAGAGTGGCAGCTTGGAGGTTCTAAGGCTTTTGTTGGCAAAGCCACTTTGATCTGTCAAGGCGTGTCGCCCGTTCATGCTTTGCACGGCAAACTAGGTCACTTTACTCCTTTCACGATTCTCGACATCATCCCTTTGCACGATATTGAGTCGACACGTAATTAATTATGATTCGGCATAAACTGATTCATGCCGACATGCTCATCACTAGACGTGTCCATTCGAGAACATGTATCCGGAACCGATCCATTGACTGGCCCACGATTCCATTTTTTTCGAAACTGATCTGGAACCATTATATTAAAAAAAAGGAAGAAAAAGAAAGAGGGGTTCCTAGTGTTCCTTTTTCTTTTCTTTTCTTTTTTAAATATTCCGATTCCGAACCGATCCGAAATTAGGAACAGATCCCGGAACAGCCGGTTCTGAACCAGAGTCGGAGCCGACCCCTTAAGGTCCGGTTCCAGTTCCACCTTTTTGTGCAACTAGAAGACCGGTTCCACCGAACCAATCACCTCTACTCATGACCCAATAAAAATCGTGTCTTACGCGGTTGGCTTACTTAACCTGTACAAACACAAATGGACATGTTTTTGTCACACTATGACTCATATATAAATTGTTGGAGTTGGTGAATATTTCGGGATCCTTATTTCTCGTATTAGGTACGCCCACGTGAGCTTAAGGTAATTGAAGTATGAACCAACGACATGTGATTATTATATGCATGTAATTTCAAAAATTAGGGGCAATCGTCCACAAAATTACATACTGCTAATTTATATTGATACCTCAATAATACATGTCAAACCTTATATATATAATTGATAAATCATACTCCACATAACTATATGTGGTACTTGCAAATAAGCTTGTACATATATTTCGAGAAATTATATAGAAATACAAGAAAATATGCCCAAAATAACCCTAAAATATACACGTATTTGGACTTTCATTGGTACTTTCCATCTATAAATATATCAAACATGTAAAATAAATATACCACCTTTTAGAGCATGAGCATACGAACATGCCGGTACTTGGAGCACCTCCATCGAACATTGCACGCTCCCTCACGTGCCACCTGAAGCCTCGACGAGTGAGGCCAACACGCTGACACATGCGTGGCACGTGTTTTGCTTCGCAGCCGATTTTGAAACTGATCTGATCGCTACACTTAAACTGACTGGCGAATAGGGTCGAGGCGGTTCAGTCGAACCGGTCCAACCGAAGGGTCCTACGGTCAACTAATTGGGTCGAGTCAACGGTCAATAAATCGGGTCGGGTCGGGTCAATAGTTGAGATGACGTCAGCCTACACGTGCGTGCCTGGTCAGTGCGTATGAAGTGTGGCCGCCACGCCCCGATAGGTAGCAATGTGTGGCGGTGCGTCCGGCGATCGCCAGCAATGATCTTGACATGGTTTTACTCGTCTCGTTGAGCCCTTCCGAATATATAATTTTCTTTTGATTTCAACAAAAATAAAATTTCAAAAAATACCAAGAACACGATTCAGGCTCTGATACCACATGTAAGCTGCGATTTTAATCCTTATGCAGTAACCCAATCTCATCACGTTTAGATACATGAATAACATATTCATGAAGTTAACAAATTGACGCACTTTGTTTTGAATCAATCGTTCTTGATGCAAAATTGTAACGATCCGATACTCAAGAGTTTTTCTCCTATGAACTCCTTTTATCACTGGCTTCAATGAGACGGCCCCTCATATATCGCTTTTGATGATTCTTGACGTGAGGTTATATGGACATTAGGGTTTAGATAATGGACTTGAGCTCTATTTATAGATATTAAAACCTATGAGGTTTATCTCGGCCCACACTATCTAGCATCATAGTAGATTAAATAGGAAACTATAACTGTATATATCATTCTTTATTAAATTAATTAATATTTACAATAATAATTAATAAATCTCACAACCGAATATTAAAATAAAATATTTTAACGGGACATGCTGCGGAGACCGCGCATTTTGTGGATTTTGAAATTTTACGCGGCCCCCTCCTCCCCCAGCCCCACAATCCACACCCCCCCCCCCCCAACAAAAAAAAAAAAGCACTTCCTTGCCACTTGTCCACCTCTAAATGGTGTTCGTCAAAGTTGCGCGGGCACTCTCGGTGGACCCAATGTTTTCTCGACAGTCATGGTCAGGCATCGATACTTCTGTCTTGCAGAGGCCCCACTACATTACGGAAGGAGGACTCTTTCGCGTGTTCCATGGTTCATGGTTGCGTGTCCCATGGTTCAGGGTTGATCCATCAGTACGACGGAGAAAAGAGATCCACTCGAGAAACATGCGGTGTGAATTCTTCCAAAGAGCCTTGTATGGACTTGGTGAAACATTACGACCTAAACGCAGCCGAATGGACGATAATGACGGATCAGATTCAAATTTCTTCTTAAAATTACGACCTTCTCACATGAAATTGTCTTAATTTCTTTTTTTGGTCATTTATATGTGAAGTCTGTCTTATTTGAAAGATAACTAAAGAGCAATATATTTGTGGAATAGTATTAAAAAGGAGTCAAGAGATCCATTGGGTTTTACGTTCAATAAGACATTTTGCGTTGTATTATTCGAAACAATATTCTCAACAAGTGTCAATCAAAATTATGGACTGAAACTGAAAAATGAATTCCATTTTTTTTCTTTTTCATTTATTATGTTGAGGTTACAAGAGATGACAGCTTGCATTTTCAATCAAGCAAAATCACCGACAATCAACCTATCAAAGTCACAAAAAGTCATATTATGTGGATCCTTATCTCATAATTGGTCGTCCAATCCTTCCCATGCCCTTTGAGGAATCTCATTTTATGTACTCAAACTCGTTGAGTTAGTAATGCAAATTGTATTTTCTGAAAAAAAGAAGAAGGTCACAATAGTCATTGCCCAAAACAAATAGCATCCGCTTTTGGGGCAAATCAGTGCGATGTTTCCCGTTATTACAGTATAAGTCCAAAGGAGAGCATTCCCTAGACCAATAGATCATGGCAGTAGAGATAAGTATGCCGGAGAGCGCTATCGGGAGAGAGAGGCTGCAGAGATTGGAAGCGTTATTGACGCAAGACTCCGTCCCATGCGACGAGAGGACGGCCCAGGAGCTACTCGTCGCGGCGGAACGAGGCGATTTTGATAAGTTCATTGGAGTCGTGGAATGTTATTGCTCCGAAGGCGACCGGCGTCTGTGTCTGTGGGTCATTCTGAACCCCTCCCGGAATTCGTTGCTCCATGTCGCCGCAGGCCTCGAGAGAGACGAGATCGTGAGAGCCATCGTCAGCCACTTTCCCGACCAGCTCCTGGCCAGGGAAAATTGCAAGGGAGACACCGCGCTTCACCTGGCCGCCAGGGCCGGAAGGGCCCCCGCGGCCCTTGTCCTCATCGGCCGAGCATCGAACGCCGGCGGGGGCGAGGTGCGTCGGGGTCTCGTGCAAGTGAGGAATGCCAGGGGAAACACCCCGCTGCACGAGGCCGTCATGAACGGACACCTTGAAGTGGCTCAGATCCTGATAGGCGAGGACTTGCAACCCATGTATTGGATGAACAAGGAAGGCAAAAGTCCGATGTCTGTGGCCGTCGAGAGTGGCAACTTGGAGGTTCTCAGGCTTCTGTTGGCCGTGCCGCTTGAGCTATCACGGATCCAAGGGGTGTCGCCCGTCCACGCGGCTGTCTTACACGGCAAACTGGGTAAGTTTCGCTGGACTCATTTAGACACAAACTCGCGTTTAAATTCACATGTTATCCGACCAAATAATAATAATAATAATTATTATTAATTAATTAATTCACATGTTAGCATGTTGGTTTCATACCCGACTAACATTTTACACTCGTATCTAATGGTTTTTTTCATCCATAAAAGTTCTTAAAAATAAAGCCATTGTTAAAAATGATAAAGGGTATGATAAAAACACAATAGGGACACAAAAGTTGGGAAAAGTAAACCTATTCCATTTATGTCATTTTAATATTAAATATTTTAATTGTACTAATTGAGTTCTATACATTTTGATGATTTAGTAATGTAGTTATTTCGACAAATTTTGATCGAATATTGCTGTCAAGGATAAATACAATTTTACGTGATGGCACTAAGGAGAACAATTTTTTTTCTGCAAATCTTCCATTTTTTTTGTACACATTTGGGCTGAAAAGTTCACCACCCAACCATTATTGGCCCCAAGCCAGGGCTAGTGACCCCTCCCTTGGTCTGGGCAAAGGCGTTGCAGCCCTTGTTTGTGGCCGGTGAGGGGGTATCGTGGTCTTCATTAAACAACAAGCGGCGGTTGCAAGCCCTCTTTGATCAAGGAGAGGTCCGCCTTTGCCCATACCTCACTTATGGGGAAAAAGATTGGAAAGAAAAAAAAAGTAATAAGAAATTCAAATTATCCATATTATCATCAGTTGTGTCGCGTAGAATGGTCAAAATCAATGTTAATAACTTTTAGTTAAAATTAGCCGTATGAACTACATTAGCAAATAGTCAAAAAGTTTAGGATTCAATTGGCACAATTAAAAGTTTTAAGGTGAAGTTGACACAAATGTAATAGATTTAAGAATTTTTTATAAATTTCGTGGGAAAGTTATCAAACATTTAAAAAAAAAAAGGGTTAACTCAGTGATAAATTCCAGATATAATGTGAAGTGAAATTACCGAGATTGTCCGCAAATGTATTAAATGTAAAATCTGGTCATCGTCTATAAATATTCAGCACAGACACGTTAGATAGACCTCTGTGTCGGCATCCAACACGTCTGACACGTAAACAACAATGGGGACATGCCTTGAGGCCCTTTGCATTAAAAAAAAAAAATTTAAACAACACTTCAACTTAACCAAATAACCGTGAGAAGCAAGCCTTCAAATCTCATCCTTTGAATCCTGAAGATTCATTACTTGTTATCTTCACTTGGTAGCGGACGATGGACTCCTTCCCTCAACTTGTAAGCCTCCATGTCACATTTCTGGCATTTTAAAGAGACTTGTTATTCGTCTCTCTCCCTTAACTTTGATGTGAGACAACGTGAATCTCCTGTTTCTCTCTCCTTCTCCTGATCTTTCACTTTTGCTTTGACTTAAATGCCATCTTTGATTGCGTATTGTCATTTTTTCTATCCCAGCATGTTTGAGCCGGGGAGGTTCAAAGCCAAGGTACATTCTGGGGTTTAAATGTGATACTTTAATCTTTTGAATGAAAAATTTCTGGAGCACACAGTGGAATGGTTATGCCTTTGCATTAGTTTTAGTTCTTTGTAAGTGCGTTTTCACATCAGACCAGCTGGAAATCCTCGCACTTGCTTCATCTGAATAGCTTTTCTGTTGAAAGCTGGGATAAGGTCCATATGCTTCAGCAATATTATGCATGTCTGATCACTTGTGTTAATTTAGACAAAAAATAAATAAATAAAAATGTCTGATCTCTTTTATGGAGTGTGCCCCTTCTCTATCGCTAAATAGTAATTTCAGGTACAAATCAATCACACAAGGCATAGTGCACAGTCAAAGAGAAAGAATGAAAAGTATAGTCATCTCAGAGCGCATGGGAAGTCTTCAACTCGTGGATTGTCTGAAGACTCTGAACTCCCTGAAAATCCTCATACTTCGTGTAAACATTTCTACTTATTGCAATCAGTCCTCCTGGAACTCGACTCTTACTTTGTCCACAATAAAACTAACAAGAAAGTCTCTATGCCATTTTGCAGCTAATTCAAGACTTCTAATTTGCGACCTTACTACTGTCATTTTAACATTAATTCATCCCCCTCCAGCTGTTAACCACAAGTTATTATGTTGAGGATGTTTAGATATATTCTAAAGATATCTAGGATAATTTACAGGGAAAAATTTTCACAAAAAAAAAAACTAAAAGTTGGAAAAAAGGATATACAAGCGAGAGAGCTGCACTCCTGCCTATGGTTAACCGCCCCAATTTTGATGGGGCAGCGGCGATGGCCGTTGGGATTGCTGATGCCTCGGCAAGGGGTGCGACCATCTGAAGTCCTGTACTGCGTCGTCTGCTCTCTTCCCCTCGAGTACTGCGAATTCGGCCCCGGTTTTGAGAATGCAAGCCCTAGCTCCTCAAGAACGCCCCGATTTTTACCCATATCTTCTCAAAGGTGGAATTTTTGCTGCTCCTAACTATGATTACCCTTTTTCTTTCGTTTTAGAGATAGAGTTGTGTTTTGTGATCTGGATTTTGGGGTCATGGGTTTTCGGGACTGTTTGCTTCCTTCGTCTGGGTTCGTCGGCCAACGTCGCCACTCCACTGGCGTTGGGGCGGTATGGCCGTCAGGTCCCGACCCTTTCGGCCCCGGTTTCGAGAAATGTAAGCCCTGGCTTTACCCAGATCTTCTCAAAGGTGGAGTTTTTGTTTGCTACTCCCAGTTGTGATTGCCGCTTTTCTTTACTTCTGTTTTAGAGATTGAGTTGTGTTTATAATCTTAGGTTTTGGGGTCGCGGCCGCTGCCCCCACCGGCTTTCGGGCAACGGGCACAAGCGGGACGGCAGCCCTTTTGCTTGTACATCCTCTTTTCTCGACACTTTTAATTTTGTTTTAATTTTTGAAAAACAACATCAACATCAACAACAACTTTATTCCAAACTAGTTGGGGTCGGCGGGTAATTTTTGAAAAAAAAAACAAAAAACAAAGAAGAAATTTAAAATAATGATTAAAATGACTCTAGCCAATGGGTGAGTTAGGCCTTTTTTTTAAGGCTCATATAGCCAATTTGCATATTTATTTGAAATAATATTCACTTAGAGCCCTTATTTAAGATAACGAGGATATATCAGACATATATTTGAGAAAAAAAGGTCACTTGGGAGGCTTTTTTTCAAATTAGTATTTTAAAAAATTACCAAAATAGAATTTAAAAAATATTTACCGAATTAGTACCCAATGGGCAATTGAGCCGCCGATTGGGGTCCAATCAGTCGCTAGGCCTAGCTTTCGTTTGGCATCCCAATCGGCTGGACCCAATCGGTGGCCCAGCGGCCGATTGGATGCCAAACGGAAGCTGGGCCACCAATTGGGGCCCAACAGTTGATTGGGAAGCCAATCGGGGCCCCAACAGTTGATTGGGATGCCAAAACGAAGCTGGGGCCTCCAATTGGGTAGTAATTTGCCCAAACCTTATTTTTTAAAAATTTCACATTTTTTTGGTTAAAAAATTATTAAGATAATAAATACTTATTAACTATTATATTTATGTAATTATTAAAATCCGTAAAACGATTAAGATTATTATGATATATGAAAAATGATGCACTTAAGGATATTTTTTACAAAGCAATTCTTAAGTAAAGCCAAAACAAATCAGTGATGGTGACACATCAAAAGAATCGTTGGATATTTTCTTTTTTTATTGGGGCAAGGTGGCTTGCACCCAATTTTTATTTTTTTGTTATTTATCTCATCATAAATAGAAGGAAAAATGATTTGATTTGTTTTGGCTTTACTTAAGAATTTCTTCATAAAAAATAGCCCTAAGTGCATCACATTTCATATATCTTAATTATATTATGAATTTAAATAATTACATAAATACAATAATTAAGAAGTATTTATTTATCTTAATAATTTTTTAACCAAAAAAATACGAATTTTTTAAAAAATAATAAGGTTTGGGAAAATTTCTACCTAATCGGTAGCCAGGCCGCCGATTAGGGTCCAATCGGTGGCCCAGCTACCGATTGGGTTCTAATTTGGAAAATATTTTTTAATTCTATTTTGATAATTTTTTTAAATACTGTTTTTTTTAAAAAGGCCCACACTTGGGGCCCTTTATTTGAAGCTTTCTAATTTGTATGATTTTGCATATGTATCTCATTTGATATTGCATATACTTGATTGATCTTTTTTTTATTATATTTGATGTGTCTGCTTATCTTACTACCTTAGATAGTTATGTAATAAAGTCTATAAACAAGCTGATATTATTTTATTATCATCTATTGAATCATATAGATTTTCTCCAATTCTTAGTTTCAATTATTTCCATAAGCTCTCCTTTTCATATCAAATTAATTTGATTGAAATAATCATAATCTTGTTCAAATCTCTTTTTTTCTTTTTCCATATATATATATGTATGTATATATATAAATTTCAGTTCTCTCTCATGTCTTTTACTTGTCGATCCTCAATCCTCTCCCTTTTCACCCATGCTCTCTATAAAAAAAGAAAGAAACCCAAGCCCTCTCAACTTTCTTGTCTCGTCTTGCTCTCAGTTGTCGAGGATCTATCAATGATCGGTGGGATTGTGACGGTGTCACTCCTCATTCCTTCGTCCCCACGCACTGGCCCCTTTTCTCCATTGTAAATCGTGTGACGCTTTGGAAATTCAATTTCAGTAAAATGTCTGAATTCAATAAAATAGATCAATATTGAATTTCACTCTGTGAAATATTTTGAATCATAAGGATGCAAGTGACAATAATTAGACAATTCTGAAGCATTGGTTAATTAGATTAAATTTTCAAAAATCTCAGTCGCCGTGATTTAGGATTGAAATTCTCACACCTGAACCTAACCCTGACCTAGCCCGGCCCATGAAAAGATCAAAATTACACTTCGTCCAATATACCAAATTTCGTTTAGTCTTGAAAAGCCAAATGACCAAAGTGCCTCTCAATTATTCATTATAGAACAAAACTTTTGAAATAGAGTTGACTAGTGGGCCCAATCTTCGGTCAAATCTCACCGACTAATCAACTCTCACCTGTCCCACTCACTTTCTCTCTCTTCTATCTTCTATCTTCTCTCTCTCTCTCTTGTGGGTGTCTCTCTCCCTCTGTTGAAGAAGAATGCCCCCCTCACAATTACTTCTTCCTTACTGAACACCCTCCATCCTCCCCCTCTTCGGTTCATGTGACCCCCAGCTTCCTCCGTCCGTCGTCGACGACTACCATCACCACTTTGCCGTCGCGAGTCGCCGGCAAGGCCGGACCAGCTCCCATGAGGCAACACCCTGCCTTGCTCGCTGCCTCTGCTCCTTGTTCGGTGTTCTCCATGCCAATCTACGACACCACCCTCCGACGCTTCTCTCGACCGCCATCCACCTCCTCACCGTCCTTCTTCCGACCACCAGGCCCCCATTTAGGTTAGTGTTAGCCACCGTGAGCTACCTCGGAGCCGCGAGACAGCTCGAGAGGTTGTCGTGCCTTGTTTTGGCACCGAAGCCTTTCAGCCGCAAATCCACAGTCTCCAGCCCAGCTTTGCCGCTCACCGACCATCCCTGTTACCACCCTCAATCCCTCCATCGTCCCTCAAAGCTCATGAAAGTCTATCGCCGTTGGTGGAGCTCGATTCAAGCCTCAGAACCACCTCCTCTATTCTGACCATAGCCTTGCCCTACTCGCACTCGAATTTGCTCAACTTGTCACCACCGCCTGTGGCCATTGTCAACCGCTGGCATCGCCACCTGAGGCCACCCCCAAACGAGCACCATCACCCAAAACCACCTCGGAGCCGTTGCCCTTCCCCATTGGTCCCGAACAACTTTGAAACCTCCTGACTACTCTGTTTTGCACTTGGGTGCCCTATTTTGGTCGGCGCCGTTGCTGGTCATGGTTGTTCCAACCACTTGGTACCACCAGCCGCCATCCTCGAGGCCCATGCCACCGTTCTGGAGTGTTGTGCCCTTGTTGGACTACTTTGACTGAGCTTGGAACCTCAAGAACCCGAGTTAGTTGTGAGTTTCATGGATCACCGCCGTCATCACCGAGGATCGTCGCCTTTCGTGTCGTCGCTGATGCGACTACTTGAGCTAGTTAATTAGCGAGTTGACCCTAATCATTAGTTAGGACGCTAATTGCGCCTAGAATTAGTTGGTTAGTTGATGGGATAATCACGCATACTTGATTATGGTCAATTAGTTAAAAACCCTGCTAGGTTAAATGGCCATAATTGACTGAGTTAGTCTGGATAATTAGACTGTCTGTGGCTAATTGTTGCTAGTTGGAATTGATTGACTGATCACAAGCGAACGATAGATTAGAGATGAGCGAGCGATTGATGATTTTGTTAGATCAAATTGGTTTGACTAATAAAGGACTATATCGAGCCTTATGTTGCTTAATCGGATTTGAGTGTTCGTAATTGGTTCGTTGGCCTTTATTGGGTCGATCGCCTCTTCAGATAGCTTAATTGATTGACTGGAATATCTGTTGGATGTTGATCATTGTTTGGGGGTTAATCGCCCTATGTGTGATTGTGACGACTAGTAGATAGTCTGCATATGAATATGACCGAGTGCGAAATCAAAAGACATATTTTAACATGAATTGGTCTTGGACTGAGACTTTGAGCACGTCTATGTGAGCATCCGGCTTAAATCAAAGAGAATAAAACTGATTGATTGGGTTTTCTTGGGAAGTTCATACTGTACCAATTATACGGAACCACACAACTTGCTAGAAGTATGACAATTTTTGCCCAATGCCAGCTAGTACGGATACATGGATTGTCGGATGCCGGCCGTAACTTGTGAAGGACCGACGCTCCATATAGGAATGTCTACTCGTCGTGCCGTGCAATAGATGCATTAGATATATCGCTTGTAGTAGCCACTGCCGAGGGGAAAAGAGCGTAGCTTGGTTCATCCGGATGAGTATGATCTGATACTACTTGTGAGAGTCAATTACGTCAATCACGTGGATCCTTTCATAAATTTCTGCCAATGGCGTGGTTCATCGTTAATAAATGGATTCGTGTGGTGTCCTGTGCATACTTGTGGATGCGATGCTGTCTTTGAGTGACTGACTGATATAACTGCTGAATCGAGTCAAACATTGCATTATATGTGACTAACAGCTGGTAAGTATGCATGTGGATGATTATCATATCGTGACTATACTTGGGTGTTACGTATGGATATATGAATTTGTGATCCTTATGATTAGGATGTTCTAGGCGAACAGTGTCCTAACCAAGTTTAGATTTACTGAGATTTATTCTCACCCCATTGTGGGATAAGATTTTTAGGTCCCAAGTGACAAAGCCTCGTGGATGTCAATGCTTGGCTGTTGGAGTAGTCTTTTGAAGTAGATGGGAGTTTAACCTCACCCGACCGTATTCCCTTTTGAGGTCCTAGAGAGCTGTCTCGAAGTGTGGGATTGTACTTTACTATCGTTAGCTCTGTAGGGTTAAAACTCATATGCTTTGATTAGTGTTATGTAATCGTTTTGTTGTGAATGACTGTTGTGGCTTCTTACTTTTCTATCTAATGTTGATTTGTTATCAAGATGTTAAAAAGTTTTGGCATGCGTCATTAAGTGATAGGTCGATAGTGTGCTTGAAAAGCTATCTCTATGACCTTGTCGCGATTTCGCTACGGATGTTGCGGGCCCGAGAGTCGGGTCATGACAAATCGTGCCCTAAAGTGGAACATCTTGCGCACTCTCCTTGTAAGTGCCGAAGATCTATCGACGATTGTTGGGATTGCAATGGTGTTGCTCCTACATTCCTTCATGCCCACGCACTGGCTCCTTTCTCCATCATCGGTTGCGCCCAAAAGTGGTAGCTCTCATGCACTCTCCTCATTAGTGCGCCTATCTCCTCTCTCCATGTCCCCATTTTGTCGCAAGTCTTTGCTTGTGCATTACTCGTAGATCCCTCTGTTCCTAATTCTTGTTCAAGCTGTGTGCAATTATGTCTGAATTAGTTGCCAGTATATACGGAAACATTAGGAGGTCAAAAACATTAAGTCTTGGTAGCTCTTAGGAACAGAGTGTCCAATAATTGAAAACATTATTCACTATTTGTCCAGGAATTGAAAACACTCTGTTTAGGAACTTGTTGATTCCATGGATCCACTTGGGACTGAACTAGACCAAAGTGTCCAATAATGAGTAGAGGGTTCCTCCTTCCCATTTTGTGGAACCGACACTTAATGGACAGTTCCCCACTAGAAGATATAACCCTTAATGGGTGCCTTTAAACTTGTTATTTTCTATTATAAATTATTCTAATAGTATAATGACTTGATTTAATATTTTGATTAAGCTATAGAGGAGTAAGATTTATAAATACAAGATTTATTCAAATCCCATTGACAAGTGATGTAGGATTCCTTTGATACCCCTCATGTGCAAACTAGAGTGGATGAAGGGGACGAACATGTGATTTTAATCTAACTTGGTAAAATAATGCAAAAATAAGAATTTCAACTTTGATAGGAGCGAATGAGTGGAACTTGTGCATGCTTCTACCAGACAGTAATAGATGCAAGTAAAAGAGGAGAAACAATGCACAACAGTATATAGTGATTCGACTTTTCGTAAGCCTAAGTCCACTTTCCTACACTAATAGTTTATTGGTTGGATTCCACTGAATAATCGGCGACTTAATCATACGCGCTTCAACAGAAGCGAGTGCTACCTCTACTAAGCCTACCTCACTTTACACACTCAAATTCTATATTACACCTCTGATAAGATTTCAAGTAAATGCTCATGTAGACAATTTAAAAAAGTATAGCTCTCTTGAATAAGGCGGATGATCTCTTGATCTCTTCTATTTCTTTTCGAATTTTGTGCTCCTTATATACTTCTTGTCTCCAAGCTTTCCTCTGGATAGAATCATACCGAGAATCAATCTCCAAAACTAGCCATTGTTTGATTGATATAGAAAGATCACGTGACCTTTGAAGTAGAAAGGACCAAAGAATTAGGAGGATCTGCTCGCCCATACAATTAAATCATATAATTCTTAAATCATGCTTCTGACAAAGGAAATTATCTACGATGTGATTGCCAATCAAACAAGAGTCCTTATATAGAAAGTTATGGGAATATCTTTGTGATTATTGGACAATCAATTTAACATAGAAATGCAATCCTAACTAGCTAATTGATCGTTAGTGAAGAAAATTCAATCCGCTAAAATAAGCAAGAATAATATTGAATAATCAATGAGGATTAAATAAAGATCAAAATGCATCTTGTCATAAGAATCTCGTATGAGATTGTATTTGCCACGAATCTTGCTAAAAGCGTCAAGTATTGACACCTGATTTTCGATTAGTTTTTTCAGCTCATTTTTAGAAAATTCATTAAAAAAATCATAAAAAGTTGAAAAATTATAAAATCAACTTTGGAGTCATTGGTCAAGCCCAAGGAACCATTTTTGACCAAAAAATAATTTTTCATATTTTTTTTCCATATTTTTTGGTATTTTTGGAAAATGGGAAAATACATAAAAATCAAGACAAATAGCATTTGAGGTCACAAAAAAATGAAAAAATGGTCAATATTTTTATTTTAATTTTCTTGTCTTCTTGACTTCATAAAAAGTTCAAATTCAAGTTCAATTTTATGTGTTCCTTTGTTACACATATAATGAATTTGGTAAAAAAACATGTCAATTGAGTCTTTTAATTTGTAATTTTTGGCATTTTGAGAGTCTTGTCGTTCAATTTGATTATATTTCATTGTAATTTAGTTCAATTATTTGCGCTAATTACTCAATTTCATGAATTGATCAAAATTGCATGCTTAATTACAATTTAGTCGTTAAATTTGGGCACAATTGAAATTACTTTTAATTCAAGGATTTTAATCACAAATTGAAAACACTACCCAATGTTTTTCACCATTTTGAATCGATTGGCATGGGTGATTTGATCCAATTTGACCGTTTGAGCCCTCAATTTCACAATTTCTCGAATTGCAATTAAGGACAAATTTGGAGTTTTATATAAATTGACATGAATTTTTGGGCAAAGCTACATTTTAAGACAAAATTTGTGTCCTAAGTTCGATTTTGAGGCTTAATTGTGAAAATTCACCACAAATTTTGATCAATTTTGGGAAAAAATTGAACTGGTTCTCACCGGTCGGACCGGTCGAACCAGTCTAAACAATGCATCGTCTTCCCCACAATCGCACCATTTTCAAATAATTGCAGGCCGAATTGCAACGAGGAAATTGAGGGCCAATCTGGACATAATTGAAAAGATTATGGAGGGCGTTTGCTTCTTCACTTTAGGACAAGTCGATTGTGACCAATCTCGTCGCCAATGATCGCCGGAGACGAACGGAATTGACTTGTCAAGGTCGCAGACCAGCAAAAGTCAACTTTTTAGAATACATACCAAATCCATGCCAAATTCGCGTGAAATAAAGAATGTCGGAGAACCAAATGGAGCCAGACAGAAACCCAACTGATTCCGACATCGTCTGATGATCGAAGAGCACGTGAGATCACGTGAGGGGGTCTGAATCGATACCCTTCGTTCGCAACAAAAATTTTCAAAAGGAAGATATAGCCTTGAAAGCCTTTGGGAAAAGAAGAGGAAGCTCATTTTGTTTATGGAGATTAACGTAATGGAGAGAGAGAGAGAGAGAGCTCTCCAATCCCCATTGTCGAGAGCTTGAGTGTGAATTGGTACGGCGCTGGTCAGGCCATTCTAGGCTAGACCGAAGCCAAAGATCGTCACTAGGAGTTCGCCCGCATGAAGCGATTGCGACCAACGGCGACGCCTATAACGCCGAAAAACATCAAACCTCACATTCAAACCCCTTCGCCATCGCCGATTCAGTCGAAACTTGTCTAGGTTATTCTAGACCATACCAGGTCAATCTGACCTGCAGGTAATTGTTCTGAACTCGTATAGATGCGATTGTGCGAAGGAACTAGCTCAATATGCTCTCTGTTACTTGATTAGGGTAGCCATGGCCGGGCTCGTTAAAGGTTTGATTAGCTTAGTTTCTGAAGATAATCATGCCTGATTTTGAGATATGTTACGTGCGACGTTGATACGAGTTGAATCTTGCTGGTTTTGTTCGATTACGCTGAGATATCACCGTTAGATCGTCGCTGGAAACTCTCGGCTGTCCATTGCAGCAGTAGAACACTCGAGGAAGAAGACGATGGCATGGCGGTCAATCGGTCAGATATGCTGACGTAGCGCTGACGTGGCATGCCACGTGGCAGCTACGTTGCCACGTCAGCTGAGCCGTTAGAGTCTGGTATGAGTCTGTCAGGCGATCTAACAGTCTAGGTTTGGCCATGTGTGGGCTTCGTGACCATTGGATCAGTTTCAAAATTTCAAATTAATGAAAAATTAATTTTCTGAAATAAAGAATAATTCGGTAGTACAGATGGTCGAGAATTAGTCAAGTCGTTTGATCGTGGCAATAGATCTAAGTAATCAGATCTAGCGGCTGAGGGATAGTCGGCTTTTGATCTGAGCCGTAGATTTCCATTAATAGATACAGTGGCTGTGGAGTAGTCACGTAGTCCATTGGTGACTGTAAGATTAGGTTGAGAATTAGAAAAAAAAAAACGAAACGACGTCATTTGAGGGGGTCGATATGCGCGTGTTCGGGTCTGGGCCGGGTTATCCGATTCGCGTGTGCCGGGTCCACCCGGTCTGAAGAATTTTTTTAATAATAAAAAATATAAAATTGGTTTTAAAAAATAAAAAATAACAAAAAAATTATAGAAAATCTTAAAAAAGTTAGAAAATCTTGAAAATTCCAAAACAATAAGGAAAAATTATAGAAAGATTCCTAGACATTTCAAAAATTTTCAAAAATTGAGAAATGATCACAGATAATTGATCAATCATATCTTTGGGATTTCTTATATGTTCTTCCGAAAAATGACGATTCTACTCTTTAGGGGTAGTTCAACCCTGCATTGTAATTGAGATAGATCGAAAATGCCAAGGGAAGGGTTGGGGTCATTCAGTTGACCAATTCTTCCGATTGGGCTCTTGAATATCATATTTTTCAAAAAGACGATTTTAACCCTCAAAAGGTAAATCATTTCTAAAATTCTAGAAAATTCTAAAAATTGTCAAAAAATAGAAATGGACTGATTGATTATCAATCCTATTTCCAACCCTATCGACTCTAGATTTATTCTGAAATGACAATTTTACCCTTTTCGAGCAAATTGTCCCAAATTTCTTTGAAATTACGATTTTTTCCTTAATAGGAAAATCTTATCCAAATTATTCCTAAGTTATGATTGACACTTCTCTAGGGAAATAGGGCCTTATTAGGAATACCATGCTGTATTCATGTGATTTATCCGCACGTTTTGGATCCTTGATTTGCACACCTCCTTTATTGACTGTGAGTGTTATTATAGTCACTCCTATCTGCATGAACTCCTAGATTTAGGATTCGTACCCCACTCATCTGCATGAAATCTTAGAGTTATATAATTCATTTAATCTAGGTACCGAAAGGGCTTCAACTTTGACAATTGGCATAACTAAGTCTCTAATCTCATTTCTCTGGCTCTCGCAGAATCGAATAGAAGCTCCCAGCTATTCGATAGGTTTCTAATCATAACCTTCACGAGACGATTAGTAGCGATTTCTTGATATATACACATATCACATGTTACTAGACCACACTGAAGATCGATCACATAAACATTTGTTGCGATTTGGGTAACGGGTTTTAGGAGAGGCCCGCGTCCGGCCAGATAGGACGGCCCATTAACCCTCGATATCGACTATAAACCAAGAATCTCTCAAGGGGGTCGCGACACATATTAAGTACAAAAGGCATGGGTATATATTCGTAGTAAGTCTTCAAAGTATAAATCAAAGTCTTTTCAACAAAGTATGATAGTTTTGTTTCCTTCAAAATCAAATATAATTTCCCGACAAACGGCACATGAAATGAATAAAAAGATTAAGGCGGAACGTTAGTTTGATACCATGTAAACTTTTGTGAAGTTCTGTCAATTGTTATGTAAGTTTAAGCTATTATATGAATGTGTACTATAGTATTTAAATAACATAACACTTCCCCTCATACAAAAACTGGATTTTGGCCTGAGTTTAAAGTGGAAAATACAACCAATTATTGGATAAGCTTAAACTTTTAGATGAAATTGTAGTTGAATATTTAAATGGTATAAAACTTCTCCTCATGCATAGACTGGATTTTCGCCTAAGATAAAAGTTTGTATATGTGAGTTCGGGTGTGTGGAGGGAGGTAAATGGAGATTCTGAAAGATTATAACTCTGGATCTTTTTCTTGGATATCATGTGAAATTTTATGTTACAACTATCAATCTAAAGGTTTAAGTTATTAAATGATGAGTGATTTAATATTTAAATGATTTTACTTGGCATTTAATCTAGACATGCTGGGGGAAATTTTCGAGAGAAATTCAAAATTGTTTGCACTGAAAGATGATAGACGTGGCACTCCGCTCCATTTGGCAGCATTCATCAATTATTGTGATGGCATCAGATTCTTGCGAGAAAAATTCCCCTCGAGTGCAGTCGAATATGATAGGGACGGCCATTTTCCCATACACGTCGCTAGCAAAGAGGGTAATGTTGAAGCCATCAAGGAGCTACTTCGGCAGTGGCCAAATCCGACGGAGTTGATCAATCAACATGGACAGAACATCCTCCACGTCAGCGCCAAGCATGGAAGAATCTCGGCAGTGAAGAACATACTCTCGAATGCCTACCTCGAGAAGCTCATAAACGAGAGAGACAACGACGGGAACACGCCTCTGCATTTGGCCACGTTGCCGTGGCAGCCCCTGGTTCTGCTGCTGCTTCTGCGGGACAGAAGAGTTGACCTTGAGCTTGTCAACAACGAATGCTTGACGGCCTTTGACCTTGCCGCAGAGCAAAGCAAAAGACCGGATTCTCTACTTCAAAAGGTGTGCAGTAAATCTAAATTAAGCAGTAGTAATCACAAAATTAACCAATCTTTTCTATCTTCATGCGGTACGTATGTCAACTTCCAATAAACAATGAGCCTGTATTACTTGTTTGGCCCATGTCTAGAGACTACCATCAATCATTTTGAGATCCGCCGGGGCAACTACAAGTAAGGATTTGGCTATGTGCAAGCCAAGGGACGGACGAATTTTGGCAGAAATGACAGTCCAGGCTCTCCAACCGGGAGGCGTATTGAAGGAACAGGTTAATACTCGCATGGTCGTGGCCACTCTCGTGGCGACCATGACCTTTGCGGCTGGTTTTTCGATTCCTGGAGGTTACGTGGACAATTCTGGAGCAGACGCAGGAATGGCTGAATTGCTGAACAGAAGCATGTTCCATGCGTTTGTCATTTGCAACACCGTCGCAATGTACAGTGCCATTGGCGCAGTTCTCATCTGGCCTTGGACACAACTTGATGACTCTTTCGTTGCTCTAAGCGCCCATCTAGCCGCATTGTTGGCGCTGCTGGTATCTCTAGGAACAATGTCGGTAGCATTTATGGCCGGTAGCTATGTGCTCGTAAGCAAGCTTACTTGGCTCGCCTATCTCGTCCTGTTGCTCGGAGCTGGTGCCGTATTCTGCATCTGCCTTCTGTTCTTGGCAATGTACGTTCCTCTCGGGATGAAACGGGGCTCTCTCCGCTCGATAGCCTTCTATATCATCTGTCTAGGAATTGCCATATCTAGAAGTCTACTTCGCTTCCCCGACGTCTTGGAAGATGAAGACTCGAGACCCGCAGACATGAAGGGAACAAGGACGATGGCGATGCCGCACTTGTATCGCCCGGGCACTTTGCCCCCGGTCAGAGGCAATTAACCCTGCCAATCTGTTCCGGGCAAACTTTTGTTAAAAAAGGTTTCAAGAATCCAATTGGAATTTGTGGAGACGCCATTGTTTTCCTTCTTTTTTACCGTGGAAAAACTGCGCCGTCCTTGCTTGCATCGATTGTGGTAAAGGAGGGAGACGTCGTTACTTCATTCCTCTGTGTTCCATCTTTTGGACATCTTCGGATTGCCGTATATCTTAACTGTCGGTCTACTTGGGTAATGGGTGTGTCGTTCCATGCATAATAGTTAATTAGATGCTTCACGTTGCCAAGGTGGAAGGATACGTTTTCTAAGCAATGACTTTTATGAGGGAAGATTTGAAACTTGTTGAGAAATAAAAGAATTGGTTTCTTTCTATATAGGGTATGTTTGTTTCAGGGAAAATGATTTTTAGGAATTCTTTTTTTGGAAAGTGATTTTCTAAAAACCATTTTCTCGAAAAACGATTTGTTTTACTTTGTTTGGTAATATGTTATCAAAAATATTTTTGGGTGTTTGGTTCTTATCTGGAAAACGATTTCAATCTCATCAATGAGACTATCCTCGATATTGAGGAGAGGAAGAGGGTCGAGAAAGCTGACGTGAACTTACCCTAGTTGTCGATCCCGGCTCTGGTCCCAATCCCTAGCCCCGACGCCAGTCGCCGGTCCCGGCCTCGGTCTTGATCCCAGGCCCCGGTCCCGATCCCCGGCCCCGGTCCCCAGCCCTAGCCTCGACGTTGGCCACACTCTCGGTCTTCAGTCCTGGTCACCGGTACTGGCCCCAGGATCGGTCCTCGGAACCAACCCCAGCCCGTTTTCAAAGAAAGTGGATACTTAAATTTAGGAAAGTGTTTTCACCTTTTTATTTTGAATAATTCACTTTTTTATTTTAATGAATAAAATCATTGTTGATTAGAAAGCACTTTTCGTTGATCAAATTATTTTTCGCGAATCAAACAGACGAAAAACTAGAAAATAATTTTTCTGAAAATAATTTTTCCAAAACAAAGACACTCGGGGAAATTTATTCCGTGAGAAAACCATTCAAATCTATCATTTCCTAGAACGCTGCCGAAAGAGGAAAGGACAAGATCAGTGTCCACGTCCCAAGAAGAGATTGCAGATGGTGTCCAGGAATGTCCAGTAAAACTTACAATTAATCTTGCAACGATGGTTATAACAGAGTATCTCCTATATGTCCCTCTCAAAAACAAGAAATTATAACAAAGGGACGTGAATAATCATTCGATAGTGTTGCACAAGATCTTCGAAGTTACTCTTTATGTCCTATATTACTATTATTAGTTTCGGTTTGGAATTCTGTATTATTGTACGCTACCTTGAATTTGGGAAAATTTCCAAATAAAAACTTGAAATGTCCTCATTTTCTCATATAAGAGTTTAAAGCGGACATTATTTCATATAAATACATAAAGTGACCATGTTAGTGTAAAAGTTAAGTGCCTAAAGTGGCCAAGCAGTTTCAAATAAGGGTCTAACACCAGCCGGCTAGATTTTCCGCCAATTAAGGGTATTTTCATCCAAAGTTAATTTTAATTTTAATTTTTTTTCTTTTATTTTTTTTTTATTTTTTGTGGCCAGTAAGGGCTCTTATTTGAAACAATATTCACTTAGGATCCTTATTTGAGAAAAAAAAAATGAGGACTTCAAGCCTTTATTTGGAATTTTCTCTTTTTACAATGATGGAAAGTGAAACTTTTTTACGGTATTATCACTTGTTCTAAAAGTTTTAACCTGTTAGATAATGTCTTGATTTAATATTTTGTGTTTAAGCTATAAAGAAGTGAGGTTTACAAATATAAGATTTATTTAAATCCCATGGACAAGCGATGTGGGATACTTTTGATACCCCTCGCGTGCAAACTAGAGTGAACGAAGTTGTTTAGCTAGAACTATCACCTAGAGGGGATGAATAGGTGGTTTTAATCTAACATGGTGAAATAATGCAGAAATAAGAATTTCAAGTTTGATAGGAGCAGACGAGTAGAACTTGCGCAGTTATTCTACTAGACATGAATAGATGCAAGTAAAAGAGTGAAAAACAATGCGCAATAATTTATAGGGTTTGACTTTTGGTAAGCCTAAGTCAACTTTTCAACACTACAACCTAGTGGCTGGATTCCACAAAATAATCAAATGAAAGATTATAGGAAGATGTGATGACTTGATCATAAGCACTTCAACAGAAGGTAGTGCCGCCTCTACCAAGGTTATCTCACTCTACACACTTAAACACTACATTACACCTCTTACAAGATTTCGAGTGAATGCTTATGTAGATAATTTAAACAAGCATAGCTCTTTTGAATAGGGCTGATGGTCTCTTGATCGCCAATACTTGTTTTCGAACTTTGTGCTCCTTATTACTCTTCATCTCTCAATTCTCCTTGCTAGGTAGAACCACACCGAGGATCAATCTCTAAAACTAGCCATTGGTTGATTGATGTGGAAGGATCACGTAACCATTGAAGTAGAAAGGATCAAATTTAGAAGGATCTGCTCGCGCATAAAATCAAATCTTAGAATCCTTAAATCAAGCTTCTCATAAATGAAATTATCTATGAGGTGACAATCAATCAAGAATCCTCATATAGAAAGTTATGAGAATATCTTTGTAACTATTCGACAACCAATTTAACTTAGAAACGCAATTCTAACCAGATAATTGGCCGTTAGTGAGGAAAATTTAATCCACTAAAATCAGAAAGAATAAGATTGAATAATCAATGAGGATTGATTAAAGATCAAAATACATCTTGTCATAAGAATCTCGTATGAGATTGCTTTTGCCACGAATCCTACTTCTATAAAAAAGAATAAGATTGAATAATTAATATCATGAAATTCATATCATCATGGTTAGGCAACATCATTGCCCTAACGAAAGAAAATTAGAACATAATAAAAGAAGAAATTAAAATATAAATTAAATCAAACATATTGAATAAAAAATAAGAATTCTTCACCACTTTGTCTTATTTTCAAAATACTTGAAATACTCTAAGAACAATGAAAGAACGTGTTCGCTTGTTTTTGCAACTAGGAAAACCTTCACCGAAATTAGTTCTTCAATTTTTATTATAAGGGTTTCGTGACTCAATCTTCAAAGAAATCTCTAGCGAAGAACGAATCACGAGAAGCATGTGTGGAAATAGATGGATTGTAGATAGATTTGAGATCAACAAAGGGTCTGAGTTACGTTACAATACTGCTAGGAAAGTTATAAATGGCTTGGAAAGAAACTGGTTTGCAGAAATTGAAAATGTAGGAAACTCAAAGTACGACGAAAGTTAAATTGCAAGGAAATTGGATGTTTCTGCATGTGTTGTTGATCTACCTTCTTCTTCTTTTTTCTGAGTATATGTATTTCCTTGCACTTTCCAACTGCTCAGACGGCTATCATTTTCAAGTCTTCAAATCTAGTGCCTTCAATAACTACCCCTTTTGCCCATGTTCTTCGTTGCTTTTGTCTGCCAAAATTGATCTTCAACTGCTCTCATGATTTAAAATTTGAACATCTTGAGTAGCTTCCCATAATCTGTTCGTTCCCATTACTTTCGCTTCCTGCTCATAACTTCCTATTGTCGTGGCTAACTTAGTTAACCCATTGCCTTTTATGTTCGTGGCCCTTCATAGGCTTTTGTGGTATTCGGGAAGTTACCGATTTATGAATACTTACCGAACTTCGGTAACGAATAGTCTTATTGTTGCAGTTCTCAGTGCACCGCGGTCAACTTGGCAAATCTTCAGTAAATCTTTTGCCATCCTTTATTTTACCAAATTAGGACCGAATTAGGATTTAATGATCTTAATGCCTCGGTACTTGTGCTTATTATTTGATGTCAACGGAACGATATGAATATAAAAACCTAGATATCTCCCAAGCTCTTTTAATTATATTCTCTTTAGAATAACATTCAAGACTCAAGAATAAAGTGAATCCCTAGAGGTAACATTAAGATATCCTAAACACAATTAAATCTTTAAGGATAACATTAAGAGCTCCTAAAAACAAGGCAATCTTCTAACGATTCAGTCTCTATCTTCTAATGAATCTGCTGGTGGCATCTTGACTTCTTTCTTTTCTTTCTTTATTTTTTCCATATTTCATTATCCTGTGTAAATAAAGAAAATTTGAATAAACATAAGGATTTTTTTTTTACAGATATCACATTATTCGTTGTCCAAAATAGATAAAAATAACTCTATTTTTATAGAGCTGTCAGTCCTAAACCTTTGTTTTGATGCCAAGAAAGTTTAAACCTTTTGTATTGGTGTTAATTCAGTCATAAACCTTTGGCATTAGTGTCAATTTAGTCCTAAATCTTTTATATTTATGTCAATTGAGTCAATTAGGCCAAATTTGGCTTAAAATCACCGGAATGGATATCAATTGTCTTATGTGGCGCGGCTGACACTAACGTGGATATTTTTTTAAAATATTTTTGAATATTTTAAATAATGTTTAAAAATCAAAAATTGCTTTAAAAAGTTATTTAAAATATTAGAATAATATGGAAAAAAAATGTCCAAGTTAGCGCTAAACATGCCATGTGGGATAATTTATGTTCATGTTAGCTATTTTTAGCCAAAATTAACCGGATTAACTCAATTGGCATAGATACAAAGGATTTAGGACTAAAGTGGCATCAATGTAAAAAACTTAGAACTGAATTGACACCAATAAAAATATTTAACGCTTAATTGATATCAATACAAAAAGTTTAAGACTTAGTTGACACTAAAAAAATATTTAGAACTTAATTGGCACTAATATAATAGGCTTAGAACTTTTTTGACACTTCTCCCGATTCAAAATGTACATTCTTTCAAAAATTCACAGAGGGCATGGTCAGCCTAAAAATTTCTAGTTCCAATCACTAGCTCAAAAATAGCTACGACAGCTGCTGTATGCTTCACATCCCGTTTAAACAAAGAAGCTAGGCCAACAGTTATGCGCAAGTAGTCATGGCCACTTGGGCTCGTTGGCCCAGAACCGGTCTGTTCATCGGGCCCCCAATTCCAAAAGGGAACCGGAACTGGCCTTCAAGGGCCGGTTCCGGTCCCATAATATTGGGAATTGGCAGTTTGAGGTCGGTTCCAAATCATCAAAATAAAAATAAAAAATAGAATATTCGGGAGCGGGACTGCGGGACTGCACTTTCTCCCCGTGGTCATACGGGCCATTGCAAAAAAAAAAAAAAAAAAAAAGAGAATATGGGAAAGAGCCTAACCCAAGTTTCTTTCCCATGACCGACGTGACTTGTCTCACTATCCTCTCTCTCTCCCTCCGCCGTGCGTCAGTGAGTGGGGGCCTAAGCCTCACGGCACCCCATTCTCTCTCCCCTGCGTGCGTGACAGGCCACTCAACTCTAAAGGCCTCATCCCATTCTCTCTCTACTCTCCCGTGCTGGTGCTGCTTCTTCCTTTCTTCTTGATTTTCTCCGCCCTCTCCTCTCTTCCTCTGACGATGTCACCCACGACGTTGGCCGCCACAACCTCACCATCTTCACCTACTCGCCCTCGAGCGCGACCTTGAGCGCCCCTTGCGGCAATGCCCTCTTAGTCTTGGTCCTAATTTTTTTTTTTTGTTTTGAACCGGAACCAAGAAAAGGGCTGGTTTCGATTTAGGTTCTGCATTTTTGTAAAATCGGAACTGGCGGTTCGACGTCTACGCGACTATGTAGCACCGATATGACACAGGAAATAATACGACATGACACGCTGATATTGCAGTTTTTAAAAAATAGAAAATTTCGACACGGCGGGGCACTATATATATATATATATATATATATATATATATATATAAACTCCAAACATCATTTTGCCTATATGTCGTAACTATTTCATATTTGACATTTAAATATAATTACTTTGAGATAACAGTGACCCCAAATAGTAGCTTCAAACTTATAAGACAACATCATTATTTTTTAAATATCAGCCGGACGTGTCGGAACGTGTCCCGGACATGTCGAACATGTTCGGATAGACCGATGGTGTCGGACACGGCTGTCCGTTTTTGTTGGCCATCCGGACATGCGGTTGCCCGTGTCGGGCCGTATCCGGACGTGTCGGGCCATGTCGTCCGTGTCGCCGTGTCCGACACGCAAAAATATTCCCGATCGGCGTGTCCGTGCTACGTAGCAACGCGCAATGCTTCCTCAGTTGTCCGGTTCCTTCTAAGAGTCGCGGATGGTGCTCATTATTCTTTGGTCACTCAAGACTCGTCATCACCCTAGGCTCATGGGCCGTGAGTACTTGGTCCGGCGTTTAGGTGAACTTTTTGCGGGCAATAGCCTCGTTCTGAATTCGTCACTAAAGATTTCTGTACGCTGTTTTGAAGAGAGAATTCCATTCCTCATCATATGTCAGTTCTAGAGCTGTTCATATATCTCAACTCTATTTGCTTAGATCTGAACTTGGAATCCTGTTGTACTTAGAAAAGAAATAGCCTCTCAGATGTAATCCTCCAAGCAGTTCCATATTAATTTTAGCTCGATCAGATCGATCCGCTGCAGCCGTCCTATCCGCTTGATTTCCTTTAGGATCAATTTTCTTGATCTCTCCAATGAATAATCCCTTTACAATGTACAAATAATTGATCCCAAAATAAATTAAAAGAGGCATAATAAACAAATGTTCAGGTAGATTCTTTTCCCACCAATTTTAATCGGAACTCACAGTTGACTAAATTTCTTTTGGTTTCCTGCGTTGTTTATAGACATGGCCATTCGGAACCGCCGGCCCGTTGACCAGACTCGCGGTTCCGAACCGGAACCGGCCTTCAAGGGCCGAGGGCCCCCACCCCCTCGAGAAAAGCCAAACGGCTCTTCCCGAGGCCCTACCAGGAGGCGGGCGGGCCCTGCCTGGCAGGGGGAATAGCCCCAACGCCAAACGGCTCTTCCCGAGGCCCTGCCAGGCGAGGTCCGCCTGCATGGCGGGGGGAAGAGCAACAACTCTTCCCCAACGGGCCCAACGACCTTCGAACCGTTGTCCGAAGGCTGTTGGACATTTGCAAAGGCCAAATGGCCGTTGCAAATTTCTTTTATATATATATATATATTTTATAAAAACCTCCCAATCCCTCTTAATTTTTTTCACAATTTCTCACAATTCTCTCCAATAATCTCAATTCTCAAGTCTCAATCTCTCAAATTCTGTCAAATTCTTGCAATCTGTTATTTTTTCTCAATTTCGTTTGAATTCTTTGAATCAATTTTTCGATCAATTCTCTCAAAAAATGGCAAGTGGAAGTAGAAATACTAGAAAGAGCCCGATAGGAGAATCCAATTATACTGCTCGTGAATATGATCATCGTGAATATGCATGTTGGGCAGACGGCGATGTTCCCTATCCCAACGTCGAGCACGCCCCAATGCAAGAAAGTCTTTATCCTTCTACTGGTGTCGAAGAAACGTCGATGGCAAAGGAGCCAGGACGGAAGAGCCGAGAATCCGACTTATGGGTACAGTTTACCAAATTATGGAATGAAAATGAAGGTAATGCAAACATACAAACTTGGTAAAGGAGATGATTACGGAACATTTCGTTGGCATCTGACGAAAAAACATCCAACGCAAGCGGAGATCGACACTAGCCAATAACAAATTTTCGGGTTCGCCAATCCTAACCATCATCCTTTATTCTGTTTTACTAATGCAATTTATAAGTAAACATTAGCTGAATATATTGCCATTGAGCATGCTCTATTCAATACTGGTGAAAATTTTAATTTTAGATATTTGGCAAACACTGCGCTGACTCCTCAAGCACCATCTGTTCCGAAAACTATTCTTAGACGGGTACTTAAACAAACTTATAAAAATGAAAAAAATGAATTGATAAGTTTTTTTGGAGAATTCAATGGACGTGTACATATAGGTAGTGATATTTGGAGCGATACTTAAAATATTAATTCTTATATGGGTGTCACATGCCATTGGATAGGTGATGATTGGGTTATTCAAAAAAGACTTCTTACATTTCGAGTTTTTCCTGAAAGACATACGACCCATAATATTTATAGACTAATTAGGAAAGTTTTAGAAGAATATGATTTTATTAATAAAGTTTTTTCAATTGGTTTTGATAATGCCGCCGCAAATATTGCTTCCATTCCCGAGTTAGAAAAAATTTGTAAACCCTCTTTTGGTGGATAATTTTTTTACATTAGATGTGCTTGCCATGTTTTGAATTTATGTGTACAAGATGGTTTACGATCTCTTGTGACTTATCTCCATCCAATTAACAGTATAATCAGATTTTTATGGAGCCGTCCTCATCTTATGAAAGAGTGGGAAAAATTTTGTAAACAAAATGGGAGAAAGTCAAGAAGGTTTCCAAAAGATATTCCGACTCGTTGGAATTCAACTTACGAAATGCTTCTACAAACTTTTGATTACAAAGATTTATTATGTTCATTTATTTCGAATACCGTTCCCGATATTACTTTGCTCCCGCAACATTAGGACATTTGCAAAATTTTTTTAGATTTTTTAAAAGTTTTTAATGATGCTACTAATACTTTATCTGGTGTTTATTATCCTTCTACGCATTTATTTTTAATAGAGTGTGTTGATATTGCTAGTGTTTTTAATATATATGAAAATGATACTGAATTAGCTTCGAGTATTTTAGTAATGCGAGAAAAATTATTGCATTATTATTTGAACATTCCTCTTGTTTATTTAGTTGGTATTGTTTTCGATCCACGTACTAAATTAGATGGTTTATTAGATTATATGAATGCTTATTATTATAATTATTTACATTTGAATGAAGTAATAAATATTTCAATTATACAAGTAGAGTTTAAACAAGCTATAATAGCATTATATAATGAATTTTCTAGTAGATATGGTTTAAGTGATAGTGGATGCGGATCTGCCCAACATAATGTCTCACAAAGCGATGCAGATGCATGTATTTCACTTAGTAGATGGTATAAAATACTCATGAGTAGGCAAAATAACATAAATGGACATCAACAGGTAGTATTTCTGAATTAGAAAACTATTTAACAATTGCTTTTGAGTTTAGTGATTTTGAAAACAGCGCATATTTTAAGATTCTTGAGTGGTCGAAGAACCATTCAACTCAATTTTCAGTTCTTTCTTTCATTGTGAAACAAATATTAGCGATCCTTTCTTTAACAGTGGCAGTTGAACAAGCATTTAGTGCTGGAGGATTAATTTTGGACCCTTGCTGTCCAAGATTAAGTCCGAAAAATGTGGAGATTCAAGCTTGTGTCGATGATTGGGCAAAGTCTAAATTTCGACAACAATAGATGGATCGAGAACACGAATTCTTCAGTGAGGACTATGGAGATACTACCGCCACCACAACAACGGGTAGTGACGATTGACGACGAGTTAAGTTGAGGACCTGGGGTTACCAAAGATAATAGAACTACATAAATTTTGATTATTCTATCCTCAAGAAAATATGTAGGCACTTAATGATAATTTATTAAATTCAAGCCTATTCCTTCTTCTTTTTTTACCCTCAAATTTTATTACAATGTACAATTTGATTAATGATTATAATTTATAATTTATTTATTTATTTTATTATTTTTTAAAAAAATTCGAAACCGGACCGGAACCAGCCGGTTCAGAACCGGAACCGCTCGTTCCGTATACCCGGCCACGTCTAGTTGTTTATACAAGAAGCCAACTTTTTTTTAGTGTTCCTGGGACATTGTGCTTTGTCCTTTAGCGTTAAGGAATCTGGGAGTGAGGAAAAAGAAGCCTGTAGTACCCATTTTTATTCATTAAGGAAGAAACAAGAAAGAGCCGCGGGAACAACAGTTTAGACATCAATGGCTACGACTGTAGAAGTCTTGCTCTCTCTTTTTCTTGGGGGCTTCACTTCCTTGTTCTTGTAATTCTACAATCTCTTCTGTTGGAAGCTGCTGCGGCTCAGAAAGAAGCTGCAGCATGAGGGAATCGATGGCCCTGTGCCGTCCTCCTTTGGCAACATCCCGGATATCAACAAGACAATTGGAAACTCAAGCCACAAAGAGTCAACAAAGCATCGGCAATCGCGTTTCGCATGATTACATGTCTCGCCCGTTTCCACACATAGAGAAGTAGAGAGCCGACTATGGTGTATATAGTTTCTTCTGCTTAATCAATGTTCAAATCTCCGTGTTTAGGAGCTTTCGCTAGATATGCCTGTAACATGTGCCGGCTATTTACTTCGTGTGATGAGAATATGCAGCCCGGGATGATCATCATAGCCTGCTGACTGCTGTGAGCGGTGTGGTTACTGCAGGTCCGGTGTTTGCATTCACTCCGGAAAACTTGTTGACCATGTGCGTATGCGACTTTGACGTAGCGAGGGAGTTCTGTCAATGCAAGTCTCCTGAATTCGGAAGGTCTGCGTATCTGAGAAAAAACAGGGGAATTATGCTGGGTTATGATAGCCTTGTCACTTCGAAAGGGAAATCCTGGGTGATCCAGAGGAAAGTCATCGCACCGGAATTCTTCAACGACAAATTAGAGGTGCGAATTAGCTAGGCATGTTCTATCAATTTCGCAGCGACACAGCTCGTGTGAGCCGTCTTTGTTCTTGCACGTGAATTGGTTCGTTTTTGACAGAAAAGCTATCCGTATGTTATTTGTTCTGTTTCAGACAGTGAATGGTGGACATGATGGTTGGATCTGCCGTCTCGGAATTGGAAAAATGGGAATCTCAAATGGGGGAAGCAGGGGGAGTTGCTTCAGTGCGGATCGATGAGGATTTAAAAAGCCTCTCTGCCAAAATGACTTCAAAAGCATGTTTTGAGAACAACTATGTTATTGGCAATCAGGTTTTTTCCAAGATGTTAGTGCTTCAGGATTTGCTAAGCATGCAGCAAGCTATTGTTGGTCTTCCGGGGGTAAGGTGAGGGCACCTCCTTCAGCATCGAAAAACTCTAATTGGGACGATGATTCTGTTATAGTTTGCTTTCTGTTGGCTACTGTTTCATATGCTGTGTCACATATGAAGCAAAGTTCCTTCTGATTAATTCTCAAGAACCCTTAAGCGCATGTACATATGCTTCCCGGACAAAACGATTTCATACTAGTCTTGCTGCTTTTGATGTCTTCCAAACCTTGGGCATAGGCACATTCGTATGAAGATTGCTCGTGACATTTGGAGGATAGGAAAAGAAATTGAACGATCTATTCTGAAGCTGATGGAGGATGATAACAATGCCGACGGGCAGAGCTTCTTTCATTGCCTTAGTGAAAAATTTCGGCCGTGGATCAAGCGTCATTGTAGATAATTGCAGGGCTATGTTCTTGGCAGGATATGAAACTACTGCCACTGCTGCTACCTTCGCTTTAGTAATTTTAGCACACCATTCTGAGTGGCAGGAGCACGTGCGGGCCGAGGCTGTAGACATCCTTGGAAATCAAGCGCCGAATATGGAGAAGCTGAACAAAATGAAATTGGTGCTCGTAAATTTTTAGTCAATGGATTGACGAGTATGCTCTAGCTGAATATAGTATCAGCTGTTTCCTCTCGATGTGCAGTTGTATGGTGATTTACGAAACATTGCGCTTGTATTCTCCTGGACCATTCTTGACGAGAGAGACGTCCGAGGAAATGAAGTTTGGTGACTTTGCGATTCTGAAAGGCTTCAACGTCTATCTCCCCTCTTCGCTGTTGCATCAGGATCCGGCCAACTGGGGCGACAATGCCCACGAGTTCCATCCAGAAAGGTTTGCGAACGGCATTTCTTCGGCATGCAAGGTCCCGTATCTGTTCGTGCCTTTTGGGACGGGGACACGAACTTCGCGTTGGCCAAAACTAAAGATAGTTCTGTCTCTCCTGCTGTCCAAGTTCATTTTCTCTTTATCCCCGGAATACAAACACTCGGTGACGTATAAGCTGTTTTTCGAGCCCGAACATGGGGTACAACTGAAGATGGAGAAGGTCTGAAACCATCCCTCTTCAAGCACGAACAGTGTCGAATTGGAAGCTGTACCGCGAAGAGGAATATTCGACGAAATTGTACTGCATATCTTATGTTGGACATGTTTGAAATAGGAACTTCAGGCATTCTATTACGTTGAACTCTGCTCGTCTTACTGCTTGATGTTCAATTATGAATGTAATGGACAAAGCCATGTGCAAAATGCGGCCGACGTCACCTGATGAGGGATAATTGTTCAGATGTGCAGATTTGGTTTATACAGTGATTACAAACCTGGTTGTTCATTAAGCTTTTTGAGTTTCTTGATGTTGCAGTTGCCTCTCAAGGGAAGAAAAATGTGTAGTTATTTACTTTTTCTCTCGTAATTTCATCCAGACAAAAAAGTCATTTATTTGGTTCACAAAAAATATGAACTGACAACAATTGCTAATGGTCCCTCGTTGGCTTTGGTCTGAAAGTAAATGGCAAGAAAATTAAAGATAGGAAAGCCGGAGACAATTGTGGCCAACATTTTTTATTTTTTATTTTTGGTCAGAGTGGCCAATCATGTAAATTGCAAGAGAGTAAAGATAAAAGATCAATTTGCAAAAGAGCCTTGAGTTCCGTGATCGATCGTGGGGGTTGTACTATGAAAGTCTACCAACACTTACACAGAACCGTGCAGACTTTGAATAAAGAAATAATTTCCTAATCATATTGGTATTCATGTTAACGATTGTGGACTAAAATTAGCTGGGAATAATTATATAAGTAAATCGTTAAAATATTTAGTACTACATTGATCAAATTAAAAATTTAAAGCTGAATTGACATTTGTACAATTTTTTTTTTTGAGAAATTTTCTGAGACTTATAATGTTACAAGATACCTTACTTAAGCATTGATGACGTGTTTGGTGTGAAGGAATCAAGCAAGAATGGAATGCACATTCTAGGTTTAGTTCCAATTCCAACGTTTGGGGCAAGATCAGAGAAAGGAATGCCCATCCCAAATCGGATGGCATTCCTTCTCCTCTGGAACTTAGAAAATTCATAGTTAATATTAAATAATAATGCATAATTAATACACTAATTGAAATAAGTTAATTATTAGTAAATATTGCGAAAATTAAATTAATAGTACTACAAAGATTTCATTAGACAATAAATTCATTGAATTACCATACTTATACTCTTCGTGCATATTACTGGTTCTTTCTTTATGTTAATCTGTCTTAATAATATATCATACAAAACTACCTAACTTTTTATATAAATAGTTTAATTAATCATTGTCTTTTTTTGATAATTTTCATCCCATTGCACCCCAGAATTTGTACTCCCCTTCTTGTACTTCGGGCCTTGCTCTCTTCAGAGGCCCGTTTAGCTTGTAACTCTCTCTCTCTCTCTCTCTCTCTCCCTCTGTGATATATATAATAAGTTTTCGACCAAAAAAAAAAAAAAACATCGTCATCCTAATCGATTACATCCTATTCCCTTCCTTTTTCTAATCCATTTCTTCCTTCCTTTTCATTCGGTTGTATCAAACGTAATGAAGCAAATATTTCGAGGTTTCTCTATGGTTCTGTTACTAAGGTTTCTCTACATCTCTCTTATGATGATTTCAGTGCCTTATGCTTATACCATCATTGTAAAATCACAACTCACAAAGGTCGTCGCATTTGCATTTGTGAAACCCTCTTGTTCAAGAACATGAGGTGGACATCACTCTAAATGATGTTTGGACTGGTATTTGGGGGCATCTCCTCTGATCCAGCTTTATGCTTTGATAACTCTATTTTATATAGAGTTTATTTATTAGTTTAGACTTAATATTTGCTTAATTTTAATCGAATTTGATATCTACTTATTCATTTTAATTGATTTTGTAGGTAACACAATATTCAGATATGTAAAATTTGAAATCAAGGAGAATCAATACTATCTTGGAGAAATATTCAAAATCCAAAGCTAAATTATGAGTTTTGTTATTGGGAGAATTCTATCTTTGGGAATAATCTTTGATTGCAATCCTATTTTGATGTTATTCAAATTTCTTTTACTTGAAAACAAGAAGAGATCCATATGAAAAAAAAAAATCGTGATTTTCAAGAGGAGGAGAGAAGCCATTTTTCAATAAGACGTTCAAGGTTTTGCTATTCTTCCTTTCAATGTCGGATGTTAAGTGACAAAGAAAAAGGGGAATTCAAAGTCAATCCTCGAATGTTTTTAGTGAACTTGTTCTAATTTTTCATCATATTTAGTTTAGTCATTATTTTTAGTTTTGTTAGATTCGTTTACGCAATTTTAGAATTTATATGTGGGAGTTATATATCATGTTCTTAATACTTTTATGCATGGGTGAGCAAAAGGATCGCCTGGACTGGACCGGATCGAGATCGATGGCCCGGTTCCCGCTTTTAGAGGCATCCGATCCGGTTCCTGATTTCTAAAATTGAAACCGGTGACCGGGCGGTCCAATTTTCGATTTTTGGCCTGGAGCGGATCGGATCGGACAGGACCGGACTGGTCTTTTATTTTTATTTTTTTAAGTAAACGTAATGTCTACTTGTTTAGGCTTAGGGTTCATCGCATATTTCATTTCTTACCTCTTTTCTTCGAAAACATTTTTCTTGACTTTCGCGTTCCTATTTCGTGAACCAACTTTTTAGTTCTATGATGAGCGTAGGTGATAAGTTTGCGATTTAAACTTGATCGGACCAAAACTAAAAATTTACGATTTTTTTTTTCAAATATTGGCTCCTTGGAATTGGACGTACCATTGAGAGTGGCCGGTCTGGTCCGCGGTTCCGAAAAATGAGAACCGGGACCACCGATCTGGTTCCCAATTTTGGATGGGAAGCGCTCATCCCTACTTTTAAGTGTTTGATCACCATTTAAATGATTTTTGTTGCATGTTTGAGATCAAAAGGAGATTCCGTGCAATTGCTTTATGATATATAACCCTGAATTCATTATGGATAGAGGTGATCTTATGTTTTTTTTTTTTTTTTGTGATTTCGATAGTAAGTAAATCGAGAGTGATTTATTGAATTAGGAAACTTATTGTATTTGGGTTTACTTAAATTCCTGTGGATCAAGTGTTTGTTGCTAAATCCAAGTAGGGTGCTTTATCGGGTGAAGGATAGTGATTTAAATTAAAAAGTTCTACCATCACACTATGAATTCAATTTGATGACATGATGATATTGGTTAATTAATTTTGATTGGTTAAGTGAAATCAGATGCTTTAACATTTTTCATTCTTGATAGAAACTCGTTGTTCGTTACTTCTTTATATTTGAAATTTCTAATTTCTATTTTGCATTGGTTAATTTATTTTTCTTTAGAATTTGTGATTGCTTTATTGAATCTTTAATTGGTTAGATAAAGTTAAGAATTGTTCACGTTTAGTAAATAATTTGATTGATTTGTCTACAATCTCTGTGGGAGCGACACTTTTATTCATTAACTTGTTCGATACGTGCACTTACGTTGCTAATGTGTTTCCTTCCTAATAGGGAAAAAATGATCCCATGAGTATCCGAGCACTAAGTGAACACATTTTATTTAGGTAAAGAAAGAACCTTCACCGTCGTCATCAATTGCACGAACTCTAGTCATAGCAAGACCGCCAAAATCTTCAACATCATCTTCTAGTTCTTCCTCAATTTCATCGTAACCTTCCACATACTCTATCTCAAGGAATGGTGATAGAGGAAATGAATTCGATTTCATCCATAGGAAGAGTAGCGCCTGCTTGTGCGCTTGTGGTCTTAGAATACGTCTGATATGTGTCTTTCTCCCGCCAAATTCTTACGTGTAATCTGTGAATGTACCTAAGACTGGGTGAAACCCTTTTTTTTGCAGGCCCTTCATCAATATTTAAGTGAACAACTTCAATTCCATTTCATTTGCTCATGTAATTGGAATAAAGTGAGCCGGCTAATACATCAAGCCATAAAAGCTTCACATTACGTAGTTGTACACAGCTTGTACACGTACGGTCACCACTTAATAAAATCACGGTATCTCAGTTTGAAGCAAGCCGGCCATTTTTAACCACGGCTCCTTTCCAGCCAGTCGCTATATAATACCACCTTTGTCCTCGTACGAGTTCTAAGCACGAAACCCGAAAAGCATGGACGTTCAATTTCAATCCCGGAGCTCCAAGAAAGTGTTGTGCATGTTGATGGTTCTAGCCATTGTCATGTTCCACGCGGTGGAGGCTGCTTGGATCCGCCTTGTGACGATTCAGGACCGGGCTTTGGGAGGTGGGGATCAGGAGTCGACCCGCGAGTTCGTGTGGAGGATGCCGTCATTGTTGATTATGCTGCCGAAGGGTTCCCGAGTGCCACCCTCCAGATCGAGCCCCAGCATCAACCGATCGATATATCTTCAAAGGTGTGATGAAGCCGGCATTTGCATCTTCCTCATGCAAAAAGAAAGGAAGTCGCTTGATTATGGTTATAGATGCACACAGTTACAAATTTCATATAAAACACAAGGGAAAAATTACTAAAAAAATTCTACATCTATTATAATTGTGCGAAATCAATCCTCAACTTATTTTTTTTTTTGCCAATTCAGTCTTAAACCTTTTTGCAGTTGTGTCAATTCATTCTATCTGGCTAAATTTGACCAGTCGACGCTGACGTGATATATATATTTTTAATTTTTTTTAATTTTTTCTTTTTGTTTTATTTTTTATTTTTATTTTTTTCTTCCTCAGCCAACACTTCATCTTTTTCCTTCGCTAGCGACTGCAAAACCCATTTCAGCATCTGAACAAGGTAAACCCCTTCTAGGAAAAATCAAGAGAAATGAGAAAACCTACATATCTGCATTCCTTCCCTCAATTACTTTGTGTTTTTTGGAGTTTTTTTTTTTTTTCTTGTGAGAGTGTTTTGTTTGTTGTCGTCGGGCTTCGTCATGGCTGGGCGAGACTCGCCTCGTCGTGGCTGCGTGATGCCGCATCTCTCCTCACCATGGCCTCGCGAGGCCGAGCCTCGTAGCCCAGATCTGACGGAGTCCAGCCTTGTCCAGCCATGGTGAGGCTAGACCTCGCCAGATTTGGCTCGCCAGATTTGGGCTGGCGAGGCCCGGCCTTGCGCAGCCAGAATGATGCATTGTGATGTCAAGTCTCGCTCGGCCCCTGGCGAGATGGATTTCGTTCGTTGTCAGGACATTGGTAAATTTTGAAGCTGCTCGTGGTGGACACTGAAGAGTTCCACGGCCCGAGCAGCCCAGATCTCGACGATTCCATATAAATCTTGAGATTCAAAGCAGTGGTCGTCTTGATCCTCTAGAAAATCATGATTCTTGCCGTCAAAGACCAGTGCAGGGAGAGTTTGATTCTTGAACAGAAATCACTATCGACCAGAAAATTTTGAAGCTGCTCGTGGTGGGCATTGAAGAGTTCCCGGGCCGCTCGCTGATGGTCCGAGGAAGAAGATGAAGAGGGGAAAATAATAATAAAAAAAGAAACAAAATCAAATAGCAGCCTCATAATAGAATTATTATTATTATTATTTTTTATGATTGATGTGTCTGGGCCAGCTTACGCGCATCTCGACTACTCATCGAGAGACTAGCACAGCGACCCACCGCCATGCCCACCACTTAAATTATAGGTGTTCAGTTGGGGAATCGGACCTGAGATCAGTGCGCTTAACCACACAATCCCAAATACGCCATAACCAACTAAGCTACCAATGAGTGGGTCTCGGAATAGAATTATGTTGCTTGAAAAAATTCAAAAAATAAACAAATAATGTCAAAATATTGCATTGCCGTACAGTTGGCGTCAACTGGCGTTCACGTCAGTACCGGCCGATCAAATTTAGTTAGATGGACTGAATTGACACAATTACAAAAGATTTAGGACTGAATCTGCAAAAAAAAAAGTTTAAGATAATTAGGCACAATTACAATAAGTTTATGATTTTTTCTGATAATTTTTCCAAAACACAAGTTATTAACAGTTATAATTAATCGTGTACTGGTTCCAAGTTCGATTCCCCAAATGAGCACCCATGATTTAAGTGGGGGGCCATGGCTGTGGGTTGCTGTGCTAGTCTCCCCCGAGGAATAGTCGAAGTGCGCGCAAGTTAGCCCGAACACCTTTATTATAAAAAAAATAATTATAATTAATCGTTGTATACATTGGAGAGGAGAGTACATACATAATATTATACGTGATATAAGGTGGTGATTGGCGATGTTTTCTCATTCGCATTCCACGTGCTTTGAAGTGATTGATGATTATCACAAGAGGTAAATCGGTCAAAGTATGAGAAAGCTTGTCTGAACATGACCTGACCACTAAAATTAAATAAATGAATAGGTAAATAAAATCTTGCTATAGGTCTTTATAATGCACATCGCATAAATTTAGTTCATTTTGGGCGTTTAATGAGCCAACTAACCTGAAGAACCGTTTATAGTTTGTCGCAGGATTTTGTGAACTTAATGTATGTGTCGTGCCACAAAAAGTTCTATCTGTACTTCTCGTCTAATAAGTTTAAAATGAAATGCTAAAATATTTGCGCATTGAATTTTGAGACACGTTTGTTTTGTGGCAAACGAATTATTTAGATTTTTTTTTTCAGAAAATTGTCTCTTGAATCATTCATGAAAATGAGCAAACGAAAAAAAATTCATTATCCAAGAAATTTTTTAGAAATAAATTGTTGATGATATTTTTATTGGCAATTAGTCAAGCAATATAAATGATTATTTTAAAAAATATTTTTCAATTCATTTATTTTGCAGAAAACAAACGGAGGTTTAGCAATTTAAAGTTCCGAGAATACAATTATAAAGTTTATTTAATGATCGGAAGAATACAGGATAAAAAAAGAAACTTTGAAAGATACCATTATTAACAAGATTTGTCAAGATAGTTGCAAGATTCTAATCATCATTAATTAATTTTCTGAATAAATGAAGCAACCCCTTCGTTCCTTACCAGATTAAGTGAATTTCTTAGTTAATTCAATATTTGAAATCCATTTAATCTAAGATTATCGAAAAAGTCTAATTTTATTGGATTTAGTGCTGAATTTCTAGTTGTCAACACTTAATCAATGTTCCGAAGTTACCCGATTGAACCCGAACATTCTGAAATTTGACAGACATATCAAAAGGGGTTACCAACCAAGGACCAACAATGTCTGCTTCATTTACATCTTCGTCATCTTAATATCAAATCGCACAGATATTGCATTTCAGGAAACGTGACAACTAAGGGTGAGCATGGACCGGGAGTGAGCCAGGTCTAGGCCTAGACCCTAAAACCAACCCTGTTATAACCAGTTTCTAGTTTTTGAAATCAAGACCCAATCCTATTTTTCTTGGAACCTATTTTGGAACCAATCCTGATTTTCGGCCCCGACCCTATTTTGGACTCAACCCCTTTTTTCTTGCAAAAGTGCCGATCGATAAACCACAAAATCGTAGTTTTCACAAAATGAAGTCTATTTACCAATGATAACGTCTTTAGTAAGACGATTCATATCTAAAATTCAAGAAAGACTTGGGTAATATATTTATTAAATAGATTTTTTTAAGTAGCTAAAATCCGGACACATCGGTATAAAAAAACCGATTTTAAAACTTGTCCGGATGGATCTTCACCTAGAACCGGTAGCCGAACCGGTTTCAACCAGAACCGGTTCACAATCCTATTTTTCGAGTGGGCCGATCCGGATTCCGAGTCAACCCGGTCCAGTTACACACCCCCAGTGACAACCTAAAACTCTGGTATACCTGATTGTGCCAGTACAAGTTTGACAATCTCATCTACAAGGAAACAGAGCGAAGAAAAGCAAAATCTTACTCAGCATAGAAGCAGACAGAATAGGATACAACATTGGAGGAAGAAACATATTCTGCTTGGCGACTTTATCCGCCTCCAATGCATGCCTCCTCATCCTAGGGTTGCTTCTAGCTACACTGTACGAGTTTGAATAAGTTTGTCACCGAGTTGCCGAAAAGCCTCGCATACTCCATTTCACCGAGTATACCAACCATGGGGTAGATGATGTTCGTGGTTGTGCTACCTAGACTCTGCATGGGAGTAACCGGGTGATGTAATAATTGAGCTTGTCCAACATTAGGTGGTGGTGTTAAGAGAGGACTAGAGTTAGCATTAATCCGTCTTGGCTTGCTGGACCCTCCATGCAGACCAAGTAGTATACGGGGTACAACATTTCCCAGATCTTGATCCTCACTTTTAGTTGGTTAGTTTGACCGCAGCTGTAGAGTGGAAGTAGAGTTGCGGAGGAAACCTCGGCTTTGCACGCGGGACATTGATGCTGTTGCTGCTCTTCTAACTCTTTAGCAGAAATACACTGAACTTTAAGCCATTTGTAGAGGCAAGGCCAGTAGCGCAGATGGCCACAGTGTGGCCGCAGTGTGGCCGCAGTGTCTTGCACAGAGCCTAGGCAAATATTGCAATCAAAACCACTGGATCGGGTTCCTTCCAAGTCGGCTGCTCCAGCAAGTACTGATTTTTGGCTTCCTGAGGGAGATTTGTTTACATCACTAGAGACATGCTGACACAACGTTCAACAAAAAAAAAAAGTCAAATCTTGTTTGAGATAGAAATATCGAAAATTCAATATCAAAAGCATATTTTGTCTACTCCAACATTATAAACCACCTTTTATATGAGGTGTTATTCTGGATATAAAATTCAAAATTACAAAATTGCAACTAATAATAAAATTTAATCCAAAAAAACACTAAAAAAATAAAAAATCCATCTAAACGATCTTGAATTACCGAAATCCATCACAATTCATCGCCGATTTCGGGGATGAGAATTGATTAGTACGTCGTTTCGCTTCAACTGACAGAATTTAAGCCCGTTTCGATGTCGTCGATCCGATTCACCAGTTCTAGGCACACAATCACTTCAACTTCCAATTGGATTTCTGTCGGTCCAATCCTTACCATAAAACACCTTCACCTGCATCTACACCTGCATCTACAGCTTCAACTCATGATTGCAATAGTTTTAATGACATTACCACTTTTGTTTAAATCTTACCATTTTTGTAGAAACATATTTAGAAACCAACTTTTCGCATTCACATCGTGTCAGTTTTTAAAGCATCCTTCAAAACGTTACCTGTCGCAATTTTAGATAAACCCATAAATGAAGACCATAAACCATCCCTCAGAAGAGAAGGAAGAGAATCCAATACTTCTTGATCGCGATCTCCAATCATGACCTTGCAGCCATATTTCTTTGCTTCTTCATAGGCAACATGAAATTCACTTTCAGTATATTCAATTATTTCTCTCCACGCCTCGCATAATTTTAAAAAAAGTAACCGCAATCAAACAAGAACACTAACGCTTGACATATTCTGAAGCATATGCAAGAGCCATCTTCAATTAGCATGAATACCTGGTTTGACATAATTGATCGAGGGTGTGATCTGTTACCATTGTGACTGATCACATTTAATTATGATTAAGGCACAAAGATAAACCTACTTTTCAAGTCTCATTTCAATTTCTTTTCCTTTTCTTCTTCCAAACAGTTAAAGAAATAATTCCAAATGAAAAATTTAAAGCTCGAACTTTCATAACACTTCGCCTCAGAATCATGTACAACCACAACCAAGTGGATGCGGCACTTGCCGCCCTCCAACTCGGCCGAGGACGGCCCTCGGGACAGGTGAAGTAGACCACCCACCAGGCTGAGTTCAGAGGGTAAGTTACCGCTATCTTCCTCTCTGTCTCTCGTCCAAACCCTCAAGCTCGGCTGGGTCGGGCTCCGGCTTGGACGGAGGAGAATAGTAGCCGGCAGTGAAAGATCCGAGATCGCGACCGAGCTTTTCTGGTAGTAGAAGAGGAGGGGGAGAGGAAAGAGGCAGCTAAGTGGAGTGGGGGGATTGGGCAAAGCGGGGGATTAACAAACCGTGTTGGTGAACGCCTGGGAACGGATCAAGCAAGAAATTCAGAAATTGACAGCGGTTCCCAAGCTCACCTCTGATTACCCGGTTCGTGCTTAGCCTACCTCTGCCCAATCGCCCCACTCCACTAAGCTGGCTGTCTCTATTTCGAACTGAAATCCAGAAATTGACAGCGTTCCCACGCCTTCATCTCGCACCGGGCGTGGGCGTCTGTTGTTCTGCCCTGTTTTCTTGATGTCCGGCGAGGGTTCTTGTGTCCGCTTGGTGGGCTTTTTGTGGCTTAGATTGCAAGCTGGATTGTTGGCTGGTTGGCTGGTTGGCTGGTTGGTGGCTGGTCTTTTTTTGGTTTTTTTTTCCCCGATAACAATGGTTTCGTCTGTGTCTTCCTTCTTGTTATCCGGGTGGCCAATCGTTTCCATTCATTTTAATAGTTCATCTGTGGAGCTGGTTTTGACGTTGACTTTGATCTGATCTAGGCGATCTTAAAATGAGTTTTAGCGGCGTATTTTCAGCATTGTTGGAATATAAACTAGATTTTTTTTTTCAATTTTAAAGAAAAAACAACAAGTTGCGGCAATGACTTGGTCAAAGTTAGTGTCTAAGAAGATGTAGCAAAATTCGAATTTTCTTCTTGTTGGCGGTGGAGAAAAACAAACTTAGACTTTGGTCGGGACTTCTTCCACGCAAGTGGACGGATTCTTTTAGCCTGGAAAGGGTGGCAACAGCTTGTAATTCTTGAAATTGCGGCAGCCTCCTCCACATTTTCACACAGTCGGCAACTAAGGGAGTCCACCGAAGTCCTTTCTTTTATAGTGGCCTTAGCATATATAGAGAGGGTTTTTGTATCAACAAGCTTAATTATAAGCTTGTTTCTTTGTGTACAGCCTTAGCAAAAGCATATTTGAATACAACTCTCATGTTTCCATACTCGAATTCTCTCCCGCATTGAAATCATTAAATTTTGGCAATCTCCTTAGTTTCTACAATTGGTATTGGAGATAGTTATGATATCCACTAGTTTCATTGAATTGCAACTTCCAAAGTTTTCTTTCTTTTTTTTTTTGTCAAAAGCTTTCAAAATCTAACGAGAGGAATTTCAACAATTGATCTGTCCAGATGAAGGTTGTCATGATCACTCCCCGAACTCGGCAAGTACTCGAACATCCCACCAGGCTGTAATCAAGCCGTGCCATCTAGGATCTTTTGGCCCTCATGTTCTCATCTTGTATATATGCGGAAGTAAGAAATTACTCCGTACACAAATAAAAATCAAGATGACTTAGGACAAAAATAAATAATACATTTTCAATCTATAAAATACACTTCAATTCGTTCCAATAATCAAAACTAATCCACCAAACAATATACAATCTCAATAATCACCCAACGTCTTAAATACAATTAATCAACTACTTCCTTAAATGCTAATCCTTGGCAAGTTCGGGGCTTCCTTCGCCTGTGACCTGAAAGATAATCCCCCACTAGGGTGAGATATAAATCAGCAAGTGAAACCTAAATCTAGACTTGAACACCAGTCCCCCGAGACCATGAAACTAACATCGGATGCGGAACATGATCCAAGCAATGGCACAAGACATTTACAATCAACTATCTCAGCAAGATAGGCATAATCTAAGGTCACAGTCATAAGCACTTAACCTCATAGGTTCAAGCTTCTAACACATACCAAAACAAGCATATAACTCATAAAATCATCACAATAATGTTTCATTTCCTCCTCGCCTGGGTTCTCAGCCGCGATGCATTTCTCTGACTCTTTTGCCAACTGATATCACTGGGGCTACAGGTCAATCGATATCGTAATGACTTTTAGTCAACTAGTACCACTGGGGCCATAGGCCAATCGGTACTTCTAGGCTTACAGCCAATCTAGACCACTAGGGCCACAGGCTAATCAGTATCTTTGGGGTTTATAGCCAATTACGATTTCAGGGCTCATAGCCACTCGATACTATTGAGGCCACATGCCAATGATACTTTCGAGGCTCACAGCCAACGCGTTCTCCGGGGCCACAGGCCAACGATTGCTAGGACAATATAGCCTATTCATATAGCATCGACACTATAGCCATTTATGTAGCATAGATGTTAAAGACAATTTACTAACAGGGCTTCATAGCCAATAGATAGCACCGATACTATAGCCATATAAATCACGTACGCATCACAGCCAATTAAATCATCAAGGGCTCAATAGCCAAATATGTCATTAAGGCATATCGTAGTTCAATTGTCATACTATGACATTCAAGTCATGGAATCCACCACCCAATCAAGCAATTCAAGCCATAAGTTTCACCGAGCAACTAAATCATTCGACCACTCAATCCAGTAGTGTTTTAACATTTAGATAAAGGTTTAGGAAACATTTACCTTGATCGATTAGCAAAATTCCACACCAAGTAACTCTCCTCAATATCACAAGTATGCAATCCACCAAGAATCCCTCGTCAACCTAGAAAGGTTTACCAATTTTGAATCAAAAAGCCATTGAATTCTCATTTCCATTAACCCAATCTCTCAATAGCCATTCAATTGACAACTTAAGATGACTTATTGATTAATTGAACATATGACAACGCTCCCACCAACCCTCAAAACATTCGGTTCATGCATCCACATTAGGGCATAATGTTTCCTGGAGTTTTATGCCCTAAATAGCCCTTAAATCACTTCCAACTCTTAATCCACTTCACATACACCCCATTAATACCTCACATAACATTTTATGGGATATTATGAGTCAATTTGAAGTCAAAATATCCCTTAATAAGTCCCTAATAGAATCCTTCACAGTAAGGCACTCCTAAAACAGAATCGATTTTGGTTCAATTAGCCTAATCAAGCCATATCTCAATCTTAAGCCTCAATTCTTTACAAAATAAACTTGTTAGAACCTTAATCCACATGTTAAGGGAGTTCATCGAGAGTTTTGGAGCGAAAAAATAACATAAAGCCTTCGAACCAATAGGTTTTCTCCACGGTCCTCAAATAGGCAGATTATGCTCGATAAAAACCTTCACAAATCAGCCATGTACACCCATAAAAACTCAACTAAAATTACAACCTAAGCTCAACCAACTTTAGTACTATGAGTTTAGAAGAGCTCACCGAAATTTGAAGTCATTTGGAGTCCGGAATTCCCAAAAAATTGTTCCTCTCCAAAATCGGGTCAGATTTTGACCTTTGCCTACTCAATAGACCTACGAGACAAATAGCTGGGCTAAATTAATCTTAGAATATCTTCTTAGAACGGCAGGACAATAAAATTTAATACGGTAGTGATTTTACCTCAATCCGATGTCGGACGATAAAGTTATGGTCGGAATGTTTTTCCCTGTCCGCGAGAAATCCTTCTCGGTCGAGAATAAAAATGAAGAAGAAGACAATGGTGGGAGATGGTGGCCAGCCAAAATGGAAGAGAGAGAGAGAGAGAGAGAGAGAGAGAGAGAGAGAGAGAGAGAGAGAGAGAGAGAGAGAGAGAGAGAGAGAGGATTTTCACTCCAATAATGCATTTTTAGTCAATTAGACAAGATGGGTAATTAATGGGCATTTAATACTTGGTCTCTCTTTGGTTGACACTTGGCAACCTTCCATTGATTGATCCATGGACTTTGACTTTCTTTGACCATATCCATTATACATTTTTGGCAGCCACCTTGGAGCCTAAAATGATCAAAATGAACTTCTAAACTTCTTAAGGCAATGCCAAAGGTTGAGAGGCAAAATGGTCATTTGACACTTTTCGTCTGAAATTTCATTTTTCCAATATAAACCATCCTCGATGAGGCGATGTCCAATTCAATTTTAATATTTGAATTCCTCAATATCCAATACCCAAATCTCGAGGTTCAATTTCATGTTGAACTCTCGTCGATTGTAATTCTAATTTATTACAAACTGACGGACAACTCTTGCAGGCGCTACGTGTATCGACCTTGGGATTTTTCTCAAGCTGTGGCAACTTTGGTTGTCATATAATTACGAGGGTTTATCGTTCATTCCTTCCATCCTGATCATCGGAATCCGATTTAGGAATTCTCACAAATTACACATTGGTTAAGCATAATCACCCGCGTCCCAATGTATAACGCTAGCAAGACATCTCATGATTGTTCCTAGATCGATCTCTACTGCCTCAAGATATTCTCTCGACAATCTTTATGGTCAAAATGCCACTTCTCATTCAAATTTTCTAGATCCACGTACCCAACTCTGCGTCATTCTTTCCCTTTTGGTCATTTAACTCAAGAATGACCAACTCCGAGCGAGTTACAACGGAAACATATTAATCGATATCCTTTCATTTAATAGCCTCGAGAGGGTTGGAATTCGAAATGTCGCAAAGTTTCTATTCAAATTGTAGGATTTGTGAAACCTAGTGAAGAGTGGCTACATTGAAGTAGCCGATGCTGAAGAATTCAATGCTTTGAAAAAGGAGGAAAATCATTAGTTATTTGAGTCTTGAAAGAAATATCAGAAAGCATTATATATGATCTTTCAAGTCGTGGAAGAGAATATATCTGGAAAAAAATGGTGCGCGGAGACAGTAAAAACGGATGGGATATTCTGCAAGAATCTTACAAGGGCGATGATCGCGTGAAGCGAGTTCGGCTTCAAACACTTCGAGGTAATTTTAAGTCTCTACGCACGAATGAATTTGAATTTACCTCGTCAACTTTGATCGTGTGCAAACTATCCTTAACCAATTGAGGGTTGACGGTGAAGAACTCCAAGACGAACGAATTGTAGAAAAAATATTGAGGTTTTTTACTGAAAAATTTAACTACGTGGTTGTGGCAATCGAAGAAGGCCAAGATATATCAACCATGATGTTGGAGCGGTTGATGGGTTTATTATGCTCGCATGAGAAAAGAATGAATTAGAAGTCTGTTAATTCATATCCGGAGCATGCGTAGCAAAGTCGGGTCCCTCACTCAACTCGAGGAGGACTTCATGGTATTCGAGGCCGTGGAGGTGGACGAAGTAGAGGTGGAAATTCCAATTCCAATGGAAGATATAAAACAAGTGACAAATCAAATGTCAAGTGTTTTAACGTTACAAATTTGGAAAATACAAATCTGAATGTCGAGTAGATATGGGGAACGAGTAGCCAGAACATGTACATGCGCTTGATGATGATGAAAACGTCGTGTTAGCATGCAAAATGAATGACTCGAGTACTAGTAATGCTAATATCTGGTATCTTGATATTGGATGCAGTAATCACATGTGCGGCCAAAAGGAGCTATTCTTCTAGCTAGATGAAACAATTAATGGTGAAGTCAACTTTGGGAATAAATCAAAGATTCTCGTGATAGGCAAAGGTAACATTGATAGCAAATCAAAAGATGGTGGTAATGTTACCGTTGCAAATGTTTTTTTTTTTTAGCCAGGGCTTTTTTAAAATTTGCTTAGTTTTGAGAAACTTTTAGAAAAAAGGCTATGAAGTTGACATTGAAAATGGAGTTTACACTATTAAAGGTACAAGTGATAAGTTGATCACGTCAGTACATATGATAAAGAACCAGATGTTCCCCCTATCTCTCCAAATGAAGTCTTTGTTGAGTTTTCAAGTCATGACAAAAGATAGCAAGTGGATGTGGCATCTTCGCTTCGTCCATGTAAATTTTCGTGAATTAAAACTATTAGTCCAGAAAAGGATGGTAACTGGGATGCCTTTGATTGATAGTCGAATAATTCATGTGAAGGATGTCTCATCGGAAAACAACATTGAGAATCATTTCTAGTTGAAAAAGCTTGAAGAGACAAGCAGCCTCTGGAACTGGTACATGTAGTAGATATTTGTGGTCTAGTTGAGGTAGAATCAATCGGACAAAAAATGTACGCATTAATTTTTTTCAATGATTTTACCAGAAAAACATGGGTATACTTCTTGATAGAAAAACTGAAACTCTTGGCAAATTCAAGAAATTTAAAGTCTATGATGAGAAACATAGTGGATTTAATCTAAAGACTTTCAGATCAAATAGAGGTAAGGAATTTACTTCCAATGAATTTGACAAATATTGTAAAATTTATGGAATAAAACATCAATTGACTGCTAGCTCTACTCCTAAACAAAATGGCATAGCAGAAAGAAAGAATAAAATAATTTTTGAAATGGCAATAAGTATGCTCAAGGCTAAAGATTTGCCAAAAAAGTTCTGGGAAGGAACTGCTACTTGTGCTGTATTTGTTCTAAACATGTGTCCAATAAGAAGTGTTCTTGGAAGAACTTCATGAGAGGCTTGGACCGGTTGGACGACAAAAGCCAGAAATGCATCTTCATTGGTAACAGTGAGATGACCAAGGGTTATAAGCTGTATAATCCAGTCACGAAAAAGATAATTATCGGTAGGAATGGTCAATTTTTTTGAGCATGAAGCTTGGGACTGAAACCAGAAGGGTGATCCTAAAACATCACCATTGAAAATAAACCAATAGTGGCAGATTCAGAAAAATCGACATGGCATGGCATCTGGCCACATTGCCATGGCACCCCATGATTCTGTTTCATCTCTTGCTGGACAGAAGAGTTGACCTTGAGGTTGTCAACAACAGATGCATGACGGCTCTTGACGTTGCGGTAGGGCAAACCAACACAAGGGGCTCTACGCTTCAAAAAGTGTGCACTCACTAGTAACTCCAAGACTAAGATTTGGCAATCACATAATTAAGCAATCCTTTCTCTCTTCATGCGCTGTGTACAACAACGTCCAATAACAATGAGCCTGTATTTTCATGTTTGGCCCATCTAGAGATTACCAGCAATCATTTTGAAATCTGCCGGGGTGCCTACAAGCAATGATTTGGCCATGTGAAAGCCAAGGGACCCAAAAATTTTGGCAGCAATGGCGGTCCACGCTCTCCAGCAGGGAGGTGCATTGAACGAGCAGATGAATATCCATCTAGTCGTGGCCACGCTCGTGGCGACCGTGACCTTTGCAGCTGGCTTTGCGATTCCTGGAGGTTACGTCGACACTTCTGGAGCAGACCCAGGAAGGGCTACATTGCTTTACAGTAGCATGTTCCATGCCTTCGTCATTTGCAACACCGTGGCGACGTACAGTGCCATCAGCACGGTTCTCATCTGGCTTTGGACCCAACTTGATGACTCTTACATTGCTCTAAGTGCCCATGTAGCTGCATCAGTGGCGATGTTGGTATCTCTGGGAACAATGTCCACAGCATTTATGGCCGGTAGCTACGTGCTCGTAAGCAAGTTTACTTGGCTCGCGTCTTTCGTCCTGGTGACAGGAGCTAGCGCCCTATTCTTCTTCTGCCTTCACTACGTGGGAATGTACGCTCCTCTCGGGATGTACCAGCGCTCTCTCCGCTCCATCTCCTTCTATGGCATCTGCCTAGCAATTGCGTTATCTAGAAGTCTATTGCGCTTCCCAGATGTCATGGAAGAGGGGTGATGAGGAAGCATTCGTTTGAAATCCGATAAGTTCATCAAAAGAGTTGCCGATCAGCAGAGAGTTGTTGACTTCGGTAAACAAATTATCAATTTACAGGCTTGCTGCTGATTCCTAGGCCACTAATTTACAAGTTAACAATCGTACCATTCTAGATGATTTCCCTTAATGTTTGTGAATCTTTCAAGGTGAATGAATTTAAGTTCAAGAAGATGAACGATTTTTAGTCCAAATTTTTAAGAGTAGTGTGTAGTGTTCTCAATGGTCAAAGTTCAAATCTCTATGTGTTTAAAGTGTATTTAATGTTTGGGTAGTGCCAACGTCCTTAGTCTATTTTACTCAAGCTTCGAGGGATGTTACATGCTTGTCTATATAAGTGTGTTATGATGAATAAAAATTCGAACTTATTTGATTCATAACTTATGTGAGCCTTTGGCTTGAGAACAAGAAAGATTTCTAGACAAACTTTGTTGATGGCTTGAATTTACGTAAATATAAAAATTTTATGATTGAATTGGCTAAATAAATTCAGGACTAAATTGAAATAAAATAAGTTTAAGACTTTTTCCAGTAAATTTTCCGTTTTGAACATTATGCTAAAACTCTCTCTTAACATTGTTTCTCATCGCGTCTGGTTGGTATAGAGATCATAGAATTGGCAATTTCTTGGAGTTTGAATCGAAATTCTGGATCTTGCCTTCTATTTTTAACCACCAAATGAACAATATGGATATTTACCAACACGTACAATTTTACAACACAGAATACGCTCGCTCATGAGTATGAACAACATCCTCAGTTTCTAAAATCAAGTCAATATGAATGCCAACAGAAGTTTGCCCAATGCGGATACTCATTGTACGCTATGGATAGACCGTGCGCTGAACTTATTAAGATCATAATTCCCTCCACCGAGCTTCGTTTTAAGCGATTTTATATTCCAAACGAAGATTATTCGACGTACTATAAATTTCTTAGCATGACCAACGTCATTCGACAAACAAAAACTAAACAAATCAACCTTCGACGTGATGGTGCGAAGAAAACCTTTATGGATGATCAGACAAGGTATGCCATTTGCACGCATACAACTCGCATTACCCCGGTCGCCTTGCCCAATCTCTCCATTTCACTCTATTGATTTGGGTTCGTGAAACGCCCGCTTTACACATTTTTCTTATTCCTCTCGGCCGGCTCCCTCTTCTTCTACTTCCGCAAATGCTCTGTAACCAGCTACTCTTCGACCATTACCAAGCTTGATAAAAATTTGAATCAGGATTTCGGTCAAGATTTGGTCGACAGGCCGAAAAAGGGAATAGAGTAAAATAGTGAGGAGGAGACTTACCCTTACATCTAGCTAGGTGGATGGTCCACCTCACCCGTCCCACTCCATTCAAGGGTGAGAAAGTGCCGCCACATCCACCCGATCGGGGTTAGACATCGGTCTGTGGTAAGTGTGTGGGACTTCGAGCTCTAATTTTTGGATTGATGAGAATTGAAAAATTATTTATCTTTGTAATTGTAATCGCTTGCAGCTATCCAGTGTAGAAGTTATGGCATCATCAATCACCTGATACCCAAGGTATTGATGCTAGCTAATTTTCTTTTTGAATGCTTTAGAATATTTTAAGATTCAATATTTATGTTTGATTGCAGGTAGTTTTTTCTAGAATTGTGTGAAAGTATGATTCATTTTCTTGCAAAATCCGAAAGTGAGTTCCGTGCGGCTAATGGAGAGTTGGAGAATCTTGGCTGCAAAGCAATTATTGGGGACCCCAATTATCACGCATTCACCATCTTATCTTTCTATTACGTTACAGTTTATGTGACTTTATATATATTGACTTTTCTATAATTGCTATAGGAGACCTTGCAAAAGACTCTTCAAGTACTAAAACCTAACCAACGTAGAATTTTTCAAGCGGACTATCGTCGGACCAAAAAAAGATAAAATTTATTGGCTCGTGACATTAAAACTATTGTAATATATGTGGTGATATTTCTGATTTTTCGCTTTTGCAGATGCATGTTCGCCTATTCCCTAAACAACTCCTCTATCCAATTCGGCATGAACGAGATGTGTTTATGGCGTGAGGATTTAATAAACTTGCACAGGAGCATAGTTCTATAGTTGATGTGGTGGGCTGAGCCGATCAGAGCGTCATGGCACGCATCTGGAATCGGAAAGGCTTTTGCTTCAGAACGAGAGGAGTTCAATGCATCAATGCTCCCTTCATCAATGCTCCTTTTTAATTTTTGTCGTCTCTTTTCTCGTTTTCTTTTTTTTGGATAGTTATTAGAGAAATGATTTGTTCGAGATATAACATGAAGCTATTAACAGGGAACATTGGAGTCATCCTGAGGGGAAGTCGTTGTTGCACTCTTTAAAGTGAGAACACATTATTTTGGATGGGGTGAGTGAAAAGGGATATCTTGTTGTGATATGAATGTGCAATGTCAAAATCATTTAAACATGTATGTACCTGCTTTCGCGGTTAGAATGTGGGACTTTCGTGCATATGATGAATTTGTATGCTAGTAACGATAATGACTACTCACTTGATAAAGCCAAAATCCAACTACAAAGGGTTACTCAAGCCAACTCGTCCAAATTCCTACAAAATATATAGAAAAATGAATCAAAATCGAGTCAAACACACGATTTAATTAAACTTCACTTATTTCATAATAAACGATCACTACGTGTCAACAGAAGCTTGCCTAGCGGATATTCGTTGTCCGCTAAGGATAAACCGCGCACCGAACTTATTAAGACCATAATTCCTCCCACCGAGGTTTGTTTTAAGCGATCTCATATTCCAAACGAAGCTTATTCAACGAACTATAAAATTCTTAGAATGATCAACTTCATTCGACAAACCGAAACTAATGAAATCAACTTTCGATGTGATGGGACGAAGAAAAAGTTTATGGATGATTAGGCAAGGTGTGCCTTTTGCAAGCAAGCGACTTTCATTACCCCGGTTGCCTCGCCCAATCTATCCATTTCACTCTATTCATTTGGGTTCGTGAAACGTCCGCTTTACGTATTTTTCCTATTCCTCTCGGCCGGCTCCCTCTTCTTCTACTTACACAAATGCCCTGTAGCCAGCTACTCTTCGACCGTTACCAAGCCTGATAAAGATTTGGATCAGAATTTAGGTCAAGATTTGGTTCAAGAAGCCAAAAAAGGGCATAGAGGAAAATCGTGAGGGGGAGAGTGACCCTCACATCTGGCCAGGTCGATGATCCACCTCAATCGTCCCTCTCCATTCAAGACCGAAAAGTGCCACCACATCCACCTGATCGGGGCTAGACATCGGTATGTGGTAAGTTGTATGCGACTTCGAACTCTAATTTTTGGATTGATGAGAATTGAAAAATAATTTACCTTTGTAATTGTAATCGCTTGCAGCTATCCTGTGTGGAAGTTTCGGCGTCATCAATCCCTTAATACCTAATGTATTGATGCTAGCTAATTGAGGGACATTGTGCAATTTTATTTTTAAATGCTTTAGAATATTTTAAGATTCAATGTTCATGTTTGATTGTGGGTAGTTTTTTTTTTCAGAATTGTGTGAAAGTAGGAGACATTTTCCCGCAAAATTCGAAAGCGAGTTCCGTGCCGCTAATAAAGAATTGGAGAAACTTGGCTGCAAACCAATCCTTGGGGACCGCAATTAGCACGTATTCGCCTTCTTATCTTTCTGTTGCGTTACAGTTTATGTGATTTCATTTATTGGTTTTTCTATAACTGCTATAGGAGACCTTTCAAAGGACTCTTCAAGTGCTAACACCTAACCATTGTAGAATTTTTCGAGCAGATTATCATCGGACCAAAACAGATAAGATTTACTAGCTTATGATATTAAAATTATTGCGATATATGTGGTGATATTTTTAATTTTTTGCTTTTGTGGGTGCCTCTTCGTCTATTCCTCAAAGTACTCCTTTATCCAATTCGACATGAACATGATGTGTTTTTGACATGCGGATTTAAAAAACTCGTAGAGGAGCATAGTACTATAGTTGATGTGGTGGACCGAGCCGATCTAAGCGTCATGGAACGCATCTGGATTTGGAAAGGCATTTGCCTCAAAACGAGAGTGGTTCGATGCATCAATACTTTCTTTTAATTTTTGTTGTCTCATTTTTTTTTCTTTTTCATTTTTTGGACAGTTATTGGAGAAATGATTTTTTCGAGATACAACATGGAGCTAGTAACAGGAGCATTAGAGTCATTATGAGGGAAAGTCACTTTTGCACTCTTTAGAGTGGGAACACATTATTTTGGATGAGGTGAATGAATGAGAGCATCAAAGTCATGATATGAATGTACAATGTCAAAGTCATTTACTTATGTATGTACCTGCTTTCGCAGTGATGATGTATGACTTTCATGCATATGATGAATTTGTACACTAGTAACGACAATGGCCACTCACCTAATAGAGCCAAAATCCAACTACAAAGGATTAATCAAGCCAACACGTCCGAATAGAAAAATGAATCAATATCAAGTAAAACACACGATTTAATTAAACTACACTTATTTCACAATAAAACGGTCACTACGTGCCACCAAAAGCTTGCCTATAGCGGATATTCGTTGTTCGCTATGGACGGATCGCCCGCCGAACTTGTTAAGGCCATAATTTCCTCCACCATGCTTTGTTTTAAGAGATTTTTTATTCCAAACGAAGCTTATTCGATGTACTACAAAATTCTTAGCATGACCAACATCATCTGACAATCAGAAACTAGACAAACCAACCTTCGATGCGATGATGCGAAGCAAAACTTTATGGAGGATGGGGCATGGTGTGCCATTTGCACGATGCGACTCGCATCACCCATGTCGCCTCGCTAGTCTCTCCATTTCACTTTATTCATTTAGGTTCGTGAATCGCCCGCTTTACGCATTTTCCCCATTCCTCTTGGCCGGCTCCCTCTTCTTCTACTTACGTAAATGCTCCGTAGCCAGCTACTACTCGACCGTTACCAAGCCTGATAAAGATTTAGATTGTGATTTAGGTCAAGATTTGGTCGAGAGGCCGAAAAAGGAGATATAGTAAAGCAGTGATGGGGTGAGTTACCCTTACATCTGGCCAGGTGGACCACCCATCCCATTCTATTCAAGGGCGGGAAGTGCCACAACATCCATCCTTGGGGACCGCAAATTATCACGTTTTCTCCTCCTTATCTTTCTGTTGCGTTACAGGTTATGTGACTTCATACATTGGCTTTTCTGTAGTGCTACAGGTGACCTTTCAAAGGTATCTTTTAAGTACTAACACCTAACCAACGTAGAATTTTTCGAGCAGATTATCGTCCGACAAAAAAGGTAAGATTTGCTATCTTATGACATTAAAACTATTGCAAGATATGTGGTGATATTTTTGATTTTTTCTTTTTGCAAATGCTTCCCTGAAGAACTCCTCTATCGAATTCGGGAAGAACAAGATGTGTTTATGACATCAGGATTAAATAAACTTGCAGAGTAGCATCATTCTATAGTTGTTGGGGGTGGGCGGAGCCCATCTAAGCGACATGTAACGCATCTCGAATTGGTAAGTCGTTTGCCTTAGAGTGAGAGTGGTTCCATGCATTAATGCTCCCTTTTAACTTTTGTTGTTTCTTTTTTCTTTTTTTTTTCTCTCTTTTTTGGTCAGTTATTGCGGAAATAATTCGTTCAAGATAGAGATGGAGCTAGAAACGGGGAACATTGGACCTATCCTGAGGCGACGTCGCTTTTCCACTCTGGGAACGCATTATTTTGGATGAGGTGAGTGAATGGGAGCATCTTGCTGTAATATGAATGTGCAATGTAAAAAATCATTTGCTCATGCAAGTACCTGATTTCGGGTGAGAACGTGGGACTTTCCTGCCTATGATGAATTTATATTCTAGTGACGATAATGGTTACTCACTTGATAAAGTTAAAATCGAAAAACAAAGGGTTACTCAAGCTAACCCGTCCGAATTCCTATCAAATATATAGAAAAATAAATTAAAATCGGTTAAAACACACAATTTAATTAAACTACACTTATTTCAAAATAAAAATATCACTAAGTGCCAACAGAAACTTACCTATAGTGGATACTCGTTGTGAGTTATGGACAGACCGTGCGCCGAACTTGTTAAGGCCGTAATTCCCTCCACCGAGTTTCGTTTTAAGTGATCTTATATTTCAAATGAAACTTATTTGACATACTATAAAAGTCTTAACATGATCAAACGTCATCCGACAATCAGAAACTAAAAAAAAAAATCAACATTTGACTCGATGGTGCGAAGAAAAAATTTATAAAAGTGCCACCACATCCACCCGATTGAGGTTAGACATCGGACTGTGGTAAGTGTAAGCAACTTCGAGCTCTAATTTTTGAATTGAAAAGAATCGAAAAGTTATTTAATTTTGTAATCGTAATCGCTTGCAGCTATCCTGTGTAGAAGTTTCGGGTTATCAATCACCTAATATCCAAGGTATTGAGGCTAGCTAATTGAAGGGCATTGTGCAATTTTCTTTTTTAAATGCTTTAGAATATTTTAAGATTCAATGTTCATGTTTGATTGCACGTAGTTTTTTTTTTTTTTTTTTTAGAATTGTATGAAAGCAGGAGGAAATTTCTTGCAAAATCCGAAAGCAAGTTCCCTGCCGCTAATGAAGAATTGGAGAAGCTTGGCAGTAGAGCAATACTTAGGGACCGCAATTGTCACGTACTTGCCTTCTTATCTTTTTGTTGCGTTACAATTTATGTGACTTTAAGAGATCTTTCAAAGGACCCTTCATGTACTAACACCTAACCAACGTAGAAATTTTCGAGCAGATTATTGTCAAAGAAAAAAGGTAAGATTTACCGGATCATGACATTAAAACTATTGCAAAATATGTTGTGATATTTTGCTTTTTCAGGTGCCTCTTCATATATTCCCTAAAGATCTCCTCTATCCAATTCGACATGAACGAGATGTGTTTATGGCATCAGGATTATATAACCTTGGAGAGGAGCATAGTTCTATAGTTGCTGTGGTGGGAGCCCATCTGAGCGACATGGAACGCATCTGGATTTGGTAAGATGTTTGCCTTAGAGCGAGAGTGATTCTATGCGTCAATACTCCCTCTTAATTTTTGTTGTTTCTTTTTTTTTTTTGGTCAATTATTGGGAACATAATTCGTCCGAGATATTGATGGAGGTAGTAACGGAGAGCATACGAGCCATTCTTAGGGGAAGTCGCTTTTGCACTCTGTGGAGAGGGAAATTGTGACGTCCTGAAAATTCAATCTTTGTAAGCGCCGGAAGTCGATTAAATGATATGAATTCATAGTCATAGTCGACGTCTATTTTGGATTATAAGGGCTGAAGAGATAAAAATTTGGACGAATTGCGAACTTTAGATTATATCGAATTGAGTTTCGAAATTAGTCCGCGGCGATTTTTGAATTGCCGTTTTCGCAATCGAGCTTAACCCTGACCGAGCTTGGCCAGTGAAATTACCGAAATTACCCTTCGTTCAGTACACAAAAAATTTCGTTTCAGTCCCGGCGCGCCAAAATTACCGTTCTACCCCTACAATTATTTACCCACAAAAAACAAAAAAATTTAATGTTGGCCTTCAAAGTCTTGGTCGTGGGCCATCTTCTCACTGCCCAAGATCACGTCGCTTCTCACTACCCAAGATTTGGTAGAGAGATCGAAAGAGAGGATGGAGAAAAACAGTGAGGGCGACTTACCCCACATTTGGCCAGGTGGATGGTCCACCTCACCCGTCCCACTTCAATCAAGGGCGAAAAGTGCTACCACATCCACCTAGTCGGGGTTAGACATTAGATTGTGGTAAATGTCACGTCCCGACTCTCGAACCCGCGACATCCCTTGCCAAATCACCACCAGGTCATAATAGATAGGGTCCCAGGCAACTGCTATCGATATAAAATTATACTGCGCATGCGAAACGTACAATCTTCCATCCAATAAAACCATATGTGATAGATAGGAAGTAAAGCAAGATATCACAACGTTAAAAGCTGATGAGAATAGATGATCTATAACCTTATAGAGCCATCAACTGATAATTACAACCCCATGCTTCGGGGCGGCCCTCTAGGACTCACAAAAAGATACAGGAGTCAGGTAATGTTAACTCTCATCTACTCCAAAACAGTACCCCTACAAAAACATCATCAGTCCTCTGACCACAAAAAGAACCTAACCCTCTACTGGGTAAACTCGACGTCCGAATCGTCATAACCAACCGGGGGAGCCGGGTCGTTCGGGTCATCACAGGAGCTCTGGCTAAAATGCACAGAGGGGGCTACTGATTGCTCAAGCTCGAGCTCGAGCTGCATATCGGACGCGGGGTCTACCACTTCCCCATTAGGTGTATCAATACCCATCGGGTCCCAAGCGGGGATACTAGGGACCCCCTGAAGAGGTGGCCCCTCAAATCTTCTAAGCGGACCAAAGAGATCCATCCCATCACGAAGATACCGGGCCTTCAAGAGGTGTGCCACCAGATGTGGCATCCCTTCATCGGCCCATATCGTCGTGATGTGACGTTCCCACATCTGGTCCGTATCTGGTACCCGATGGAGACTGATATCAAGTGATGAGTGGGTGGGGGTACCGAACCGTACCGGTCTCTCCATTACTTCGGACCTGAAAAATTATCCCACGACGGGGTGAGAAATTAATCTCAGTGAATCAAGCCTAATCTCGGTTAGGACATTGATTCGCCCAGAACGTCTTAAGCACCATAAAAAGTCACAAGATTTCAACTGATATATATATATATATATATATATATATATATATATCAATCAAAATAAATTTGTCAAATCTACAACCAACAAAAGCACAACCACTTAGGCATACACAAGTCCATTATTAAACAATGACCCACGCGACTGGCGTGATAGATACATCAATAGTGCGATCCCGCACTCTTCTGGCAAAACTAGGCTACGTCCACTTTACCCTCTCAGCGACGACTACTACAAGCGGTGTATCCAGTGCACCTGGCATGGCACTGCAAGTAGGCATTCCTTAAAAAGGAGGTTCGGTCCATCACAAGCTGCGACCGCCATCCAATAATCCCTTAAAATCGTACGACTGGCACGGGGCATGGATTATCGTGCTTCTGACAAGTCGCGAATTTCCATACAATCTGTACGGCACAAGTACCCACGCTACAATGCGAACTTGCCAGGTAGCATCATTGATCCTTTAAATGACCACACAAATTGCATTCGGCAATCAACTCATTGATTATCTTGGATCAACGCCAAAATCCACAAGAAATACAATCAACTCGGCCCCAAGGCCCACAAGACTCCCAATTGAGCATTTTAGCAAGGCAAACAAACCAATCAAGCAATTCACGCACTCTCGAGTAATCAACTTAACCCGGCAATTTCAAGCTCAATTCATATTAAAAATCATAATTCTCAGTCAAATTATAGCAATCAATCGTTCGCTCGTCTCTAACCTGTCACTCACTTGCGAACCACTCAATCAATTAATTAATTGATAAATTACCACAAATAGCCACAGACAAATAATCGATCGACCATATATTCTAACCATGATTTCTATCTAAACCGGTCCCGATCGAAATATTTTTTTTTTCAATAAATAAATAAATAAATAAATAAAACTAATCCTAAGCGCAATTAGCGCCCTAACCAAGGTTTAGGGTCAACTCACAATGTGAGTTAGCTCGATCGGCGACGGCGGCGGCGGCGGCGGCGGCGGAGATAAAACTAAGGTTTATCGCCCGGCGGACCGAGGTCAAACTTTGGCGACACCCCGAGGGAGTTCGGCGAGGTGGCCGAAACAGGTGGCTGGCGGCGGGGCTCCGGCGAGCGGCGGCCGACGGCCTGAAACAGAGAACAACAGAATACTCAACCGGCAAACTCTACTGTTTTGGCCGTTTTTCGGCGACACGGGTCGGGACAAGGCCGGCCAAGGGTCAGGGGCTCACCCAGGGATCGGTGGGGGTCGGCCGGGACAGGTGGACGGCGGCGGAAGGAGGCCGGTGATGGCGGACAGCCACGATCAGTGGCTGCCCTGTTCGGCACCGAAACAGGGGTTTCGGTCGGCGGCCGTTTCCGGCGGTCACGCGGGGCGACCGGCGGAGGTGAGCTAGGCGGCGGTGGAGGGGACTCAGGGGAGTCGTCTGGCGGCAGCGGTGAGACACGGCGGCGGTTGTAGCGGCCGGATCGAAGACCGGAATGAATCGGGCCCGAAACACGGCACTGGAACTTCAAGGCCCGATTCCGGCGACTCCGGCGGCTGACGGTCGATGACGAGGGGTTGGATCGGTCGAGGGGAAGTCGGGGGTCAGCTGGAGGGCGGTGGTCGGCGTCGGTGGCGGCCGCGGCGGCCGAAGGAGGCCGCGGGGTTCTCGGGTCCTCTGACCCGTAAATAGTAGAGACTTCGGCCACGGTTTCCTTCGGCTGATCGACGGCGACGGCGGCCCGGCCGGGGTCAAAGCGGCAGCGGGGAGTGGCTGAGGATGGTGGCTGTCGGTGGTGAGGCGTTGGTCGCGAAAAACAGCGACGAAAGGGGAGGATTGGATCGATTCGAGTTCGGTGTCCTCGGATGAACAACGAAGAAGAGCAGAAGGAGAAAAAAGAAAGAACGAAGGAAGAAGAAGGAAACGGCAGAAGGTAAGTGCGACACTGGCAGTGCAGGAGGATGGCCCATGACCAAGACTTTGAAGACCAGCATTTAATTTTTTTTTTTTTGTCTTTTGTGGGTAAATAATTGGGGGTAAAACGGTAATTTTGGCGCGTCGGGACTGAAACGAAATTTTTGGTGTAATGAACGAAGGGTAATTTCGATAATTTCACTGGCCAAGCTCGGTTAGGGTTAAGCTCGATTGCGAAGACGGCAATTCAAAAATCGCCGCGGATTAATTTCGAAACTCAATTCGAAATAATCTAAAGTTCGGAATTCGTCCAAATTTTCGTCTTTTCAATCTTTATAGTCCAAAATAGACGTCGACTATGACTATACATTCATATCATTTAATCGACTTCTGGCGCTTACAAAGGTTGAATTTCCAGGACGTCACAGTAAATGTATGCAACTTCGAGCTCTAATTTTTGGATTGATGTTAATTGAAAATTTATTTATCTTTGCAAGTGTAATCGCTTGCAGCTGTCCTGTGTAGAAGTTTCGGCTATCGTCAATCACCTGATACCCATGGTATTGATGCTAGCTAATTGAGAGACATTGTACAATTTTCTTTTTAAATGATTTAGAATATTTTAAGATTCAATGTTCATGTTTGGATTGCAGGTAGGTTTTTTTTTTAAAAAATTGTGTCAAAGTAGGAGGCATTTCCTTGCAAAACCCGAAAGCGTGTTTCATGCCGTTAATGAAGAAGCAGAGAAGCTTGGCTACAACACGATTATCACGTATTCGCCTTCTTATCCCTTCTTTTCTGTTGAGTTATAGTTTTTGTGACTTCATTTATCGGCTTTTCTATAATTGCTACGGGAGACCTTTCAAAGGACTCTTCAAGTACTAACACTCAACCAACGCAGAATTTTTCGAGCAAAATATTGTCGGACCAAAAATGTAAGATTTATCGGATTATTTCATTGCAACTTTTGCAAGATATATGGTGATATCTCTAGTTTTTGCTTTTGCAAGTGCTTCTTCTTCTATTCCCTAAAGGACTCCTCTATCCAATTCGGCATGATCGGGATGTGTTTATGGCATCAAGATTGTCACGCCCCAAACCCCGGGTACGCGGCATTCAGGTCGAATAGTCCAAGAGTCATAAAGAATAGCAACCCGGTTTGCCATCGACCCATGAAATTTAACTACACATGCGGAAACGTTTAACACTTCCATATAATAAAAGAGACAGAGATAGTAAAGCAAGATACGTATCAAATACAAACAAAAATTCATTTACAGATTAGTCTTAACTCGATTGGGGTAATTCAGTAATCAGCCTCATACTTCACGGTGGGGTAAGGTTCACATTGCTTCTACTTCCAACGTCCTCAACTCCAATTCTCAAGTAGTCATAATCTCCGAACCTGAAAATGTTGCCCACGATGGGGTGAGATATGAATCTTAGCAAGTCAACGCCTAAGCCTTGGTTATGGCGTTGATTCGTCCAGAGTATCCCATCAGACAATCGTAATCAGCGAACTATGTATCTCAATTACAGGCAACTTACCCATCGCATTGCCATACACAATGCAAAGTGTATGCAATATATATTATAATACGATTATGACAAAAATATGGCATGTCAACCATATGCACATCAATTGTATCAACTTGACTCGCCTATCAAGGCACTTAAACAGTCACAATGAAACCTTGCATCAATCAGACAATGAACATCACCCAAAGTCGACCATTAAGTCATCCAGTCATTTATGAAGTATCAATTTACCATTCAGAATCACTGAACGTATTCATTGGAGTACCACACCTAGTGTAACGATAATCCGAACCTAGGTAAGTATGAGCTTTCGTCTTCCTACTCAATTTGTCCCATACCAAACCTCATAGTCAAGATACGCCCACACTTGCCCATGAACGAGTCAGGCAGAACACCGTTAGTTTGTTAATTGATGATCTGCGACATTTATAAAGTTTAACTTACACTAACCCATGCCAAAGGCACCCAAGTAATGTCTTCTGTAAAACAGGCTTCGTCCCATATCCTATCAGTGACGATTTCTAGAAGTTGTAACCCCATACCAATAACAGCCAGGCACAACTAGTAACCCCATACAAATGGCAGCCAGACACGACAAGTAGACTTCCCAAAAGGGGTTCAATTCGTCACAAGCTGCGATCGGCTTCCGACAATCCATGCCTACGCCGCACTCGTCAGTACCATACATAAGAAAGTCGGGCAACTAACAAGCCATCGTGAGTATTCCCAATGCCATCGGCATGCCGGACACGACATGAACTTGTTAGGCATCGCATCATCGATACATCACATGAGCATGCAACTCGTTTAGCAATCATTCGTTCTTATCTTTGCCTGTAGCCAGATGATCAAGCGTTTGTGCTCAAGACTTGGCCTTCAGCCATTTCATGCCCAATGTATCGATATGAGACATGCGACGTGATATGCATATACTACACGAGCTACTATCCATCTCAAGCAGTCACAAGCCAAATAATTCACAAGCCCGCAATCCAACTAATTTCAATCAATCAAGTCTCATGGTCACATAATCATGATAGTCGGGCAATATCACAATTAGTCATTTCGATAACATGCCATAACATTGCAGGGACAATTACTATGTTCAAAGGCATTTCAAAATCAAACCATCAAGCATTGATTCATCAAAATAGACTTAACCTTTTCCAATTGAGGTCATTTAACCTATTCCCAAAATACTAACCTAAACCGATCCCAAATCTTCTACCTAAACACCGTGTGATTCTAAGCAACTAATTCCAAACGCAATCAACTAATTCCAAATGCAATCAGCGACCTAACCAGGGATTAGAAGTCAACTCACAGTTAATTAGACGGAACGTGACGACGATCCTTGAAAACCTTCGGCACAAACGTCGGACTCAATCGGATGACGGGCCCAAGCCTCGGGCAATTAGGCCCAAGTTCCTGGCCACTGGACCAGACACGCGGACGCACCAGCTCGGACATGGTCCAGGCCATCGACCAACATGATTGGCCACAACCCAAGCTCTCGGCCAAGTCTCTCGACCAACTTGGCCGGCCTGGCCTAAGATATCGGCCAGCTTGGCCAGCCACGGCCCAGGCTAGAACAGGGCATGGGTAGGGCGGAGGTGAGTTGAGAGAGATGAGGGAGAAATGTATATATAAGAAGAGGTAAGAGGGCATGGCCACTCTAGTATTCTATGCAGGACACCAAAGTGATGATATCATCGATGATGTCATGCTAGGGATGATGTCCTCAATGATGCAAGGTGATGTAATCGATGATGTCATGGTCAAAGGATGATGTCATGGCGACATCATGATGATGTCATCTTCTAGAAAACCTTAGGGACATTTTGGTAATTTCTCCAAATGTCAAGGGCATTTTTTTTTTGTCAAATATCGTATTAGGGGTATTTTGGTCCCTCGCCAATCTTTTGAGGACAATCTCATCCAATTTCAAGCCAATGGGGTTAGAATAAAATCTAGATTTAGGAATCTCGACCCTAAAACGAAACGATCGATCGATCGAATCCTAAACTAATTCGATTGTCGATTCGAGAAATTTCAAATTTACTTGGCCTAATTTGTCATAATTCAATCCAAGACAACAAAATGCAATCCACATACAATCCATAAACTAATTTCTATCATTAGAAAAGAGGAGCATAGTTCTATAGTTGCTATGGTGGGCCGAGCCCACCTAAGCGGCATGGACTGCATCTGGAATTGGTAAGGCGTTTGACTTAGAGCGAAAGTGGTTCGATGCTTCAATGCTCCCTTTTAATTTTTGTTGTTTCTTTTTCTTTTTTTCTTTTTTGGTCAGTTATTGAGGAAATGATTCATTCGAGATAGAGAGTGGAGCTAGTAACAGGAAACATTGGGGCCATCCCGAGGGAAAGTTGCTTTTGGGAAAGAGTGGAGTGGGAACGCATTATTTTGGATGAGGTGAGTGAATGAGAGCATCTTGCTATGACATGAATGTGTAGTGTCAAAGTCATTTCTTCACGCTTGTACCTGTTTTTGCGGTGAGAATAGGGGACTTCCCTGGATGATGAATTTGTATACTAGACACGGCAATGGTATGAGCACAGGCCTGCCAAAGCTTTGTATTCACATCTCCAGGAGCACAGCATTATTTTGGGCATTCTTCCATCAAGATCATTGTAATCATGTTTATGATTTGCTGGGGACCTGCATCTGGAAATAGGTGCTTGTTTGACTTCTTAACGATGCGTGTTCAAATGGTGACTTTATGTGAAAATTAAACAGGCAATTACACGCACCCAATATGTCTTCAATATTGCATTTGGCCTTAGCAAAAATGCCATAGGCTTAATGAAGTTGAATCGCGCAATCATAGATGATATGGTGCTTTATGCTCTCATTTATCATTTTATTTTGAAATTGGCCTACTTTGTGATCAATGGAGTGTTATTGTTCCTTGACTTGACTTGGCATGATGAAGTCTTTTGCATTAAATCTTAGTTGTTAGGTTTTATAGTAGAGACAATTTTTTTTATTTTTTTTTTGGCTATTGAATGCTATCTAGTTTGGATTCATTTTCTACTTACCTACACTAAAATATCAATCAAGTTGAGAATCTTCAATTTATGTTGAGGTTGGTACAACCTCTTCGACGGCCGTTGATCCCTTGCCTGCACTGGCAACAGTTGCTAGGATGAGGCATCTGATATTGTATTGTTGTGGGTTTCTTATGAAAGTCTAAATTTTGGCCTAAGTTGTCAAACCTGGTTTGCAATGTCTTAAGGTTGATCCAGCATTATACTTTCTTTATGCTCTACATGTCTTAAATGCTTTGACTCAGTGCCACATTCCATAGGTTAAACTTATTGCTCAAAGTTGACTCCATCAAGCAACCTGTATTCTACCCTCTGAATCTTTTAATAGTTTTTTTCCAAAAATCCTGTCAGTGGATTTCTGCTGTATTAAGAGGCTTTAATAGATAATTGTATCCTGTGTAGTTAGGCTAATACCATTAGCTCATGATGGGCCACTTTTGGGTGAAGAAATGCCTTTTGGACAAACGCCATTTTCTTGTCCAGCTACTAATTTGGAATACTCTGCATCTCTTTTCTTGATTTGAATTTTGGCCTTATAACAAGGTGAGAAGTTCTCTGTTGAATGGAATTGCTTATTTACTAAAGAATGGACCCAGGACAGGATAATCCAGTATCGTTAACCCCGTCCTTCACTCTACCCTTACAATCTTTAGACACTCCTAATTTGGCCCATTGCTAGCTGAGGCATCCGGCATCGAATATAAACTTCAACATTTCACCATATTTTTGCCCTTTCCTTGTTCTTATCTGCTTATAAAGATCTATTTATTTTCAAACATAAGTCGACTAATATTTTTGTACAGTACCAGAGCTGATTTGATCAGGGTTTACCAGAGCAAGCTTTTAATTAACATAAAGGTTCTTTCGCATTCTGGTTGCATGATCCATTTATTGTATGAGAAATGCATCTAAGAATGGGAAATTTTATGAATATTTTCAGAGAAATGGAATGTGGTTCCATGTTGATGCTGCATATGCTGGAAGTGCTTGTGTTTGTCCTGAATATCGGCCTTACATTGATGGCGTTGAAGATGCTGATTCGTTCAACATGAATGCACATAAGTGGTTTTTGACAAATTTTGATTGCTCGGTGCTCTGGATAGAAGTAAGCCATATGATTTCTATAGCTCATCTGTTGATGAGGTAGATGCTCCTTAGCCTTGTGTTTGTGATGACAGTCAAACTGAACTAGTCATGCTTAAATTATCTTCCCTTAAGATTCTATTGAAGATATCCTTTAAAAGAGTCAAGGTCACTGTTTTAATACAATTACGTGGCACTGAACGAGTCTTTTTCATCGTGAACAGTGGCTAAACATGTGAGAAAATAGGGCATGCAACACTTTGAACTCCTCATGGGGCAAGCAACAGCGTTACCACTATTTTTTTCTTCTTCCGAATAACACATTCTTGGGAATGAGTTTATTGTGTTCTGCACTCAAATGGTCAGTCAAATTACAAATGTCGCGGGATTGGAGCATGGTTTCTATTATTTGGTTATCCAACTCGGAAGATAGTTAGTTGTCTCTTTTAGCACGAGCTTTCAAGCTTCCCTGGGATATAAGATTCATTTTCTTGTTCTACAAGATTGATTCCTGTTATAGCTCATCTAATAAGAATGCAATACCGCGATCAAGATTGATCTTTCTTATGAGTGAACATATTGACAAAGATCATCGGCAATTTTTGACATCTACGGAACCCCGCCCATTCCGCTGTTAGATAGGCCCATATGTACATCTTCTAAATAGATAGATCTTGCCCCATTGTCTAAAGGAAAGAAATCAGTAGCATCTTGGCTTCATGGCTGCTACAGATATAATCCAAGGACTTAAACCTGATTGAAGTTGACATATACTCAGTACAAAACTCGGCCAGAGAGACACGAAAGTTACATGAGATAATGATGGGATCAAGGTGGTAAACATTGTTACCAAAGAAGAGGCTGGTTGTCTTGGCATGGTTCACCTCAGGAAGAAGACTGGCTGTGCATGCATCTTTATGAGATTGAGGAATTAGGATAAAGCAAAATTTCCTATGTTTAGGCTGACACTTTTGTGCTAATACTGTTAGTCTCATACACAAAGTGCTCTACGTTGAAGACCAAAAAAATTCTCCACAGGTCATTTTCCATGATCTGTTAAGTTTTATCAAATTCCTTATTAAGCAGAAAAACTACGATGGTGCAAAGCCATGGAATATATGTGAATTCCTTGATTCTTGTCCTCCTTTTGGACATTGACATCCTCGAGGAACATTCTTTTATCAAAAGGGACGAAATGCGTTGATTTATTCATTTGCCTTTGTGTTTCCTTTCGAGTGCTATTTGTTTTCTTTATCAGGACAGAAATGCGTTGATTCAGGCCCTTTCTACCAATCCAGAGTGCCTAAAGAACAAGGTAATGTTTTATGACGATTTATGTGTTGCTATGTCCTTGAAGGTTCATGGAAATCTAGATATTGAATCAGTCAACCATTAGCTCATCACTACCCTCTCTTTTCTCATTATTGCATTGTCCTTTATGCTGCAATTTTTTGCAGTACATTTTTCCTCAAAACTTTATGCAAAGATCCACAGGACCACAAGTATGTAGTCTACGCGTGACTTGTGTTTCTTGTTTTGATCTTTTTATGCAAAGAACAGGAAATTGCATTATATGCCAGAAATAATCGCTTTTTTACCATATAAACTTCAGAAAGATTTTATGAGTAAAGTACAGATCAAGGGGTCTGCACGTCTTCTAGAATTAATTCTATCGGATAGCTCTTAGATAGCTTTCTTCACTAAAATTTTCTCATGAGCTTTTGAAGCAACTACCATCCATTCTATAAGACACTATAGAGGTTAGGTCTTGTCATTTGTCAACGCTAGGAGCATTCAGCACTTTGCAAAATGAACCTTTTTCGTCTGGGGTTTTCCTGATTTCAGTAGAATCAACATTCTTCTGGAACTGTTGTCCTCAGTGTAAGATGGATAAGATGGTGCCATACATGTTATATGCTAGTAATGCCGCGTAGAATTAATTGAAGCTGGAAAATGAGGGAGCGTCTTCTTTGTCCTGTTTTACCGTGACAAGCCTATCTGCAGGCGTCACAAGCAAACATGGTTGTGGACTACAGAGACTGGCAAATTCCTCTTGGGCGTCGTTTTAGGTGGATTTTCTCGACATTTTCTCAATAAGTTCTCGGTTATGTATGCAATGTGCCTGCGGGACTGCATGTATCGTTCATGAAATGATTTCTTAATTTTTTTTTTCCTATTAGCTTATGGATTACGTCGTGTTGATTTATGCTGTTCTTTATAGATCACTGAAGCTTTGGGTGGTTTTGCGGCTGTATGTGCAAAATCTTCAGAAGTACACCAGAAACCACATTGAGCTGGCCAGACAGTTTGAAGGTCTTGTCAGCCAAGATCCCAGATTTGAGGTAACTGTGTTGGTTTTCTCATAAATCGCCGTATAGGTTTCTTGACTAATTTGACACCTGCTACGCACGCCCAAAGGCGGACGATATTTAAACGTATTTATCACGTCCCGACTCTCGAATCCGCGACATCTCTTGCCAAATCGCCACCAGGTCATAATAGATAGCGTCCCAGGCAACTGCTATCGACCTAAGATTATACTGCGCATGCGGAACGTACAATATTCCATCCAATAAAACCATATGGGATAGATAGGAAGCAAAGCCAGATATCACAATACTAAAAGCTGATTAGAATAGATGATTTATAACCTTACAGAGCCATCAACTAATAATTACAACCCCAAGCTTCGGGGCGGCCCTCTAGGACTCACAAAAAGATACAGGAGTCAGGTAAGGTTAACTCTCATCTATCCCAAAATAGTATCCCCCACAAAAACGTCATCAGTTCCCTGACCACAAAAGGAACCTAACCCTCTACTGGGAAAACTCGACATCCGGGTTGTCATAACCAACCGGGGGAGCCGGGTCGTTCGGGTCATCACAAGAACTCTGACTAGAATGCACAGAGGGGGCTACTGATTGCTCAGGCTCGAGCTCGAGCTCCATACCAGGCGTGGGGTCCACCACTTCCCCATCAGGTGTATCAATATACATCGAGTCCCAAGCGGGGATATTAGGGACCCCCTGAAGAGGTGGCCCCTCAAATCCTCGAAGCGGACCAAAGAGATCCATCCCATCACGAAGATACTAGGCCTTAAAGAGGTGTGCCACCAGATGTGGCATCCCTTCATCGACCCATATCGTCGTGATGTGAGGTTCCCACATCTGGTCTGTACCTAGTACCAGATGGAGACTGATATCAAGTGATGAGTCGGTGGGGGTGCCGAACCGCACCGGTCTCTCCATTACTTCGGACCTGAAAAATTTGTCCCACGACGGGGTGAGAAATGAATCTCAGTGAATCAAGCCTAATCTCGGTTAGGACAATGATTCGCCCAGAACATCCTAAGCGCCACAAAATGATCACAAGATTTTAACAGAGATATATATATATATATATATCAATCACAATAAATCTGTCAAATCTACAACCAACAGAAGCACAACCACTCAGGCATACACAAGTCCATTATTAATCAATGACCCACGCGACTAGCGTGATAGATACATCAATAGTGCGATCCCGCACTCTTCTGGCAAAATCAGGCTACGTCCACTTTACCCTCTCAGCGACGGCTGCTACAAGCGGTGTATACAGTGCACCCGGCACGACACTGCAAGTAGGCATTCCTTAAAAAGGAGCTTCGGTTCATCACAAGCTGCGATCGGCATCCGATAATCCCTTAAAACCGTACGACTGGCACGGGGCATGGATTATCGTGCTTCTGACAAGTCGCGAATTTCCATACAATTAGTACGGCACAAGTACCCACGGTACAATGCGAACTTGTCAGGTAGCGTCATTGACCCTTTAAATGACCACACAAATTGCATTCAGCAATCAACTCATTGATTATCTTGGATTAACGCCAAAATCCACAAGAAATACAATCAACTCTACCCCAAGGCCCACAAGACTCCCAATTGAGCATTTCAGCCAGGCAAACAAACCAATCAAGCAATTCACTCACTCTCAAGTAATCAACTTAACCCGGCAATTTCAAGCTCAATTCATAATAAAAATCTTAATTCTCAGTCAAATTATAGCAATCAATCGTTCGCTCGTCTCTAACCTGTCACTCACTCGCGAACAACTTAATCAATCAATTAATTGCTAAATTACCACAAATAGCCACAGATAAATAATCGATCGACCATGTATCCTAACCATGGTTTCTATCTATACCGGTCCCGATCGAAAATAATTTTTTTTTCAAGAAATAAATAAATAAATAAGACTAATCCTAAGCGCAATTAGCGCCATAACCAAGGTTTAGAGTCAACTCACTATGTGAGTTAGCTCGATCGGCGGCGGCGGCGACGATAAAACTAAGGTTTATCGCGCGGCGGATCGAGCTCAAACTTCGGCGACACCCCGTGGAAGTCCGGCGAGGTCGCCGGAACAGGTGGTCGGCGGCGAAGCTTCGGCGAGCAGCGGCCGGCAGCCTGAAACAGTACAAAATCAGTATATTCAATTGGCGACTTCACTGTTTTGACCGTTTTTCCGGGGACACGGGCTGGGACAAGGTCGGCCAAGGGTCGGGGGCTCACCCAGGGATCGGTGGGGGTCGGCCGGGACAGGTGGACGGCGGTGGAAGGCGGCCGGCGACGGCGGACAGCCACGATCAGTGGCTACCCTGTTATGCACCGAAATAGGGGTTTCGGTCGGCGGCCGTTTCCGGCGGCCGCGCGCGGCGACCGGCGAAGGCAAGCTGGGTGGCGATAGAGAGGACTCAGGGGAGTCGTCTGGCGGTGGCAGTGTGGCACGACGGCGACTATGGCGGCCGGATCGAAGATCGGAATGAACCGGGTTCAAACCAGAGCACCGGAACTTCCAGGCCTGATTTCGGAGATTCCGGCGGCTAACGGTCGGCGACGAGGGGTCGGATCGGTCGAGAGGAAGTCGGGGGTTAGCTGGGTGGTGGTGGTCGGCGTCGGTGGCGGCCGGAGGAGGCCGCGGAGTCCTCGGGTCTCCTGACCTGAAAACAGGGCAGGTTCAGCCGTGACTTTTCTTCGGCGAAACGACGGCGACGGCGGCTCGGCCGGGGTCAAGGCGGCGGCGGGGAGTGGCCGAGGACGATGGCTGCCGGTGGTGGTGCGGTGGTCGCGAAAAACGGCGATGAACGAAGGTGGATTCGATCGGCAAGGAGAAGCATTCGTTGGTCAAAGATAAGAAGAAGAGAAGAGCAGAAGAAGAAGAAAAAACGGAGAAGAAGAGGGAAGCGGCAAAGAGACGTGCGTTGGACAGAGAGAGGAATGGCCCACCTTGACTTCAAGGGCCAAAAATTAAATTTTTTTGTCTTATATGAATGTATAATTGAGGGAGGGTAAAATGGTAATTTTGGCGTGCCAGGACTGAAACGAAATTTTTGGTGTACTGATCGAAGGGTAATTTCGACAATTTCACTGGCCAAGCTCGATCAGGGTTAAGCTCGATTGCAAAAACGGCAATTCAAAAATCGCCGCGGATTAATTTCGAAACTCAATTCGAAATCATCTAAAGTTTGGAATTCGTCCAAATTTTCGTCTTTTCAATCCTTATAGTCCAAAATGGGCGTCGACTATGACTATACATTCATATCATTTAATCGACTTCCGGCGCTTACAAGGATTGAATTTCCAGAACGTCACAACTCTCCCCCACTTAGGAAATTTCGTCCTCGAAATTACAGCACAGTTCTAATTACTCAAAAAGAGAAGGATAACTAAGCTTCATAACTTCTTCGTTCTCCCACGTAGCTCCTTCTGTACCATGGTGTTGCCAAACCACCTTGACTAACGGAATTGTCTTGGATCGTAGTACCTGCTCTTTCCTGTCTACGATCCTGACTGGTCGCTCCACATATGATGCCCGTTCATCCAAATCAATTTCCTCGTAACTCAGCACATGAGCAGGGTTTGGCTCATACTTCCTCAACATCGATACGTGGAAAACATTATGCACTTGAGCAAGTCTAGGCGGCAATGCGAGTCGATAAGCCAAAATTCCAATTCGTTCTAGGATTTCAAATGGTCCAACGTACCTCGGGCTCAGCTTTCCTTTCCTGCCAAAACGGGATGTTCCTCTCATAGGTGACACTTTCAGAAAGACATGGTCGCCTACTTGAAATTCCAAAGGTCTGCGCCTTTTATCAGCATAACTTTTCTGGCGACTCTGAGCTGTCTTTAATCTATCTCTAATCACTTTAATTGCTTCCATCGACTGTTCTACTAACTCAAGGCCAGTTATCTTCCTTTCTCCAACCTCATCCCAACAGACTGGTGTCCTGCAAGCCCTGCCATACAAGGCCTCAAAAGGTGCCATCTTAATACTCTGTTGGTAGCTGTTATTATAGGCAAATTCAACCAAATGTAAATGTTCCTCCCAGTTACCTCTGAAATCCAAAACACATGCTCTCAACATGTCCTCCAAGGTCTGAATCGTTCTTTCAGACTGGCCATCTGTCTGTGGGTGATAAGCTGTACTAAATTGCAGCTTCGTTCCTAAAGCAGTTTGTAGACTCTTCCAAAATATAGCGGTGAATTTGGGATCTCGATCAGAAGTGATCGTCACTGGCACACCATGCAACCTTACAATATGCCTCACATACAACTCTGTGTATCTGTTTAAAGCGAAGTCCTTTCTTACTGGAATAAAGTGCGCTGACTTCGTTAGCCTATCTACCACAACCCAAATTGAATCATGCCCTCGCTGACTCCTTGGCAAACCCATCACGAAATCCATCGTGATATGCTCTCACTTCCACTCTGGAATTTCTAAAGGCAGTAGTAGTCCTCCAGGTTTGCAGTGCTGCGCCTTCACCTGCTGGCAGGTCAAACATTTAGCCACATGTTTGGCTATATCAGTTTTCATATCATTCCACCAGTAATGCTGTTTCAAATTATGATACATCTTTGTACTCCTAGGATGAATACTATAACTACTACGATGTGCTTCTGATAAAATCTCCTCACTTAAATTTTCATCCTCCGGCACAACCAACCGTCCTCTAAACTTAAGTATCCCATCCCCAACTATTTGAAAATCGACCCTTCATTTGGTCGGATCTCCTTGCAAGATCTTCTGAATAAAGGGGTCTGTGGACTGCAAGGCCTTAATTTTAACTTGCACTTCTTGCTCGATTCTCAAGGTAGCCACGAAACTCGACAGCTGGCTTATCTCCAGTTTAAAGTCTGAGTCTCTTAATTGCTCAAGTAAACGCCACTCCTGCACCTGTAGTTGAGCAATCACTGATTTTCTACTCAGGGCATCAGCAACCCTATTCGCCTTACCAGGATGATACAGGATCTCACAGTCATAGTCTTTTAATAATTCCATCCATCGGCGCTGTCTCATGTTCAGCTCCCTTTGAGAGAACATGTATTTCAGACTCTGATGGTCAGTGTATACCTGAAAATTTTCCCCAATCAAATAGTGTCTCCAGATCTTCAAGGCAAACACGACCGCAGCTAACTCCAAGTCGTGTGTAGGATAATTCAACTCGTGCGGTCTCAACTGACGGGACGCATACGCTACCACTCTGCCAAGCTGCATCAAAACACAACCCAGTCCCCAAAGCGAAGCATCGCTATAAATTTCATAACCACCAGGACTAGACGGAATTGTCAGAACAGGAGCCGTAGTTAGCCTATGCTTAAGCTCTTGGAAACTACGCTCGCACTTGTCCGTCCATTGAAACTTCGTATCTTTCTTCAGCAATTTAGTCAAAGGCGAGGCTATAGCTGAGAATCCTTCCACAAATCGCCTGTAATAACCTGTCAAACCCAAGAAACTTCTAATTTCTATAGCAGTTGTCGGTCTCGACCAATTAATAACTGCCTCAATTTTAACCGGATCCACAGCAATACCTTCACTCGAAATTACGTGGCCTAAGAACGCCACGCTAGCTAACCAAAACTCACACTTACTGAACTTAGCATATAATTGATGCGTTCTCAGAGTTTCCAGAATTATTCTCAGGTGTTGCTCATGATCTTCAGAACTCTTCGAGTACACAAGGATGTCATCTATAAAAACAATCACAAAGTGATCCAGAAACTCCTTGAACACTCTGTTCATCAGATCCATAAAAGCAGCAGGAGCATTCGTCAAACCAAACGGCATCACAGTGAATTCGTAATGCCCATAACGTGTTCTAAATGCCGATTTCGGTATATCCTCTTTTCTGATTCTCAACTGATGGTATCCTGTCCGTAGATCAATTTTTGAAAATATAGATGCTCCCTGCAGCTGATCGAACAAGTCGTCAATACTTGGCAGTGGGTACTTATTCTTGATCGTCACTTGATTCAACTGCCTATAGTCAATACACAATCTCAAAGACCCATCCTTTTTCTTGACGAACAAGACAGGTGCTCCCCATGGCGAGGCACTAGGGCGAATGAATCCCTTGTCTAACAACTCCTGCATTTGAACCTTAAGTTCTTTCAATTCTGATAACGCCATTCTATATGGCGCCTTAGAAATCGTCTCCGTCCCGGAGCTAATTCTATCACAAACTCGATTTCTCTTTCTGGTGGTAAACCAGGTAATTCTTGGGGAAAAACATCTGGAAACTCACGTACAATCGCAATATCCTCCAATTTCAATTCCTTAGCAGATGTATCTACCACAGAAGCCAAATAACCTTGGCACCCATCTCCCAACAATCGAGTCGCCTCTAACGACGATATCATCACAGTTGAGGTTCCTCCTCGATTACCCAAAAATTCATAGCTACTACCATCCATCGGATTAAACCGTATTACCTTATTAAAGCAGTCCATTGTGGCTCTTTGCTTTACCAACCAATCCATTCCCACAATCAAGTCAAAATCGTACATTTATAGCACAATCAAATCTATCTTACTCTCATGGCCATCCGCCACAAGTCTGCAATCAGGACAGCTCACTGTAGCCACTACTTTATCTTTCAATGGCGTAGATACATTAAGCACAATTTCTAAAGGTACCAAGTTCAATTCAGATAATTTAACGAACTAATCCGCAATAAACGAATGGGTGGCGCCCGGATCAAATACGGCGTATGCTACTTGGTCATGCAAGAGGACCGTACTTGTAATAGTTGGCGAATCCTTCGCCGCTTCTCGAGTGACTGCAAAAACCCTTCCTTGTGTCGGTGGACGATTCTGGAAGTTTGACGGCACAGTTCCTCTAGGCTGCCCTCCCTGCTGGGGTTGTGCCTGTCCACCTTGCCTCTGTGAGCAATCCCTCACCTGATGGCCCAACTGGCCACAACCAAAACATGCATCACCTCGATACGGGCACAAACCAGGCCCATGCCTCTATCGACACAAGCTGCACACCTCATTCTGACGAAATGTCGGCTTACTAATCGCCCCTCGACGATTTGGTGGAATGTGACTCCGGTTGTTAAACATGGATTTCTTCCCTTGTCTCCTATCGAATCTGTTTGGGGAAGCAAATCGTGATCCAGATGCAGTAGCCCTTTCAGACAAGTCCCGCTCCACTATCAGCGCCCTTGCGTAAATATCATCATAGTCTTGGAGGTCGAGCGATGCCAGGGCACTCTTAATCTCGGGCTTCAATCCGTCCTTGAACCTTCTAGCCCTATCCTCCGGATCCTCAATCATTCTCGGAGCATACTTGGACAGTTCAGAAAACTTTGCCTCGTATTGGTCAATTGTCATCTGATTCTGACGGAGGCGGAAAAACTCAGCCATCTTTTGCTCCCTAGCTGTCTTCGAAAAGTATTTATTATTAAAAACTTCCACAAAAGTATTCCATACTAGAATTGTACCTTCCGGAAAAGTTTTACCCTTGACAGCTCTCCACCACGTACTAGCATTCCCTTCAAGTTGATAAACTGCCAAAGTAACTTTATCCCTATCTGAGCATCTCAGCAAATCGAACGCTTTCTCCATCCCTTCGACCCATCGAGTAGCAGCTTCAGGGTCTCCACTTCCAGTGAATTGAGGTGGCTTCAATTTGAGAAACTGTTTCACCAGCTTTTGAGCCCTACGCTTCTCACTGTCATGTATAGGTGGGGGACTCGCCGACGGAACCGCAAACGGAATAGAAGATGAAGTCCCAGCAGTAGCGACAGTAGCTGCGGCTTGATTCCTTATTTGCTGCCCCATCAAATCTCCAATAGCACCTAAGGCTTGCATGACTTCAGCCATGGTCGGTTCCCTTCCAGTAGGTCCTGTAGGTTCTACAGTAGAGGCTGCAGTAGGGGGTGCAATAGGGGACACTGCAGGCGGTACTCTTTCAACATCAACCAATTCTTCCACCGGCCTTAAAGGCCTCCTTCGAGGTGCTCGGGGTGCTCTTCTACCACGTCCGCTTATTTTGCAGTGAAAGGTGAAGTCCTGCTTACCCCATAGCAAAACGTGGTCAGAAAGAAACCCTTAAATTCTACCACAAAATTAACAATCACAGGTATAGCAACCAAAAATCTTACTAACTATCCCATTTCTCAACGCTCTTTATCACTCCATGCCAATGACCAGATGGATCAGGCTGACCTTGCTCTAATACCACCTTGGGCGGGGATGTCACATCCCGACTCTCGAACCCGCGACATCCCTTGCCAAATCGCCACCAGGTCATAATAGATAGCGTCCCAGGCAACTACTATCGACCTAAGATTATACTGCGCATGCGGAACGTACAATCTTCCATCCAATAAAACCATATGGGATAGATAGGAAGCAAAGCCAGATATCACAATACTAAAAGCTGATGAGAATAGATGATCTATAAACTTACAGAGCCATCAACTAATAATTACAACCCCAAGCTTTGGGGCGGCCTTCTAGGACTCACGAAAAGATACAGGAGTCAGGTAATGTTAACTCTCATCTATCCCAAAACAGTATCCCCCACAAAAACGTCATCAGTTCCCTGACCACAAAAGGAATCTAACCCTCTACTGAAAAAACTCAACATCCGGGTCGTCATAACCAAGCGGGGGAGCCGGGTCGTTCGGGTCATCACAAGAACTCTGGCTAGAATGCACAGAGGGGGCTACTGATTGCTCAAGCTCGAGCTCGAGCTACATACCAGGCGCGGGGTCCACCACTTCCCCATCAGGTGTATCAATATCCATCGGGTCCTAAGCGGAGATATTAGGGACCCCCTGAAGAGGTGGCCCCTCAAATCCTCGAAGCGGACCAAAGAGATCCATCCCATCACGAAGATACTAGGCCTTAAAGAGATGTGCCACCAGATGTGGCATCCCTTCATCGACCCATATCGTCGTGATGTGACGTTCCCACATCTGGTCCGTACCTGGTACCGGATGGAGACTGATATCAAGTGATGAGTCGGTAGGGGTGCCGAACCGCACAGGTCTCTCCATTACTTTGGACCTGAAAAATTTGTCCCACGACGGGGTGAGAAATGAATCTCAGTGAATCAAGCCTAATTTCGGTTAGGACAATGATTCGCCCAGAACATCCTAAGCGCCACAAAATGATCACAAGATTTTAACAGATATATATATATATATATATATATATATATATATATATAAATATCAATCACAATAAATCTGTCAAATCTACAACCAACAGAAGCACAACCACTCAGGCATACACAAGTCCATTATTAATCAATGACCCACGCGACTGGCGTGATAGATACATCAATAGTGCGATCCCGTACTCTTCTGGCAAAATCAGGCTACGTCCACTTTACCCTCTCAGCGACGGCTGCTACAAGCGGTGTATCCAGTGCACCCGGCACGGCACTGCAAGTAAGTATTCCTTAAAAAGGAGCTTCGGTTCATCACAAGCTGCGACCGGCATCCGATAATCCCTTAAAAAGTACGACTGGCACGGGGCATGGATTATCGTGCTTCTGACAAGTCGCGAATTTCCTTACAATCAGTACGGCACAAGTACCCACGGTACAATGCGAACTTGCCAGGTAGCGTCATTGACCCTTTAAATAACCACACAAATTGCATTCGGCAATCAACTCATTGATTATCTTGGATTAACGCCAAAATTCACAAGAAATACATTCAACTCGACCCCAAGGCCCACAAGACTCCCAATTGAGCATTTCAGCCAGGCAAACAAACCAATCAAGTAATTCACTCACTCTCTAGTAATCAACTTAACCCGACAATTTCAAGCTCAATTCATAATAAAAATCTTAATTCTTAGTCAAATTATAGCAATCAATCGTTCGCTCGTTTCTAACCTGTCACTCACTCGCGAACAACTCAATCAATCAATTAATTGCTAAATTACCACAAATAGCCACAGACAAATAATCGATCGACCATGTATCCTAACCATGGTTTCTATCTATACCGGTCCCGATTGAAAATAATTTTTTTTCAAGAAATAAATAAATAAATAAATACATAAATAAATAAATAAATAAGACTAATCCTAAGCGCAATTAGCGCCCTAATCAAGGTTTAGAATCAACTCACTATGTGAGTTAGCTCGATCGGCGGCGGCGGCGATGACGATAAAACTAAGGTTTATCGCGCGGCGGATCGAGCTCAAACTTCGGCGACACCCCGTGGAAGTCCAGCGAGGTCGCCGAAACAGGTGGTCGGCGGCGGAGCTCCGGCGAGCAGCGACCGGCAGCCTGAAACAGTACAAAATCAGTATATTCAATTGGCGACTTCACTGTTTTGGCCGTTTTTCAGGGGACACGGGCCGGGACAAGGTCGGCCAAGGGTCGGGGGCTCACCCGGCCGGGACAGGTGGACGGCGGCGGAAGGCGGCCGGCGACGGCGGACAGCCACGATCAGTGGCTGTCTTGTTATGCACCGAAACAGGGGTTTCGATCGGCGGCCGTTTCCGGCGGCCGCGTGCGGCGACCGGCCGCGTGTGGCGACCGGCTGGGGCAAGCTGGGTGGCGGTAGAGGGGACTCTGGGGAGTCGTGGCGGTGGCGGTGTGGCACGGCGGCGACTGTGGTGGCCGGATAGAAGACCGGAATGAACCGGGTTCAAAACAAAGCACCGGAACTTTCAGGCCTGATTCCGACGATTCCGGCAGCTGACGGTCGGCGACGAGGGGTCGGATCGGTCGAGGGGAAGTCGGGGGTTAGCTGGGTGGTGGTGGTCGGCGTCGGTGGCGGTCGTAGCGGCCGGAGGAGGCCGCGGAGTCCTCGGGTCTCCTGACCCGAAAAAAGGGCAGGCCCGGCCGTGACTTTTCTTCGGCGAAACGACGGCGACGACGGCTAGGCCGGGGTCAAGGCGGCGGCGGGGAGTGGCTGAGGACGATGGCTGCCGGTGGTGGTGCGGTGGTCGCGAAAAACGGCGACGAACGGAGGTGGATTCGATCGGCAAGGAGAAGCATTCGTCGGTCAAAGATAAGAAGAAGAGAAGAGCAGAAGAAGAAGAAAAAACGGAGAAGAAGAGGGAAGCGGCAGAGAGACGTGCATTGGGCAGAGAGAGGATTGGCCCACCTTGACTTCAAGGGCCAAAAATTAAATTTTTTTGTATTATATGAATGAATAATTGAGGGAGGGTAAAATGGTAATTTTGGCGCGCCGGGACTGAAACGAAATTTTTGGTGTACTGATCGAAGGGTAATTTCGGCAATTTCACTAGCCAAGTTCGATCAGGGTTAAGCTCGATTGCAAAAACGGCAATTCAAAAATCGCCGCGGATTAATTTCGAAACTCAATTCGAAATAATCTAAAGTTCGGAATTCGTCCAAATTTTCGTATTTTCAATCCTTATAGTCCAAAATGGGCGTTGACTATGACTATACATTCATATCATTTAATCGAATTCCGGCGCTTACAAGGATTGAATTTCCAGGACGTCACAGTATTTGCGCAATTTGGAGCGATAGCGAGAATCATCTCCAGAGCTTTATGTTTTACCAATTCTTATGCTTCTTTTCCTCGTTGTACGGGTTGGTTGTCGCCCCTCGAACATTTTCACTGGTCTGTTTCCGTCTACTCTCTCCCCGACAACGATGGAGATACAGGAAACAACTTGAACCGCGATCTATTAGATCCGGTAAACTCAACTGGGAAAACCTTCATTTCTCACAGTGTATGCTCACTTTGTCTCGTCACACCATCGAAAGATAGCAATGCCCTTTTGGCATTCCTGCTTCCTCGTGAAGAAAAGTCACCATCTTTAGGCATGATGCTGATGCAGGTTCTCTCAGGTAAGTACATCTTACGCCTCGCGGTCGGGGCTCCATTGACAGAAAAGAGGCATGTTGACGGAGCATGGAAGGTTCTGCAAGATGAGGCATCTAAGCTGCTGGCTACTGTTCCAAATAACTAAGATGTTCTTGTGCGACATAAATCTCAGGACCGATTCTAATGTTTGCAGAGAACTCAACGCTTCTCTTTTACAGGGAGAAAATTCATCATGCAATTTTCTTAGACAGGACATATCCATTTTGCTGTCATCTGCCTACTTAAATTGAAAGCGGATCCATTAAGCGGTGTTAAAGCACGTGCAATCTTTTAACGGTGAACCGGACCCGACAAAAGAGGATCCAGGACCAGCGTATGTGCCGCATCGCTCCTAATAGTACCGTCGTTATACCAGCTAAGGATGTGAAATTACTTATGTGAAGAAGGGTTGTGATTAGGGAAAGAAGTGTAAATTAGTGTTTGATGTTTCGACTCTAATGTTGATCGTGGGATGAAAAAATTATCCCGAAATGTTGGATTAGAATTAATTGATATCAACTGTTAGATTAGCCACGACAAGATTGTCATTTCCAATCTCTTGGCAGGCCCAAAAGGGAAAACCACGTCATAATCAGTCCATGAACTTTTATCCAGCGTGAAAGTCCATTTCTAAATTCCTAATCCGTGCAATTAAATCCCTTGACTTTCATCTAGTATTCAACTTTCAAGAATGCCTGTCTAAAGTGATTGAACAAAGAAAAAACTGTTTATCTTATCTAAATGGTACACATTGAAAAGCAATGTGTCTGAATTGTTTTTCTTTTTAGATTTCAAGTACATATGACATTCGCATATAAAATTTTCTCGATCTAACATCAATCTTGTTTGATAATTGTATTAATGTTTGATAAATGAGGAGAGAATATCGAACATTCAAGAAAAAATTTACGGATAATATCGGACATTAGATAACGGTTCAAAGTTTTAAGTGTATCAATTGAAAATTTGAAAGTTTAGATATGACAATACATGTTAAAATAAATCTTATGTCGTTTGGTCATCTAGGATTTTAGCTATAATATAATGGAAAGTTGTCATTATTATTTCTTTTATTTCTAATTTGATTTTTATATTCAAATATCACTTAATTTATTTATTTAAAATCATTATTCGAGAAAAAAAATTTATATCGTAAATTCATCTTTATCTCACGTCATATATTTTAACCCGTGCTATGTTGAAGGTAAAATGACGTTATCTCCAGTCAAATAGGTCTACGTACGTGAGGCTTGTCTGCATCCAACAAATATCGAACGAAGAAGACCATGGAGTCCACACAATTCACCAAGATCGCTCTGTCCGACAACGTCGTCGTCATCTCCGAATGTCCATGTCTTTTCCCTCCTCCGACCTGCGCGAACAACCCGCTGCTGTTCAGACTCCCCAAGCAAGTAGGGGAGACAGTGATTGGGATAGAGCACAGTGAATACCAACCAGGAGTTTCCTGTCTGTCTCTCGAGTTCTCCGTCGCACCCTTCTTTTTCCGCCTCATCACCCCTCTCTTTTTCTCATTCTTGCTTCATCTGAATTATGTAAGTCGAGCTCTCGAGTTGATGCTTTTCATCTCTTTGCTTTGGTTATTGCAAAATGCAGGGATGGAGGAGGGTTGAAGCCGGTGAATGCGGGGCTACTGAGAGAGAACGCACACAGGATGGTCGATTTCATTGCAGATTACTACAAGTCCATCAAGAGCTTCCCCGTCCTCAGCCAAGTCGAGGTTTTTGGCTTATTCGCCTTCTCCTTGAGTTTGCATTTCCATATGATGATTGATTGGACACAGTGTGTGCGTGAGAGAAAGAGATATGGTTACAACAAGTATACACCTATGGAGTTTCTATTGTAATTGTATCTGGTGCTTCACGACAGATGGACTTCTATACGAGTGATAGCGGTCCCTGATCTTTGATTTAAAAGCAAGGCGGGACGGACTTCTATATGAGTTGTAGCGGTCCCTGAACTTTGATTTAGAAGCGAGGCGGTTCCAAAATTTTTGCCTTAGAAGTCTGGAACGAAAATGAACACATGCCGTACATAGGTTTATTAAAAATGCATAAAATTGGCTCATGCATGTCGACATAACATGTTGGGATGCTGGACTAGCATGTCGCTGGCTTTTCTGAAGCTTTGGCCACGTGTTAATTATTTGCCGAAGAGTGTCGGAGTAATGGACGCAACACGGAATTCCCAACAGAGTTTCAGTGTTTTCTAAGTTTCCACTGGCTTTGTTGTTGTCTTTGAGGCCTTTGTTAATTTGGTCAATGCTAGAACACGACCAATTGATTTGCAGCAAAAAATCAAATGTTTTCCATTTCTCTGATTTTTGTAACAGCACGAATTGACATGCAAAACAGAAATGACAAATCATAGGGGAACGAAGTGAAGAGCGCGTGAGAAGAGGAACCGGCGATCTTAGAGGACTTAAAAGGAAAATGAATACATGCCACACATAGGTTTATATGTCGAGAAAATCACAAACTCAGGAGCGTGGGCCCTAATTGAAGTGTCACGTCAGCGGTTCGAACCCAAATTTGGTCGGCTGGAGTGGGTTAAAAAAATGATCTGGAGGTTTAGGAAAGAGGAACGACTAGTTCAACACATAGCTCGTTAATCATGGTTTAGCAATAAGTAGTGAAATAGCTGGGAAAGGCTTCCATGGCGTGGGCACAAAGCAACAACCAGATGATTCAACAACCAAAGGAGCAATATCCCAATCAGCTAAATGATTCAGGTAAGGCTGGCAGGAGTTGGCAGCTTCAGCTTTCTTGATGAAGGGAAATCTCGATGCATCTACAAGAAACACATTGCCGTCCAGCTCGAACGCAATTTGCTTCTAAAATCACAACAAGCTTTTCTACATTCCGTGTTAGATTTCTTTAGCAATGATTTCAGCCGGCAGCTCTGGTTGCACAGGTGGTTTAGAGGCAATCTGTTCTTGTGGGGGGGATCAAAAATATAAAGAGCATCGATTTGTCAGCGATTTCATCTCCAATTCTACATACAACAAAAGAGAAAGTCTTTTTTTTTCTTGATTCACAAGAAACCAAATTCCCGCCACTTCCTGTTAAAATGAATTAATGATCGAAGTTTATGATACAATCAAATGACCTACGTATCGAGTACTGATAACTGGCCAATAAATCGGAAATGACTATTAGAAAGCTTTGATGGCTTGCACGAACAGGCAAACGCTTGCACAAACAAACATCTGCATACCCTGGAGCCACTCTTCACTCTTCAGGAAAACGGACCGTCATATTCCAACTGAGAGGGACCTTGTGCATCGTTGTCCTCTCCTCTCTGAGGTGAAGCAACTTCTCATCTCAAAGGCAAACTCTTAAGAAAGATGGCCCGTCCAAGCAGGTATGATGCCCTGTGGCACAACATGCTATTCTTCTTTCTTCTTTCCTTTTCTCTGCTTCATTCACTGTGCCTCTCAGAAAGCCTTTGCCTGCATATCCAATCAAGAAATTTGCCGGGAAAAAAGGAGTGATGAGTTTGTTTCACACTAAAAACAGAAAGAAGTGTCTTCAGAACCGTTGGCATCATTTACAAACAAAAGCACGACGATCAAATCGGCATCCGAATTGGAAGTAGATATTGTTACCTCACAATGCGCCTCACTTCAGGGAGGTGCTCGTATCAGTTCTTGACAGCTCCATGATAATCATGCTTACTGCGCTCTCTTGGCTGGACCTATGCCATGCCAAATAGTAGGTGAGGAACTCGATTTGCTGATTCAGACTACCATTCTAAGGAGAATCAACTTCATTTCATTCATTTTTGACAATCACACAATTAACTTCCAGCCATGCCTCAATTCTGAATTCAATGTCCAATCAAATGACCTTTTTACTTATGTGTGCATGATAATGACAATTATTTGGTTAATCAAGATGGTTAATTGTGATAGGAAACTGTCCTCTGTCCAGTTGCTCATGCACTGGCTATGCTATGCAGACATACACATTCAGATACTACAAGGTCGATAGAGACTGACAACTCCCAGCTGTTCGGAGGCTTTAGCCTTCCAAAGCCTCAAGTTGGTGGTGTGTCATCACTCCCAGATATAACATAACTTGCATCACAACTGAACTTGACGCAGAATACCCTACAAGTAAGCAACTCGGTCAGAAGACATAAGAGTGAGCTACCCCCATGGAATTTCAACGTGAATAAGACCATATTCATTTAAAGGCTCGGTTAAGAACACCATCTAAAAGTCACTTCCAATTTAATTATCCCAACAAATTGAATAAGCAAATAGAGAGAGAGAGAGAGAGAGATTATAAACCAAAAGCTCTGTAGTTGGGTATACCTTTGCATTATTTTATTTTCGTATGATAAACCTCCCTACTGTGACCTCCATAATACTGGAAAATTCTTACCTGAGAAATAGCAAGAGTTGTTGTGATTCTACCAACCCCACATTTTTATTCACACAAAGTAAATGTGATACTGGACTTACTGTTTTATAATAGGATCCAGTTCCATGCCGCTCAGATGGGCTCGGCCCACCACAGCAGCTATGGACCTATGCTCCTCCGCAAGTTTGTCCAGTCTTGATGCCATATACACATCCCGAATTGGATAGCGGACTCCAAGGAATAGATGAAGAGGCATCTGCAAAAGGAGGAAATTAGAAATATCACCATATATCTTGCAATAGTTTTAATGACATAAGCCGCTAAATCTTTTCTTTTTAGTCCGACGATTTTCTGCCATAAAAATTTTGCGTTTGTTGGGTGTTAATACTTGGAGAGTCCTTTGAAAGGTCTACTGTAGCAGATATAGAAAAGCCGATAAGTAAAGTCCATAAAACGTAACTCAACAGAAAAGAAGGGATAGGAAGGCGAAAACGTGATAATCGCGATCCCCAAAGATTACTTTGCAGCCAAGCTTCTTCGCTGCTTTGTCTACATGGTGAAACTCGCTGGAAATGTCTCCTTCGTTTGAGTGCAGATAGTTTTCTTAGAATTGTGTGAAAGAAGTAGGCATTTCCTTGCAAAACCCGAAAGCGAGTTCCACCGTGCGCATAAATCAGCGAAGAAGCTTGGCTGCAAAGTAATCTTTGGGAATCACGATTATCAAGTATTCGCCTTCTTATCCCTTCTTTTCTATTAAGTTACAGTTTATGGATTTCGTTTATCAACTTTTCTATAATTGCTACAAGAGACATTTCAAAGGACTCTTCAAGTACTAACACCTGACAAACACAAAATTTTATGGCAGAATATCGTCAGACTAAAAAGGTAAAGATTTAGCAGCTTATGTCATTAAAACTAATGCAAGATATGTGGTGACATTTCTGGTTTTCTGCTTTTGCAGATGCCTCTTTATTTCTTCCCCAAAGTCCGCTATCCAATTCAGGATGAACAGGATGTGCGTTGTGCGTTGTAGGCTATTATAGCCTGTTCTTTTTGGGTCCGCTCGTCTCCTTTCTTTTTGTAAGATGAGTTTTTTTTACGCTGTAGTATGTTGCTCACCAAACACCTCTGCAGGCTGCAGAAATGTCGATGGTTGAAGGGAACCATAACATCAGTCGTCAATGCAATATCCACTCTTGGTGGAATATTGATTATTATTCTTTCTACCCAACAACGAACATATTTATGGGAACATGAGGTCTTCTTTTGTCATCTTTACCCTACTCTTCTATGCAAATTGACAACACCCGATAAGGGCATTATTAAAGGATGCAATGAAACTACAACTCAAACAGTAAAAATATAGTCACTTCTCTGGTCAAGAAAATCTGCCAAAACATTTTTACATGTAAAAAATTTTCAAATTGTTGTTATTTTTTTCTGGAAAAAAAGGAGCTTGCCCAAGCAAATTCTAGAGAACACTCCCAATCAAATGAGTAAGCTATTAGGAGAGAATTGCAACACAGCACAAATAAAGATGTGACAGTCGTGGTTACAGAAGCGAAGTTCATTGGCTCCGTTGGGTTCCAAGAAATAGCATTAGTTTTTGTCTGAAACAGGAAGAGCTGAGTTAGCAATGACTGCATAACTAAAACTGTACGTCACTGAATAACTTGTCCTTCAAATAATCTCCAATCAACTGCATATAAAGCTGTGTGCGTTCATATTTCGCTGTTTCCGTAAAAAATTTCACTTCCAAAACAAGACTGAAGTGACAAATTCCCCAATTACCCTCATGATAATTTTTCTTGTTGGGGAAGACGTGCGCAAGCAATACAGGGTTATACTGCGGTCACCGCAACGAAAAAGAAAGCTATTGGTACATGCCTTATAATAATAGCAAAGGACAATATACTTATCAAATTAAAAGCTGATTGAGACAAAAGAAAGTGGTGATTTATATTAGTTGAGCATCCATAACATAGATGATATAGACAAATGACAAACCATAACAGCTGGAAAACAAAATCAGATGCGAAACCTCGAATGAACATCTTATGGAGCACGTGGCAAGAAGGAACAAAGCCAACATTTGGGTAGGATGGGACACATAAAATGCATACATACCTTCCCGATGCTGCCAATACATTAGGTTCTCCAGGGTTGAATTTTAAAGAAATGACCGTAACCATTGACCTTCATCGCCGCGTCTGCTAATGCTGCTTGTCCAGAACAAGCCTGTTTTAGAAACTTAACCGGCGGATGCCGTCTAACTGAATCGTTGGAAAAATCCTAGAGAGAGAATCGGTTGGGACGGAGGAGAGCTAATACCCCTCGCGCCGAGGGAGGTGGAGAGAGAGTGGATGGCAAGAAAAGGAAAGAACTTGGGCCCACCGAACAATTTTGATGCACGATAGATGGGCCTAGGCCCAATTTATACGTGGACCAGTCCACATTCTGTTTTCCATTTCAGGCGTTATCCACATTTTGCAATATAGATTTTGATTTCGCGCAAAGATTGTATCAGATTCAAGTCGACTGAGAGTTTTTCGTGCAAGACCATTATTATCATACATGCTGACTAGTTACTAATTTCTTTATTTGTGTTCAATTTAATTGATATCGATAGGGTATATTATGTGTGGTGTGATATCTTAACTTTTTGCATCCAACGTATATTACAATTTCTCTTTTAAGCGGTATTCATTATATGATTAAACTCCGTCGTCATGAATAACAAAATGGCCCTGCAAACCCCCTATTATCGCCACCACAACTTGCTTTCAGCAAACCCCCTATTATCGCCACCCTCCAAATGAGACCTATTGGGACTGCGTAACCCGGGTGCCCCTAGCTAAGGCTTTACAAACCCAAGCAAACCTTCACAAGGTGCAAGTGGCTCGATAGGGTCACGCAACAACAAGCGAGCCTACGCCCGTGGCCGTGGTCTCGCTATCCCGCACTTGTTGATCATCTGAAATCGCATGTACACTTCTCTTGATTTTCTTTTTCATATTTTGGGACAAGAGTATTTTACACCTTTAAATGCTATCTGTTTCGAATAAAAGCTATTTGACTCGGATCACTAACTTCCACAGCAACCTGGATGAGGCTAAAAGTGTCCGTCTCAATGCAAACTTTTAAAAACAAAGCATTTCCGTACTCAACTCGCATGACTGAAGTATAAATCCCCTCCGTTACTCAATAGACATATTTGCTTCTAAGTGCTTTCATGTTAACACAAATTTTGAATTTACAGATCTGATAGAAGTACACCATATAGCCTTACCTTTCGCGAAAACTCGTAATGCACGAGAGAACCATAGCTACTAAATCCAAGAAACTCGCCATCAAAAAGATGTCCTTCACGTCGGAATGTGGGCGGGATATTTTCTTTCTTCAGCATCATTATGGGGTCTCACTTTTCTCTGTTGATTTTTGGATAAATTCTCACACTACTCCCTTCAAATTGTACCTTCGCAGTACATTCCCTCATGCGATCGCAAGAATCACATGAAAGCATTGCGATTGGAGCAGTTGATCAATTACAGAACATTGCGCATCAAATTCCCTTCAATTGCAGCACCAATAATACCAACCATAGGATTGAGGAGCTCTTGAACAGAAAGGTCTGAGTACTCTCCTTCCATAAGTCCTTTCACCCATGGCTCCCTAGGATTGCTTTCATCAATATCGTTGTATTGCTGATTATCAGTGGCTTCATCCTGAATGACACCACCATCTCCATCAACAGGAGCCCCGGCATCTTCGTCCTTGATCAAGTCTTCAGGACACTTCAAAGATAACTCCCCATTCGCTGTCTCTATGCCATTCTATGAGATGTCTATTACATCAGCATCATCCTTCCCATTACCGGTGAGAGTTTTCCCCTCAAATAGATCAACATCTCTTTGGGAGACCTCCCTTTGCAAATTCAATTCAGCATTTAAATCTTCCGCCTCAGGGTCTTCCGTGCTTTCGCTTTCAGAGTCTTCATCTCTTTCAGCATCATCAGCTTCCTCTCCATCAACAAACTCACTTTTAATTTCTTGAATGCTTTCCCTAGCAGCAGAAAGCATAGCCGCAGGATCCTTTCTATAAGTAGGGCGGCGGACACAATACTTTGACGGAGAGTTACTCCCGGAAAGCTTTGTATCTCTTGACAAAGCAGCAGCTACCGATGCTTCTGGAGTCCTCTCATAGTAAGATCTCTTAGTCCGCATTTCTTCCAAGAGAAATCATGAAGAAAATATTTAATACCTCAAATGAAGAAAACGATCAAACATGTTTCAGCCAACAAATCCAGTCTCGCCTGAGTCCTATCAGCAACTTCGAGTATTGTTAGGGCCTCATCTCCCACCAGAGAGAGAACATTAAAAGCTGCAAATTTCACTGTTCCAGGGGTCAAACGATGCCTTGATCTACGTTAATTACAATATCCCATTTGCCGCATTTTTAGGACTAGTGACTGAAACGGTTTCAAAGTATTTAAAGCCTGCGGATAGCAAAAGGCGTGTTCAGCACCGTTTCGCAAGAAAGAAATTATATCTTAACCATCATTACCCAGCCCTTGCAGTTGGGGGGGAGGGGAACACTTAACGTGAGTTTGAAAAGGACTCACTTTGCACTACTGCATGGGGAAGAAACTCAGGATGTTTCGGGCTGCAGATTTTAGCCCTTTCCTTTCAATTTTAGCGCATCGAACCCAAATTTTCTTTTCTTTTTTTTTTTTGGGCAAAGACGAATCCATTTTGATCATAGTTTCAAAAAAATAAATAAAAGTAGTTCATTTTTTGTTGTCAGTAAAACACAAAGGACCATTAGAAGGGCTTACAAACCCGTGATCTCATGCGACGGTTGGAAGAATATTCACAACCAACATCAAAAGGCAATGGAAAATGTTTGACAAGTTAGTCTCAAACTAGCGTCGCCCTGAAGTATGAAGATCAACCCCAGCCTCAACATAATATATCTCAGATGTGCAGATTTGTTTTATGCAGTGATTACAAACCCGGTTGTTCATTAAGCTCTTTGAGTCTCTTGATGTTGCATTTGCCTCTCAAGGAAAGAAAAACAATGAATAAGTCCGCTAAAGCAGATATAATACACCCTAGTTGATATATCCTGAAAAATGTATGGCTATTTTTCTCTTGTAATTTCACCCAGACATTTTTATTCGTTGACAAACACAAAGGTACTAACTCCACACAAAAATGTCATTTATGCATTTGGTTCACCAAAAATGATGAACCGACAAAGGTTGCTAATGGTTCTTTCTTGGTTTTGAACCGAAAGTAAATGGCAAGAAAATAAATTAAAGGGCCGAAGGTCGGAGATAATTATGGCCAACCATGTAAACTGCTAGAAAGTAAAGATACAAAATGAATTTGTGACGGAACATTGAGCTCCATGATTGATCGATGGGATTGTACAATGAAAATATTTGCTGTGTATATAACACTCTACCAACAATTACACACAGCCGTGCAGAATTTGAATAAAGAAATAATTTCCCAATCATATTGGTGTTCATGTTAATTAGTGTTGGCTTAAATTAGCCGAGAGAACTATATTGGCAAATTGTCAAAATGTTTAGGACTAAGTCGATCAAATTAAATAATTTAAGACTGAATTGACATTCGTACAATGGGTTTAATACCTTTTTGGGAATTTTCTCAAGTCATGTACAAAATGCTGTTTGAAAACATTAGTTTTGGATAATAAGAACATGGTTGGAAAGGGCGGCTGCAATGAGCGACCATCTCCTAGGAGTTGCTATAGGGTTTCACATCTCGTGATCAGAATGTTCGTTTTTTGTCATGGTACTTGCTCGTCTCATGATAAGAATGTTGGTTTTTGAGTCATAGTAATTGATGAGTTTGAGCGAGCATTGAACCACTATATGCGAGTTGTGGTAAAGCCGAAGAGATCCATGCGTCTGGTCAGAAAAAGTTGGAACGAATGCGACGGAAGAACCTGGATTTCCTGAAGTTGATGAGCGAGTAGGAGATTCAAACTGGTGATAAAGGGGCTCCAAATCCCTTAAAAGGAAACCTTAATCTACTCTTCCACTAAAAAAAAATAATCAACTCGACCAACCACCTTGGTGGTCCTTCGAAGTATTAGTATGTGTTTCGTTGGAATTACTCTCAAAGAAATTTTTTTCATCAAAAGTATCTCTTTGATTTTTAAGTGTATGAAAAAGGCTTTGGGCGATTTTAGACAGGTAGGATCCACATAAATTAGAAAATCGACGAATCTGACTTCACGTAAAATTATAAAATAAAATAAAAAAGTGTTCCGATGTTGTATCACAAGAGCATGATAATATGCTTCTGTACTAGAACGAGCGACAATAGTCTGTTCTTGCTTCGCTAGGAAATAAGCGAGCTTCCTGTGAAGAATCGGTGGCTCGTGATACAATGGTGATTAAGAGGATTATTAGCCCAATCAACATCTGAATAAACGATCAACTCTAATTTTGAGGTAGCATAAAATTAAAACCATAAAATAAGGTACCCATCTACGTGGCCAAGAATGCGAAGAACGGTAATGAAGTGACTACTTCGTGGTTTGATCATGAATTGACTTACTATGTGAATAATATAAACGATATTAGGATGGGTAACTGTTAGGCAAATTAGATTGCCAACCAGCTATCAATAAAGTGTAGGATTCGAAAGAGGAGGCTTGTCTTTGTCATCAGATTTGGCATTAGTCTCGGTGAGAGTTGTAGCAATAATGTTGTGAGTCCTGTCTGAGAAAGAAGATCAATGGCATAGAGCCCGAGGAAACCTCTAAGTCCAAAAAATAACTGACTATCCAAGATTTTTCATTTCAAAGACTCAAATACTATTATAGTATCGTAATACTATAGTGTTCGTCGGCATTGATAATCATGTCATCCATATATAAGGATATGTTTGGTTCAGCATTTGAAATGAATTTTGGAGAAATGCAAATGCTTTTAACCTAAAGGGATTGAGGAAAATACTAACTACTACGTTTGATAAAATCTCATTTGAAAATGGGTTTCGGGTTGAATAGTATTTGATAAAAACAACATTCCAAAGGGACTTTGAATGCAATTTTTTTAATTAAAAAATTACCCTTTGTCGGACCGGAAAAATAATCTCAAAAATAGGTTCATAACGTTATAAATAGCTCGGAAACGGGTCTGAAATCTCCAAGAACCGATCAAAAAACGGCCGACCCGATCAGAAAAGCAAGCGAAGCGGTATGCTTGACGCCGATCATCAATGGTCAATAATAACAGCCAATAAGGGCCAAGAGATGGTCGAAGCGAGTCAATGCCTGCTCAACGGATGAACAAGTGGATGACACGTGGCAGGCACATAAATGATATGATTAGATGATGTGGAGCTGACATGTCAGAATCTCGGCGGCACAGTTGGTCACCTGCGAGGCGTGCGTGCGTGGATCTTAATTGCAGAGGAGTCCCATGGCGCATGAGGGCACGTGGGGACTATTACGACGGTGGCCTTTGTTTGGTAGGACTCGGCGGTGGATGAGCAACCTATAGATGGTGTTTGTTGTGGACAGAAGCTAACGGATGATGTCGAAAAGCGGACTTACAGAGAACGGCAACGGCGAAACACACGTGTCAAGCGTGCGGTGGTTTCTAATCTCTATTTCCTACTATCAAGTATTTACTATCATAATCGATTTGCCCAGATTTAATGGCACATACACATTTATGGTAGTAAATCATTTTTCTATTAAGGACGGAATTTTTGGGGCTGTGTCATCTGAGGGCAGCGATTCTGATGGCGATGTTTGTTTTGCAAAAAAAAAAAAAGCAATAAAAGACGGAGAAACATCAATCAACTGGCGGCGGTTCGATGATGAATGAGTACCCGCGCGCGACGGTGGCAACTTGCTACATTATTATATAATAATGTTTTCTTTTTCAAAATAAAATTGTTTTTGATACCATCTAACGAGTAGGGCGGAAAGTATCTTTCTGTATATTTTGTACTGAATACTGACGATACAAAAGCCTATCAACCGGCTATTCTACAATGCTATCTGTAGCAACTACATATTAAAATAGCAACGCTAATAAATAAGAATCAATCAAAAAAGACTATGAACCTAAAAATATCTCCAAGGCAATCCAAGTCATAGGGTAATTAATGTATAGAATCATGTGGTAGATAATGCAATCCAGTTTGAGTAAATAGAAATATTATTTCTTACATTGAATTCGAGTCAGCTATGATCTGAACGTGCATAAGATAAGAGTATGAATCTCCCGTTGAATGTATATCGCCACAAAAAAGGTAACTTCGACAAATTCAACAAAGCCTTGGAAGATGAATCTAGAAAACTAGGTAATAGCATCTCATAAATTCATATTGTCCCACCCCTTAACTAATTGAAAGGCTTAGCAAGACATTGAAAACTATTATAAGCATTGAGTTATAGTTATTTTCAAGAAAGGTAAAATGGGTAAAGCTGCAATATGCTAAGAATTTCCCAAGAAAATTTTTATAATAGAAGTGGCAACCCGTGTGGCGTACGCCATGTCATCAAATATCTATACAGTAAGCAAATACTGATACATGGGGAAAAAAAGGCAAGAAGGAAAAAATTTGAGTGAAAATAAGAAAGCTTCTCTCTTTTTTCTTATTCTATTTCCCATTTCTGTCAACTTTGAGGAAAGAAAATTTAATTTCCAAGCCTCAGTTGTTCTATTGGACGTAGAACTAAAGTGGCACTTGAGTATTATTCACTTGCATCTCATGGATGTGTCTTTTGTACCCGTCTAGTATAATTAGGATAACTTGGTCTAAACCATGTCGACAGAGGGCGCCTATAATACGAGGATATCTTTTGTGCATGGAAAGACCCTGTATGATTGGTCCAAAAAGAGATTGTACACCCAATAGGAAAGATACTTTTATTCATGAAAGGACGTGGACAACAAGAAGCTAAAGTTGATGCTGAGGCCTTCCCTATATCATAGTCCGTACGCTGGGACTCTACCCTTCAATGCAAGAAAGATCAAGAAAGAGGGAAGATATGAACCATGCCCGGAGGAACTTTTCTCGACTTCTCTTAGGTGCTATGATAACCCCTTTGTAAAATTGTATGTACAATATCATTAGAAGTTGATGTTTAGGCACTACCTTTTTAAAATTGTCCAGCAAATCTGATACTAAAATAAATAGAGACCGTAAGACTTGAAGCAAATCACATAGGCTCATTTTATGATTCAGATTTAGAGTGTATCTTAGGTAGATTTATGCTTCTTTGATCTTTACATAATTTAAATCTTGCAATTCACGTATTTCGCTAAGACTGAGAGTATGCATCTCAAGATGGACATCCAAGAAAGCCTTGCTTCTTTGTACTCCGTTTACATTGTTAGCATGCGTCGAGCCTAATAGGGTCTATAAAATAGGTTTCATTTAGCTGTTACTCGTAACTGTTTGGGAATGATGTGTACATTTATTCGTTAGTTTCTTTTGGCAAATATTACTGCACTCGCACTTCAACTTCTATTTCGCAAAATTCGTGTATCATTCAATGAACAATTCAAATTTCGAAGTGTAAATTTCAAGTTATTCAAAAGTGGAATATTAAAGAAGTCACAAGTAAAACCATGACTAGATAACCTCCCTGTACTCCTCCAATAAGTGCCGATGAATATACGAAATTGCACGCAAGCTCCTCAAAAGGTCGAAACATGGACATTAGCTGCCATGTTAACAGGAAATTTATCCAATCCTTCACTTTTACTTTGTTCGAATTTGAGTTCACCAATGCATCATGTGATAGCGGCATAAGAGAGATCTTTTTCGTCATCAGTGTCCTTCCGCTAATTAGCACGTATCTACGTAAAGCATCGACATTGCCATGCAAACGCCACTTAATCACATCACTTTCATTGTTTTCGTACACCTCAACCAATTGTTTTACTGGAATCTCTTTCTATTATTGAGCAAGGTTAGATCAATGAAAAAGTTCACAGTCTCCCCAGTGAACTTTTAAGATTACTAACGCATACAGAGAATCTTTCCGTGTGTGTTGGAGAATATAGATTACAGTTGATAAAGTCATGTGCTTCAAGTGGGGGCAATCCCAGGCACAGGCTTATATAAGGATGTAAAAGTAGCTAAGGCGCATAGCGCAGCCTCGTTTGAGAGATTACAAGCATGATTTCTTAGACCAAATTCAAGCCAACTGCGAACGAATCGCACATAAGATAAGAGTATGGATCCCATGTTGCATGCATATCGCCACATGAAAAGGTGACGTAAAAAAATTCATCAGTTTCTAGAAGATGAATATGAAAAAGCATGTAATATGATTCCAGAAATTTATACTTTTTTTGTTACTCTTTCCTATAAATGCATATATAATAAAAAATGTAAGCTAAAAAAGGCACGTAAATGAGTCACCTGACCTCCTTTTTTTTTTTCCTAGCTGCTTCTATCTAATAATACTTTGTTCATGACTGCGAAGATCAGGCCAGATAAGCATCCTAGAGAGAGTAGGTTTGCCTTCAGCCCCATTGTCAATTTTTTGCCTTTTTTTTTAAGAAATATTAATGTCAATCAAGCGAAAATTCTTTTTTGCCCTTTGCTTTCCTATCAAACGCAACTTGGATGACCAAAATTAACAGAATCTGTGATATTGAGGGGTTAACTTGTGAAAGTTTTTTTTTGGGTAAGGGTTAACTTGTGAAAGTTGATCTTACTTAAATCAAAATTTCTTCTTTTTTTTCCTTTTTTTTTTTCTTTTTTCCCGTTTTGAATATCATCAAGAATGATAATATTGCTTCGAAATGAGAGCCGCCACATAAATTCGCAGAATATTTATACTGTTAACTTATTAGAAAGGCAAAAGTTAGTAGACCAGTAATGCAATGCTCCTAACTTCGACAAGACTAAATTAAGTTGGTTGAGTGTTGAGGCTGACTAATTTGATTTATTCAATGTGATTAATGTGAATTTCTCCGTATCTAAGAAACATCAACCCCATCGTGTTTGAGATAATTGAGGATGGGGAGTATTGGTTTGAAAGAATTCCATTAGTTTCCCAGGTTTTATAATTATTCCCCAGTTCAGATCATTTTTTGCCAACTCGTTGATCAATAGTTTAAGGTGAAAGTTCCTTTTCATGGTTGTCTCGAAATTATTCGAGGTGAGTCTACGGCATTCTTTGGACTGATCGAAAGAGTACATAATAGACTCATTTTATCGACAATGGAATGAACGCAATAGATTATGGTTTGTAACTGCATTTTAAACTTGTGATCCTTTGGATAGCATGGCTCTATTTGCCTGAGACTCAGCAACAAAAATCGGGCTGATCACTAGTTGGCTGGGGTTCTTTAATCGATGACATTGGCTGAGGTGAGTCGTATCGGGTGTTCGGTTGATGTAAAAACTTGACCCTTCATAAGAGTGAGCGCCTTCTCTCTCCCTCTCTCCTTTTGCATTCTTACTACATGAGGGGGTAAGTGATCAAGAAGGACTCCCGCAATCCGAAATGGATCACACGATAACTATCGCAGGGAGTGTAACAAGGGCGACGCCAAACGAAAGGCTTGAAGCACTGAAGGCGAGATTTGTCCCGACTCCAAATAGCCAACAACAGCTCGAAGATGGTGATCTGAACAAAATCATGGATCCTCACTTATATGTAGCCACGGAAAAAGGGGACGTCGATAAGTTCATGGATGTGACGTCCTGGAAATTCAATCCTTGTAAGCGTCGGAAGTCGATTAAATGATATGAATGTATAGTCATAGTCGACGCCTATTTTTGGACTATAAGGACTGAAGAAAAGAAAATTTGGATGAATTCCGAACTTTAGTTTATTTCGAATTGAGTTTCGAAATTAATCCGCGGCGATTTTTGAATTGTCGTTTTCGCAAACGAGCTTAACCCTGACCGAGCTTGGCCAGTGAAATTACCGAAATTACCCTTCGTTCAGTATACCAAAAATTTCATTTCAGTCCCGGCGCGCCAAAATTACCGTTTTGCCCCCAAGTATTTATGTAAGAAAGACAAAAAATTTTAATGCTTACCCTTGAAGTCAAGGTGGGCCATTCTTCTCTCTGTCCAATAAACCATCTCTTCAATCTGTCGTTCCTTTCTTTTCTTTCTTCTTCTTTTTCGTTTCTTCTTCTCTGTTGTTCTTTTCTTCATTTTTTCCATTGACCGACGAATGCTCTTCCTTGAACCTATCAATCCACCTCCGTTCGTCGCAGTTTTTCGCGACCACCGCTCCACCACCGGCAGCCACTGTCCCCAGCTACTCGCCGTCGCCGCCTTGACCCCGGCCGAGCCGCCGTCGCCGTCGTTTCGCCCAGGAAATGCCACGGCCGGGCCTGCCCTATTTTCGGGTCAAAAGACCCGAGGACTCCGCGGCTTCCTCCGGCCGCCACGGCCGCCACCGACGCCAACCACCACCACCCAGCTAACTCCCGACTTCCCCTCGACCGATCCAACCCCTCACCGCCGACCGTCAGTCGCCGGAATCGCCAGAATCAGGCCTTGAAGTTTCGGTGCTCTGTTTTGAACCTGATTCATTCCGGTCTTCGATCCGGCCGCCACAGTCGCCGCCGTGCCACACCGCCACCACCAGACGACTCCCCTGAGTCCCCTCTACCGCCTCCCAGCTCGCCTCCGCCGGTCGCCGCGCGTGGCCGCCGAAAGAAACCCCTGTTTCGGTGCCGAACAGGGCAGCCACTGATCGTGGCTGTCCGCCGTCGCCGGCCACCTGTCTCGGCCAACCCCCACCGATCCCTAGGTGAGCCTCCGACCCTTGGCCGGCCTTGTCCCGGCCCGTGTTGCCAGAAAACGGCCAATACAGTAAAGTCGCCAATTGAATATACTGATTTTGTACTGTTTCAGGCCGCCGGCCGTCCCTCGCCGGAGCTCCGCCGCCGGCCACCTGTTCCGGCTACCTCGCCGGATTTCCATGGGGTGTCGCCGAAGTTTGAGCTCGGGCCGCCGCGCAATAAACTCTGATTTTACCGCCGCCGCCGTCGTCGCCGCCGCTCAGGCTAACTCACATTGTGAGTTGACTCTAAACCTTGGTTAGGGCGCTAATTGCGCTTAGGATTAGTCTTATTTATTTATGTATTTATATATTTATTTATTTCTTGAAAATATATATATATATTCGATCGAGACCGGTATAGATAGAAACCATGGTTAGGATATATGGTCGATCGATTATTTGTTTGTGGCTATTTGTGGTAATTTATCAATTAATTGATTGATTGAGTTATTTGCGAGTGAGTGACAGGTTAGAGACGAGCGAACGATTGATTGCTATAATTTGACTAAGAATTAAGATTTTTTTTTAAATATGAATTGAGCTTGAAATTGCCAGGTTAAGTTGATTACTCGAGAGTGACTGAATTGCTTGATTGGTTTGTTTGCCTGGCTGAAATGCTCAATTGGGAGTCTTGTGGGTCTTGGGGCCGAGTTAATTGTATTTCTTATGGATTTTGGCGTTAATCCAAGATAATCAATGAGTTGATTGCCGAATGCAATTTGTGTGGTCATTTAAAGGGTCAATGACGCTACCTGGCAAGTTCACATTGTACCTTGGGTACTTGTGCTGTACAGATTGTATGGGAATTCGCGACTTGTCAGAAGCACGATAATCTATGCCCCGTGCCAGTCGTACGATTTTAAGGGATTATCGGATGCCGATCGCAGTTTGTGATGGACCGAAGCTCCTTTTTAAGGAATGCCTACTTGCAGTGCCGTGCCAGGTGCACTGGATGCACCGCTTGTAGTAGCCGTCGTTGAGAGGGTAAAGTGGACATAGCCTGATTTTGCCAGAAGAGTGCGGGATCGCACTATTGATGTATCTATCACGCCAGTCGCGTGGGTCATTGATTAATAATGGACTTGTGTATGCCTGAGTGGTTGTGCTTCTGTTGGTTGTAGATTTGACAGATTTATTTTGATTGATATTTACATATATCTCTGTTGAAACCTTGTGATCCTTTTGTGGCGCTTAGGATGTTCTGGGCGAATCAATGTCATAACCGAGATTAGGCTTAATTCACTGAGATTCATTTCTCACCCCGTCGTGGGACAAATTTTTCAAGTCCGAAGTAATGGAGAGACCGGTGCGGTTCGGCACCCCCACCCACTCATCACTTGATATCAGTCTCCATTCGGTACCAGGTACGGACCAGATGTGGGAACGTCACATCCCGATGATATAGGTCGATGAAGGGATGCCACATCTGGTGGTACACCTCTTTAAGGCCTGGTATCTTCGTGATGGGATGGATCTCTTCGATCAGCTTAGAGGATTTGAGGGGTCACCTCTTTAGGGGGTTCTTAATATCCCCACTTGGGACCCGATAGATATTGATACACCTGATGGGGAAGTGGTGGACCCCGCACCTGGTATGCAGCTCGAGCTCGAGCCTGAGCAATCAGTAGCCTCCTCTGTGCATTCTAGCCAGAGTTCTTGTGATGATCCAAACGACCCGGCTCCCCCGATTGGTTGTGACGACCCAGATGTCGAGTTTTTTCAGTAGAGGGTTAGGTTCCTTTTGTGGTCAGGGAATTGATGATGTTTTTGTGGGGGATACTGTTTTGGGATAGATGAGAGTTAACTTTACCTGACTCCTGTATCTTTTTGTGAGTCCTAGAGGGCCGCCCCGAAATTTGGGATTGTAATTATTAGTTGATGGCTCTGTAAGGTTATAAATCATCTATTCTCATCAGCCTTTAGTGTTGTGATATCTGGCTTTACTTTCTATCTATTTCATATGATTTTATTAGATGGAAGATTGTACGTTCCGCATGCGCAATATAATCTTAGGTCGATAGCAGTTGCCTGGGACGCTATCTATTATGACCTGGTGGCGATTTGACAAGGGATGTCGCGGGTTCGAGAGTCGGGACGTGACATCCCCGCCCAAGGTGGTATCAGAGCAAGGCCAGCCTGATCCATCTGGTTATTGGCATGGAGTGATAAGGAGCGTTGAGAAATGGGATAGTTAGTAAGATTTTTGGTTGCTATGCCTGTGATTGTTAATTTTGTGGTAGAATTTAAGGGTTTCTTTCTGACCACGTTTTGCTATGGGGTAAGCAGGACTTCACCTTTTACTGCAAAATGAGCAAACGTGGTAGAAGAGCACCCCGAGCACCTCGAAGGATGCCTTTAAGGCCGGAGGAAGAATTGATTGATGTTGAAGGAGTACCGCCTGCGGTGTCCCCTATTGCACCCCTACTGCAGCCTCTGCTGTAGAACCTACAGGACCTACTGGAAGGGAACCGACCATGGCTGAAGTCATGCAAGCCTTAGGTGCTATTGGAGATTTGATGGGGCAGCAAGTAAGGAATCAAGCCGCAGCTACTGTTGCTATTGCTGGGACTTTATCTGCTACTCCGTTTGCTAGAGAAAGAAGAGGGAAGCAAAAAAAATAAAAAATAAAAATATCAGATATTCTATCGCTGGATGGCCGATATTCATGTCAGCGTCGGTTGGCCAAAATTGGTCAGATGAACTAAATTAACACAATTACAAAATATGTAGAACTAAATCAACAAAAAAAAATGTTCAAGATTGAATTAGCATAATTGTAATTGATTTAGGACTTTTTTTTATATTTTCGCCTTTTAATTTTTACAATAATTTTTCTAAGCTGTTAATTAAAGCATGATTAAGTATTTGAATGTTCTAACGTTGTCCCCCGCACACAGGTTAGAGTTTGGCCTTAGATTAAAGCATAGAAATATATACGGAGAGGCATATACGGGACTTGAAAAAATTTGAACTCGAGATCTCATCTTTTGATGTCATATCAAACTTTTTGATATTAAAGTTAAGCTATAAGTGTGGGTAGACTACGTGAATATAAAGTCCATTGAAACCCCATAGACAAGCAATGTGATTCATTTTCAAGCTGAGGCGGAACGCGACTTTTATATCATGTGTGAAATTTTGTGGGATAGCTATTAGATGAAAGTGCAGTTTACTGTTTTATATAATTTAGTACTTCTCTTTGAGCAGGACATTTGGCATAAGATCAAAGTGTGCAAATATATATAAGGAGGCAAACGAGAGATCGATTTGAACTTATGATCTCTTGCTCTAATTTCATGTGAAATTTTGCGGGATCACAAATTTAAGCTATTAAATGAATGCACGATTTTATATTTAAATGACTTTATTTGGCACTTAATCCAGACATGCTCACTGAAATTTCTGGGAGAAATCCACGACTGTTTGGATTGAAAGATGATAGACAGCGCACTCCGCTTCATTTGGCAGCATTCATCAACTACTGTGACGGCATCAAATTCCTGCTTAAAAGCTTCACCTCAAGCGCAGTGGAATATGACAGAGATGGCCATTTTCCGATTCATATTGCTTGCAAAGAAGGTCATGTTCAAGCAATCAAGGACCTGCTTTGGCAGTGGCCAGATCCCTCAGAGTTGATCAATCGACATGGACAAAACATCCTTCATGTCTGCGCTAGGCACGGAAGAATCCAGGCAGTGAGGTACATACTCGGGAATGCCGACCTCGAGAAGCTCATCAACGAGAGAGACAACGACGGGAACACCCCTCTGCATTTAGCCACATTGCCGTGGCACCCCGTGGTTCTGCTTGATCTCGTGCTGGACAGAAGAGTTAATCGTGAGCTTCTCAACAACGAGCGCTTGACGGCTCTTGACCTTACGACAGAGCAAATCAAAAGCACGGATACTACGCCTCGAAAGGTACGCACTCCCTAGAAAATCCAGAATTAAGCATTAACAATCACAAAGTTACGCTATTTTCTTCTGCCTTCATGCGATATGTACGAACAACTTCCAATTACAATGACCCCGTATTTTCTTGATTTTGGCCCATGCCTAGAGATTAGCATCAATGATTTTGAAATCTTCCGGGGCACCTACAAGTAAAGATTTGACTATCCACAAGTCAGGAAAACGAGAATCTATGGCGGAATATATAGTCCTTGCTCTCCAAAGCGGAGGTATATTGAGGGAACAGACAAATGTTCGTCTGATCATCGCCACACTCGTGGCCACCGTGACCTTTGCGGCTGGTTTGGCGGTTCCTGGAGGTTTCGTCGAGAGTTCTGGAGCTAACCCAGGAACGGCTACAATGCTGAACAGGGGCATGTTCCATACCTTTGTCATTTGCAACAGCATCGCGATGTTCAGTGCCATGGGCGTGGTTGTCATGTTGTCTTGGACCCTACTGAATGACTCTTACGTTGCTCTATATTCTCATATAATTGCGATAAAGTGGCTGTTTATAGCTCTCGGAACGATGTCGGTAGCATTTATGGCTGGTAGCTACGTGATCGTCAGCAAGCTCCCTTGGCTCGCCTCTCTCGTCTTGTTGATAGGATCCGTTGCCATATACCTTAACTGCAGTCTGTACATGGCAATGTATGTTCCTTTCATGGTAAATACGCCCTTTGTCCGCTGCATAGCCTTCTCTACAATACGCATAGGAATTGCAATATCGAGAATTATAGATGTCTTCCCCGAAGTCCTGCAAGATGAAGACTCGCCACTTGCAGGAATGAGCGGAACAAGGACAACGGTGACGTTGAATCTGAACAGTCAGGCTGCTCTGTCTTGGGCCAGTGGTACTTAGCCTTGCCGAGCGATTCGAGGCAAGCACTTTATTAAATGTAGCGTATCATAGACATGTTGAGCTTCTTAGCTTCACATGTTATTTCAGTCGTTGCGACATCTTCCGGTATTCAGATGTCTTTATATCAATCTACTTATCTGTGGTTTTGTATGGTGCATGCCCGTAAATTAAATTGAACCTTCTTTTTTTTTTTTTTTTGGGGGGGGGGGGGGGGTGTTTAAAAGAAGAAGACTTTCATTCACTTAACAAAGTCTAAGAAACAACCAGAAATAACGTCAAAACAAAACAGATTCCGAAGGATAAGACTCGAGTTTAGAAAGAGGAGATTGGAAGATGGTGTCCAAGAATGTCCCATCAAAAGGTTGGACTACATTTAAGATTGATGCTTCGATTCTTGCTATGAAACGCCGTTTTGTGAAGGAATAATAATGTGCTCGTTGCTAAACATAGAGTGCAAGAGCTTATTTATAAGTTTGACGAAATAATTATCTAGGGTAATAAGAAAGAAAATAAAATACAACAATATTGGAGACAATCAAACAGAATTAATTAAGGATATCTCAGAATTAAGATATTCAAATAACGCTTGGATATGCCTTGGTGAGAATATCAACAATTTGGTAGCATATGAAGTGGAGACGAGTCTTATATCGCCATTACACAAATGATTCCGAACGAAATGATAATTGATTTCAATGTGTTTTTGGTGCGCTCATGAAAAATATCGTTGTATGCTATTTCGATGGCACTCCGGTTGTTGCGATAAACGACTGTTCTTCCATTATAACGGGCTCACATATCTTCCAAAAATCATCACAACTATAACAATGTTGTTGTCGTCTCGACAAGAGCGTAATATCTTGCTTCCATACTAGAGCGAGCGACAATGGTTTGTTTCTTACTTTCCTATGAAATAAAGGAATTACTAAAAGAAAAAAATAGCCTACAATGGAGCGACGATCCTAAGGTCACCAGCCCAATTAGTAAATGAATCTTTGGTTCGTAGGAATAAAATAATTCTTCTGCTATTTTATTTAAGTTTCTAATCGACCTACCATAAATGATTAGTAGCGACTCCAAATTCAAAATACATTGAATGTTAATCAATTAAACCTTAAGTTGCGATTTGGTATGTACTTGGGAGAGTTCGAGTTAGGTCAGTTAAATAACTAACATAATAATCCATTAGCTTGAAAATTTATTTTTTAGGTCGCAACAATGATAAGTAACTATGAATTATTGTGGAGTCTTGTGGCTCACAACATACTATTACTTTTAGAAAAAAGTACCAAAAATGTCTTAAATATATTGCATCGATACCAATTCAGTCCATCTATTTTAGCCAAAAGTCACTTAAGTGAACGTCATCCATGTTATGTGGCATGATTGGCGCTAACGTGAGTATTTTTAATATTCTTTAAAAATAATTTTGTTTAATTTTTTTCCTTTTTTAATTCTTTTATTTTTCTCACACTTTGGTCACGGTGGCCTTCGGCAAGGCCATCGCTGCCTCGCACGGCCATGACCCTCACAGAGGTTGGCAAAGATTGTTGGTGACCCTCGCCGGCCAAAGTGAAAAAAAAAAAAGAATTGAAACCAATAAAAAATAATAAAAATTTCAAAGCTAGCATTAGTCTCGCCACGTAGGAAAGTTAGTATCTACATCAACAATCTTTAGCTAAAATTGACCGTATGGACTGAATTTGTATCAATGCAAACCATCAACAATCTTTAGCTATTAATTTTTTGCTAGGTGAGCGGTTCCAGATTCTGTATAGATTTTACCTGAAACTTAGAACCTATCCATCTATACAAGTTTCTCGTTTTCTAGAACCTAATGTCGATCCTGCATAACTTGGAACCTAATACCTATCCTGTCCTAAGTTTTAGGGTTGGTTCCAGGGTCCACTCAGGTCTATAATATTCTTAGTTGAACAATTACAATGACTAATTATGTTTAATGACCGACATCTATTGTCAAATTCTACTAACCACAATTCATATTTGGACACACGAAAAATATGAAATAATAACAAAGTAAAAATCTTAATGATAAAGTGGTTCCGGATTACATACTCAACATCGTCTTTATGAAATACCTCAAGATGACGCAAAACAATATATTAAGAAAAAAATATTAAAATTTGCTTCAAGTTTCACGTTCTGGTTTCAGGTTCCACCTACCTAAAATCTAGAACCTAATCGTCAAAACAGGTTCTCTAATTTTTTGAACCTTGAACTTATCCTATTTACTCTGGAACTTGAAATCGAGCGATTTCCACCATTTCGGTTCTCTCGGTTTTAGGGTCTATCCTAAAATCATGTTCACCCCTATTTTTTGTGATCTGCTTCCATTAGAGTTAGAAGAAAATATTCTATCGACCCGTTTTGCCATATTTTGATCAGAAGGACACGAGAGGCAAAGCCTGCAAAGCATTTCCTTACATTTGCTTATCAAGACCTTTTTTTTACCCGTATTGAATTTTATCAAGAAGAATTGCTTCAAAACAAGAGCTGTGATATAAATTCATAAATAGTGAAGTCATTGAATGGCAAAAGTTGCTAGAATAGTAGATGGATAATTCCGTGATTCCTACCTCCTATCAAACTGAAGAAAAATACCATACTATGTTAGTTGAGAGTTAAGACTCAGGCTCCATTTGGTTGGCAAAAAATAAAGTGTTTCTAGAAAATATTTTTCCAAAAAGTCATTTTCAGAAAAATGAGAATATTTTTCGATGTTCAGCTGAAACTTGAAAATAAATGAGGAAAATATTTTTCTTCATTTGGTAAGCAAAGTCAATTCCCTCCATGCACTTCTTTTAATAATCTTCTATTAGTGCTTTATTTTTTTTCCTTTTTAAAAGAATCAATTTTTTAATTGTTTTTTCTTTTTTCTCTTCTCTTTTTATTTTATTAATTTTCCCTTCTTCGGCTGCAGGCGAGGCCTCGACTTGCCGGACTTGCTGACCTCAGGCGAGGTCGAACCTCGCCTTGCCGGCCTTGATGGAGGCCACGAGTCGCCTCGCTAGATCCATAGAGGCAAGCCTCAAGCTCGCCAGCCTCGAGTGAGGTTGAGGCTCGTCTTGCCAGATTTACGACGCTTCCATATCTTCGTTTAAAAACGTGAACAACCTTAATTGGTTCCACGGAGCGAGTAGCCCCACACCTTTATATTCACCCGTTTTGTATTTACCTGCACCAACTTTTGGTGAGATCCAATGCTACTAGGTGTCACTAAAATATCGTCACGATTAACATAAACCCATTTGAATTCGGCGCACCACGTGAAATTTGACTGATGTGAGATGGATGCACACATACGTGAAGCGATAGCATAGGCTTCGATATCATGCAAAAAAGTATAATCTAAAAATTTAAGTTGTTGGATGAATGCATATTTTAACATTTACGTATTCCAAACAATTAATTCTAAATTCTTAGCATAATCGTTATCACCTTATAAGCTAAATAATAAGCCATGTTCGTCGCGGTCCTCGGCTGACTTCAATGCACGTATGGTTAATGAACATCACACTTTTTTCGTAGACAAATGTATAACAACTTCTTCCGATTATCTAGAGGCGAGATGGTTCTAGGGTAGAACCTGGAACCTGGAGAACTAGATTGGGGCGTGGACATAAAGGTCTTTATGACACAATCAATAATTCGATTCATTTTCAATTAGGCCTTGCTCTAGCCTTTTTAGGTGTTATTATTTCCTTGGTAGCTCAACACATGTACTCTTTACCTGCTTATGCATTCATAGCACAAAACTTTACTACTCAAGCTGCGTTATATACTCATCACCAATACATCGCAGGATTCATCATGACAGGGGCTTTTCCTCATGGGGCTATATTTTTCATTAGAGATTACAATCCGGAACAGAATGAGGATAATGTATTGGCAAGAATGTTAGACCATAAAGAAACTAGACCGGTGAAAACTGATCGATTTCAGGTTTTAGGATATAAAGGGTGGGTTTCAGATTTCAAAAATTAGGGAACCTGTTTTGACGGGTAAGTTCCAGGTTCTAAGTAGGTAAAACCTGAAATAGGAACCTGAAACCTGGAGCAAGTTTTTATATTTTTATTTCAGCATATATCTTCGCATCATCTTGAGGTATTTCATAAGATCCGATGATGAGTGTGTAATCTAAAGCCACTTTGTCATTGAGACTTTTATTTTGTTATTATTTCATACTTTTCGTGTGTCCAAATATGAGTTATGCTTAATAAATTTTAGTAGTTGATGATAGTCATTAAATGTAATTAGTCACTATAATCGTTTAACTAAAAATATATGTGGAACCTTAACCAATCCTGGAACTTGAGAAAGGGCAAGTTCTAAATTTCAAGGCATCCATGGTAGATGCTAGATTTCAGAAAATGAAGAACCAATATATATATATAGGTTTTAGGTTTCATGTGGAATATGTACGGAAACTGAAACCGCTCACATTTACAAATATCTCTTGAATTTAGTCGTTCCTAAAGCATTATTCACACAAAAATTCAAATTTTCAAATCAGTGTGTACTTTTCCCCGAAGTGATAATTGTTCAGTCATAGTGAACTGATGAGCGCGACATGATATCCAAAGAGACCTTCGCGCTATTAGGGACGGCTAGACATAAAAATCGAGATGTAGAATAATCGGCCGAGCAATGACATTTTTTAGTACTTTCCTTATTATCAAGGGTTAATTCGTCACGTCCACTGTCCATATGATAAAGGTGTCATTTCCAATTTTTGAAAAAATTAATAAAGTCACCTCCTAAAGAGCTAAAAAAAGAACAAACGTAACTACAAGTCCAACCTAATGAAATTTTAACCCTGATAAATGAATATTCAAGTGTTTACAAAGGCCCATTTAACGAATATTTCTGAGGTACTTGTTAACAATCCTTAATATAACAAAATTTATTTAATTTCCAATATACTGATTCCACATAAAATAGAAAAGGTCCTACGCAATCCCATTTGTCTAGAGACATTTTAATCTAATAATTCACATATTCCTCGTGAGTCACGATGCTAAGTTACGGTTTATTAGAAACATGTAAGCCCCGATCTAAGAGAATGTTGGAGTTGCTTCGAGTACTCTTGTTTCTCACACCGGGCACGCCCACGTGAGCTTAGGAAAACTAAAGTATGATCCAACGACACGTGACCCGCACGCACGGAATGCAAAGATTCGAGGGCAACACCTCAATACGAGGGTCTCGCTGATCGGTCAGCAAGCGAGGGTTTGGGGGCAGCGCCCTCGAAACGACAAAGAATTTGGGTTTTTGTTTAAGTTGGTCCGTTTGTTATAGGATCAAAGAGATTTCGAATAGGTTTAGGTTTTGGACTCATTTATTGCATATATATTATGCTTGTTTTTTTACTTATAAATATAACGAGTCGAGCAGCTGTAAACAGAAGATCACAATGAAATCTCTTTGCATGACGTAGCCCTATTTTAGGGTGAATCCGAGTAAATTCGTACGTCGTCTATTTTTCTTATTTCTATTTGGTGTGCGATACGACCCATTAGAGAAGAATCATGTAATGGAAAAGTTGAGAAAAAAGAGTGAAATAACATTTGGAGGAGAGTGCCCTGGGAAATGGACGGGAAAAGAGATTTGAAAATTGACTTACCAATCCATAAAATCAGCAAGCTAGTTGTTGATCATTTAAGGAGTAAAATAACTAACTGAAAAGAAAAGAGAAAATAAAAGGGGGAAAAACACTAAATACCCTTTTTTTTACTCTTGACCCCATTACAATTTTCCCACTCTCGTTTTGTTCTCCACTCAATATACCACTTAGTATTCTAATATAGGTTCTAATGGAGAGGACCAAGTTATCCTTCCCAACCCCCCCCCCCCCCCCCCCCCACCCCCCCCAAAAAAAAAATAAACAAAAACAAATCAGCGTTATTCTCATATCACCAACCAGAAATCTCAAGCTCCACCTCTCCATATCCTACACAACCCCGCCCAACGCCGCCCCCACAGCATTAATTCTCATTTCATTTGTTGCCTGTTCGATCTCCAAGTCCATCAATGAAGAAGGAGTGAAGATGAAATTTTCTGATTCCCCTTCCAGAAATCCCACAATCTGATGAGGCACGCCATTGTTCCGGATGTTCCTACCGTTCGGGACTGTGTATAAGACATTTGTGGACTTCAATGGAATGAATTTTACTAGGCTTTGAACACGCATAGGAAAAAATGAGGATGAAGTCCAGTCAGAAAACGATACCACGTTGTCATATCATGTCAGGGTTATTATCTAAGCTGCAAATTGGGAGAGATTAAAGAAAAATGCTTATTCTCTAACCTTTATTTAGAAGTAGAGTTAAAGCGGGGGACTGAGTATGATTAACTTGCATCATGTGTCCTTTTTGGAGACGTCTTAGTATTATTGGGAAAATTTGTCCAAACCTTGCGATATACTGATGTTTTGTGAATGGAAAGACCGAGGCGACAAGATGAATTTGTGCGGAGGCCTCGCCCGCCCAATCAAAGTCCGTACTCACCTTTGCCCTAGCGTTCTATGAAAGATAGATAGAATATGATAGGATGCGGAGTCTCACTAACCAAAAAAGAATTAAAAAAAGGTCAGGAGATGCGGGAGTACACTTAAAAAGAGAAAGATACTCCACAAGAGATACGACATGAACCTGCGACAGGAACCTATCTTGACTTTTCTTAACCGCTAAGATGCCCCCCTTTCTATAATTATATTTACAACATAATTGAGAGTAGATATTGACACGTGATCCCTTAGAAATTGCTCAATCAATCTAATACATAAGTTAGAAAGGGATTAGGGCATCGACAATCCTAAAACTTGTAACAAAGCAAAATTGAGTTTTAAAATTTTTTAAAAATGCAATCAAATCCTAAAAATTATCCAATTAGAACAACCAATTCCTTCCATTAATCTCATCCAGCTTGACTAACTAAAAATGCTAACAAGTTTTAAGTTTTTATTGTATTTTTTTTAAAGTTTTAGAACTCGGTCACACTTTTATGGCAAGTATTACGATTTGGTTGCACTTTTTGAAAGTTCTATGACTCAATTGCATCTTCGTGATAAATTGTAACACTTCCAGTGCACTTTTCCCTAAATTAAAGTAAATTTGAACAGTAACATTTTATACAAATCGTGGGAGACTTACAATCACACTCAAGCCACTCAAACAATTTCAGTGTTTCTCGCTCTAATTATATCCAAAAAAAATCGCATAATATTTAACCTCACAATTGTACATGAAATAATCTATGGATCTCACAATGGAATTTACACAAAATCTTAACACAAGATATTTATGGCTTCAAAAAACTCAGGATATAATTCACGAGCATAGGTTCCTTTTGGATACTCTTCAAAAAGAAGAAAATAGGAAACCACTTTTGGGAAACCTAGTTCAACTAGGAAACTTATTCAAATTTTTCGGGCTCAAACTCATGACATATTTTCAATGCATATCCCCTCATTGTCAGGTCATGTGAGATTTCACTCTTGATTGATTATTTATCTCGTTGAATTCATCAGGAACCACAAGGATTAATGAAGGAAAAGAAATAGGGACAATTGGCCAAAAAGTTATAAACCTAATGTACTTAGGTCAATTCAGTTCTAAACTTTTTAATTTGATAAATTTGGTCCTAAGCCTTTTAACAATTTGCCAATGTAGTCCTTCTGACTGATTTTGTGGACGTTTGTCCTACTTGGCATGGCCAATGATGACGTACATGATTTTTGCAATTTTTGTACAAATTAAAAAAAAATGCAATATTTTTCTTGTTGTTCACCTTTTATTATCAAGGAACAGCCAACGGCAATCGCTGGCCTTCTGGGAAGATGAATAATCAAAAAAAGAAGAGCAAAGAAATATGATTAATGGGTGATTGAGTATGATTAACTTGCATCACATGAATATCTCTTCACCCTAGTAAAATTTGAAAAAAAAAATTGTCTAATACGTTGCGACAGAAGGCTCTTATATTAGGAAGCTATTTTATTGCATGAAACGACTTAGGCAACCAGCTGAACCTGATGCGGATGCCTATGCTCCATCAAAGGTTATCGCTACTTTTCTATTCAAGAAATAGAGAATAATAAAAGGAGATGCCGAGGTGGGCTGAAAGAAATAAAAATCCGATGCTCCACGGGACGGACGATAAGAACCACGCGATAGCTATGTCTCCACTTTTCTTAAATGCTATGATGCCCCCTTCCAACATTTATATGTCCAGCAACATTGGGACTTAGATATTTAGGTGTCACCTCTAGAAATTGTTGAATGAACCTAATACATCGGTCAAAATAAATCTAAATCGTAAGACCAATGTGAATGATGGGAAACCTACTTCTTCTTCTTTTTTGTGATTCAGATTTAAGATGTGTTTGCATAGACTTTTACTTTCTATTTTTCGCTTGAACTGAATCTTACGACACATATATTTTACAGAGAGTATGCCTCTGAGGATGAATATCCAAGAAGAAGTCACATCTTTATATTTCGTTTAAAAATTGTTAGCTTGCGTGTAGCACAATTGAGTCCGTGACAAGCAGGTCTATGGTTTATTTTTACTTTTGCTATAAAAACCATGCGATAGCTATGTCTCCACTTTTCTTAAATTGCTTCTCATTATGGTAAATTGTTCTCAAAATTTAAGCCAAATTCTGTACGCTTAACCTTGAAGGCACTTTCGACCAAAAAAAAAAAAAAAACCTTGAAGGCACCAAGTTGCACGACTCCTTTGATCACCGAAGGAAAGTCACCATTGAGCGCAAAAGGACATTTTCAGTACCTAAAATTATGTATGGAAATCGCTTTTGTATCAAAATTTAATTGGATCAATTTTATTTTTTTTGGTAAAGTTAATCGGATCAATTTAGTGTCAAGTGAGAGACAAAAGAATCATTTTAGTGCCTCTAGTGGGAATTTTCGACAAAAAAAAAATACATGGATTTTTCAATTAAAATTTTAATGTAAAATGACATTTTAAATATATATATATATATATATATATATATATATATAAATCCACGTGGTTTCCATGTGGACTTCTATGCTTATAAATTTAAATTCAAAAATTAGCTAAAACCTAAATTTAATCTAAAACACAAACTTTATTCAAAATAAATTAAAAATAAGGTTTAAAAAACTTAAATTTCTTTTTAAAAGGAAAAAAAAATTGGAGGAGATAGAGGGGCAGGCGGTGAGGGCTATGCAGGGCCTCTCTTTTTAAGCGTTTTTGTAAATTGTAAGCTAATTTTCAATTTATTTAAAATAAATTTGTATTTCAATTTTTTACAATTTTTAGATTTTGTATTTTTTGTAAATTAATTAAGTTTGTATTTTTATTTTATTTTTTTCAATTTTTACATCTTTTTAATGCTGACTAAACCTCACCGAAGTCACATAAACTTCATTTATTAATAAAATAAGGACACGTCAGAATTCTAGCGGACCAAAACAGTCTTGACATTAAAACGGTTTCTTTTTTTCAAAAACTTGATACTTAAGTGATTCGAATGAAATTTTTGACACTAAAGTGATCTCTGTACACAATTTTTAGCATGAAAGTGTTCTTTTCCCATTCTGGGGCCAAAAGGAAAAACAAAACATGAGATTGAAGCAGCCAACTCAGAAAAAATAAATAAATAAATAAATTGGTGTGGAACTTCCATGTCCACCCATCATCTTTGGTCTAACTTTAAAATATCAAAATAGGTTTTATTTAGTTGTCACTCGTAACCGTTTGGGGATGATGTTTACCTTTGACTGGAGATTTTTTTGGTAAACTCATACTTAACTTCAATTATACGGGACATTCTTATATCTTCCGATACAAAATTAAAATTTAAGCTTGTAAAATCGCATCTAATTCAATCATATTACTTGAAACTTAAAATGCTATTTTGAATATTAAAAGAAAAATTAAAGGTAGAATTATAACTAGATAACCCCCTCCACACTTGTATTAGAGGGGCTGGTGATTGGATGGATTTGCACGCATGGTCCTCATCAAGTCAAGTCAGTAAGGAATACATCCAATCCTTCAATTTTATGCTGTTCATATTCGAAGCATCAATTTAGACTTTGTTGGAGAACATTGACTTCATTTGATTAAAGTCCTTTGCTTAAAGTGCGGCCCGTACCATGGCAGATATGCAATCTGGATTGAGAGATTAGAAGCATGAATTTCGACTGAATCCAAGCCAACAACCATCTGAACGTGCACAAGATAAAAGAGTGTGGATTATATATTGGACGCTTATCCCAGTAGATAAGGGCAATGACGACACATTCATCGAAGCAACCGGGAGATGAATCTGGAAAACTAGGAAATAACATTTCACAAAAATTTATGTTTTCCCCACTCTTTGCTAGAAATGAATATCTAGAAAAAAAAATCTGTAAAACAAAAACAGTACTTAATTTTTTATTTTTTATTTTGGTCGGAAAAAGCAGTACTTAAATTAATTGGCCACTTTTAACTCTATATTTTTTTTGGGGGGGGCCAGTTGCTTCTGTCTAATAATAAATTGCTAATGACTATGTCTGCTGTTGGAGTGTAGTTTTTCTCATTCTTTCAGAAGTGCTAATGTCAGCGAAGGGTAAATTATTTCTCACCCATCGTTATCTTTTCAGATGAAACTTTGAGAACTAAAATTAACAGAATCTAAAATAATCTTCACTTGTAGCCGTCAAAGCCCCACGTTGCACACTAGTGGACTCCTTGTCCCTCTATGGTTTGGAAAATAACAAACCGAAGGGGGAGGGTAAAAAAAAATAAAGAAAGTGGGCTAATGATCAATGTGAGAATTGATCATTGAAGATAAGTGGTCATTCTCGGGCCGAAAGGATAAAAAAAAAATACATGAGATTGAAGCGGTCAATCAGTAGAAATCGGCATGGAACTTTCTACGTCTACTGATCATCTTCGGTCTACGTTAAGTGTCAAAATATGTTTCATTTATCTGTTATTCGTAACTGTTTGGGAATCACGGGCATGATCCTCGTAAGACTAGAACAAAGTCATCGCATGTCAGGTTAATAAGAAATCCATCCGACACTTCATCTTTTTTTTTTTTTTTTTGAAAATATGAATTCATTAATTAATCATGTAATAATGGTAAAAGAGAGATCTTGCTGGTTATCAGTGTCCTCACACTGACTAGCACATATCTATCACTATCTCCTAGTGAAAGATCTCATTTTCTTGATAAAGTGACTCCCGTGCAACAGAAAATGAATATGAAAGTGAAAAAAAGGGGTGGGGAACAAACTCAAGGCTGCAATTGCTATAAAGGAAATAATGTCTTTAATAATTATTTAATAAAAACTGAATTTTCTTATGCAAAATCTTATCTTATTTAAATCAAGATTTATTCTTCTGAATTTTTCATCGTTCTGAATTTCATCAATAGTGTTGCTTCAAACTGAGAGCTGTCATGTGAATTCAGAAATGTGAATTTATTAGAATAGAAAAAAGGTCGGTAGCGTAGTAGTACAGTGCTCCTAACTCCGATAAGAATGTCGGAAGAAAAACGATGTTGTTTTATCATTATTCTGAATTCTTTTGTTTAGGTAATTAGATTTTTTTTTTCAACTGGTCTGTTCATGATTTAGCTTGAGAGTTCCTTTCTACAATTGGCTTGATGTAATCTAAGATTAGTTATTGAATCTTTGGATTGATTGATAATGGAAATGGATAGACTCAATCATAGAGTAGCAGTTATTTTGAAATTCGTGTGATTTGAACAATGTGGGTCTCACTAGTTTTGGATCAATGTGGGTCTCACTAGTTTTGGATACGTAATTGACATTGAGTAAATCTGCAAAACAACATCTTGGGGTGGAAGCTACTTGACAGCCAGGTCTAAAAATTAAGGACATTGTCCGGGGTGAGTCGCATCTGGTGTTGGGTTGATGTGAAAACTTCACCTTTTAAAGAGTGAGAGCTCTCTGCTTGCTTTTATCACTCCCTCCCCATTTCCATCTTTTACCTCCGTGTCTTTGCTTTGCTTGCTCGTTTGCTTCCAGAAAGACTCCCACCGTCCGAAATGGATCACGTAGTAGTAAGCATGGATGAGAGGGAAACAAGGGCGAACCCAAAGGAAAGGCTTGAAGCTTTGAAGTTGAGATACATCCCGACTCCAGATAACCAACGACGGCTTGGAGATGGTGATCTGAGCAAAATTATGGATCGTGACCTATACAAAGCCACGAAAGAAGGGGACGTCGAGAAATTCGTGGATGCATTAGAAAATGTGTGTCAGTCGAGGGAACTAGCTTTATCGCTGATCTTCGACCAAGTCACACCCTCCGGGAACTCATTGCTTCATGTAGCAGCAAGCTCGGGGAGTGAAGATGTCATGGAGCTCATTCTCGTCCATTTCCCTTACCTCGTGACCCGGAAAAACTCCTCGGAGGATACTCCGCTACATGTCGCCGTTCAAAATAGAAAGTTAGAGGCGACAAGGAAGCTCATTCGCTTGAGAAGAGACGTGGAAAGTATGTACTGGAAGAACAAGGATAGTAAATCTCCATTGTATCTGGCAGTTGAAAACTGTAAGCCTTCAGAATGGAGAAATCGCGAGGGGGCGGGCTGGGAGATCCTTCAGCTTCTCTTGCAAGAATCTGCTCAAGATGAAGCTTATGCAGTCAAGATACAGGGCATGTCACCGGTTTTAGCCGCACTTGAGAGGGGGAGATTAGGTAATGGATACTTTTACGTGGAGCACTACTAGTCCATTAGATGCATAGTATGTAAGCAAAATTGCACTGCTTTTTTGCTTTCTCTTTTCAGGAATTCATATCCGTCCAAATTTAGAGAGTAGCTTGACAATAGCTTTTGGTCAGAAAGTAAATCAGTTATTTTAACGAGTAAATTGGACCCAACTTTAAAATTGCTATGGCTATGGCTATGGCTATGGCTATGGCTATGGCGTATAACAATTTTGCTCTCTTTTCAGAACATGATCATCGTTGTATTTTGAGTGATGTTGTACATCGGCTTCCGAAGTTACTCCACGTGCGCGGTGAAGACGGGGGGACCCCAGTCCACTCTGCGGCATCGCTTGGAGATTGGACGGCAGTGAGGATCCTGCTGGATAGATGCCCAGATCTCGCCCTCCAAACGGACAAAAACGGCTCCTACCCCATTCACATCGCTTTCGCTTGCCAAGAAGGGAGCCAATTTGCAATCTCGTCGACAGTCAGGCAATTAATACACGGCACGTGGCCCGACCCGGCAGAGATAAAAAAACAATAAGGGTCAGAATATTCTTCATGTTGCTGCCAAGGCCGGGAACGAAGATGCGATCTTTGTGATGAGCCTGGAGTGGGACAAGGCCGTCATCAAGGAGATGGCGAACACGAAAGATGCCGATGGAAACGCACCCCTCCATTTGGCATCGATGCACAATCATTGCCAAGTCATGCTCTATCTGACCAGGGATAAAATAAAGGACTTGACGCTTGTGAACAACGACAAGTTGACCGCCCTAGATGTGGCCATGAAATCCGCAAGCTTTTCAACCAAATATCCAGCGGTTAGTGCAATTTTTGTTTGCATGGCGTGCTTACTGTTAACTGAATCTACTCTGCTCATGAATTTTTTTTTTTTTTTTGGTCAAACTACTCTGCTCATGATTGACGACTACTAATTCTCCGAATTTTCGCATTTTGCAGTTACTAGGGCGTGCTATCTTGATTACCGCGGGTGTGCCTCAGAATGGAGGCCGAGACGTTCGGTCATCAAGAGAAAATGCCGAATGGATGAAGGACGAGGTCAACACTCGATTGCTAGTGGCCACACTTGTGGCCACGGTCACATTTGCCGCCGGCTTCACCTTGCCCGGTGGATATGATGCTTCCAGCGATCCGCGCCCTGGGACGGCAGTCATGCTGCACAATAGAGTGTTTCAAGTTTTCTTAATTTCCAACATGTTAGCCATGTACAGCTCCATCCTTGCAGTCGTAGTCCTCCTATGGGGTCACATGAGTGATTTCTATGTAGCTGAACAAGCTTACCTCACAGCAGGGCCATTGCTGTTGATGGCTCTCACCGGCATGTCAGTGGCATTTTTTGCAGGCGTAAGTATAGCAGTGGGCAAACTTTCATGGCTCGCTATACTCCTCCTGTGCATCGCAGTCTTCTTCCTCGCGATTCTCGTAATGATTTTAGGAGCATTGATATTCCCATTGTCCAAGACTGCTATGCGTATTGTCTCTTTTTACTATCTGGTTGGAGCCCTACCAGGATATACTGTCCGGCGTTTCAAATACAGGAAAGAGCATGATTTTCGGCAGTTATTAATTTTCTTTCCTTAGGATTTGTATCAACACATTATTTGATGTATCTCTTACAATTAACTATAGATGATTGTTAGATTCCTCCCTTTCCTTTTCTGTTGAGCAATACCTCGTACGTACATTTGCTCTGTACAATGGGTAATACAAGTTAAAAAAACGTAGTCGAGGCATCGTAGCCATTGCTGATTTCAATATTCCTTTGTCCACTTGTAGATCCAATGGTTGCGGGGGCGGAGGTCAAGACAATTTCAGTTGATTCACCGGCATAAATTGTGTCGGGGCCGACTTAATCTGTTGGAGTGCAAAAAAAGAACGTTGTTTTCCCCGGAAAAGTGTCCACCACTTTTGCTTGTCAGAGTTTTTTGCTCGCATACTTCTTGTGACAACAAGCAAGAATTTCGGAATGATTTTTTTTACAATTTGAATAGCAAAGCACCGTTGATAGCCATTTAAGTAGATAATAAAGAGGGTGTGGCGATGAGAATTGACCAACTGGTCAATCTTTGCTCTACTACCAGCGACATTCCTTTTCCTTTTCTTTTTCTTTCGCATTTTTTTCTTCTTCCCTCTTCTTCCTCTAGTCTAGCGACCGGCGACGGTTGGCTGGCAAAGGCGACCTTGCTCAAACATGGCAAGACTGAGAGTCGTCGTCACTAGGCGAGGCTTACCTCATTGTGGCTACAAGAGGCCGAGCCTCACCTGCCCAGATCTGGCAAGGCCAGGCAAGGTGACGGCTGACCTCGCCAATCGGGCATCGCCGCTAACCGGTTGTCACCGATGACCTGTTTGAGAAAAAGAGGGAAGCAAAAAAAAAGAAAAAATAAACAAAAAAGGAAAAAGAAAAAACATATTAACTATTATGTCACTGGACGGCCAATATTCATGTCAGTGTCGACTGGCCAAAATTAGTCAGATGAACCAAATTAGCATAATTGCAAAATATCTAGGATTGAATCAACAAAAAAATATATATGTTCATGATTGAATAGGGGCAATTGTAATTGATTTAGTATTTGAATGTTCTAATGTTGTCCCTCATACACAGGTTAGAGTTTGGCCTTAGATTAAATCATAGAAATATATACGGAGAGGTATATACCGGACTTGAAAAAAAATTGAACTCTGGATCTCATCCTTTGATGCCATATCAAACTTTTTTATATTAAAGTTAAGTTATAAGTGGGGGTAGACTATATGAATATAAAGCCCATTGAAACCCCATAGACAAACAATGTGATTCATTTTCAAACTAAGGCGGAACGCGACTTTTATATCATGTGTGAAATTTTGTAGGATACCTATTAGATGAAAGTGCAGTTTAATGTTTTATATAATTTAGTACTTCTCTTTGAGCGTGGACATTTGACATAGGATCAAAGTGTGCAAATATATACAGGGAGGCAAACGAGAGATCGATTGAACAAATATATTTATATATTTATATATAGGGAGGCAAATGAGAGATCGATTTGAACTTATGATCTCTTGCTATAATTTCATGTGAAAATTTTACGGGATCAAAAATTTAAGCTATTAAATGAATGCATGATTTTATATTTAAATGATTTTATTTGTCACTTAATGCAGACATGCTAAGGGAAATTTCTAGGAGAAATCCACGACTATTTGGATTGAAAGATGATAGACAGCGCACTCCACTTCATTTGGCAGCATTCATCAACTACTGTGACGGCATCAAATTCCTGCTTAAAAGCTTCACCTCAAGCGCAGTGGAATATGACAGAGATGGCCATTTTCTGATTCATATTGCTTGCAAAGGTCATGTTCAAGCAATCAAGGAGCTGCTTTGGCAGTGGCCAGATCCCTCAGAGTTGATCAATCGACATGGACAAAACATCCTTCATGTCTGCGCTAGGCACGGAAGAATCCAGGCAGTGAGGTACTTACTCGGGAATGCCGACCTCCAGAAGCTCATCAACGAGAGAGACAACGACGGGAACATCCCTCTGCATTTGGCCACATTGCCGTGGCACCCCGTGGTTCTACTTGATCTCGTGCTGGACAGGAGTTGATCGTGAGCTTCTCAACAACGAGCGCTTGACGGCTCCTGACCTTACGACAGAGCAAATCAAAAGAACGGATACTACGCTTCGAAAGGTACGCACTCCCGGAAAGAAACTCCAGAATTAAGCATTAACAATCACAAAGTTAACTATTTTCTTATGCCTTCATGCGGTATGTACGAACAACTTCCAATTACAATGACTCCGTATTTTCTTGATTTTGACCCATGCCTTGAGATTAGCATCAATGATTTTGAAATCTTCCGGGGCACCTACAAGTAAAAATTTGACTATCTACAAGTCAGGAAAACGAGAAATTACGGTGGACTATATGGTCCTTGCTCGAGGGAACAGATGAATGTTCGTCTGATCATCGCCACACTCGTGGCCACTGTGACCTTTGCGGCTTGTTTGGCGGTTCCTGGAGGTTTCGTCGAGAGTTCTGGAGCTAACCCAGGAACGGCTACAATGCTGACTAGGGGCATGTTCCATGCCTTTGTCATTTGCAATAGCATCGCGATGTTCAGTGCCATGGGCGTGGTGGTCATGTTGTCTTGGACCCAACTCAATGACTAACTTCCCATATAATTGCGATGAAGTGGCTGTTCATATCTCTCGGAACAATGTCGGTAGCATTTATGGCTGGTGGCTACGTGCTCGTCAGCAAGCTCCCGTGGCTCGCCTCTCTCGTCTTGTTGATAGGATCCCTTGCCATATACCTGAACTGCAGTCTGTACATGGCAATGTATGTTCCTTTCGTGGTAAATACGCCCTATGTCCGGTGCCTAGCCTTCTATATCATCCGCGTAGGAATTGCAATATCGAGAATTCTAGATGTCTTCCCCGAAGCCCTGCAAGATGAAGACTCGTCACTTGCAGGAATGAGCAGAACAAGGACAACGGTGACGTTGAATGTGAACCGTCAGGCTACTCTTCCTTAGGACAGTGGTACTTAGCCTTGCCGATCCACTCGAGGCAAACATTTTATTAAATGTAGCATATCTTGGACATGTTGAGCTTCTTAGCTTCACATGTTATTTCAGTCGTTCAGACATCTTCCGGTGTTTGGATGTCTTAATATCGATCTACTTAGCTGTGGTTTTGTATGGTACATGCCAATAAATTAAATTGAACCTTCTCTTTTTCTTTTCCTTTTTTGGTTAAAAGACGAGGACTTTCATTCACTTAGCAAAAAGTCTGAGAATCAATTAGAAATAAGTCAAAACATAACAGATCTCGAAGGAGGAGATTGGAAGATGGTGTCCAAGAATGTCCCATCAAAAGGTTGGACTGCATTTAAGATTGATGCTTCGATTCTTGCTATGAAACGTCGTTTTGTGAAGGAATAATTATGTGCTCTTTAATAAACGAGTGCAAGAGCTTATTTATAAGTTTGACGAAATAATTATCTCGGGTAATAAGAAAGGAAATAGAATATAACAATATTAGAGACAATCAACCATAGTTAGTTAAGGACATTTCAAAATTAAGAGATTCAAATAACGCTTGGATATGCCCTATTGATATCTGGTTTCCATACTGGAGCGAGCGGCAATAGTTTGTTTCTTACTTTGCTATGAAATAAGGGAATTATCAAAATAAAAAAAAAAATAGCCTGTAATGGAGCGACGATCCAGAGGGTCACCAACCCAATTAGCATCTTAATAAGCCGTCAACTTTGAGATAAAATGACTACAAAAGTGAAGATCATGAATAGTGCACCCTTGACATAGCGACAAATCTACAGGATTGCAACAAAATGAGTTGTTTGTTGCTCTATGATGAACTGAATGACAGTGTGAATATTATGAGCGATGTTAGGATGAATAAAAATTAGATAAATAAGACTGCCCATCAACTATCGATAGTGTAAGAGTTGGGGAGTACTCTCACATGCGGCATCAAACTTGACATTAGTCTGAATAAAAGTAGGTGCGGCCTTGGTGTCAGTGAGTCCTACTTGAGAAAGAAGATCAGTGACATAGTTGACTTGAGAAAAATAATAACTAGAAGAGGTTGAAGTAACATCCAAGCCAAAAAAAAAGTAGGGGAATCGCCCAATGTCACGCCCCAAACCTAGCAAGCACGCGATCATCCCACCAAGTCGTTCCTTTATGAAAGCTCCAGGACCCATTGGCCAATGTCCTATACGCTGAAAGAAACATGCATGTGGAAGCGATGCCAACTTCAATTTACAAATAAAACAACACCCGATGACCTAGGACACAAGGGCACACCTTTAATAAAGGTCAACCATACTTCATTTATTACAAATATAAATCCTCAAGATATCAACTTTTCAACTCTAAGGTCACAAAAGAGAAATCTTCATTTTTGTTTCCCTCTAGTGACTTCTTCAAACACCAATCCATGGCAAACTTGGTTTTCTTCATCAAGTACCTGAAAAATGTTGCCCATAACGGGGTGAGATTCACATCTCAGTAAGGTGGGTTCTAACCCTAGGTTAGGCCGACTATCCATTCAGGCAGTCACATACCCAATAATTCAAACTCATAGACATATCGGTCAATTCAAATATAGATAACCACACACAGTTGACAGGCATACAAATATGGTATCATAACACACTCAGATGTCCATGCACGACTCATCCTATCACCTCACCACAACCATCCTTTCCTTCCTGCCTCATTCTCATGCCCGCGATTAGATCACATCAGGCTCGATCCGCGTAAACGCATCAGACCGTCATTGGCAACCCGCATAAACACATTAGGTTCCAATGAATCTCCAGGCTAATATTATCACCTCATACATCCGTTCCGCAAATAGGTCACATCAGGACCGTGGCCATTTCAACCCCGCGATTAGATCGCATCAGGGCGCCACACAACATCAACTCCACCCCGCGATTACATCGCATCAGGATGTTCATCTCCCGCCCCGCGTCTCATACTCCTCAAGGCCTCGTCATGTCATGTTCATGCCATGCTTCTCAATTCAATTCATAGATAAAACAACAGGTGCAACTCAAGCACAATTTGAACACTCATGGCATGCAGGACAATCAATGATATTCAACATGGCATATTATTTAAACACAAGCAATGTCACACATAGACCTCCTATAGCCACTTAGGACATATTAAGAACTATCCATTTGGAAGATTATCATAAATCGATCAAATTAATCCTTGACTCACTCAATTGAGTCCAATCTTCCTTTCCTAAGTTTAGGATTCCCTTACCTTGAATTTGATAACACAATTTCTCTTCTTGAGTCCTCAAAGGTTTGACTTCAACCAAGACCGAACTCGCCGCGCAACCTAGGAATTTCCAATCAATTCGTTAATTTCCTTTGTCCAATTCCTCAATCTATGAACTATAATCCTCCATAACACAACCCTCATCATCTTAACATGTCTTAAAAATCAATTTGAGACTCGAAATCATCTACTCTTACTCCCAACAGAACCGGTCTTGCACAGAACCAAACCGGTTCATTTCGGTTCTGTGCAAACCGTGCACAATCCATCACAAATCAACTTCAAATCCATCATCTACTCACTATCCTACCTCTTAACATGTCTATCTAAGGGTCTACGGTTCTCACCGAAGGTTTGAAGTCAAATCGTCGCCGGAAACCCGTCGAAAGTTGCCAATTCTCCTAAGGTCAGAATCCTGTAATTTCTACCCCAAGTTCACAAGACCCATTTGAGGTCAAAACTTCATTAAATTAAGCCCAACTTTTTACCACAAATTGATATACATGTCTTCTAGATCTCCAAAAAATTTGACCTCAAGATTCCAACATTTCGGCCTCCAAAAAGGTCAGAAACATAACCTACCTCAGATTGGGTCAGTTTTCGTCGACTTCTGGGGAAATGCTTGGTCGGAGCTCCTCGGTGGTCCAAACGCCGTGCTTCCACTTCGAGGAGGTCGACAAGACGTAGAGCTAGGTTGGTATGGTCGGCCGGTGGTCAAACGATGGCCAGAGGACGGCGTCGTGGGCAGCGAACGGCGGCGGCTGGGCTGGTCGTCGACGGCAGAATGAAGAGGAAGAAGAAGATGAAGATTGGCGTGAGTTCTTGGGGTTATGGCCGATCATGTGAGAGGAGTTGCTATATACAAGGTTCATGGTCAAAGGGGGTTGAATGGTAGGTGTATAAAGGTGGACATGACTACTCCAAGCTTAATCTTGTGACACTTGTCCCTAGTGTCATTCAAAGGTGATCCAATGGCAATATTCCTTCAAATTTTCGATGGCTGTGACGTCTTGGAAATTCAACTTTTGTAAGCGCCGGAAGTCGATTAAATGATATGAGTATATAATCATAGTCGACATTTATTTTGGACTATAAGGACCGAAGAGACGAAAATTTGGACGAATTCTGAACTTTAGATTATTTCGAATTGAGTTTCGAAATTGATCCGCGGTGATTTTTAATTGTCGTTTTCACAATCGATCCAAATCCTGACAGAGCTTGGCCAGTGAAACTAAAAAAATTACCCTTCATTCAGTATACCAAAAATTTCGTTTCAGTCCCGGCGCACCAAATTACCATTTTACCCCCCTCAATTATTCATACACAAAAGACAAAAAAATTTAATTTTTGGCATGAAAGTCAAGGTGGAACCCACCTTCTCTCTGCCCAACGTTCACGTCGCTTCTTCCTCTGTCCTCTTTTTCTTCTTCGTTTCTGTTCTTCTTCATCTTTGTTGTTTTTGGCCAAGCGACCGACTACCTTGCCGATCCAATCCTCCTCCGTTCGCAGCCGTTTTTCGCGACCGTCGCCTCACCACCGACAACCACCGTCCTCAGCTACTCCCCGCCGTCGCCCTGACCCGAGCCGAGCCGCTATCGCCGTCGATTGGCCAAGGAGAAGCCGCGACCAACTCTGCTCTGTTTTTGGGTCAGAGAACCCAAGAACTTCTCGGCATTCTTCGGCCGCCACCGACGCTGACCACCGTCCCTCAGCTGACCCCCGACTTCCCCTCGACCGATCTGACCCACCCCCACCGGCCGTCCGTCGCCGGAGCCATCGAAATCGAGCCCCGAAGTTTCGATGCCCTGTTTTGGGCCCGGTTCAGCCCGGTCTTCGATCTGGCCATCACAGCCACCGCCGTGCCTCACCGCCACCGCCACCGCCAATCGACTCCCCTGAGTCCCTTCTACCGCCGTCGAGCTCGCCGCCGAGCTCGCCCCCGCCGGCCGCCGCGCGTGGCGCCCGGAATTGGCCCCCGACCGACGCCCCTGTTTCGGCGCCGAACAGGGCAACTGCTGATCGCGGCTATTCGCCTCCGTCGGCCGCCTTCCGTCGCTGTCCATCGGTCCCGACCGACCCCCACCGACCCCTGGGTGAGCTCCCAACCCTTAGTCAGCCTTGTCTCGGCCCGTATCGCCAGAAAACGGCCAAAATAGTTTGGTTCGCCGGTTGAGTTTACCGTTCGTCACTGTTTCAAGCCGCCACTTGCCGAAGCTCCGCCGTCAGCCACCTATTCCGGCTACCTCGCCGGACTTCCTCGGGGTGTCGCCGAAGTTTGAGCTTGGACCGCCGCGTGATAAACCCTAATTCGATCGCCGCCGTCGCCGCCGCCGCCACTCGAGCTAACTTACATTGTGAGTTGACCCGAAACCTTGGTTAGGGCGCTAATTGTGCTTAGGATTAGTTCTATTTATTTATTTATTTATTTATTTTTATTTAAAAAAAATCGATTGGAAACGGTTTAGATAGAAATGATGGTTAGGATAAATGGCCGATCGATTATTTGTCTGTGGCTATTTGTGGTAATTTATCAATTAATTGATTGATTGTGTTTGTTCGCAAGCGAGTGGCAGGTTAAAGACGAGCAAGCGATTAATTGCTATAATTCAACTGAGAATTAAGATTTATAATATGAATGGAGCTCGAAATTGCCGAGTTGAGTTGATTGCTCACGAGTGCGTTACTTACTTGATTGGTTTGATTGCCTGGCTGAAATGCTCGACTGAGAGTCTTGTGGGCCTTAGGGCTGAGTTGGTTGTATTTCTGTATGAATTTTGGGCATTAATCATAGATAAACAATGAGTTGATTGCTGAATGCAATTTGTGTGGTCATTTAAAGGATCAATGACGTTACATGATAAGTTCGCATTGTACCATTGGTACTCGTGCCGTACTTATTGTATGAAAATTCACGACTTGTCAGAAGCACGATAATCCATGCCCCGTACCAGTCGTACGGTTTTAAGGGATTATTGGATGCCAGTCGCAGCTTGTGACGGACCGAAGCTCCTTTTTTAAGGAATGCTTACTTGTAGTGCCTTGCCGGGTGCACTGGATACACCGCTTGTAGTAGCCATCGCTGAGAGGGTAAAGTGGACGTAGCTTAGTCCTGCCAGATGAGTGCGAGATTGCACTATTGATGTTTTTATCACGCCAATCGCGTGGGTCATTGTTTAATAATGGACTTGTATCACGCCAGTCGCGTGGTGGTGCCTTGATCGATTGCTGATTTGGCAAATTTATTTTATCGATATATATATATATATATATATATCTGTTTATATCTTGTGGCTTATTGTGGTGCTTAAGATATCCTAGGCAAATCAGTGTCCTAACCGAGATTAGGCTTGATTCATTGAGATTAAATTCTCACCCCGTCGTGGGATAACTTTCAGGTCCAAAATAATGGAAAGACCGGTGCGATTTGGTACCCCCACCCACTCATCACACGATGTCAATCTCCACCCGGTGCCAAGTACGAACCAGATGTGGAAACGTCACATCACGACGATATGGGTCGATGAGGGGATGCCACAGTTGGTGGCACACCTCTTCAAGGCCTGGTATCTTCGCGATGGGGTGGATCTCTTTGGTCCGCTCAGAGGATTTGAGGGACCACCTCTTCAGGGGTCTCTAATATCCCCGCTTGGAACCCGATGGACATCAATACGCCTGATGGGGAGGTGGTGGACCCCGCACCCGATATGCAGCCTAAGTTCGAGCCCGAGCAGTCAGTAGCCCCCTCTGTGCATTCTAGCCAGAGTTCCTATGACGACCCGAACGACCCGGCACCCCCGATTGGTTATGACGAACCGGATGCCGAGTTTACCCAGTAAAAGGTTAGGTTTCTTTTGTGGTTAGGGAATTGGTGATGATTTTTGTGGGGATACTATTTTGGGATAGATGAGAGTTAACCTTACTTGACTCCTGTATCTTTTTGTGAGTCCTAGAGGGCCACCTCGAAATATGGGGTTGTATTTATCAGCTGTTGGCTCTGTAAGGTTATAGATCATCTATTCTCAGTAGTTATCTTTGCATTATGTTGTCTGGCTTTTCTTTCTACCTATCATATGTTTATTTTATTAGATGGAAGATTGCACATTTCGCATGCGTCGTATATTCTTAGGTCGATGGCAGTTGCCTGGGATGTTATCTTTTATGACCTAGTGGCGATTTGGCAAGGGATGTCGCGGGTTCGAGAGTCTGGACATGACATTCCCGCCCAAGGTGGTATCAGAGCAAGATCAGCCTGATCCGTCTGATCATTGGCATGGAGTAATAAGGAGCGTTGAGAAATGGGATAGTTAGTAAGATTTTTGGGTGTTATGCCTGTGATTGTTAATTTCGTGGTAGAATTTTGGGGTTGCCTTCTGATCGCGTTTTGCTATGGGGTAAGCAGGACTCCATATCTTACTGCAAAATGAGCGGACGGGGCAAAAGAGCACCCTGAGCACCTTGAAGGAGGCCTTTAAGGTCAGTGGAAGAGTTGGTTGATGTAGAAAGAGCACCGCTTGCAGTGTCCCCAATTGCACCCCCTACTGCAGCCTCTGCTGCTGAACCTACGGGAGCTACTAGAAGGGAACCGACTATGGCTGAAACCATGCAAGCCTTAGGCGCTATTGGAGATTTAATGGGGCAACAAGTAAGGAATCAAGCTGCAGCTACTGTTACTACTGTTGGGACTTCATCTGCGATTCTGTTTGCAGTTCCGTTAGTGAGTCCACCACTTGTACATGACAGTGAGGAGTGCAGGGGTCAAAAGCTGGTGGAACAGTTTCTCAAATTGAAGCCACCTCAATTCATTGGAAGTGGAGACCCTGAAGCTGCTACTCGATGGGTCGAAGGGATGGAGAAAGCGTTCGATTTGCTGAGATGTTCAGATAGGGATAAAGTTACTCTGGCAGTCTATCAACTCGAAGGGAACGCTAATACTTGGTGGAGAGCTGTCAAGGGTAGAACTTTTTCGGAAGGTATAATTCCAGCATGGAATACTTTTGTGGAAGTTTTTAATAATAAATACTTCTCGAGGACAGCTAGAGAGCAAAAGGTGGCTGAGTTCTTTCGCCTCCGTCAAAATCAAATGACAGTTGACCAGTATGAGACAAAGTTTTTTGAACTGTCCAAATATGCTCCGAGAATGATTCAAGATCCGGAGGATAGGGCTAGAAGGTTCAAAGACGGGCTGAAACCCGAGATTAAGAGTGCTATGGCACCGCTAGACCTCCAAGACTATGATGATATCTACGCGATGGCGCTGATAGTGGAGCGGGACTTATCTGAAAGGACTACCACATCTGGGTCACGATTTACGTCCCCAAATAGATTCAACAGAAGATAAGGGAAGAAACCCATGTTCAACAACTGGAGTCACATCCCAACCAATCGCCGAGGGGCGATTAGTAAGCTGGCATTTCGTCAAAATGAGATGTACAGCTTGTGTCGACAGAGGCATGGGCCTGGTTTGTGCCCATATCGAGGTGGTGCCTGTTTTGTTTGTGGCTAGCTGGGCCATCAGGTGAGGGACTGCCTACAGAGGCAAGGCGGACAGGCGCCGCCACAGCAGGGAGGACAACCTAGAGAAACTGTGCTGCCAAACTTCCAGAAACGTCTGCCGGCACAAGGAAAGGTTTTTGCGGTCACTCGGGAAGCGGCGAAGGATTCGCCGACTGTTACAGGTATGGTCCTCTTGCATAACCAAGTAGCATATGCCTTGTTTGATCCAAGTGCCACTCATTCGTTTGTTGCGGATTAGTTCGTTAAATTATCTGATTTGAACTTGGTACCTTTAGATATTGTGCTTAATGTATCTACGCCGTTGAAAGATAAAGTAGTGGCTACAGTGAGCTATCCTGATTGTAGACTTATGGTGGATGGCCATGAGAGTAAGATAGATATGATTGTGCTAGAAATGTACGATTTTGACTTAATTGTGGGAATGGATTGGTTAGTAAAGCAAAGAGCCACAATGGACTACTTTAATAAGGTGATTCGATTTAATCCAATGGAAGGTAATAGCTTTGAATTTTTGGGTAATTGGAGGAACCTCGACTGTGATGATATCGTCGTTAGAGGCGACTCAATTGTTGAAAAATGGGTGCCAAGGTTATTTGGCTTCTGTGGTAGATATGTCTGCTAAAGAACTGAAATTGAAGGATATTGCGATTGTATGTAATTTTCCAGATGTTTCCCCCCAAGAATTACCTAGTTTGCCACCAGAAAAAGAAATTGAGTTCGTGATAGAGTTAGCACCTAGGACGGAGCCGATCTCTAAGGCGCCATATAAAATGGCATTGTTAGAGTTGAAGGAACTCAAGGTTCAAATGCAGGAGTTGTTAGATAAAGGGTTCATCCGCCCCAGTGCATCGCCTTGGGAAGCGTCTGTTTTGTTCATTAAGAAAAAGGATGGGTCTTTGAGATTGTGTATTGACTACAGACAGTTGAATCAGGTGACGATCAAGAATAAGCACTCACTGCCAAGGATTGACGACTTGTTTGATCAACTGCAGGGAGCATCGATATTTTCTAAAATTGATCTATGGACAGGATACCATCAGTTGAGAATCAGAAAAGAGGATATACCGAAATCGGCATTTAGGACACGTTATGGACATTACGAGTTCACTGTGATGCCGTTTGGTTTGACGAATGCTCCTGCTGCTTTTATGGATTTGATGAATAGAGTGTTCAAGGAGTTTCTGGATCGCTTTGTAATCGTTTTTATAGATGACATCTTGGTGTTCTCGAAGAATTCTGAAGATCATGAGCAACACCTGAGAGTAGTTCTAGAAACTCTCAGAATGCATCAATTATATGCCAAGTTCAGTAAGTGCGTGTTTTGGTTAGCTCGGGTGACATTCTTAGGTCACGTGATTTCGGGTGAAGGTATTGCAGTGGATCCGATTAAAATTGAGGCAGTTATTAATTGGTCAAGACCGACGACTGCAACAAAAATTAGAAGTTTCTTGGGTTTGGCAGGTTATTACAGGCGATTTGTGGAAGGGTTCTTAGTTATAGCTTCGCCTTTGACTAAATTGCTAAAGAAAGATATGAAATTTCAATGGACAGACAAGTGCGAGCATAGTTTCCAAGAGCTTAAGCATAGGCTAACTACGGCTCCTGTTCTGACAACTCCGTCTGGTCCTGGTGGTTATGAAATTTATAGCGATGCTTCGCTTAGGGGACTGGGTTGTGTTTTAATGCAGCATGGCAGGATGGTAGCGTATGCGTCTCGTCAGTTGAGACCACACAAGTTGAATTATCTCACACACGACCTGGAGTTAGCTGCGGTCGTGTTTACCTTGAAGATCTGGAGACACTATTTGATTGGGGAAAGTTTTCAGGTATATACCGACCATCAGAGTCTAAAGTACCTGTTCTCTCAAACGGAGCTAAACATGAGACAGCGCTAATGGATGGAATTACTAAAAGATTATGAATGCGAGATCTTGTATCATCCTGGTAAGGCGAATAAGGTTGCTAATGCCCTGAGTAGAAAATCTGTGATTGCTCAATTACAGGTGCATGAGTAGCGTTTACTTGAGCAATTGAGAGACTCGGACTTTAAATTGGAGATAAGCCAGCTGTCGAGTCTCGTGGCTACCTTGAGGTCGAGCCGAAAGTGCAAGTTAAGATTAAGACCCTACAGTCCACAGACGCCTTTATTCAGAAGATCCTTCAAGGAGATTCGGCCAAACGAAGGGTCGATATTCAAATAGCTGAGGATGGGATACTTAAGTTCAGAGGACGTTTGGTTGTACCTGCGGATGAAAATTTAAAGTAGGAGATCTTATCAGAAGCTCATCGTAGTAGTTATAGTATCCATCCTAGGAGTACAAAAATGTATCAGAATTTGAAATAGCACTACTGGTGGAACGGTATGAAAACAGATATAGTCAAACATGTGGCTAAGTGTTTGACCTGTCAACAGGTTAAGGCGCAGCACTGCAAACCTGGAGGACTGCTACAGCCTTTGGAAATTCCAGAGTGGAAATGGGAGCATATCACGATGGATTTCGTGATGGGTTTGCCAAGGAGTCAGAGAGGGCAAGATTCAATTTGGGTTGTGGTAGATAGGCCAACGAAGTCGGCACACTTTATTCCAGTAAGAAAGGACTTCGCCTTAGACAGATACGCAGAGTTGTATGTGAGGCATACTGTAAGGCCGCATGGCGTGCCAGTGACAATCACTTCTGACCGAGATCCCAAATTCACTGCTATATTTTGGAGGAGTTTACAAACTTCTTTAGGGACAAAGCTACAATTTAGTACAGCTTATCATCCCCAGATAGATGGCCAGTCGTAAAGAACAATTCAGACCTTGGAGGACATGTTGAGAGCATGTGTTCTGGATTTCAAAGGTAGCTGGGAGGAACAATTGCATTTGGTTGAATTTGCTTATAATAACAGCTACCAACAGAGTATTAAGAAGGCACCTTTCGAGGCCTTGTATGGCAGAGCTTGCAGGACGCCAGTCTGTTGGGATGAGGTTGGTGAAAGGAAGATAACTGGTCCTGAGTTAGTAGAACAGTCGATGGAAGCAATTAAGGTGATTAGAGATAGACTAAAAATAGCTCAGAGCCGCTAGAAAAGTTTTGTAGATAAAAGGCGCAAACCTTTGGAATTTCAAGTAGGCGATCATGTTTTTCTGAAAGTGTCGCCTATGAGAGGAACATCCCATTTTGGCAGGAAAGGAAAGTTGAGCCCGAGGTATGTTGGACCGTTTGAAATCCTGGAACGAATCGGAGTTTTAGCTTATCGACTTGCGTTGCCACCTAGACTTGCTCAAGTACATAACGTCTTCCACGTGTCGATGTTGAGGAAGTACGAGCCAGACCCCGCTCACGTGCTGAGTTACGAGGAGATTGATTTAGATGAACGGGCGTCATACGTGGAGCGACCAGTCAAGATCGTGGACAGGAAAGAGTAGGCACTCCGAACCAAGACAATTCTGTTAGTCAAGGTGGTTTGGCAACACCATGGTACTGAAGGAGCTACATGGGAGAACGAGGAAGTTATGAAGCGTAGTTATCCTTATCTTTTTCAATAATTAGAATTGTGCTGTAATTTCGAGGACGAAATTTTCTAAGTGGGAGAGAGTTGTGACGTCCTGGAAATTCAACCTTTGTAAGCGCCGGAAGTCGATTAAATGATATGAGTATATAATCATAGCCGACGTCTATTGTGGACTATAAGGACCGAAGAGATGAAAATTTGGATGAATTCTGAACTTTAGGTTATTTCGAATTGAGTTTCGAAATTGATTCGCGGTGATTTTTAATTGTCGTTTTCAAAATAGATCTTAACCCTGACCGAGCTTGGCCAGTGAAATTACCGAAATTACCCTTCGTTCAGTATACCAAAAATTTCGTTTCAGTCCGGGCCCGCCAAATTATCATTTTACCCCCCCCCCAATTATTCATACACATAAGACAAAAAAAATTAATTTTTGGCATGAAAGTTAAGGTAGAACCCACCTTCTCTCTGCCCAATGTTCACGTCGCTTCTTCCTCAGTCCTCTTTTTCTTCTTCATTTCTGTTCTTCTTCATCTTCGTTGTTTTTGGCCGAGCGACTGACTACCTTTCCAATCCAATCCTCCTCCGTTCGCCACCGTTTTTCGCTACCGTCACCTCACTACTGACAACCACCGTCCTCAGCTACTCCCCCCCACCGCCCTGACCCGAGCCAAGCCGTCGTCGCCGTCGATCGGCCGAGGAGAAGTCGCGGCCAACTCTACTCTATTTTCGGGTCAGAGAACCCGAGAACTTCTCGGCCTCCTCCGGCCGCCACCGACATCGACCACCGCCCCTTAACTGACCTCCGACTTCCCTCGACCGATCCGACCCACCCCCACCAGCCGTCCGCCGCCAGAGCCGCTGGAATCGAGCCCCGAAGTTTCGATGCCCTCGTTCAGTCCGGTCTTCAATCCAACCACCACGGCTGCCGCCGTGCCTCACCGCCACCGCCATCGCCACCGCCGGTCGACTCCCCTGAGTCCTCTCTACTACCGCCCAACTCACCCCTGCCGGCCACAGCGCGTAGCGCCCAGAATCGGCCACCGACCGACGCCCCTATTTCGGCGCCGAACAGGGCAGCCGCTGATCGCGGCTGTTCGCCGCCTCCGGCCGCCTTTCGCCGCCTTCCATCGGTCCCGACCGACCCCCACCGACCCCTGGGTGAGCTCCCGACCCTTGGCCGGCCTTGTCCCGGCTCATATCGCTAGAAAATGCCAAAATAGTTTGGTTCACCGGTTGAATTTACCATTCGTCACTGTTTCAGGCCGCCGCTCGCCGGAGCTCCGCCGCCGGCCACCTGTTCCGGCGACCTCGCCGGACTTCCTCGGGGTGTCGCCGAAGTTTGAGCTTGCACCGTCGCGCGATAAACCCTAATTCGATCCCCGCCGCCGCCGCCACCGCTGCCGTTGTCGCCACCGCCGCTCGAGATAGCTCACGTTGTGAGTTGAACCTAAACCTTGATTAGGGCGCTAATTGCGCCTAGGATTAGTCCTATTTATTTATTTAATTATTTATTTTTATTTAAAAAAAAAATTGATCGAAACCGGTTTAGATAGAAACGATGGTTAGGATAAATAGCCGATCGATTATTTGTCTGTGGCTATTTATGGTAATTTATCAATTAATTAATTGATTGTGTTTGTTCGCAAGCGAGTGGCAGGTTAGACACAAGCGAGCGATTGATTGCTGTAATTCCACTGAGAATTAAGATTTATAATATGAATGGAGCTTGAAATTGTCGGGTTGAGTTGATTGCTCGCGAGTGCGTTACTTGCTTGATTGGTTTGGTTGCTTGGCTGAAATGCTCGACTGAGAGTCTTGTGGGCCTTGGGGCCGAGTTGGTTGTATTTCTGTATGGATTTTGGGCATTAATCATAGATAAACAATGAGTTGATTGCTGAATGCAATTTGTGTGGTCATTTAAAGGATCAATGACGTTACTTGGCAAGTTCGCATTGTTCTATTGGTACTCGTGCCATACCTATTGTATGGAAATTCGCGACTTATCAGAAGCACGATAATCTATGCCCCATGCCAGTCGTACGGTTTTAAGGGATTATTGGATGCTGGTCGCAGCTTATGACGGACCGAAGCTCCTTTTTAAGGAATGCCTACTTGTAGTGCCGTGCTGGGTGCACTGGATACACCGCTTGTAGTAGCCGTCGCTGAGAGGGTAAAGTGGACGTAGCCTAGTCCTGCCAGATGAGTGCGGGATCGCACTATTGATATTTTTATCACACTAGTCTCGTGGGTCATTATTTAATAATGGACTTGTATGACGCCTTGTGTACGCCTGAGTGGTGGTGCCTTGATCGATTGCTGATTTGGCAGATTTATTTTATTGATATATATATATATCTGTTTATATCTTGTGTCTTATTGTGGTGCTTAGGATATCCTAGGTGAATCAGTGTCCTAACCGAGATTAGGTTTGATTCACTGAGATTAAATTGTCACTCCGTCGTGGGAGAACTTTTCAGGTCCAAAATAATGGAGAGACCGGTGCGATTTGGTACCCCCACCCACTCATCACACGATGTCAATCTCCACCCGGTGCTAGGTACGGACCAGATGTGGGAACGCCACATCACGACAATATAAGTCGATGAGGGGATGCCACAGCTGATGACACACCTCTTCAAGGCCTGGTATATTCGCGATGGGGTGGATCTCTTTGGTCCGCTCAGAGGATTTGAGGGGCCACCTCTTTAGAGGGTCCCTACTATCCCTACTTGGGACCCGATGGACATCAATACACCTGATGGGGAGGTGGTGGACCCGCACCCAGTATGCAGCCTGAGCTCAAGCCCAAGCAGTCAGTTGCCCCCTCTGTGCATTCTAGCCAGAGTTCCTATGACGATCCGAAAGACCCGGCTCCCCTGATTGGTTATGACGACCCGGATGCCGAGTTTACCTAGTAGAGGATTAGGTTTCTTTTGTGGTCAGGGAACTGGTGATGATTTTTGTGATGGGGTACTATTTTGGGATAGATGAGAATTAACCTTACCTGACTCCTGTATCTTTTGTGAGTCCTAGAGGGCCGCCCCGAAGTATGGGGTTGTTTTTATCAGCTTTTGGCTCTGTAAGGTTATAGATCATCTATTCTCAGTAGTTATCTTTTCATTATGTTGTCTAGCTTTTCTTTCTACCTATCCTACGTTTATTTTATTAGATGGAAAATTGCGCGTTCCGCATGCGCCGTATATTCTTAAGTCGATAGCAGTTGCCTAGGACGTTATCTCTTATGACCTAATGGCGATTTGGCAAGGGATGTCGCGGGTTCGAGAGTTGGGACGTGATAGTGGCCTTGGGGGGTTTAAAGACCCAATTGCCCTTCTTCAAATTCATGGACAAGGCTTTAAGCTCGAGGGGCAAAAGGGTAATTTTACCCCCGACGTTCAGAACGTCGTTTTTCTCGCTTCAAAATTATCGATAGGGCGACGGCCAATCCGAATAGCATTGGAATTCTTGATTTTCCATTTCAAAATTTTCGAGACTCATTTTTTATGGTTTCCTCTATCAGACGTGGTTCTAGCCTATCTCGAACCGATGAGCGGCTTTTGCGGACTTTACGCGTATCGACCCTGTGATTCATATCACATTTAGGGCTCGTCAATTCGTGGCGGCTCTGGTTGTCATGTAATTGTGAGGGTCTATCACTAGTTTCTTAGGTCTTGATCGTCACTGTTCGATCTAGGGAAATTTTGTAAATTATATATTGGCTAAGCGGCATCACTTGCGCTACAATCATATAACACTAGTAAGGCATCTCTTAATCATTCTTGGATCGGCTTTTTATGGTTTTAAATGTCCCCTCGACAACCCTTATGGTCAAAGCGTCATTTTCTATTCGAATTCCCTAGATCCACATACCTTGTCTCGCGTTAACCTTTCCCTTTTGGTCAGTCTACTCGAATTGATCAGATTCAAGTGAGATATTACTGAAACACATCGCTAGGTATACTTCTCATTAATGAGTCTGAAAATGACTGGAAAATCAGAATGTCACAACTCTTCCCCCCTTAAAGAAATTTTGTCCTCGAAATTTGCAACCTTCCAACCATCCAATCCTTTAGGGTATCGGCGCCTCATCACATCCTCACTCTTCCCAAATAATTCCTTTCACGACTTGATGATTTTCCTCATTCTTTCCAGTCCAAAATCATTTTTTCCTTGGGACTTGTCTCCTTTAGTCCTCAATCCAATTAGCTTCTCTCCATTCACTTTTGGTATTCGTAACATTTGTCCATACCATTCGGCATATCACTCCTTTCAAACTTCCTTTCATACCAACAGAGATTCAAGGGCTTTATCAACTTGTCCTCCATTAACCAAGTCAAGTTATGGCCCTCTCGATCCCTTAAACAATTGCATGATCATTTCCGTAGTAATCCGTTCTCAATTCCTTCCGAAAATTTCCTTGGATCAAGTAATCCTTCAACTTTCGTCGTCATGTCTTTTTCTTTTCTCGACATGTCTAGTGCTCGATCATATGGTAGATTAATTTCAACTTTCAACCCTTATCACCAATAGTATATATATGTATCTTGATACTTCTTTGTGCCATCCCCAAGAACACCATAATCCTCCCCTCGAATTTGATGAGGTCGTCTCCTTAAGTTTCCCCTTAATACTGGACTCATACTTCCGTCTCTAAGGTCTCAACGGTTTCATCCATTCCTATAACCCCTCAAGTATCTACGTTCGATCATGGCAATATCTCAATTCCTTTTTGACCTTCAGACTTGATGCTTCAGGTAATCATCAGACTAGTCCATTGGCAAACTCCAATTTAGAAGCTAAATCTCTTATTTCTTAAGGGAAGATCTGTCCTTCTATTGCCAATTACGCACTGCTCAATTCTCAATGAAAAGCATCCGCTAAATAATTCACCCTTCCTCAGCGATAGGGGTATTGTCATAATAACACTTGGGTAATTCATTCGTTCCACGTAACTTTCCATCAATCCTCTTTAGGCAGTCAATGCACTCAGCCTCTTGTAGTTCACATAAGTTCGAGGCTTTTTCTTCATACAAGCAACGCTCTCATACCCACGAGAAGTTTCATACATCAGCGTTGCCTCTTGTTCGATTCCTCGCTGGAAACTATAACCTTATTTTCTTGCGGTAAGTATAGACTCAAAATCTTATTCTACCTAGGCATTGTTTCCCAAATTTTGCCACGAGGATATTCACAAGCCCACTCCAATCATGCACTAGGCGTTCCCACTCCTGTGTTCTTATTATCACGGCGTATTCGCACAGTTGGCTTTCGTTAGTCATGCTACGCCTCAAGTTTCATTCTTGTCGCGTCATTGCGACCCTCATATGCGTTTTAATTTCTAACTGAAATTGTCATAAACAACGTAGTCATCAGTTTAACTCGAGTCCTCGAAAACTCTTTTCATGTTTATTCGCCCATTTAGTGCTACATTTCGTCATTCATCCATTTTACCAATGGAACAGCTCTTGTAGGGAATCTTTCCACGATCTGTCTATTACCATTCGTCAATTATAAGAACTTTCAACTTCTAGCAATCCACATCGACTCTAGTCGATTTATCACTCATTCCACTCCTCCAAGACTCTACAAAGATTTCATTTCTTAGAGATTTCACGACCGGGAAATCCTACCTTATCATATTCATAGCCCGTGCTCTTCACATTCAACATACACCAAGCACCTCCTTAGAGTCCATAGGACACTCTCAAAAGCTGTTCATGTTTCTCATGGCTCCTTACATGAGTTCAACCATCGTTTCTCAATAGGGTAACGACCAACTCAATCGTTCCTTGGGCACTTAGTTCGGCGATTATCAACTTCCTTCCACCAGGTGTCAAATCTTCCCGACTATTCCTCGCACTTTTCACTTGAGAGCTCAGACCTTGGCTCTCTGTCGTCACGGGTCTCCTCTATGATCGCATGACATTTTACTTATTCTTGTCACTCTTCTCTCGAGAAGCATTAGTGTTTTAGCCTCTGAGCTCCATAACTCACTAAGGTGACCTTATCCCAATTCCGTTTGTTCCACTGAACGTCAACATCATCCTGGAATTCAACATCGTCTACAAGACTGTCTCTCGGATTTCACTTCCATAAGTCATTCAAGTTCTGCGTCCTCTTTCTCGGTACAGACGCTCAATCATAATACTAAGACAATTTAGAGTTTTCTTCCTTTTACAATAGGGTCTCTTACCCTAAGGAAAAAACTACACAACTCTGTGGCATTTTCTCACTTCAAATTCACCTTGTCCTTCCTATTCCATAGGACGGCAACCTTGGAGTCTACACCGACGGTGATACCTTTACTCCAAGATTCAAATGCCACTATGCTTTCATATTCTCTTTCCTATAACTCGGTCACCTCAAGTGACAATATCTGTTCGTCCCTAGTTCTCCACCAGTTCACTTGTCGAATGCTCAATTCGACTAGCTCAATTCGACTACCTCAAATCACTTTGCAAGTATTCTCTAAGCGCTCTTTTCATTTACTAAATCATTCACTAGAATCACAACCAGTCAGGACTGTCAAGTCCGTTCACTTTTCTTTTCGTCAACGACCATTTCATGGTCGAATCACCCTTTAAGAATAATGTCCTATTCTTTAGGGAACAACAACTCATGATTTCATTTCTCATGGTTCCAATTCAATTAACCGATCCTAGGAAATCATTAATTCTAGGCAAACTAGCATGTCGATTCTTCCTCGACCCCCTTCCATAACAGAAAAGACGGACTACCCATTTTCCAACATGTGTCTTACGCTCGGGTAATCAGCCATTTCCCGTAGGCACGTTCCATATTCATAATGAACATCTCTTTGCTCGTAATCCATGAGCAAGAGTTTTCTTATTCATAAGTCTTTCGATCATTCTCCTCTTTTGCTGAGTCCTATCACCATTCCTCAAAATCAGGAATAACAACCAGCCAAAAGCTTTTCAAGTTCCAATCCACTCAAGGATTTACTTATCTTATTCAAGGGTCCTTGATTACCTTTACCATATACTTAAACGACCTTGAGAACTCTGTCTCACACTGGTAAATCATCCTATGATCCTTGCTAAACTATCAGGATCCCTACAACCTTTGCTTTTGAGCAACCTCAGAAAGATACTTTCCGTCGAATAGCTCAACAAGGTAAGTCTGGGCAGATCTCATGCTTTCGAGGAAGTCCTTCCTCTAGTGACCTTTCACCAATTATCAATAGCCTCTTAGGGCTAATAACTGCCAGGGTCACTTTCTTTCTTCAGTATACCCAAAACCTCCAAGGTTTCCTTATTAAGATCCTCAATTCAGAGGGAGACAATTTCAAATTGCATCCCTCCATCAAACTCAGTCAATCTCATTCTTATTCATGGCTTTACAAGCTTTTCAAAACTCTCATGGTCCTTCCCACACATTCACTTTTCTCGTGAATGAAATAACCCAGAGTCACCTTTCTCGTGACTTCTATCACTTAACTCATCAGCACAAGCATTTATCACCACAGTGACTTAGAGAATCATGACAGCTCCTTTCCGAGTTTGCTTAACCAACAAATTTCCTCATTTCCAATTAAAGTTCTCATGACCCATCCAGCTCTTGGGTCTCGTACAATTAACCGATCGAGTCATATTCTCTTTTAGTACTCATACTCCAATCGCCCATCTTTACTCAATTTTCATGATCCATATCAGTTCTCGAATCTTCCATACCATGTATACTCGAGCCCAATGCTCTTCTACGACCACACCTTGGTCGTTCAACCTCATTAAGTTCTCATGTTACTTGAACCACTATGATTCCCTCTAGGAATTAGAAACTTAAGTCATCTACTCAAGTCTGGTAGTCTCAGGCTGCTCATCTCATCATTTATCACTATCAACCATCAGTGGTTCCCAAACAACTCTCTAATGACACATAGGAAATTCTCAACTAATTGCCAAATATTCAAGGATCTCAAATCATCCTTAATCCGCAATCGTTCATCAAGCCAACCTTAACGAGGCAACTTCTCCACTAACAGCCATTACTAGGCTAGCCTCCATTAGGCAACTATCAAACAAGCACTCAAGGCAGCAATTCGCCAAGTCAATAGCTCATACTTTAAGCCTAGAGGCATCCACCACTCTAGCATAATCACAACAGACTATCTCATTCTCAGCATGCTTCAGTTCAACGGTCATAGACCTCACAGGTTGTCTAATCTCTCAGTTAGATCTTAGCCAAACTAATCACATGGTGCCAGTCATAGAACACGCCTAACAGGCCCATCAAACATCACTTTTCTTTTTAAAAAGGGCATCCACTGTCAAGCACGAAACTTTTAACCATGTCACTCATAGGCACCATTACACATGTCATGCCACTTTCGATCATTCTTGATAAGAATCAATCCCGTGCCATACATCTCTTATCCACAATTGGACTCAACCAGATACTTAGACTTTTCCTTTCAAGTTATAACTTGAGTCATTCCTACCTCTTGCCATCTTAGAAGCTTGCCAAGAGCCGCTCCTTGTCCGGACCTCTCTGTCCCGGCGATCACTCCTCGCCCTCATTAGACTTGGCCGTTGCAGGTTGTCCCAAATCATACATCTACGAAGAAAGCCCCGTTCCACGTGTCCCATACCATGTTTCATTACAGTTTATAGGTATCTCATCAACTTGTCCTATACCAAGCGACAGTTTATTAAGTCCAACAGCAATAAGTTCATGCATCACCCTCATCAACTTTCGTTTCAAAGCCACAAACACATACACAGCATGACTGTCCTTACCACTTGTCATATCAAAACTGCCTTCAGATCAATTCCTATCTATAGAAGAGTTCTAATTCCACCGATCCATTGTCTATATTCAACCATGTACCTCAAGTGGAGTCGCTAACTAAATCAAATCCCCAAGAATTCGATCACAACTGGCCTTTAACTCAATATACCTTGTATACATCTCACCTCATTTCATCCAAGTCTGACAATAGCAATTGATAGCTAAACCATCAAGATATCGCGCAATTCAAGCCTGAATCCACTAATATCAGTCGTCCCTTTTTAACTCGTACTCCTCAAGTTGAGTCATTGACAAATCAAGATCACAATCATATACTTCTATTGACCCTTCATTCATAAGTTATTCTCTAGCCACCTCAAATCCAAGTTTATGACTCCTCAATTTCTATTCACTTCCTTGCGAGCCTTATTTATAAAATCATTCAAGATCATCCCTTAAATCGACCCTAGGACCATTAGAATACTACACCAGTTCAAGTCTACAGTCCTCAAGATTCAGTAATCCATGCTTATCCCTAAAGGTCTCACTACCTAATTGTCCTCAAATCATCGCTCATTATCACTCCAAGTCTCAATCACATTGGATCGAGATGACCTCACTCTGATACCAAACAAATGGGGATGTCACGCCCCGAACCCAGTGAGCACGAGAGCATCCCACCAAGCCGTTCCTTTATGAAAGCTCCAGAATCCATCGGCCAATGTCCTATACGCTGAAAGAAACATGCATGAGGAAGCGATGCCAACTCCAATTTACAAATAAAGCAACACCCGATGACCTACGACACAAGGGAACGCCTTTAATAAAGGTCAATCATACTTCATTCATTACAAATCTAAATCATCAAGATATCAACTTTTCAACTCTAAGGTCACAAAAGAGAAATCTTCATTTTTTTTTCCTCTAGTGACTTCTTCAAATACCAATCCATGGCAAATCAGGTTTTCTTCATCAGGGACTTGAAAAATGCCCACAACGAGGTGAGATTCACATCTCAGTAAGGTGGGTCCTAACCCTAGGTTAGGCAGACCGTCCACTCAGGCAGTCACATACCCAATAATTCAAACTCATAGACACATCAGTCAATTCAAATATAGATAACCACACATAGGTGATAAGCATACAAATATGGTATCATAACACACTCAAATGTCCATGCACGACTCATCCTGCCACCTCACCACAACCATCATTTCCTTCCTGCCTTATTCTCCTGCAATTAGATCGCATCATGCTATTCTCATGCCCGCGATTAGATCGCATCAGGCTCGGTCCGCGTAAATGCATCAGACCGTCATTGGCAACCCGCGTAAACGCATTAGGTTCCAATGAATCTCCAGGCCAATATCATCACCTCATACCTCCGTCCCGCGAATAGGTCGCATCAGGACCGTGGCCATCTCAACCCCGCGATCAGATCGCATCAGAGCGCCACACAACATCAACTCCACCCCACGATTACATCGAATCAAGGTATCCATCTTCCGCGCCGCATCTCATACGCCTCAGGGCTTTGCCATATCATGTTCATGTCATGCTTCTCAATTCAATTCACAGATAAAACAACAGGTGCAACTCATGCATAATTTGAACACTCATGGCATGTAGGACAATCAATGACATTCGACATGGCATATTATTTAAACACAAGCAATGTCACACATAGACCTCCTATAACCACTTAGGACATATTAAGAACTATCCCTTTGGAAGATTCTCATAAATCGATCAAATTAATCCTTGACTCACCCAATTGAGTTCAATCTTCCTATCCTGAGTTTAGGATTCCCTTACCTTGAATTTAATAACATAATTTCTCTTCTTGAGTCCTCAAAGGTTCGGCTTCAAGAGTCCAAGACCGAACTCGCCGCGCAACCTAGGAATTTCCAATCAATTCGTCAATTTCCTTTGTTTAATTCCTCAATCCATGAACTATAATCCTCCATAACACAACCTTCATCATCTTAACATGTCTTAAACATCAATTTAGGACTCGAAATCATCTGCTCTTACTCCCAACAGAACCGGTCTTGCACAGAACCAAACCGGTTCATTTTGGTTCTGTGCAAACCGTGCACAATCCATCCCAAATCAACTTCAAATCCATCATCTACTCATTATTCTACCTCTTAACATGTCTATCTAAGGGTCTAGGGGTCTCACCGAATGTTTGAAGTCGAATCGTCGCCGGAAACCCATCGAAAGTCACCGGTCTCGCAAAGTTAGAATCCGACAGTTTCTGCTCCAAGTTCACAAGACCCATTTGAGGTCAAAACTTCATCAAATTAAGCCCAAATTTTTACCACAGATTGATATACATGTCTTCTAGATTTCCACAAAATTTGACCTCAAGATTCCAACATTTATGCCTCCAAAAGGGTCAGAAACAGAACCTACCTCAGATTGCATCAGTTTTTGTCGGCTTCCGGGGAAATGCTTGGCCGGAGCTCCTCGGTTGTCCAAATGCCGCTCTTCCACTTCAAGGAGGTCAACAAGATGTAGAGCTAGGTCAGTATGGTCGGTCGGTGGTCAGGCGGTGGCCGGAGGACGGCGTCGTGGGCAACGAACGGCGGCGACTAGGCTAGTCGGCGGCAGTAGAATGAAGAGGAAGAAGAAGATGAAGATTGGCGTGAGTTCTTGGGGTTATGGCCAGTCATGTGAGAGGAGAGAGAGAGAAAAAAATGCTATATACAAGGCTCATGATCAAAAGGGGTTGAATGGTAGGTGTATAAAGGTGGACATGACTACTCCAAGCTTGATATTGTGACACTTGTCCCTAGTGTCATTCAAAGGTGATCCAATGGCAATATTCCTTCAAATTTTTGGTGGTTTGAGGGGGTTTAAAGATCAAATTGCCCTTCTTCAAATGCATGGACAAGGCTTTAAGCTCGAGGGGCAAAAGGGTAATTTTACCCCCGACGTTCAGAACGTCGTTTTTCTCGCTTCAAAATTATCGATAGGGCGACGGCCAATCCGAATAGCATTGGAATTCTTGATTTTCCATTTCAAAATTTTCGAGACTCATTTTTTATGGTTTCCTCTATCAGACGTGGTTCTAGCCTATCTCGAGCCGATGAGCGGCTTTTGCGGACTTTACGCGTATCGACCCTGTGATTCATATCACATTTAGGGCTCGTCAATTCGTGGCGGCTCTGGTTGTCATGTAATTGTGAGGATCTATCACTAGTTCCTTTGGTCTCGATTGTCACTGTTCGATCTAGGGAAATTTTGTAAATTATATATTGGTTAAGCGGCATCACCCGCGCTCCAATCATATAACACTAGCAAGGCATCCCTTAATCGTTTTTGGATCGGCCTTTTATGGTTTTAAATGTCCCCTCGACAACCCTTATGGTCAAAGCGTCATTTCCTATTCGAATTCCCTAGGTCTACGTACATCATCTCGTGTTAGCCTTTCCCTTTTGGTCAGTCTACTCGAATTGATCAGATTCAAGCAAGATACTACTAAAACACATCGCTAGGTATACTTCTCATTAATAGGTCTGAAAATGATTGGAAAACCAGAATGTCACACCCAAGATTTTTCATTTCAAACTGTTGACTAAGTATTGCTTGAGTTTTAGAATGCTAATATGATCATCGCCATAATAATAATATCGTTCACATAAAAGAGTAGCATAACAAGCCGATGAAAAGTGCGTCGAACAAAACGAACATGGTCATAGGGACTAGATTTGAAATCAAGAAATTGCATAATTGAGTTAATCTTGGAATACCACACACACGGAGCTTGTTTCAAGCCATATAATGCTCGACAAAATCGACACTCTGTTTGAAGGACGAGAGTATCAAAGGAGAGGCACCATATAAACTTTATCAATTAAATCTCTATTGAAGAATGCATTTTTAACATTTGTATGGAACATACACCAACGCTAAGGCAGCAAAAGCAATAATACAGTGGATAGAAGTAAGGTATGTAATAGGGGCAAAAGTCTTTTCAGAGTCAAATTCGTATTCCAAGAAAAGCCTTTCACCACTGGCCGAGTTTTGGAATGGTCCACAATACCACCTTTGTTTTGATGCTATACATCCATTTACAATTGACAATAGACTTATCAAGAGAAAAATCGACCAAATCCTATGTATGAGATTTTTCTAAAGCTTGCAACTCATTTGCCTTAGACAGATGGTTGGTATATGCATGGGGATGTGCATGTTTGTAACCCGTCAATTAGAAAGACATGTTCAACCAAAAGAAAAAAAAAACATTAGACAGACGCATGTATGAATGGAGATGTGTGTATTTGTAACCCATCAATTAGAAAGATGGTAGGAGGATATACACACATAACTTATGATATGGTTGTAGAGATTCCATTACTTTGAGATACATGAAACATTTACAGGCCCCGTCAACCAATTAAGTCCAAACTTTTGACTTGCATAGTTATTCCCGACGTCAAGTAATTTGCACATAGCTTGTGGTTTTTGAATGGATGACCTCTAGTTCCTAAGCTAAATATTCCTCGTATCCTAAACTGAACCCACTAGTTTATTCATATATCAATTTTTTTAATGACCAAGGTGTTCGGGCCAGCTTGCGCGCACCTCGACTATTCCTTGGTGGGACTAGCACGACAAACATCAGCCGCGACCCCCAGTTAAGTCACCAAGCATAAATTGAGAGATTTGAACCAAGAACCTAACAAGGGATAATCCATTCATATATTAATTTTATTCAACAAATAAAACAAGAGACAAATATTCCCATTGACAGCGCCTCACCCCAATCCTCACACCCCCCAAAACTCTCCCTCCCTCCCTCCCTTCCTTTTGCGTAATTGTGCATTTCAAGCTCTATCAGTGCGTGTTGTCGTCTCCGACGATTGTTAAACACCAGCCGCGACCCCCACTTAAGTCACGGAGCGCAAATTGAGAGATTTGAACCAGGAACCTAACAAGGGATAATCCATTCATATATCAATTTTATTCAACAAATAAAACAAGAGACAAATATTCCCATTGCCAGCGCCTCACCCCAATCCCCACATCCCCCAAAACTCTCCCTCCCTTCCTCCCTTCCTTTTGCGTAATTGTGCATTTCAAGCTCTATCAGTGCATGTTGTCGTCTCCGACGATTGTTATGGTGCCATTTGCCACCCGTGTTCATTTGTGGTTCTTCTCTCTCTACATTTGATCACGCAGTCCAACCTAGATCAACTCAATTTAATGTCGTCGAGAGATTTGTGTGGGGGGAGTGACGATCAAGATGATGGAGTGACGTTGACAATGACATATATACATTTGGCAAAATTTGTGGAGAGCTTTGGAGAGATGCAACGGCATCTTCAAAAGACTACAACCCAAGGGAGGATGTTTCGGTCTACTTCGGAATGCAAGTCTTAGATTTAATAATAAAAAAAAATTGTTCCTCTCTTCCACTACTCCTAGAGGTTGTGCGACCAAGTGAATGTACAAAACCAAGCGATGGTCGCCATAGGTCATGCCACCCCAAGTGACGACAGCATGGGATCCCTATCTACCAAAATTTTGACTTCTGGTTCTGGCGAACGAATAATCATTGAGTCCTCCTCTTTCCGGACAACACATACAAAGAAACCCGTCATTTCTTCGCATGTACCTGCAGTAGCATTCAAGTAATGCCCTTTGATTTCACCTGTTTCAGCCTGTGCTTTAAAAATTACTTCGGCACAAAATAAGAAATCAGGGTATTCAAGAAGAACAGGTTGTTCCGGCTCGATACCGTCAAGAATTCCTATTAACCCTAAGTTCTATTACAAGGCATCGGACCTATGAATCTATTCCCTATTTTTTATTTATGATTCAGTAGTTATTCCTTGAATTTAGAAAGAATACAGAAATAAAATACCCGTCTCGTTCAAATTCAAAATATGAATACTTCACACATATATGAAAGGTTCAATTAGTTGGTTGAAAGATCCAAGCAAAGGTCTAGTCTAGTCTCAAGGAGTTAATGGATGGGAATAGCCATCAAGGCAACGCCACCTGGGTCACGCATACAGGAGGATGCCGACAGCTAGATTTGGCCTGCCGGCCATGGGCTTAAGGCAGATCCAACTTGCCGTGACTCAAGCCTCATCGGAAATGTTCGAGTTTTTTTTTTTTTTAAATGCAAAATTCCTTACAAAGTATAGTTTTTTCCTAAAAGAAGTTTAAGTTTGAGTTGCTTTCTAATGTGATTTTAAAATACACTTTAGCAAATACTATTTGCATTTTAAAGAATGCATTTAGCCCATAGGCCTTATTTGGATTTTTTCAAAGAACCAAACTCACCCATAGTGGGTGGTAGGGGTGTGCAAAAGAATTAGGACCAATCCGGTTCCAAGTTAGAACTGCCCGAACTAGCTAGTTCCAGGCGGTTCTCACGGAAACCAGTACTGTTCTCATTTGAAACCCTACTCAAACCACTCGAACTGGACCGATATAATTATTTCATCTCTCGGTCCTCAATCCTCCCACCTCCTCACTCACACTCTCTCTGGCCTCGTCTGGCTCTCAATTGCCAAGGAGCTGTTGACGATTAGCAGGATCGTGATGGTGTATCTCTTGCATTCCTCCATCCTCATGCACTGGTTCTCTTTCTCTATCATCAGTCGAGCCCAGAAGTGAAACATCGCTTGCACTCTCCTCATCAGCGCTGGGCCTGAGGATTTATTAACGATTGGCCGGATCGCGATGGTGCCTCTCCTATATCCTTCATCCCCACGCACTAGTTTCCTTTCTCCATCATCTGTCGTGCCCAAAAATGGACCGATATAATTATTTCATCCCATACTGTTCTCGTTTGAAACCCCTACTCAAACCACTCGGACTGGACCGATATAATTATTTCATCCCTCGGTCCTCAATCCTCCCACCTCCTCACCCACGCTCTCTATGGCCTCGTCTGGCTCTTGGTTGCTAAGGATCTGTTGATGATTAGCAGGATCGCGATGGTGTAGCTCTTGCATTCCTCTATCGTCATGCACTGGTTCTCTTTCTCTATCATTAGTTGAGCCCAGAAGTGAAACATCGCTTGCAATCTCCTCATCAGCGCTGGGCTTGAGGATTTATTAACGATTGGCCGGATCGCGACGGTGTCTCTCCTATATCCTTCATCCCCACGAACTAGTTTCCTTTCTCCATCATCGGTCGTGCCCAAAAATGGAACCTCTCTCCTGCTCTCCTCGTTCATATGTCTATCTCCTCTCTCTTTATGTCCCCATGTCGTTGCAAGTCTTTACTCATTCATTTCTCGCAGATCCCCAAGTTGTATGCGGTTATGTTTGATTTTGTTGCTATTAGAAACATAAGCGTTATGAGGTCAAAAACCTTTTGGGAATCTCGTTAGCTCTCACACCAGTTCACTATTTTCTGAGAAATTTGAATAATTCTCGACTTGCTTATTTCATAGACCCATTTGAGAACCGAACCGGACCGATAGGTCTAGTAAGCAGTGGACGGATCTCAGTTCCTATTTGTGGAATCAACTCTTAATAGGTGGATCTCACGAATTCTGGGGTGGAAACTGCCCACCCTGGAACTGATCACCCCTACTGGGGGGGAGAGCTCTCCTCAAGTAAGATCAAGAGAGTTGGAAGAAGAGTAAGTGGAGGAGGAGGAAGAGAGATAGGTCTTTAAACTTTTTTTTTCTTTTGAATAAAATGTGAAACTTGCTAAGGCTATTATAAATTGTTTTAAAAATTTAAGCTGCAGATAAAGGTTTGATTTATTATTTTGAGTTTAAGCCATAAGAGCACTGAGATTATACGAATATAACCTATCTTTAAACCCATAAACAAGCAATGTGGGGTGCTTTTGATACCCCTCGCGTGCAAACTAGAGAGAATGATATGTGAAATTAATTAACAGATTGAGGTGGACTCGAGTTTGATACCATGTAAACTTATGTGAAGCTACAATCGATTATTATGTAGGTTTAAATTATTATATGAATGTGTGAATGAATATTTAAATGACTTAACACTTTTCCCCCTCGTGCGTAAATTGGATTTTAGCCTAAGATTAAAGTGAAAATTTTTGTGGGACCATTACCAATTATTGATAAGCTTAAATTGTTAAAGGAAAATGTGGTTTAATATTTAACTGGCTTAGAACTTCTCCTCATGCGTATAATGGATTTTGACCTAGGACAAAAGTTTGGATATGTATGCATATGGGGAGGCAAATGAGGGGTTCAGGAAGATTATAACTCAGGAATCTTTCTCATATATACCGCTATTAATTATTCTAAGATTTAAGCCATTAGATGGACGTATAATTTAATATTTAAATTATTCTATCTGGCATTTAATCTTAGACATGATAAGGAAAATTTCAGAGAGAAATCCAAAATTGTTTGGACCGAAAGATGATAGACGCAGCACTCCGCTCCATTTGGAAGCATTCATTGATTGCCCTGGCAGCATCAGTCAGAATGATAGGCCCTTATGTGAGATTGACATGGCCACTTAAGGTTTTTATTTGAAACTTGGTCCACTTCAGGCTTTTATTTGTGAAAAAGAGGGTACTTCAAGGTCTTATTTGAAAATTTCCTTTGGATTTGTCATCATCTTTGTGGTCCAAAATTACATTTTACTTCAAAATGTAAAAGGCAACAATTTCGTATTTCAAAAGGTATAAGGCAACAATTCTTAGCTCTTCAGCCAAAACAAGAAAGGCAAAGTGCTCAAAGTGCTGTAGTTCAAGCATATATTTATTTGAATACATTTTCTAGTAAGAAATAGCTATTTCTAGAATTCTTAAAATTGACAAAAGCCTGTCCGAGAAGAAGAATGAAAAAAGAGAAGGATGACTAAAAACTTGTTTTGCATGTTACGCTAAAACTTCCTCTCCATATTGTTTGTCATCACGCATTTGGTTGGTATGGAATTCATAGAATTGACAATCACTTGGTGTTTGTATTCGAAATTCTGGACAATTAATATCTTGCTTTTTAACAAGTAATGGTGTTCTATCTTAGGTGGTTTTGGATGAATTGCCGCAGTACATATTTTCGGCATTAAATGTATGACAACTATTTAATTGCACAAAAAAAATAAAAGTCGCTTATGAATTCAAGTATATGTATACATGCAAAATTAATATTAACGTGTATTACCATGTGAAATGTCACTTTTTCTCGTAAAAAAAAAAATTACCAATCACGTGACAAAAGAACTAGTCAATGAAAAGTTGACATTTGTTTCTCAATACGAAAATTTACAATCTTTGAGACGAAAGGTTACTCAGCTTAATTTGAAATATTGATAATTTGTTTCTGGGGTAATTATTACCAATACCATGCGAAGTTGAAATTCTTCGTTAACCGGGTTGACAAAAATGGGCAGAGGTGGCCTGTACCCCATACATGTCAACGTCGGCAAAGGCCACGCTTGGGGGCTATAAAGGAAGGGGCATGCCCAGCCCATTTGTTGCTGGGCCTCTTTGGCTAGTGAACAGAAATGGTCTCTTGTCCTTTTTGAAAATTTTGGGCCCTTGAGCCTTCGGGAAAGAGAATGGCGGCCACGCTTCCGTAAAGAGTTATGCTTTATGTGAAGGAGTTTCTACCATTCCAAATCCACATTAGGGTGAAATTTGAACAGACAAATGTAACATCTGTCTGTAAACTTATATAGCTGGCTCGCCACTAGTTTATTGATAAGAAAACGGAAGCTAGGATGGCATATCAATCATCAGAAGAAATAAAAATGAAGCAATAGCCTTTGTACCTTTGTAGGGCTTTAGATATGTCATTTTTCCCTACATCACTCATGTTTCGTGTATTGCACTAATAGGTATTCGCGCAAACTAAATCTCGCCCCCGCGTATTTTAGGGTTCCATGAAAACCATCAAGAAATAGAATTTCCTTTCCAAACCTATTTCTGAAATAGATTTGGAACAGAAACTCGTTTGGTAATGTAATTCTATTTTTATATTTTTGGAACAAAAAGTTGTTCTAGAAATAGATTTGAAGGAGAAATGAGAAATAACAATTGTCTAATTCTTAAAGAAACAGAAATGTAAATTTTCTGCGTCTCATTTTTTCTCAAATACCTGTCGTTATCGCAGCCGACCGTGGCCACCTGACGAGTGTCGATCGGCCACCATGCTCCCTCGGCCGGCTAGCCGTCGCCGGCCCCCCGCCTGCTAGCCGCCCCCCTCCGCCGCTACCTGCTGGCCACCGCATTTTCTAGAAGTAGAAATTTTCAATTTTTGTTAAACAAACTTCTGTTTTAGGATCAGAAATTTTATATCGTTATCAAACACATTTTGTTGCTCAAAAACTCATTTAGAAATAGAAAAAGAAAAAAATATTTCTAGCTATAAATCCATTTTCCGGAACAGAATGATTATCATTCAACCCTTTAAAGCCATGCACAAGGGATTTACCTGCTATCCGTAGACAATGCCATGTAAGGCGACGAGTTTCAACGGTGGTTGACTATAGTGTATTGGGGCCAAGGTGGGGAGGTTGAGCTCTAAATATTTCATTCATATCCGCCAAAAAAAAAAAAGAGAGAAATATCGAAGTTGAACTACTACAACTTCAAAATAAAATAAGCTCTAGATAACAAGATGAATCATCGGAATAAGGATAGGGATCACACGCTCAAAAAATAAATCTATCACTTCTTCAAACTAAAATTGTAGGCCGATTACCGAATTCGTTTTCAGTAATGAACACATGTTGAGATCTTTATCTATTTGCTCTGGCTTTGCCTTTCAGCGGTGCGCGTCTAAGTTTGGCCCCTCCAACACCATCGCCATGTAGAATGAAAAGGTTGAACGAACATAGATCTGATAGTGAGAGCAAAAATTTCACAAAATTCCTATGATCTCCTTCAAAATTGAACTTGTATGTAAACAAAATCCAAGAGAAATGAAACCTTGAAAACATACACTAAAATATCTCTAAAATGGGAGATAGAATCTTACAAATCTAGATTAGATCGGAAGGAAAAAGACTCCACGAACGGGAGGAAAGGAAAAAAAACAAAAAAACAAAACACTAGTTCTTCCTAAATTTGACGTGAAATATCTACATGTGTCTAACATGTGTGCTTTTCAATGACAATAGGTTTGGGTCATGATACTAGTTTGGAGCATTTTTGTGACACAAATTAGTTTTGGATAAATGTGTCATAGGATAATAGTTTCATATTTTTGGTGAGACAAAAATTAATTTCGAATAAGCATGTCATGAGGTATCTGTTTAGGCTTCTCTGTGAGACGAAATTTAGTTTTTGGCTAATGTGCCATTGGAGTATCGGTTTGAGATTTTCAAAGTTTTAAACTTCTTTATATCACAACCAACTCATTTCTGAAATTTATCGATACCGAGAAAGTTTATTTATTTTTCAAATAGAATAGTAGAATGCATACTTTGCGAAGTGATGGATAACAAGTATCGACATTGATTCACCGAGTGGCTTCCCGTACCAAAGTTTGATTGGTACAATAACTACTTAATAGAAACTTATTTCATTATTGGCAATAACTTATCTCTGAATTTTTTTTTTTGTTTTTTTTTGTAAGTCATAAAATCGATCATTTTTTAAAATATGTTATTTTTTATAAAATAAAAAGAGCCTAACAGCACGATACACCTAGATGGTAATAGAGAGTACTGAATCCTCGGTCTTTATCACGTGACATGCAAAGCCCTAACTGCGACGTGGAGGGAAAGCAAGAGAAAAGAAGAGAGCGTCAATAAGAAATGGACTTTGGAACAGATATCAAGAATTAGATCGGATTATCTAAAGAGACAGAGTAGTTAAAAAATTATGAACTCGATTGCTGAACTCAACACACCACTGTGTTTATCGCCAAATTTTATGCGGAAACCCTAATTATGACATCATAAGCCACACAACAAGATAGGACACAACACGTAATCGACGGCCCATGTAATTACAGCAAAGAGTGATTAATGATCCTGACATTGCTGATTGGCGAATTCACCGAACATCTCTCCACCCAACTTCAGCTGAATTGTCAACGTAAGGGGGCTGTTGAGGTTTGGCCGCGGTCTTGGGGTTTGTATTCTTGAAGTAACCTTTTGATTTTATCGATTTTTAAGCCACCCAAACAAGTCATTGGATGTTGATTTTGCAACCAAAGTTGATTGCTCGATCTTCTTTAAATGTCAAAATTAACAAAGGACCCTTTGATTCCATATTAATTTTGCGCGATCCTAGCGAATGTACCCAAAAAAAAAACACACACACACACATGCACACATGTGCACACGCAAAGATATCATGTATAACCTAAGTTAAGGATTAAGGATTTAAGAAAAAATCATATTATTTCGTGAATTTTCGAACGTTTCGAACGTGAAAAAAGTTAAAAGCATATGCTGCAACATTTTGATTAAACAAAAAGATACAAAAAGAAAAAAGAGGGAGAGAGTAAAAGTTCATATGGTTAAAGTCTATATATAAGAGGGATCGCTAACAAATCCAATATCTAAAAATGCAACTGATGGACTATTTAATTTGAAAGTGAAATATCCTCGTACTTGAATGGATGCATTTGTCACTTGCACCGCAACACGAATGGAGCCTTACATAATTCACGAGGACGAAGCGGTTCGCTTTCATCCTTAGATATTCTTGGAGCCAAAAAAAATTCGAATTCTTCGAGCTACATGCAAAAATAACAGGTAAATATTTTAACGCTTTCCTTTCAAAGTAAATTGCGATTTTGATTCAAAAGAAGAGAGAATGGAAATTGACTAGAGATGAAGAGTCCAACGTGTGGTTATGAAAATTAGATGCCGTGTCAAAAACACGAGCCCTGGCGGTTCAAAAATATTTTTAAGGTAAGTATTGGATTTTAGAAGTTACATATCTGTTTTATCTCATTGATTAACCATTAATTAAATTAAGATAATCGCCCACATTTTTCTGCATTGGTGTTCACGCCACGTGGACTTTGCGATGTCGGTGTCATAACGTGGTCGCCAAATCCTTGAGCCGTCAACGGTTTTTGCTTGTTCGGCAGTCTTTTCTTCTTTCTGTGGGTGAAGCCCCCCTCGAGAAAGATTTTGTCAATCTTTTGCATCTTTAATCTTCAAAAGCAATCCTAACACAAACGAGGCTAAAGAAAAATGGCGTCAAAGAACGACGTGATGTCCGTTGACGTGTGAAAGTGAGAGAAAATAAGCTTAACCGTGAGGAATTCACATTTCAAAAAGAAAAATGAATTAGTTGCGAGATGATACAGATTTAAATTTGATTGCCAAAAGTGAGATATTTATAAGATTATATGATAATTATTTTGATCATCTAAATTAAGATTTTGACCAACTTTGTAATCATGCGATTGTAGTGCATCTATTGTTGGAGCATCAGGAAATGATCAAGTGACAGTTTCTAATTTTTTGTGAGAATGATGGTCTGGTTTGGACTAAAAAACACGAATGATAAGTAACTATGAATTATTATGGGGTATTGTGGCTCACAATGTACTATTACTTTTAGAAAAAGTACTAAAAATGTCTTAAATTTATTGCATTTATACCAATTTAATTCATCTGTCCTATTTTAGCCAAAAGTCATTGACAAGAACGTCAGTCATGCTATGTGATATGGATGGCGCTAATGTGAGTATTTTTAATATTCATTCAAAATATTTTTGTTTAATTATTTTTTTCTTTTTTTAGTTCTTTTATTTTTCTCACACTTTGGCCATGGAGACCTTGGGCGAGGCCATCGCTCCCTTGCATGGCCGTGACCCTCACAGAGGTCGGGTTGCTGGCGACCCTCGTCGGCTATAGTGAAAAAAAAAAGAGAATTGAAACCAATAAAAAATAATATAAATTTCAAAGCTAGCATTAGCCTCACCATGTAAGACGGTCAGTATCCACATCAACAATCTTTAGCCAAAATTGGCAGAATAAACTGAATTTGTACCAACACAAAAATGTTTTGAACTAAATTAATCTATTTGAAAAAATTATGACTGAATTGAAATCAATATAATATGTTTAGGAATTTTTTTGATACTTTTTTTTTGTTACTCTCATGGTAATCCAAATATTGTTACGCTAGCAAAATCTTATTTTTAATTAATACTTTTCGTGTTAGGAGAATATTACAGTAAGCAAGTCTCTTTATGGAATAAAACAATTTCCCAGTAAGAGTTCTCCCTCGTCCATTCGAATTTGGTGCTTACCTTGATCACGAAAGGTGATCTATCGTATAGGATGATGGAATTTAGCATGCGAAGATCGATGAAATCATGGAAGAGTCGTAATTTTACCTTTAACACACCGAAAACATCAATGATAGATATTAAGAAGATGCGGGAAAAGTCTAATCCATGCTATTACGGAAGGAATCATGTATGAGGATTTGGATTGTCTGTCATACCATACCCCCTGACATGTGAGAGAGGGGTTCCCGCCAAATTCAAATTTTGAACCCTCCTCTCACATGGCAGGATAATGGTATGGCAAGGGTTTCCATAGGTCATGTATGAGGGTCCACATAAATTGGTGAATATTTAAAAATCTTCATTTGGTGCATCATCGTACCTCATAATTCATGTAATCTCCTTCAATTTTCAAACGATGGAAATGAAAGATTAATACTGTGCAAGTGGTTCATGCCTCGAGTTTACTTAACTAAAGCGATGTTTCTTATCCTAAGATCAGTTTTCTATACAGTGATCTATAGCCGCATAACGAACTTGATTGTCCCCATGAAGTGATCGACTTTTTCTTTTTGCTATTGGCTGATCGATTTTTTCCCTTCTACCCATCTCCCGAATTTACTTCATTTCATCGGCTGCCATCTCCACAGTAGCATTCCCCGTTTAAGAGGATTCCATGCATATATGTAAATTGGGATTAATAATTCTTTTGCATTAATCTTTGTGGTCCGTATTCTACCAAAGTTTGCTTGCATGAACATGGATGATCCTTTTTCGATTCTCATTCAGGTGGTAAGCAGCCGGCCTACAATGCCAAGAAAATCAGCAATTTTAACACACGGTTCAGCTCAGTATAATTTACTTAAATTAGTGCCATAGTCAATAATTTTTGTTTTCTCCTTCTTATGCCTTGACCAACGGCGGGTCAATACAGATTCAAAGTCAGGCTCATGCCAACAGATTGCTCTTCCCTCGTGTCATAGTCCCGAAGGACCTTGTTTTAGCAAATTCTATGTGTCCACATAGATGAAGTCAAGCACATTTAATTCACCCAAACCACGCATTAATTCAAAGTTAAAAGAGGGTCGCACCCCGGGAGTTTGAATTGGTTGGCAGTTGACCAGTAGATCCGATCAAAAACTTTCCTCGAAATCGCTCATAGAATGTCAACATCAATTGCGGTAGCACTGCTCATAAGTCGTAATTCAACAAGACCCGAATTAAATTAAGATATTAAATTACGTTGATGATTGCGATGTGAACATAAAATAATGCAACTTTTTGGCACAGAATAGACAAATGAATATTAATATGGAATTGCTATTATCTGATCACGCTTAATTTTAACGTTTCAAATTTAAGCACCGCCATTACTTCAAAAAGCGCCTTCGAGAGTTAATTTTAATTTCACATATATATTACGGAGCCGCTCTCTTCGTCTTCCGTGCACTAATCCGTTCATTCCTACCTCATTTACAATTTCAAAAGTTTGCTAGGAACCGCTCTGACGCTCAGACATTTTTATTGGACCGGGTTGTTACAATAGATTACATTCTTTCGCCAACAAAAGAAAAAGAAAAGTCTTAAATAATGGACGGGAGACCATGGAAAATATCTTCTTTGTCATTGAAGTGGGAGGTATTCCCCACCATTAGACATGACCATTCAGAACCGTCGGCCTGAAACCGGCCAGGACCGCAGTTTCGAACCGGCCTTCAAGGGTCGATTTCTGTTCTTAAGTTTTCAAAGCCAGCTTAGAATCGCTGGTTATGAACCGAGTGAAAAAATAAAATAAAAAGGAGTGGGGGCCGCGGGCCCCCGCCCCTCGCCGCCCTCGGGAAGAGCCGTTGGGCTCTTCCCCAACGGGCCACTGCGGCCCAATGGCCTTCGGATTGTTGTCTGAAGGCCGTTGCAAATTTAAAAAAAATTTATAAAAACCTCTCAATTCCTCTTCATTTTTCTCATAATTTCTCTCAATTATCAAATCTCAATCTCTAAAATTCTCGCGATTTGTTATTCTCTATCAATTCCATCTGAATTCTTTAAATTAATTTTCTGATCAATTCTCTAAAAAAATGGCAAGTGAAAGCAGAAATACTGAAAAGAGCTCGATGAGAGAATCCGATTATCTAGCTCATGAATATGATACTCGTGAATATGCATGTTGCCAATACGACGATATTTCCCATCCCAACGTTGAGCACACCTCAACGCAAAAAAGTTTTGTCCTTCTACTGGTGTCGAAGAAACGTCGATAGCAAAGGAGCCAGGACGTAAGAGCCGAGAATCTGACTTATTGCTACATTTCAACAAAGTATGGAATGAAAATAAATGTAAGTTTGATATAAGCTATAAATATTATCCGCAAACATACAAACTTGGTAAAGAAGATGATTACGGAACATTTCGACGGCATCTGACGAAAAAACATCCAACGCTAAGCGGGGATTGACACTAGCCAACAATAAATTTTCGGGTTTGCCAATCCTAACCCCCATCCTTCATTCCGTTTCACTAATATACTTTGCAAACAAACATTAGTTGAATATGTTGCCCTTGAGCATGCTACGTTCAATACTAATGAAAATTTTAATTTTAGATATTTGGTAAACATTGCGCTGTCTCCACAAGCACCATTTGTTCCGAAAAGTTCTCCTAGTCGTGAACTTAAACAAACTTATAAAAAACGAAAAAAAATGAATTGATAAATTTTTTTGGAGAATTTAGTGAACGTGTATATATAGGTAGTGATATTTGGAGCGATGCTTGAAATATTAATTCTTATATGGGCGTCACATGCCATTGGATAGGTGATGATCTTATATGGGCGTCACATGCCATTGGATAGGTGATGATTGAGTTATTCAAAAAAGACTTTTTGCATTTCGAGTTTTCCCTGAAATACATACGACCCATAATATTTATAGACTAATTAGAAAAATTTTAGAAGAATATGATTTGATTAATAAAGTTTTTTCAATTGATTTTGATAATGCCGCATCAAATACTGCTTCCATTCTCCGAGTTAGAAAAAATTTATAAACCCTCTTTTGGCAGATAATTTTTTCACATTAAATGTGATTGCCATTTTTTGAATTTATGTGTACAAGATGATTTACGATATCTTGTGACTTATCTCCATCCAATTAATAGTGCAATCAGATGGAGCTGTCCTCATCTTGTGAAAGAGCGGGGAAAATTTTGTAAACAAAATGGGAGAAAGGCAAGAGGTTTCCAAAAGATATTCCAACTCGTTGGAGTTCTACCTACGAGATGTTTCTACAAATTGTTGATTACAAAGATTTATTATGTTCATTTATTTCAAATACCGTTCCCGATATTGCTTTGGTCCCACAATATTGGGACGTTTGCAATTTTTTTTTATAGATTTTTTTAAAATTTTTAATGATTCTACTAATACTTTATCTAGTATTTATTATCCTACTACGCATTTATTTTTAATATGGTGTTAATATTGCTAGTTTTTTTTAATGAATATGAAACTGAATCAGCTTCAATTATTTTAGTAATGCAAGAAAAATGGTTGCATTATTATTTAAACATTCCTCTTGTTTATTTAGTTAATATTATTTTTTATCCACGTACTAAATTAGATGGTTTATTAGATTATATGAATACTTATTATTATGATTGTTTACATTTGAATGAAGAAATAAATATTTCAATTATATAAGCAGAGGTTAAACAAGTTATAGTAGCATTATATAAAGAATTTTCTAATAGATATGATTTAAATGGATGTGGATCTGCCCAACATAATATCTCACAAAACGATGCATGTATTTCACTTAGTAGAGGGTATAAAATGCTCATGAGTAGGCAAAAAAATAAATATAAAGGGACATCATGTAATATTTTTGAATTAAAAAATTATTTAACAATTACTTTTGAGTTTAGTGATTCCGAACACACGTAAATTTCAAAATTCTTGAGTGGTGGAAGAATCATTTAACTTAATTTTCAATTATCTCCCTCATTACGAAACAAATATTAGTGCCCCTTTTTTCAACAGTGACAGTTGAACAAGCATTTAGCTTTGGAGGATTAATTTTAGACTCCCACCGTTCAAGATTAAATTCGGAAAGTATGGAGGTTCAAGTTTGTGTTGATGATTGGACAAAGGTTAAATTTCGACAACAAGAATTGGATCGAAAACACGAATTCTTTAGTGATGACTGTGGAGATACTACTACCCCACAACAACGGGTAACGACGAATGGTGATGAAGTAAGTTGGGGTTACCGAAGGTAATAGAACTACACGTGCTTTGATTTTTCTATCCAAAGAAAATATGTAGACACTTAATAATAATTCATTAAGTTCAATTTCATTACTTCACTTTTTTCCCCCTAAATTTTATTATAATGTATAATTTGATTAATGATTATAATTTATAATTAATAATTTATTTATTTATTTTATTATTATTTTTAAAAATTCGAAATTAGAATCGGATCGGAATCGGCCGGTTTCAAAACGGAATCAGAATCGGTCCATTAAGAGCCGATTCCTATTAAAGAACCGGTAGTTACGTGGAGCTGGCCACGTCTACGGCCACACTTAATCACGATTTTATAAATAAATTGAAAAAAACCAAATTTTACAAGTCAAAATATTATTCTATTCGGTTCCGCTCCGGATATATATCGCCTGACACATGGATTAGCCATTCCACCTTCATCCTCACCTCCTTCCTCAGCGACTCTCTCTCTCTTTCTCCGTCGCGCGCGCGCCAGAGCTCGATCCTGTAAGAATTGGTCATTCCGGTTTACGCCTGTTCGAAAAGGCTCCGATTTTTGCGATCCGATTCCGAAGCTGGTTCGCGGCCATACCCAAGAACCAGAGGCCCTTAGCAGGGTTTTCGTCAATCGGTGAGTTCTTAGTTCTCTTTCTCTCAGTCAAGTCTCGACCAGTTTCGCTTCCGGCAGTTTGTTCTTCGTGCTCGTCTCCTTCTATCAGCGAGTTTAGCCGTGTTTTTTTTTTTTTTGGTTCTCGGTTTGTATACTCTCTTCAATAGTGCCCTTTTGAGTCGTTCGCTAAGATGGATTCTGCCACCGTGTGTGGGCGTTTTTTGTCCTGCCCTGTTTTCTTGATCTCCAGTGATGATTCTTGTGTCCGCTTGGTGGACTTTTTTTTGGCTCAGAGATTGCAAGTTGGATTGTAAATTTTTCTTTCTTTCGACGACAAAGATTTCGTCTGTGTCACCCTTCTTGTTACACGGGTGGCCAGTCTTTTCATTTAGGCCGATCTTAAATGAGTTCCAGCGGCGTATTGTTCAGCATTATATTGTGAGGTATACGGAAATCTATATTATCCTTGCGTTTCAAAGGTTGCTAACGGCGGCTGACTTATAATTTGTAAATTCAGATACCATTTTTGGGGGACAGAATTACCTTTGGAATTTGCATTGCATCTTAAACTTTGAATTCTACATCTTGTATCTTCCCAGTTCTTTGAATCAACAGAGCATGAACATATGGCTTTATGTCATCTGATCTTGTATTAAGAATCTGAGGGAAAGTTTAATTTCTGTTTCCCAATGAAAACATCTTTTCTGTCTTTTAATGAAGGATATTTTTAGGAGTTTCATGTCTGGGCTACTGAAATCCACTCCTAGGGGGATTGATCAGGTACATTATAAGGCATTTGTGACCAAGTGGGAAAGTAATTGAAGACTTATGGTTCTTACCATAAAGGAAGGAAGAGTCTCGAGTTTTGTGGTGATGGTTGTTGATGAATTTATTGATTCGGTTGGTTGTTCCACTTCTAATTTCACCCACTGAAATGTGAACTGTGATGGGTAGATGGATGCGGAATTTTGTGCCTTTCAATGTTGGAAGCTTCTCACAACAGCTTGCTATTCATGGTCTGCCTGATTGCGACCAACCAACTATACTTTATGTCCATGAAGAGATCTTCTAGATAGAGAGATAGATAGATGTGGGGGTGCGTTTGGTGGCAATTATTAGGTCCATTTGTGGGGGGCAGAGGAGAATTTGAGGGGGGGGGGGGGGGGGCAGAGAGAGAGAGGCGGCTTTTTAGAGGGAGTGGGGGTTTGGGGGGTTTGGCATTTGGCAATTATGGGGCGTATGTGTGGGGAGCAGAGTGAGAGATTCTGCTAACAAATTTTAAAATGTACCATTGAAGTGTTCCTCATAGTAGAATAGTCTTATATAAACCTTCCTTTTAGAGTAATATTGTAACCTGTATCACAGATTTAAGTGTTTTGAAGCTTTTGATTGGAGAAACTTGTATACCGAATTCAGCATCTCTGATACTGTCTGTTTGCCTGTTTACCTGTTTTCTATGGTTTGTTGAGAGTTTCGGTCATTGGCAAAGTACCTTTATTCAAGATCATTCTGACTGAGGTCTGTTCTGAAGCAGGTGCTAGAGCCTAGTTACTCTTGTTGGTGTGAGCTGATTTTGATTGGTTATCCCGAACTAGGATGGAGATTCATGCAATTGTACTGAAGATCAAGTTACACTTGGGTGTGTGTCTCACAGTTCCAGACAACTGGATAATAATGTTGTGGAGCAAGTAGGTGATAGCATCACATGTTACCAGCAGATCGCGAAGAGTGACCAGTGCCATGTGTTAATTAGTTTTAAGTTGTTTATGGAAGTGAGCCACTTCTCTCTGTTGGCCCCATTTTGTGTGGAAGCCCTTAAGCTGGAGTAGATATCTTCTGAGTTAGTTTATGTTGCACGAATCAAGTGAATGCTAATATTGTACACATGTTTTCACCTTCTCTATCTGATACCTGATATTCTTCACTATAACGTTATGCAGTCTAAATTTATGGGCAGCCAACCCCTCTTACCTCCAACCATTATGACTTTCAAATAAAGCAAAAGGAAAGAAGCTAGACATATCTAGAAACTGAAGACATTCAACATTATTAGCACCACAATAGGAAAGGAAGAGAGTATAGAGCAAATCTATTTACTTTTATTTTAATCTGCTATCGAACCACTTCTAATCTGAGGTTGTCTTCTTGGGCTTGATGCAGGAAAGGGAAAAAGGTTCCTGTTAGAGTGGGCAAGATGTCGATAGACCCCCATACTCATGAGGAGGTCGCGCATGTCTCTAGTGATGTAAACAAATCTCCCTCAGGTAGCCAGAAATCAATACTTGCTGGTGCAGCTGACTTGGAAGGAGCCCGATCCAGTGGTTTTGAGTGCAATATTTGCCTTGACTCTGTGCAAGATCCTGTGGTCACACTCTGCGGCCATCTATATTGCTGGCCTTGCCTCTACAAATGGCTTAAAGTTCAGGATACTTCTGCTAAAGAGCTACAAGAGCAGCAACAGCATCAATGTCCTGTGTGCAAAGCCGAGGTTTCCTACACAACTCTAATTCCACTTTACGGCCGTGGCCAAACTAGCAAACTTTCGAAAAGTGAGGATCGAGACCTGGGCAGTGTTGTACCCCGTAGACCACTGGGTCTGCTTGGCGGATCCAGCATGCCAAGACGGATTAGTGCTACCTCTACTCCTCTCCTAACACAACCACCTTATGGCGGACATTTCCCTCTTCAATCGCAACCATACTATTCTCAAGCTCAATTATTACATCACCCGGTTTCTCCCATGCTCAGTCTAAGTGGCACAACCACGAACATCACCTACCCCATAGTTGGTATATTCGGTGAAATGGTGTATGCAAGGCTTTTCGGGAACTCGGGGACAAACTTATACACTTATCCAAACTCGTACAGTATGGCCGGAAGCAACCCTAGGATGAGGAGGCATGTATTGGAGGCAGATAAATCGCTCAGCAGAATCTGTTTCTTCCTCCTATGTTGTATCCTGCTCTGTCTGCTTCTATTCTGAGTAAAATTTTGCTTTTCTTCACTCTGTTTTTGTGTCAATGAGATTGTGAAACATACACGGGCAGAGTCAGGTATACCGGATTTTTAGATGGTCCCTTTTCCTAAGCTACAATGTATGTACAGTTCTAGTTTGGCTTCATGAAAGCTAAAAAACATCATGCCTACGCTGCTTGTAACTTCGGAACTAGGAGGAGGATATGGAAATAAATTTTCTCATCTTAAGTTTGTCTCGCTCTTTTGTCGTAAATGGGATTCTCATCAAGGCAATATCTTTCAGTAGAGTCAAGATTTCGTTCTTCTCAGCTTCCGATTCCCGTCCTTCGAGAAAGGAGAATCGGTTACAGGCAAGACTTGCTTCGCTCATCTTTTCCATCTCCATGCACATGTTACTGATGCCTTGGACCTGAGAAGTTATGGAACTTCCAAACCAGGGTCACGAGACTTTGCTCATAAATTCCCTCGTAACCTCTCCACAGCAGACCAATGCCGTGTTTATCATGGAAGAAAGCAAGAGATCTTCATGGTGAGGAGGGAGCTGTTAATGGGGAAGAAGCAGGACATGGGACGACCTTCATGGGAAGGAGAAGGTGGACAAAGAGTTCGGTAGCCTCTGTTTTCTGTCTCCGTTTGTGGCCATGGATTTTTGTCGTGTACCGATTGAAGCAGTCAATTCATTTGTGTTTCAGCCAAGAAACCGAGTAGATGAGCAAGGGGGCTCTTTACTTGTTCCCGCCGTGCCGATATTAACATAATGAAAATTTAAATTAGGCAAACAATTTTGGACCTTGGTAACCCCTTTTGATACGTCTGTCGTATTTCGAAGATGTTTGAATTTTGTCGAACTTCGAAATATTTGATAACCCATTTAAGTGTTGAAAACTAGAAATCCAGCGCTTGATAAAATTAGGCTTGTTTGATAACCTTAGTGTAATATTGGTTTAAGATTTTGGATTAAGTAAAAGATTCGCTTAATCTGGCAACTAAAGAAGGGGCTGCTTCATTTATTTAGAGAAGTGATTGATGATAATAAGAATCTTACTAATATATTGATAAAATAATGGTATTTTCTGTGTGTTTGGTAAGAGATTAACAACATACGATTCTCACTTTCCAATCATTAAATAACTGTATAATTGTATTTTCGGCACTTAAAATTACCAACACTTAGAATTCGACATGTAAATATTATCATTTGATTTTTAAATTAATTGAACGAGCAGCACATATATTACTTTTTTGTGGTAAGACTCGTGTACTAAAGTTCACAAAATCACGCGACAAACTATAGACGGTTTCTTCAAGTCAGTATGGATTAGGTTAATTAATCCGATGTGGATTATATACATCTATAGCAGGATTTTATTTGCCTGTTTATTTATTTTGTTTTAGCGGTCAGGTCGTGTTCGAACCAACTTTCTCGTACTTCGACCGATTTACCTCTTCGGGCGATCGTAAGAGCATCTCGGCCCGAAAATTTGAACACATCCGGAGTGCTCTCAACAATATTCCTTAGAAGCTATTTATGCAATCCCATATTATAGTCATAGCTCACAAGTAAAAAGTTAAATCAATCACCACCAAATGTAAAATGGTCAATCAACTCAAGGAGAATATGAAAAAATATCGCCAATCATCGGCTTATACCACGTCCGATACTATATATGTACCCCCGTAACGTATGCAACGGTTAATTATAACTGCTAATAACTTGTGTTTTATATGCAGCTTGTGACTGTGCATATAACTATAGGTATAACAAAACGACTTCCTTTCCTTCTGCATGTCGATCAGTTGATAGTGGGGCTCGGTCCGGAAGGCGGCACCTGAGGACCCTTCGGCAGCATAATCAACAACGACGGTATCCTCCGCAAGAACTCGCTGGTCGCGTCCCGATCCCCACCTCCCGAAACCCGATCCGGAATCATCACAGGGCGGGCCCAAGCTGCCTCCGCGGAGAGGCACATGAGCATGGCAAGAACCATCAACGTGCAAATGACGACGCTCTTGCTACTCCGGGATCGAGATTGAAACTCCATGTTTTCTTCCGGTTTCGTGCCTAGAACTCGTACGAGGGCAAAGGTGGTGTTTTATAGTGTCCGGCCGGAAAGGAGCGGTGGTTGAAAAAATGGCCGGCTTTGCTTCAAGCTGAGATACCGTGATTTTATTTAATTGGTGACCATACGTGTACGAGCTGTGTACATCTAAGTAATGCGATGGTTTTATGCCTTGATGAATTAGCCGGCTCACATTATTGCAACTTGAGTAAACGAGATGGAATTCAAGTTGTTCACTCAAAAATTAATGAGGGGCCGGCCACCAAAAAAAAAAAAAAAACACTGTTTCACCGTCTAAGGTACACATTCACAGATTACAGGTAAGAAGTTGGTGGAAAAGACATACATGAGACATATTATCAGACCGTACGTGAGCACGAGCAGGCGCAACTATTCCTATGGATCAAAAACAAAAATCATTTAATTCGTGTCTTTGTTGTGACATTAATTGACAGGCCACGAATCATACCCGATTTCCTAATTCGAGACTATTATTATTTTTTTGGTAAGTGATTAAGGGATTTAACAAAGAGAATGACATATTGGCTACTTTCACATTTCCACTCGTCTCGGTGGCTTGAATTGGCAAACGGTTTTGATGCGGCATTCAATCTAGGAGATTCTATTCTATACATCATCAGTGAAGCCCGATATTTTCAATCTTCCAGAGGATTCTATTCTGTACACCATCGGTGAGAGCCCGATTTTTTCATATGCGGTCTTATCTCGTCCGTGTGAATACAATAAAGACACGTTCGTATTGAATTCCACGAGTAAGTATTGGAATCGTGCTCGCACGTGACAATCTAAACACGACTTGTGATAATGAAGACCACACCAGTTAATTCAATACCTACCTTAAATGGTAAAGAAATAACTTGCTAAAAGCCTTGCCAATTAATTAATGCATATACTTAGTTTGATCGAAATTAGAACCAATGGCGATGTAATTACAGGCATCTTTAGATTAGGACTTGGGAACCTAATAGCCTGCACGACAATCATTTTAATATGGAAAAGCGATTTTAATTAAAATATTTTTTTTATTTTGTTCTCTGAATAAGTTTTAGAAAATCAAAGACGATAAGTTTTTGCCTTTATGTATGAGCCACATCGGGCTCAAATTGATTGGCTCGGATTAGCATGTCGGGCTCAAATTGCTCCGAACCCGATAAGCTATCTAAGCCCGATAATATTGGGTCGGGTCGAAACAAAAGACGAACTTGGCCCGTGAACGACGTTTTGACTCATGTCTTTTCTCCTCTCTGTTACACGGACACGCAGGTCGACTCTAGAATAGTCAACTGCACGGACATGCGAGGGGTTAAATTCGGCAGAACACAGAACAGAGTACCCAAATTGTTTACCTAATTTCTAACTTGTTTCTGTCGTTCGCCGACTCACCCCTCCCTCTTCGTCTCGCGTCGACTGGCCTCTCGCTTTCCCTCTCGCTCCCCGCCGGCGCAAGTGGCGACTGGACTCTGCTCGCAAATCCCGACTCGCCTCAGCTCCCCCTCTTCTCGCCGTCGCCGATTTCTGCTCGCGCCTCCGCTCGCCGCCTTGATCGACGAGCTCTGCTCGCGCCACTCTCGTCGCACTCCCTCTCCTCTCGCGGGTCTCTGCTCTCGCCTCAGCTCGCCGCCTCAAGGTATCAGCGTCCTCTCTCATTGAGTTTAATGAGTCGAGGTCGAGCTCAAGCTTCCAACTTGTGTATTCGGCTCGATTGCTGCGTGCCTATTTTCTTCTAAGTAACCGTACTGTGCTCTCTTTTCTATGCGTGTTCGATTTGAGTATCTGAATTGAGTAGACTTCGATTATCTGATTCTGTCCACTCAACTCAGCTTGATTTCAACCTTATTTCGAGGACTCCATCGTGATCTACTAATAGAAGGGCATATCTGCCTTGCAGGTTTCTTGATCTTCAACAACAAGGTGAGGTGCTAAGAGGTTAATGCTGAAGAACCTCAGGAACCAAATTTCCAAAGCCTAATAAGCAACCGAATAATCTGCTTGGAGAACGAATTATTAGTCAGAGATGCAGCATGATGAGGTTATCTGGCAAGTTATTCGGCACAACCATTGTAGTTATATGGCCAAGTGAGTCGATTAACCCAAAATGTTCTCACCGTAGCTTGTTACTTCTCCTTGCCAATTTGATCAAGAACCACCTTTATTTGCTTCTAATTTGATCTTGCAGGATTACCACCGGAATATTTTGTCGAAATGAATACAACGTAACAGGGATTTGTAATAGGAGCTCCTGCCCTCTAGCTAACAGCCGCTATGCTACTATCCGTGATGATGACGGTACTATGTTTTAACTGTTCCCATGACAGGGCTTTTTTTAAGTTCTCCCATGTCTTTCAAAATCCTTAATAGTATATGGTATCAACAAACTTGTTTGACATGTATTTGTAGTTCCAAAGTTATTTTGATGGCTTCAGCAATTGATTGCATTCTTTTTCGACTTTTAGCTAATCTCCAAGTATATGTTCGTTTTTTGTTTCCTATGCAGGTGTCTTTTACTTGTATATGAAATCAATAGAAAGGGCTCACATGCCTGAAAAGTTGTGGGAAAGAGTGAAGCTGCCGAGAAATTATGAGAAGGCCCTTGAGATTATTGATAAGCATTTGGTATTGGTGATTTAGCAGTGTGACAGATTGTTTTGCTTTGTTCTGGCATTTCACTAATTGCTTTGACTCCTCTGTTGGCAGATGTATTGGCCGAAGTTTCTTGTTCATAAGACCAAGCAAAGGTTGACCAAAATGACTCAAATGCGCATCCGAATGAGGAAGCTTGCTCTGAAAACTAGGTTCAAACCCCTTCATGCGTTTGGCTGCTCTATCGTAGGATGTGTTTTTATGATAAACTAAATCTCTTAAATCTTCTCCTTGGCAATTTGATGGCAATTGTCAATTTAATTGGTAATATGCTGATTATACTTGTGTGTCATCTAGAGTTTGTTGTTGCTTTTAACTTTTTAACTCTGAATATTGTTTGCTCAAATGTGAAACAAAAGGAAGAAGCTATTTGTTCAAGTGAATGTATTCGTGTCACATTTGGTGATCTGATGAATCTATTTGTCAAACAATATATCTTTAGCGTCAATATTCCAGGTTTTCCTACAGTTCTCTCACTCATGTCTCTCTATAGCTCTCTTATGTCAATTTCAGTTTTCTCCGAAATTCTGTAATCTTATGTGTGGCCTTATGCTTATGTTGCTATTGTAATGTACCAATTCACAAGGTCGTTGCATTTGCATTTGTGAAACCCCCTTCTTCAAGAACTTGCACTGTACATTGCCCTTACTGATGTTTGGATTGGTCCTTCGGGGCATCTTCTCTGTTTCAGCTTTATACTTCAATGTGCCTTTCTTTCCTAATAGGGAAAAGATTATGACGACACCGAGGAAAGAAAAGAAGAGAGAGGCTAGAAGGGAGGAAAAAGCAGAAAAGGCGGCAGTTTTGGAAAAGGTTGGTTGGATTCACCTTTAAAACCACGGAACTTCACCCATTATGTCACCCAAGGTTTTTACTTATTGTTGACTTTGCTGCAGAATATTGAGAAAGAGCTAATAGAACGCTTAAGGAAAGGAGTGTATGGTGATATCTACAATTACCCTCTCAAAGAGTACGAAAAAGTTCTTGAGATGGATTCATTGCAGGCTGCCAATGAAGATGAAGAGGAGGTATGCTATTTTTCCTTCAACGCATGTTACTTTTGTTGTTCGAGAAGGTATCTATGGCTCCATTAAAACAGTATTTCTGTATGAAATGTGCAGAAGTTTTGCTTCTTGCTAGAGTTTATCATTTGATGATTCTGCAATCGGATTTTCTGGAATGAGCAGGAACCTGAGATAGAGTATGTAGAAGGTTACGATGGAATCGAGGAAGAACTAGAAGATGATATTGAAGATTTTGGCGGTCTTGCTATGAAGAGAGTTCGTGCAATTGGTGCCAATGGTGAAGGTTCTTTCTTTAACTAAATAAAACGTGTTCGCTTAATGTTCGAATATTCACTCATTGCTTTGACTCCTCCGTCCCCTCGTTATTTATGTTTTCTTGCTGCATTTTCGTTTTGTTCTGCTTCATTCCCTTAAAAATCACATGAGACGAGAAGTTCCTAGAGGATTTATCCTGGATTAAAGTAGTGGAGCTAATTAATTTTTTTGATTCAGATGAAGATGGCGATGAAGATGAAGATGAAGATGATGATGATGCAGAAGCTGACCGGAAGAGGGGAAGAAAAGAATCCTCATTGTCTTTAAGAAAGGTTGAGAAAGGTGATGCTGGTTCTAAGCCCAAGAAAAGAGCTAAGGTTCTCGTTGAGGTGAGTGCATCATTTTAAAATTTCAAATCTGCTGTCAATATAAACTTTGTTAATTATAAGTATGTGTTTTGTATTAGTAGTGACAAAAATTAAGTTCAGTTGCCTAGGAATGAGAATTTTCTATTATTAGTGACTAATTTATAGTTCAGCTTTATTGTATACATGGAATCATTTGGTGCATAAGTGTGTTAACTATTCTCCAATGCTTTTGAGTGGGATCGTGCCATGCCCAACTGACACCCTCTTCCAATATTTTCTCATCAGTCCTGAACATCATGATTGTAGTTGAGTGTTCGTCCTTTTCTTCGGGGTTATTTTCTTTGCAGAAATGAAAACTATTTAGGTTAGATTTCAATAATTATCATGATACCCTCTTTCGTGAGGAAAAAGTAGCAAAGGTAATTTAACCCACTCTTTGGATGCTGTCTCGATAGGATCATGCCATATGCATGTGATTGGATACACAACTTTTTATCTATGCTGATGTCTAGTGAAGGATGCAATGGATGGTGCTTGCTACTGTTCTGTGCAAAAGTTGCTTTGGTAGTTTATGGTACAGTAGCAGCTTTACTGTTCGAGGTAACTTTGATTAGGCTATAATAACTTATTTAAGCTATCAAGAGGTGCATGGTTCCACGATTTATGCTGGGCTCTCCTTCAATCTCACCTAGTGTGGGCACAATTCACACATCTTGGCATGTTTTCCTGTTCCATGGACCCTTGTGTATGCGATTCTCCATTTGGAGTGTTGATGGGGAAGGGAGCAAAAGAATGGGGAAGGCGGTCTTCATTAGCTCTGGCTTTGGTTACAGGATTAGTCGGACATTGAGTGCGTGGCATATGGTTAGGATAGTAAAATGAATAGTCTCTGTTATTGGGTTGAGGGCAAATTCTATTCATGGTTTTCCTTTGGCATCCATATATGGTCAATATGCTTGGCCGGAAAATTGTTTTCTTCAGTTCGTTATGGAAATTGGCTTATTCCTTTCGTAGGTTGGTATTGAATCAGTGCTGTATCGGTCTAGGATTAACCCCACAGTAAGCAGCAAATTCCCATGGAGAATTGAATTAGTTTTTCCCACTCTGCTTTAAGATTTCTGTCTGAGATCTCCAAATGACTATTTTCATGAACTATACTAGTAACGATAATAATAATGAGATTTGTAAAAGGTGATCATTATGTCTGCGCTTGTTATTATGTGGTGTATGATTTAAAAAAGCATCTCATGCCAGTATCAGTGTCTGAAACCAGTTCTTTTGATTGGCAGTTTGAGCATGAAGATGCTGATGAAAGACAAACTGCAGTTCATTGAGGGCTTGCTACGAACTGTCTTGTTTTTGTGTGGCCTGGTAAACCCAAATGGCGGCAGGTGCGTCGGCTTCGAAAGTGTATGGCATATTTTTTAGAGTAGCACCAAAAAATGTTGCCAGAAAATTTTGATGGAAACGTATTGTATCTATGTTCCTGGCTTCAAAATTTTTTTCCCCTAGAATTGATTTGTTTTTCCTCTAGTGGAATTTTATCACATTGAATCCATGCAGTATAGCTGAGGCACTCTATAGATATTGAATATGTAATCGTAGATTTGTTTACTCTTAATACTTTTTATTTACGGTTAAAGTTTAGAGTTTACGAAAATATGTAGCTATTGAATATTATGAATCATAGGTTTGTTTTCCTACTATGTGAAAAGGTGAAAACGGAATAGCGAAGAAAATTGTATATCTTTAGCGATAACGATGGATTACATCAATATATATTTCACTCATAACGAAAAAGATTGAAATATCCTCAATAATAAATAAGCTCAATAATAATGTTTCAACACTCCCCCTCAAGTTAATGCATAATTATCAAAGAGCTCCAATTTGTTATACAAAGCAATCATTCTACTACCCTTCAATGACTTAGTGAAAATATTAGTAAGTTTATTCTCGGTCTGTGTGTATTAAAGTATTATTTCCTTATTTTGAATCTTTTTTTGGATAAAATGACAATCTATTTCAATATGCTTCGTGCACTCATGAAAGATTGGATTTGAGGCACTATGCATAGCAGACTGATTATCACAACATATAATTGAGGGAGAAGAGGATGGCATGCTGATTTCAAATAACAACATTCTCAACCAAAGTAACTCGCTAGTCACAAGAGTCATGACTCAATATTCTACCTCTGCACTAGATCGAGACACATGTTTTTTACTTTTCCAACTCACAAGATTGACTCCCAAGAATACACAATAGTCGGAAGTTGATTTCTTGTCAATAGGACACTTGGCCCAATCAGCATCAGAGTAACCAATGACACTAAGATGTTTATTATTCTTGAACAAAAGTCCTTTGCCAGGTGCTCTATTCAAGTGCTTAACAATACGTAAAACTGCTTCCCAATCTGTAGTGCGAGGAGTACTCATAAGCTGATTAACCATACTAACAGCAAAAGAAATATCAGGTCGGGTAACAGTTAATTAATTGAGCTTACCCACTAGACTTCGGTACTTGCTTGGATCATGAAGTAACTCTCCATGTTCTGCATCAAGCTTTACATTAGAATTCATTGGAGTATCGACATGTTTTGCTCTAAGAAAATCAACTTCACTCAGACTATCCAGAACATATTTTCGTTGTAATAATGAGATACAGTCACGTGAGTAGGCCACTTCAATGCCTAAGAAATATCGCAGAGTACCCATATCTTTCATGTTAAACTTTCTCTGCAAAAATTCTTTCAGCCTCTGTATACTAACATAATCACTACCATTAATAATAATATCATCAACATATACAACCAGAAGCACACACCCCCTATGAGAAGTAGAGCTAAATACAGAATGGTCCACAGTACAATGCCGCAAATCGAATCAAATAACTGCATCACTAAAACGGCCAAATCAGGCACGAGGAGACTATTTCAAGTCTTATAATGCCTTTTGCAGGCGATAAACACCATTAGACTCCCCCTGAGCAACAAATCTTGGGGATTGCTCCATATATATCTCTTCTGTCAAGTCGTCATGAAGAAATACATTCTTAACATCAAGCTGGTGTAAAGGCCAATCATATTGGACATCAGGAGAGATAAAAACACGAATAGAAGGTATCTTTGCAACATAATAGAATGTATCATCATAATCAGCGTCATATGTCTGGGTGTAACTTTTGCCAACTAGACGTGCCTTTAGACGCTCAACAGATACGTCTAGTTGGAACTTCACTATGAAAATCCAACGGCACCCCACAGGCTGTTTGCCATTAGGTAATGGTGTAACCTGCCATGTCTCATTATCTTGTAATGCATGCATTTCATCCTCCATAGCCCGTCGCCAACCTAGATGGGTAAGAGCCTCCGTAACAGTACTTGGCACAAACACAACAGATAAAGAAGCAACAAACGAGAAATATGTAGGAGAAAGACAATCGTAGGATAAAAATTGAGAAAGAAGATAACGAGTATGTATACAATAAGACAAACCAGTATATGGAGCATATCGAGAATTGAGTTGACCAACACAAGAGTGCATACCTTTGCATAATGCAATAGGAATATCAGTAGTAGAATCAGGCTTATAAGAAATCGGCGGATCAGAGGCCGGGACATGAATTGGTGGAGAAGCATGTATGTCCAATGTAGGCAGCGACTGTACTACCTCACTTTGAACAGAATGACGACGTTGATAGGTCTGGTTAAAAAACTAAAAATCAGGCGATGACTTAGGTGCTCCCGTCAAGGGAATAGGCGACAGTGGAGCCATGTTTGATGACAAAATATCTTCAGACGGAGTTATCGATTGGTTCAAAGAGGAGTAATATGACTGGTCTTCGAAAAAAGTAACATCTGTCGAGACAAAAAATCGTCGACTATTTGGACTATAACACTTGTACCATTTTTGAGTTCTAGAGTACCCAAAAAACACACACTTTTCAGCCCGTTGATCGAGCTTATCATGATCAGGACACAGACGATGCACAAAACAAACACATCCAAACACACGAAGTGGTAAAGGAAAAAGTGGACTCGTAGGATGGAGAATATAAAATGGTATGCCCTCATGAAGCACAGAATATAGAAGACGATTAATGAGATAGCAGGCTGTAAGAATAGTTTGCCCCCAAAATATTTTAGGGAGGTTCATATGAAAAAGTAGACAGTGAGCAATGTTTAAGAGATGACGATTTTTTCGTTCCGCCACCCCATTCTGTTGGGGAGTATAATGAAAGATGTCTGATGCAAATCCTATAAGATGTAAGAAATGATTGAAAACTATTAAAATGTCTTCTTTGGCATTATCAGAATGCAAACATTTAACAGAAACATGATATTGATTAAGAATATTAGAGTAGAACATACGAAAATTGGAAAATATTTCAGTTCGATTTTTTATTAAATATAACCAAGTAATGTGAGAATAATCATCCGCAAATGTAACAAAATATTTGTAACTAGATATATCTTTGACACAGCATGACCCCCAAACATCTGAGTGGACTAATTCAAAAGGACTTGACACACAACTCTGGACACGAGAAGGAAATGATACCCGATGATATTTTTCAAATTGACAAGCATCACACTGGATATATTCTGTAATGAGAGAGAAATGACGAAGTACGTCAATCGATGGATGACCCATACGACAATGCATTTGAAAGAAGTCAGAGGCTGTTCTTTTCTTAACAGCAGCAGCAATAAGATCTTTGTTCAAGTAGTACAACCCATTGGACTCATGCCCTCCACTAATCATCTGCCCCGTTCTCAGATCTTGAAAGACACAACGTGTAGAGGTAAATATCATAGAACAATTCAAATTTCTGGTAAGGGAACTGACAGAAAGCAAGCTATATGGGAAAACATATAACTGGTAAATGATAAACAGATGAGAGTGAAAGAGAGGGACCCAAGGTTATATCTCATTGACTAGTGATACGGGACTTCGAACCATCAGTAAGTGTAACAGACATGGAAATATAGAGATAATACCAGATAATAATTGAGAATTACCGGTTATATGATTTGAAGCACCGAAATCTACAACCCAAGAAGTGAGCATAGCAGTAAGTAAACACGACGAATTACCTAAAGAAGTCTATGCCAAAGTAACAGTAGGAGCAAAAAAATTCCATCACCTGGTTGGAATGTACTAAGTACTCATACTTGGCGTGAGGCAACATAATAGTGCTAGGTATTTTATGTGACTGATTAGGAATCTTCTGTATTGGAGACTCGATATCGGCATACCCTACCCGTGGACAAAGCTCGAGATGTAGAGTATAGCAATAAGCCTCAGTATGGCCAATTCGCTAACAGTGGTGGCAATGACGAGAACTTTTGATCTCCATGCTAATACTAGTTTCATTAGTCGTATTCACAACTCAATAATAAACAACGAAGTTAACCTCGGTAATTTAATAGTCGAACATGGCTGAAAAATATTACCACATAACCAAGTCTTCGAATACGACGACGGTGCGACCAAACCTAATAAAGCTTCCATGACTCATAAACATAATCAATCACCACCCAAACGTGCGGTAAGCAAAACCAATGGATGCCAAGTAGAAATCCGTTCTTGGGCCTCTGATTAGCAGTAAAAATCAGCAAGAGTGGTCTCAAAAATCAGCATGAAGAGCAGTAAATTTGACTACCGAACAACAGCAAACTTCGGTGTCAAATAGGGAGGAATTCCAAAGAATACTGCCAAAACCATCAACAACGATTTTTTTAAATGCTACGCATCTTCCTCTTCTTAGAACGAGGTTTCTGTAATCAGTAGTCACAAGCTGCGCTCCCCAATTCGGATCAATCCACTGTAACCCCATCGACACACAATCCACCGCCAGTTCACCGAAAAACAAAATTCCAGAGTAATCTGGTAGAACAAGTAAGTGCAAAGATCCAAATGGCGGATAAATCAATAAACGATCAAAAAAAGGAGGAGAGAGAACCAAACGATTCCCATACAAACCAGGAAAGAATCGCAAAGAGACCACACGAAACCTTCGGAGATCTCCGCCTCACGAAGAAACTAGTTTTTGTTTTATCGATTAGTTGCTTTGAACCAGTACCTATTGCCGTTATTTTCAACAGGTCGAGGGAGCATTCGCGTCGAGCCACGAGAGCTTGCATTAGCACCGTCCACTGGATTCCGTTCTGTATCTCGAAGTCAACCGCATGAATTTTCTTTGCCTCCACCACGTTTTGCACGATGGTCTGTACCGAGGAGAATTATTCGATCTGAGAGAATGGGACTAGTTGATCTCAGCAAGTTGCATGTTCATTATCTCTTGTTCTGATAAGCAAGAGGAGTACTAATCATGAGCATGGCCCGGATCCAGAAAACAATTCTCCCATCAACGATAACAAGATCATGGGAGGCCATCGATCAGATCCGAGGACCATCGTGAAGGAGATTCATAGAGAAACTTCATGGTTGAGCACCGGTAGGGCCTAAACGACTTCGAGGCTGGCCGACCCAGACGTCGTCCAACGGGTCGCCGGTTAAATCCAAGGATTTCGACGAGATTCGAGTGGTTGGCGGTGATAATTGCCTATTTTAGGTTTAGGTTTTAACTAAGCTCTGATACCATGAAAACGTGAAAACGAAAGAGGGAAGAAAATTGTATATCTCTAGTGATAACGATGGATTACATCAATATATGTATATATATCTCACTCATAACGAAAAAGACTAAAATACCCTCAATAATAAATAAGCCCAATAATAATATTTCAACACTATGAAACACACTAGTTGAAACATATGTGTATAATTCCATTTTAAAATGTGAGGAAAAGGTGCAATATAAATAAAGCAGGAATCTTAGACACAAATAAAAATAAAAATAAAGCAGGAATAAAAAAGGTGCATTTCCTTTGACGGCGATGAACGAGCGCGACACACACACACACAAAAAAACACTTGGGATCGAGTCAAATTCATGGGTTCATTTCTCGGGGATTAGAATAAAGCTGTGAATATTCTTTGCCAAGTTATTATCGGATTTTCTTTATTGTAATTCCACTTATGCCTTTCAAATTTTCAATACTCGAGCGTTGAATTCCCACACTTCTATTACGTTGTTTGTTTGTTTGTTTTTTTTTATACTGGGTATGATTTAGGACCATAATGAGTCATTGCATGAGCACGTGGCGACTCGAAAGACCATTAGGAATCATAATCCGTAAATCACTTCGACGAGTATTTCAATCAAGGTTAGAGGTGCGGAAAGGGCATTAATAAAAACTATTGGTGTAACCAACTTTCCCACCCTAGAAATCCTTCTGACGGCGAAGGAAGTAGAGGCTTGGGAGAGCTTGTGCATAATTGAGAGCTGTTGGCCGGCCCTTTGGGAATAACATCTAAACCATCCTTTCCCCGACCGGTGCCGCCGGGTAGGGCTGCGAAAATGGTACTCCGCTGCATTTGGCGGCGCACCTTCTAGCAGCTTCTAGCACGACAGAGACGGCTATCTTCCCATTCACGTTGCTTCCACGATGGATCAAGTACAAATCATTGAAGAGCTGCTTCGGCTGTGGCAAGATGCCCCGGAGTTTTATACCAGATCAGGAGAAAACGTTCTTCTTGTGTCAGTAAAGCACGGAAGCACTTCAACGGTCAAAAGTACATACTAGGAAGTCGCAAAATCGGTTTTCTCATCAATGAGAGAGAGATGCCTCCTTAAATCCACCGCTGCATCTGGTCGCGATGCACTGGCAGCCTTTGGTTTCGCTCTCATCTTGTGCGGGACGAAAGAGTCGATACTTAAGCTGGTAAATAAGGATAACATGACTCTGACCATATATATATATATGGATAACACCGCCGCTCTCGAATTGTCGAGAAGGACATGAAAGGAATGGACGCTCCGCTTCGGAAGGCACGAGCATTTTAATTTATCGCCCAGTTGCAATAAAAGTAGAACGAAATTAAATTGGAAAGGTCACAGCATGATATGCAATTTGGCAACTTCTGTAACACCTAGGAGTGGAGAATTAGCTATCGGCGAATCATCTGGTCGCAGACAGGCGAAAGAAATAGAACCGTCAGAATTGGACAGACTTGAGGACGAGGCAAAATAACACATGGTCGTGACTGCCCCCGTGGCTGCCATGACTTCTACTTCCGCTTTTGCCGTTCCAAAATTATCCAGTGGCTCTGAACCAGATGTCGAGATCGCCATACTGCTCAAGAAAGCTATGTACGATGTCTTTGTGATCTGCAGCACCATTGCTATGTATAGCTCAACCGCACTCGTGATCCTTCTGTGTCCCAGATTAAATGATCCTCACGCGGTGGGAAACGCCCTGTTGAAAGCGAGTCTCCCCTTGCTGATGACTCTTGCGACAACGTTGCTGGCATTCACAGCAGGCGTCTATGTGAACGCGACTAAACTTCCTTGGCTTGCCATTGTCATTTTGGTCATGGGAACCGTTGCTGCCCTCATCATCGTGTGTCTGTCTCATGTCGTTGGTCGCTTCACCGACTTAATTGTCGTCGCTGGTATTCTGATATCGGGGAGTGTGATTGCTGGGAACGCGGTACCGGGGTGAGCAACCACATCTTTAGGTGGCGTGCGTGACCGATAATCTCTGTCTCCACCTGAACAGATGATTAGCCTGCGGGGTCGCGTACGATCTCCTCTTAGAATCTATGATCATCTCGCTTACGATTTACTAGGTTATTCGCTTAGTGCTTGTTTGGCTTGGCTAGAAGACATGCAGTAAGAATTGATGATGTCCGCAATTTTTGGTCATACGAATTGCCCTTACCAGAGCTACTTTGAGTTCCCTATTAAATGGGGCATGTAATGAAACGGGATTTGTGAAGGATGCTTCAAGCTCATATTGGTTGTGAGCTAGAATGGGAATTTAACTCTATGAGGTTGAATCTCCCATTGTTCCTTAGTAGCTCAGTGATAGAGCGGTTGACTATTAACTAATTGGTCGTAGGTTCGAATCCTCCATGGGGAGATTTGATATCCTTGATTTGCCGCGTTTATTACTTCCGATGTATTGCAAGAAACCGCAATTAGGAGTGATAGAAAAACAAACTATGGATCGATAATTGGAACTGAACCAAATTGACCAAGTTGGGGTTTTGTAAAGATTCTTTTGTTTGATTGCAAGACAGAAATTCTAGAATAGAACGGGATGGAAATTTCAAATTTTTGTTTTGTCAAATTGCTTTATGATCATATTAAACAAATTATCCTAAAACATGAAGGTTAATTAGGATATTTATCAAAACCATTAGATACTTTCAGATTATATGCTTTTAAGACAGACCAATATAAAGAAAGAACCAGTACTATGCAAGAATTATCAAAATATAGTAATGCAATAAATTAATTATTTAATCCAATTAATTTTTTTGGGTAAGGTATTTAATCCAATTATTTGATATGCACAATATCTGTTAATTTTTAGTTAACAATTTTGCTATGCATAATTATTTATAGTTAACTACGGCTTTTCTACGTTTCAGAGGAGAGGGAATGTCCATCCTATTAGGAATGGGCATTCCTTTTCCTTTCTTAGAGCTTGCCACGTGACTGCGAGCTAACTCATTCTTGTATAGTGTTAGGCTGAATCAATCAAAGTCCATAACCTTTGTGACATTCCGGATTCCGATCTTCTTCGAGTCTATTGACATGGAATGAGGTTTCAAAATTGGATATCAGAAAATGAAGAATTTCAAGATTTGATAGGGATCAAACGTCGCCTTATCGAGAGCAATTTAAATTGGAAAAAATGAAGTTTTGGACGGAAAGTGCGAAATGACCATTTTGCCCCTAGAAGTGTAATCTTACGTTAAGAATGGAACAAGGGCACTTTAGTCATTTGGTGATTCCTCTTGTTGGCCGAAAATTTGAGGGTAATTAAGTCTTTTGAGCCATGTATATTATTGACAAAATGCCAAGTGTCATGATATGGATGATTAGCATTAATAGAGGTCCTATTACACCAACCATTCAACCCTTTGACTCAAGGAAGATTGAGACTAAACTCTCTCTCTCTCCCCCTCATTTGGTAGACACTTTCTCTCTCTTCTCTCCCTTCCCCTTCGTTTTTCTCTCTTGGTCGTGAAGAGCCCGCCCGACCAGCTCGCTTCCCTGACCAACCGCCCCACTGTTGTGGCCATAACTTCTTTGTCCGACATTGGATTGAGGCGTGCCACCTACCATTAGAAAGATTATCGTCTTGCCGTTCCAAAAAGGTATTATGGGTCAAAATCCACTTAGTTATTTGTCCTGTAGAGCTATTTGAAGGAGTAAAGGTCAGATTGATCTGATCCGATCCGAACTCGCGAGCTTCGAATTGGATTTCCGAGCTTGTTTTGGCTTGGTTCTTGGTAAGACCACTTCTCAACCCTTGTTAAGACATGTAGGATTATGATTGTGGGTGGAGGATGATTTATTATGAGATTTAAGGGCTGATTATGGGTAATTTCATTCGGGTGAAAAAAACTGGACAGATTCGGATCCCTGCTGCCAGCGTTGAAACCGAGTCACTTGGAGGCTCTTGGAGGTGTCTCTTTGCTGTGGAATACTCGGTAAGACCCTTAGATACATTGTTTGACATGTTGGCAAGGAGATAGTATGAAGAATTAGAGTTTAGAGGTGATTTAATGGCTGATTTGTGTGAATTACCTAGGATCGGTTCTGCCTTGTTAAAGACTGAGTAAACCGAACCCTTTAAGGGCTGGTGGAAGTGTTGCCTTATCTTAAAATCCTCGGTAAGGCTTCATAGGATGTTGTGTGTGGTGTTGGTGAAGTGGTTGTGCGATGGAATTAGATTTGAAAGAGATATTAATGGTTGAATTGTGGTTTACATTAGGGCCATGCGTGTATCCAATTCTGGCCAAGTGGGGGCCGGAGGTTGTGGCTATTTTTGGCGTGAATTGCTAGTTCAATTGGACTGGTAAGTTGATCTTAACCCTTTGCTAGGATGTTAGGTTACTAAGGGACAAGATTATAGTTTAAATTATGAAGCTTATATGTGACGTCCTGAAAATTCAATCTTTGTAAGTGCCGAAAGTCGATTAAATGATATGAATTCATAGTCATAGTCGACGTCTATTTTGGACTATAAGGACTGAAGAGACGAAAATTTGGACGAATTCCGAACTTTAGATTATTTCGAATTGAGTTTCGAAATTAGTCCGCGGCGATTTTTGAATTGCCGTTTTTGCAATCGAGCTTAACCCTGACCGAGCTTGGCTAGTGAAATTATCGAAATTACCCTTCATTCAGTATACCAAAAATTTCGTTTCAGTCTCGGCGCGCCAAAATTACCGTTCTACCCCTGCAATTATTTACCCACAAAAGACAAAAAAAATTTAATGTTGGCCTTCAAAGTCTTGGTCGTGGGCCATCTTCTCTCCGCCCAATACAACGTCGCTTCTCCGTCTGCTTTTCTTCTTCGTTTCTTCTTCTTCCTTGTTCTTCCTTTTTCTTTGTTTTTGGCCGAACAACCGACTCCTCCTTTGCCGATCGTTCCTCCTCCGTCCGTCGCCATTTTTCGCGACCACCGCCCCACCACCAGCAGCCACCGTCCTCAGCTACTCCCAGCCACCGCCCTGACTCCAGCCGAGCCGGCATCGCCATCGTCTAGCCGAGAAAACGCCATGGCCGGGCCTGTTCTGTTTTCGGGTCAAAAGATCCGAGAACTCCGCGGCCTCCTCCGACCACCGCAGCCACCACCGACGTCGACCACCGCCCCCCAACTGACCCCCGACTTCCCCTCGACCGATCCAACCCCTCACCGCCGACCGTTAGGTGCCGGAGTCGCCAGAATCGGGCCTTGAAGTTCCGGTGCCCTGTTTTGGGCCCGGTTTAGTCCGATCTTCGATCCGGCCGCCACAGCCGCCGCCGTGCCTGACCGCCACCGCCATACGACTCTCCTGAGCCCCCTCTACAGTCGCCTAGCTCACCTCCGTCGGTCGCCGCGCGTGACGACCGAAAACGGCCGCCGACCGAAATCCCTGTCTCGGTGCCGAATAGGATAGCCACTGATCGTGGCTGTCTGCTGCCGCCGACCGCCTCCCGCCACCGTCCACCTGTCCCGGCCGACCCCCACCGATCCCTGGGTGAGCCCCAGACCCTTGGCCAGCCTTATCCCGGCCCGTGTCGCCGGAAAACGGCCAAAATAGTAGAGTTTGCTGGTTGAATATACTGTTGTTTACTGTTTCAGGCCGCCGGCCGCCGCTCGCCGGAGCTCCGCCGCCGGCCACCTGTTCCGGCGACCTCGCCGGACTTCCTCGGGGTGTCGCCGAAGTTTGAGCTCGGTCCGCCGGGCGATAAACCTTAGTTTTATCGCTGCCGCCGCCGATCGAACTAACTCACATTGTGAGTTGACCCTAAACCTTGGTTAGGGCGCTAATTGCGCTTAGGATTAGTTTTATTTATTTATTTATTGTAAAAAAAAATTCGATCGGGACCGGTTTAGATAGAAACCATGGTTAGGATATATGGTCGATCGATTATTTGTCTGTGGCTATTTGTGGTAATTTATCAATTAGTTGATTGATTGAGTTGTTCGCGAGTGAGTGACAGGTTAAAGACGAGCGAATGATTGATTGCTATAATTTGATTGAGAATTAAGATTTATAATATGAATTGAGCTTGAAATTGCCGGGTTAAGTTGATTACTCGAGAGTGCGTGAATTTCTTGATTGGTTTAGTTGCCTGGCTGAAATGCTCAATTGGGAGTCTTGTGGGCCTTGGGGCCGAGTTGATTGTATTCCTTGTGGATTTTGGCATTAATCTAAGATAATCAATGAGTTGATTGCCGAATGCAATTTGTGTGGTCATATGACGCTACCTAGGAAGTTCGCATTGTACCATGGGTACTTGTGCCGTACAGATTGTATGAAAATTCGCGACTTATCAGAAGCATGATAATCCGAGCCTCGTGCCAGTCGTATGGTTTTAAGGGATTATCGGGCAGCTTGTGATGGACCGAAGCTCCTTTTTAAAGAATGCCTACTTGCAGTGTCGTGCTGGGTGCACTGGATACATCGCTTGTAGTAGCCGTCGCTGAGATAGTAAAGTGGAAGAAGCCTGGTCCTGCCAGAAGAGTGCGGGATCGCACTATTGATGTATCTATCACGCCAGTCGCGTGGGTCATTGTTTAATAATGGACTTGTGTATGCCTGAGTGGTTGTGCTTCTATTGGTTATTGATTTAACAGATTTATTTTGATTGATATATATACCTATGTTGAAATCTTGTGACTTATTGCGGTGCTTAGGACGTCTTGGGCGAATCAATGTCCTAACCGAGATTAGGCTTGATTCACTGAGATTAATTTCTCATCCCGTCGTGGGACAATTTGTGACGTCCTGAAAATTCAATCCTTGTAAGTGCCGGAAGTCGATTAAATGATATGAATGTGTAGTCATAGTCGTCGTCTATTTTGGACTATAAGGATTGAAAAGACGAAAATTTGGACGAATTCCGAACTTTAGATTATTTCGAATTGAGTTTCGAAATTAATCCGCGGCGATTTTTGAATTGCCGTTTTTGCAATCGAGCTTAACCTTGATCGAGCTTGGCCAGTGAAATTACCGAAATTACCCTTCGTTCAGTATACCAAAAATTTCGTTTCAGTCCCGGCGTGCCAAAATTACCGTTTTACCCCCCCGTATTTATGTAAGAAAGACAAAAAAAATTTAATGCTTACCCTTGAAGTCAAGGTGGGCCATTCTTCCCTCTGCCCAACGCAACGTCATTTCTCTATCTGCCGCTTCTTCCTTTTTATTTCTTCTTCTTTCTTCGTTTCTTCTGCTTCCTCTATTCTTCTGGCGTTGACCGACGACTCCTCTTCCTTGCCGATCAATCCACCTCCGTTTGTCGCCGTTTTTCGCGACCACCGACCCACCACCGGCAGCCATCGTCCTTAGCCGCTCCCCGCCGCCGCCTTGACCCCGGTCGAGCCGCCGTCGCCGTCGTTTCCCCGAGGAAACACCACGGCCGGGCCTGCCCTGTTTTCTGGTCAAAAGACCCGAGGACTCCGAGGTCTCCTTCGGCCGCCACGGCCGCCACCGATGCCGACCACCACCACCCAGCTAACCCCCGACTTGCCCTCGACCGATCCAACCCCTCGTCGCCGATCGTCAGCCGCCGGAATCGCCGGAATCAGGCCTTGAAGTTCCGATGCTCTGTTTTGAACCCGGTTCATTCCGGTCTTCGATCCGGCCGCCACAGTTGCCGCCGTGTCTCACCGTCACCGCCAGACGACTCACCTGAGTCCCCTCTACCGCAGCCTAGCTCGCCTCCGCCGGTCGCCGCTCGTGACAGCCGAAAACGGCCGCCAACCGAAACCCCTATTTCGGTGCAGAACAGGGCAGCCACTGATCGTGGCTGTCCGCCGTTGCCGGCCGCCTCCTGCCGCCGGCCACCTGTCCCGGCCGACCCCCACCGATCCCTGGGTGAGCCCCCGACCTTTGGCCGACTTTGTCCCGGCTCGTGTCGCCGAAAAACGGCCAAAACAGTAAAGTCGCCAATTGAATATACTGATTTTGTACTGTTTCAAGCCGCCGGCCGTCGCTCGCCGGAGCTCCGCCACCGGCCACCTGTTCCGGTGACCCCGCCGGACTCCCACGGGGTGTCGTCGAAGTTTGAGCTCGATCCGCCGCGCGATAAACCTTACTTTTATTGCCGCCGCCGCCGCCGATCGAGCTAACTCACATTGTGAGTTGACCCTAAATCTTGGTTAGGGCGTTAATTGCGCTTAGGATTAGTTTTATTTATTTATTTATTTAGTTCTTGTAAAAAAAAATTATATTCGATCGGGACCGGTATAGATAGAAACCATGGTTAGGATACATTGTCGATCGATTATTTGTTTGTGGCTATTTGTGGTAATTTATCAATTAATTGATTGATTGAGTTGTTCGCAAGTGAGTGACAGGTTTGAGACGAGCGAACGATTGATTGCTATAAATTGACTGAGAATTAAGATTTTTAATATGAATTGAGCTTGAAATTGCTGGGTTAAGTTGATTACTCGAGAGTGCGTGAATTGCTTGATCGGTTCGTTTGTCTGGCTGAAAAACTCAATTGGGAGTCTTGTGGGTCTCGGGGCTGAGTTGATTGTATTTCTTGTAAATTTTGGCATTAATCCAAGATAATCAATGAGTTGATTGACGAATACAATTTGTGTGGTCATTTAAAGGATCAATGACGCTACCTGGCAAGTTCGCATTGTATCGTGGGTACTTGTGCCGTACAAATTGTATGGAAATTCGCGACTTGTCAGAAACACGATAATCCATGCCCCATGCCAGTCGTACGGTTTTAAGAGATTATCGGATGCCGATGGCAGCTTGTGATGGATCGAAGCTCCTTTTTAAGGAATGCCTACTTGCAGTGCCGTGCCGGGTGCACTGAATACACCGCTTGTAGTAGCCGTCGCTGAGAGGGTAAAGTGGACATAGCCTTGTTTTGCCAGAAGAGTGCGGGATCGCACTATTGATGTATCTATCACGCCAGTCGCGTGGGTCATTGATTAATAATGGACTTGTGTATGCCTGAGTAGTTGTGCTTCTATTGGTTGTAGATTTGACAGATTTATTTTGATTGATATTTATATATATCTCTATTGAAATCTTGTGATCTTTTTGTGGCGCTTAGGATGTTCTGGGTGAATTAATGTCCTAACCGAGATTAGGCTTGATTCACTGAGATTTATTTCTCACCCCATCGTGGGATAAATTTTTCAGGTCCAAAGTAATGGAGAGACCGGTGCGGTTCGGCACCCCCACCCACTCATCATTTGATATCAGTCTCTATCCGGTACCAGGTACGGACCAGATGTAGGAACGTCACATCACGACGATATGGGTCGATGAAGGGATGCCACATCTGGTGGCACATCTCTTTAAGGCCCGGTATCTTCGTGATTGGATGGATCTCTTTGGTCCGCTTAGAGGATTTGAGGGGCCACCTCTTCAGGGGGTTTCTAATATCCCCGTTTGGGACCCGATGGATATTGATACACCTGATGGGGAGTGGTGGACCCCGCGCCTGGTATGCAGCTCGAGCTCGAGTCTGAGCAATGAGTAGCCACCTTTGTGCATTCTAGCCAGAGTTCTTGTGATGACCCGAATGACCCAGCTCCCCCGGTTGGTTATGACGACCCGGATGTCGAGTTTTCTCAGTAGAGGGTTAGGTCTTTTGTGGTCAAGGAACTGGTGATGTTTTTGTGGGGGATACTGTTTTGGGATAGATGATAGTTAACCTTACCTGACTCCTGTATCTTTTTGTGAGTCCTAGAGGGCCGCCCCGAAGCTTGGGGTTGTAATTATTAGTTGATGGCTCTGTAAGGTTATAAATCATCTATTCTCATCAGCTTTTAGTGTTGTGATATCTGGCTTTACTTCCTATCTATCCCATATGATTTAATTGGATGAAAGATTATACGTTTCGCATGCGCAATATAATCTTAGGTTGATAGCAGTTGCCTGGGACGCTATCTATTATGACCTGGTGGCGATTTGACAAGGGATGTCGCGGGTTCGAGAGTCGGGACGTGACATCCCCGCCCAAGATGGTATCAGAGCAAGGTCAGCCTGATCCATCTGGTCATTGGCATGGAGTGATAAGGAGCGTTGAGAAATGGGATAGTTAGTAAGATTTTTGGTTGCTATGCCTGTGATTGTTAATTTTGTTGTAGAATTTAAGGGTTTTTTTCTGACCACGTTTTGCTATGGGGTAAGCAGGACTTCACCTTTTACTGCAAAATGAGCGGACGTGGTAGAAGAGCACCCCGAGCACCTCGAAGGAGGCCTTTAAGGCCGGTGGAAGAATTGGTTGATGTTGAAAGAGTACCGCCTGCGGTGTCCCCTATTGCACCCCCTACTGCAGCCTCTGCTGCAGAACCTACAGGACCTACTAGAAGGGAACCGACCATGGCTAAAGTCATGCAAGCCTTAGGTGCTATTGGAGATTTGATGGGGCAGCAAGTAAGGAATCAAGCCACAGCTACTGTCGCTGCTGCTGGGACTTCATCTGCTATTCCGTTTGCAGTTCCGTCGGCGAGTCCTCCACCTATATATGACAGTGAGGAGCGTAGGGCTCAAAAGATGGTGGAACAGTTTCTCAAATTGAAGCCACCTCAATTCACTAGAAGTGGAGATCCTGAAGCTGCTACTCGATGGGTCGAAAGGATGGAGAAAGCGTTCGATTTGCTGAGATGCTTAGATAGGGATAAAATTACTTTGGCAGTTTATCAACTTGAAGGGAATGCTAGTACGTGGTGGAGAGCTGTCAAGGGTAGAACTTTTCCAGAAGGTACAATTCTAGTATGGAATACTTTTGTGGAAGTTTTCAATAATAAATACTTTTCGAGGACAGCTAGGGAGCAAAAGATGACTGAGTTTTTCTACCTCCGTCAAAATCATATGACAATTGACCAGTACGAGGCAAAGTTTTCTGAACTGTCCAAGTATGCTCCGAGAATGATTGAGGATCCGGATGATAGAGCTAGAAGGTTCAAGGACGGATTGAAGCCCGAGATTAAGAGTGCCCTGGCATCGTTCGGCCTCCAAGACTATGATGATATCTATGCAAGGGCGCTGATAGTGGAGCGGGACTTGTCTGAAAGGGCTACTGCATCTGGATCAAGATTTACTTCTCCAAACAGATTCGACAAGAGACAAGAAAGAAACCCATGTTTAACAACCGGAGTCACATTCCACCAAATAACCGAGGGGCGATTAGTAAGCCGACATTTCGTCAGAATGAGGTGTGCAGCTTGTGTCGACAGAGGTATGGGCCTGGTTTGTGCCCGTATCGAGGTGGTGCCTGTTTGGTTGTGGCCAACTGGGCCATCAGGTGAGGGACTGCCCGCAGAGGCAAGGTGGACAGGCACAACCCCAGCAGGGAGGGCAGCCTAGAGGAACTGTGCCGTCAAACTTTCAGAATCGTCCGCCGGCACAAGGAAGGGTTTTTGCAGTCACTCGGGAAGCGGCGAAGGATTCGCCGACTGTTACAGGTATGGTCCTCTTACATGACCAAGTAGCATACGCCTTGTTTGATCCGGGTGCCACCCATTCTTTTGTTGCGGATCAGTTCGTTAAATTATCTGAATTGAACTTGGTACCTTTAGAAATTGTGCTTAATGTATCTACGCCATTGAAAGATAAAGTAGTGGCTACAGTGAGCTGTCCTGATTACAGACTTGTGGTGGATGGCCATGAGAGTAAGATAGATTTGATTGAGCTAGAAATCTACGATTTTGACTTGATTGTGGGAATGGATTGGTTGGTAAAGCAAAGAGCCACAATGGACTGCTTTAATAAGGTAATACGGTTTAATCCGATGGATGGTAGTGGCTATGAATTTTTGGGTAATCAAGGAGGAACTTCGACTGCGATGATATCGTCGTTAGAGGCGACTCGATTGTTGGAAAATGGGTGCCAAGGTTATTTGGCTTCTGTGGTAGATACATCTGCTGAAGAACTGAAGTTGGAGGATATTGCAATTGTATGTGAGTTTCCAGATGTTTTCCCCCAAGAATTACCTGGTTTACCACCAGAAAGAGAAATTGAGTTTGTGATAGAATTAGCTCCTGGGACAGAGCCGATTTCTAAGGCGCCATATAGAATGGCGTTATCAGAATTGAAGGAACTCAAGGTTCAAATGCAGGAGTTGTTAGACAAGGGGTTCATTCGCCCTAGTGCATCGCCATGGGGAGCGCCTGTCTTGTTCGTCAAGAAAAAGCATGGGTCTTTGAGATTAAGTATTGACTATAGGCAGTTGAATCAAGTGACGATCAAGAATAAGTACCCACTGCCAAGGATTGACGACTAGTTCGATCAGCTGTAGGGAGCATCTATATTTTCAAAAATTGATCTACGGACAGGATACCATCAGTTGAGAATCAGAAAAGAGGATATACCGAAATCGGCATTTAGAATACGTTATGGGCATTACGAGTTCACAGTGATGCCGTTTGGTTTGACGAATGCTCCTCTGCTTTTATGGATCTGATGAATAGAGTGTTCAAGGAGTTTCTGGATCGCTTTATCATCGTTTTTATAGATGATATCCTAGTGTACTCGAAGAGTTCTGAAGATCATGAGTAACACCTGAGATTAATTCTGGAAACTCTGAGAACGCATCAATTATATGCTAAGTTCAGTAAGTATGAGTTTTGGTTAGCTAGCGTGGCGTTCTTAGGCCACGTAATTTAGGGTGAAGGTATTGCTGTGGATCCGGTTAAAATTGAGGCAGTTATTAATTGGTCGAGACCGACAACTGCTACAGAAATTAGAAGTTTCTTGGGTTTGGCAGGTTATTACAGGCGATTTGTGGAAGGATTCTCAGCTATAGCCTCACCTTTGACTAAATTGCTGAAGAAAGATACGAAGTTTCAATGGACGGACAAGTGCGAGCGTAGTTTCCAAGAGCTTAAGCATAGGCTAACTACGGCTCCTGTTCTGACAATTCCATCTGGTCCTGGTGGTTATGAAATTTATAGCGATGCTTTGCTTAGGGGGCTGGGTTGTGTTTTAATGCAGCATGGCAGGGTGGTAGCGTATGCGTCCCGTCAGTTGAGACTGCACGAGTTGAATTATCCTACACACGACTTGGAGTTAGCTGCGGTCGTGTTTGCCTTGAAGATCTGGAGACACTATTTGATTGGGGAAAGTTTTCAGGTGTACACTGACCATCAGAGTCTGAAATACCTGTTCTCTCAAAGGGAGCTGAACATGAGACAGTGCCGATGGATGGAATTATTAAAAGATTATGACTGTGAGATCCTGTATCATCCTGGTAAGGCGAATAAGGTTGCTGATGCCCTGAGTAGAAAATTAGTGATTGCTCAACTACAGGTGCAGGAGTGGCGTTTACTTGAGCAATTAAGAGACTCAGACTTTAAACTGGAAATAAGCCATCTGTCGAGTCTCGTGGCTACCTTGAGAATCGAGCCAGAAGTGCAAGTTAAAATTAAGGCCTTGCAGTCCACAGACCCCTTTATTCAGAAGATCCTGCAAGGAGATCCGACCAAACGAAGTGTCGATTTTCAAATAGCTGAGAATGGGATACTTAAGTTTAGAGGACGTTTGGTTGTGCCGGAGGATGAAAATTTAAAGGAGGAGATTTTATCAGAAGCACATCGTAGTAGTTATAGTATTCATCCTGGGAGTACAAAGATGTATCAGAATTTGAAACAACATTACTGGTAGAATGGTATGAAAACTGATATAGCCAAACATGTGGCTAAATGTTTGACCTGCCAGCAGGTCAAGGCGCAGCATTGCAAACCTGGAGGACTACTACAGCCTTTGGAAATTCCAGAGTGGAAATGGGAGCATATCACGATGGATTTCGTGATGGGTTTACCAAGGAGTCAGCGAGGGCATGATTCAATTTGGGTCGTGGTGGATAAACTAACGAAGTCAGCGCACTTTATTCCAGTAAGAAAGGACTTCGCCTTAGACAGATACGCAGAGTTGTATGTGAGGCATATTATAAGGTTGCTTGGTGTGCCAGTGATGATCACTTCTGATCGAGATCCTAAATTCACCACTATATTTTGGAAGAGTCTATAAACTGCTTTAGGAACGAAGCTGCAATTTAGTACAGCTTAACACCCACATACAGATAGCCAGTCTGAAAGAACGATTCAGACCTTGGAGGACATGTTGAGAGCATGTGTTCTGGATTTCAGAGGTAACTGGGAGGAACATTTGCATTTGGTTGAATTTGCCTATAATAACAGCTACCAACAGAGTATTAAGATGGCACCTTTTGAGGCCTTGTATGGCAGGGCTTGCAGGACGCCAGTCTGTTGGGATGAGGTTGGAGAAAGGAAGATGACTGGCCCTGAGTTAGTAGAACAGTCGATGGAAGCAATTAAAGTGATTAGAGATAGATTAAAGACAGCTCAGAGTCGCCAGAAAAGTTACGCTGATAAAAGGCGCAAACCTTTGGAATTTCAAGTAGGCGACCATGTCTTTCTGAAAGTGTCACCTATGAGAGGAACATCCCGTTTTGACAGGAAAGGAAAGCTGAGCCCGAGGTACGTTGGACCATTTGAAATCCTAGAACGAATTGGAATTTTGGCTTATCGACTCGCATTGCCGCCTAGACTTGCTCAAGTGCATAATGTTTTCCACGTATCGATGTTGAGGAATTATGAACCAGACCCTACTCATGTGCTGAGTTACGAGGAAATTCATTTGGATGAACGGGCATCATATGTGGAGCGACTAGTCAGGATCGTGGACAGGAAAGAGCAGGTACTACGATCCAAGACAATTCCGTTAGTCAAGGTGGTTTGGCAACACCATGGTACAGAAGGAGCTACATGGGAGAACGAAGAAGTTATGAAGCTTAGTTATCCTTATCTTTTTGAGTAATTAGAACTGTGCTGTAATTTCGAGGACGAAATTTCCTAAGTGGGGGAGAGTTGTGACGTCCTGGAAATTCAATCCTTGTAAACGCCGGAAGTCGATTAAATGATATGAATGTGTAGTCATAGTCGTCGTCTATTTTGGACTATAAGGATTGAAAAGACGAAAATTTGGACGAATTCCGAACTTTATATTATTTCGAATTGAGTTTCGAAATTAATCCGCGGCGATTTTTAAATTGCCGTTTTTGCAATCGAGCTTAACCCTGATCGAGCTTGGCCAGTGAAATTACCGAAATTACCCTTCGTTCAGTATACCAAAAATTTCGTTTCAGTCCCGGCGTGCCAAAATTACCGTTTTACCCCCAAGTATTTATGTAAGAAAGACAAAAAAATATTAATGCTTACCCCTGAAGTCAAGGTGGGCCATTCTTCCCTCTGCCCAACGCAACGTCATTTCTTTGTCTGCCGCTTCTTTCTTTTTATTTCTTCTTCTTTCTTCGTTTCTTCTTCTTCCTCTATTCTTCTGGTGTTGACCGACGACTCCTCCTCCTTGTCGATCAATCCACTTCCGTTTGTCGCCGTTTTTCGCGACCACCGACCCACCACCGGCAGCCATCGTCCTTAGCCACTCCCCGCCGCCGCCTTGACCTTGGCCGAGCCACCGTCGCCGTCGTTTCGCCGAGGAAAAGCCACGGCCGGGCCTGCCCTATTTTCGGGTCAAAAGACCCGAGGACTCCGCGGCCTCTTCCGGCCGCCACGGCTGCCACCGAAGCCGATCACCACCACCCAGCTAACCCCCGACTTCCCCTTGACCGATCCAACCCCTCGTCGCCGACCGTTAGCCGCCGGAATCGCCGGAATCAGGCCTTGAAGTTTCGGTGCTCTGTTTTGAACCCGGTTCATTTCGGTCTTCGATTCGGCCGCCACAGTCGCCGCCGTGTCTCGCCGCCACCGCCAGATGACTCACCTGAGTCACCTCTACCGCTGCCTAGCTCGTCTCCTCCGGTCGCAACGCGTGACCGCCGGAAACGGCCGCCCACCGAAATCCCTGTTTCGGCGCAAAACAGGGCAGCCATTGATCGTGGCTGTCCGCCATCGCCGGCTGCCTCCCGCCGCCGGCCACCTATCCCAGCCTACCCCCACTGATCCCTGGGTGAGCCCCCGACCCTTGGTCGACCTTGTCTCGTCCCGTGTCGCCGGAAAACGGCCAAAACGGTAAAGTCGCCAATTGAATATACTGATTTTGTACTGTTTTAGGCCGCCGGCCGTCGCTTGCCGGAGCTCCGCCGCCGGCCACCTGTTCCGGTAACCCCACCGGACTCCCACGGGGTGTCGTCGAAGTTTGAGCTCGATCCACCGCACGATAAACCTTAGTTTTATCGCCGCCGCCGCCGCCGCCGATCGAGCTAACTCACATTGTAAGTTGACCCTAAACATTGGTTAGGGCGCTAATTGCGCTTAGGATTAGTTTTATTTATTTATTTATTTAGTTCTTGTAAAAAAAAATTATATTCGATCGGGACCGGTATAGATAGAAACCATGGTTATGATACATGGTCGATCGATTATTTGTCCGTGGCTATTTGTGGTAATTTATCAATTAATTGATTGATTGAGTTGTTCGTGAGTGAGTGATAGGTTAGAGATGAGCGAACGATTGATTGATATAAATTGACTGAGAATTAAGATTTTTAATATGAATTGAGTTTGAAATTGCCGGGTTAAGTTGATTGCTCGAGAGTGCGTGAATTGCTTGATCGGTTCGTTTGCCTGGCTGAAATGCTCAATTGGGAGTCTTGTGGGCCTCGGGGCCGAGTTGATTGTATTTCTTGTAAATTTTGGTGTTAATCCAAGATAATCAATGAGTTGATTGACGAATACAATTTGTGTGGTCATTTAAAGGATCAATGACGCTACCTGACAAGTTCGCATTGTACCGTGGGTACTTGTGCCGTACAGATTGTATGTAAATTCGCGACTTGTCAGAAGCACGATAATCCATGCCCCGTGCCAGTCGTATGGTTTTAAGGGATTATCGGATGCCGGTCGCAGCTTGTGATGGACCGAGGCTCCTTTTTAAGGAATGCCTACTTGCAGTGCCGTGCCGGGTGCACTGGATACACAGCTTGTAGTAGCCGTCGCTGAGAAGGTAAAGTGGACGTAGCCTGATTTTGCCAAAAGAGTGCGGGATCGCACTATTGATGTATCTATCACGCCAGTCGCGTGGGTCATTGATTAATAATGGACTTGTATATGTCTGAGTGGTTGTGCTTCTATTGGTTGTAGATTTGACAGATTTATTTTGATTGAAATTTATATATATCTCTGTTGAAATCATGTGATCTTTTTGTGGCACTTAGGATGTTCTGGGCGAATCAATGTCCTAACCGAGATTAGGCTTGATTCATTGAGATTCATTTCTCATCCCGTCGTGGGACAAATTTTTCAAGTCCGAAGTAATGGAGAGACCGGTGCGGTTCGGCACCCCTACCGACTCATCATTTGATATCAGTCTCCATCCGGTACCAAGTATGGATCAGATGTGGGAACGTCACATCACGACGATATGGGTCGATGAAGGGATGCCACATCTGGTGGCACACCTCTTTAAGGCCTAGTATCTTCGTGATGGGATGGATCTCTTTGGTCCGCTTAGAGGATTTGAGGGGCCACCTCTTCAGGGGGTTCCTAATATCCCCGCTTGGGACCCGATGGATATTGATACACCTGATGGAGAAGTGGTGGACCTCGCGCCTGGTATGTAGCTCGAGCTCGAGCCTGAGCAATCAGTAGCCCCCTCTGTGCATTCTAGCTAGAGTTCTTGTGATGACCCGAATGACCCAGCTCCCCCGGTTGGTTATGACAATCCAGATGTCGAGTTTTCCCAGTAGAGGGTTAGGTTCCTTTTGTGGTCAGGGAACTGATGATGTTTTTGTGGGGGATACTGTTTTGGGATAGATGAGAGTTAACCTTACCTGACTCCTGTATCTTTTTGTGAGTCCTAGAGGGCTGCCCCGAAGCTTGGGGTTGTAATTATTAGTTGATGGCTCTGTAAGGTTATAAATCATCTATTCTCATCAGCTTTTAGTGTTGTGATATCTGGCTTTACTTCCTATCTATCCCATATAGTTTAATTGGATGGAAGATTGTACGTTCCACATGCGCAATATAATCTTAGGTCGATATCAATTGCCTGGGACGCTATCTATTATGACCTGGTGGCGATTTGGCAAGGGATGTCGCGGGTTTGAGAGTCGGGACGTGACATAATTTTTCAGGTCCGAAGTAATGGAGAGACCGATGCATTTTGGTACCCCCACCCACTCATCACTTGATATCAGTCTCCACCCGGTACCAGGTACGGACCAGATGTGGAAACGTCACATCACGACGATATGGGTCGATGAGAGGATGCCATAGTTGGTGGCACACCTCTTCAAGGCCTGGTATCTTCGTGATGGGATGGATCTCTTTGGTCTGCTTAGAGGATTTGAGGGGACACCTCTTCAGGGGGTTCCTAATATCCCCGCTTGGGACCCGAAGGATATTGATACGCCCGATGGGAAAGTGGAGGATCCTGCGCCCAGTATGCAGCCTGAGCTCGAGTCTGAGCAGTCAGTAGCCCCCTCTGTGCATTCTAGCTGGAGTTTCTGTGATGACCCGAACGACCCGGCTCCCCCGGTTGGTTATGACGATTCGGATGTCGAGTTTACCCAGTAGAGCGTTAGGTTCCTTTTGTGGTCAGGGAACTGATGATGTTTTTGTGGGGGTACTGTTTTGGAGTAGATGAGAGTTAACCTTACCTGACTCCTATATTTTTTTGTGAGTCCTAGAGGGCCGCCCCGAAGCTTGGGGTTGTAATTATCAGTTGATGGCTTTGTAAGGTTATAGATCATCTATTCTCATTAGTTTTTAGTGTTGTGATATCTGGCTTTACTTCCTATCTATCCCATATGGTTTTATTGGATGGAAGATTATACGTTCCGCATGCGCAGTATAATCTTAGGTCGATAGTAGTTGCTTGGGACGCTATCTATTATGACCTGGTGGCGATTTGGCAAGGGATGTCGCGGGTTGGAGAGTCGGGACGTGACATTATAGGCTATTTTGGCATGAAATGCATGGAACTAAAATCTGACCGATTGAGAATGTGATGTTGTTGGTTTAATCTTGATTGAATAGCTTGTTGTCATGCCTAGGAAGTGTTCAATCAATGCTGCGATTGTGTGATATTGAGGAACTGTGTATGAGGTTTGGCATTTATCGATGAATTTGATTCGATTGGATGCTTGTTGCATGATTTGTGCAATTGGAGGCTACCTTGTTTAATGAGAAAGTGTGAGATTGTATAAAGGCCGAATGATATGATTGAATTGTCGAGCTGGATGTGCTTGAATTTTGTGCCTTGATTGGCAATGATATGGCTTGCTTGAGACTTGACGTCTAATTGTATGATGATGATGGTTCGGTATATGGCTGAATCTAATAGCTTGTGTATTAGACTGATAGTCTTGTATGAGCTTAAATTGATATGTGGATGATTGAGTGGACTCTTTTGTTCCCATAGCCACATTATACCCTGATGTGTGATGACGCGGGGCTTGAGTGAATCCTGAGGCGTTGTTACGCGGGATTTGACCTGAGGCGTTATGACGCGGGTCCAGGAAAGGCAAATTGCACCCTGATGCGTTATGACGTGGGGTTTGGATTATCCTGGTGCGTTATTACGCGGTATATTGTACTTGGTGAAGTAAGGATGACTAACCTGATGCGTTGTTACGCGGGTAGTATTCTAGCCTGATGCGTTATTGCGCGGGCTGCCTGATGTGTTGTTACGCGAGCGATTGAGGAACACGACCTGAGGCATTATTAATGTGGATATTGCCAATTATGTTATAGTAGCCCGATGCGTGTTACGGGGGCGATTGAGAAGCATGACCTAAAGCGTTGTGACGTGGGTCCTGCTTAGTATTTTATGATAGCCTGATGAGTTAAAACGTGGGCTCAAATGTCGATATATTGGATGAAAATACTTCATAAGAGCAAAAGATGGGTTAAGTGGCCTAAAGCGTTATTACGTGGGCTTTACCATTGGAAATGAAGATATATGATGAGAAAATGCCTCATGAATTGAACATGGCCTCAAGAGTGTTTGTTTTGACCGAAAACCCTACCAAAGTACAAAGCATAGTCTTATTGTTGAACTTTATGATTGAATTGAGTTGGTTTCGAATCGTTGAGATACCACGAATTGATGGAATTATGTTTTATTCATGTAAAAGCTTTTATGGCTGAAATACCTATTTTTCCAAAAAGTGTATGGAGGTACTGACAACCTAGTTGAGGGATGGGTTTAACTTACTGAGATTTATATCTCACCCCATCGTGGGATTAATTTTTTTCAAGTCCCTATTGATGGAGTTCCATGGATGCAGAAGATGATTAGTCGAAGTAGTATTTGATGTGATTATACTTGTGACCTTGTATGACCTCGTATTTTGTCAATCGAAATCTTTCATTGTATCTTTGTTTAATGCTTTTGTGGTAACGTCTTGAAGTCATCTTTTGTAAATAAGTTGAAGGGGTTGTTTTTCTCGCTTCTGCATGTGCACTTCATATTGTATGGATGTATAACTTATGGGCTGAAGGATCTTGGGAGACCATCGAGAAAAGAACAGCCTAAGTGGGATGTTCGCGTGCCCGCCGAGTTCGGGGCGTGACAACCTTTATATATGATAGAAAGAGAAAACTAAGATACTTCTAAGATGAACCTGTCTCGACTTTTCTTAAATTTTATACTTCTTCCTACAGCTCTTTACTTATAACATCAATTGGATTATACATTTGGATATGACCCCTTAGAAATTGTCCCGTGAACCAAATACGTTAATTAAAAAGAATTTGTACCTAAGATTCAACACGAAAAATAGAGGATCTACTGTTTTTAGTGATTAAGATTTAGGCTTAAATACCATGAAAACCCCAAATTGGTACACTCTTGATAAATTTATCCTAAACTGATATACTTGCGACCATATTTACCTTCAATTAGTTTTCATTTAATCTAACCATTAAATTCCTAAGTTGGATATCACGTAGCAGTTGACGAGTATACTAGTTTGGGTTTTTTTTATCCTTTGTTTGTCATAAGTATATCAATTTGAGATTTTTATTGGTATCAACTCAATTTAACGAATGGTAAATTTATCTCAAGTATACTAGTTTGATTTTTTTATGGTATAAAAAGTTAGTTTGAAGTAAAATTATCACATATGTATCAATTTAAGATTTCTGGTGGTTAAAAAAATAATTTAAAGTAAATTTGTTATAAAAATATCAATATGGAGATTTTCATGATAAAAAATAATTTATGGTAAATTTATAACAGGTGTTTCAGTTTATGATTTTTTGTGGTATTAACCATAAGATTTAGCATGTGCATGGATTATTTTATATTATTTCTTATTTTTCAATCAAAATATTGGGACATGTGTATTTTAAATTTTTGTAATTTTTTTTGGTCGAAACTCTTTTTTAAACATTTTAAAATTTGACTTATACGAAGTTTGAGACGTAGATTCACATTATTTCTTGTTTACTTTTTTTTAGAATTTATATAATATTTTAAATCTAACCAAAATGTTAAAAAAATTTGAAACGTAATTCTAAACTAGCAAGTTCATCTTGTCAAGAAAAAAGAAGAAAGGAAAAAAGAAAAAAAAAAGGAAAAAAAAAAACAAGCAAGAGCTTAGTACAGTTATGTAATAACTGGCAAGGACCAAAAAAAAGGAAAAAGATGCAATAATGTACGGACCACTGCTTTAAGCTTTTTCCTTTCAACAGTCTTGGGACTTGGGAGGCAATCGACTCTTTTGGGTAAAGGAACTCTTGTCCTTACACTTTTCTCAATTTCTTGTTTCAGAAATTGGATTTTTGTTGGACGTGAAATATCTAAAACTTATCAATACACGCTGAATTTAGGGATAATATTTACAACTTCAAAGAGAAATTAAGTTTTGCTATTTCTCTAATAATTTACTTATTAGGAGAAGTGGGATGAAAGTTCTATAATTCGTCACAAAAGTGTAATAGAGTTATGAAACATGCAAGTAGTGGGATCAAATCTTTCCATTAATTCTTTCAAACTTTTTTTTGGTCGAATATCTTCCCAACAACCAATGGATAATATTTACAACTTCAAAGAGAAAGTTTTTTTCTTTTTTTTTTTTGGAGTTTGATTTGCTACCAAAATTCTTTGAACAAGCTAACACAAGTTAATGGAAGGATTATAGCTTTAAACAACCACGAAACAGGGTTTGATCAACCTCCAACAAATGCCGAACATGGGATGTTCACGCCTGAAACACAAACTGGACCGACGGCTCAAACAGTGGCCATTCCAACTTGGACGGCAGGCGACTGGATTGAAACAGTTGGGATGTTGGATGGTGGGGATCAGGCTGGACAGTAGGGCCATGACGTGCACGGAGGGCGGCCGGCGGAGCTCAAGGTGGTCGTGCACGAACCAGTGGAGACTCGGATGAATGGGGATTGTCTCGACTGAATGGGATTACAATCAAACCCTTAGAACCCTCTTGAAGTAGCTCTCAATTCCCAACCCTTTGTGTGTGATAAAAATTAGAGAGTTGCCGAATGAATTGACCCTAGAGCTAGGTGTGTGTATATATAGAGCTTCTATTTACTAATCCTAGTTTGTGTAGGAGTTAATTGTAAACGTAGGATTAGTAATCCCAGCTAATAGGATTTAATAATGGCCGTTAGATTATAAATTCCTGCATTTACCAAACTCTAGCTTGATAGGACTCCCAAATTAATGAAACTCTTTATTAATTTGAAAATTTGAAGAGTCTTACCCCTACTAGGACTATCAAATTTCGGCCAAAAGGGTATAGTAATGATTGTGGCTGAATTCTCTCACTCTTATGGGCTCATGGTGTGGTCTCGGGCTTAACTGGGCTCCAATGACTAATTAATTAAAGGCCTCTTATAATTAAATGGACAAATTGGGCTGATTTGAGTATGAACCAAGGTTCATACCACCACTAAATTCGGCACACCCTATGGACAAGCCTTGATAAAAAAAAAAAAAATTGTGATGTGGATTATTAGCCTCAAATTCTCAGGTTCAATTAAGGCCTCTTTTAAATAATTGAATTAAATTGAAAGAGTTATATTAAGCTTGAATGGACATAATTTGAGCTTGAGGTTAGTTCCAATTGACCACATTGAATTCGGCACACCACCCTCTTGTGCTTGGTCGAGAATTTCCAACTAAGTTTGGTCCAGCAACTGTCAAAACTAAGTTCAAGTGCTTCACCTCCGTCCTGAATGCATGACTGACAGAAATAAATATGCAATACATGAGAAAATTATTTTTGGTAAGAATTATGACTAATTCTTATTTTTTGCTTAAATGAATGATCTAAGGTGAAATCAAAATTTAAGTGTCAACAGAAGGTGATCGACCAATGTCCCCGAGCCCCAAATGGATTTTACAGTTAGAGCGGATATTTTTCTTTATTGGTATTTTGGGCTTTGTTCCATTAACACACACACACACACCTTGTAATTGACGGATGTAACAAGAGGTAGAAGGTGTTTTTTACAGTGGAATCCTCTGCTTGACATAACCCTAATGTAAGGGTAAACCAAGATTAAATATTGTGTTTCGATTTCTCTTTCTTACTTACGTTTTATTTCATTGTAATTAGACGTCGAATCCTACCACGCATAACAAGTTTTCCCCATGATGGTGGCTTACACACATGGTAATATTTCTGCTAAAAAAATCAACTTTTGGCGAGAAGTTGATTTTTTTTAGGTCAATACCACGAAAAACCTCAAACTGGTACACCTGTGACAAATTTATCCAAAACTATTTTTTTTACCACAAAAAATCTCAAACTGATTCACTTGTGACAAATTTACTGTAAATTATTTTTTTGACCACTAAAAATTCTAAACTGGTATAACTATGATAAATTTACCCAAAAATAAATTTCTACACAATAAACAAATCCCAAACTGATACACATATGACAAATTTACCCTCTATTAATTTTCGTTAAATTGAATTAATACCATGAAAATTTTCAAATTGATCCATCTGTAGCAAACAAAAAGTAACATGTACACTCGACAATTGACACGTGTCATCCAAATAGACAATTTGACAGTAAAATTTAACGAAAACTAACATGATGTAAATTTACCACAGTTGTACTAGTTTGAGGTAAATTTATTTCAGGTGTACCAATTTGAGGGTTTTTTATGGTAAAAAAAATAATTTAGGGTAAAATTATCACATATGTACTAGTTTGTGATTTTTGGTGGTATTAAACATTTTTTCTACTGCTCAAGAGAAGTACATTATTTTTTCTTCTTCAATTAGCCCTAAAACTACTTGTGGAGTTAAAAAAAAATGCTCCGAAAATAAAAAAATGAAATTACGTGTTCAAATAGATTTCTACTCTAGAAATTGCATTACCAATAGATTTCTGCTCTAGAAACATTTCTGAAGAAAAAGTTCTACTCTAAAATTGTTGTCATGCACTATGTTATACGGACACGGGACATGACACGCCAAAACGTGATTTTTCAAAAAATAGAGAATTTCGACACGTTGTATTTTAAATATATAATTTTATATATACATGTTAAATTATCATTTTAATGACTGGACAAATAAATAAATAATAAAAAGAGTCCTAAAATGAATTACATAATAATTAATCCTAAGGTGCGTAACCGGTCAAGAGTATATTATTTAGGGATGATCGGTTCTCGGTCTGGTCCGGTTACTTTTAAAAATTGAGAATCAGACCGATAATTTCGGTTCCTAATTTTTTAGAATCGCGGAACGGACCGTCGATCCGGTCCGCTTATCGATCCGGTCCGATTTACACACAGTTTTAGAGCTGGTGATTGGTTCATCTGTTGCACATCATCGAATGGGTCTCCGACTTTCGGTAATCGGCGCAGGTGTTTCTGTCCTATCTGCTCTCGATCGTGGTCACACACAGGCTTGGAGCTGGTGATTGGTTCATCTGTTGATCGTGGTCACAAACAGCTAACTTCTTAATGGGGCTGCCACTCGAGTGTTCAGAAAATTTATGACATGGTTGTAGATATGGGCGACAAAGAATCCATGATCTGATTCTCTGTGAATTCATAGTGCCTTCAATCATAAGACCAAAGCAACACCATCTTAACTGACGACCACGGTCCGGTGAACCCGATTTGTTGGATTGATTAGAGGAAGTGAACAAGCTTTTACAAGAAAAGATCAATCAATATATGGCACTGTACCAAATTGTGGATTGTCTAAATTTTGGCCGTAGTACCTTAAATGTGCCTGATCAGGGCTACTCTGGCTACATGGAAAAGTCTGTTTGGCTTATTTTAAGTACTTTTGCCTCCAAAATTTATTATTAGTAAAGCATTACGGAGAATTTCAGATGAGTATACATCGCAATACTTGTAAATTTAAAAGGTTTTAGGTATTCGATCGTGAATAAAAAATTCGATCGGTTCGGTCCGAGCGGTCCGGATCTAGAGGACCCTAGAATTGGGAACTGAACAGCTACCTCTAGAGCTGGGAACCGAACCACCGATTTTGGTTGGGGCGGTCCGATTTGCTCACCCCTAATTAGGTGTGCATGGTCCGGGCTTGCCCGGTCCTAGCATGGAACCGGAAACTGGGCCAATAGTCCTGATCCCCATATTTTCGGGACCACGGACCAAACTAGAATTGATGGTCCGGGCCGGTCTCGGTCTTGACCTAGTAGGGCTGCTAACTCTAACTACTTATAAAAATATAACCCTTAGAAATTACAATACAAGTTAAATTTACAATCTATAATCAACCTACGACGGCAAGACAACCATATAAATGTTAAGGCACCCAACGTGTGTTCGATTCGGCCTTGGAGGCTTCACGTAATCTTTTATGCTTGTAATCGACGCCCGCACGTGGCTCGCTGAACTCGGTGGGCGATGGAACCGAACTCGGATTTTATTTCTGTCTTTTTATTTTTGGTTGTGAAAAAAAAAACAGATTTCTCAAATTTGCATAATGACCCGAGTTTCTGTCCTCATGCATGTATGTGCTTATTCTTCATTCACGTGCCCATCATAAGGAACATATCTTATCATCAATTAATACCTGGTTTTGTCCTAAAGTAATACAAAAACCTAAATTACAAAATAATATGTACAATGATACCACTAAATTCAAGAGCCGTAAGACGAGATTCATAAGCTTCTCACAATGTAAAAAATGGGTTATCTCGAGATATAGATTAATTTTTTTTAAAAAAACATTGGCAATCCGGTCCCAAACCGTGGAATTGGGGACCGGACCGCCCAGTCACCTGTCCCATTTACTAGGACCGGGGATCGGTCCACCAACCTCAAGGACCGGACCAACCCCGCTGGTCCGGGCCTATCTTGGGCCGGTCCAAGCTAGTCCGATCCAGTTTACACACCCCTTGTTGACACCTAAATTTTAATTTTTTTAAATTATTAGTTTTTCACAAAAATGAGAATTAGTCTTGATTCTCACAAAAAAAAAAAATAGTTGTCATGCATAACATATTTAATTTAAGCATGCATTGTATTTGCATTATTTTGCACCGATGACGAGATTTGGGACTGAATTGACATGCGGAGGGTCGGAGACCACATTACATAATTTGACTATCACAAGGGAGCAAGTGCCGAAAATCTCATGGTCTTGGGGCCTAATTTGAGCTTTCAGTCCACTAAATTTTAATTCCGAGAAAAGACCTTTTTTTAAAGTTTATCAGTCGAAATAAGTCCAAAGTTTAAGCCCACGTTATCAGAGTTTAACCTAAATTTTCATTATATAAATGCCTCTAGATCAGACAAGAAGAGCAGGCAAGACAATTGCATCACGCGGCAGATTTTAGAGGCCACACAATTGTCATATACGGCCATTACAGAAAAGGATTGGGAGGCATATATAAAAAAAATCGGAAATCTCAACAGCAAGAGAGGTCGGCGGCCGAACTCCTCGGTGGTCTTCAAGTGTGCTCTTTCCTTGGCAGCTCCATCCTGGCGTACAGGTGTCCCTCGACAATCCATGGGGTGCCCACGTAGGAAAATGGAGAAATCTTGGTAGAACTCTAGATGAAAGCTGCGGAGAAGAGCGTAGAACTGAGGACATACGACCTAAGGACCAAGGGAGATGCTGGTTTTCTCTCCATGACGACACCTATTATTGATGTGGCATCTTGTCTCCTTGCGTACAGCCAAATTTTATCCCGTGAAGTTTTCCGCAACATCCCCGCGCTAATTTCGGCGACAACGACGGAGTTTCAGCAAAAACATCGACCCTGCACCAGCAAGCGTTGTCGATGAGCCACCATGCAATCCAAGAACTAAATCTTTAAACGTTCCTCCAACAAATCGCCACTTTTTAAGACGGTTACTTATCCAAAAAAAAGAGAAGATCGGTGGTTTAGTCTTTTGTGTGCTATTGTTGCAAGACCCAAGTGGGCACTCATAGTGATAAAAGGACGAAGAAAGCGCACAGCAAAAGGAGCCACATTCGGTGGCCATATGTGAATGAAGTAGTTGTGAGAAAGTTCCTGATGGGAGGCCAATTTTTCATTGAAACACACGGCATTATTCAGCAGCCACGTGAGAGGAAAAGGGCCTGTTGCGAAGAAGGATCCCTCATCTCTCATCTTCGTCCAAGTTCTGAAAGAATTCAAAGGCCAATTGATCATACACGGCCACGGAAATTCGCTTCATGCATGCAAAAGAACAAATTTTGGCAGCGAAGTCATAAACAGCCGGATCACCAAGGCGGTCTACCGAGAGACTTCCACTCGATCCGTTGTCGTGTTCAAATGGGAAATTGAATATACTTGCAATATTCGAAATAGATAATTTTTATCATACATTGGTTCTTATGATATCTTTGCCTATTTTTAATTGATTTGATATCAATGTGAATATTTCATTGGAATTTCTCATATTTTTACTTATCTTGCCAATTTTGAACGATTTGCAATCGATATATAAATTTTTTGATCGGAAAATTGAAACCTTTTGTGCAAGTTTTTCTGAATACAAAATGCCTAAATCAAAATTAGGAAAATTTAGTGGATTGACCTATTACCGCTTAGGTCCGATTTGGTATTCAATTTTTAATCTGGAAGGCCAAATTTTCAAAAAAACGTTGAGAAGGGGGTGACATTGTGATCTCGTCTTCCCTTATCTTGTTGTGAATATTTTCAATGAATGTGCTATCTTGATTCTATTGCCATGTTTAAAAAATTTTCTAAAAGATTTTAGAAAGATATGGCTTCTTAGAAGCCCTATCTAATTAATTTTTTAGGAAGAAAAGAATCCTCAAGATATCCCTATCTTGACCGAAAATTTCAAAAAAAGGCAAAGTCAAAGAAAACCTTATTCATGCATATCGCGCCATCTTGCACATCTCACGTAGTCTATGATAGCATATCTTTAAAAATCATGCATTTCTTATCTTCATTTTTGCATCATGTTTTGCATATCTTGCATCTCATATTTTCGAATATCACCTCATATATTTCATGTTTTTGAAATTCCCTAGTATATATCATATTTCATGCATTGCCAAAAATAAACAAAAAAATCAAAAAATGTCATTCGCATTGCATATTATATAGTTGCATGTCACATTTTCCATGTCATTCATATTCGCCACGTCATCGTGCCATGTTATGCATTTTGCCATGTTATCTTGTCACGTCATCCATGCATACTTCGTGCCATGCCATCTTTTTATGTCATTGCATTTCACATGTCATAGGTTGCATTAGCATTGCATTTAAAAGCCGAAAACCCCAAAAAAGAATTCCATTTTCTGAGCTTCAAATCGATTCAATTCGAGTCGTCAATTCAGGACATTTCATATGAAATTAAGGTATCAAAAGGGCATAATTTTAATTAACTAGTGTAATTAAGTTTTCAAATCCTCAATCTTTGGTTTGTAGTATTTTACTTAGGTTTCTAATCAATTTACCAATAATGATTAGTGGCGGCTCTAAATTTTACATCATCTCAAATTAAATTAAATTTGCGATTTGATAAGGTTTGGAAGAATCCATATTAAATTAGTTATTAAAATTAACTTGATAATCTATTAGCCTAAAATTAATTTAATTTTAGGTGGCGATACCCCTGCCCCTAATACTACCCATTGCAAACTTCATTTACATCATTTTATGCAAGTAGTATCCTACCCGTGCGACAGCAATCGAGCATTCAATGTGCTGACTTCCAACAACGCAAGGCATCCATGCGCATACACGTCCCACATCGGTGAACCAATAGAGAAAGGGAGGGGCAACGCCTCATAAAGGGGCCTCAACACGTGAAGCATCGCAATGAATTGGCAAGGCTGATTGGTTAGGTGTGGGCCCATGGTTCATGGGCCAGGTATTTGTCTCAAAGTACAAAGTTTGCATTGTCCGAATGTGCTGACAGTGCCTATGCGTCGGACACGACGCGTGTGACACGCGTAAATTATAAAATTATAAATTATCACCGTGTAGCATAGGTTATGCGTACCGACCAAAAAAAACATAGGTTATGCGTGCCTTTAACTAACTTGCACGTAAAGGGCAAAGAAGGAACAATGTAGGGACCAACGAATTTATGCGTTTCCTTTTAAGTAGTCCTGCGAGGCAATCCATCCTTTGGGTAAAGGAACTCTCGTCTTTTCACTTTTCTACAATTTGTCGCTTTGGAGCTGGATGTTTGTCAGGCGTGAAGGTGAAATACCCGTAACTTTTTAAAATATATTGAATTTGTAAATGATTACTAAGCTATAACTGGCAATATGGATCACAAAATCATATTTGATCCATATTTGTATAAAATTGATCAAATATGATTCATTAACTTATAAAAGGGTTCACTAAAAATAGGTCAATAATAGATCACACTTAAATTTATATTGATCCATTTTCAATCCATAAGTACAACATACTTCCACCAATTACAAGTGATCTTGGGACCCGGGCCAGGGTCGGCAATCGAGACCGAGATCGGGACTGGGGCCCGGGCTCGGGGTGGGCGATCGGGGCCGAGAAGGGGACCAGTGCATAGGCAGGGCCCAAGCCAGGTCCGGGGATGGGGGCCGAGAATCGGCTAGCGAGATTGGGACCGGTGTCGGGGGGCCGGGGATCGACGACTGGGGTCAAGACCAATGCCGGGACCCGAGTTCGAGGGCCAAGGACCGAGGCCGGGCCAATGTCAGGACTGAGGCCGAGACTGGGATCGGGGCCTGGACCTGAGCAGGGTCCCGGGGCAAGGGTCGAGTCTTGAGACCGAGGTAGGGGCTGGGGAAGTGACCAGGGACGGGGCCGAGTCCCGAGACAGGGACAACAACCCGGGCCGAGGTCGGGAACCGAGGCAAGTCCCGAGGCTGAGTCTTGAGATTGGGGCCAGGGCGGGGGCCGGTGCCTAGGACCGGGATCGGAGCCGGGGACCAAGGGCAGGGGCCGGCGTGGGCGCCGGGACCGGGTCCCGGGGCTGGGTCCCAAGACTGGGGTCGTGGCCGTGACCCGGGTTGGGCAATTGGACCGGGATTTGAGGCCGGTGCCGGGGTATGGTCCCGAGGTCACTGCCGGTTCCCAGGGCCGGGGCTGGGCCGTTGTCGTGGCCGTGAAAGAGGCCGGGGACCAGGCCTGGACCTGCGGCCGGGGTTGGTGCCAGGGTCGGGGCCGAAGCCGGGGCTAGGACTGGGCCAAGGGTCGGGGTCGAGACCGGGCCAAGGATCGGGGCCGAGACTTGGGACCGATGACCAAGGACGGGGCAGGAGCAGCGGCCAGGGACAACGCTAGTGCAAGGACTGGGGCCAGGGCCGAGACTGAGAAGTATTTTAGTAATATTATTTTCTTAAAATATTATTGTGTTGATAATATGGGTCACTCACTGGTCGGATCTGGTATGAGTAATTAAATATGGGTCAATATGGGTCGGACCCAAACCCGACCCCACCCACCCATCCATTGGCCACCTCTAGCTAGAACTTTGGCAAGAAATTAGGTTTTTGCAATGGATCCGGATCCTTGGTGAGCCCCACTCTCCTGTCCTTTCGGAATTTCTTTATTTTTTTTTCCTTTTGGGTTTTTCTTATTTTTGCTCGTCCTAAGAAGTGTTGAAGGATATGGCGGGATCCTCGGTCGAGTTTCCATCCATAAAGAAGCTAAAAGAGATGTAGATGTGAACTAGACACCCGTTTACACAAATTGTCCTTCAACCTTTATTTAATATGCAATGTAATTCCTAAACTTTTGATTTGATTAACATAGTTTCTAAATTTTAGCCCAACGTGTAATGTAATTCTCAAATTTTTAACTTAACCAATATGATCAATGAATTTTTAAAACATGTTTAATTTATTTCCTGAATTATAGGAAGATGTTTAATGTAGTTCTTCCATTAATTCAAGTTCAAAGACGATTTTGAACATTTTTCTTAGAGTTTAGGGACTAAAATGAAATATCTTTCAAAAGTTTGGGATCGTGTTGAACAAATTGAAAAATTTAGGGACTATATTGCATATTAAGTTAAAGTTCAGAGTTCATGTTAGTCAAATTAAAAACCTGGGGATCACATTACATATTAAATCAAAGTTTAGGGACAATTTGTATCGTGTTCCCTTTAATGTTAACACAACTATAAAATGTGAGTTGGGAAGGTTGATATGGCTAAACTCGACTTGGTCTATATAACCCTGCTGAGTCTGATTGTCAGGACCCAAGGGGCAATTTATCAAAGTCACAGGCCTGCTCGGACGCGCAAAGATGGATGACCAGGATATGTGGGATCAGAGAAGGCAGAGGCTGCAGGCGTTAAACGGGGCCAACCTGAACCAGCAGCAGCACCATCCGATTATAGATCCTCTGCTATACAAGGCCGCGAAGGAAGGGGACGTCGACAAATTCATCAAAGCCCTGGAGGATCATTGCGCCGAGAAAGCAGTGCCGTTGTCCGTTGTTCTCCAGCAGCGCAGCCCCTCCGGGAACACACTGCTTCACGCTGCGGCAGGTATGTTAAAGTGGGTGTGACCATAAGATTCAAATTTTTGTTCTGCGCATTTTAAAATGTACGCAACATTCGCACCCAAATTAACCTGGCATCCGTGGAAAACAGAGAGTGATGATATTGTCAGAGCGGTCATCGGTTTCATCCCTCTGGAGTGGAACCTTTGGAAGAACCACAGCGGAGAGACGCCGCTGCACATTGCAGCTAGAGCCGGGAAAACCGGTGCGGTGGAGCTCATCCTTTCCCGGGCAAAACCAAGAGACACTGACAGGAGTGGCAACTCCGCTCTGCACGAGGCCGTCAGGAATCGCCGTTACGAGGTGATCCGTCGGCTGGTAAGTGAAGACCCCTTTCCGCTGTTTCAAAAGAATAATGAAAGCAAGTCTCCATGGTGCGTAGCAGTCGAAACAGGGGACTTGGAGGTTCTCAAGCTCTTGCGGGAAGTCTTTCTGGAAGCGCCAAGCCTAGTCAGGAGAGTGACTCGAACTTCTTTCGGCATGTCGCCTCCTCATCTCGCTGTCATGCACAGGAATATGGGTAAACTCTGGATATTTTGGATCGTCTAGAACAGGTCAACCCTAATAAAGAATTACAGAACTATGCGTTCATCCCAAAATGATTGATCTGTGCGTTGGATCTAGATATGCTGACGGAGATGGGGAGAAACATGCCGGAGCTTCTTCTATGTAGAGATGAGGGAGGCGGCACTCCACTCCATTTAGCAGCGTACACGGATTACCTCGATGGAGTCAAGTTCTTGATGGAGAAGCTCCCACTGAGCTCCCTGGAGCACGACGAGGAGGGCTATCTTCCCATCCACGTCGCTTGCATGATGGATCACGTGAGGGTTGTCGAGGAGCTACTTCAGCAATGGCCAGACCCTGCAGAGTTTCGATCTAGGCATGGAGAAAACGTTCTTCACGTGTCAGCGAGGTACGGTAGCATTTCAACAGTCAAATACACACTGAAGAGTCCCCGATTCGTTCACCTCATAAACGCCAGAGATTTTGACTTGAATACGCCTCTGCATCTGGCTGCGTTGCACTGGCAACCTTCGGTCCTGCTGCTTTTTGCCCGAGACGGAAGAGTCGATCTTAAGCTGGTAAATAAGAATAACATGACGGCTTTGGACGTGGTAGAGGAGGGCATTCAGGAAATGGATGCTCCACTTCGGAAGGTACGGCCTTTTACACTTTTGTCACGGGTGATCATGCATTGCAAGTTGTTGTTACATACCGGGGACAGACGTAAGAATAAGTGTGCCGTCAACCAGATCTTCATTTTACCCGCCAACATCATAATATTTTGGTTACTTTTGTCTATTCTCTCACTCACTACTTGCAGAAGTTAACGAGGATAATTTTGGCGTCTGCTGGAACGCCGAGAAGCGGAGAGTTAGCTATCTGTAGGACAAACGGTCGAAGCCTGGAGAAAGAAAAGGAACCGCCAGAATTGGCTAGACTCAAGGAGGAGGCAACTACTCGCTCGGTCGTGGCGACGCTCGTGGCTGGCATGACTTTCGTTTCTAGTATGCAAGTTCCCGGAGGATACAATAGTTCCAACGAGGATGCTGGAATAGCCATATTGCTCCACAAAGCCATGTACAATGTCTTTGTGATTTGCAGCTCCATCGCGATGTATACCTCAATCATCGCCCTCGTGATCCTCCTCTGGGCACAGATGAATGATCCTTACGCTGTGCGGAATGCCCTTTCGAAATCAAGACTCCCATTGTTGATAGCTCTTGCCGCAATGCCTCTGGCATTCATGGCGGGCGTCTACGTGAGCGTAACCAAACTGGCTTGGCTTGCGATCCTCGTCTTGGTTTTGGGATCCGTCGCCCTCCTCATTATCTTGAGTTTCTACATTTTGTTGTACGTCCCGCTTGGCTGCAAGCATCCTGTAGTTCGTCGCTTCACCGACTTAATCATCGTCATGGGTATTTCGATGTCGGGGAGCGTCACTGCAGGCGGTGGGACCGATACCAATCGTGACGCTGATGGGTACCGCCTCCATGGGAGAAGTGAGATCCCGTAACTTGGGAGCTCCTCTTACATACATTAGCTGCTGGCGTTTCGGTTTGGCTAGCCTACATGTCTGTCATACGAATTGGTGATGTTTGTAATTCACACCAACCAAGAAACATATTTTGTTCTTATTTATATATTATTGGCGTATAATGTTTCTTTCAATAATTAATTAAGGGTTATGAGAATTGTGTGGGGGGTGATATCTACTTTTATTTTCAAGTTGTCAATATATCTATCGATTTATTTATGCCCATCTATAGTGTATAGTCCCGTACACTTTTATTGCACTTTGCATATGAAAGAGGGTTTTCTGCAATTCGTGAGGATCTTAATTAGATTTTACCTATAGCTGTTTTATGTCACTTTATTGCAATTCATGAGAGCTCAAATGAATTATGAGAAGATTCACATCTCTATTTCGCTAAGGTAAATTTAATGGCATGCAATAAACTATTTAAGTTCATAGAGGTGCTCTCAACGCTAGGTGACAAAGTGAAAAAGAAAAAGAAAAATAAATCCAAATTAATAAACCAATACAAATAATAATAATAATAAGTATCACGTCTAAGACCTTTAGATTCGCTCGTGAGAAGCCATGTTAATAAATAATTTTGGCAGAACGACACCTCAAGTGCCAATAATTGTCTATGACGCTCAATTTCGTATTAATATATTTTTTGGATCACTTAAGTGTCATTTTTTGAAACATGATTATTTAAGTGTCAACTCCGGTGAGGTCGTCAGAACTTATGCTGTTGGCACTAAAGTGATTATTTTTTATTTGATTTGGCACTAAAGTGATTATTTTTAGGATTACTTAAGTGTAAATTCTTTTTGAAAATGGTTATTTAAGTGCCAACTCCGGTGATATCGTTAAAATTTCTTGCCATTAGCACTAAAGTGATTAGTTTTCTCCAATTTAGCATTTTAGTAATCCAAAAAAATATTGAAACTAAAGTGAGTACCGTAATTAAATATTGGCTCATGACGTGTGCTTTTTTCATTTTTAATTTTGAAAAATGTGGAAAACACATTTTCATTAAATCAAAACAGTAATTTTTTTTCCCTAGGACTATACGCTCGTGCTTCTAGATTATTGAAAAAAAAAAAAGAAGCTACAAAAGTAAGAGAGCTTAATTATGTTATTATAATAGCTAGGGGAGTCAAAGTCGTACTAAAATACCGAACCGAAGTGGATTGAAAAATTTATGATTTTTGATTCGGTTCGGTTTTCGATCGAGATAGTTGAAAATTGACTATCCCCCAATCAGTTATTTCAGTTTCGTTCTCCAAAATAACCACTCCTTTATTATTTATTTATTTTTCTTTTTTTCTTTTATTTATTTTTTTATGGCAAAGGTCGGAAGGGTCGCCGGCCGTGGGTGAGGGATTGCTATCCCTTGATAAAGTCAGAGTGGGCATTGCGGCCCTCATCTGCCTGCATTGTAGTCGACAAGTGCATGGGCCCTAGGGTCACCATGCCCCCACACCTAGGGCCGGAAAGGGCTTCGCGGCCCTCGCTCAGGGTCCGGCCTCGCCAGCCCTCAACCTGTGGCCAGTGGCTCCACCGGATTTAAACCAAATAAAGGTAAAAAAAAGAGAAAAGAATGCTGATGAAGTTGTCGTGTTCAAACTTGAGCAAACTTTATTTATACCCGAAAGGCTCAGCAACTGCACCAAGTGTGAAGTGGGCGACAAGGTTTTCCGTGAGGCCAGAAGTTCCAGCAGTGTTGTTAGGGAACTTCTAGTCAGCTTGTGTTTTTGGGCATTGGCTCTCTCATATGGGGAGAGCTTGCATTGATATCCCATCCCCATCCTTTTGCTGATTAAAGAAAAAAAAAATGGCTTAGCAAATTATAGAAAACCACTATAAGCATTGAGTAGGGTTAATTGCGATAAGACATTTATTATAAAAATCATATGGCAACTCGTGCGGGGTATGAAACATCGTCAAGTGTTTGAGCAATATGCACTAATGACGTCAAATAAAATAAAATAAAACACAACATCAATTTTTTTTCTTTCCCTCATTCTATTTTCAACATCTGTCAATTTAAGAGGGAGCTCCTATAGGACGAGAACAATTTCATGCACGGACGGAAACAGCTCGTATAGCTGGGGAAAAAAGACGATAAATTCTTTACTCCACAAAAAAGATATGATATGAACCATGCCATACGAACCTGTCTCGGCATTTCTTTAATGCTATAATCCCACATTTCCACAGTTATGTTTACAACATTTGGGACTTGGATATTTAGGTGTCACCCTTAATTAGAAATTATCCGGTAAAACTAATACATCAGTTAAAATACTCTGCACGGTATAACCGATGCGAACCATGGGGGACCTACTAATATTAGCAGTTCGGATTTAGGACGTATTTGGATAGGCTTTTAATTTTAATTTTTCCCTTAACCTAAATCTCGCGATGGGTGTTTTTTTTGCTTAGAATATGCCTCTCCATATGAATATTCACGAAACTCTCGCTTCTTTATAATTTTTAATTCACATTGTTGGCTTATCACTACAAAAAAAAAACAAGCTTTTAGCGATGAAATTTGCGACAAAAATATTGGCAAAATTCGTCGCTAAATGAATTTTGCGACGAATTATGTGATGAAAAAAAATTCGTCGCTAATTTGGCGTCACAAATTTAGCAACGGAAATTTTCAACTTTCATTGCTAATTTGCTACGAATTTTGCTACGAAAAAGTGTTTGTCGCTAATTTGCGACGAAAATCCCAATGTGTGTTCGATTCCGCCTTGAAAGTTTCATGTGATCTTTTATGCTTGTAATCGACGCTCGCACGTGACTCGCTGAACTCAGGTGGGCGATGGAACCGAACTCGAATTTTATTTCTTTCTTTTTTATTTTTGGTTGTGAAAAAAAAAACAGATTTCTCAAATTTGCATAATGACTCGAGTTTTTGTCCTCATGCATGTATGTGCTTATTCTTCGTTCACATGCCCTTCATAAGGAACAGATCTTATCATCAATTAAGACCTGGTTTTGTCCTAAAGTAATATCAAAACCTAAATTGCTAAATAATATGTACAATGACACCACTAAACTCAAGAGCCATGAGACGAGATTCATAAACTTTTCACAATGTAAAAAATAGGTTAACTTGAGATATAGATTATTTAGAAAAAAAAAACATTGGCGGTCCGGTTCCAAACCGGAGACCGGACCGCCTAGTCACCGGTCCCATTTACTAGGACTGGGGATCGGTCCACCAACCTCAAGGACCGGACCAACCCGGCCGGTCCGGGCATATATTAGGCTGGTCCAAGCCGGTCCGATCTAGTTTTGTCACGCCTCGCGCCTCATCGCGAGCATGCAATCATCCCTGCAAGCAAAACAACAATAATCTCTCGGCGGTCCCAAGGATCCACTTATATATAAAGGAAGATCGAGAGATCAAATAATTTACATTAAGCACACGGAAGCGTTTCCTAGCGACTCCCCGTACAATATATAGATATATATATCCCAAGACTAAGCAGGACTGGATAGCATCATAAAGTCATACATCAACATCAACTGGTCACATCTACTATAGACCGCTATACAGCAAGGCGACGAGTAAACATGTCAAAAGGTGTCCACAAAATCAGCTAGGGAAGGGGGGTCAGGTCGCCAGTCAAAAAGTCAGGTCATCATCCAGAGTCGCCTAGGAAGAACTGCTGAAATCTCCGGTGTCCTCGCTCTCCTCTGACGGATCGTACTCGGAGAAAGTCTTTGACGGAACCTCCACAGAGTCTTCCATGGTTGCTTCCTGCGACTGCTCAGCCTGGTCTCCCTCCACGGTCGCCTCCTGGTCCGGCTCGGATGGATCTCTCTCGGACGGCTCCACCACGATGACCTCATCCTCTAGCGGTGGTACGGGAAACTCAGCTGTTGGCGTCCGCTCCTGGCCGTTCCTTGAACCAACCACTAAGCCCTCGAAAAACTCCTGATCCGCTATCGTCTGACACTAAGGAGGTATGACACCCTCTAGAACCTCATGGGGCTTCAGCGGCCCGACCTTCCTATCCTCATCTTGTCTAAACCAAGCCTCAAATCGATGAGGCTTCCAGTCAGGTTTGCCCTCATCTGCCCAAACTACTGTACATTTCCTTATGTATATATTACTCTGCCTATCGGGGAACTCATCATAATACGCCGTCATCTCTTGCGGGTCCCCGAACCTGATAGGCCAAATAGCTACTGCCTAGGATCTATAAAGTAAAATTTCTCCAAAAGGGGTGAGATACACATCTCAGTAAGAAAAACCTAACCCTAGGTCAGGTTGACCGTCCACTCAGGCAGTCAAGTCACTCAACCTATCCAACTCATAGGCTCATGCAAGTATGACATTCATAATTCAATAAACAATAATGCATAGAGGACATGCATGCATTTATACTCTCATGTCACACACAGTTGCACGTATATGCTCGGCCTGTCACTTCACCACATCAATCAACCTCTGCCTGCCTCATTTTCTAGCCCGCGATTAGATCGCATCAGGCTTGGCCCGCGTAAACGCATCAGGCCCCGGTTCAATTTTCAGGCAGATTCTATGAGCTCGTATTCTGTCCCGCGATTATATCACATCAGGACTGTGGTTATCTCAACCTCGCGACTCTATTGCATTAGGGTGCCACCTTTTCATAATCTACCCCGCGACTTCGTCGCATCAGGGTCTCAACCTCCGCCCTACGTTTCATACGCCCCAGGGCCATGCCATGCAATGCCACAATCATGTCTCATGCCACATCATATCAATTAACTTGATTTTTAAAAAAAGTCAAATTTCATAACTAATGGCCAATGCACATAATAATATGTTTAATAAATTTCGTGGCATGCAATTCAATTCAAATAGTACTCAGGCACTCAGACAATTCACACATAGGCTAGGTCAAACAATCATTCTATAATGTCCAAGGACGCATCAAGCTATTACATGCGAGGGTTTTCTCATAAATCGTTCCGTTCAGCCCTCGACTTACCTAATCGAGTCCAATCTCCCTAGCCTCGGTTTAGGAAATTCCTTACCTCCACTTAACGACGATTTCCCCTCCTTGAGTCTCCTATGGTTCGGCCAATCCAAGTCCCAAAGCCGACTTGTCGCGCAACTTAGTTTAACCAATCGATTTGTCAAAATTCCAAGTCTAATTCCTCAATTCATCCATCCAAATCACTCATAACATACTCCCCATCATCTTAACACATCATACACACCAAATTACAACATAATCCTAGCCTATTCAGCCCTTCACAGAACTGGTTTGGCCCGACATTGAACCGGTTCCATTCGGTTCTGTTTATGCCGGGTCCAACCGGCCTTAATCTATCTCAAATCCATCAAATATACACCATTCTACCTCTTATAACATCTATCCAAGAGTTTGGATGGCTCACCGTGAGTTTCAAGTCGCGTGGTTGCCGGAAAGTCGTCGGAAGTCGCCGGATCACTCAAACACAGAATACCGGCAGATTCTGGGCATAATGTACAAGGGTGGTTCATGGTCAAAAACTTATCAAATAAATCCCAAATTTTTACCACAAAACCATCTATATGTCTACTTGATCTCCGCAAAATTTGAGCCAAAGATTCCAAGTTTTCGGCTGTCTAAAGGGTTCAGAACCGAACCTACCTCAAACTGGAACAGATTCCGTCGACCTGTGAGAGAATGCTTGCCTCGAATTCCTCAGAGCTCCAAATGACCTGATTCAAGTTGGAGGACGTCGCCAAGACGTGGGGATACGTCTGTATGGTTGGTCGGAAGTAGGGGACGGCCGGAGGTGGCGGTCGTACGGACCGAACGGCGACGTCCGGCGGGGTCGGCGAAAACAGAAACTGGAGAAGAAGAAGAAGAAGCTTGGTCTGTTCTTTGGGGGAGAAAAAATGGCCGAATGGTAGAGTGAGAGGGGCAGAAAGAGAGCTTATTATCCCCCAAAAAAATTGATTAATTTGAAGTGATTGGTAGGTGGGCATTTAATGTGAGTTGATCTACCACCCTTGGATGCTTGACACTTGTATATTACTCTAACCAAGGAGATCCAATGGCCATCCCTTTGTCCTTCAATTTTCGGCAACCAAGGGGGAGAGAAATATCCATTTTGCCCTTCCTTTAATTATAAAGACAAAGTCCTAAGCTTGAGGGGCATTATGGTCATTTTATTCCCGACGTTCGGAACGTCATTTTTCTCGATTCTGACTTCTTCGATAGGGCGACGGCCAATCCAATTGACGTTGGAATTCTTGATTTTCCTTTTTCAAACTTTTCAGGACTCAATTCTTATCGTTCCTTCTACCAAACGTGATTCCGGCCTATTCCGAACTGACGGGCGGCTTCTGCAGACTATACGCCTATCGACCCCGTGATTCTCATCACTTTTAGAGCTTGTCAATTCATGGCGGCCTTGGTTGTCATGTAATTGCGAGGGCTTATCGCTAGTCCCTGTGGTCTCGATCGTCACAGTCCGATTTAGGATAATTTTGCAAATCGTACGTTGGTTAAGCGGCATCACCCGTGCTCCAATCGTACGACGCTCGCATGGTAATCCTTAATCGTTCTTAGATCGGCCTTTTTGCGGTCCTAAATATCCCCTCGACAATCCTTATGGTCAAAGCGCCATTTCTTATTCGAGTCGCCTAGGTCCACGTATCTCGTCTTGCGTTAGCCTTTCCCCTTTCGTCAGGCTAGGCAAATTGATCAGATTTGAGCGGAATACAACTGAAATACATCGCTTGATATAAATAAACTTCTCATTACAGAGTCTGAAGTTGATTGAAAATCAGAATGTCACAACTCTTCCCCCTTACAAAAATTTCGTCCTCGAAATTTACGTTACACTCGATTACTCAAATAAATGGGGGTGCTGTCGCCTCATCGTCTCTTCATTCTCCCACGTGGCTCCTTCCGTTCCGTAGTGCTCCCATATTACTTTGACTAGTGGGATCTTCTTATTCCTGAGGATCTGATCCTTCCGGTCCTCGATCCTTATCAGCTTTTCTATATAGGATACTCTATCATCCACTTCTATGGCTTCATAGTCCAGCACATGTGTCGGGTCAAGCTCATACTTTTTTAGCATCGACACATGGAATACATTATGTACCTGTAATTGACTTGGCGGTAACGCAAGCCGGTAGGCCAGGGTTCTAATTCTCTCCAATATCTCGAAAGGGCCTACGTATCTTGGGCTCAGCTTTCCTTTCCTTCCGAATTGCGAGAGTCCTCTCATTGGTGACACCTTGAGGAGGACGTGATCGCCCACTTGAAACTCCAAAGGCTTTCACCGCTTGTCTGCATAGCTCTTCTGGCGACTCTACGTCGTCCTCAACCTGTCCTGGATGATTTTCACTGCTTCCACCGATTGCTCTACTAACTCGGGGCTTGTTACTCCTTTCTCCTACTTCGTCCCAGCATATTGGTGTTCGGCATGCTCTGCTATAGAGTGCCTCAAACGGTGCCATTTGTATACTCTGCTGGTAGCTATTATTGTACGCAAACTCTACCAGGTGTAACTGCTCTTCCCATTCGCCTTTGAAATCTATGACACACGCTCTTAACATGTCCTCGAGCGTCTGGATGGTCCTTCAGTCTGTGGGTGGTACGCAGTACTGAACTGTAGTCGCATCCCTATTGCTCCTTGTAAATTCTTCCAAAAATTTATCATGAACTTCGGATCCCTGTTTGAGGTGATCGTTACTGGCACTCCGTGTAATCTTACTATGTGCCTCATGTACAATTCTGCGTACTTATCCATGGCGAAGTCCTTTTGCACGGGAATGAAGTGGACGGACTTGGTCAATCGATCCACGACTACCCAGATAGAGTTGTGACCTCTTTGGCTCCTTGAAAGTCCCATCACAAAATCCATAGTTATGTGCTCCCACTTTCATTCCGAAATCTTCAGTGGCTGTAGCAATCCTCCAGGCTTACAGTGCTGCGCTTTTACTTGCTGGCAAGTCAAACACTTAGCTACATATTTTGCCACGTCGACCTTCATTCCGTTCCATCAATAATGTTGTCTTAAGTTCTGGTACATATTTGTACTTCCAGGGTGGACATTGTAATTGCTCCTATGAGCCTCTGACAAGATTCTTTCTCAGAGCCCTTCATCCTTTGATACACATAATCGCCCTCGAAATCTCAAAAGTCCATCCTCAGACACCTGGAACTCTGGCTTCCTCTTCGTCGCTTCCATTTCGATAACTTTTTGAATCTCTGGGTCCGTAGACTATAATGTCTTAATCCCTTCTTGGACCTCAAGCTCCACCCTCAAAGTCTCTATCAAACTGGATAGCTGATTAACCTCCAATCTAAATTCAGAATCTCTCAGATCCTCTATCGCCGACCAACTTCTCGCCAGCAGGCATGCAATACTCAACTTTCGACTTATTGCATCTGTCACTCTGTTTGCTTTCCCAAGATGATATAATACCTCGCAATCATAATCTTTCAACAGCTCCATCCACCTGCGTTGCCTTAGGTTCAACTCTTTTTGGGAAAACAAATACTTCAAACTTTGGTGGTCTGTATATATCTGAAACTTCTCGCCACAAAGATAATGCCTCCAAATCTTCAAGGCAAACACAATCGGCGCTAACTCCAAGTCGTGGGTCGAGTAATTCATTTCGTGCGGCCTCAACTGCTTGGATGCATAAGCTATTATCCGGTCGTGCTGCATCAATACACAACCCAATCCTTTCAGCGAAGCGTCGCTGTAGATCTCATATCCTCCCGGTCCCGACGGAATGGTCAGTACTGGCGCGGTTGTCAATCTATATTTAAGCTCTTGGAAACTCTGTTCACACCTATCAGTCCATTCGAACTTTATTTCCTTCTTCGTCAACCACGTCAGTGGGATGGCTATGGATGAGAACTTTTCCATGAATCGCCTATAATATCCTGCTAGTCTCAAGAAGCTTCTGACCTCCGTGACCATAGTAAGCCTCGGCCAATTGGTTACAGCCTCTATCTTTGTAGGGTCCACTGCAATCCCTTCACCAGACACAATATGACCCATAAATGCTACCCTCTCTAGCCAAAATTCACATTTACTTAGCTTCGCATACAACGAATGTTCCCTCAAGGTCCTCAATACGATTCTCAAATGTTCTTCGTGCTCTACGTCGCTCCTCGAGTAGATTAAGATGTCATCAATGAAAACTATGACGAACCTGTCCAGAAACTCTTTGAATACTCGATGCATTAGATCCATAAATGCAGCTGGGGCGTTAGTCAATCCGAACGGCATTACTGTAAACTCGTAATGTCCATACCTGGTCCTGAATGCAGTCTTCGGTATGTCTTCCTTCTTGATCCTTAGCTGGTGATACCCCGTCCTCAAGTCAATCTTCGAGAACACTGCTGCTCCTTGTAATTGATCAAAAAGATCGTCAATCCTCGGCAGCGGATACTTGTTCTTCACCGTCACCTGATCAGTTGCCGGTAATTAATGCATAGTCGCAAGGATCCATCTTTCTTCTTTACGAACAACACCGGTACTCCCCACGGCGAAGCACTTGGTCGGATGAATCCTTTGTCCAGCAACTCTTGCATTTGCACCTTTAACTCCTTTAATTCTGACAGGGACATCCTGTACGGTGCTTTCGAAATCAGCTCCGTTCGAGGAGCTAATTCAATCACAAACTCTATTTCTCGCTCCGGTGGCAATCCCGACAATTCTTGGGGAAACACATCCGGAAACTCCCGTACCACAGGAATGTTATCTAACTTAGGTTCCTCGACAGCCGCATCCATCACGGCTACTAAGTATGCTCCACATCCTTTAGATATCAACTTAGTTACTTCCAAAGATAAAACCAAGGGAATTGATACTCCTTCTCGGCTTCCTACCAATGCATAACTAGGGTGATCTTTCGGGTAAAATCGAATCATTTTATTGCCACAATCTACTACCGCTCCTTGCCTACTCAGCCAATCCATTCCTATAATCACGTCAAAATCAAACATAGGTAATGCAGCTAGGTCGATACTCTCCTTACTTCCTCCAACCATAATCTCACATCCCGCACACCCTAATGAAACCAAGACATTATCCTTCAATGGGGTGGCTACATGCAATGCCATGCTTAATGGTTCCAATCTCATGCCTACTAACTCAGCAAACTGTGTAGATACAAAAGAATGCGTGGCACCCGGGTCAAATAATGCATAAGAGGTCTGGTTGTACAAGTAAACCGTACCTGTGACCACTCCGAGCGCATCTTCTGCCTCGTTGCGCGTCACAGTGTACACTCTGCTCTGAGCTGGTGGTCTGTTCGGTTATATCCGGGGTGTTGCAGTCGACGGTCCTACTTGAGGCCTCGGTCCTTGTGGTCGACTGACCGGTGCTTGGTTTGGACATGTCCTCATTTGGTGGCCCAGCTGACCATACTTGAAACAGGCTCCAATCTTCATAGGGCATGGTCCATTCTCATGCCTTTTGCCACATAGCCTGCAGCTCCAGTTCGCCGGGTTTGGCGGTTTCACGATATTCCTCCTTGCAGGCGGCACGAAACGTCTGTTGCCTGCCATCGATCTCTTGCCCATTCGACGATGGTCTCTAAATGACAGGAACCGCGATCCAGTTGCGATGTTTCTTTCCCTCAAGTCTCGCTCAATCATCTGACCTCGCTCGTATATCTCTTTGTAGGTCCTCAAATTCAAGGCTATCATCTGGTTGTGGAGTTCGGGCCTCAAACCATCCCTGAATCTCCATGCCTTGTCCAAAGGATCCTCCACCGATCGAGGTGCATACCTCGAAAGCCTCGAGAACTCAGCTTCATATTGATCTATCGATAGCTGGTTCTGTCGCAGCTGCAGGAACTCGATTTGTTTCCTTTCCCTAGCCGTCTCTGAAAAGTACTTGTCGTTAAACGCCCTCTTAAAAGTGTTCCAGTTTAGGGCCGTACCTTCAAGGAAGACTCCATCCTTGGTGGCAGCCCATTAGTCGTTTGCCGTACTCTCTAGTTGATATACGGCTAGCAACACCTTCTCCTCATCAGAGCATCTTAGTAACCCGAAAGCCTTTTCCAGCTTCTCGATCCATCTAGGTGCTAGCTCGGGATCTCCAATCTCGTCAAATTGCGTCGGCTTCAACTTCATAAATTCCACTAGTTGGCCCATCTGCCTAGCCACTATGATTTCCTCTTGAGGGTTCACCGTTTCATTGCTCTGGTTCGGCTCGCCTTGACTTCCACTTCCACCAGCGTTGCCAGTGTTGGTATTCGCAGCTCCCACTACCTAGGCTATGGCAGAGTCCCGATCCTGGGCCTGCCTCTCTATGATATCCCTAAGTCCTTCCATTGCCCTCAGTTGACCGTCTACTCTTAGATCTTCAGCTGCAGGCGGCCTCGAGCTAGAGGCTCCGCCTCTTGGTCTTCCAGGTCTTCTGGATGGGTTACTCATCTCTGTCACTTACTAACGAACCTGGTACATAACAAGTTCAGTAACAGGTTAGCAACTTACTCAACCATCCATTCCAGGGTTACTAACTACTCCTTAACAAAATAATTACACAACAACAGTACTTCATACGTCAACATCAATTCCAGAAATGTCCTAACCAATGGCTCATGGCCGTTACTCAAATCCACTCATTCCAGTGATTCACTAAAACTAATCACTTTCAAGCATCAAGCCGGTCAAGGTCCTGAAACGACCTTCAATCCTAGGCAGAGAACTCAATCCTCTATGCCCTGTCAAAACCTTACCAAGATCAAAAACCATCCATAGGTGTCAAGTCACAACTAGGCATCTCTTGCCTTACCCTGACCAGTTTCCTAAGATCTAGCTATCCGTCCTTGTCCTACCTAGTCCTCCTTATTACTTAAATCCTTAACCAACTTCGTATCGAGCTGACCTTGCTTTGATATCAAAACAAGCAGGGATGTCACGCCCCGTGCCTCATCGCGAGCACACAATCATCTCTGCAAGCAAAATAACAATAATCTCTCGGCGGTCTCAAGGATCCACTTATATATAAAGGAAGATCGAGAGATGAAATAATTTACATTAAGCACACGGAAGCGTTTTCCAGCGACTCCCCGTACAATATATAGATATATATATCCCAAGACTAAGCAAAATTGGATAGCATCATAAAGTCGTACATCAACATCAACTGGTCACATCTACTACAGACCGCTATACAGCAAGGCGACGGGTAAACATGTGAAAAGGTGTCCATAAAATCCGCTAGGGAAGGGGGTCAGGTCGCTAGTCAAAAAGTCAGGTCATCATCCGGAGTCGCCTAGGAAGAACTGCTGGAATCTCCGGTGTCCTCGCTCTCTTCTGACGGCTCGTACTCGGAGAAAGTCATTGGCGGAACCTCCACAGAGTCTTCCATGGTCGCTTCCTGCGACTGCTCAGCCTGGTCTCCCTCCACGGTCGCCTCTTGGTCCGGTTCGGATGGATCTCTATCGGACAGCTCCACCACGATGACCTCATCCTCTGGTAGTGGTACGGGAAACTCAACTGTCAGCGTCCGCTCCGGGCCATTCCTCGAACCAACCACTTAGCCCTCGAGAAACTCCTGGTTCGCTATCGTCTGACACCAAGGAGGTATGACACCCTCTGGAACTTCATGGGGCTTCAGCGGCTCGACTTTCCTATCCCCGTCCTGTCTAAACCAAGCCTCAAACCGATGAGGCTTCCAGTCAGGTTTGCCCTTATCTACCCAAATTACTGTACATTTTCTTATGTATATATTACCCTGCCTATCGCGGAACTCATCGTAATACGTCGTCATCTCCTGCGAGTCCCCGAACTTGTTAGGCCACATAACTATTGCCTAGGATCTGTAAAGTAAAATTTTCCCAAAAGGGGTGAGATACACATCTCAGTAAGAAAAACCTAACCCTAGGTCAGGTTGACCGTCCACTTAGGCAGTCAAGTCACTCAACCTATCCAACTCATAGGCTCATGCAGGTATGACATTCATAACTCAATAAACAATAATGAATAGAGGACAGGCGTGCATTTATACTCTCATGTCGCACACAGTTGCACGTATATGCTCGGCCTGTCACTTCACCACATCAATCAACCTCTGCTTGCCTCATTCTCTAGCCCGCGATTAGATCGCATCAGGCTCGGCCCGTGTAAACACATCAGGCCCCGGTTCAATTTTCAGACAGAGTCTATGAACTCGTATTTTGTCCCGCGATTATATCACATCAGGACTGTGGTTATCTCAACCCCGCGACTCTATCGCATCAGGGAGCCACTTTTTCATAATCCACCCCACGACCTCGTCGCATCAGGGTCTCAACCTCCGCCCCGCGTCTCATACGCCTCAAGGCCATGCCATGCAATGCCACAATCATGTCTCATGCCACATCATATCAATTAACTTAATTTTTAAAAAAAGTCAAATTTCATAACTAATGGCCAATGCACATGATAATATGTTTAATCAATTTCGTGGCATGCAATTCAATTTAAATAGTACTCAGGCACTCAGACAATTCACACATAGGCTAAGTCAAACAATCATTCTATAACGTCCAAGGATGCATCAAGCTATTACATGCGAGGGTTTTCTCATAAATAGTTCCATTTGGCCCTCGCCTTATCCAATCGAGTCCAATCCCCCTAGCCTCGGTTTAGAAAATTCCTTACCTCCGCTTAACAACGAAAATTTCCCCTCCTTGAGTCTCCTCTGGTTCAGCCAATCCAAGTCCCAAAGCCGACTTGTCGCGCAACCTAGTTTAACCAATTGATTTGTCAAAATTCCAAGTCTAATTCCTCAATTCATCCATCCAAATCACTCATAACATACTCCTCATCATCTTAACACATCATACACACCAAATTACAACATAATTCCAGCCTATTCAGCCCTCTACAGAACCGGTTTGGCCCGGCATTGAACCGGTTCCATTCGGTTCTGTTCATGTCGGGTCCAACCGACCTTAATCTATCTCAAATCCATTAAACATACATCATTCTACCTCTTATAACATCTATCCAAGAGTATGGATGGCTCACCATGAGTTTCAAGTGGCGTGGTTGCCGGAAAGTCGTCGGAAGTCGCCGGATCACTCAAACACAGAATACCGACAGATTCTGGGCATAATGTACAAGGGTGGTTTATGATAAAAAAACTTATCAAATAAATCCCAAAGTTTTACCACATAACCATATATATGTCTACTTGATCTCCACAAAATTTGTGCCAAGGATTCCAAGTTTTCGGCTGTCTAAAGGGTTCAGAACCGAACCTACCTCAAACTGGAACAGATTCCGTCGACCTGTGGGAGAATGCTTGCCCCGAATTACTCAGAGCTCCAAATGACCTGATTCAAGTTGGAGGACATCGGAAAGATGTGGGGCTACGTCTGGGTGGTTGGCCAGAAGCAGGGGATGGCCAGAGGTGTCGGTCATACGGACCGAACGGCGGCGTCCGGCGGGGTCGGCGAAAACAGAAACTGGAGAAGAAGAAGAAGAAGCTTGGTCTGTTCTTTGGGGGAGCAAAAATGGCCGAATGGTAGAGTGAGAGGGAGCAGAAAGAGAGCTTATTATCCCCCAAAAAAATTGATTGATTTGAAGTGATTGGTAGGTGGGCATTTAATGTGAGTTGATCTACCACCCTTGGATGATTGACACTTGTATATTACTCTAACTAAGGAGATCCAATGGCCATCCCTTTGTCCTTAAATTTTTGGCAGCCAAAGGGGAGAGAAATGTCCATTTTGCCCTTCCTTTAATTATAAAGATAAAGTTCTAAGTTTGAGGGGCATTATGGTCATTTTACCCCCGACGTTCGGAATGTCATTTTTCTCGATTCTGACTTCTTCGATAGGGCAACGGCCAATCCAATTGACGTTGGAATTCTTGGTTTTCCTTTTTCAAACTTTTCAGGACTCAATTCTGATCGTTCCTTCTACCAGACGTGATTCCAGCCTATTCCGAACTGACGGGCGGCTTCTACAGACTATACGCGTATCGACCCCGTGATTCTTATCACGTTTAGAGCTCGTCAATTCATGATGGCCTTGGTTGTCATGTAATTGCGAGGGCTTATCGCTAGTCCCTGTGGTCTCGATCGTCACAGTCCGATTTATGATAATTTTGCAAATCGTATGTTGGTTAAGCGGCATCACCCGCGCTCCAATCGTATGACGCTTGCATGGTAATCCTTAATCGTTCTTAGATCGGCCTTTTTGCGGTCCTAAATATCCCCTCGATAATCCTTATGGTCAAAGCGTCATTTCCCATTCGAGTCGCCTAGGTTCACGTATCTCGTATTGCGTTAGCCTTTCCCCTTTGGTCAGGCTACTTAAATTGATCAGATTTGAGCGGAATACAACTGAAATACATCGCTTGATATAAATAAACTTCTCATTACAGAGTCTGAAGTTGATTGAAAATCAGAATGTCACAAGTTTGCACACCTGTTGTTGACACCCAAATTTTGATTTTTTTAAATTATTAGTTTTCCACAAAAATGAGAATTATCCTTGATTCTCAAAAAAAAAAAGTTGTCATGCGAAATTTCTGTTATAAAGTGATGCCCTTTGGACTAAAGAATGCTGGGGCAACTTATCCGAAGGCGATGGTCACCTTATTTCACGACATGATCCATAAAGAGATCGAAGTATATGTCGATGACATGATTGCCAAGTCCAAGAAGGGACAAGATCACGTTCAAGCGCTAAAAAAGTTGTTTGAGCGATTGCGAAAGTACAAATTGAGGTTGAACCGTAACAAATGTGTGTTTGGGGCGAAATCAGGAAAATTTATTGGATTCATGGTCAGTAGCTAGGGAATTGAAATTAACCCATCGAAAATCAAAGCTATTTGTGATTTGACAACTCTCTCAATAGTAAAAGAAGTAATGAGTCTTCTTGAGAGATTAAACTACATCATCAAATTTATCAGTCAATTGTCGGATGTGGCCAAACCAATTTTCAAACTGCTTAAGAAGGGCGCAAAAGTGACATAGGACGCAGAATGCAGTCAGGCATTCCAGAAGATAAAAACTTATTTAGCCACTCCACCAATACTTGTGCCACCAATCTCAAGTTACTTCCTGACCTTGTATTTGACTATACGCCAATAGTCTTTGGGAGCCTTACTTGCTCAAACAAGCCCTGCAGATGGTAAAGAAAGAGCTATCTACTATCTGAGTAAGAAATTCACTTCATTTGAAGCAAATTATGTGCCTGTTGAGAGGGCTTGTGTAGAAGCAGTGTGGGTACTTCATAGATTGAGGTAGTATACTTTACACCACCACATTCATTTGGTGACAGAACATGACCCTATCAAATATCTCTTGGAGAAACCCGCCTTGATAGGGAAATTGACAAAATGGCAAGTAATATTGTTTGAATTTGATATCAAAAGCTCTTCATAAAAGTTCGTAAAAGGAAGAGTTATAGCTGATATGTTGGCAGAAAACGCCCAAAATTGCACATCTTCTGAACAGACGAAGGTAGAAGATCAAGTTTTGAACCTCACGGAAGACACATGGGTTATGTACTTCGATAGTACAGTTAATCTGCCTGGAGCGGGCACAAGGGCAGTATTGATATTCCCTGATGGTCAACACTATCTTGTTGCAACAAAATTAACTTTCCCTTGCACCAATAATATTTCAGAATACAAAGCATGTATTCTAGGCCTACAATTGACCATCTCCATGGAAATACTTAAGTTACAGGTTTATGGAGATTCTATACTCATCATCCTTCAGACACAGGGGGAGTTGGAAAACAAATAATGCAAAACTCGTCCATTATCATGAGCACCTAGAAGACTTAACACTTAAATTTGAAGAAGTATCGTTTGAATACATGCCAAGAACACAGAACCAGTTCGCAGACGAGTTGGCAACACTCGCTTCCATGCTGCAGATAACTGATGGATTGAAAATAGAGCCACTGAGGATTGGCATAATTAGGAAACCAGCTTATTGTATGCTGGTCGAAGAAGAATTTGAAGGAAAGCCGTGGTACCACGATATTAAGAATTACCACTCGAAGAGAGAATTTCCTGATAAATGTTAAACAAGAGAACGAAGATACATAGCCAAGATGGCTAATAAGTTCTTCCTCAGTGGACAAACTTTGTACAAAAGGTCATTTGATTCTACTTTGTTAAGGTGTGTGGACGCTAAAGAAGCAAATACTCTCACGAGGAAAATCCATGAAGGTACATGCGGGCCACACATGAATGGCCATCTCCTCGTGAAGAAGATCATGAGGCTTGGCTATTATTGGATGACCATCGAATTAGACTGTAATCAACACGTTAAATCGTGCCACCAAAGTCAAGTATATAGTGATAAGATTAACGCATCCCCAAACGAACTGCATCAAATGTTTGAAGTTTGGCCTTTCTCTATGTGGGAGATAGATATGATAGGGGCTATCATTCCAGCAGCTTCAAATGGCTATCGCTTCATTCTAGTTGCAATTGATTACTTCACGAAATGGATAAAGGCCAGTTCTTACACAAATCTTACGATGAGGAGTGTGGCAAGATTTATCAAGAATGATATAATCTCTCGATATGGTACCCCTCGGGCGATCATCACAGACAACGGGTCCAACTTGAACAACAAGATTGTCGATGATCTACTGGGTCATTTTAGCATCAACATCTTAATTCTTCCCCTTACTGCCTACAAATGAATGGAATAGTAGAAGCAGCAAACAAAAACATCAAGAAGACATTGGCTAAGACTGCCGAGAACTACAGGGATTGGTATGAAAGGCTACCCTTCGCCTTAATGGCATATCGGACTTCGATTAGGACCTCGACTAGAGCAACTCCTTACGCACTGGTATATGGGATGGAGGTTGTCCTGCCTATAGAGATTGAAGTTTCGTCTCTCAGAATATTGTCAGAAGTTAAACTCTCTGAGGCAGAGCAGATCAAACACATATACGAGCAATTAAATTTAATAAACGAGAAGCGTCTTAGAGCGATCTTTCATGGCCAGAGCTACCAGAAGAGGGTGGCGAAGTCGTTTAACCGAAAGGTCAAACCTAGAAGTTTCGAGAAAAATGACCTGGTGATAAGAAAGACTTTACCAAACGCTGCCTATCTGGGAGGATAGTTTATCTCGAATTATGAAGGCCCTTATATTGTCAAGAAAATCCTTGTAGGAGAGGCATTAATTCTTGTAAATTCTGAAGGAGAAAAATTTGGATATCCTGTAAACTCGAATGCCATGAAGAAGTATTATCCTTGAAATGAAATCAAATGGTGATCATTTGAATTTATCCGAAATGATTCAAGTCGCCTTAGCTGTCATTACATAGGCACATCATGCATCCATGCATACATGACATGTGTTATGTTTTGTAGGATTTCATGACGTGGGTTCAGGATCAAGCTTGTTCAAGAGAGACCAAGAACATAATAGCCCCCTAATGCATAGAACCAGGTGCCATGTATCTATTCCATTGAGCATTAAAATATCTCCTGCTCGTTGGGATTTCTTTTCTCCTCATACAGGAATGTCCGATGAAGATGAAAGGCAGCAATTGAGAAATATTGTAAGATTTCTCATAATCAAGCTTGTTCAAGCAAAACTAAGAACATAATAGCCCCCTAACGCATAGAGCTTGGTGACACGTATTTGTTCCATCGAGCATTAAAATATCTTCCACTCATTGAAATTTCTTTTCTCTTCATACAAGAATGTCCGAAAAAGACAAAAGGAAGCACTGGAGAAATACTGTAAAATTTCTCACTTTCTTGTAAGAAATGGAAAGCGGAAGATGAATATGTATGTGGTCAAACTTAGGAATGTACCATGCTTTCATAGAAAAATTTCTAACACTTGTTGCACACATGTTAATGTTAGAGGTTATCCAAACATGGCTGAAGCACGCATGATGCGCCATTAATTCCCTATGAGGTGAAATGTTTGGAGAAAAACAGAATGATTTTTCCAAAACAAAATTGTTTTGGCTATCTTGTAAGAATGTTTCTTCAGAAAAGAGGCAAGCCTAATCCAATCACGTCATATACGCACCAAAGAGACCCATTCGATGATGTGCAATAGATGAACCAATCACCAGCTCTAAACCTGTGTGTAAACCTGACCGGATCGATAATCGAACCGGATGGACGGTTCGTTCCGCAATTCTAAAAAATTGAGAACCGAAACTATCGATCTGATTCCCAATTTTTGAAAGGAATCGGATTAGACCGAGAACCGATCATCCCTAAACAATTATTCGTGGCTAAATTTGCGACGAGTTTCGCAACAAAAAAACTCATAGCTAATTTGCCACGAATTTAGCAACGAAACAAGTTTGTAGTTGATTTGCGACGAATTTTGCGATGAAAAAAGAAACTCGTAGCAAATTTAGTGACGAACTGATATTTTTGTCTCAAATTTGCCACGAATTTAGCGACGAAAAATATTCGTAACGAATTTGCGACGAATAGTCTTGCGACGAATTTTGTGACGAAAAAAGAAACTCATCGCTAATTCAGCCTCGCAAATTTAGCGACGAACAATTATCTTCGTCGCTTATTCAATAAATTATTTAGCGATGAAATTGCCGTTTCGTTGCTAAATACTATTTTTTAAACAATTAGCGATGAAATTGGTTATTCTGTCGCTAAATATATTTTTTAAGTAGTTAGCGACGAAACGCCAGTTTCATTGCTAAATAATATCGAATTATTTTTATTTAATTTATTTAGCGACGAAATGCTTGTTTTATAGTTGATTAATTCATTTTATTTTTAATTTTCATGAAATTAGTGATTCTAAATAATATTTTTTAAATAATTAGCTATAAAACAACTGTTTCGTCGCTAAATAATATTTTTTAAAATAATTAGCGATGAAATTGGCTATTTGTTGCTAAATAAATTTTCATCAAATAATTTTTTATTTAATTTATTTTAGCGATGAAATATGCATATTTCGTCGCTAAATATTATTATTTTTAAATACTTAGCGACGAAATTGGATGTTTCATCGCTACATATTATTATTTTTAAATGCATTTCATCGCTAAATAATTTTTTATCGAATGATTTTTTTTAATTTATTTTAGGGATGAAATGGATGTTTCGTTGCTAAATATTATTATTTTTAAATAATTAGCGACGTGTGACATTCTGATTTTCAATCAACTTCAGACTCTGTAATGAGAAGTTTATTTATATCAAGTGATGTATTTCAGTTGTATTCTGCTCAAATTTGATCAATTTGAGTAGACTGACCAAAGGGGAAAGGCTAACGCAAGACGAGACATGTGGACCTAGGCGACTCGAATAGGAAATGACGCTTTGATCATAAGGATTGTCGAGGGGATATTTAGGACTGCAAAAAGGCTGATCTAAGAACGATTAAGGATTACCATGCGAGCATCGTACAATTGGAGTGTGGGTGATGCCGCTTAACCAACGTACGATTTGCAAAATTATCCTAAATCGGACTGTGACGATCGAGACCACAAGGACTAGCGATAAGCCCTCGCAATTACATGACAACCAAGGCCGCCATGAATTGACGAGCTCTAAATGTGATGAGAATCACGGGGTCGATACGCGTATAGTCTGTAAAAGCCGTTCGTCGATTCGGAATAGGCTGAAATCACGTCTGGTAGAAGGAACGATCAGAATTGAGTCCTGAAAAGTTTGAAAAAGGAATATCAAGAATTTCAACGTCAATTGGATTGGCCGTCGCCCTATCGAAGAAGTCAAAAACGAGAAAAACGACATTCCGAACGTCGGAGGTAAAAAGACCATAATGCCCCTCAAGCTTAGGACTTTGTCTTTATAATTGAAGGAAGGGCAAAATGGACATTTCTCCTCCCCCAAGCTACTAAAAATTGAAGAGCAATTGATGGCCATTGGATGCCCTTGAGAAGAACAATGGACAAGTGTCAAGCATCCAAGGGTAGTAGATCATTTCATCAATTAATGCCCACCTACCAATCACCTTAATTAATTTAAATTTTTGAGATAATAACCAGCTCTCTCTCTCTCCTCAAACCCCTCATTCGGCCATTTTTGCTCCCCCAAAGACCAGACCAAGCTTCTTCTTCTTCTTCTTCTTCTCCAGTTTCTGCTTCACCCGACCCCGCCGAACGCCGTTGTTCGGTCCGTACAACCGCTACCTCCGGCAGTCCCCTGCTTCCAGCAGACCACCCAGACGTAGCCCCACGTCTTTCCGACGTCCTCCAACTTGAATCAGGTCATTTGGAGCTCTGTGGAATTCGTGGCAAGCATTCTCCCACAGGTCGACGGAATCTGTTCCAGTTTGAGGTAGGTTCGGTTCTGAACCCTTTAGATAGCCGAAAACTTGGAATTTTTGGCTCAAATTTTGTGGAGATCAAGTAAACATATAGATGGTTCTGTGGTAAAAATTTGGGATTTATTTGATAAGTTTTTGACCATGAACCACCCTTGTACATTATGCCCAGAATCTGCCGGTATTCTGTGTGTGAGTGCTCCGGCAACTTCCGACGACTTTCCTGCAACCACGCGACTTGAAACTCACGGTGAGACTTCCAAACTCTTAGGTAGACATTATAAGAGGTAGAATGGTGTATATTTGATGGATTTGAAACTCACGGTGAGACTTCCAAACTCTTAGGTAGACATTATAAGAGGTAGAATGTATATATTTGATGGATTTGAGATAGATTAAGGCCGGTTGGACCCGGCATGAACAGAACCGAATGGAACCGGTTCAATGCCGGGCCAAATCGATTCTGTGGAGGGCTGAATAGGCTGGGATTATGTTGTAATTTGGTGTGTATAATATATTAAGATGATGAGGAGTATATTATGAGTGATTTCGATGGATGAATTGAGGAATTAGACTTGGAATTTTGACAAATCGATTGGTTAAACTAGGTTGCGCGACAAGTCGGCTTTGGGACTTGGATTGGCCGAACCACAGGAGACTCAAGGAGGGGAAATTTGCGTTGTTAAACGGAGGTAAGGAATTTCCTAAATCGAGACTAGGGGGATTGGACTAGATTGGGTAAGTCGAGGGCCGAACGGAACGATTTATGAGAAAACCCTCACATGTAATAGCTTGATGCGCTCTTGGACGTTATAGAATGATTGTTTGACCTAGCCTATGTGTGAATTGTCTGAGTGCCTGAGTACTATTTGAATTAAATTGCATGCCACGAAATTTATTAAACATATTATCATGCGCATTGGCCATTAGTTACGAAATTTGATTTTTTTTTAAATCAAGTTAATTGATATGATGTGGCATGAGACATGATTGTGGCATTGCATGGCATGGCCCGGAGGCGTATGAGATGCAGGGCGGAGGCTGAGACCCTGATGCGACGAGGTCGCGGGGTGGACTATGAAAAGGTGGCGCCCTGATGTGACGGAGTCGCGGGGTTGAGATAGCCATAGTCTTGATGCGATATAATCGCGGGACAGAATACGAGCTTATAGACTTTGCCTGGAAATTGAACCGGGGCCTGATGCGTTTACACAGGCCGAGCCTAATGCGATCTAATTGCGGGCTAGAGAATAAGGTAGGCAAAGGTTGATTGATGTGGTGAAGTGATAAGCCGAGTATATACGTGCAACTGTGTGTGACATGAGAATATAAATGCATGCATGTCCTCTATGCATTATTGTTTATTGAATTATGAATGTCATACCTGCATGAGCCTATGAGTTGGATAGGTTGAGTGACTTGACTGCCTGAGTGGACGGTCAACCTGACCTAGGGTTAGGTTTTTCTTACTGAGATGTGTATCTCACCCCTTTTGGGAAAATTTTACTTTACAGATCCTGGGCAGTAGCTATGTGGCCTATCAGGTTCGGGGACCCGCATGAGATGACGGCGTATTACGATGAGTTCCCTGATAGGCAGGATAATATATATATATATATATATATATATATATATATATATATATATATATATATATATATATATATATATATATAAGGAAATGTACAGTAGTTTGGGTAGATGAGGGCAAACTTGACTGGAAGTCTCATCGATTTGAGGCTTGGTTTAAATAGGACGAGAATAGGATGGTCGGGCTGCTGAAGCCCTGTGAGGTTCCAGAGGGTGTCATACCTCCTTGGTGTCAGACGATAGTAGACCAGGAGTTTCTCGAGAGCTCAGTGATTGGTTCGAGGAACGGCCCGGAGCGGATGCCGACAACTGAGTTTCCCGTACCACCACCAGAGGATGAGGTCATCGTGGTGGAGCCGTCCGAGAGAGATCCATCCGAGCCGGACCAGGAGGCGACCGTGGAGGGAGACCAGGCTGAGCAGTTGCAGGAAGGGACCATGGAAGACTCTGTGGAGGTTCCGTCAGAGACTTTCTCCGAGTACGAGCTGTCAGAGGAGAGCGAGGGCACCGAAGATTCTAACAGTTCTTCCTAGGCGACTCCGAATGATGACCTGACTTTTTGATTGGCGACCTGATCCCCCTTTCCTAGTGGATTTTGTGGACATCTTTTGACATGTTTACCCGTCGCTCTGTTGTATAGCGGTCTGTAGTAGATGTGGCCAGTTGATGTTGATGTACGACTTTATGAGGCTATTAGTCCTGCTTAGTCTTGGGATATATATATATATATGTATATATTGTACGGGGAGTTGCTTGGAAACGCTTCCGAATGCTTAATGTAAATTATTTCATCTCTCGATCTTCCTTTATATATAAGTGGATCCTTGGGACTGCCGAGAGATTATTGTTGTTTTGCTTACAGGGATGATTGTGTGCTTGCGATGAGGCGCGAGGCGTGACACGACGAAATTGGTTATTCTGTTGCTAAATGTTATTTTTTAAGTAATTAGCGATGAGATGCCTATTTCGTCGTTAAATAATATCAAAATTTTTTATTTAATTTATTTTAGAGACGATATGCATGTTTCGCCGTTAATTAACTCATTTTATTTTAATTTTCATACAATTATAATATTTTTTTAAATAATTAGAGACAAAACTTGCAATTTCATTGCTAAATATTATTTTTTAAATAATTAGTGACGAAACTCAAATTTCATCTCTAAATAATTTTTTCATCTAATTATTTTTTATTTAATTTATTTAGCGACGAAAAATGTTCTTCGTCGCTAAATATTATTTTTTTAGATAATTAGAGACGAAAGGCCAATTTCTTCGCTAAATAATCTTTTTTGTTTTGATTTTTCATGGAAATTAGCGACAAAGAAACCGTTTGTCGCTAATTTAGAGACGAAATTCATGTTTCATGGCTAATTTTTTATTTATTACTGTAATTTAGCGACGAATATAGTGTTTTGTAGCTAAATTTTCTGAAAAAATTAAATTAATTGTCAATATTTTGCGACGAAATCACTAATTCGTCGCAAAAAAAAATCTGATTTCATCGCAAAATTGAGCAATATAATTTTTAAAATAATGAAAAATTTAGAGACGAAACCATTTTCATCGCTAAATTTAAAATAATAAAAAATAGTTAGTGATGAAAAAGTGATTTCGTCGCTAAATTTTCTGAAAAAAATAAATTAGCAGTCAATATTTTGCGACGAAATCAGTAATGTGTCGCAAAATTTGCTACGAAATGTTTATTTCGTTGCAAAAGTTGCTAATATAATTTAAATAAAAAAGGAAGTTTTATTGAAGTTGTGACGAAATCATCTTTTCGTCGCAAATTTCATTGCAAATTTGCCATGGAAAGCTTTTTTGTCGCTAAATTTGTGGTTAATTAGCTACGAATATTTTCGTTGCTAATTTCATAGCTAATTAGCTACGAAAAATTGTTTTGTCGCTAAATTTGTGGTTAATTAGGGATGAAAGTATTTGGTCGCTGTTTTCGTCGCTAATTAGTCACGAATTTAGTGGCGCTAATTTCGTCGCTAATAGTGACAAATTGATTTTTCCATCGCTATTTTCGTTGCAAATTTTCGTAGCTAAAACCGTGTTTTTTTGTAGTGTTACATGCAGCACCGTAAAGTCAGCAAAAGATAGGTTAATGACAAAATTCAGAAGATTTGCTTGGAATTACATTTTCACGTTTAATGTTGGTGTTAGTTTAAAGTTTCAAATTGCTTCTTGGAATGGTGATATTTCTCGAATTCGGGCCAAAACATTCACTCAGAAGACAATGGTGCACACTACACAATAAGTGGTGCAATGATAAACGTGAGATAATTGACGGAAAGTAGTCATTCTACGGCAAAAAGGAAATACATTATATAATATTGTGGGGCCCATGGAGGAATTAAAAAAATAAATAAAAGTGAAGGGCTTGCTTTTATTTTAGAGGATCTACAGCACGAGGAAGACGAGCCGCATAGAAACAAGAAATCGTGGGTTTATTTTGCAGAGAATGCGAGGCACGAAGAACCGATAAAAATATAGGGTGAGTAAATCGGATCACTGGAATTGAGACCGTCAAAATCGGATCGGGATCGGAGGTCCGCTTCTCGATTTTAGAAAGAGCGCTCCGGTTTTCGGTTCTTGAGTCCTTTAGGACCGGACCGTCCGGACCGAATGGATCGATTTTTTTTTTTAGTTCTGTGTTTTGTTTCTTTCCTTTACGGGAACATTCTAATGCTTTCGTTGATTGTGAAGTTGACAAGAGTGCGTTAAAAGTGGTGGTCAAGAGAAACGCTCTCATGTAACCGACGACGATTCTTGGGGCATGGTGGAACGGAGAATTTTCTGTGAGTTGCAGTTGTTGGGATGGATTGAGTTTGAGCAGGGAAGGATGGGAAAGGTGGAGAGTTTGACCTAGAAGTCTAGCGTTTATGTAGTTTTGAGGAGATGAGTGAGGTGGGCCAATGAGGAGCGAGGACAAGGATAGAGATCTGTGGCCGTTGGATCAGGAGGGAAATGGACGGCGAGATGAACTGCTTCTATTCTTTTTTTTTTTTAAATTTAGCGACGAATATAAACTTTCGTCGCTAATTAGCGACGACTAGTTATTTTTTCACTAATTAGCGACGAATAATTCATTGTCGTCACTAATTTGTATATTTTATTTTTTATTTTTGCTGCTCTTCCAATTTAGCGATGAATATTTTTTTTCGTCGCAACATAGTATATGATCTTTTTCATTTTAAAATTTTAGTGACGAATCGTTATTTTTGTCGCTAATTAGCGACGAACCGTCATTGTCGTCGCTAATTAGCGACGAAATTAACTGTTGATCGCTGATGTTTGCGAAGAACGTCGCAATTGACATTGCTAATTTAGCGACGAATAGTTGATTTTCATCGCTAATTTGAATATTTTTTTTTATTTTTAAATATTAGTGACGAAAGTTTTATTTTTATTCATATTCTATTTTCATATAAAACTACCTCGTCCTTGCCTCTAGTAAGTAAACGAGAAAATTTATATAGATTTCGACACATATTCAAGCATATAGAGATCTCGACACATATTCATACTTATATCAGATTGAAAAGAAGGTTCGCTGAGATTGGAATTCAAGACATTCTATTATAAAATTGCGACGAATGATCGAAACACTTGTTTCGTCGCAATTTTATAACAGCATGTCAGGCGAAACACTGACGAGATTTGCATTTCAACACTAATTAGCAGGAATAAATAGTTATCTTGATTCATTAAAAATGAATAATCCTCAATTCCTATAAATTATATCTTATACTAAAACATTCACTAAGGAAGTAGAAGCCCTTTGAAACAAGCTATCCAAGAAGCATTTTTTTTAACTCCACAAGTAGTTTTAGAGCTAATTGAAGAAGTAAAAATAATTTACTTCTCTTGAGCGGTAGAAAAAAGGTTTAATATCACCAAAAATCACAAACTAGTACACATGTGGTAATTTTACCCTAAATTATTTTTTTACCATAAAAAACTCCCAAACTGGTACACCTGAAATAAATTTACCTCAAACTAGTACAATTGTGGTAAATTTACACCCTGTTAGTTTTCGTTAAATTTTGCCATCAAATTGACTATTTGGATGACACGTGTCAATTGCCGGGTGTACATGTTACTTTATGTTTACTACAGATAGATCAATTTGAAATTTTTCATGGTATTAATTCAATTTAACGAAAATTAACGGAGGATAAATTTATCATATGTGTACCAGTTTAGGATTTGTTTATTGTATAAAAATTTATTTTTGGGTAAATTTATCGTAGTTATACCAGTTTAGGATTTATAGTGGTCAAAAAAATAATTTATGGTAAATTTGTCACAAATGAATCAGTTTGAGATTTTTTATGGTAAAAAAAATAGTTTTAGATAAATTTGTCACAGGTGTACCAGTTTGAAGTATTTCGTGGTATTGACCTAAAAGAAATCAACTTCTCGCCAAAAGTTGATTTTTTTAGCAGAAATATTACCATGCGCGTAAGCCACTATCATGGGGAAAACTTGTTATGCGCGGTAGGATTCGACGTACAATTACAATGAAATAAAACGTAAGTAAGAAAGAGAAATCGAAATACAAGATTTAATCTTGGTTTACCCTTACATTAGAGTTATGTCCAGCAGAGGATTCCGCTGTAAAAAACACTTTCTACCTCTTGTTACATCCATCAAATACAAGGTGTGTGTGTGTATGTTCATGGAACAAAGCCCAAAATACCAATAAAGAAAAATATGCACTCAAACTGTAAAATCCATTTGGGGCTCGGGGACACTGGTCGACTACCTTCTGTTAACACTTAAATTTTGATTTCACCTTAGATCATTCATTTAAGCACAAAATAAGAATTAGTCGTAATTCTCACCAAAAATAATTTTCTCATGCATTGCATATTTATTTCTATCAGTCATGCATTCAGGACGGAGTTGAAGCACTTGAACTTAGTTTTGACAGTTGCTGGACCAAACTTACTTGGAAATTCTCGACCAAGCACAAAAGGGTGTGCCGAATTCAGTGTGGTCAATTGGACCTAACCTCAACCTCAAATTATGTCCATTCAAGCTTAATATAACTCTTTCAATTTCATTCAATTATTTAAAAGAGGCCTTAATTGAACCTGAGAATTTGAGACGAGCTAATAATCCACATCACAATTTTTTTTTTTTTTATCAAGGCTTGTCCATGGGGTGTGCCGAATTTATGTGGTGGTATGAACCTTGGTTCATACTCAAATCAGCCCAATTTGTCCATTTAATTATAAGAGGCCTTTAATTAATTAGCCATTTAAATTAATTAGAGCCCAGTTAAGCCCGAGACCACACCATGAGCCCATAAGAGTGAGAGAATTCAGCCACAATCATTACTATATCCTTTCGGCCGAAATTTGATAGTACTAGTAGGGGCAAGACTCTTCAAATTTTCAAATTAATAAAGAGTTTCATTAATTTGGGAGTCCTATCTAGCTAGAGTTTGGTAAATGCAGGAATTTATAATCTAACGGTCATTATTAAATCCTATTAGCTGGGATTACTAATCCTACGTTTACAATTAACTCCTACACAAACTAGGATTAGTAAATAGAAGCTCTATATATACACACACCTAGCTCTAGAGTCAATTCATTCGGCAACTCTCTAATTTTTATCATACACACAAAGGGTTGGGAATTGAGAGCTACTTCAAGAGGGTTCTAAGGGTTTGATTGTAATCCCAATTAGTCGAGACAATCCCCATTCATCCGAGTCTCCACTGGTTCGTGCACGACCACCTTGAGCTCCGCCGGCCGCCCTCCGTGCACGTCATGGCCCTACTGTCCAGCCTGATCCCCACCATCCAACATCCCAACTGTTTCAATCCAGTCGCCTGCCGTCCAAGTTGGAATGGCCACTGTTTGAGCCGTCGGTCCAGTTTGTGTTTCAGGCGTGAACATCCCATGTTCGGCATTTGTTGGAGGTTGATCAAACCCTGTTTCGTGGTTGTTTAAAGCTATAATCCTTCCATTAACTTGTGTTAGCTTGTTCAAAGAATTTTGGTAGCAAATCAAACTCCAAAAAAAAAAAAAAAAAACTTTCTCTTTGAAGTTGTAAATATTATCCATTGATTGTTGGGAAGATATTCGACCAAAAAAAAGTTTGAAAGAATTAATGGAAAGATTTGATCCCACTAGTTGCATGTTTCATAACTCTATTACACTTTTGTGAAGAATTATACAACTTTCATCCCACTTCTCCCAATAAGTAAATTATTAGAGAAATAGCAAAACATACTTTCTCTTTGAAGTTGTAAATATTATCCCTAAATTCAGCGTGTATTGATAAGTTTTAGATATTTCATGCCCAACAAAAATCCACTTTCTGAAACAAGAAATTGAGAAAAGTGTAAGGACAAGAGTTCCTTTACCCAAAGAGTCGATTGCCTCCCAAGTCCCAAGACTGCTGAAAGGAAAAAGCTTGAAGCAGTGGTCCGTACATTATTGCGTCTTTTTCCTGTTTTTTGGTCCTTGCCAGTTATTACATAACTGTACTAAGGTCTTACTTGTTTTTTTTTTTCCTTTTTTTTTTCTTTTTTCCTTTCTTCTTTTTTCTTGGCAAGATGAACTTGCTTGTTTAGAATTACGTTTCAAATTTTTTAAACATTTTGGTTAGATTTAAAATATTATCTAAATTCTACAAAAAATTAACAAGAAATAATGTGAATCTACGTCTCAAACTTCGTATAAGTCAAATTTTAAAATGTTTAAAAAAGAGTTTCGACCAAAAAAAATTACAAAAATTTAAAATACACATGTCCCAATATTTTGATTAAAAAATAAGAAATAATATAAAATAATCCATGCACATGCTAAATCTTATGATTAATACCACAAAAAAAATCCTAAACTGAAATACCTGTTATAAATTTACCATAAATTATTTTTTATCATGAAAATCTCCATATTGATATATCTATGATAAATTTACTTCAAACTATTTTTTTAACCACCAGAAATCTTAAATTGATACTTATGTGATAATTTTACTTTAAACTAACTTTTTTTACCATAAAAAAATCAAACTAGTATACTTGAGATAAATTTACCCTTCTTTAAATTGAGTTGATACCAATAAAAATCTCAAATTGATACACTTATGACAAACAAAGGATAAAAAAAACCCAAAGTAGTATACTCGTCAACTGCTACGTGATATCCAACTTAGGAATTTAATGGTTAAATTAAATAAAAACTAATTGAAGGTAAATATGGTCACGGGTATACTAGTTTAGGATAAATTTATCAAGAGTGTACCAATTTGGGGTTGATTTGATCAAAATAGTTCTTGAATTTTAGCCCAACGTGTAATGCAATTCTCAAATTTTTAACTTAACCAATATGATCAATGAATTTTTGAAACATGTTTAACTTATTCCCTGAATTATAGGAAGATGTTTAATGTAGTTCTTCCATTAATTCAAGTTCTGAGATGATTTTGAACATTTTTCTTAGAGTTTAGGGACTAAAATGAAATATCTTCCAAAAGTTTAGGATTATGTTGAACAAATTGAAAAATTTAGGGACAATACTGCACATTGGGCTAAAGTTCAGAGGTCATGTTAGTCAAATTAAAAACTTGGGGATCACATTACATATTAAATCAAAGTATAGGGACAATTTGTATGGTGTTCCCTTTAATGTTAACACAACTATAAAATGTGAGTTGGGAAGGTTGATATGGCTAAACTCGACTTGGTCTATATAACCCTGCTGAGTCTGATTGTCAGGACCCAAGGGGCAATTTATCAAAGTCACAGGCCTGTTCGGACGCGCAAAGATGGATGACCAGGATATGTGGGATCAGAGAAGCAGAGGCTGCAGGCGTTATACGGGGCCAACCCGAACCAGCAGCAGCACCATCCGATTATGGATCCTCTGCTATACAAGGCCGCGAAGGAAGGGGACGTCGACAAATTCATCAAAGCCCTGGAGGATCATTGCGCCGAGAAAGCAGTGCCGTTGTCCGTTGTTCTCCAGCAGCGCAGCCCCTCCGGGAGCACACTGCTTCACGCTGCGGCAGGTATGTTAAAGTGGGTGTGATCATAAGATTCAAATTTTTGTTCTGCGCATTTTAAAATGTACGCAACATTCGCACCCAAATTAACCTGGCATCCGTGGAAAACAGAGAGGGATGATATTGTCAGAGCGGTCATCGGTTTCATCCCTCAGGAGTGGAACCTTTGGAAGAACCACAGCGGAGAGACGCCGCTGCACATTGCAGCTAGAGCCGGGAAAACCGGTGCGGTGGAGCTCATCCTTTCCCGGGCAAAACCAAGAGACACTGACAGGAGTGGCAACTCCGCTCTGCTGACATCACTGCATTACCTAAGTTAATGACTATTGGCTCTTCTGAAGTGGGAGGTGTCAAATTCTCAAAGTCACTCCAATCTCTACGAATAGCTGCGTAACTCTCGTCTGTGTCTTCCTCAATATCGCAGGAATAATCATCTTGATAATTATGTTCACACAATAACCTAGCATGTATATTCGAGATGATATGCCTAAAATGCCATGAGAATGGTTAGTCTACATTTCATATGGAAGTGTGATGCATGAGTGTGAAAGATATTTTCAAAAGAGATTTCAAAATAAGTATAAGCATAAATAGAACTAGTCCATAAGTCTTTAAGTCTAAAAACAGTTAACTCTGATATACCTCTTCATGTTCGAAAGTGGGTAAGTCGGACATACCTCTTTGGAGGTTGTAAGAGCCCCTAAATATCCATCAAAAGTAATTAAATAATTAAAATTCAAACTTAATGTTAATAGAAAATAACCACAACTCATACCTGAACAGTCATATTGTTTCACTAGGACATTATAGTTAAATTATTATTTTAATTTTGAAAAATAAAAAATAATCAGAATAATTTTTTATTGGTGCTGATTCTTAACTGTGCAAGTGCGCCAAGTAATAATCGTGCACCCGCACACAACTATAGTGCGGTCTAGTCCATCTGCCCATTTCTTTATTTAAAAGACTATAATAGCATTCTAATTAATTAATTTTTTCACACTTTTCATTCCATGTAATGATATTGTTTATTTTGCAACCAAACTTCAACAGTATGCCGTGTCATCAAGCATGTGTACAATAAGGAAATATTCATACTTATTAATAAATAAAAAGGAAAGAAAAGACAAATTTGGGAAAAAATAAGAAAGCTTTTCTGTTTTTTCCTTATTCTATTTCTCATTTCCGTCGATTTTGAGGAAACAAAAATTTCTTTTTGCCAAGCTTCACTTATTCTACTAGAGGTGGAGTTAGAGGAGGGCTTGAGTATGATTAACTTGCATCACATGGATATCTCTTTTCTCCACATCTAGCATAATTGGTATAAATTGGTCTAAACCATGTCGACAGAGGGCTCCTATAGTACGAGGATATCTTTTATGCATGGGAAGACCCCGTATGATTGGTCCAAAAACATATGCGGGGACCATGCACGATCAGAAGATACATATATTCATGAAAGGACATGGGCAACAAGCAGCTAAACTTGATGATGAGGCCTCGCTTTATCACAGTCCATTCGCTGGTGCTCCACCATTCAATTCAAGAAAGAGGTAAAAATAGGATGTGGGGCCCCGCCAAAAGAAAAGGAGAAAAGTATGATATTGCTAAGATACGTGGAGGAAATTGTCTCGACTTTTCTTAAATTATATAATGTCCCCTTTGTAAAGTTGTATGATATTTAGGCGTTGCCCTTTAAAAATTGTTCGGCGAACCTGATACAAAAATAAATATTAATCTCAAGACTTAGGATCTGCTAATTTTAATGATTTGGATTTAGTATGTATTTAGATAGATTTATACTTCTTAGTTTAAATCTTGCAAAGTACGTATTTAGCTTAGATTGAGAGTATGCCTGTTGAGATGAACATCCAAGAAAGCCTTGCTTCCTTGTACTCGGTTCGTATTGTTAGCTTGCGTGTAGCACGATAGAGTCAATAAAAGGTAGGCCTATGATAAAACGCATAAATTTTCTTACGATGAATGTTAGTGTTAGTTCAACGTGAGATTGATCATTGAAGGAAATCGATATGGAGCTTTCATGTCCACCGATCATCTCCGAACCACGTTTAAGTATCAAAATTGGTTTCATTTGGCTGTTACTTGTAACTGTTTGGGGATGAGGTGCACGTTTAAGTATCTATTTCGCCAAATTCTTATAACATTCAATAAAATATTCAAATTTAGATATGTAATTCATATCATTCAAAACTCGAATATTAAAGAAGAAGTCACAGGTAAAATCATAACTAAATAAACTCCCTCCACTCCTCTAACAGGTGCCAATGAATATATCAAATTATCCTCATAAGGCCAGACCATGGACATCACGTGTCAAGTTAATAGGAAATTTATCCAGTTTACTCGTATTTGAATTCATCAAGCCATCATGTAATAGCGCTAAAAGAGAGACCTTGTTGATCATAAGTGTCCTCACACTTATTAGCACATGATGCACTTAGAGTTGACAAACTCTAAATGGGCTCAAATTTGGTTGGTTGCTTGGAAGCGGGTCTCTGATCAATACTCACTGTTTTGCTATGACCGAAGACCTTTTTTTTGCATTTCGGAGTCGTTGTCGCGACCCTCTACGAGCGCAGGACTCGAGGGCTAATGGGTCATCCCCTCTTATTCGGACGCGGAACTCTCCCAAGGCCCGTTACCCAAGTCACAACGGCGGGAATACGTGATTGATCTTCAGTGTGGTCTGGTGACATGTGATAAGTGTGCATGCCAAGGAATCGCCACCAATCATTCTGTGGAGTGTACGATTGGAGACCCTATCGAATAGTTAGGAGTGTTCTATTCAATTTTGCGAAAACTAGAGAAACGAGATCGGGAACTTTGTTACACCAACTGTCAAAGTTGACGCCCTTTCGACACCTAAGTTTAATGCTTTATTTAACCTAAGATTTCATGTAGATGAGTGAGGTATGAACCCTAACATTAGGAGTCCACGCGGATAAGAGTGATTATCCTAGCACTCACAATCAATAATAAAATTGCGCAAATCAAGGATATAGAGCTTGCGGATAAATCATATGAAAGTAACGTGACATTCCTAATAAGGCCCTATTAGCCTAGAGAAATATCAATCAAGGCTCGGGAGTGTTTTGACATGATTTGCCCTTGGGGGCAAAATCGTAATTTTGAAGATTTTCGAATTAATTTGCTAGAGAAGGGAAAATTTGTCATTTTGGATGAAATAAGAAGTCGACATATGGTGGAAATAGGATTGGTCATCAAACCAATCCATTTCCTATTTTTCGAGAACTTTTTGAATTTTTCTGGAATTTTTGGAGCGATTTACCCTTTGAGGGGTAAAATCGTAATTTCAAACAATGATGAGAAGTGAAAATTCCAAATAGAAGTATTAGTCGACCTTTTGACCTAAATCCTAATTTTGAGGAAATTTCACGATTCGATTGGAATAAGGAAGGCGATTTACCATTTAAGGGGTAGAATCGTCTTTTTAAAAAAAGGTATGAGATTCGAAAATCCAAGCATAAGAATTGGTTGCCTAACCAATCTGAATTCTTATCTTGACATTTTCGACCTATCTCGCTTACAAGGCGGATGCGATTTACCCCTAAAGGGTAATATCGTCAATTCTCAAATGAATGTATAAGAAATCCTAAAAATAGGATCGACCAGTTGTGTGTGGTCGATCCTCAATTTTTGGGAATTTCTAGAGTGTCTAGAAATTTTTCATAATTTTTTTGGGGATTTTTTGGAATTTTCTAGGATTTTTTTAGCATTTTCTAAAATTTATTAATAAAATAATGATTCGGACCGGGTCGACCCGACCCGGACCCGGACCCGCAGAACCTAAACACCAAAACGACGTCGTATCCTCTTTTTTTATTTTCGGTTTAATCGGATTTAATCCGACGGTTTCTATTGAACTACATGGCTGACCCACAACCTTTGGATCAGCTTATTAAAACCTACGGTTTAGATCAAAAGCCGACTAACTATCAACCGTTCGATATAGTTACTTAGATCTACGGCCAAGATCGAAAGACTCGGCTAATCTTCAACCGTTCGATCAAGCCATAATTTTTTATTTTTGAAAATTTAATTTTTATTAACAAAATTTATAGAAACTGATCGAACGGTCACGAAGGCAACACGTGACGCAACCTAGACCGTTAGATCAACTAACAGATTCAAACCGAATTACAACGGCTTTGCTAGCTCGGCAAACACGTGGACCAACCACATCCTACCAACTAGACGTTTGACCTGTTGACTCTGCCACGTCATCGTCTTCAACCTCTCGACTGCCACTGAATAGACGATTATGAATCTCCGGCGACGATCCGACTATAAAATCTTAACGAAATCGCACGAAACCGGCACCAATCGACTCGCAACAATCTCTAGATTAACATACCTAAGCATCAGAGTATCTCATCCACTAAATCACGAGCATCGTGGAAACTGCCGAGTACGACTATGAGAGTTCGATTGAGCAACCGAGAGCAAACCGAGCCAATTCCTTCACACAATCTTGTCTATACGAGTTTAGAACACTTACCTATAGGTCCAATTGACTTGATTTAGGCTAGCTTGAGCTAGAGAAGCTTCGACAGAGTTGGCCATGGTGACGGGATTCAAATGCGAGGTTTGACTCAATTTCAAGGCAATTAAAACATACAGCGGTGTTCAGTAATGCAGCAGATACGAAATGCACACATCAATCGAACGGATTGAAGCAAAACCAAGGTCCGCCATTAATGAACAGAAGCTCTGGTTGAAGTTCGACTTACCGTTTTCCGGCGTTTCAGGCGGCGCTGTTGATCGTGATTGACTTTGTGGAGCTAGAGGAAGCTTTTAGAAGTAGAATAACGTCTCTATTCCTCCTGAATCATCGTCACCGAGCATTTGCAGGTCGCGCTCAAGCTCTCGATGGCAAGGGACAGAGAGCGAGCTGTCACTCTAGATCTCTCTCTCTCTCTCTCTCTCTCTCTCTCTCTCTATTATGTTTTTTGCCAGAAACAAAATGAACTGCCCATATAACAGAAAGCCTCCACATGCTTATATAGCTCTTCGAATTTTGGCACCGAATAGGGGAACTCCAACTGACTCCAAATGGGACGTGACCGTGCGTGTCATTTGGTCAAAACTGCGACGGAGACGATAGGCAATTCCGTCAAATCAAAAGGTTCTTCGGAGTGCGCAAATGGACGTCCAATTTGGCCATTTCGTGAAGGTTGACTCCTACGGCCACTGAGACGTTGACCGGTCGATTTCGCCTTCTTTCGGCGATGATTGGTCACGATTCCAATGTCAATCAATAGGTAATGGCATAGAGGATTAAACCCCTACCATATGTCTGCCGATTATGGTTGATTGAACCTTCAATTTGACCTTCAAAGCTCGGCCTCTAACTGTTCACCTGCGCGAGTTCTTGAGGAAGACGATAACACTGTAGCGAACCGGTTCGACCGGTCTGACCAATCAAAACCAGTTCTGACTTGTTTTTTTTTTTTTTCGAAATTAACCCTAATTCGCGTGGAATTTTTACAAATTAAACATCAGAATCGAACTTAGGACATAAAAATTGTCTAGAAATGTGATTTTGCCCAAAAGTTAACATCAATTTCTATGAAACTCCCAAATTTTCATTTTTTTGGATCAAATCCGGTGACAATTCTCAAAAATAGGTGGAGTTCGTTCCACTGCGTTCTTGATGCGGGTAGCCAAGTAAAGTAGTCTGGTGGAAGGTGCAAGTTCAGATATGAAAAAACGTAGAAAGAAAAAGCAATATAAGAGCAACACGGCTCTCTTTGGCAAAGGGCACTCGATCTGACAGCAGGGGATATGCCGTGCCGACAAGAGGTGTTCTGTCTCCAAACGGAGAGTTGGAATAGCTCTGGAAACGTTGGAACCACAAATGCGCCTTTCTAGGAGCATTACGATCTGCAGCTCAAATGGATGGGCACTCTTCTTTCCTCCGGCCGTCTCATTTTGGTGCCCCTTTTGTCTGTCTCTTTATTACAACCGTACGTGTCCTGCTAGCGCTTACAGCAAGCAAGTCCGGGAAAGAGCTTCGAAAGGTGACTGATGGGATGGGAGCTGCCACCAAACAAACCAAAGGGGAGGTCTTTGCTTGCTTTTTTTCAAATCCCGGGAAGGAGGCGCAAGTGTGTCTACACCCCCCAAACTGACTTGACGAGGAATCCATTCTCGCGAACTTCGCTGACTTTCTCATAAACCTTGTTGGGGCAAGACAGCAATGAGTAGTTCGCTTCAGGACGAAGGAGCCTCCTTTATAACAGGTACTTGCAAATCGGGAAATTGCACAATTGAGGGCTCAAACAATCAAATTGGACCGAATCACCTATGCCAATCAATTCCAAATGGTGAAAAACATTGGATAGTGGCTTCAATTGACAAAGGTAGCCATTGAATTGAAAGTAATTTCAATTATGTCCAAATTCAAGGATTAATATTGCAATTAAGTATGCAATTTTGTCCAATTCATGCAATTGAACAATTTGTGCAGGTAATTGGACTAAATTGCAATGAAGGAAAATTAGATTCAATGTCAAGACCTTGAAAATTCCTAAATTGCAAATTAAAATACTCAATTGATATTTTTTTTTATCAAATTCAATCATAAGTGTAACAAAAGAACACATAAAATTGAACTTGAATTTGGACTTTTTATGAGGTCAAAAATTCAAGGGAATTAAAATAAAAATATTGAGTATTTTTTTTTCATATTTTTGTGACCTCAAATGCTATTTTTCTTGAATTTTCATCTATTTTCTTATTTTTTGAAAATATTAAAAAATGTGAAAAATAAAGAAAATTATTTTTTGTTAAAAAATGATTTCTTAGTCTTGGCCAAGGCTACCAAAATTGATTTTAATATTTTTTTTTACCTTTTTATGATTTTTTTGTGAATTTTTCAAAAATAAACTAAAAAAGACTAATTGAAAATCAGGTGCCAACAGCTGTCCCTCTTTGAGAGGAATTTTGTGAGATATTTCACTCAAAGATAGGTAACATCTGAGTCCGGTTGACTCTACTAGGGAGAAGAAAAATGAATCCTGACATGCAATCTTTCTTTTCCTATTGATGAACGTTCTGTTCATCCTATCGTTGCTAATATAAGAGAGAGATGGAGTAGAGATACTCACTTGTTACTCACCTGCTTGACGTTCATGTGGCATCCGTGATGTATGGCAGATTCACGTGGATACCCAGGGACTCGTCTCTTGAGTATCCTAGGGCAGTTAAGTTGTAGCCCGTATGGTAGGCCAAACTAGAATGAGATTCATATCTAACAGGAATCTTGGGGTAACACACCCGTTCTTTAGGGTTTGTCACAGTTTTTGATCTGTATGGTGGATTAGACCCTTTATATGACTCCTTTCTATCAGGAACCTATAGATGACTGACCTGTTCTTTAAGGATTGTCGAAGGTTTTGATCCGTATGGTGGATCAGACTCTTCATAGGACTCATTTTTATCAAGAACCTATGAACGACGCACCCGTTCTTTAGGAATTGTCGAAGGTTTTTATCCCTATGGTAGATCAGACCCTTCATAGGACTCCTTTCTATCAAGAACCTATGGACGACGCACCAGTTCTTTAGGGATTGTGGAAGGTTTTGATCCGTATAGTGGATCAGACCCTTCATAGGACTCATTTCTATCAGGAACCTATGGACGACACACTCGTTCTTTAGGGATTGTGGAAGGTTTTGATCTGTATGGTGGATCAGACCCTTCGTAGGACTCCTTTCTATCAGGAACCTATGGATGACGCACCCGTTCTTTAGGGATTGTTGAATGTTTTGATCCGTATGGCGGATCAGACCCTTCATAGGACTCCTTTCTATCAAGAACCTATGGATGACACATCCGTTCTTTAGGGATTGTCAAAGGATTTTATCAGTATGGTGGATCAGACCCTTTATAGGACTCCTTTCTATCAGGAACCTATGGATGACGCACCCGGTCTTTAGGATTTGATCCGTATGGTGGATCAAACCCTTTATAGAACTCATTTCTATCAAGAACATATGGACGACTCACCCGCTCTTTAAGGATTGTCGAAAGTTTGCCTTTCATAAGGCTTATCTAGGAAAATGGTTCGTCTTACCTTTGAAGACTCGCCATGAATTCGATCCGTCAGTGCATCAGTCCAGGAAAAAGGTTCACCTACTGGAAGGCTTACCTAAGAGAATGGTTCGTCTTGCTTGATGAAGACTTACCATGAATTCGATCCGTCAGTAGATTAGTTTGGAAAAAAGGTTCACCTACTGAAAGGTTTACCTAATGGAATGGTTCGTCTTTGCCTGATGAAGACTTACCATGAATTCGATCCATTAGTGGATCAGTCCGAGAAAAAGGTTCACTTACTGAAAGACTTACCTAAGAGAATGGTTTGTCTTGCCTGATGAAGACTTACCATGAATTTGATCACCTTTTGAAAGGCTTACCTAAGAGAATAGATCGTCTTGTCTGATGAAGACTTACCATGAATTCGATCCGTCAGTGGATCAGTCTGGAAAAAAGGTTCACCTACTGAAAGGCTTACCTAAGGAAATGGTTCATCTTGCCTGATGAAGAGTTACCAGGAATTCGATCCGTTAGTGGATCAGTCCGGGAAAAAGGTTCACCTACTGAAAGGTTTACCTAAGGGAATGGTTCGTCTTGCTTGATGAAGACTTGCCATGAATTTCTAGGGAAGGTATACCTAATTCTCAGGTTACCAAAGAAACTATTCTGGAGTTTAGGGGTTTCCTAGAACCTTACAGAAAGCTTAGCTCTAAAGATTGTCTTCTCAACGTGCAAGGCGCCATTCTGGGATTTGGGAACTCCAATATCCTGCAGAGAGCTCAAACTTACAAAAAATTTTGTTAATAAGATTTTTCTGGGATTTAGGATTACTTGAAATCTCTCAAAAAGATGAGTTTGAAGCTCTTTTTTGTTGAGCGATGTATTCTTCTTTGACTCGGGGCTGCCATGAGTCTTATAGAAGTTTAAACCTGGAAATTCATTCCTCATCAAAGATGTCAGTTATCACGAGATAATGACAATTATAATGTAGGCAAAGCTCCACTTTGACCTATACAAAATGACTTATGATGTTGGAGGTTATCCAAGACATCTTGAAGTATGCAAAGATGATCGGAAGTCCCTGTAAGGAAAATCCTGGATCAAACACTTTGAGGTTTCAAACAAAGCTCATTTTTAAACATTCTATTGGAATGTCTTCATCAAGGAGGGTTTCTCTCTGATCCTTTGACTTTGACGTTGACTTTTTACGTAGAAAGCACTCGAATCTCCTAATAACCTGCACTTGGGCTTTCAAGGCTATTTGCAGTGCATACACTTCTATCAATTGGAAGGTCTTTACGGGACCGTAACGTTAGATGGATACTTGACCGAGGATTCCGCCATATCCTTCAACATTTCTTAGGACGAGCAGAAACAAGAAAAACACAAAAGGAAAAAAAATTAAAGAAATTCCTAATGGACAGGAGAGTGGGGCCCACCAAGGATCCGGATCCATTGCAAAGACCTAATTTCTTGCCAAAGTTCTAGCTAGATGTGGCAAATGGATGGGTGGGGGTCAGGTCGGGTTTGGGTCGGGTCGAATATGGTCCGACCCATATTGACCCATCTATATTAACCCATATTTAATGACTCATACCCAACCCGACCCGTAAATGACTCATATTATCAACACAATAATATTTTAAGAAAATAATATTACTAAAATACTTCTTAGTCCCAGCCCTGGCCCCAATCCCTACACTAGCGCTGTCCTTGGCCGTTGCTCCTGCCTCGTCCTTGGTCACCGGTCCCAAGTCTCGGCCACGGCCCTTGGCCCTGTCCCGGCCCAGGCTCCGGCCTCGGCACCCGACCTCGGCACCAACCCTAGCCGCGAGTCCCGGCCTCGTCCACTACCTCGGTCACTGTCTCGGCCTCATCCTCGGCCCGGCCCCGGTTACGGTCCCGGCCATGGCCCTAGCCTCGACCCCTGCTCGGGACATGGCCCTGGTTACCGGCTGCGACCTTGAGACCCAGTCCCGGCACAGGCCTCAAATCCTGGCCTAATTGCCTGATTCGGGTCTCGGCCCCGGTCACGGCCACGGCCCCAATCTCGGGACCTGGCCCCGGGTCCCGATCCCGGCCTCGGCCCGGATGCCGACCCCCGCCCCTGGTCCCCTACGCTGATCTCGTTCCTCTGCACCGGGACTGGCCCCAGCCCCGACCTCGAGACTTGGCCTGAGCACCCGGTTCTGGCCCCGGGACCCGCCCCGACCACGGTCTCGGAACCAGCTTGGGCCCGGGACCAGCCCCCGGCCCCGGTCCCGATCTCGGTCCCATTCCTCGGGACCCGGCCCTGGCCCCTATCCTAGTCCTTGGCCTCGGGACCCGCCCCGGCACCGGGTCCCGGTCCTGGCCCTGGCCCCGGTTGCTGTCCTTGTCTCGGGACTTAGCCCCGTTCCCAGCCCCTATCTCGGTCCTGGGACTAGTTCTTTGCCCCGGGACCCGGCCTAGGTCTAGGCCCCGATCCCGGTCTCGGCCCCGGTCTCGACATTGACCCGGCCCAGGTCCTTAGCCCTTGAACCCGGCACCGGTTTTGACCCCAGTCGTCGATCCCCGGTCCCCCGACACCGATCCCGACCTCGAATGTCGATTCCCGGCCCCCATCCCCGGACTCGGCTCAGGCCCCTGCCTCGGCACTGGTCCCGTTCTCGGCCCCAGTCGCCCACCCTGAGCTCGGGCCCTATTCCCAATCTCGGCCTCGATTACCGATCCTGGCCCTGGTCCCGGGACCACTTATAACTGGTGGAAGGATATTGCCTTATGAGTTGAAAATGATTCCAACATGTGTCGAAAATGGGTCAATATGGATTTAAGTGTGCTTCATTATTGACTCATTTTTAGTGAATCTTTTTATAAGTTAATGGCTCATATTTAATCCATTTTATATAAATATAGATCAAATATGATTTTGTGATTCATATTGCCAGCTTTAGTTCTAGCCTTGGTATCATTTACAAATTCAATATATTTTAAAAAGTTACAGGTATTTCACCTTCACATCTGACAAACATCCAGTTCCAAAGCGACAAATTGTAGAAAAGTGAAAAGACGAGAGTTCCTTTACCCAAAGAATCGATTGCCCCGCAAGACTATTTAAAAGGAAAAGCACAAATTCATTGGTCCCTACATTGTTCCTTCTATGTCCTTTACGTGCAAGTTAGTTAAAGGCACGCATGACCTATGTTTTTTTTTTGGTCGGAATGCATAACCTATGTTACACGGTGACAATTTGTAATTTTATAATTTTCGCGTGTCAGACGCGTCGTGTCCGACGTATAGACGCTGTCAGCATATTCGGAAAGTGCAAACTTAGACAGCCCTGCCAATTTATTGCGATGCTTCACGTGTTGAGGCCCCCTTTATGAGGCGCTGCCCCTCCCTTTCTCTACTGGTTCACCGACGTGGGACGTGGATGCGTATGGATGCCTTGCGTTGTTGGACGTCAACACATTGAATGCTAGATTGCTGTCGCATGGGTAGGATACTACTCGCATAAAATGATGTAAATGAAGTTTCCAATGGGTAGTATTAGGGGCAAGGGCATCACGAACTAAAATTAAATTAATTTTAGGCTAATGAATTATCAAGTTAATTTTAATAATTAATTTAATATGAATTCTTTCAAGTCTTATGAAATCGCAACTTTAATTTAATTTGGGATGATGTAAAATTTGAAGTCGCTACTAATCATTATTGATTGATTGATTAGAAACCTAAGTAAAATACTACGAACCAAAGATTGAGGATTCGGGAACTTAATTACATTAGTTAATTAAAACTATGCCCTTTCGATACCTTAATTCAATGTGAGATGTCCTAAATTAACGACTCGGATTGAATCAATTTGAAGCTCAGAAAATGGAATTCTTTTTTGGGGTTTTTGGCTTTTAAATGCAATGTTAATGCAACCTAACTATATGACATGTGAAATGCAATGACATAAAAGGATGACATGGCATGAAGTATGCATGGATGACGTGACAAGATAACATGGCAAAATGCATAACATGGCACGATGACGTGGTGGATATGAATGACATGGAAAATGTGACATGCAACTATATAATATGCAATGCGAATGACATTTTTTGTTTTTTTTTGTTTATTTTCGGCAATGCATGAAATATGATATATGCTAGGAGATTTCGAAAACATGAAATATATGAGGTGATATTCGAAAATATGAGATGCAAGATATGCAAAACATGATGCAAAAATGAAGATAAGATATGCATGATTTTTAAAGATATGCTATCATAGACTACATGAGATGTGCAAGATGACGCGATATGCATGATAAGGTTTTCTTTGACTTTTCCTTTTTTTGAAATTTTCGGCCAAGATAGGGATATCTTGAGGATTCTTTTCTTCCTAAAAAATTAATTAGATAGGGCTTCTAAGAACCCATATCTTACTAAAATATTTTAGAAAATTTTTTAAACATGGCAATAGAATCAAGATAACATATTCATTGAAAATATTCACGGCAAGATAAGGAAAGACGAGATCGCAATGTCACCCCTTCTCAATGTTTTTTTGAAAATTTGGCCTTCTAGATTAAAAATTGACCTTTCGAAGATACCAAATCGGACCTAAGCGGTGATAGGTCAATCCACTAAATTTTCCTAATTTTGATTTAGGCATTTTGTATTCAGAAAAACTTGCACAAAAGGTTTCAATTTTCCGATCAAAAATTGTATATCTCGATTGCAAATCGTTCAAAATTGGCAAGATAAGTAAAAATATGAGAAATTCCAATGAAATATTCACATTGATATCAAATCAATTAAAAATAGGCAAAGATATCATAAGAATCAATGGATGATGAAAATTACCTATTTCGAATATTGCAAGGATATTCAATTTCCCATTTGAACACGTCAATGGATCGAGTGGAAGTCTCTCGGTAGACCGCCTTGGTGATTCGGTTGTTTATGACTTCGCTGCCAAAATTTGTTCTTTTGCATGCATGAAGCGAATTTCCGTGGCCGTGTATGATCAATTGGCCTTCGAATTCTTTCAGAACTTGGACGAAGATGAGAGATGAGGGCGTTTTCTACCTCTACTTCAAACAATAAAGACGAAAAGTGCGAAGAAATGTAGGCATTTAAATGCAGTATTAAAAGCAAGGGAGAAGTGTCTTTACTTAGAAGAGGCGGCTTCATCATCAAGCCACTCTATAATGACATTCACAGAGTCATCTCCTAGAAAAGGATTCGTGAGATCCGGTTATGTCGATGGAGTTATCCCTTCTTCTGACAGCCACTTAGAGTTTTGGCTGAAGTATTCGTTCAAAGTACTGTTGAACATCTTAGATTTGTCTTTCAAGGCTGAAGAACCAATGAAGGAATCCTTTTGATTTCATTGGCGTCCATAGCATCCACAGCTCTTGCCTCGGGCTCAACCCGCTGTCTTGGAGATGAAATCATCAATACGAGTATTATAATATCCCAAGCCTACCTTGTGCTCGTTGGATTTCAACTGTAGAGGAGTGTTGATTCTTGACCATACTTTCCAAGACTTTTTTCTGGGTTGAACTCATGTGCTAGCAACATCTTAGCTGATAAAATGTTAGCTTCAGAGAAAAAAGGAACCTTCAATTTTGCCCCTACAGGAGTGTGGATTATTGCCACCAACTCCAATGAATGATAGCTAGTTTCTTCCTTAACTTCAGATTCAATGTAGGAGATAGCGCTATTCTGGTATGCGATAAGGTCAACTTCCCCATAGACGGTGACTACCTTCCCGTCAATCACGAATCGCACTTTCTGATGTAGACTTGAGGGTACGGCTCCAGTGATGTGAATCCAAGGTCTCCCTAATATGAACCCAATGCGCTCGCCAGATCCATTACTTGGAAGTTTATTAAGAATTTGATTGGGCCTATGAGCATCTCCAGCTCGATTTCGTCTACCAGTGTTTTTCTCATCCCATCAAAGGTTCTAACAGTTGCTTTGGAAGTTCGTATCATCTCCTCTTTAATGCCCAAATTCCTTAACGTAGCAAATGGGTAGATGTTAAAAGCTGATCCATTATCGATTAGCACATATGCCACTCTTTTTCCATTACAATGGCCAGCGATGTATAAGGCCTTGTTGTGCCTTCTTTCCTTCATGGGAAAATTTTCATCTGAGAAGCTTAGTTGGTCTTTTAGAAGAATTGCTCCCACAAAGTCCCCTAATTGCACGTCATTAAAAGTTTCAGGGACATGCACTTAATTTAATATCTTCAATAGCGCATCTTTATGCTTATCTGAGTTGATGAATAAATCTAACAGGGATATCTAGGCCAGCATTTTTCTTAAATGCTATATCACCTCAAATTTGCTGGTCTTGACGATAGATAGGGGTTTTCGACATCCTCCTGTGATACATCTTTCTTATCCAATTCACCTTTCCTTGGGGCGTAAAAACGTTCAGATCTCATCACGGCATCTACTTCACTTATTCCATAGTTCTAGTGAACTGCCTTAGAGTCATAAATCTCAACTGGCGGGACTTGTATGGTTACTGTCGTTAGATGGGATGTTTCAAGTTTGGGTTTATCGTCGAATTCATCTCTTGGTAGGCGAATTACCACTGGTTTTACTAAACAATCTTTTTCTTGGCTTAGGCTGTCAAGCTCATTTAGTGTAATCACCATAGTTGTAGCAGTCTCAGTCATCGCCACGGTATCACTCCAGTCTTTAGGGAAGTCCTCACATCCTGTCTGGTGGTAATTGTCAGTATCACTTGACTCAGTTGATATTGTAACCTTCAAGTGTCTTGTTATTCTTTCAAATAACTTAGTTAGACATTACCACTGAGCCATTAATTTTTCCATCTTGACGTATTGCTCCGTGTCAAGCTTGTTATCTATCATATGAGGGTGACCGTACGTTGTCAATTGAAATGATACATCTTCTATCTCTCTTAAGAGATCATTCACTAGCTCTTCTATAAGCGGGAGATGTTCATATATCACTCGATTGCATGATTATTTAGGTTCTTCTGTAAAAGGCTCTATCATCGCCTTTTGGATTTCAAGTTGAATAGAATCATCCATACCTCCCCATCCATCGGGTATGATATCCTCCATTCTCTGAAAAAGGCTGAGAGGAGTAGAATACTTTACTTTGAAGTTATATCTGCCAGAGTCCTCACCCAGATTGTCTATAACTTCGCCTTTCTCTAACGCTTCAGCTGCAAATCTGCGATCAGCATAGCTTTGCTTAACAGTTCGTAGCCCGCCTTTGTTAAGCTCTTCTTCTAGTCCAGTAACCAGCTTTACATTGCTTATCAAACTTTCGTGTTGGGTAGGATCATCCATACCCCCTATCCGTCGGGTATAATATCTTCTATCTTCTAGAAGAAGCTAGGAGAAGCAAAATACTTTACTTTGAAGTTGCATCCACCAGAATCATCACCTAGATTGTCTACAACTTCGCCTTTCTCCGGTGCTTCAGCTACAAATATGCGATCAGCCTGGCTTCGCTCAATAGTTCATAGTTTGTTTTCGTCATGCTCTTCTTCTAGTTCAGTAATCAGCTCTACCGGACTTTCATGTGGAACGTTCTAAATATTCCCTCGCTCGATTTCAACCATGAAGTGGTTCCATTCTAGGTTGACCGAGGCCTTAATTCCTTCGAACTCTTCATCAGCCACATTCGACATTATTCCTAGGTTCATCATCTTGGCAATGCATAGCTTATTTCTTTCAGTCGATACTTCCCATTCTTTTGGATATGACGAGGCGATTGCCAGAATGCTAGTTAGCTTAGGCACGTTTACCTTCAGCTCAAGGCGGTTTTCTTCTTCGTTAGCAAATATTGCCCCAACTGCTTGGTGGTCAGGTAGTGGATTCTCTTGTACATTTAGAGCTACATCATCAAATTTCATATTTTGATTGTCAATGTGAGCTTGAACCTTCAACTTAAGGATGTAGCAATTATCCACATTGTGTCCTCTTTCACTCATATGATAGGTGCAGATCTGATTTTCATCAAAATCAAGATATTTTATCGGATTTGTTCTGGGAGGTTCTTTTACCACCAAGTGTTGCTCTAGTAACGTTGGGAGCAACTTGGATAAGGACCTGGGAAGTTGAGAGAATTGTTTCGGAGGCTGTCTCTTTCTAGACTCCTGTCCTCTAGACGCTGACCAAGACGATCTCCCTCTTGTCTGATTGGAATTAGCGAACGCCTTAGATTTATTGGAATCCGGCACAAATGCTATATCAACTCCAGCCTCCCTTTCTTTCCTCAGGGGATATTGCTTTCTTGTTGAAGTTTTATGTGGCTTTCTTTCTCTCAAAGCCCACTCCAATCTCTCTGCCATCTTTATCAAGTGTGTAAAGGTTTGACATCCCGAAGTGTTCAGTCTATCAAAGTACTCATATGGAAGTGCCTTTAGGAACAGGTCAATCGGGTATTCCTTTGGAATTGGGAGTTTGACTTGAGTTGCTAAGGCACGCCATTTCTAGGCATATGTTCTGATTGTTTCACTTCTCCATTTTACCATCCGCAACAGATCTTCCCTTGTTGGAGCCGTAGTCGTATTAAACTTATATTGTCTGAGGAAATCCTCAGCCAGATCCTTCCATCTATCGTAATCATCTAGGTCTGGTTCGATAAATCACGTTAAAGCGGCGCTAGCCAAGCTTTCTTGGAACGTATTTATCAAAAGTGGAATATAATCATAATAGTGTGCCATCTTGCGCAGATAGTATTTAAGATGAGCACGTGGATAGTCTGTCCTGCCGTATTTTCTCATAAAGTATGGCTCTTTGTAATTTGGAGGAGTCTCCACTTTAGCGAACGGTGATATTTTGTTGAAACAAGCTAACTCATAGCCTTGACTGTTCAAGCACTCTTCAATTTTGGCTATTCTCTTAGCCTCCGCTTCAATTTTTCCAGCATGCTTTCCTTTTTCCTCCTTCTCGAGGTTGATAACAATAGGAGGCATCTTCGATTGTAGTGGGACATTTGGCACATGAACGTCCTCTACGACATGTTGGGCACCTTCAATGGTCCTTTTATCAGTTGTATCAGGTATTTAAGATTGACATGAGTCGTTCATGTTAGGCACCACCGTTTGTCTGGCTTGAGAGGCCTCCAACATAGCCTTAATTTCAGCCATCAGGGTAGTCATGGTGGTCATCTAGATTTCTAATATGCCCACTCGGGGAGTCAATTCCTGCTGTTTCATTCTTATTTTAAGTCGAGTATGAAAATGATGTCTTGGTAATTCTGTTATTAGAGAATACCTATTAATTTGTAAATAACAAGTAAGAATCTTTTAAAATAAATAAGGAAGGTACAAAATTCCTTCACTTGCATGTTTTCTATTGATGAATGAGAAAAATGACTACCTTGCGAGCCTTAGTCTTACATGAGCAGCTCTTTCAGTCATTTACCAAGAGAATTTATGAAATCAAAAGAAGCGTAATCTTCAGCGATAGTTTTGATGCAACGATAAAACATGCTTATGCGCAAACACATGTGTTAAAAGTAACATTTAATACAAATGAGTATCTCAATGTCAAGAAAACATCACAATGGTTACACATTTTACACTTGACAAAATAGTCTATCCAAGTATAGGGTGCTTAGGGCCTAAGGCACCCTTATCGTTCTAGCAAAGATCAAATTCCTCGTTCTAGGAATCTTCGTTTTCTGAGTATGATGGGGATTTCATGTCCTCTGGTATATATGGCTGCACTCTAGGCACATATGGTACAATGTACTCAGGTACATAAGGTTCGACGAAGCTGCGTCTGATCGCTTCAAAGCGCCAGATGTATTCTGTAGAAGCTCTGTGAGTATTCATCTAGGAAGTCATATCATCCGAACACTCTACGTCTTACGTTCGAGAGTCTTTCAAAGCGCATATGATAGATTCCACCTTAGCTTCTAATTGCTTTTTCTTTTCTCCTGCGATGATCTCTTTTGGCACATCAAATGAGCAGACATCGGGTTGTGGCGATGAAGGAACCTCTTATAATGCCCCATATTGTCGTATGACCCTCCTTGGATAGTATGATGTAACGCCCGTAAATCCTAACAAAGGGACTGGATCTTTATCATTGCGTGCGAGCCTGACTTTAGAGAAAGTTGGTAATCTAAGCCGCCATCGGAGTTGTTCTGGCTTTAAAGCTATAAGGAATTCCTTCCATTCTTTGAAGTTGAATTTAGGAATGCGGGTATGTGTTTGACAAAGTTCTAAGAGGATGGATGTCAGAGCTAATCTCAGTAAAACTCATAGGGATATTAAATTGTTTTACATAAGATGTGAACCACATGTACAAGAGACCACTAGAGGCTCTAAAAATCCATTTCTTATTTTTCCCAAAACGGTTGAGAGAGAGAAAGATTTCAGCTAGGATAAGGTTCGAGTAATCCCACCCATGACAGACTTGTTTGACTACTACGGCTATGATAGGATCAAAAGTTACAAGCGAGATTGGAAATAAGACAAAGCTAAAGAAAGCCAAGACAAAGGCTCTACCAGACTTTGTTCCTTTGTTAGCAGGAAGGTTGGGAAACCTTTCTAGAAGGAAGGATAAGGAAATTTGCCCAGAATTACTCTTGGCGTCTGTTTTGATTTCATTGATATTTGTATCCAGGAACTCAGCTAGTTGACTCAAAGGCTCAAACCCTATAGGAGGTTGGACTAACAAGTGAGCAACTCAACTCCAATGGTGGCGTTGTATTCCTCCAGGGTAAGGGTAACTTCCAATCATTCCATACAGAACGTAGTGGTAATTGGGTCCCAATAGAGTGCCATGGCTTAGATAAAGGCAGGTAGACATTCAATCTTCAGCAGGTCCAACAGATATCCTAGTCGCAATCTGGCGTACTTCTGGCTAGCTTCACTCATGCTATCCCACCAGGCTGTGAGCTCATCTCGGGGGACCTTGAACACTTGGATATCATTTTTTCCCATCACTTCTAAAATATGCAAATGATTTTAAAAGATAAATCGCTAAAGATTACTTTTAAACATGATTATGCAAATGTCATGAAATATGCATAGACTGATTCAATTGCATATTTCAATTAATGAAATGGAAATTAGAATCTCTTTCAGGTATGAAAAATCAGACTCAAAGTCTAATTTAAACTTCAAAGAAGTGAATTATGTAATTAGTTAGAATCATCTTATGATTAAAGGAAATAACAATGTCACATTCCATTGGTCAAAACATCAAATGAACATAGTAGATGAAATTCCTTATTACAAAAAGGGCATACTATGAGAGGTAGAGAAAGATATCATGAGGGGATGAAACAATAATTAAGTTTATTCTAAAACAAGAAAGCCATAAAAGACCCATGGAATGTGGGATCTAAATTATCCCTCCCTAAGATCTAGTCTTCTTCAGAGTTATAGTCAATCAAGATTCCCTTCTTGATGGCGTCTTTGTCTAGTCCCTCTTCAGGACACGACTCGATAATCGAGACTTTTACCCTAGTTGAGCGTTCCTCAAGATGCGAAGGATAATCTTCAGTAGTCCAGTTGAGATGCTTTAACTCTTCCGGCCATTCTCTGGTTCATGGTATGATGACTTCAGGGGTCTTATTGAGTTTTGTCTTTTTGAGTATGATACGCCTTGGTTTTGTCTTGGTTGTAGGTCGTCTTTTCTTCCCCAAAGAGAAATCACAAGTTGATTCTCCCTGGCTTGACGCTCAGCTTTTCGGTCGGCATAAGTTTCTCTAGCTAAGTGTTGTGATACTGCCTTTTCACTTCTGAATAGTACTTGAACATCTCATATGTCTGTCGTTTAAGCCTAAGGTCATCGACATAATAACTAGTCTGGCAATCTTCAGTATATCCCAGCTTACGTCCAGTCAGCTCCCGACCGTATACAAACCTAGTAAAATGCAACCTCGTGTTCCGTCCAGGATGAGTGACTTTCCTTAAACACTCAAAGGCCAGTAGTTCCATCGAACTTCTAGGAAATAACGACATCCTATTCCCTATCATCGTTATTTCAATTAGTCACAAGAATGATCTCAAAATGTATGCAATGCATGTAGAAGTTAATGATATGCAATATACAAATATATTATGAAACATGGAGTAAGGAAATATATCAAAAGTAAATGCCTTACCAACCAAAACTTCAGGGAATGCGAAATATTTCCCTGTATCAATGTGTAGTTTTAGGTATACCAACCTTCCACGGACATGCGCATGAGACAAGTGGGAATATACTTCTAGAAATAAAATCAGGTGAGGAACCTATGGCTTAGGCTTCCACGATCCAAATGTGGCAGATTCCTACCTAATAGTACCCACTCAAGAGGGCTAGCTATCACCAATTTGGATCATGAGCTGGAATGAACGCGAAAGTCTAAGTGCCATCAAACACGAGATCCTTTCGTATCCTTCCCTATCTAAGGTAAACCTAAAGGTGTTTGCAGTCGGGGTTTGACTACCAGTATGTGAGATGTGTCGTGATCATCACAATGCAAGGTAATGCATAGCAGTTTGTATCAAATACCGCATTAGTATATGCATAAAATTAAACATACAATTTCAACTCCAACCTGCAGGAAAGATGTCAACAAGGCACTCCACCCCTTATTTCTTAAACATGCAAAAACATAAGGGTTAGGATACGTACCTCACCTTCGAAAGCATTTGTAGAAAACAGGGTTAGATAAGCCAATCAACTTTTTAATCGGCTCAAATCCTCCAAAATTTCTAACCATAGATTCTGGTTTGGAATAAGTCCCCAGCGGAGTCGCCAGTCTGTCGCGACCTTCTACGAGTGCATGACTCAAGGGCTAATGGGTCGTCCGCTCTTTTTCGGATGTGGGCCTCTCCCAAGGTCCATTACCCAAGTCGAGATGATGCCTCGCTTTATCATAGTCCATACGCTGGTGCTCCACGATTCAATTCAAGAAAGAGCTAAAAATAGGATGTGTGGCCTCGCCAAAAGAAAAGGAGAAAGTATGATATTGCTCAGAGACGTGGAGGAACTTGTCTCGACTTTTCTTAAATTATATAACGCCCCCTTTGTAAAGTTGTATGATATTTAGGCGTTGCCCTTTAAAAATTGTCCGATACAAAAATAAATATTAATCTCAAGACTTAGGCAAACCACATGGATCTGCTAATTTTAATGATTTGGATTTAGTATGTATTTAGATACATTTATACTTTTTTGCTTAGTTTAAATCTTGCAAAGTATGGATTTAGCTTAGATTGAGAGTATAACTATTGAGATGAACATCCAAGAAAGCCTCGCTTCCTTGTACTCAGTTCATATTGTTAGCTTGCGTGTAGCGCGATAGAGTCAATAAAAGGTAGGCCTATGATAAAATGCATAAGTTTTCTTACGATGAATGTCAGTGTTAGTTCAACGTGAGATTGATCATTGAAGGAAATCGATATGGAGCTTTCATGTCTACCGATCATCTCCGAACCACGTTTAAGTATCAAAATTGGTTTCATTTGGCTGCTACTCGTAACTGTTTGGGGATGAGGTGCACATTTAACTATCTATTTCGCCAAATTCTTATAACATTCAATAAAATATTCAAATTTAGATATGTAATCCATATCATTCAAAACTCGAATATTAAAGAAGAAGTTACAGGTAAAATCATAACTAAATAAACTCCCTCCACTCCTCCAACAAGTTCAAATGAATATATCAAATTATCCTCATAAGGCCAGACCATGGACATCACGTGTCAAGTTAATAGGAAATTTATCCAGTTTACTCGTATTTGAATTCATCAAGCCATCATGTAATAGCGCTAAAAGAGAGACCTTGTTGATCATAAGTGTCCTCACACATATTAGCACATGATGCACTTAGAGTTGGCAAACTCCAAATGGGCTCAAATTTGGTTGGTTGCTTGGAAGCGGGTCTCTGATCAATACTCATTATTTTGCTATGACCGAAGACCTTTTTTTTGCATTTTGGAGTCATTGTCGCGACCCTCTACGAGCACATGACTTGAGGGCTAATGGGTCGTCCGCTCTTATTCGGACGCCGGCCTCTCCCAAGGCCCGTTACCTAAGTTGCAACGGCGGGAATACGTGATTGACCTTTAGTGTGGTCTGGTAACATGTGATACGTGTGTATGCTAAGGAGTTGCCACCAATTATTTTGTGGAGGATATGACTGGAGACCCTATCGAATAGTTGTGAGTGTTCTATTCAATTATGCGAAAATCAGATAAACGAGATCGAGGACTTTGTTACGCCAACTGTCAAAGTTGACGCTATTTCGGCACCTAAGTTGAATGATTTATCTAACTTGAGATTTCATGCAGATGAATGAGGTATGAACCCTAACACTAGGAGTCCATGCAAATAAGAGTGACAATCCTAGCACTCATAATCAATAATAAAATTACGCAAATCAAGGATCCAAAGCGTGCGAATAAATCACATGAAAATAACGTGATATTCCTAATAATGCCCTATTAATTTAGAGAAACATCAATCAAGGCTCAGGAGTGTTTTTGACATGATTTGCCATTGAGGGGCAAAATCGTAATTTTGAAGATTTTCGGGACAATTTGCCTGAGAAGGTCAAATTTGTCATTTCATATGAAATAAAGAGTCAACATATGGTGGAAATAGGATTGGTCACCAAACCAATCTATTTCTTATTTTTCGAGAACTTTTCGAATTTTTTTTGAAATTTTTGGAGCGATTTACCCTTTGAGGGGTAAAACCATCATTTCAGACAGTGATGACAAGTGAAAATTCCAAACAGAAGGATTAGTCGACCTTTTGACCTAAATCCTAATTTTAAGCAAATTTCACGGCTCGATTGGAATAAGGAAGGCGATTTACCATTTGAGGAATAAAATCGTCTTTTCAAAAAAAGGTACGAGATTCGAAAATCCAAGCATAAAAATTGGTCACCTAACCAATCTGAATTCTTATCTTAGTATTTTCGACCTATCTCGCTTACAAGGCGGAGGCGATTTGCCCCTAAAGTGTAATATCGTCAATTCTCGGATGAATGGATAAGAAATTTCAAAAATATGATCGACCAGTTGTGTGTGGTCAATCCTTAATTTTTGAGAATTTCTAGAGTGTCTAGGAATTTTCCACAAGTTTTCTACATTTTTTTGAGATTTTCTGGAATTTTCTAGGATTTTTTTAAGATTTTCTAGAATTTTTTTGATTTTTTTTATTTTTAAAAAAATGATTTTTGAATTTTTATTAATAAAATAATGATTTGGACCGGGTCGACCCGACCCACTCTGAAAACATAACCGGAAGTACTTTTCCTTTTTTTCAATATCGCCTCCCCAATCACTATTCGTATATCCCACAAACTGAAAATCATTAGAAAAGATGTAGAATATACCTTCATTCATAGTACCTTTAATGCTGAAGAATTCTTTTTGCCACTTGCAAGTGTGATTGTCTAGGAGTTTTCATAAATCTGCTAACCATCCCAACACTATAAACTAAATCTGGCCGAGTAAAAGTCAAATATCGTAGACTCCCAGCTAACTTCCTGAAATATGTGGGATCGACTTCAGAATCACTTCTTTTGTCAACTTCAATCTTTCATTCATTGGAGTGTTAATTGATTTACAAGTAGTCGTCTTGAAACGCTCAAGAATATCCTTGGCACGTTTTTATTGAGAAATGAAAATACCATCATCCGATTGTGTAACTTCAAGACCAAGAAAATAATACATGAGACCCATGTCCGCCATTTCAAACTCACAAGTCATGGCCTCCCTGAAGTCAGAAATGATCTCTTGGCAATTTCCAGTAAATATGAGATTATCGACATATAAGTAAACAATAAGCATCTCACTGTTTAAGCCGATCTTCACATATAAAGTATGCTCGTAAGGATAGCGGATAAAATCATGATTCATGAAATAAGAATCAATTCTGATATACCAAGCTCGTGGTGCTTATTTGAGACCGTAAAGAGCCTCTCTTGGAATACCTTCAGGTTTATCCACATACATCTCGTTCTCAAGTATGCCATTGAAAAATGAAAGTGAATTGGTTCAATATTGACTTATAATTTCCCAATTTAATTTGCATCAATTCCCAAAATTTTAAGAAAATCTCTTTACCCTATGTCTGCATAAGTTAAGATGGATTCAAAAATTGAATACAATTCATAAGATATGAATTGTATTCAATTTGTCTTTGCCGGCGATATACATCTCCACCACTTGGGACCATAAACCGTAATTGGTTCCATCTAGTTTGATTGCAATTTGTGAAGCGGATGAATCACCATGCGGCGTCGGGTTTTGAGTCTGATTTTGGGTGAGGGTCTGAGTCAATCTCGATGTTAGATTCTCAAGAAGTGCTTCAGTCTGATTTTGGGGAGCTCCTCCTCCGGTAGAAGTTAGATTTGCCATCGATCAGAGCAGCAAAAATTCTAGCCGCGGCGTTCTGGGCAGCAGCTACATAAGCTGCGGCAGGTTTGGTCTAGGTCAGAATTGCGTCGATCAGATTCAACACAATGGATCGATGCAGCGACGAAATCGGCCACGTGGGACTGCCATAGTCGTGACTCAGCGTACAGTACTCCGAAAGATCAAAATCGTAAGCTCTGATACCATGAAGAAACACACGTGAATGTTGGGAGAATTTCTTCATTTACCTTTCAACTTTCAAGACTTTGTATATATACATAGCATAAAACCTAAATCCTGTGATTCTTCCTTATCAGGAGATAAAATAAACATGGGACAAAATAAGAAGTAAATATTACAAATTTTTAAAATTACTCTAATTTACAGCTCATGTTAACAATACAAATGCCTGTGGCAGGTAAAAAAAAGTTTGGTTTGAGGGAGTAGAAGCATTATTTCTTTTTCCGAATCCGAGTCAAATGCAATCTACGTGCCTAAATTATAGTATAAGTCTCATTTTGAATTTATATCATTGCATAAAAAAGAGACTTCGACAAATTCATCGAAGCCCTAAAAAAATTGAAGTCATCGTTTCAAATTTTGCTTCAACTAAATGTTACTTCAAACCAACTATTGTCAAATCATACGGATTCACAAAATGCCCTATTCATATATAATTTTACAACTTAAGAACTTCAAAATCTTCAAACTAACTTCTATTTTTGCCTTAGCTCAGAAATTTACTCTGACCGGATGAACGAAGGGCGAGAACACTTGCAGAATTTTGCGAAATGGGGTCGATCTAACTTGGCGAGATCCTCGTGGCGTGCACGACAAACCAACCCCCCACCCCCCCCCCCCCCCCCTGCCCCCCCCACCCCCCCCTCCTTTTCCTTTATTCTTTTCATTTCTTTTCTTTCCCTTTTCTTTCTCCATTCTTCCTTTTAATTTCTTTCACTTTTCTTTGCGTTCTTTGTTTATATAACAAGCTGGAGTAACCCAGCCTTCCATGAGACCCCAAGTTCAAGTTTTGTTGTCAGTGAATACTTAATAAGCTGGTGTCTTGGACATTTTCTATCTCATATGGAGAGAAGCTGCGTTGATATCCCGTCCCCACTCTTTTCCCTTAGAAAAATAGCTTAGCAAATTTTAGGAAACTATTATAGGCATTGAGTTATAGTTAATTTTGAGCAGATTAGAGTGAGTAATGATACTTGTGCTAAGAGTTTAACAATACATTTGTTTACAAAATGATATGGCAACTCATGTGGAGTATGGAATTAATGTCATCAAGTACGTGAGCAATGAGCGATAATGATACTAGAAAGATTAAAGCAACATACAAATTCAAAGGTTTTCATTTTTCTTATTCTAAGTCAACTTAAGGGATACAAAAAAAAAAATCCCAAGCTTCACTTATTCTACTAGAAATAGAATTGAAGGGGGACTGAGCACGAGTAACTCACATCCTCTCATTTGTACATATTTAGTAAAATTAAGAAATTTGGCAGAAACATTGCGACGGAGGGCTCTAATAGTACGAGGATATATTATGATTGGAGGGAAAGACCTCGTAATGGGGGGGGACCGATTAGTCTGGAGCCGGGCCCATCTAATTTGGAAGACACTGTTGTTCGTGAAAAGAGCTAGACAACGGTCTACAAGAAAAAAGAGAGTATGTAGGATGTGGGGTCTCGCCAAATAAAGAAAAGGAGATGCAGGGGGTCCATTTAAAAGAGATAAATTTGACACTCCACAAAAAGATACGATATGAACCATGCCATAGGAGAGGAACGTGTCTCGATATTTCCTTAAGGCTGTGATGACCACTTTCAACAGTTATATTTACAACATCATTGAGACTGGGATATTCAGGAAATTGTCCAGTGAAACTAATACATCAGTTAAAATATATTTACATCATAGTAGGATAGGGAAATTGTTAAAAAAAAAAAAACTAAAAAAATCATAAACCTATTGCAGTTGTCCTGACTCAATCTTAAACTATTTCTTTTTTGCCAACAGAGTCCTATTTTTTTTTTTTTACATTTTTTGGCCAACTTTGGCAGCCCCAGCGCTGACATGGTGCCGTCAATGCTGATGTTACAAAGCTCATTAAAATTTTAGTATTTTTCAAATATTTTTTTATTAATTTTTATTCTTTTATCTCCTTTCTTTTTCTATTACCATTATAGCTGGTAAGTTGTGGCTGGTTGAAGCTTGCTAGCCGTTGGGTGAGTGTCATGAAGCCCCTTGACCGACCTCACCCAGATGTGGACTAGGCCTTCACAGTTGAGGGCGAGGCCGCTTCTCCTAGATGTGGACGAGGCACCCTCCCCCATGCATCTCGTGGCTGGCAATCGAAGTTGGCTTGGTCTAGCAAAGTTGGGCATGAAGGAGTTGGAGTCATGGATGGTTGTGGAGCATGGCTTGGAGGTCATGCAAAATGAATAGAAACATTGAGTCCAACCTCGCCCAGATCTGGTGAGGATGACCTCATCATCGCTGGGTGAGGCTTGCCCTTGCTAGTGGCCATCGGGGCGAGCTTCGCAAAAAGTTGGCGAGGTCGAATGAAAGGTGAAAGAAAACGAAAAAAAAAATAAAAAGGAATGAAAAGAATAGAAAAAGAAAATAAGCAAATAATAAAAATTCAAACGAAAGTTGACTAAATGGATTGAATTGGCATGATACAAAACGTTTATGACTCAATTGACAAAAAATTATTTAAAATTGATTGACATAATTGCAATAAATTTATGATTTTTTGGATAATTTTCCCATAATATGACCGATGTTAATCATGGGGGACCTACTGATTTTAGCGTTTCGATTCTAGGATGTATTTAGATAGGGATTTTACTTTCAATTTTTTTTACTTAAACTAAATCTACAACGCGTGTATTCCGTTGAGAGGATGTCTTCTGAGATGAGTATCCAAGAAAATCTCACTTCTTCGCACTTCATTTGAATTGTCGACTTGCATGCAGCACAATAGAGCCGGTAAAAGGCAGATCTACGGCACAATTCAGAAGATTCGCATAAAATTAATTTCTATGATTAGTGCTAGCGTTAGTTCAAAGTATCAGATAGCTTCTTAGAATGGCATGTTTTTTCCAAAATGCAGGCCTAAATGTCTACTTGCAGGCAGTAAGTTGCACACAACAGTGGATTACTTGTCCCTCTTATGGTTAATTTGGAAAATAACAAACAGAGGGGAGGGGGCATAAAAAAATCACAGAAACTGACCCTTTGATCAACGTGAAATTGATCAACCGTGGGAAAACTAGTGTTTTTAGCGGTTCGGATTTAGGTTGGATTACATGCATGATTCTCATTAAGGCCAGACCGACAATGTCGTATGTCAACTCAGTCGGAAATCCATCCGATCCTTCATTTATATTTTGTTCGGTAAAGAGAGATCTTGCTGTTCATCAGATCCCTCACGCTGATTAGCAAATATCTATATGAATCATCGAAATTGGCATGAAAACACTACTTAATTACGATACTCTTTTCATTGTATCAACCTCAAGTAACCGTTATGCTGGAATATCTTTCTATTGAACAATTGAAAACGCAGGATAAAGTTCACATATGCCAAATCTTGGATTTTAAGGGACTAACATATTCTGTGTGTGGAGGTGGACAAAGACTACATCTGATTGAATTCATTTGTTTCAAGCGTGAACAATCTCATTCAGATGGTGATGGATATAACCTGTGGCAAACGTTATAAAGTACAACGTAAAAGTTTAAGCTATTAGGTAGAGGGAAGCCGCATGAATATAAAGAGTATACAACACTTATTCACAAGCGATATGGGACAACAATAACAACTTCAACAACAAATACATATGATTACCTTCGGGGAAACAAAAAATTCTTTTTTCCAAAGCTTTACTTATTCTACTATAAGTACAATTAAACAATGACTTGAGGATGATTAGCTTGCATCACATGACTCTCTTGTACACATAAAACATAATTGGGATAAAGTGGCCTTAACTCTTAAACATATCGACCGGGGGCTCCTACAGTACAAGGATAGCTTTGTGCATAGAAATGTTATTGCCTAAGTTCATATAATCAGAATTACAATTGAAAGACTAATCTTCAGCCAATGCTTCAGCCAATGCAAACGAGTAAGCAAAATGTTGATCCAAGCCCAACGAATTGACGTTGTGTCCTTAAGACAGATTTGCCCCCTCAATTAGTACCTGAGAACCTTGGACAATTGTCTCCCAAGATAGAACGGATCGCATTCCTCTGAAGTGGTACTTCTTCAAAGGAATCTAACCAACGTAACTTTGCAGAACTATCGCACAAATGATGAAAATGAGCAGTGAGTGATGAGACACAAAAATTTCAATCATATGAAAAGTGACGGTCGATGTTGTATTTATAGAGAGTGAAAGTTGCGAAGTCGAACGTTTCTGTTGACGAAGGATTGCGAACCGAACAGAGTTCTATTTTGAACAAACATGTTCATTCGTTTTATTCCGAACAATCAAGTTTGATCAACGATCGAACTTGTTCGCTCAACACCGAACATACATATCTGTTCGGAAGAGAAGAGCGTCCAAAAGTCGTGTCCCTTCAATTTAAAAAGAATAAAAAAATAATGGTGTGTAAAAAATAAATAAATGCGCAGACCGGGCCCGTGCTCTACCCGAACCGAGCCAGTCGGTTGGCCGACAGGCGACGGCGTGCGCGTGTGGGCAGACCTAGCTTTGCGTAGGTCCTCCCCCATCCACAAAAGTGCGATGCCTCTTGAGGCTCAAACCCATTTGTGAATTTCTAATATTTAAACATATTCACCATCTACTCTTTTTCCTATGTGGGACTCTCCATCTTTCTTTTCTCATTCACTTCTTATGGAATTTTTTCAACAAAATCCCAACAATCCCCCATATGAATGAGATGTTTAAATATCACAGCTTTTCGTGTATGCATGGGATGCAATGTACAATTATTTCATGAGAGAACGTTACATTAGGATGAGTAGTCTGAGACTTTGAACTTTCCTTAGTGAGACCTATCGGACTTACTCGATCAATCAATAAACTTGATGTCTTTGAACTGTCGAACTTTCGTGTAAGCCTAGACAATAGAAATCACACAACTATTTCTCGAACAAAGTTAGTTCCTACTGTTGTGTTCATTTTGGCCTTGAACACCGTCTGGTCTCATGAGTGCTTTAAAGAATTCGGCATTTTCAATTCTCTTAAAAGTGGCTCTCACTTCACACTCACATAGGTGATTTGTGAATATGCGGTATATTACATACTTAATTTAGAATCATTAAAAGCTTTTGATTTTCCTTCACATGTCAGTACTGCTTTCATCCGGGAATGAGTAAGAATTTACAGTACTCTACACTGTCTTCATAACTTGGTCGTCCATTTGAACCTAGATCTTGGTATCTCCAGTCAACTAGGCAGGATTTCCGCTATAATGACTTATTTATAGGCCTTTAAACCCATTCCCCTTGATATTTTCACAACCAACTCTCTAGTTAGGCCTTTCGTTAGTGGATCCGCAACATTATCTTTTGACTTCACATAGTCAATTGTGATAATTCCGCTAGAAAGAAGTTATATTATAGTATCGTGTCTTCGACGTATATGTCGAGACTTACCATCATACATGACATTCCTTGCCCTTTCTATTGCCGCTTCACTATCACAATGAATACACACAGCTAGTACTGGTTTAGGCTAATTAGGAATATCTTCCAAGAAATTTCGAAGCCACTCCGCTTCTTCACCGGTCTTATCTAAAGCAATAAATTCTTATTCCATAGTAGAACTTGCTATACAAGATTGTTTGGATGATTTCTAAGACACTGCTCCCCCACTAAGTGTGAACACATATCCACTTGTTGAGTTTGTGTCTTTTGTGTCGGTTATCTAATTTGCATCACAATATCCTTCAAGTACCACTGGATATTTTGTGTAATGCAAAGCATAGTCTTGAGTATGCTTTAAGTAGCTTAACAAACGTTTTATGGCTTTCTAGTGATTTTCATTTGAACTAATTGTAAATCGACTTAGCTTGCTTACCGCACAAACTATGTCTGGTTTAGTACAGCTCATGACATACATTAAACTACCTAGTATGCTAGCATACACATTTTGAGCCTTACTTTCACTAGTATTCTTTGAAAGATGTAAATTAACATATATTGGGGTACTTACTGGTGCAATGCCAAAATTCTTGTATTTTTCAAAAATCTTCTCAATGTAATAGGATTGCGATAGAGATAATCCTTCAGATGTTTTACGGATTTTAATTCCTAAAATAATATCTACGACCCTCATGTCTTTCATATCAAATTTGCTTGTGAGTATGTGTTTGGTTGCCTTAACAACCTCACTATCGCTTCCCATTATAAGCATATCATCTACATACAAGCATAAAAACTATTATAAGTGTTCTTAACAATACACATTTATTGCACTCATTAATCTTGAAACCATTCGTCAACAAGACTTGGTCGAATTTAGCATACCATTATTTTGGTGCTTGTTTCAAGCCGTAGAGTGACTTGATAAGCCGACACACTTTCCTCTCTTGTCCTAGAACAATAAACCATTCAGGTTATTCCAAATATATTTCTTCTTCCAGATTCCCATTTAGAAAAGTTGTTTTAACATCCATTTGATGGATTTCAAGTCCATACATCGCTGCTATAGAGATTAACAACCGTACAGATGTAATTCTCGTGACAGGTGAATAAATGTCGAAATAACCAAGACCTTCTTGTTGCCTGTAGCCTTTTACAACAAGCCTAGTCTTATACTTATCAATAGTATCATCTGATTTCATTTTCCTCTTAAATATCCACTTACATTGTAGTGGCTTATTACCAAGAGAAAGGTCAACCAATTCCCAAGTATGGTTAGACAGGGTGGATTCAACTTCACTATTGATAGCTTCTTTCTAGAGCGGGGATTCTGGGGATGTCACAGCTTCCTTAAATGTCCGAGGCTCGTTCTCTAACAAATATGTTAGAAAATCAGGTCCCAAAGACGTAGAAGTCCTTTGTCTTTTGCTACGTCTAGGTTGATCCTCTATTGGATCACTTCTAGATGTATCGTCTCGGGGCCTTTTCTCGTTACCAATTGGCTCATATACTGTGTTATACAGAAATATATTCTCAAAGAATGAAGCATCCCTTGACTCAATAATCGTATTAACATATATATATATATATATATATATATATCTGGGATCTCAGACTTATGAACAAGAAATCAATATGCATTACTAGTAAGAGCATATCCAATAAAGACACAATCAACAGTTTTTGGTTATATCTTAACTTTTTTAGGTTTAGGAACCGCAACCTTGACCAATCACCTCCACACTTTGAGATATTTCAAATTAGGCATTTCGTCTTTCCACTTCTCATAGGGAGTTTGTTGTGTCTTTTTGTGGGGTACTCTATTTAAAATAAAGTTTGCCGTCAAGACAGCTTCCCCCCATAAATTTTGTGGTAAACCAGAACTATTCAACAATGCATTCATTGTTTCCTTTAAAGATTAGTTTTTCCTTTCTACCACACCATTCGATTGTGGTGTGTAAGGAGTGTTGATTTGGTGAATAATACCAAACTCAGTACAAATTTCCTCAAAAGGAAATTCATATTCACCTATTCTATCGCTTCTTATTGTTTCTTATTACTTTTATTTTCTTATTTAACTGATTTTCAACTTCAGACTTATAAGTTCTAAAAGCATTCACAGCTTCATCTTTACTACTTAGTAAATAGATATGACAATACCTCGAACAATCATCTATAAATGTGATAAAATACTTCTTACCACCTCTAGAAGGTATTGCTTTCATGTCACAAATATTTGTGTGTATTAAATCTAAAGGTTCTTTTATTCTATTATTTACAGAATGAAAAGAAGTCTTAGAGAACTTAGATTCAATACACACTTGGCATTTTTCACATGGACAGTCAAGGTTCAACAATAATCCCATATTCATTAATTTCTTTATCGACTTATAATTAACATGTCCTAGTCTAGCATGCCAAATATCAGGAGACTCAAGCACATAAGTAGAAGCAGCTTTATTCACATCATCCTTGGTTATAACAGACATTACATTTAGCTTAAACAAACCATTACTCAGATAACCCTTTCCTACAAACATCTCATTTTTTAAGAGTACAAACTTGTCAGACACAAACACCAACTTAAAGCCATTCTTGCTAAGGAGAGATCCGGACACTAAATTATTGTGAACATTTGGCACATACAGAACATTATTTAGTGTCACGACTTCTCCCGATGTCATCTTCAGGGCAATTTTTCTAACATCTTCAACCTCAGAGGTCGATGAATTACCCATATAAAGTTTTTCATCACCCTCCACAGTAGTGTAGGATGAGAACATTAATCTTTTTGCACAGATATGACGAGTTGCTCCAGTATCAATCCACTACTCCTTAAAGTTTCTCACCATGTTGCACTCAAATATCATGGCAGTAAGATTGATATCATCAACACCATTGAAAATATGTTCCACCATGATGGCTTGAGTTTTCTGCCTTTAATTGGCTCTACAGTCTTTGACTCGATGTCCAGACTTGCCACAGTTGAACCATTTGCCAACGAACTTCTTCAAATCTTGAGTGAATCTCTCTCCAGACTTGTTAGGTATTTTCCTCTTCTTGTTGGATTTCGTCCCTTCTTCAACAACATTGGCTCTTGAAACCTCTAGATTTTTGCCAATTTTCTTCTCAAAAAGCCTATTGTCTTCCTTAATCCTCAATCTAACAATCAAGTTTTCAAGTAATAACTCTTTTCTCTTGTGTTTGAGATAAATTTTGAAATCTCTCCAAGACGGTGGCAATTTTTCAATGAAGACAGCCACTTGAAATGATTCACTTAGTGTCATTCCTTCAGCATGAATATCATGCATGATCACTTGAAGCTCTTGAATTTGACTTAAGACGGTTTTGGAATCGACCATCTTAAAATCTAGAAATTTGCCGACAATAAATTTTTTCAATCCAGCATCTTTTGTTTTGTATTTCTTGTCCAGACTATCCTATAACTCCTTAGCTGTTTTCAGCGGACAATAAACATTTACAGTGTATTGTCCAGACCGTTAAGGACATAGTTGCGACATAGGAAGTCAGAATGCTTCCATGCATCCACAACAGCAACCTTTTCCTTGTTTGTCTCTCCAGCATCCAATTTAGAACCATTCTCATTGAGGAATCTTAGCAAATTCAAGGTCGTGAGATAGAACAACATCTTTTGTTGCCATCTCTTAAAATAAGATCCATTGAATTTTTCTGATTTTTCTCCATGATTCGGAATAGGAGTAATCGGAGTCGAAGTTAAAGTCGAAGCCATTTCTATTAAAAAAATGAGAAAACAGAACGTATATAATATCGAACAATTATACAAACAAAGTCATAGAATTGTTTTTTTTAATTATAAGGACAACGACAATTGAAATTCGACAAAGGGCTATTCGAACTATGTTATAGAGTTTCGAGGAAAGACTGATTCGAATAGACGTGATATGTGAACGATGGTACAAAATATTTCTAACGAAAATATCACATGAACTAGGCACGAGGAACGTCAATAGCAAAAATTTTGCCTTAAGATTGTTATTGCCTAAGTTCGTATAATTAGAATTGCAATTGAAAGACTAACCTTCAGCCAATGCAAACGAGTAAGGAGAATGTTGATCCGAGCCTAATGAATTGACGCTATGTCCTTAAAACAAATTTGCCCCCTCAATTAGTACCCGAAGACCTTGGACAATTGTATCCCAAGATAGATTGGATCGCGTTCCTCTGAAACGGTACATCTTCAAAGGACAACGACGAACGTAACTTTGCAGAACTATCGCACAAATGATGAAGATGAGTAGTGAGTGGTGAGACACAAAAAGTTCAGTCATTCGAAAAATGACGATCGATGTTGTATTTATAGACAGTGAAGAATTGTGAAGTCGAACATTTCTGTTGAAGAAGAATTGCGAACCAAACAGAGTTCTATTTCGAACAAACATGTCTGTTCACTTTATTTCGAACATCATGTTTGTTCGACGATCGAACATGTTCGCTCAACGCCGAACAAACATATCTGCTCGGAAGAGAAAGAGTATCCAGAAGTCGTGCGCCTTCAATTTAAAAAGAAGAAGAATAATAATAATGGCGTGTAAAAAATAAATAAACACGCGGACCCGGGCCCTAGCTCTGCCCGAACAGAACCGATCCTGTCGGCCGGTAGGTGGGCGGCAGCGCTCGCGCGTGGGCCGACCTGGCTTTGTGTAGGTACTCCCTCGTACATAAAAGTGCGGTGCCCTTGGGGCCCAAACCTATTTGTAAATTTCTAATATTTAAACACATCCACCATCTAATCTTTTCCTATGTGGGACTCTCCATCCTTCTTTTCTCATGCACTTCTTATGGAACCGTATAGATGTAATTCTCGTGACAGGTGAATAATGTCGAAATAATCAAGACTCGTTGCCTGTAGCCTTTTACTACAAGCCTAGCCTTATACTTATCAATAATACCATATGTTTTCATTTTCCTCTTAAATATCCACTTACATTGTAGTGGCTTATTACCAGGAGGAAGTTCAACGAATTCCCAAGTATGGTTAGACAGGATGGATCCAACTTCACTATTGATTGCTTCTTTCTAGAGCGGGGCTTCTGGGATGTCACAGCTTCCTTAAATGTCTAAGGCTCATTCTCTAACAAATATGTTAGAAAATCAGGTCCAAAAGACGTAGAAGTCCTTTTTCTTTTGCTACGTCTAGGTTCATCCTCTATTGGATCACTTCTAGATCTATCGTCTCGGAGCCTTTTCTCGTTACCAATTGGCTCATATACTGTGTTATACGACAATATATTCTCAAAGAACGAAGCATCCCTTGACTCAATAATCGTATTAACATGTATATCTGGGATCTCGGATTTACGAACAAGAAATCAATATGCATTACTATTAAAAGCATATCAAATAAAGACACAATCAACGATTTTTGGTCCTTTCTTAACTTTTTTAGGTTTAGGAACCACAACTTTAACCAAACACCCCCACACTTTGAGATATTTCAAATTAGGCATTCTGCCTTTCCACTTCTCATAGGGAGTTTGTTGTGTCTTTTTATGGGATGCCTAATTTAAAATAAAGTTTGTCGTCAAGACAACTTCCCCCAATAAATTTTGTGGTAAACCAAAGCTATTCAACAATGCATTCATTGTTTCCTTTAAAGATCGGTTTTTCCTTTCTGCCACACCATTCGATTGTGGTGTGTAAGGAGCGGTGATTTGGTGAATAATACCAAACTCGGTACAAATTTCCTCAAAAGGAAATTCATATTCACCTCCTCTATCGCTTCTTATCACTTTTTTTTCGTATTTAATTGATTTTCAACTTCAGACTTATAAGTTCTAAAAGCATTCACAGCTTCATCTTTTCTACTTAGTAAATAGATATAACAATACCTCGAACAATCATCTATAAATGTGACAAAATACTTCTTACCACCTCTAGAAGGTATTGCTTTCATGTCGCAAATATCTGTATGTATTAAATCTAAAGGTTCTGTTATTCTATTATTTACAGAATGAAAAGGAGGCTTAGAGAACTTAAATTCAACACACACTTGGCATTGTTCACTTGGACAGTCAAAGTTCGGCAATAATTTCATATTCATTAATTTCTTTATCGACTTATAATTAACATGTCCTAGTCTAGCATGCCAAATATCAGGAGACTCAAGTACATAAGTAGAAGCAGCTTTATTCATATCATCCTTAGTTACAACAGTAATTACATTCAGCTTGAACAAACCATCACTCAGATAACCCTTTCCTACATATATCTCATTTTTGGAGAGTACGAACTTGTTTGACACAAACACCAACTTGAAGCCATTCTTGCTAATGAGAGATCCGGACACTAAATTCTTGCGAACATCTGGCACATGCAGAACATTATTTAGTGTCATGACTTTTCCAGATGTCATCTTCAAAGCAATATTTCCAACACCTTCAACCTTAGAGGTCGATGAATTATCCATATAAAGTTTTTCATCACCCTCCACAGTAGTATAGGATGAGAACATTGATTTGTTTGCACAGATATGACGAGTTGCTCCTATATCAATCCACCACTCCTTTAAGTTTCCCACCATGTTGCACTCAGATATCATGGCAGTAAGATTGATATTATCAACACCATTGAAAATCTATTCCACTATGTTGGCCTGAGTTTTCTGTCTTTTAATGGCTCTGCAGTCTTTGGCTCGATGTCCAGACTTGCCACAGTTGAAGCATTTACCAACAAACTTCTTCAGACCTTGAGTGAATCGCTCTCCAGACTTGTTAGGCATTTTCCTCTTCTTATTAGGTTTCGTCCCTTCTTTAACAACATTAACCCTTGAGACCTCCAGATTTTTGCCAACTTTCTTCTCAGAAAGCCTATTGTCTTCCTCAATCCTCAATCGAACAATCAAGTCTTCAAGTGATAACTCCTTTCTCTTGTGTTTGAGATAATTTTTGAAATCTCTCCAAGATGGTGACAATTTTTCAATGAAGGTAGCCACTTGAAATGATTCACTTAGTGTCATTCCTTCAGCATGAATATCATGCATGATCACTTGAAGCTCTTGAATTTGAGTTAAGATGGTTTTAGAATCGACCATATTAAAATTCAAAAATTTGCCGACAATGAATTTCTTCAATCCAGCATCTTCTGTTTTGTATTTCTTGTCCAGACTATCCCATAACTCCTTAGCTATTTTCAGCGGACTGTAAATGTTATACAGGGTATTGTCCAGACCGTTGAGGACATAGTTGCAACATAGGAAGTCAGAATGCTTCTATGCATCCACAGCAGCAACATTTTCCTTGTTTGTCTCTCCAGCGTCCAATTTAGGACCATCCTCATTGAGGAATATTGCCAAATTCAAGGTCGTGAGATAGAACAACATCTTTTGTTGCCATCTCTTGAAATAAGATCCATTGAATTTTTCTGGCTTTTCTCCATGATTCAGAATAGGAGTAATCGGAGTCGGAGTCGAAGTCGAAGCCGTTTCTATTAAAAAAATGAAAAAACAGAACGTATTTAATATCGAACAATTATACAAATGAAGTCACAGAATTTTTTTTTTAATTATAAGGACGATGGCAATTGGAATTCGACAAAAGGACTATTCGAACGACGTTATAGAGTATTGAGGAAAGACTGATTCGAATAGACGTGATATGTGAACGATGATACAAAATATTTCTAACGACAATATCACATGAACTAGGCACGAGGAACGTCAATAGCAAAAAATTCGTCGTAAGATTATTATTGCCTAAGTTCGTATAATCAGAATTGCAATTGAAAGATTAACCTTCAGCCAATGCAAACGAGTAAGCAGAATGTTGATCCGAGCCCAACGAATTGACGATGTATCCTTAAGACAGATTTGCCCCCTCAATCAGTACCCAAGGACCTTGGACATTTGTCTCCCAAGATAGAACGGATTGCTTTCCTCTGAAGCGATACTTCTTCAAATGACTCCAACGAACGTAACTTTGCAGAACTATCGCACAAATGATGAAGATGAACAGTGAGTGGTGAGACACAAAAATTTCAGTCATTCTAAAAGTGACGATTGATGTTGTATTTATAGACAGTGAAGAGTTGTGAAGTCGAACGTTTTTGTTGACGAAGGATTGCGAACCGAACAGAGTTCTTTTTCGAACAAACATGTCTGTTCGCTTTATTCCGAACGATCATGTTTGTTTGACGATCGAACTTGTTCGCTCAACGCCGAACAGACATATCTGTTCAGAAGAGAAAGAGTGTCCAGAAGTCGTGTCCCTTCAATTTAAAAAGAATAAAAAATAATAATGGTGTGTAAAAAATAAATAAACGGGCGGACTCGGGCCTGCTGTCGGCAGCACGCGCGCGTGGGCCGACCTAGCTTTGCGTAGGTCCTCCCCTGTCCACAAAAATGCAGTGCTCCTTGGGGCCCAAACCCATTTGTGAATTTCTAATATTTAAACGCATCCACCATCTACTCTTTTTCCTATGTGGGAATCTCCATCTTTCTTTTCTCATTCAATTCTTATAGAATTTTTCTAACAAAATCCCAACAAGAGAGACCTCGTGTAGTTGGGACAAAAAGAAGATGCGGTCACCACACCCGATTAGAAGATACTTTTCTTCATGAAAGAGCCTATTTAAAAAAGCTAAACTAAAAAATCAAAGAATTTGTTTTCTAAGCTAAAGTTGATGCCGAGGCCTCGCTAAAAGAAAAGGAGAGTGTGTGATACTGCTAAAGAGATATGTCGTGAACCATGCTCGGAGAAACCTTTCTCGCGTTCTTAAATGTTGTGATGGTCCCCTTTCATATATATATATATATATATATATATATATATATATATATATATATTTGGAACACCGATGGGAGTCCATATTTAGGTGTCGCCCTTTAAAAATTGTACGGCGAACCGGACGTGTTAGTTAAAACAAATATGAACCATAAGATTTGAGTCGGACCGTGGGACCTACTAAGTTTAATGATAGATTTGTACTTCCTGCCTTTTTTAATGCGTTTTACTTAATCTAAATCTTTGCAGTACATATTTGATTGAGACTAAGCGTTTGCCTCTCAAGATGAATATCCAATAAAGCCTTATGCTTCTTCATATTCCGTTCGCGTTGTTAGCCTGCATGCAGCACGATAGAGTCAGTAAATGGCATGTCCATGACCAAACTCGTAAGTCTTCTTACGATCAATTATGTTCGCGTTAGTTCAAAGTATTAAATTGCTTCTTAGCAGGGGAAAATATATGCTTTCGACAATTCAGGCGAAAATCTCCACTTGTAGCCATCAAAGCATCAAGTTGCACACTAGTGGACTCCTTGTCCCTCTGTGGTTTGGAAAATAACAAACCAAATGGAGGGGAACAAAAAAAAAATGCAGTAAGATTTATCATTGAAAGGGAATTGTATTGGAATACATAAATATTAAACCATGCATTCTTCTATAAGCTTAAGCTTTTGGAACAGTTGGCAATGGTCCCACCAAATCTCACATGGTAACAAAGCAAGAGATCCTAAGTTCAAATCTTTTCAGGCTCTTATTTGCGTTCCCAATGAATATGTCTACGCTTAAGTTCTAGGCAAAAGAATTAAACGTGAGAAGGAATGTTGGAATATATAAATATTAAATCGTGACTTCTTCTATAAGTTTAAGCATTTGAAAAATTTGGCAATGGTCCCATCAAATAAGTTTCATTTAGCTGTTACTCGTAAATGCTTGGGGATCACATGCATGATCCTCGTAAGGCTAGAACAAAGATATCGCGAGTCAAGTTAGTAGAAAATTCATCCGATCCTTTATTTTTATTTTGTTCAAAAATATGAATTCATTAATTAATCATGAAATAATGGTAAAAGAGAGATCTTGCTGGTTATTAGCGTCCTCACACTGACTAGCACATATCTCTCACTATCCCCTAATGAGAAATTACATTTTCTTGATAAATTGACTCCAGTGCGAAAGAAGATGGACATGAAAGTGAAAAGATAAAGAAAGACACAAACAAAATCAAGGCTGCAAGTGCTATAAAGGAAATAATGTTCTTAATAAATTGTTCAATAAAAAACTGAATTTTCTTATGCAAAATCTTATCTTATTTAAATCAAAAATTATTTTTTTTTTGAATTTTTCGCCGTTCTGAATGTCATCAATAATGTTGCTTCAAAATGAGATTTGTCATGTGAATTCATAAAATATTTATATGTGAATTTATCAGAATGGAAAAAAAGTTGGTGGCTTAGTAATACGGTGCTCCTAATTCCACCAAGAATGTCAGAAGAAAAACGATTCGGTTTTGTCATTGTTCTGAATTCTTTTGTTTAGTGAATTATTATTATTTTTTCAATTGGTCAGTTCACGATTTAGTGTAAACGTTCGTTTCTACGATTTTATCCGAGATTAGTTATTGAATCTGGGGATTGATTGATGATGGAATGGATGGACTCAATCATAGCATAGCAGTTATACTGAAATTCGCAGGATTTGAACAACGTGGGCATCGCTAGTTTTGGATACGTAATTGACACCGAGTAAATCTGCAAAATAACATCTTGGTGTGGAAGCTACGTGATAGCCGGGTCTATAAATCAAGGACATTGTCCGGGGTCAGTCGCATGCATCCTGTGTTGGGTTGATGTGCAAACTTGGACCTTTATAAAGAGTGAGTGCTCTCTGCTTGCTTTTATCACTCCCTCCCCATTTCCATCTTTTACCTCCGTGTCCCTGCTTTGCTTGCTCGTTTGCTTCCAGAAAGACTCGCACCATCCGAAATGGATCACGTATTAGTAAGCATGGATGGGAGGGAAACAAGGGCGACCACCCCAAAGGAAAGGCTTGAAGCTTTGAAGGTGAGATACATCCCGACTCCAGGTAACCAACGGCAGCTTGGAGATGGTGATCTGAGCAAAATTATGGATCGTGATCTATACAAAGCCACGAAAGAAGGGGACGTCGAGAAATTCGTGGATGCATTAGAAAAGGTGTGTCGGCCGAGGGAACTAGCTTTATCGCTGGTCTTCGACCAAGTCACCCCCTCCGGGAACTCATTGCTCCATGTAGCAGCAAGCTCGGGGAAACAAAATGTCGTGGAGCTCATTCTCATCCATTTCCCTTACCTTGTGACCCGGAAAAACTCCACGGAGGATACTCCTCTACATGTCGCCGTTCGAACCGGAAGTTTAGAGGCGACGAAAAAGCTCATTCACTTGAGAAGAGACGCGGAAATTATGTACTGGAAGAACAAGGATAGTAAATCTCCATTGTATCTGGCAGTCGAAAACTGCAAGCTTTCAGAATGGAAAAATCGCGAGGGGGAGGACTGGAAGATCCTTCAGCTTCTCTTGCAAGAATCTGCTCGAGATGCAGCTTATGCAGTCAAGATACAGGGCATGTCGCCGGTTTTAGCCGCACTTGAGAGGGGGAGATCAGGTAATGGATACTTTTACGTGGAGCACTACTAGTCCGCAGATGCACAGTATGCAAGCAAAATTGCACTGCTTTTTGCTCTCTCTTTTCAGAAATTCATGTTCGTCCAATTTTTGAGAAAAACTTTGATAATAGCTTTTGGTCAGAAAGTAAATCAATTATTTTAACGAGTAAATTGCACCCAACCTAAAAATTGCTATGGCTACGGCTATGGCTACGGCCTATGACAAATTTACTCTCTTTTCAGGAGAAGGTCCTCGTTTTATTTTGAGAGATGTTGTACATGGGCTTCCGAAGTTACTCTACGTGCGCGCTGCAGACGGGGGGACCCCACTCCACTCTGCAGCATCGCTTGGAGATGGGCCGGCAGTGAAGTTGATGCTGGATAGCTACCCAGATCTCGCCCTTCGAACGGACAAAAACGGCGCCTACCCCATTCACATCGCTTTCGCTTGCCGAGACAGCTATGCCGGCAGCTACTCCACAATCTACAATTTTATTGAAGGCACGTGGCCCGACCTGGCAGCGATAAAAAACAATAAGGGTCAGAATATTCTTCACGTTGCTGCCGAGGCCGGGAACAACGAGGCGGTCTATACGATAAGCACGCGCCTCGACGATTGCATCGTCAAGGAGATGGCGAACTCGAAAGATGCCGATGGAAACACACCCCTCCATTCGGCATCGATGCACAACCATTGCCAAGTTATGCTCTATCTGACCAGGGATAACAGAACTGACTTGAGGCTTCTCAACAACGACGAGTTGACCGCCCTGGATGTGGCCACGAAATCCGCAAGCTTTTCAACAAAATATCCAGCGGTTTGTGCAAATTTTTTATCGCAGGCCGTGCTTACTATTAGCTGAATCTACTCTGCTCATGATTGATGCCTATTAATTCTCCGAACTTGACATTTTGCAGTTACTAGGACGTGCAATCTTGATTACCGCGGGTCAGTCGCAGAGCAGAGGCAAAGACGTTCTGTCAACGAGAGAAAATGCCGAATTGTTGAAAGACGAGGTCAACACTCGATTGGTAGTGGCCACACTTGTGGCCACCGTTACATTCGCCGCCGGCTTCACTTTGCCAGGTGGATATAACAGCGATCCACGCCCAGGGACGGCGGTCATGTTGCACAACAGAGTGTTTCAGGTTTTCGTAATTTCCAACATGTTAGCCATGTACAGCTCCATCCTTGCGGCCGTAGTCCTCCTCTGGGGTCACGTGCGTGATTTCTACGTGGCAGAGCAAGCTTATCTCACAGCAGGGCCATTGTTGTTGATAGCTCTCATCGGTATGTCAGTGGCATTTTTGGCAGGCGTAAGCGTGGCAGTGAGCGAACTTTCATGGCTCGCTTTCCTCCTATTGAGCATTGCATTCTTTTTCCTCTTGATGCTCGTCATGGTATTTGGAGCCTTGATATTCCCATTCTCCAAGGCTGCTATGCGTATAGTGTCCCTTTACTATATGGTTGCAGCCCTACCTGGATATGCAGTACGCCGTTTCAAATACAGGAACAGTCCTGGTTATCGGCAGTCATTAATTTACTTTCCTTAGGATTATTGTTAGCATATTATTTTATGTATCTCTTACAATTAACTATAGATGATTGTTAGATTCTTTCCTTTCCTTTTCTGTTGAGCAATACCTCGTATGTACATTTGCTCCATATGATGGGTAATACAAGTTCAAACCATAGTCGAGGCATCGTAGACAGGGCTTGAAGAACGAGCATAGCTAGAACTAATCTTTGCTCTGGTACTGGCTACTTTCTTTTTCACTGCAAATCCAACTTTGCAATCTGATGCATATTTATCGTCTATACACTGCAAAAATGCCACGTGTCAATCAAGCCGCCAACCCCTGAGCCTCCTTTTTTTTCTTTTTCTATTTCTTTTTTGTCAACTTTTTTTTTTCCAGAAATGTCCTCACCTTTCATTTCCCAAATGAACATACGGTCTTGCGTAGCTTAGTTTTTCCTTTTCTTATGGAATAAGGTTTTGGGATCAATATTGTAAAAGGAGAGAGAGATTGATGAGGATGTAAGCCATAGAATCAGAGCAGATTGAATGAAATGACGCAATGCATCGAAATTTTTGTGTGATCACAAAATTCCTCTTAAGTTAAAAGGAAAATTTTATAAAACATCAGTCAGACCTGCCATGTTATACGGAGCTGAATATTGGCCAGCACAAATGAAACATGAGCATAAAATGGGAGTAGCAGAAATGAGGATGTTAAGGTGGATATGTGGTCACATAAGGATGGATAAGATAATAAATGAAAAAATTCGACGAAAAGTTGGTGTAAAATCGGTGGCGGAAAAGATGAGAGATCATATATTGAGATGGTTTGGGCATATCCTCCGAAAGCCCTTAGATGTAACGATACAAACAAAAGTTTGCTATTGAGAGCATAACACGAATAAAATAAAAAATCGACCAAAACTTACTTGGGGAAAGCTGTAAAACAAGATTTAATGGAGTGAAAAATAGATTGGCGTATGATTTGCCTTAGTATGGAATGAAGAAAAGATATTAGTATTGTGGAGGGGTAGTGTATAGATAGATAAATATATAGATAGATAGATGTATTTATTTATTTATTTATTTTTACACATTTATCTCTTTTACCTCGCTTGATTTTACTCTTATTTTTATAATTTTTTGGGGTTCATCGACCGCCGACCCCAACTAGTTTGGGATAAAGGTGTTATTGATGTTGATATTGATGTTAATGGAATAAGGTTTTGGGCTAATTGAACAGATTTAATCTTTGTAATTTCAGGAATTAAGAACCTAGCATTTACTTTTCATTGCTAATTCGTGATATTTAGTGATTGACTAATGGGTTGGAATTTGGATTTCAGATTCCGGCATTATACATTTATACCGATCTCTTCAAGCTTCAAAGTGGTGATTATTGTTTAATTTCTTCGAATTGTACAAATTTCTATATGTTCCACTTTACGAACTTCATAGTTATTAGTCTTCTTTGCCATTTCCGATAATTCTCTCTGAAGATGTATCTAATGAAAGGTTAAATCACAAATTCATGAATTGAAGTCCACACAGTATAGGAATGTCCCATTCAAATTACTGATTTTTACCTTGCATTTATCGGAATCGATTATATCTCAGTGGTACATTGAATGTGAACAGCAATGCTTTCCTAACCCGATAATGCATTCAGCAAACTGTAAATTCTAACTCCAATAGTCAACAAATTTCGTTTCATGTGAGAAAATATTCCAAACCTGGTTCTTGTTTGGCTTCCACTGATATTGTAAGGATGTTAAACGGTTTAATTTGGTTCGACTTGTCAGGACTCCATTTCTTCTTCTTCTTTTTTCCTTTTTTTTTTTTTCGTTACTCAACTTAGCTCACCATTCTGAGAACCAATCCGTTATAAGCGATCGGGTTGTTTTTCAGCTTGGTTATCCGAATTGAAAAAGGAAAAATGGTTATTTTTCATGATCTGGATCGAATTTCAAACCAAACCAAAAAATGCATGTAGTTTCGGTTCATTTTTGGGACGATTTTCAACACCCTACTTGGATGTTGCTGAATGTAACAGTATTGGCATGCATCGTGACTATATCGACCAACGAATCTCGCCCATGCTTCGGTTCAATGAAAAGTACCCGGCATGAAGTTGGGACTAGGCCAAGGCAATGGGCCGTATCGGCCACGTTAAGCACTAATAAACTCGGGCCTGAAATCATGTGCCCTAATGCCCTGATCCAAGCCCAATTCCTTTTTTATAGGCCGAATCCATCGGCCCGTCACATAGGCCTAACCTTAAAGAAGTTTTGGGGTCTCAAAAGGATCGTTTGCACCATTTTTTTAAATAAAACAAAAACCGGATATGAAAATCTACGAAGACAGGCCCCTAAATATTTTGCTACGTTTGTCAAAGCATGGAGCTCGTAGCCTACTGCAATTGGTGCACCACGTTACTGTGCCATCTCATTTTAGTTCATTAATTAATCATGCAATAACCGTAAAGAATAGATCTCGTAGGTCATTAGTATCCTTAATTGCTTCTTCAGTGTTCTTTATCTAAGTGAAGCATCGATGTTGACGTGCAATCCCACTTAATCAAAGTACTTTGTCCTTGCTTCTATCCTCAGTTTATTGTACTAACGTAATCTACTTCTATAAAACAAGTGAAAATCAAGGAAAAAAGTTCGCACATTCTCTACCTTGGAATACTAAGGGAGTCACTTTGAATCGTTTGTAGAAAATCTCTCTCGTAATGGATCGGAGTTTAGGGGTGTGCAAACTGGACAGGACCGGCACAAACCGAACCGGGATCGTATCAAACCGCACAGGTTGGCCTAGTCCTCAAGAAGGTGGTTCAGTCATCGATTCTACTGAATAGAACTGGTGACTGAGTGATTCAGTCCCCGGTTCCATGGTAGATGGAACTGGACCACTCATAATATTTGTAATTATATATATAGATATAGATATAGATATACACAATTTGAAAAAAGAACTAGAAATATTTGATTTGAAACAAAATAGAACCATGTTAAAAAAAAAGCAAGAACTAGTTAACCTAATATGTAGTTTCCCTAGATCCCTACACACTCACGCCTCTGAGTCCTCTATTCTCAATCTCCATCATTTAGTTGGAGGATTGCGAGTAAAATCATGTTAGAATCTTGATGTTTTTTCCGATTCCCATCTCTAATAATGTCCACTGCACATGTTTCATTATGTAAATCTGGTGAACTTTATGCCACTGAGCTTTCCTCTCCCATACTCTTTTTATCTCTTTGTCATTGATTGTGGTTTTTGTGCTCCATGTTCATAAAGACTAGTGAAAAATGGTTTTTTTTTTCGTAATGTACTAATATCATCTATATTTACTTCAATCTTTTCATCTTTATTTATTATGTCAAAACTGCATGTAGTAACGCAATTACATTGCTTGCAAAATCCTTCATGTTCTTTATTTAGAGTTCTAACTTCCAAAGCACTTACGTGATGTTGATAATGATGCTCCAACGTAATTTTTTATTCAACCGGGGTATATATTGTAAATTGACATGCAATTGAAGCATATTGTATTTCAAGGGTTAGATGTTTATAAGCACTTGGTATTAGCGGTCTCATTGGGCCGGGATTGGGACCAGATCGGATTTCTGATCCCGATCCGATCCTATCCTGGCCTAATCTTTGGTCCCGAAAATTTTAAGACCGGGACTACTGGTCCACTCCTCGGTTCCATATTGAGACCGAACTGGCCCGGATCATGCACGCCTTTGTCGGAGCCAATAGTGATATGAATGTGCATAATATTAAGAGTATAAATCACCTGTTGCATACTGCCGTAGAAAAAGGTGAGGTTGACAAATTCATCAATGCCCTGGAGTCGAGACCATCCATTTTACATAAGTGAAAGTTCGGAGGCTTATCTCAATTAAATTTGTCACTGACAAATCATTTCCTGCAAATTGTAGGCTACGAGCTCCTTGGACATGGAGGAAAATCAATGCTCAAATAAAACTAAGATTAAGACTCAACATGTTATATGTTGATTACACATGTTATGAAATGTTATGATATACATGCGAGCATTACGAAGGAGTGCAGGCTCATACTTAGCTTCCCTTTTGTTGCACGTCCCCACAAAATATTGATGCGTTGATTGGATAGTGTTGAATGCAACGAGCCTAACCTTAAAGAAGTTTTGGGGTCTCAAGAGGATCATTTGCACGATATTAAATTGAACAAAAGAAAAATATTAAAATCCACCAAGACAAGCCCTCATCTATTTCGTTGATGTTTGTGAAAGCACAGAGCTCATAAATTATAATCCATTACAAGTGTTGCAACATATTATTGTCCTTAGATTTGATGTGTCATCTTCTCTCTTTATCCTATTTGACTTACTTTTCCCTCTTCCAAATGGTGGCCAAGAAAAGTGTGGCTTAATTTGCGAGGAATATATCTACAATTTTGGGTCTAATCTTAATCCTACAACCTACTCTGTATAAGGGTGAGTGCTCTCCGCTTGCTTTTATCACTCCATCCCCATTTCCATCTTTTACTTCCGTGTCTCTGCTTGCTTGTTTGCTTCCAGAAAGACTCCCACCGTTCGAAATGGATCACGTAGTAGCAAGCATGGATGGGAGGGAGACACGAGCGACCCCAAAGGAAAGGCTTGAAGCTTTGAAGGCGAGATACATCCCGACTCCAGATAACTAACGACGGCTTGGAGATGTTGATCTGAGAAAAATTATAGAACGTGACCTATACAAGGACATGAAAGAAGGGGACGTCGAGAAATTCATGAATGCGTTAGAAAAGGTGTCTGAGTCGAGGAAACTAGCTTTGTCGCTAATCTTCCACCAAGTCATCCCCTCTGGGGATTCATTGCTTCATGTAACAGCGAGCCTTGGGAAAGAAGATGTCATGGAGCTCATTCTCATTCATTTCCCTTACCTCATGACGCGGAAAAACTCCTTGGAGGATACCCCGCTCCATGTCGCCGTTCGAACCGGAAGTTTAGAGGCAACAAGTGTGACGTCCTGGAAATTCAACCCTTGTAAGTGCCGGGAGTCGATTTAATGATATGAATGTATATTCATAGTCGACGCCATTTTGGACTATAAGGACTGAAAAGACAAAAATTTGGACGAATTCCGAACTTTAGATTATTTCGAATTGAGTTTCGAAATTAATCCGTGGCGATTTTTAAATTGCCGTTTTTGCAAACGAGCTTAACCCTGATCGAGCTTGACCAGTGAAATTGCCGAAATTACCCTTCGATCAGTACACCAAAAATTTCGTTTCAGTCCCGGCGCGCCAAAATTACAATTTTGCCCCCCCAATTATTCATTCATATAAGACAAAAAAATTAAAATTTGGCCTCCAAAGTCAAGGTGGTGGGCCATTTCTCCCTCTGCCCAACGCACTGCTCTCTGCCGTTGCTTCCTTCTTCTTCTTTCTTCTTCTTCTTCTTCTATTCTTCCTCTTCTCTTCTCTTGGTTGACCGACGACTTCCCCCCCCCCTTTGCCGACCGATTCCTCCTCCGTCCGTCGCCATTTTTCGCGACCACCACACCCCCACCGGCAGCCACCGTCCCCAGCCACTCGCCGCCGTCGCCTGGACCCCGGCCGAGCCGCCGTCGCCGCCATTTCGCCAAAGGAAACTCGCGGCCGGGCCTGCCCTGTTTTCGGGTCAGAGGACCCGAGAACTCCGCGGCCTCCTCCGGCCGCCACGGCCGCCACCGACGCCAACCACCACCACCCAGCTAACCCCCGACCTCCCCTCGACCGACCCCACCCCTCGTCGCCGACCGTCAGCCGCCGGAACCGCCGGAATCCGGCCCGAAAGTCTCGGTGCTCTTTTTTTGAGCCCGGGTTGTTCCGGTCTTCGTTTCGGCCGCCACCGTCGCCGCCGTACCACACCGCCGCCGCCAGACGACTCCCCTGAGTCTCCTCTACCGCCACCCAGCTCAGCTCCGTCGGTCGCCGCGCGTGGCCGCCGGAAACCGCCGCCGACCGAGAGCCCTGTTTCGGCTCGAAAACAGGACAGCCACTGATCGCGGCTGTCCGCCGTCGCCGGCCGCCTTCCGCCGCCGTCCACCTGTCCCGGCCGACTCCCACCGACCTCTAGGTGAGCCCCCGACCCTTGGCCGGCCTTGTCCCGGCCCGTGTCGCCGGAAAACGGCCAAAACAGTGAGGTTGCCGATTGAATATTCTGAGTTGTTTACTGTTGTAGGCCGCCGGCCGCCGCTCGCCGGAGCTCCGCCGCCGGCCACCTGTTCTGGCGACCTCGCCGGACTCCTACGGGGTGTCGCCGAAGTTTGAGCTCGATTCGCCGCGCGATAAACCTTAGTTTTATCGCCGCCGCCGCCGCCGCCGCCGCCGCCGCCGCCGCCGCCGCCGCCGCCGCCGCCGCCGCCGCCGCCGTCGCCGTCGCCGATCGAGCTAACTCAAATAGTGAGTTGACTCTAAACCTTGGTTAGGGCGCTAATTGCGCTTAGGATTAGTCTGATTTAATTATTTAATTATTTATGTATTTATTTATTTATTTATTTATTTATTTATTTATTTATTTATTTTATAAAAATATATATATATATATATATTTCGATCGGGACCGGTTTAGATAGAAATCATGGTTAGGATACATGGTCGATCGATTATTTGTCTGTGGCTATTTGTGGTAATTTAGTAATTAATTGTTTGATTGAGTTACTCGCGAGTGAGTGACAAGTTAGAGACGAGCGAACGATTGATTGCTATAATTTGACTAAGAATTAAGATTTTTTTTTAATATGAATTGAGCTTGAAATTGCTGGGTTAAGTGGATTACTCGAGAGTGAGTGGATTGCTTGATTGGTTTATTTGCCTGGCTGAAAAGTTCAATTGGGAATCTTGTGGGCCTTGGGGCCGAGTTGATTGTATTTCTTGTGGATTTTGGCGTTAATCCAAGATAATCAATGAATTGATTGCCGAGTGTAATTTGTGTGGTCATTAAAAGGGTCAATGACGCTACTTGGCAAGTTCGCTTTGTACCGTGGGTACTTGTACCGTACTGATTGTATGGAAATTTGCGACTTGTCAGAAGCACGATAATCCATGCCCCGTGCCAGTCGTACGGTTTTAAGGGATTATCGGATGCCGGTCGCAGCTTGTGAAGGACCGAAGCTCCTTTTTAAGGAATGCCTACTCGCAGTGCCGTGCCGGGTGCACTGGATACACTGCTTGTAGTAGCCGTCGCTGAGAGGGTAAAGTGGACGTAGCCTGGTTTTGCCAGAAGAGTGCGGGATCGCACTATTGATGTATTTATCACGCCAGTCGCGTGGGTCATTGATTAATAATGAACTTGTGTATGCCTGAGTAGTTGTACTTCTGTTGGTGGTAGATTTGTCAGACTTGTTATGATTGATATATATATATATATATATATATATATATATATATATATATATCTGTTGTTATCTTGTGATCTTTTTGTGGCACTTAGGATGTTCTGGGCGAATCATTGTCCTAACCGAGATTAGGCTTGATTCACTGAGATTCATTTCTCACCCCGTCGCGGGACAATTATTTTTCAGGTCCGAAGTAATGGAAAGACCGGTGCGGTTCGGCACCCCCACTGACTCATCACTTGATATCAGTCTCCATCCGGTACCAGGTACGAACCAGATGTGGGAGCGTCACATCACGACGATATGGGTTGATGAAGGGATGCCACATCTGGTGGCACATCTCTTTAAAGCCTGGTATCTTCGTGATGGGATGGATCTCTTCGGTCCGCTTCGAGGATTTAAGGGGCCACCTCTACAGGGGGTCCCTAATATCCCCGCTTGGGACCCGATGGATATTGATACACCTGATGGGGAAGTGATGGACCCCGCGCCTGATATGGAGCTCGATCTCGAGCCTGAGCAATCGGTAGCCCCCTCTGTGCGTTCTAGCCAGAGTTCTTGTGATGACCCAAATGACCCGGCTCCCCCGTTTGATTATTACGACACGGATGTCGAGTCTTCCCAGTAGTGGGTTAGGGCCTTTTTGTAGTCAGGGAACTGTGGTTATTTTTGTGGAGGATACTGTTTTGGGATAGATGAGAGTTAACCTTACCTGACTCCTATATCTTTTTGTGAGTCCTAGAGGGCCACCCCGAAGCATGGGGTTGTATTTATCAGTTGATGGCTCTGTAAGGTTATGAATCATCTATTCTCATCAGCCTTTTGTATTTTGAAATCTGGCTTTACTTTCTATCTATCCCATGTGATTTTATTGAATGGAAGATGGTACGTTCCGCTTGCGCAATATAAGCTTAGGTCGATAGCAATTGCCTGGGACGCTATCTATTATGACCTGGTGGCGATTTGGCAAGGGATGTCGCGGGCTCGAGAGTCGGGACGTGACATCCCCGCCCAAGGTGGTATCAGAGCAAGGTCAGCCTGATCCATCTGGTCATTGGCACGGAGTGATAAGGAGTGTTGAGAAATGGGATAGTTAGTAAGATTCTTGGTTATTATGCCTGTGATTGCTAATTATGTGGTAGAATTTAAGGATTTCTTTCTGACCACGTGTTGCTATGGGGTAAGCAGGACTTCACCTTTTACTGTAAAATGAGCGGACGTGGTAGAAGAGCACCTCGAGCCCCTCGAAGGAGGCCTTTAAGGCCGGTGGAAGAATTGGTTGATGATGAAAGAGTAAAGCCTGCGGTGTCCCCTATTGCACCCCCTACTGCAGCCTCTGCTGCAGAACCTACAGGACCTACTGGAAGGGAACCGACAATGGCTGAAGTCATGCAAGCCTTAGGTACTATTGGAGATTTGATGGGACAGCAAGTAAGGAATCAAGCCGCAGCTACTGTCGCTGCTGCTGGGACTTCATCTGCTATACCGGTTGCAGTTCCGTCGGTGAGTCCCCTACCTATACATGACAGTGAGGAGCGTAGGGCTCAAAAGCTGGTGGAACAGTTTCTTAAATTGAAACCACCACAATTCACTGGAAGTGGAGACCCTGAAGCTGCTACTCGATGGGTCGAAGGGATGGAGAAAGCATTCGATTTGCTGAGATGCTCAGATAGGGATAAAGTTACTCTGGCAGTTTATCAACTTGAAGGGAATGCTAGTACGTGGTGGAGAGCTGTCAAGGGTAGAACTTTTCCAGAAGGTACAATTCCAGTATGGAATACTTTTGTAGAAGTTTTCAATAATAAATATTTTTCGAGGACAGCTAGGGAGCAAAAGATGGCTGAATTTTTCCGCCTCCGTCAGAATCAGATGACTATTGACCAGTACGAGGCAAAGTTTTCTGAACTATCTAAGTATGCTCCGAGGATGATTGAGGATCCGGAGGATAGGGCTAGAAGATTCAAGGACGGATTGAAGCCCGAGATTAAGAGTGCCCTGGCACCGCTTGACCTTCAAGATTATGATGATATCTACGCGAGGGCGTTGATAGTGGAGAGGGATTTGTCTGAAAGGGCTACTGCGTCTGGATCACGATTTGTTTCCCCAAACAGATTCGATAGGAGACAAGGGAAGAAACCCATGTTTAACAATCGGGGTCACATTCCACCAAATCGCCGAGGGGCGATTGGTAAGCCGGCATTTCGTCAGAATGAGGTGTGCAGCTTGTGTCGACAGAGACATGGGCCTGGTTTGTGCCCGTATCGAGGTGGTGCCTGTTTTGGTTGTGGCCAGCTGGGCCATCAGGTGAGGGACTGCCCACAGAGGCAAGGTGGACAGGCACAACCCCAGCAGGGGGGGCAGTCTAGAGGATCTGTGCCGTCAAACTTTCAGACTCGCCCGCAGGCATAAGGAAGGGTTTTTGCAGTCACTCGGGAAGCGGCGAAGGATTCGCCGACTGTTACAGGTACGGTCCTCTTGCATGACCAAGTAGCATATGCCTTATTTGATCCGGGCGCCACTCATTCATTTGTCGCAGATCAGTTTGTTAAATTATCTGAATTGAACTTGGTACCTTTAGAAATTGTGCTTAATGTATCTACGCCATTGAAAGATAAAGTAGTGGCTACAGTGAGTTGTCCTGATTGTAGACTAGTGGTGGATGGCCATGAGAGTAAGATAGATTTGATTGTGCTAGAAATGTACGATTTTGACTTGATTGTGGGAATGGATTGGTTGGTAAAGCAAAGAGCCACAATGGATTGCTTTAATAAGATGATACGGTTTAATCCGATGGATGACAGTAGTTATGAATTTTTGGGTAATCGAGGAGGAACCTCGACTGTGATGATATCGTCGTTAGAGGCGACTCGATTGTTGGGAGATGGGTGCCAAGGTTATTTGGCTTCCGTGGTAGATACATCTGCTAAAGAATTGAAATTGGAGGATATTGTGATTGTGTGTGAGTTTCCAGATGTTTTCCCTCAAGAATTACCTGGTTTACCACCAGAAAGAGAAATCGAGTTTGTGATAGAATTAGCTCCGGGGACGGAGCCGATTTCTAAGGCGCCATATAGAATGGCGTTATCAGAATTGAAAGAACTTAAGGTTCAAATGCAGGAGTTGTTAGACAAGGGATTCATTCGCCCTAGTGCCTCGCCATGGGGAGCGCCTGTCTTGTTCGTCAAGAAAAAGGATGGGTCTTTGAGACTGTGTATTGACTATAGGCAGTTGAATCAGGTGACGATCAAGAATAAATACCCACTATCAAGGATTGACGACTTGTTCGATCAGCTGCAGGGAGCATCTATATTTTCAAAAATTGATCTACGGACGGGATACCATCAGTTGAGAATCAGAAAAGAGGATATACCGAAATCGGCATTTAGAACACGTTATGGGCATTACGAGTTCACAGTGATGCCGTTTGGTTTGACGAATGCTCCTGCTGCTTTTATGGATCTGATAAATAGAGTGTTCAAGGAGTTTCTGGATCGTTTTGTGATTGTTTTCATAGATGATATCCTAGTGTACTCGAAGAGTTCTGAAGATCATGAGCAACACCTGAGAATAGTTCTGGAAACTCTGAGAACGCATCAATTATACGCTAAATTTAGTAAGTGTGAGTTTTGGCTAGCTAGCGTGGCATTCTTAGGCCACGTAGTTTTGAGTGAAGGTATTGCTGTGGAGCTAGTTAAAATTGAGGCAGTTATTAACCGGTCGAGACCGACAACTGCTACAGAAATTAGAAGTTTCTTGGGTTTGGCAGGTTATTACAGGCGATTTGTGGAAGGATTCTCAGCTATATCCTCGCCCTTGACTAAATTGCTGAAGAAAGATACGAAGTTTCAATGGACGGACAAGTGTGAGCGTAGTTTCCAAGAGCTTAAGCATAGACTGACTACGGCTCCTGTTCTGACAATTCCGTCTGGTCCTGGCGGTTATGAAATTTATAGCGATGCTTCGCTTAGGGGACTGGGCTGTGTTTTGATGCAGCATGGCAGGGTGGTAGCGTATGCGTCCCGTCAGTTGAGACCACACGAGTTGAATTATCCCACACACGACCTGGAGTTAGCTGCGGTTGTGTTTGCCTTGAAGATCTGGAGACACTATTTGATTGGGGAAAGTTTTCAGGTATACACCGACCATCAGAGTCTGAAATACCTGTTCTCTCAAAGGGAGCTGAACATGAGACAACGCCGATGGATGGAGTTATTAAAAGACTATGACTGTGAGATCCTGTATCATCCTGGTAAGGCGAATAAGGTTGCTGATGCCCTGAGTAGAAAATCAGTGATTGCTCAATTGCAGGTGCAGGAGTGGCGTTTACTTGAGCAATTAAGAGACTCAGACTTTAAATTGGAGATAAGCCAGCTGTCGAGTCTCGTGGCTACCTTGAGAATTGAGCCAGAAGTGCAAGTAAAAATTAAGGCCTTGCAGTCCATAGACCCTTTTATCCGGAAGATCCTGCAAGGAGATCCGACCAAACGAAGGGTCGATTTTCAAATAGCGGAGGATGGGATACTTAAATTTAGAGGACGGTTGGTTGTGCCGGAAGATGAAAATTTAAGGGAGGAGATTTTATCAGAAGCACATCGTAGTAGTTATAGTATTCATCCTGGGAGTACAAAGATGTATCAGAATTTGAAACAGCATTACTGGTGGAATGGTATGAAAACTGATATAGCCAAACATGTGGCTAAATGTTTGACCTGCCAGCAGGTCAAGGCGCAGCATTGCAAACCTGGAGGACTACTCCAACCTTTGGAAATTCCAGAGTGGAAATGGGAGCATATCACGATGGATTTCGTGATGGGTTTGCCGAGGAGTCAGCGAGGGCATGATTCAATTTGGGTCGTGGTGGATAGACTAACGAAGTCAGCGCATTTTATTCCAGTAAGAAAGGACTTTGCTTTAGACAGATACGCTGAGTTGTATGTGAGGCATATTGTAAGGTTGCATGGTGTGCCAGTGACGATCACTTCTGATCGAGATCCTAAATTCACCGCTACATTTTGGAAGAGTCTACAAACTGCTTTAGGAACGAAGCTGCAATTTAGTACAGCTTATCATCCACAGACAGATGGTCAGTCTGAAAGAACGATTCAGACCTTGGAAGACATGTTGAGAGCATGTGTTCTGGATTTCAGAGGTAATTGGGAGGAACATTTACATTTGGTTGAATTTGCCTATAATAACAGCTACCAACAGAGTATTAGAATGGCACCTTTCGAGGCCTTGTATGGTAGGGCTTGCAGGACACCAATCTGTTGGGATGAGGTTGGGGAAAGGAAGATAACTGGCCCTGAGTTAGTAGAACAGTCGATGGAAGCAATTAAAGTGATTAGAGATAGATTAAAGACAGCTCAGAGTCGCCAGAAGAGTTATGCTGATAAAAGGCGCAGACCTTTGGAATTTCAAGTAGGCGACCATGTGTTTTTGAAAGTGTCACCTATGAGAGGAACATCCCGTTTTGGCAGGAAAGGAAAGCTGAGCCCGAGGTACGTTGGACCATTTGAAATCTTAGAACGGATCGGAATTTTGGCTTATCGACTCGCATTGCCGCCTAGACTGGCTCAAGTACATAATGTTTTTCACGTATCGATGTTGAGGAAGTATGAGCCAGACCCTGCTCATGTGTTGAGTTACGAAGAAATTGATTTGGATGAACGGGCGTCATATGTGGAGCGACCAGTCAGGATCGTGGACAGAAAAGAGCAGATACTGCGATCCAAGACAATTCCGTTAGTCAAGGTGGTCTGGCAACACCATGGCACAGAAGGAGCTACATGGGAGAACAAAGAAGTTATGAAACTTAGTTATCCTTCCCTTTTTGAGTAATTAAAACTGTGTTGTAATTTCGAGGACGAAATTTCCTAAGTGGGGGAAAGTTGTGACGTCCTGGAAATTCAACCCTTGTAAGTGCCGAGAGTCGATTTAATGATATGAATGTATATTCATAGTCGACGCCATTTTGGACTATAAGGACTGAAAAGACGAAAATTTGGACGAATTCCGAACTTTAGATTATTTCGAATTGAGTTTCGAAATTAATCCGTGGCGATTTTTAAATTACCGTTTTTGCAAACGAGCTTAACCCTGATCGAGCTTGACCAGTGAAATTGCCGAAATTACCCTTCGATCAGTACACCAAAAATTTTGTTTCAGTCCCGGCGCGCCAAAATTACCATTTTGCCCCCCCCCAATTATTCATTCATATAAGACAAAAAAATTAAAATTTGGCCTCCAAAGTCAAGGTGGTGGGCCATTTCTCCCTCTGCCCAACGCACTGCTCTCTGCCGTTGCTTCCTTCTTCTTCTTTCTTCTTCTTCTTCTTCTATTCTTCCTCTTCTCTTCTCTTGGTTGACCGACGACTTCCCCCCCCTTTGCCGACCGATTCCTCCTCCGTCCATCGCCATTTTTCGCGACCACCACACCCCCACCGGCAGTCACCGTCCCCAGCCACTCGCCGCCGTTGCCTGGACCCCGGCCGAGCCGCCGTCGCCGCCGTTTTGCCGAAGGAAACTCGCGGCCGGGCCTGCCCTGTTTTCGGGTCAGAGGACCCGAGAACTCCGCGGCCTCCTCCGGCCGCCACCGACGCCGACCACCACCACCCAGCTAACCCCCGACTTCCCCTCGACCGACCCCACCCCTCGTCGCCAACCGTCAGCCGCCGGAACCGCCGGAATCCGGCCCGAAAGTCTCGGTGCTCTGTTTTTGAGCCCGGGTTGTTCCGGTCTTCGTTTCGGCCGCCACCGTCGCCGCCGTACCACACCGCCGCCGCCAGACGACTCCCCTGAGTCTCCTCTACCGCCACCCAGCTCAGCTCCGCCGGTCGCCACGCGTGGCCGCCGGAAACCGCCGCCGACCGAGAGCCCTGTTTCGGCTCGAAAACAGGACAGCCACTGATCGCGGCTGTCCGCCGTCACCGGCCGCCTTCCGCCGCCGTCCACCTGTCCCGGCCGACTCCCACCGACCCCTAGGTGAGCCCCCGACCCTTGGCCGGCCTTGTCCCGGCCCGTGTCGCTGGAAAACGGCCAAAACAGTGAGGTTGCCGATTGAATATTCTGAGTTGTTTACTGTTGTAGGCCGCCGGCCGCCGCTCGCCGGAGCTCCGCCCCCGGCCACCTGTTCCGGCGACCTCGCCGGACTCCTACGGGGTGTCGCCGAAGTTTGAGCTCGATTCGCCGCGCGATAAACCTTAGTTTTATCGCCGCCGCCGTCGCCGCCGCCGCCGTCGCCGTCGCCGATCGAGCTAACTCAAATAGTGAGTTGACTCTAAACCTTGGTTAGGGCGCTAATTGCGCTTAGGATTAGTCTGATTTAATTATTTAATTATTTATGTATTTATTTATTTATTTATTTTTTTATAAATATATATATATATATATATTTCGATCGGGACCGGTTTAGATAGAAACCATGGTTAGGATACATGGTCGATCGATTATTTATCTGTGGCTATTTGTGGTAATTTAGTAATTAATTGTTTGATTGAGTTACTCGCGAGTGAGTGACAGGTTAGAGACGAGCGAACAATTGATTGCTATAATTTGACTAAGAATTAAGATTTTTTTTTAATATGAATTGAGCTTGAAATTGCCGGGTTAAGTGGATTACTCGAGAGTGAGTGGATTGCTTGATTGGTTTGTTTGCCTGGCTGAAAAGTTCAATTGGGAATCTTGTTGGCTTTGGGGACGAGTTGATTGTATTTCTTGTGGATTTTGGCGTTAATTCAAGATAATCAATGAATTGATTGCCAAGTGCAATTTGTGTGATCATTAAAAGGGTCAATGACGCTATCTGGCAAGTTCGCTTTGTACCGTGGGTACTTGTACCGTACTGATTGTATGAAAATTTGCGACTTGTCAGAAGCACGATAATCCATGCCCCGTGCCAGTCGTACGGTTTTAAGGGATTATCGGATGCCGGTCGCAGCTTGTGAAGGACCGAAGCTCCTTTTTAAGGAATGCCTACTCGCAGTGCCGTGCCGGGTGCACTGGATACACTGCTTGTAGTAGCCGTCGCTGAGAGGATAAAGTGGACGTAGCCTGGTTTTGCCAGAAGAGTGCGGGATCGCACTATTGATGTATTTATCACGCCAGTCGCGTGGGTCATTGATTAATAATGAACTTGTGTATGCCTGAGTGGTTGTACTTCTGTTGGTGGTAGATTTGTCAGACTTGTTATGATTGATATATATATATATATATATATATATATATATCTGTTGTTATCTTGTGATCTTTTTGTGGCACTTAGGATGTTCTGGGCGAATCATTGTCCTAACCAAGATTAGGCTTGATTCACTGAGATTCATTTCTCACCCCGTCGCGGGACAATTGTTTTTCAGGTCCGAAGTAATGGAAAGACCGGTGCGGTTCGGCACCCCCACTGACTCATCACTTGATATCAGTCTCCATCCGGTACCAGGTACGGACTAGATGTGGGAGCGTCACATCACGACGATATGGGTTGATGAAGGGATGCCACATCTGGTGGCACATCTCTTTAAAGCCTGGTATCTTCGTGATGGGATGGATCTCTTCGGTCCGCTTCGAGGATTTGAGGGGCCACCTCTACAGGGGGTCCCTAATATCCCCGCTTGGGACCCGATGGATATTGATACACCTGATGGGGAAGTGATGGACCCCGCGCCTGATATGGAGCTCGATCTCGAGCCTGAGCAATCGGTAGCCCCCTCTGTGCGATCTAGCCAGAGTTTTTGTGATGACCCAAATGACCCGGCTCCCCCGTTTGATTATTACGACACGGATGTCGAGTCTTCCCAGTAGTGGGTTAGGGCCTTTTTGTAGTCAGGGAACTGTGGTTATTTTTGTGGGGGATACTGTTTTGGGATAGATGAGAGTTAACCTTACCTGACTCCTGTATCTTTTTGTGAGTCCTAGAGGGCCACCCCGAAGCATGGGGTTGTATTTATCAGTTGATGGCTCTGTAAGGTTATGAATCATCTATTCTCATCAGCCTTTTGTATTTTGAAATCTGGCTTTACTTTCTATCTATCCCATGTGATTTTATTGAATGGAAGATGGTACGTTCCGCTTGCGCAATATAAGCTTAGGTCGATAGCAATTGCCTGGGACGCTATCTATTATGACCTGATGGCGATTTGGCAAGGGACGTCGCGGGCTCGAGAGTCGAGACGTGACAACAAGAAATCTCATTCACCTGAGAAGAGACTCGGAAATTATCTACGTATTGGGAGACCAAGGATAGTAAATCTCCATTTTATCTGGCTTTCGAAAACTGCAAGCCTTCAGAATGGAGAAATCGCGAGGGGGCGGCCTGGGAGATCCTTCAGCTTCTCTTGCAAGAATCTGCTCGATATGAAGCTTACGCAGTCAAGATACAGGGCACATCGCCGGTTTTGGCGGCACTTGAGGAGGGGAAATACGGTAATGGATACTTTTACGTGGAGCTCCAGTCCATAGATGCATTGATGCAAGCAAGATTACACTGCTTTATGCTTTTTCTTCGAAATTTCGTCCAAATTTGGAGAAAAAGCTCGATAATAGATTTTGGTAACAGCAATAGTTATTTAACGAGTAAATTGCTATGGTCTATCATATCATATCAGGTATATTGTGGGAGATTATATATTGGCTTCCGAAGTTACTCTACGTGCGCGGTGAAGACGGGGGGACACCACTCCACTTTCCACATCGGCTGGAGATTATTGGGAAGTGAAGGTCCTGCTGTGGCAATGACCCTTCAAACGGACCAAAACGGAAAGGAATCGCCTAAACTTTCCTCGGAATTTTAGGTCCTACTATTGAAATCCACGCTCGTACGTGATCGTCAGAAAGCTGGCTCGCAAATGCTACTTTGGTTATGGGGATCATTCACTTAAGCATCATCTTCAATCTTCAAGCTATGTTATGTGCCACTCGGCTTGGATCTAACTTTCCTTCGCCGTACCTCCTACTACCTAATCTTGATCGCTCTTCACTGCGCAGGAAGTTTCGATCGGAACTGTGCCGATGCTGACAACGAAGTCTAGCTAGTTGAAAGGATTTTCCTTCTTCCAATCCAGCATCACATAGTAATGTTCGCTTGGTGAAGGATCAGCGTGAGGCAAACGGCATGACAGAGCTACAAGGCGTTCTATAGAATCAATTTATCTTCTGCTCACACAGTTATACCCGTGACAAAAAGGGAACAAAAAAATCATCTAAGCTAATGAATAAGAATAGATTATCTGAAGAGAGCAGTCAAGGTTATTTCCCACCAAAACCTCAGTAAACCTAGAGTGAGTAAGGGTTAAAAGCTCTGCACTTCACTCTGCTCTGAGGCATCCACAAGAAGTCGTGCTTATCCTTTACCGGTGGCAGCTATTAAGCATTCAAATTTAACCACAAGAAGAGGAAGAAAGTTAATCGAAAATGCAGAGACTGGAAATGTCGCGTCATTTGGCAGCAGCTGCCTCCGGTTCAGCAGGCTTTTCTCCCTCAGGGGCTTCAGGAACCTCTACTTTCTTTGGGTCACCACCGTCGGGCGCCACTTTGGGAGGGGTCGCCGGCTTCTCTGCGGCCGGTTTCTCTGCGGTACTGCCAGCAGCATCACCAGATGTGGCATCTACAGGAGTTTTCCCATTCTTTTCGTCCTTGCTCCCTTCCTTCGAGTCCTTCTCCTTCCCATCTTTCGTGGGCGGCGGCGGCGTTGGGGGAGGCATCATGTGAGGCGGAGGGTGCTGTTTCAGCTTGAAGAGAACTTGCCTCATTCTCGAAAGATCGGTCGGCTTTCCTGGCTTAGGCCCCTGGACGACCACCACCGACGGCCTCTTCTCGGCATCCCTCTTCCCTCTCTTCTCGATGTTCGGAACTTCACGAGGGATGATCTCGGCTATGGCTTTCCAGAAATGCTTGTCGGCTTCCTTGTGGAACTTCTCTTGGTTCGCCAAGTACAGCTGACATGAGAAAAACAAGCAATGCTCTTGAGGCGACCTAACAAAGTTTTCTCCGGCGATTTCGAAATACGATGATGAACGAGATGTTGTAAACCGAAAGGCCTGAACAGGGCAATCGTGTGACTACCACTCAATACAAGTTTCACCTTCTCTCTTTCTCTGTTATCGGCCTTGTTTGTTTCGCAGTTGAGCTTCCTTTTCTCGTAGAAAGCTCGTTTATACTCTTCAGCGTCTGCAATGACCTGATCCCGCATCTCCTTCTCCCTCTTCTCCTTTTCCTCGAGGTGTATAGCGTTTTGACTGCATTTCGAGAAGTGGTTACAGTATCTCCTTTCCAATCTGAACTCAGTTTTTTCATGGAAGACAAAAGAGTGCGCAGTATAGCTAGCGCAACTGTTGTGACAGGGGACTAATGCAATCTCTAAGCAGGGAGATCAGACACTGCTTTCAGAGAACAAAAGCAACCAAAGTGAACACCCACAGAAAGATCAAAAGTGACTGAAAAACCAAATCCTTCCTAATTTATTAACGAACGGCAACTGACAAGCTGGTACAAATGAGAATCAAGAAGTTGTCGAGGACATTGAATTCGACATATTTATCACTCTTAAGAAGCGTTGCTATGCTGCTTTTGATGGCTGAAAATTTACTTAGCACAGGACAGATTGACCAAATATTCAATCATTAAAAGCACAAATGATCAGACTGCATTTGCACCAAGCCCAACAATATGACTCAAAAAAATGAAGGGGGAAAATAAATAGAAGAACCTCACCGCCTCCACTCACGTCGAGCGGCACCTTCCTCGACCATCTCACTCGGTGGCGGCAACAGAGGCCCATCCGACACGAACCCACCTCCACCACCCTCCTCCTCCTCGACTCCGTTCATCACCGACTCGAAGGGCGAGATGTAATCCGGGTCCGGGGTCGTCACCCCGAACCCATAGACCTCGGACGACGCCTGGCTGTCGCCGTACCCGCCGCCGCCGGCGCCCCCGAAGACGTAGCCGTCCTCGGCGGAGGAGGGAGGGAGAGCATCGCCGGAGGGGGCGAAGGCGGAGTCGTAGCCCATGAAGGAGTCGTCGTGGAAAGGGGTCGCGTGGTGGTGGGCCTGCGAGTCGGGGTCGTGGGGGTACTCTTCGGCTTCGGCGTCCGCGGCGTCGAATGACTCCATTTCTCAGATCCTCCACAGCTCCAAACAACGCAAACAGTGGCGAACGCGAGGTCTCCAAACAACTTGTCTTGATCGTCTTCGACTTTGTTCTGGGTCTGGGTCTGGGTTTGTTTGGTGCTTCGTGTCTCTGCCGTTGCGAAGAACGCCGAGTTCGGATCGAGAATGTGTGAGTAAAAAGCTGAAGCAAAAGTCATACTCTCTCTATATCTCTGGCGATTGCTCTTCCTGCTTTGAAGAGGTGCCGCACAAGTGGAGTCTCCATGGGAGCGTGTTGATTTTTCCATGCGAGTTAGGGAGAAAGCGCAACAACGACGTCGTTTCAGCCTCTTGAGTTAATATTTGATTTGCCTCGGAAAAATAATGTCCAGCTAGAACTGTGAATTTAGTATTTTTCTCACACATTGGATGATTAAGAAGGTCTAGGTCAAAATAAAACTAAATACCGAGTTTAAAACACATATGTCTATCGCACACGTGTGCATGATTTGCTAAGCTACATGCAGGAGAGTATTCTCCTTCCCAAAATCTCACGTTGGACAATTGATAAGGAGCTAAACAATTACAAATCGAGTCCTCCTGCCCGAAAAGCGTATCTTTCCAACGAGTGGTAGGTTAATGCTTGATTTTCAGTTCCACTGCACGTCGCCATAAAACGGCACTAAAGTCAATGTGTCGGTTGGATAGCGCTGAATTTATCGGGGACTGACACCGTCCACGTCATGGAAATATGCTCTGGATCAGTGAAAAGTAGCTACGTGAAGGAAGGACTAGGCCTGAGCAACGGGCCGTACCTGCTGGGGGCCAGCACAATCGGGCTCGTGTCTATGGCTATGCCTCATTTTAGGCCTCGGAGGACTAGGCCCATGGGCCTACTGGGCCCAAAGTCTACAGCATTGATGAAGAAGGCCACGACGTTCCGAAAAGTAAAAAGGGAGACCGTCCGCCTCTTGGCCAACTCATTCCACATTTCTCGTGGCTTGGCGAACATGATAACACCTGTGGAGTATAATTCTTGCTCCAAAAATCCTTTTGAAGTAAAAAATTTCATTTGGCTACGCAATTTCATTTTTCAACCTTTTTGCTTCAAAGGTAATTTTGCACCCATTTGAAGAAGTAAGAAAAAAAACACACTAACGTCTCTCCAAAAGTGTAAAAATCTAATTTTAACCAAAAGTTTATTTCTAGAGAAAAATTGACGCCATGCGCGCCCTTACTTGCCTTGCTAGCGTCTATGGTACCGGAAAACTAAAGAAAACAGGGCTAGCTTGTCTCTCTCTATATATATATATTAAACGGCTATTTTAGTGGTTATTGCAAGAATTGACTCCATAAGTGCAATCACTATAGGGTGCCGCTAAGTGAAATTATTTTTCCAAATTATTTGAAGATTTACTTGTATTGCAGTTTGGTTTAATTGAACGAGTGTTTTTCTCATTAACTTTCCCCAGTGGATTTCCCTATTATTTTCAATGTTTGCAACAACAAAAATCACTATCTTTCTCAAGTTCAATTTTCTTTGATCAACTTTTGAGAAGGGATTTGCTAGCATAATAGCTTCTATAGTAACGGCGAGAGTAATGACGTGTTGTGAGCCACAGATTCTTGAAAGAATGGACCTAACATACCAATTTAAGTTATCTGTTATTTTGATTTTTCGTGATTCAGAAAAACCGCTAATCATTTAAAGACAGACACATAATCATTTCTCAAAATGAGGCACGACTATATTAACCACCCCCAACAAGGGACAGGCCTTCAAACAACATTGAATGCAAATCTAATGTGCTCCTCGCATCCGTATTTCCCGGTACATCTTGTATCCATTCCCATAAGTTTAGGATGAAAAAGAAATGACAACGGAAATTAGCTCAAAGTATCTACTTGCCACGACTGGAATGACACATTTTTAAAAGCGTTGTTGAATCAATCCTACCAGGTCTCATCTGTGCATATGACAAGATCTTTCCTCGGAGTACGTTGTTTCATACTCTGACAGCAATCGCCATCATCCATTTCGAGACCAAAGGAGACACTCAAAACTTCACAAGAGCATTGAGACTCCCCATTGCTGATTGCCCAGCTTTCTGTAAAAACATATATGCATGTGGTTCTTCTCTGTGTTTTTGTTTAAGTTGCCTGGGAAACTCCCTCGGGCCTTCAACCTCTAGAAACCAGAGAGAGCTGAGCCAGAGTGACTGAAGCAAAGGGCAAGAATTGTGCCAAAGCAACGTGATCCTCTTATATTATATTCACCCCCACATGCTGTGTTGATACCTCCAAAGCACCCACTTGATGTTATTTTAAAAGCGAATATCACATGTGAAGAACTTAAGAACTTGATCTGACATTAAAAAAAAAAAACAACAACAACAGCAAGTGTGACCCCCCACCTGCAGGGTCTTTTTCTATGCGCAAAACCCGGAAGTCTCTCGTTATGTCATTAATCGAACTCAGGAACTGCAAAGAGGAGGAAGATGCGATTGGTGGGAACCGGAGAAGAGGGGGCGGATTCACGGAAGGATATGAAGGAGTACAAGAGAATGGGCTCCGAGGTGGAGGACGACGACGTTGAGGTCGATCTGGTTCATTACCAGTGTCAGTTCGAGAGGAGGAAAAGTACAAGAATATACGTGTTTGCCTGTGCGGTCTTTGTTTCTCTCAACAGTCTCCTCCTAGGCTATGGTATGGTGGTGACATCATCCGTCCTCCTCTTTGTTCTTTTCTTTCTTTCTTTTTGGTCCCTTATCAGTAGTAGCATAGTTGGTTGTGAATGTTTGGCTGCCAAAGTCCCCGTTTCGGAGGGGTTAGGGTTGGAGATCTCAAAGCTTGAAAGTAACCAATTTGTTTATCGACGATAACTAGAAATTGACTTCTCCAGTAGTTCCAGCAAAATCGTAGACTCTAAGAAATATAGTAGCACGGAGAAGATCGAGCACCGATAAAACTGGAAGATCCTTTGTTTCATAGGGAGAGGAGGACAAGTTATTCAATTTCATTTGATAGTCAGTAATGAATTGAATGCTAAGTATGTGCTGCATTGGTTATTTAGATTCATCAGGGGACATCTTTAGCATCTTACATAAGCGCAATCGAGTCCTAAAACTTATATGTATGCTGTTCGGGTCTGAAGTACATCAAAATATATATTGATGTAATTTTCCAGTATTCGGTAGGCCGTGTCTGTAGATTTCTGCAGTTGCTGATAAAGTTAGTAAGTTACCAGCATCGTAATGAATATACCAAAGTGAAGATTAAGTAGTAGGTTGCCAAGTTCTTATTGCCTACTGTCCACTTCTATGTAAATTTGCTTTGCCTCAGTGATATAGTTTTCGCATTGACTATGGCCATGAGATTTTTGGCCATTTATGGTACTCTATTATGTCGGTGAATGAATTTTCCTAGTCAGTGAAACAAATTAGTTGCGGTGGATTAATGTGTCACAAACTGCTCGACGGCTCTTTAGATAGGATGACAGGACTAAGGTAAGGGTAGCTCAATTTCTAGTAGTTAGATCCATCAACATATTATTATGTCGCCAATGAATCGATATGCTCGGCAACTTGCAGATGGAGGTGCCGTGAGTGGAGCAATTATATTCATCCGGGAAGATCTTCGAATAACTGAGGTTCAGATAGAAGTCCTTGTTGGTTGTCTGAACGTAATTTCTATCTTCGGGAGCATAGCTGGTGGCCGAACATCGGACATTATCGGTAGGAAATGGACGATGGGGTTAGGTGCTGTCGTCTTCCAAGCGGGCGTGGCCGTTATGACCTTTGCTGATTCATTTCGAGCACTCATGATAGGAAGACTGCTGGCTGGGGTTGGAATGGGTTTTGGAGGAATGATAACTTCTCTGTACATTGCCGAAATTTCACCTACCATCAGTCGGGGCACGCTCACCTCTTTTCCGGAGATCTTCGTGAGTCTAGGATGCCTCCTTGGTTATATCTCGAACTATGCATTTGCAGGCCTTTCAATGCACATAAATTGGAGGGTCATGCTAGGAGTTGGGATTTTGCCCTCGGTCTTCCTCAGTTTCGCACTCTTTGTAATCCCTGAATCACCAAGATGGTTGGTCATGCGGAACCGAGTCGATGAAGCAAGATTGGTTCTTTTAAAGACGCATGAGGACGAGAGAGAGGCTGAAGAGAAGCTTGCAGAAATTCAAGTAGCTGCTGGAGCCGGTAATAGTGCTAGGAAACACGGAGATAAAGCCGTGTGGCGTGAACTGCTGTGGCCTTCTCCTCCTCTGAGGCGGATGCTAATCGCAGGTATCGGTATCCAGTGCTTCCAACAGATAACGGGCATAGATGCTGTTGTCTTTTACAGCCCTGAGATCTTCAAAAATGCTGGAACGAAAGGTAATTCGAATCTTCTCGCGGCTACAGTTGCTGTTGGTGTTACGAAGACTGCTTTTATACTGGTCGCTATATTTCTGATTGACAAGATCGGGAGGAAGCCGTTGCTTTATGTTAGTACGATCGGCATGACTGTCTGCTTACTCGGTGTTGCAGTGTCTCTCTCTTTGCTAAAGGAGGGAGTAGCTGGGGCGGCACCTGCGTTGGCAATTCTTTCTGTATGTGGTTTTGTAGCATTCTTTTCCATTGGAATCGGGCCTATTTGTTGGGTGTTGTCCTCAGAAATTTTCCCTTTGAGGTATCGTGCTCAAGCAGCAGCGGTCGGGGCAGCTGGTAATCGGGTGTGCAGTGGGCTCATCACCATGTCCTTCCTCTCGGTTTCTCGAGCAATCACGGTGGCCGGAACTTTTTTCATATTTGTTGCACTGTCTGCTGCTTCTGTTGCATTTGTTTACTCACATATCCCAGAAACGAAAGGGAAATCATTGGAGCAGATCGAGTCGCTATTTCAGGACCCGCGTGATCGGAAAGGAAGCCATGTCGAGATGGAAGATGTTGAGCATCTTGTGCAGTAGTCACTTCATTACTGACATCGACACCATATTTCATGACGATTCGTTGATTTACATTTCAGATACGCATACATTGTAAAAGGTCAGGTCCATCATTTAGTAGAGAAAATATGAAGTCGTCAACCTGCCAAGCAAAAGAAAACAGAACTAATCAATTTGGCCTTTGGGGAAACTATCAGTCTCCTCTAAAATGGCTGCTTCGTCGCGACAAATCAGATGAAAGTCGGTACGGTACACTGGACAAAATAAGACATGTTGCTTGTGTTATAAGGAAATCTAAGGATTTTCCCTTTATTCATGCTACAACAGAGTATCTGAAACCCCAAAAAAAAAAAAAAAAAAAAAAAAAAGAGTATCTGGAACATGCGTAGAATTCGCCTTACTTGTGCCATATGTAGAAGAACTAAAACTGCTCAGCACCTTCTACCCTTTATCCAGCAATTTAGCTGTATCTATTCATATTTACTAGGTATTGCATTTCCACCGCGAGTCGCAACATGGCACATTTATTTGGGGATAATATTGAAGTACTGTCGAATTACCCTTCATACCTCATTTCACACTAATCATCCTGTAGCCATTTTCAACTTTAGCAGGAAGAAGAATATGGCAAATGGAAAAAAGTTGCACATTTTCTATGTTCTATACTTGGAAAGAATCTTCCACCTTATTTACTGTGACGTCCTGAAAATTCAATCCTTATAAGCATCGGAAGTGGATTAAATGATATGAATGTGTAGTCATAGTTGTCGTCTATTTTGGACTATAAGGATTGAAAAGACGAAAATTTGGACGAATTCCGAACTTTAGATTATTTCGAATTGAGTTTCGAAATTAATCCGCGGCGATTTTTGAATTGCCGTTTTTGCAATCGAACTTAACCTTGATCCAGCTTGGCCAGTGAAATTACCGAAATTACCCTTCGTTCAGTATACAAAAAATTTCGTTTCAGTCCCGGCGCGCCAAAATTACCGTTTTACCCCCACAATAATTTACCCACAAAAGACAAAAAAAAAATTAATGTTGGGCAAAAAAAAGTCTTGGCCATGGATCCCACCATTCTCCTTCCCCATGCACGCACGTCCCCTCCTCTGTCACCACCTTTTGCCTTCTTCTTCTTCTCTGCTCTTCTTTTCTTCATTTTTCTTTGACTGACGAATGCTCTTCCTTGAACCGATCAATCCTCCTTCGTTCGTCGCCATTTTTCGCGACCACCGCTCCACCACCGGCAGCCACTGTCCCCAGCTACTTTCCGCCGTCGCCTTGACCCCGACCGAGCCGCCGTCGCCGTCGTTTCGCTGAGGAAACGCCACGGCCTAGCCTGCCCTATTTTCGGGTCAAAAGACCCGAGGACTCCGCGGCCTCCTCCGGCCGCCACCGACGCCGACCACCACCACCCAGCTAACCCCCGACTTCCCATCTACCGATCCGACCCCTCGTCGCCGATCGTCAGCCTCCGGAATCGCCGAAATCAGGCCTTGCAGTTTCGGTGCTCTGTTTTGAACCCGGTTCATTCCGGTCTTCGATCCGGCCGCCACAGTCGCCGCCGTGTCTCACCGCCACCGCCAGATGACTCACATGAGTCCCCTCTATCGCCGCCTAGCTCGCCTCCGCCGATCGCCGCACGTGACCGCCGGAAACGGCCGCCGACCCAAACCCCTGTTTCGGTGCAGAATAGGGTAGCCACTGATCGTGGCTGTCCGCCGTCGCCGGCCGCCTCCAACCGCCGGCCACCTGTCCCGGCCGACCCCCACCGATCCCTGGGTGAGCCCCCGACCCTTGGCCGACCTTGTCCCAGCCCGTGTCGCCGGAAAACGGTCAAAATAGTAAAGTCGCCAATTGAATATACTGATTTTGTACTGTTTTAGGCTGCCGGCCGTCGCTCGCCGGAGCTTCGCCGCCGGCCACCTATTCCGACGACCCCGCCAGACTCCCACGGGTTGTCGTCGAAGTTTGAGCTCGATCCGCCGCGCGATAAACCTTAGTTTTATCGCCGCCGCCGCCGTCACCGATCGAGCTAACTCACATTGTGAGTTGACCCTAAATCTTAGTTAGGGCGCTAATTGTGCTTAGGATTAGTTTTATTTATTTATTTATTTATTTATTTAGTTCTTGTAAAAAAAATTATATTCAATCGGGATCGGTATAGATAGAAACCATGGTTAGGATACATGGTCGATCGATTATTTGTCCGTGGCTATTTGTGGTAATTTATCGATTAATTGATTGATTGAGTTGTTCGCGAGTGAGTGACAGGTTAGAGACGAGCGAACGATTGATTGCTATAATTTGACTGAGAATTAAGATTTTTAATATGAATTGAGCTTGAAATTGCCGGGTTAAGTTGATTACTCGAGAGTGCGTGAATTGCTTGATCGGTTCATTTGCCTGGCTGAAATGCTCAATTGGGAGTCTTGGGGGCCACGGGGCCGAGTTCATTGTATTTCTTGTAAATTTTGGCGTTAATCCAAGATAATCAATGAGTTGATTGACGAATACAATTTGTGTGGTCATTTAAAGGATCGATGACGCTACCTGGCAAGTTCGCATTGTACCGTGGGTACTTGTGCCGTACAAATTGTATGAAAATTCGCGACTTGTTAGAAGCACGATAATCCATGCCCCGTGCCAATCGTACGATTTTAAGAGATTATCGGATGCCAGTCGCAGCTTGTGATGGACCGAAACTCCTTTTTAAGAAATGCCTACTTGCAGTGCCATGCCGGGTGCATTGGATACACCGCTTGTAGTAGCCGTCGCTGACAGGGTAAAGTGGACGTAGCCTGATTTTGCCAGAAGAGTGCGGGATCGCACTATTGATGTATCTATCGCGCCAGTCGCGTGGGTCATTGATTAATAATGGACTTGTGTATGCCTGAGTGGTTGTGCTTCTGTTGGTTGTAGATTTGACAGATTTATTTTGGTTGATATTTATATATATATCTCTGTTGAAATCTTGTGATCTTTTTGTGGCACTTAGGATGTTCTGGGCGAATCAATGTCCTAACCGAGATTAGGCTTGATTCATTGAGATTCATTTCTCACCCCGTCGTGGGATAAATTTTTCAGGTCCGAAGTAATGGAGAGACCGGTGCGGTTCGGCACCCCCACCCACTCATCACTTGATATCAGTCTCCATCTAGTACCAGGTACGGACCAGATGTGGGAACGTCACATTACGACGATATGGGTCGATGAAGGGATGCCACATCTGGTGGCACACCTCTTTAAGGCCTGGTATCTTCGTGATGGGATGGATCTCTTCGGTCCGCTTAGAGGATTTGAGGGGCCACCTCTTCAGGGGGTTCCTAATATCCCCGCTTGGGACCCGATGGATATTGATACACCTGATGGGGAAGTGGTGGACCCCGCGCCTGGTATGCAGCTCGAGCTCGAGCCTGAGCAATCAGTAGCCCCCTCTGTGCATTCTAGCCAGAGTTCTTGTGATGACCCGAACGACCCGGCTCCCCCGGTTGGTTATGACGACCCGGATGTCGAGTTTTCCCAGTAGAGGGTTAGGTTCCTTTTGTGGTCAGGGGACTGATGATGTTTTTGTGGGGGATACTGTTTTGGGATAGATGAGAGTTAACCTTACCTGACTCCTGTATCTTTTTGTGAGTCCTAGAGGGCCGCCCCGAAGCTTGGAGTTGTAATTATTAGTTGATGGCTCTGTAAGGTTATAAATCATCTATTCTCATCAGCTTTTAGTGTTGTGATATCTGACTTTACTTCCTATCTATCCCATATGATTTTATTGGATGGAAGATTGTACGTTCCGCATGCGCAGTATAATCTTAGGTCGATAGCAGTTGCTTGGGACGCTATCTATTATGACCTGGTGGCGATTTGGCAAGGGATGTCGCGGGTTCGAGAGTCGAGACGTGACATCCCCGCCCAAGGTGGTATCAGAGCAAGGTCAGCCTGTTCCATCTGGTCATTGGCATGGAGTGATAAGGAGCGTTGAGAAATGGGATAGTTAGTAAGATTTTTGGTTGCTATGGCTGTGATTGTTAATTTTGTGGTAGAATTTAAGGGTTTCTTTCTGACCACGTTTTGCTATGGGGTAAGCAGGACTTCACCTTTTACTGCAAAATGAGCGGACGTGATAGAAGAGCACCCCGAGCACCTCGAAGGAGGCCTTTAAGGCCGGTGGAAGAATTGGTTGATGTTGAAAGAGTACCGCCTACGGTGTCCCCTATTGCACCCCCTACTGCAGCCTCTGCTGCAGAACCTACAGGACCTACTGGAAGGGAACCGACCATGGCTGAAGTCATGAAAGCATTAGGTGCTATTGGAGATTTGATGGGGCAGCAAGTAAGGAATCAAGCTACAGCTACTGTCGCTGCTGTTGGGACTTCATCTGCTATTCCGTTTGCAGTTCCGTCTGCGAGTCCTCCACCTATCTATGACAGTGAGGAGCGTAGGGCTCAAAAGCTGGTGGAACATTTTCTCAAATTGAAGCCACCTCAATTCACTGGAAGTGGAGACCCTGAAGCTGCTACTCGATGGGTCGAAGGGATGGAGAAAGCGTTCGATTTGCTGAGATGCTTAGATAGGGATAAAGTTACTTTGGCAGTTTATCAACTCGAAGGGAATGCTAGTACATGGTGGAGAGCTGTCAAGGGTAGAACTTTTTCAGAAGGTACAATTTCAGTATGGAATACTTTTGTGGAAGTTTTCAATAATAAATACTTTTCGAGGACAGCTAGGGAGCAAAAGATGGCTGAGTTCTTTCGCCTCCGTCAGAATCAGATGACAATTGACCAGTTCGAGGCAAAGTTTTCTGAACTGTCCAAGTATGCTTCGAGAATGATTGAGGATCCGGAGGATAGAGCTAGAAGGTTCAAGGACGAATTGAAGCCCGAGATTAAGAGTGCCCTGGCACCGCTCGACCTCCAAGACTATGATGATATCTACGCAAGGGCGCTGATAGTGGAGCGAGACTTGTCTGAAAGGGCTACTGCATCTGGATCATGATTTATTTCCCCAAACAGATTCGACAAGAGACAAGGGAAGAAACCCATGTTTAACAACCGGAGTCACATTCCACCAAATTGTAGAGGAGCGATTAGTAAGCCGACATTTCGTCAGAATGAGGTGTGCAGCTTGTGTCGACAGAGACATGGGCCTGGTTTGTGCCCGTATCGAGGTGGTACCTGTTTTGATTGTGGCCAGCTGGGCTATCAAGTGAGGGACTGCCCGCAGAGGCAAGGTGGACAGGCACAACCCTAGTAGGGAGGGCAGCCTAGAGGAACTGTGCCATCAAACTTCTAAAATCGTCCGCCTGCACAAGGAAGGGTTTTTGCAGTCACTCGGGAAGCGACGAAGGATTCGCAAACTGTTACAGGTACGATCCTCTTACATGACCAAGTAGCATACGCCTTGTTTGATCCGGGCGCCACCCATTCTTTTGTTGCGGATCAGTTCGTTAAATTATCTGAATTGAACTTGGTACCTTTAGAAATTATGCTTAATGTATCTACGCCGTTGAAAGATAAAGTAGTGGCTACAGTGAGCTGTCCTGATTGCAGACTTGTGATGGATGGCCATGAGAGTAAGATAGATTTGATTGTGCTAGAAATGTACGATTTTGACTTGATTGTGGGAATGGATTGATTGGTAAAGCAAAGAGCCACAATGGACTGCTTTAATAAGGTAATACGATTTAATCCGATGGATGGTAGTGGCTATGAATTTTTGGGTAATCAAGGAGGAACCTCAACTGCGATGATATCGTCGTTAGAGGCGACTTGATTGTTGGAAAATGAGTGCCAAGGTTATTTGGCTTCTGTGGTAGATACATCTGCTGAAGAACTGAAGTTGGAGGATATTGCGATTGTATGTAAGTTTCCAGATATTTTCCCCCAAGAATTACCTGGTTTACCACCAGAAAGAGAAATTGAGTTTGTGATAGAATTAGCACCTGGGACAGAGCCGATTTCTAAGGCCCCATATAGAATGGCGTTATCAGAATTGAAGGAACTCAAGGTTCAAATGCAGGAGTTGTTAGACAAGGGGTTCATTCGCCCTAGTGCATCGCCATGGGGAGTGCCTGTCTTGTTCGTCAAGAAAAAGGATGGGTCTTTGAGATTATGTATTGACTATAGGCAGTTGAATCAAGTGACGATCAAGAATAAGTACCCACTGCCAAGGATTGACGACTTGTTCGATCAGCTGCAATGAGCATCTATATTTTCAAAAATTGATCTATGGACGGGATACCATCAGTTGAGAATCAGAAAAGAGGATATACCGAAATCGGCATTTAGAACACGTTATGGGCATTACGAGTTCACAGTGATGCCGTTTGGTTTGACGAATGCTCCTGCTGCTTTTATGGATCTGATGAATAGAGTGTTCAAGAAGTTTCTAGATCGCTTTGTAATCGTTTTTATAGATGATATCCTAGTGTACTCGAAGAGTTCTGAAGATCATGAGCAACACCTGAGAATAGTTCTGGAAACTCTGAGAACGCATCAATTATATGCTAAGTTCAGTAAGTGTGAGTTTTGGTTAGCTAGCGTGGCGTTCTTAGGCCACGTAATTTCGGGTGAAGGTATTGCTGTGGATCCGGTTAAAATTGAGGCAGTTATTAATTGGTCGAGACCGACAACTGCTACAGAAATTAGAAGTTTCTTGGGTTTGGCAGGTTATTACAGGCGATTTGTGGAAGGATTCTCAGCTATAGCCTCACCTTTGACTAAATTGCTGAAGAAAGATACGAAGTTTCAATGGACGGACAAGTGCGAGCGTAGTTTCTAAGAGTTTAAGCATAGGCTAACTACGGCTCCTGTTCTGACAATTCCATCTGGTCTTGGTGGTTATGAAATTTATAGCGATGCTTCGCTTAAGAGGCTGGGTTGTGTTTTAATGCAGCATGGCAGGGTGGTAGCGTATGCGTCCCGTCAGTTGAGACCGCACGAGTTGAATTATCCTACACACGACTTGAAGTTAGCTGCGGTCGTGTTTGCCTTGAAGATCTAGAGACACTATTTGATTGGGGAAAGTTTTCAGGTGTACACTGACCATCAGAGTTTGAAATACTTGTTCTCTCAAAGGGAGCTGAACATGAGACAACGCCGATGGATGGAATTATTAAAAAATTATGACTATGAAATCCTGTATCATCCTGGTAAGGCGAATAAGGTTGCTAATGCCCTGAGTAGAAAATCAGTGATTGCTCAACTACAGGTGCAGGAGTGGCGTTTACTTGAACAATTAAGAGACTCAGACTTTAAACTGGAAATAAGCCATCTGTCGAGTCTCGTGGCTACCTTGAGAATCGAGTCAGAAGTGCAAGTTAAAATTAAGGCCTTGCAGTCCACAGACCCCTTTATTCAGAAGAACCTGCAAGGAGATCCGACCAAACGAAAGGTCGATTTTCAAATAGCCGAGAATGGGATACTTAAGTTTAGAGGACGTTTGGTTGTGCCGGAGGATGAAAATTTAAAGGAGAAGATTTTATCAGAAGCACATCGTAGTAGTTATAATATTCATCCTGGGAGTACAAAGATTTATTAGAATTTGAAACAGCATTACTGGTGGAATGGTATGAAAACTGATATAGCCAAACATGTGGCTAAATGTTTGACCTGCCAGCAGGTCAAGGCGCAGCATTGCAAACCTGGAGGACTACTACAGCCTTTGAAAATTCCAGAGTGGAAATGGGAGCATATCACGATGGATTTCGTGATGGGTTTACCAAGGAGTCAGCGAGGGCATGATTCAATTTGGGTCGTGGTGGATAGACTAACGAAGTCAACGCACTTTATTCCAGTAAGAAAGGACTTTGCCTTAGACAGATACGCAGAGTTGTATGTAAGGCATATTATAAGGTTACATGGTGTGCCAGTGACGATCACTTCTGATCGAGATCCTAAATTCACCGCTATATTTTGGAAGATTCTACAAACTGCTTTAGGAACGAAGCTGCAATTTAGTACAGCTTATCACCCATAGACAGATGGCCAGTCTGAAAGAACGATTCAGACCTTGGAGGACATGTTGAGAGCATGTGTTTTGGATTTCAGAGGTAACTGGGAGGAACATTTGCATTTGGTTGAATTTGCCTATAATAACAGCTACCAACAGAGTATTAAGATGGCACCTTTTGAGGCCTTGTATAGCAGGGCTTGTAGGACGCCAGTATGTTGGGATGAGGTTGGAGAAAGGAAGATGACTGGCCCTGAGTTAGTAGAACAGTCGATGGAAGCAATTAAAGTGATTAGAGATAGATTAAAGACAACTCAGAGTCGCCAGAAAAGTTATGCTGATAAAAGGCGTAGACCTTTGGAATTTCAAGTAAGCGACCACGTCTTTCTGAAAGTGTCACCTATGAGAGGAACATCCCATTTTGGCAGGAAAGGAAAGCTGAGCCCGAGGTACGTTAGACCATTTGAAATCCTAGAACGAATTGAAATTTTGGCTTATCGACTCGCATTGCCGCCTAGACTTGCTCAAGTGCATAATGTTTTCCACGTATCGATGTTGAGGAAGTATGAGCCAGACCCTGCTCATGTGCTGAGTTACGAGGAAATTGATTTGGATGAACGGGCATCATATGTGGAGCGACCAGTCAGGATCGTGGATAGGAAATAGCAGGTACTATGATCCAAGACAATTCCGTTAGTCAAGGTGGTTTGGCAACACCATGGTACAGAAGGAGCTACATGGGAGAACGAAGAAGTTATGAAACTTAGTTATCCTTATCTTATTGAGTAATTAGAACTGTGCTGTAATTTCGAGGACGAAATTTCCTAAGTGGGGGAGAGTTGTGACGTCCTGAAAATTCAATCCTTGTAAGCGCCGAAAGTCGATTAAATGATATGAATGTGTAGTCATAGTCGTCGTCTATTTTGGACTATAAGGATTGAAAAGACGAAAATTTAGACTAATTCCGAACTTTAGAATATTTCGAATTGAGTTTCGAAATTAATCCGCGGCGATTTTTGAATTGTCGTTTTTGCAATCGAGCTTAACCCTGATTGAGCTTGGCCAGTGAAATTACCGAAATTACCCTTCGTTCAGTATACAAAAAATTTCGTTTCAGTCCCGGCGCACCAAAATTACCGTTTTACCCCCACAATAATTTACCCACAAAAGAAAAAAAAATTAATGTTGGGCAAAAAAAAGTATTGGCCATGGATCCCACCATTCTCCTTCCCCATGCACGCACGTCCCCTCCTCTGTCACCACCTTCTGCCTTCTTCTTCTTCTCTGCTCTTCTTTTCTTCATTTTTCTTTGACCGACGAATGCTCTTCCTTGAACCGATCAATCCTCCTCCGTTCGTCGCCATTTTTCGCGACCACCGCTCCACCACCGGCAGCCACTGTCCCCAGCTACTCGCCGCCGCTGCCTTGACCCCGGCCGAGCCGCCGTCGCCGTCGTTTCGCTGAGGAAACGCCACGGCCTAACCTACCTTGTTTTCGGGTCAAAAGACCCAAGGACTCCGCAACCTCCTCCGGCCGCCCCGGCCGCCACTGACGCCGACCACCACCACCCAGCTAACCCCCGACTTCCCCTCGATCGATCCGACCCCTCGTCGCTGACCGTCGGCTATCGAAATCGCCGGAATCAGGCCTTGAAGTTCCGGTGCTCTGTTTTGAACCCGGTTCATTCCAGTCTTCGATCCGGCCGCCACAGTTGCTGCCGTGTCTCGCCGCCGTGTCTCACCGCCACCGCCACCGCCAGACGACTCACCTAAGTCCCCTTTATCGTCGCCTAGCTCTCCTCCGCCGGTCGCCAAGCGTGACCGCCGGAAACGGCCGCCGATCGAAACCCCTGTTTCGGTGCAGAACAGGGTAGCCACTGATCGTGGCTGTCCGCCATCGCCGGCCACCTCCCGCCACTGGCCACCTGTCCCGGCCGACCCCCACCGATCCCTGGGTGAACCCCCGACCCTTGGCCGACCTTGTCCCAGCCCGTGTTGCCGGAAAACGGCCAAAACAGTAAAGTCGCCAATTGAATATACTGATTTTGTACTGTTTCAGGCCGCCGGCCGTCGCTCGTCGGAGCTCTGCCGCCGGCCACCTGTTCCGGCGACCCCGCCGGACTCCCACGGGGTGTCATCGAAGTTTGAGCTCGATCCGCCGCGCGATAAACCTTAGTTTTATCGCCGCCGCCGCCGTCACCAATCGAGCTAACTCACATTGTGAGTTGATCCTAAACCTTGATTAGGGCGCTAATTGCGCTTAGGATTAGTTTTATTTATTTATTTATTTATTTAGTTCTTGTAAAAAAAATTATATTCGATCGGGACCGGTATAGATAGAAACCATGGTTAGGATACATGGTCGATCGATTATATGTCCGTGGCTATTTGTGGTAATTTATCAATTAATTGATTGATTGAGTTGTTTGCGAGTGAGTGACAGGTTAGAGACGAGCGAACGATTGATTGCTATAATTTGACTGAGAATTAAGATTTTCAATATGAATTGAGCTTGAAATTGCCGGGTTAAGTTGATTACTTGAGAGTGCGTGAATTGCTTGATCGGTTCGTTTGCCTGGCTGAAATGCTCAATTGGGAGTCTTGGGGGTCTCGGGGCCGAGTTGATTGTATTTCTCGTAAATTTTGGCGTTAATCCAAGATAATCAACGAGTTGATTGACGAATACAATTTGTGTGGTCATTTAAAGGATCAATGATGCTACCTGGCAAGTTCGCATTGTACCGCGGGTACTTATGCCATACAGATTGTATGGAAATTCGCAACTTATCAGAAGCACGATAATCCATGCCCCGTGCCAGTCGTACGATTTTAAGGGATTATTGGATGCCGGTCGCAGCTTGTGATGGATCGAAGCTCATTTTTAAAGAATGCCTACTTGCAGTGCCGTGTCGGGTGCACTGGATACACCGCTTGTAGTAGCCGTCATTGAGAGGGTAAAGTGGACGTAGCTTGATTTTGCCAAAAGAGTGCGGGATCGCACTATTGATGTATCTATCACGCCAGTCGCATGGGTCATTGATTACTAATAGACTTGTGTATGCCTGAGTGGTTGTGCTTCTGTTAGTTGTAGATTTGACAGATTTATTTTGATTGATATTTACATATATCTCTGTTGAAATCTTGTGATCTTTTTGTGGCGCTTAGGATGTTCTGGGCGAATCAATGTCCTAACCGAGATTAGGCTTGATTCACTGAGATTCATTTCTCACCCCGTCGTGGGACAAATTTTTCAGGTCCGAAGTAATGGAGAGACCGGTGCGGTTCGGCACCCCCACCCACTCATCACTTGATATCAGTCTCCATCCGGTACCAGGTACGGACCAGATGTGAGAACGTCACATTACGACGATATGGGTCGATGAAAGGATGCCACATCTGGTGGCACACCTCTTTAAGGCCTGGTATCTTCTTGATGGGATGGATCTCTTTGGTCCGCTTAGAGGATTTGAGGGGCCACCTCTTCAGGGGGGTTCCTAATATCCCCGCTTGGGACCCGATGGATATTGATACACCTGATGGGGAAGTGGTGGACCCCGCGGTTGGTATGCAGCTCGAGCTCGAGCCTGAGCAATCAGTAGCCCCCTCTGTGCATTCTAGCCAGAGTTCTTGTGATGACCCGAGCGACCCGACTCCCCCGGTTAGTTATGACGACCCGGATGTCGAGTTTTCCCAGTAGAGGGTTAGATTTCTTTTGTGGTCAGGGGACTGATGATGTTTTTGTGGGGATACTATTTTGGGATAGATGAGAGTTAACCTTACCTGACTCCTGTATCTTTTTGTGAGTCTTAGAGGGCCGCCCCAAAACTTGGGGTTGTAATTATTAGTTGATGGCTCTGTAAGGTTATAAATCATCTATTCTCATCAGCTTTTAGTGTTGTGATATCTGGCTTTACTTTCTATCTATTCCATATGATTTTATTGGATGGAAGATTGTACGTTCCGCATGCGCAGTATAATCTTAGGTCGATAGCAGTTGCCTGGGACGCTATCTATTATGACCTAGTGGCGATTTGGCAAAGGATGTCGCAGGTTCGAGAGTCGGGATGTGACATTTACTGATGATGTTGCAATCATCCGTTCAATCCAATACACGTCAGTTGCACATATGGAAAGATAAATTCATTTAAAGCAACTTAATTTTTCACCACTTCCAGAAAAGAATCATCATTGACAGGTTTTAATATATGTTCATCCGTTTGGGCTAAAGTGGTGGATGGATTGGTCACCAAATCAAATGAGAGTTCAGATTCGCAGAATAGTAGGAAAACGTAGGGGAGAGTGAGTTCCAATTAAGATGACGAGATTTTGACAACGATTAGGCTCATTATCTGCGCCGGTTCGAGAGGAGAAAACTACAACAAGAGATGTTTTTGCTTGCGTTGTTGTGTCTTCTCTCAGCAATGTTCTCCTAGGCTTTGTTGGCAGCTGCATAGTATTTGGTAAATGTTGATTGCCAAATCCCAGAGGAGGTTATAATTGGAGCTGGAGATCCCATTGCTCCCGGTAGAAAAATTCCCATCAAAATAGGAGGGGCCCCAATTTTGACTGCGGTTTCAAATATTGACGATTATGATAGATTGATGTAATCAATTAGGTTCACAACAAAACCTAGAAATCAGTCAGCAATCTATTTTGAGTACCTCTGTGGATAGACCATAGCAGAAAACTGAAATATAATAAATGCAGCAGCAAAGTGCTTGAGTTTTACTAGTGCCTCATATAAACACAGTGACTTGAGAATTTGGTAATACGGGGGAAGAAAAAATTGTTTCAGACGTCGACAAAGACAGAAGACCCCTTTTTTTTCAAAGAGAGGACGGTTAATAAGCATTTTATTCGTCCTCTGAAATTTTCCCTTGACGTATCATGCTCAAGCAGCAGCATTCATGACGGCTGGTAAAAGGAGTCGGCTTGTCTCCATGTACTTCCTCTCGGTTTCTCAAGCAATCCCAGTCGCCGCAATTTGTTTAGTATTTGCTGCAACGTTGGTTTTCTCTGTTGCATTTGGTTTATGTGTTTGTCCTGGAAACTAAAGGAAAATCATTAAAGTAGGTCGGGTTGCAGTTTCAGAACAGACCCGATTGGAAGGGAAGCCGCACCGAGATGAGCATCTTGCGCATGACCGGTCATCTTAAGCAGTTGCATGTTCACTAGTCACCCAATTTTTCTTTAGCAGAAGCTGACTATGGGGGAAAAGTTCATCAGATTTCACTTGTTCTTCTCGCTGATATGCATGTATTCAAGAAGGTCCATCATCTAGGGGACAGAAGATGAGTTGTCAACCTTTAAAGCAAGAGAAAACAGGACCTCTTAATCTTTACTCGAGTTGCTTGCTATCTAAGCAAGTGGTGATGATGTTAAAAAAAAAAAAAAAAAGTGAACTGGGTTTGTGTTGTTGAAGGTCATATTATCGTTCATAGATCGCTAATATTTACTTTAGGCCTGATATAAGCTTCTAGACAGAGCCTTTGGCATGGTTTATACTGAATTCTCGCATACTGTCATAAGCAGACGTAAGGCCAACAACAGGGAATGCCGAGACGTTCCGCGTTTTGTCGAAAAATCTGAACACGTCACCGTCAGGAAATGTCGTCAGAAGCAGACATAAGGCTAAGGAGCCATCTGAGAAGGGAGTGATGGTCATTCCAACGATGACACTTGATAGATTCTGCTCTCGCTTGCTCGAGAGGTCGATAACCGTTTCTTACTCTTGATGCTGGAACTCCTTTTATTGAACTGAAGCTCCACATTCAGACTGAAGATGTCGATAGCCTAGGTTAGTGACTATTCGTACGCGTGATCCTCGACATAGCCTCCTTTCCCACTAGAGTGATCCTGAAATAGTGACCCGATCTCCTCCGGTGATCTCCCTTTTGTTTCTGGAACAACCAAGTGAACAAACGCGGCCAAAAGTGCTGACATCACAGCAAACGCAAAACACGTGCCGGCTACCGTGATTCTTGAACAGCCTAAGCGTCTGTTTACGATATCTCGTCGATAGGGTGGTAGCTCGGCTCTTTCTTATTGTATGTCGATGTGGTAGCTGATGCTAGGATTTGGGAAGAATATACATCAGAGTCATGAGTGTGAGGAGAAAGAGCCTGCCCATTTGCTTTTCTAGACCCAAGTATTGTTAGGAAATCCCGTCGAATGGAACGAACAAATAAATCAGACTTTGAGGCGTTATAACACTCTTTTTAAGGAAATATTTGTCCACAATGTTGCTAATGGTTACCGGCAAAAAATCCTCCATAATACAACAAAGTCTCAAGCGAGATTATTAGATAACAATTCTAATAATTCTCCAAAAACTCTCTAGGAAACAATAGAATGTTGTGCGTCTCTTGTGTTTCAAGAATAAAATCGACAGTGAGTTAGTATGTAAAAAGATAAATAGAACGCTTGAATATATAATGAAAAACAAACACACATTTTCACGTCCGAAAAGTAGTTATTTCTCATGCAACTCTTCGTGTGACATCCTGAAAATTTGGCTTTTGTAAGCGCCGGAAGTCGATGGAAATGATAAGAAAATATAATCATAGTCGATGCCTATTTTGGACTATAAGGACTGAAGAGGCGAAAATTTGGACAAATTCTAAAATTTAGGTTATTTCGGATTGGGTTTCAAATTTGATCCGCGGTGAATTTGAATTGTCGTTTTCGTGATTGAGCCTAACCCTGATCGAGCTTGGCCAGTGAATTTACCAAAATTAACCTTCATTCAGTTTGCCAAAATTTCGTTTCAGTCCCAGCGCGCCAAATGACCATTTTGCCCCTACTTATGCATATGAGACAAAATTGATTATTTGGGCATATAGGACAAATTTTGGCCACCAAAGTCATGGGCTTGGCCCCACCATTTCTCTCTGCCCCATGCACATCGCTTCCTCCTTCTGCCGCTTCTTCTTTCTTCTTTCTTCTTTCTTCTTTTTTTTTTCTTCTTCTTTCCCGACGGTGGACGATCGAAGCTTGCCGATCCAATCCTCCTCTGTTCACCGTCGTTTTCGCACAAACACACCTCACCACCGTTAGCCAACGTCCTCAGCCACTCCTCGCCACGGCCTTGACCCGAGCTGAGCCGTCGTCGCCGTCGCAGTCGAACGGCCAAGGAAACGCCTCGGCAAGCCTGCCCTGTTTTCGGGTCAGTGAACCTGAGAACTGTGCGACTTCCTCTGGCCACCACCGACGCCGACCACCGCGCCTCAACTGGTCACTGACCTCCTCTCGACCGATCCGACCCTACCCCACCAGTCATCCGCCGCCGAAGCCGCCGGAATCTAGCCCTAAAGTCCCGGTGCCCTGGTTTGGACCCGGTTCGGTTCGATCTTTGATCCGACCACCACGGCGGCCGCTGTGCCTCACCACCACTGCCGATCAACTCCCTTGAGTCCCCTCTACCACCTTCGAGCTCACCGCCGCCGGCTGCCGCGCGTGGCCCGGAATCCACCACCGAACACTTCCCCTGTTTCAGCACCGGGAAGTATCAGTTCTAATCGCGGCAGTTCATCGCTGCCGGCTGCCTTCCGCCGCCATACACCGATCCCGGCAGACCCACCCCCACCGACCCCAAGGTGAGCTCCCGATCCTTGGCCGACCTTGTCCCGACCCGCGTCGCCTAGAATCGGTCAAAACAGATTGATTCACCGGTTTTGGTTTCTAACCCTCACTATTTTAGGCCGCCGCTCGCCGGAGCTCCGCCACCGGCCACCTATTCTGGTGACCTCACCGAACTTTCTCGAGGTGTCGTCAAAGTTTCAGCTCGGACCGTCGCGTGATAAACCCTAATTCGACCGTCGCCGCCGCCGCCATCGCTCGAGCTAACTCACGTTGTGAGTTGACTCTAAACCTTGGTTAGGGTGCTAATTGCGCTTAGAATTAGTTTTAGTTATTTATTTATTTATAAAAAAAATATTTCGATCGGAACCGGTTTAGATAGAAACGATGGTTAGGATAAATGAATGATGGTTATTTGTCTGTGGTTATTTGTGATAATTTATCAATTGATTGATTGTGTTTGTTCGCAAGCGAGTGACAAGTTAGAGACGAGCGAGCGATTGATTGCTATAATTCAACTGAGAATTAAGATTTATAATACGAATTGAGCTCGAAATTGCCGGGTTGAGTTAATTGCTGGCGAGTGCGTTAAGTACCTGATTGGTTTGGTTGCCTGGCTGAAATATTTGAATGAGAGTCTTGTGGGCCTTGGGGCCAAGTTTGTTGCATTTCTATATGAATTTTAGCATTAATCATAGATAAACAATGAGTTGATTGCCGAATGCAATTTGTGTGGTCATTTAAAGGGTCAATGACGTTACCTGGCAAGCATTGTCACGCCCTGACTTTCATGACCGCGACATCCCTTGCCCAATCTCCACGAGGTCATAGAAATAGCGTCTCAGGTACGCTACTGACCTAACACTTACTTAAGCATACGGAAACGTGTCAACTCCCTGACAATAAAATAAACAGAAATAGCATAGTAAGAGTCAAACACCACAAATAGATCTTAATTTTGTCGACTTTAATTTGGTACAAAAATAACCCCATACTTCGAGGTGACTAGACTAGACCTTTGCAGGTGTACCTAATCAGGTAATGTTAACTTCTCATCTTACTTCAGGTGACTAATCCAAAAGTCAAACCTTGGCATCCACAAGGCTTCGTCACTTGGGACCTAAAAATAATATCTCACGACGGGGTGAGAATAAATCTCAGTGAATCAAGCCTAAGCTCGGTTAAAAAACTGATTCACCTGGGCATCCTAACAGAAGTCTCACCAAAGTAAATCATCGCAAATAATACCAAAATACAGAAATATATAAAAACAATTCACATGCGTACTTGTCAACCTCAACCACACATAATGCAATGCTTGACTCGACTAACAACCAAACAGTCGATCACTCAATAAGCATTTCATCCACAAGTACACACTAGACATCACACAAGTCCATTTATTAACGATGATCGTGCCCACGGCACATGAGAGGATCTACACGAAAGAAGGCGTGATTCGACTCTCACAAATAACGCGATCCAGTACCTCAATGCAATCGAGCGTTTTACTGGCAGAACCGTGCCACGTTCCTTTTCTCTCGGCAACGGCTACTACAAGAGGTGTCTCCGGTGCGACTGGCACGGCACCAGCAAGTAGGCATCCCTAAACGGGGCGTCGGTCCATCACAAGCTGCGACCGGCATTCGAAAATTCCTTAAAACCGTATGTACCATACGGGACATGAATTATCGTGCTTCTGGCAAGCCGTGTGGTTCTATACAACTGGTATAGTACGAACTTGCCAGGAAAAGCATCATCGTTCCATCATATGACCACACAGAACACATCCAGCATTCAACCCATTTCATTATCTTCGGTTAAAGCCGGATGCTCACTCACAAATGTAAAAGATCAGGCAAAGGCCATTTTCATGCTAAAACATGTCTTTTGATTTATCACACGATCATATGCATATGCAGTCTAACTTTAGACACTGCAACCATAAACGGGCTATCAAACCCTAAACAGACAATCAATTGTCCAATGGCAAAAAGGCAGTCAAATCGGCAACTCAGCGAAGCAATCAAATCAACAAGGCCACCAAGCAATCACAAGTAGTAAAAATCGATTAAGCCACAAAAAACTTGATTCTTACAATAATACTTTATTAATCAAATTAATCGATTTAATGCGTCGATCGCTCGCTCGTCTCTAACCTGTCGCTCGCTCGCAAACAAACGCAATCAATCACTCAATCAATCAATTTCAACTAATCACAATTAGCCACAGACAGTAAAATCAACCAACTAACCTAATCGATCGGCCATTTAACTTAATCACAATTTCTATCTAAACTGGCCTCGATCGCATACGTAAATTCCTTAATTGCCTAAATGACTAATTCTAGGCGTAATTAGCGCCCTAACTAAGGATTAGGGTCAACTCACAATTTAAGTCGACTCGGACGGTCCCAACGGCGACGGCGACGGCAGTGGCGACGAATGGCATCGGCGGTCCGCTAACCAAAATCCTTGAATAATGGTCCAAAATTCTCGGCCACGGCCTGGACTCTTCTCGGCCAAATGGCCCACGAGCCCGGCCACTGACTCGGCCCGACCCAGGCCACAACTGGCCACGGCCCTCATGGACCGGCCCGAACAGGGCAAGGGCGGCACCGGGGGAAAAACGGCCGGAACGGCTATCGGTGGACGGCGGTCGGCTCGGAGGTGGATGGTGGAAGGACCAGGGGGTCGGCGGGAGTCGATCGGGAGTGGTGGCCGCGGTAGAGGGCGGCCGAAGGCGGCAGATGGGCGGCCGCCAGAACCGGCCGAGAGGTGGGTTTGGGCGCCAAGAAACAAGGCGCCGGTTCGAGGGGATATCCGGTCGCCACGCGCGACGGCGGGCGGGCAGGAGCTCGGGGATGATAGAGGAAGGTCTTGGGGATTCGTTGGTGGTGGCAGTGTGAAGCACCGTCGCCGGAAACGGCCTGATCGAAGAAAAATCCGACCGATACCCAAAACAGGGCACCGGCGGTTCCACGATTGATTGCGGCGATTTCGGCGGACAATCGGCGGCGGGGCTGGGTCGAGGATGTCGAGGGAAGGTAGGGGAACGTCGGAGGGGTGGTGGGTGGCGGCGGTGGCGGCCAAAAACGGCCGGAGGAGACAAAATGGGTCTCGACGCGCAGGCGGCCGAAACAGGGGGCTGGGAGTTCGCGGTGTTTACGCAGCTTCCGGCGGCTGTTGATGGCGGTGAAGGGGTCGGGGGTGACGGGGACGAAGAGCTGAGGGTCGTGGCGTTTGGTGGCGGGTGGTGGGTCGTGGCGTTTGGTGGCGGGTGGTGGCGGCGTAAATTGCCGGCGGAAGGAGAAAAACGAAGGAGGGGGCAGTTCGGTCGAGGGGTATACCAAGCGGGAGAGAGAGAGAGAGAGAGAGAGAGAGAGAGAGAGAGAGAGAGAGAGGGAGGGAGCAGGGGGAAAGGTATGTGAGAGAGAGTGGGAGGGGGACCACCGGGTTTTTTTTTAAGAGGGGTAATTCGGTAATTTCGCACACGGGGGCTCGGTCGAAATTAGGCTCGAGCGCGAGGATTGAAATCCTAATTTGCAACGACTAAGAATTTCGAAACATGATCTAAACCGACTGAAACTCCAAAATTCGTCCAATTTCGTCTCTTCAGTCCTTGCGATCCAAAATTTTTCATCGACTGAAATTTGATGTCAATTTCTTAAATTATTTTCAATTATCTTACCAGAGGTGAATTTTCAAGATGTCACACGCATTGTACCATTGGTATTCGTGCCGTACCTATTGTATAAAAACTCGCGACTTGTTAGAAGCACGATAATCCATGCCTCGTGGCAGTCGTACGATTTTAAGGGATTATTGGATGCCGATCACAGCTTGTGATGGACCGAAACTTCTTTTTAAGGAATGCCTACTCGCAGTACCATGCTGGGTGCACTAGATACACTGCCCGTAGTAGCCGTCGCTGAGAGGGTAAAGTGAACGTAGCCTAGTCCTGCCAGATGAGTGCGGGATCGCACTATTAATATTTTTATCACGCCAGTCGCGTAGGTCATTATTTAAGAACGGACTTGTGTGATGTCTTGTGTATGCCTAAGTGGTGGTGCCTTAATTGATTGTTGATTTGGCGGGTTTATTTTATTGATATATATATATATATGTGTGTGTGTTTATATCTTGCGGCTTACTGTGGTGCTTAGGTTATCTTGGGCAAATCAATATCCTAACCGAGATTAGGCTTGATTCATTGAGATTAAATTCTCACCCCATCGTGAGACAACTTTTCAGGTCCAAAATAATAGAGAGACCGGTGCGATTTAGTACCCCCACCTACTCATCACGCGATATTAGTCTCCACTCGGTATAGGGTATGGACCAAATGTGGGAACGCCACATCACAACGATATGGGTCGATGAAGGGATGCCACACCTGGCGGCACACCTCTTCAAGGCCTGGTATCTTCGCAATGGGGTGGATCTCTTTGGTCTACTCAGAGGATTTGAGAGGCTACCTCTTCATGGGGTCCCTAATGTCTCCGCTGGGATTCGATGGACATAGATACGCTTGATGGAGATGTGGTGGATCCCGCACCCGGTATGTAGCCTGAGCTCGAGCCCGAGCAGTCAGTAACCTCCTCTGTACATTCTAACTAGAGTTCATGTGACGACCCGAACAACCAGGCTCCCCTGATTGGTTATTACGATTCGGATGCCGATTTTACCCAATAGAGGGTTAGGTTTCTTTTGTGGTCAAGGAACTGGTGACGTTTTTTGTGAGGATACTATTTTGAGATAGATGAGAGTTAATATTACCTGACTCCTGTATCTTTTTGTGATTCCTAGAGGGCCGCCCCGAAGCATGGAGTTGTATTTATCAACTGTTGGCTCTGTAAAGTTATAGATCATTTATTTTCAACAGTTTTATCTTTGTGTTGTTGTCTGGCTTTTCTTCCTACCTATCCCATGTTGATTTTATTGGATGGAAGATTGCACGTTTCACATGCGCAGTATATTTTTAGGTCGATAGCAGTTGCCTAAGACGCTATCTTGTATGACCTGGTGGTGATTTGGCAAGGGATGTCGCGGGTTCGAGAGTTGGGACGTGACACTTCATATTTAAAACAGTTTATTCGATCACACTTTTTTTTATTTTTCAAAAAATAATTTTTTATGAAAGGTTGCAACTATTCATTGGTCTAAAGCTGCTAACTCGAACAGACGCAATTCTTCATGTCTAAATTGTCAAGTTTGAAGCGTTGCAACTATTGGACAAATTAAATTTTATTAAATTTATTTTCAAAAATAAAAAGAATAGTATTTGTTGAATAGAGCTAATTTCGGGCCGCGAAAGCGCAAGCGTCTAATAATAATCGCGCACCACAAGCGGGTATAGTGAGGCGTAACCTACTTGCCTATTCCTTTTTTTGAAGGACTATATTATATTAGACTTCTAGCTAGTAAAGTGAACCAACGGTGACGAAGGTTACCGGGCCGATGCGGCTGGTTACCGGGAATCGCCATCCCCGGTCTCACCTGCGGCAACCCTTCTCCGACCAATTGAAGTGGCCTAAGCTCTCTACGGACTTCCATATTACATGGGATGCAAAAAAAGGCAAATGTTTTGCTTGTTTTTTCAAACAAACTTCAACAGGATTGCTAGAGTTTAAGACAGCATAAGCCTATCCCACGTGTAAATAATATGCTAAGCTACATCCGGGAGAGTGATTCCGCCTTTCAAGAATCCCACACGGGATAATTGATAAGGAATGAAACAATTATAGACCGACTCGTTCTGCATGTATAGTCTTGTCTTTGGAACGAGTGCATATTCATGTTTGATTTTCAGTGCAGTACGTCGTCACAAAGGGAATTAAAGTCAATGTGAGGTATCGGGGTTTGGCCTATTTTTGGGGACTATACCATCCAGGTCATCATGTCACATGCTTTGGTTCAATGAAAAGTACCCTCGCGATGGAAGGACTTGGGCAGAGCAACGGGCCGAACCGGCCTGGGGCCAGCACAATCGGGCTCGTGTCTTGTTGCTGTGCCTCATTTTAGGCTCGGGACGATTAGGCCCATGGGTCTAATGGGCCCAAAGTAATTAGGATTGATAAAGAAGGCCTAGATGTTTTGAAAAGTATAAAGAGACTGCCCCACTTTTTCAATTCATTCCACTTTTCTCGTAGCTTGGCACATATGAGTCTATGATAATATTTTTGATCCAGAATTGCTTTTGAAGTAGAAATTCATTTAGTTACATTAATTCGGTTTTCTACTTCTAGAGCATCTTTTTGTTCCAAAAATAGTTTTACAGCCACTTGAAAAAGTAAAAACAAATTTGCTTTTCTTCAAAAGTAGAAACATCGATTTATGACCACGGATTAATTTTTAAATTAGAAGTATTGCCATGCGCTCTCTTAATTACCTCAATAGCATCTATGGTACCGAAAGAGTCTATGTTTAGTAGTAGCAAAAAAAAAAAAACCCGGCTATCATTGTGGTTTTCGCAAGAATTGATTCCATAAGAACGTGTCCAACATGAATAAAAGAATAAGGACCGTAGTTTATCATCCGAATTATGGTGAAGGATACAGTCGTCCTTCCCTAAGCAAAGATTTACTTGCATTGCAATTTGGTTTAATTGAATGAATGTTTCTCATTAACTTTCCTCAATTGATTCCTCTGTTATTTTCAATATTTGGAGCGAAAAAAAAAACACTATTGTTCTCGAATTCGATTTTCTTTTATCAATTTTTAAAAAGAGATTTGCTAGCATAATAGTCTCTCTGGTAATGGTGAGAGTAACATCATTTTGTGTGCCACAAATTCTTGAAAGAGTAGACCACATACACCGATTTACATCATATGTTATGTGATTTTTTTGTAATCAAGAATAGACTGTTTATCTCACAATGTATTAAAGACAGTGAAATAATCATTTTTCAAATTGAGGCACGAGGACTCTCTATTAAGTATTAATCACCCCAACACGGGACAAGCGTTCAAACAAAAATTGAATGCGAATCCAATGTACTCCTCGCATCCATATTGCCCAGTTGAGCCAGAGTGAATGAAGCAAAGGGCAGGAATTGTGCCAAAACAACGTGATCCTCCTATTTTATGTTCACCCCCACATGCTGTGTTGATACCTCCAAAGCACCCGCTTGGTGTTATTTTAAAAGTGAATGTCCCGTGTGAAGAACTTAAGAACTAGATCTGACATTAAAAATCAACAACAGCAAGTCTGACCCCCCACCTGCAGGGTCTTTTTCTATCTATGCGAAAAGCCGGAAGTCTCTTGTTTTGTCATTGATCGAACCCAGGAACTGTAAAGAGGAGGAAGATGGGATTGGTGGGAACCAGAGAAACGGAGAGGGCGGATTCGCTGAAGGGTATGAAGGAGTACAAGAGAATGGTTTCCGAGGTCGAGGATGACGACTTTGAGGACGATCTGGTTCATTACCTGCGTCAGTTCGAGAGGAAGAAGAGTACCAGAGTATATGTTTTTGCCTGTGCGGTCTTTGTTTCTCTCAACAGTCTCCTCCTAGGCTATGGTATGGTGGTGACAGCATCTTTCCTCCGCTTTGTTCCTTTTTTTTTTTTCCTTTTTGCTTATCAGTAGTTGCATAGTTGTTTGTGAATGTTTGACTGCCAAAGTCCCGCTTCTGGAGGGGTTAGAGTTGGGGATCTCAAAGCTTGAAAGTAACCAATTCATTTCTCGACGATATCTAGAAATCTATTTCTTCAGTAGATCCTGCAAAATCGTAGACTCCGAGAGAGATTGTAGTATGGAAAAGATCAAGTGCCGATAAGACTGGAAGATCCTTTGTTTCATAGGGAGAGGAGGACAAGCTATTCGATTTCATTTGACACTTTGTTGTGCCGCAAATGAATTGATTTGCTCAACGACTTGCAGATGGAGGCGCCATGAGTGGAGCAATTCTATTCATCCAGGAAGATCTCAGAATAACTGAGGTTCAGATAGAAGTGCTTGTTGGTTGTCTGAACATAATTTCTCTCTTCGGGAGCATCGCTGGTGGCCGAACATCAGACATTATCGGTAGGAAATGGACGATGGGGTTAGGTGCCGTGGTCTTCCAAGCTGGCGTGGCTGTTATGACCTTTGCTCATTCATTTCGTGCACTCATTATAGGAAGACTCCTGGCTGGGGTTGGAATGGGTTTTGGAGGAATGATAACTTCGCTGTACATTGCCGAAATTTCACCGACCATCAGTCGGGGCACGCTCACCTCTCTTCCAGAGATCTTCGTTAATCTAGGAATCCTCCTTGGTTATATCTCGAACTATGCATTTGCAGGCCTTTCGGTGCACATAAATTGGAGGGTCATGCTAGGAGTTGGGATTTTGCCCTCAGTCTTCCTTGGTTTCGCACTCTTTGTAATCCCTGAATCACCAAGATGGTTGGTCATGCAGAACCGAGTTGACGAAGCAAGATTGGTTCTTTTAAAAACACACGAGGACGAGAGAGAAGCTGAAGAGAGGCTTGCAGAGATACAAGTAGCTGCTGGAGCCGGTAATGGTGCGAGGAAACACGGAGATAAAGCCGTGTGGCATGAACTGGTGTGCCCTTCTCCTCCTCTGAGGCGGATGCTAATCACAGGTATCGGTATCCAGTGCTTCCAGCAGATAACAGGCATAGATGCTGCTGTTGTTTACAGCCCGACGATCTTCAAAAGTGCTGGAACGAAAGGTAATTCGAATCTTCTCGCGGCTACAGTTGCTGTTGGTGTTACAAAGACTTCTTTTATACTGGTCGCTATATTTCTGATTGACAAGATTGGGAGGAAGCCATTGCTTTACATTAGCACCATCGGCATGACTGTTTGCTTGCTCAGTGTCGGGGTGTCCCTCTCTTTGCTAAAGGAGGGAGTAGCTGGGGCAGCACCTTTGTTGGCAATTCTTTCTGTTTGTGGTTATGTAGCATTCTTTTCCATTGGAATTGGCCCTATTTGTTGGGTATTGTCCTCGGAAATTTTCCCTTTGAGGTATCGTGCTCAAGCAGCGGCACTCGGGGCAGCTGCTAATCGGGTGAGCAGCGGGCTCATCACCATGTCCTTCCTCTCGGTTTCTCGAGCAATCACGGTGGCCGGAACGTTTTTCGTGTTTGCTGCACTGTCGGCTGCTTCTGTTGCATTTGTTTACTCACATGTCCCAGAAACGAGAGGGAAATCGTTGGAGCAGATCGAGTCACTGTTTCAGAACCCACGTGACCGGAATGGAAGCGACGTCGAGATGGAAGATGTTGAGCATCTTGTGCAGTAGTCACTTCATTGCTGACATCTTCACGATTCCTTGATTTACATTGCAGATGTGCATTCATTGTAAAAGGTCAGGCCCGTCATTTAGTAGAGGAAATCTGAAGTTTTCAACCCCCAAGCAAGAGAAAACAGGACCTATCAAGTTAGTCATTGGGAAAACTTACTGACAGGCTCCTCTAAAATGACTGCTTCATCCCGACAAATCGGATGAACGTCAATACATTGGACGAAATAAGACATGTAGCTTGTGTTATAAGACACCTTCTGAGGATTTTCCCATTATTCATGCTGAAAATTCTCTGATAGAATATCAACAATCAACAGAATCTTGGGTCCGGGGAATTCAGCTGTATGTATCCATATTTACTAGGTATCGCATTTCCACAACAAGTCACGACATGGCACGTCTTCAACAACGATATTGAAATACTATCGAATGACTCTTCATGTCTCATGTCACATTAATCATCTTGTAACCGTTCTTAACTTTAGCAGGAAGAAGAATATGTCAAATGTGAAAAAGCAGCACATATGTTCTATACTGTGAAAGATTCTTCCCCCGTATTATCAAGAAAATGAGTATAAATGCTATCTCTCCTCAATATTTTTAAGTACTTTAGCTCATGAATCTGACTCCGGCAATCAAAACTTTGTTCCTTTTTGCACTCAAGATTCCAGTTTTAAAAAGGAAATTATTTACTGATGATGCTGCAATCATCCATTCAATGTAGGACACTGTCAATTGCACTTGTTCGAAAAGTAAATTCATTTAAAGCAACTTATATCTCCACAACTGCTGGAAAAGAATCATCTTCGAAGGGGCTTTTAATATATGTTCGTCCGTGCAGTTTAAAGCCGAAGATGGGATTCGTCAGAACCGGATCAAATGAGAGTTCAGATTCACCAAATAGTAGGAAAAAGCACGAGCGAGTGAGTTCCGATTTAGACAACAAGATTTTGACAATGATTTGGCTCGTTATCAGCTTTGGTTCGAGAGGAGGAAAACTACTAGAAGATATGTTTTTGCTTGTGCTGTTGTGGCTTCTCTCAGCAATGTTCTCCTGGGCTATGTTGAGTTGGTGGAAGGGTCTTCTCTCTGTCCTCTCCCGGTGCAAAATTTCCCATCAAAATAGGAAGGGCCCCAATTGGGATTGCGGTTTCAACTATTGACAATTATGATAGTTGGAAGTGATCAATTAGGTTTACAACAAAGCCTAGAAATCAGTCACCAATCTATTTTGTGTACATCTATTGATAGACCACAACAGAAAACTGAAATAAATGCAGCAGCAAGTGATTGAGTTTCACTAGTGCCTCATATAAATATACTGACTTGGGAGATTGGTAATATATGGGGTAGAAAAAATTGTTTCAAACGCCGAGAAAAACAGAAACCCCTTTTTTTTTCAAAGAGGAGGACGGACTAACAAGCATTTTATTTGTCCTCTGAAATTTTCCCTTGAGGTATCATGCTCAAGCAGCGGCGTTCAGGATGGCTGGAGGGGTCGGCTTGTCTCCATGTCCTTCCTCTCGGTTTCTCAAGCAATCCCAGTGGCCGGAACATGTTTTGTATTTGCTGCAACGTCAGCTTTCTCTGTTGCATTTGGTTTATGTGTTTGTCCTGGAAACTAAAGGAAAACCATTGGAGCAGATCGGGTTGCTATTTCAGAACAGACACGATTGGAAGGGAAGCCGCATCGAGATGAGCATCTTGTGCAGGACCATTCATCTTAAGCATCGGCATGTTCAATAGTCACCCAATTTTTTCTTTAGCAGAAGCTGACTATAGGGGAAATATTCATCAGATTTCACTTGCCCTTGCTGACATGCATGTATTCATAAAGGTCAAATCATCTAGGAAAAAGGAGGAAAAGTTATCAACCTTTAAAGCAAGAGAAGACAGGACCTCCTAATCTTTACTCGAGTTGCTTGCATTCTAAGCAAGTCTTGTCGATGTAAATGAAAGAAAAGCGTTCATATATACCTCATATTTACTATGAGCTTGATATAACCTTTTAGACAGAAAGCCTTTGGCATGGTGTATAGTGAATTCTCACATAATGTCAGGAGCAGACGTAATGCTAACAACAGGGAATACCGAGACATTCCGATACATGTTAGACAACCATTTCGTCAAAAAATCTTAAGACATAATTGTCAGGAAATGTCGTCAAAAGCAGACATAAGGCTAAGCAGCCAGCCAAGAAGAGAGTGACAGTCATTCCAACGATGACTTCGACTTGATAGATTCTGCTTTCGCTTGCTCGAGAGGTCAATAACTGTTTCTTATTCTTGATACTGGAACTCCTTCAATTGAGCTGAAGCTCCACGTGTACACTGAAGCTGTCGATTGGTAAGTGACTATTCGTGCACGTGATCCTCGACATCTTCAATCTCCACATAGCCTCCTTTCCAACTATGGTGATCCTGAAATAGTGACTCAATCTGCTCCAGTGATTTCCCTTTGGTTTCTGGAACAACAAAGTGGACAAATGCGACTGAAAGAGTTGACATCGCAGCAAACGTAAAAAACATGCCGGCTACCGTGATTGTGTGAGAAACTGAGAGGAAGGACATGCCGACAAGCCCGCTGCACACCCTATTAGCAGCTGCCCCAAGCGCCACTGCTTGAGCACGATACCTCAATGGGAAAATCTCTGAGGTTAGCACCCAGCAAATGGGGGCGATTCCCACCGAAAAGAAAGCTAGAGTACCACAAACAGATAGAATCGCCAATACAGGCACGGCCCCAGCATCGCCTTCCTTAAGCAAAGAGAGAGAGACTCCCACACTGTACAGGCAAATTGTCATCCCTATTGTGCTAATATAAAGCAAAGGCTTCCTTCCAAGCTTGTCTATCAGAAACGTAGCAACCAGTACAAATGAAGTTTTCGTGATGCCCACAGCAATGGTAGCCGCTAGTAGATTCGAATTACCAGTTATTCCGGCATCTTTGAAAATCTCCGGGCTGTAATACACTGCAGCATCCGTGCCTGTTAACTGTTGGAAGCACTGAAGTCCAATGCCCGTGATTAGCATCCAGCGTAGAGAAGGAGGAGGGCTCAACAGATCGCGCCACACGGCCTTCTGTCCTTGCTTCTGTGCATTGCTACCAGCTCCAGCTACTAATTTTATTTCTGCGAGCCTCTCTTCCACCTCATTCTCATCTCCATTCGTCTTGGAAAGCACCAATCTTGCTTCATCGACTCGGTTCTGCATGACCAACCACCTTGGTGACTCAGGGATCACAAAAAGTGCGAATCCAATTAAAGCAGAAGGCAAAATCCCAACTCCAAGCATGACCCTCCAGTTAATGTGCACGGAGAGGCCTGAAAATGCATAGTTTGAGACGTAACCAAGTAGAATTCCTATGTTAACAAAGATCTCTGGAAATGAGGTCAGCCTTCCCCTACTGATGGATGGCGAAATCTCGGCAATGTAAACCGACGTTATCACGCCTCCGATGCCTATGCCTACCCCAGTCAGAAATCTCCCAATCATCAGTGCTTGAAATGAATATGCGAAAGTCATAGCAGCGACACCCACTTGGAAGATGATAGCACCTAAAGCCATTGTCCATTTTCGGCCAATGATGTCTGATGTTCTGCCGCCAGCTAAGCTACCAAAAAGCGAAACTATGCTCAAACAACCAACAAGGACTTCTGCCTGAACCTCGGTTATTTTCAAATCTTCCTGAATGAATATGATTGCTCCACTCATGACACCCACATCTGCAGAGCAGCAAAGACACATCAACTCATCTGTGACATCACTAACCTGTTTCAAAATCTAAGGAAAGGTGAAGAAACTTGTGAGACAGTCAAATTGGCAATTCAAACTTTTCTAATTAACAAGCAGTCCCCATCCAGTCCCACCCATTAGATCATATAATTCAACAAAAGGTTCACACAGTAGCAGCCTCCTTTAGCCAACTACAAGAAGATGCAGAAAGTCTTACTAGGCCATCTGCTGTTGGATGTGCTTCAGACTCGAACAGCATGCATACTAGCAATATATGCCGAGAGTACTCGAGCAAAGCAAACTGAGACTAGAAAAGTGCAGTTCTAAAGACTACTCAACAAGGGCAGAATTCACAAAACTTACGACTTTTCACCACCTTGCACATTGTGTTTCTGAAGAAACAAAGGAAAATTCCATGAATAAAAGAGGTAGACAAAGGTTAATCTAGGCCGAAAGAGCATAAAAAGCTCCTCTGTAATTCGGATTTTGATTTTGATAACAATTAGGAAACTGACTCATTATGTATGAAAGCTAAAATGCTAAAGAGTTCGAACCCATCTACTGGGACTATAGCAGTCAAAACACTAACAAAAGAGGGAGAGTTTTTGAGTTTGTTACCATAGCCCAGGAGAACAGTGTTGAGAGAAGCAAGAACTGCACAAGCAAACACATAGAATCTTCTGTCACACTTCCTCCGGATCTCTGAAGGATCCTGATAACCCGTCCGATCGCCGTCAAAACCATCGTCGTTGACCTCGGACTCCACTGTCCTGTTCATGTTCCTCACTGGACCTGCACTCCCATCATCGTCGGCTCCGACTGATCCCATCTTTCTCTCCTGCTGCTCTGTGTCTATCAATGCTAGCAAATGACTCTCCTTCGCATCGGTATCCCGGAGATGTTGTTTAAGGTTCTTAAAGGATCAGTGAGGGAAACGAATACAGCCACACATTGTCCATTTTTCAACCAATCACGTTGGGGGATGCAATGCGTATAAGCAAGGCATCTCTTTTCCACTTTAAAGTAAGAAAAAAAAAATGTTGCTTCCTAGGTCCCGCGACAGGGACGGTGGACTAAGATACAGGAAAATATAGTTCGACACCCCAAGAAGAAAACACAAGGAAATGGTCGTTTTCTCTTCGTTTCTTGGCAGTTGGCACCAGAGTGTGGAATCTGTCGGCCGACCGGGAACGTTCTGAGGCCACGATGGCCTGACCCCGGCCAGGACGATGAGTTTAAGCCCGGTGAGCTGCTACGATTTTTCGGCCTAAGCAAATTTGGTTCCTCTCTCGAAACGACGAATTTTCTTCAATAATCAGCATACGTTCCTGACTTCTTCTCTCTCTTTTTTTCCATTTTTAGGCACAGTTTTACGGGAGGAGGCCCACTTTGACAATGAGCATTGCTTCTACGTTCCATCGCCCAGAAATGTTGAAGAAGTCTTTTGGACGTCAAAAGTGGACCCGTTCTCTTCTTTTTCCTAATCAAGAAAATGTGCCTCATTTTCAGGTTACGATTTCCCCACGTGGACAAAAAAAAATAATTGCAGCCTTAGGCACAAAAAGTGAGGGCATTTTAGGGATGTGGATTAATTTTCCAAGATTTAAGAAGCCATCCCGGCAAATTGAGACAGCAATTCCAACAGCAACATTTTAGCTTTATAGATTCTGCTTCTCTTGCCCAAGAGGTCGGCAATAACTGTGATCCTAGATGCTGGAACTTCCTGTTCTTGCACGCATTGCTCGACATAGTCAATCTCGCAGCCTCCGCTTCAACGGCGCGAGTCATCCTGAAATAGCGACTCGATCTGCTCTAAAGATTTCCCTCTGGTTTCCGGAACAACAACGAAGTGAACAAACACGGCCGAAAGAACCGACATTGCAGCGAACATGAAAAATGTGCCAGCCACCGTGATTGAGCACGAAACTGAGAGGAAGGACATGCTGACAACCCCGCTGCACACCCTATTAGCAGCAACCCCGAACGCCACCGATTGAGCACGATACGTCAAAGGGAAAATCTCCTGGGCCACCAAAAAACAAATGGGGGCGATTCCTACGGAGAAGAAAGCTAGAGCACCGCAAACGGATAGTATCGCCAATGGCGCGGCATCACCACCTATTCCTTTCTTGAGCAAAGAGAGAGAAGCCCCGACACCGCACAGGCAGAAGGTCATGCCAATACTGCTAAGATAGAGCAAAGGTTTCCTTCCAAGCTTGTCCATCAGAATCGTGGCGGCAAGTACAAATGATGTCTTGGTAACACCCACGGCAACAGTAGCCGCCAGTAGCTTCGATCTACTGTTTATGCCAGCGGCTTTGAAGATCTCTGGGCTGTAATACACCAAAGCTTCTGTGCCGGTTAACTGTTGGAAGCACAGGAGTCCAATGCCAGCGATTAGCATCCGGCGTAAAGAAGGAGAAGGCCTCAGCAGTTCACGCCACACCGCTTTCTGTCCAGGCTCCTCCGCGTTGTTACCGGCTCCAACTGCTAATTGTATTTCCACAAGCCTCTCTTCCACCTCACTCTCATCTCCACTCGTCTTCAAGAGCACCGTCCTTGCTTCATCGACTCGGTTCTGCATGACCAACCACCTCGGTGACTCGGAGATCACGAAAAGCACAAAACCGATTAAGATGGAGGGCGAAATCCCGGTTCCAAGCATGACCCTCCAATTAATGCTTACAGAGAGGCCTGAAAATGCATAGTTCGAGACGTAACCAGGCACAATTCCTATGTTCACAAAGATCTCTGGAAATGAGTTCAGCCCTCCCCTACTGATGGATGGTGAAATCTCGGCAATGTAGACCGAAGTTATCATGATGGCAACACCGAATCCAACCCCGACAAGAATCCTTCCTAACATCAGTACTATAAACGAATCGGCAAAAGCCATAGCAGCCATGCCCACTTGGATCACAATAGCGCCAACAGCCATCGTCCATTTTCTGCCAATAGCGTCTGAAGTTCTGCCACCGATTAAGCTACCGAACAGGGAAACTACGCTCAAGCAACCGACGAGGACTTCTGCCTGAACCTCGGTTATTTTAAGAACTTCCTGGATAAAAATAATTGCTCTACTCATAACACCAGCACCTGCCAAGTAGGAAAGGCGCATCAACTTGTCAGCGACATCCGCTGGACTGTTCTAAGATCTACGGAAAGTGGAAGCAACTTGTGAGACCGTGAGACATGCAAATCTCCCTCATTTTGTTCATCCCATATCCACCACAATAAGAAGCAATAGAGCATTTCCCAAAATACTACAAACTCAAAACTCTCTCTACAACCCAAGATGGGCCGAGCGAGCAATAATTCGAGGGAAAGACTGGTCTTAGACGACTCTAATAAGGGGAGAACTAGCAATTTGAAGTATGAATGCCACACGGTCACAATCTAAAGTGCTAATTATGTGTTTGCGGTGTCATCGCCCAATACCTTTTGTTAGGAACAGTACAAACTCTTGTTAGTTCAGATTTTGCTCTTGGTAACGCTTAGGAAACTGACTAGAAATGTTAGGAGCTCAATGCTAAAGTGATGAAACCCATCAACTGGGAATAATAGTCAGACTCTCAGAAAACAGAGAAGAGATTTGAGTTTGTTACCACTGACCATAGCCTACGAGGACACTGTTGAGAGAAGCAAGAACTGCACATGCAAAGACATAGAACTTCCTGCTGCTCCTCCTCATCTCCAACCGATGCTGATGACGAATCGAACGGTCACCCAATCCATCGGACTCCAGTATCTTGTTCCTCTCATTCTTCGTTGAACCAGCACTCCCATCTTCTTCTTCAGCTCCAACTGATCCCATGTTCATCTCATTGCTCATTGAACCAGCACTCCCATTCTCTTCAGCCCCAACTGATCCCATGCTCTTCTCCTTCCTCAGTGTCCTCTGCCTGTCTTCTGTCAATGCTAACTGGTGACCTATATCATATCCTGGAGATGCTTTTTTGAGGTTTTTCGATGGATCGGTAAAGAAAACAATTATGCATCAGCAAGATCGCTTTTTTTCACTTTAAATAAGTTCAAAATGTAGATTCTGAGATCAGGGGACGGCTCCAGAGGCAGAGGAGTAAAATATAGGAATCAATTCACACCCCAAGAACTAATCAGAGAAAGATGATGGTTTCTCCGGTTTCTAGGAATCTCTTTGGGGTCCGAGAGGACACGATAGACAGACCCGGCAACATTTTTTCCATTGGGATGAACAACCTAAGCGTCAGATCCTCTTTAAATCACCATAATGTGTTCCTCAGTTGATTATGAACATCGATAATATTAATTCAATCATCTCTCTCCTTCACGTATCATGTTTGGGCTAAGTTACTCCTTTATGTAAGTGATAGTTGCCCGCAAGAGTAACTTTGTATGCACAGCTCATCCATCGCAGCCCGAGTCCGGTGCAGGTAGCAACCTTTCTCGCTGAAATTTCTTGTCCAAGGCAATCACGGAAATAGGATCCGTTTTGACATGAAATGGATATATTCATATATCTCGAATTTCTATTTATGAGATGATAAAGTATGGCAAAATATATACCAAAAACTAGTTCACCTATTGAATTTCTGGTGGTAGATCCAAAATGAAAAAAGTCTTTGTGATTGTTCTAGAAGAAATAAAACAAAAGATAGCTATAAGGAAAAATGTAGAAAGCACCTCCTTTTAATTGTTGTCTATAAAAAAAAAATCTTAAAATGTCACGAAATTTACATTAACCAGATAAATTCAAGACACATAAGAAAAAAGGGTTGCGAAAGAGGTTGAATGCGCTTTTCATCGCATGCCCATTCCCTTATACTTTAAACATTGAATATTCATATTGAAATTTAAGTTAGTTACTACAAATTTAGTAAGTTCAAATTTTGTAAGGATTACTAAATAGGCTTATCTAAAAAAGACTATATAAATATTCCGAAAAAAATTATGGTGATAGAAAAACTTGCATTTGTCACAAATTCATACCAATCCACTGAATTATTTGGATAAGATATTCAAATTAATTCCTTCTTGATTAAGAGAGGGGAATTCCTCTGATTCCAACAAACAAAGTAAATAGCAATAATATAACCATGGAAAATAGCATAGTATTGTCCGATTCATGAGGATAAGAGAAACTATTTTTAGTACCAAAATGAGTAATAACAACGAAGGATGCATCCTGTTTTTCCCATCACCACCAATGTGATATGCTTTATTCCAAAAAAAAAAAAAATGAATCCCTTTTAATATTAATCATTAATTGTTAATGTTAATAAACTTAATAAAAATTTGTTTCAATTTCTTTTGGTACTTCTTTTCCCCAAAAGTTTCTCATAATTTAATCCATAACAATTTTCGTATTGAACCCATTAATGTCTATATTTTTTAGTCAGATAGAATCGGTAGAATTTTCTCTACGGGTGAAATGAATACCACTCCTACTCTGAAGCTCCCCTTTCATTAAATGTAATGATATGTATAACTGTCACTGAAATTGTCGCTACTACTTAAAATGGAGTTCTAGAAACAAGATCATGCAACTAATAATGTGATTATTCCAACTGTATTTAATATCACACATGGAACACCACAAGACGGATCATCATTCTTAGATCCATTCTTAAGATAAGCATAAGTCCAATTACGAGAACTTAAAAAACGGACTTTCTTGTTTACTCAGTAAAGAATGATCATTGTCAATCACTAGATCATTAACTAATAGAATAAGGAACGAGTAAGGATTTTCTTTCTGAAGTATTACTTCGCTATAATTATATATATGATAGAACTTCTTTTTATTATAGAATATTCTAAATTTTTTAATTCGAAATTGAAATAGCAATTTCCTTCCTCTTGCATCAAATTTGCATCGAAAAAATGAAACATTTGTTCTCTTTTATCAACTTCAACAATACTTTTATTCCAAATTAGTTGAGGTCGTCGGTTGATAAACCCCAAAAATTCATAAAATAAAAGCAAAACCACTCGATAAAATGGTCATGCTTTTATTTGTTCTCTTTTATCGAAAAAAATTCCGTAAAATCTCATCTACTGAAACACGGAACGAAAAGGACAATATACATGATGGGTAAAAGAGATATTTCAAATAAAAAAAACACTAAAAAAAAATAGGAATATCTCTTCTTCCGAAAGAGCCTTTTTTTTTCTCTTTTCATGGCCGGGCCTGGTCAATACCTAGCTTGGTCATCTTTTGTTCCTTTCCAAATCATAGACAAAAAGATTCGTTTAAAAACAAAAATGCTTATTATTGATTATTCAAACAACAATTTTTCCATTCCTATGATATAAAATTTCATTCTATATAATTAAAGTGTCATTTTTTATTATATTTTTATTCTTTCTTTTCTTTTCTTATTTTTTTCCGTTACTAGAAAAAAAGAAAAAAAATGAGGTGGCCAAGTTATAGATACCTTTTCATATTTTGTATTTGGAGTAATTCACTTAATTTCATCTGCACTATTAGGCTTTGGCGGTATTTATCATGCACTTTTGGACCCTGAGACTCTTGAAGAATCTTTTTCATTCTTTGATTATGTATGGAAAGATAGAAATAAAATGACCACAATTTTAAGTATTTACTTAATCTTTTTATACATAGGTGCTTTTCTTCTAGTATCAAGTCTCTTTATTTTGGAGCTCTTGGAAGGGGTGATGTAAGAAAATTATCAATTTCACACTTAGCCCAAGTGTTATATTTGGTTATCTACTAAAATAGACCTTCCACATAAGCCGTGTTCAAACGAATACGAGATTAAGAAAAGATGAATACATCTCATATTACTAGAAACATGCAACTTCAAAAGTAGCTTATACAGCAAAGAAACTGGATGGGGAACATTAGATCTTGCTTGCTATTTACGTTTCCAAGGGCCGGTTTTTCATGGCGCTCGGATGAATGCCGATTCTTGCAGCTCCATAGACCATGTTTTTATCCCAACAGGAATGTTTGTAACGTTCAAACTTCCATCCTGGAAGCCAAACCTTCGCTTTCTGAACCAGACGTGTACATGGATATCAGTTACATCATTACATGTATCAACAAAATGACAGAATCTGGCGAACTACTGATTGTACCTCTCCTTCCCCAACGACAACGTAGGGTATTGTTGCTCATCCGGTTGTGACAAGCGACCTATTTTTTCTGCACGAGATGCTCGACATCTCCCATCTCTACTTCGTCTCCTTTCCAATTGCTCTGGTTTTCAAACAGGGACCCGATCTGCTCCAAGGATTTCCCTCTCGTTTCCGGAACAAGTGTGTAAACAAACACGACAGACAACGCAGAAATTGCCGAAAAGATGTAAAATGTGCCAGCCACGGTGATTGCTCGGGAAACCGAGAGGAAGGACATTGCCACAAGCCCGCTACACACCCTATTACCCACGGCCCCGAGTGCTGCCGCTTGAGCACGCAGCCTCAAAGGGAAAATCTCTGATGTCAACACCCAACATACCGGTCCAATGCCCACAGAGAAGAAAGCTACGTTACCACAAACCGAAAGGATAGCCATTGTGACACTGGCTGGTCCTTCTTTCAGCAAAGCAAGAGTTGTGCCCACGCTGAATAAGCAAACAGTCATACCAATGGTGCTAATATACAGCAAAGGCTTTCTTCCGAGTCTGTCGATGAGAATGATAGCTACAATTATAAATGCAGTCTTCGTGACCCCGACTGTGACAGTTGCCGCTAGGAGATTGGAATTGCCCTTTATTCCGGCATGTTTGAAGATTTCGGGGCTGTAATAAACAGTGGCATCGATGCCCGTGATCTGCTGGAAACACTGTATGCCGAACCCCGTGATGAGCATCCGCCGCAGGGAAGGAGAAGGGCTCAGCAGTTCACGCCACACAGCTTTCTCTTCATACTTCTCTCCATTATTACCAAATCCAGCAGCTAATAGTATTTCTGCAAGTCTCTCTTCCACCTCACTCTCATTTTCATTTGTTTTTAGAAGCACCGATCTCGCTTCGTCGACTCGGTTCTGCATCACCAACCATCTCGGCGACTCAGGGATTATGAAAAGGGCAGTGCCAATGAAGACAGACGGCAATATGCCAACGGCAAGCATAACCCTCCAACTGATGTGTACCGAAAGGCCCGAAAATGCATAGTTCGAGACGTAACCCAGTAAAATCCCAAGGTTTATGAAGATCTCAGGAAACGAAGTGAGAGACCCCCGACTGACAGTGGGGGAAATCTCAGCGATGTAAACAGGAGCAATCATGACTCCTAGTCCGATCCCGACACCGGCCAAGAACCTTCCAATCATTAACACTTCAAAAGAAGGAGCAAATGTCATAACAGCGGCACCGACTTGAAAGACAACAGCTGCTAGAGCCATGGTCCATTTTCTACCTATAACATCTGATGTTCTGCCCCCGGCTAAGCTACCGAAAAGAGAGATGATGCTCAAACAACCAATGAGAACTTCTTCTTGAACCTCGGTTATTTTCAGATCTTCTTGAATAAATAAAATTGCCCCGCTCATGACTCCGACGTCTGCAGATCAGTAAAAACGAAACTTAAGGTCAAGATTTTAAGTTATCTGACAAGCATCACAACAAAATGCCACATTAGAAACTGCTTAAAGTCTAGTATGACAGAGGTGAGGGTCCAAGAAATCTAATCAATCCTGCGTTTAAAGTCTGAAAATGCTCAAGTTAACAGATCGACCAATCTTTAGAACAAGGGCCACGACCATAGCCAAAATTCCCTGGCTTGAAGAAGCCTTGTGCGTTTTCTGGACTTAAAAAGATACTAAGAGTGTTGAATTATCGTAATATCTAGAAATAGTCCTCGGATGTCATCATGTTCTTTCCAAAAGCTCAGGAAAGTAGGTGACATTATTTAAAATTGTTAGCATCTAAGCAGGTAGTTATGATTGATCATACCGAAAAAATGTGAATCTAACAACATAGTTCTGATGACGCTCTTCATGACCATGTATATCATCGCACCCCAAAAGTAAAATTCCTTAACAGACGAAAAGCAGAGGAATTATCCTCAATTGACACAGGACGAGAACTGTTTCGAGAAAAGATCAATGGTTTTCACAGGAAAGCGTCCTAAGATATCCTAGTTCAATATAGATTGATACTGCATACATCAAAATAGAAATCTTATTTCATAAGCGATCTCAAAGATCAAGAGGCGTTGCTATGGGAATGGCTTTCATCTAAGTGATGGATGGCCATTCCGACAGATTAAGAGCCGTTTTAGATCAAGAACCGTTCTAGATTTTTCCGAACTGATTTTACAGATTAACAAGTTGGGACCTTTTTTCTTTCCCTTGCCGACAATCGGCTAAAAGAGCCAAGTCAAATGGTCTGGAGCATAAAAAAGAACAGCTGCTGTTAAGAAACGAACAGAGAGACAAAGACCACGTCATTACCATAGCCGAGAAGAACATTGTTGAGAGATGCAAAGACCGCACAGGCAATAACATATCTCCCTGTGCTCTTCTTCTTTTCCAGCTGACGCTGGTAATGAATCAAGTCGTCGTCAAAGTCGTCGTCTTCGTCGACGACCTCCGAATCCATCCTCTTGTATTTGTTGTTCTTGCCAATTCCCAGTGAATCTGCATCCCCGTTTTCTTCTCCCACCACTCCCATCTTCTTCTTCCTTCCGTCTCAGTTCCTGTTCATCAATCAGCAGTTAGAGCAAGCCTTTTCGGAACATACACAGAAGCGGTCGTTTGAGGATTTCGCAAAGAATTTGGATTTCAGATCTGTAAAGAGAAGAAGAGAACAAGCCTTGGCAAGTGGGGTCTCTCACCCTTTAGCCATGGGAAGCAACCCGGAATCAAAAATGCCTTTTTTTTCTATTCAAAGAATAATCCTTTAAACTCAATTAGCAGATAGAACGTGTCAGCGTTCAAGAATTGGGACTGCCTACTTAAAAATGAGCTGAGATGGAGCTTTCGAGGTAACACTACGGCACAGCTGTGGAAGATTAAAAATACAGAGAAAAGTCTCTGCCTTTGTCGGCACAGAGAAGACGGAGGGGAGTGGAATGCTATTAACGGCAGTTGAAATCATCAGACTTTCGGGCAACGTTGATGAACTCGAAGGCTAACAAAAGGAAGAATCTTTCCGCATTGCCGAAGTTGACTATGGATGGTTCTCGTCCATTTATGGAGCTCAAAATCAAAGGACTTGACTCTGTAACCAAAGAAGAGAACGAGAAGACGTGATTGAAGTGGATTAAAGAGCCGAAATTCCGGGACCAGACAGGATGAGCTCCCCATGGTGTCCACCGTAACTCCACTTTCCACCGTTAATGGGAGGATGTTTAGCGAAAAGAAATTCGCTGATAATTTCCATCAAGGAAGTGCGAAATGACGTCGGGAACACCGGACAGAGTTGATTATTATAAGGTAGGCAAACTATGTTAAAAAAAAAATGAAATCAGGGTGACCCTTTCTCCGTTTTTGTTTTCTTTTTTTTTGCTTCTATAATATGTGATCATTTTGACCTAATAGAATAATCTTAGGAATTCATAATCTTTTGGAGGAATATCCGAGTAAAGATAGTGGAAATACGCAGTCATAGTATAATGAAAATTCTCATTAAGATGTTGAGTAAAACGGAAACGGATCTGTTGTCAATATTTACATCTTGACAGGATGCTCCTGTCAATCAGGATCGTCCGTTCAATCACAGATATCCCTACTTTGATAGGGAAAAGAAAAAAAAAAGCCAACCGTAATTTTAAAAGATCTAGACTGTCTGTTGTTGATCGGATGGCCCTAATCAGATCAGGAGCACCCCTGCTAAGACTGCAGCTTGACAGAGGATCACGACGTCTTGGTTCCTTATGACATTTTTTTTTCTTTTTCATTTTTTGAATTTTGTTCTCTTCCTAAAATTTCAAGAATCAAATTTAATTATTGATTTTTCTGTCTGCTAGAAACTTATTTAAGTATATGCAGCCACAAAAATCAAAATTTTAAGAAGAAGAATGTTAAAGAGTGCCTTTAGGGAATCTGTGAAGTTCTGTTAAATTGTACTTTGAAAGTACCCATCAATATCATCCACCTTAGTGAAGCCCTTAAAAATTTGGTCCATGCCTTCGCGGGGACGGGATGGAGGTGTGATTTTAGAGTTGCGATTTTGGTGGGGCAAATTGATGAAGAGTCGTTACAGGCCCACTCAAACCGGCCCAAATTATATAATGGGCCCAGTGGGAACAAGCCCATTAAAACTCACCGCCTCGATGTCGTAAGTCCTACTAATCGGATTGCTGTGGAAACTGCGGGTCTGCGACTGCTTTCCATCTCTCTCGTTCGTCTGTTAAAGCTTGAACGAGCTCCAAAAATGGTGTTCATTCTCACCCCCAACGGCAAGACGCTGTGCTTCGACCTAAATCCTAGCACCACCACCCTCAAGGGTCTCAAGCAGTCGATCCACGAGAAATCCCAAATCCCTGCATCTCTCCAACGCCTAATCTCTTCGTCCAACCTCCGATTGCTGGCCGCCGACGAGTCCCTCCTCCTCTCTCAGCTCGGCGTCGGATCGAGCTCCACCCTCACTCTCCATATCCCCTTGCTCGGAGGCATGCAGGCTCCCGGCGTGCCGCCCACCCGCCCCCGGCTCGACTTCCTCAACTCCAAGCCGCCTCCGAATTACGTGGCCGGTCTCGGCCGTGGCGCCACCGGTTTCACCACCCGGTCGGATATCGGGCCTGCCCGCGCTGCCCCCGACTTGCCCGACCGGTCCGCCACCACTATTGGTGGAGCTGCGGCTGGGGGTGCTGTCGGTGCCGGCCGCGGGAGGGGGAAACCCAGCGAGGAAGAGGAGGAAGATGAGAGCGAGGAGAAAGGGTATGACGAGAACCAGAAGTTTGATGAGTTCGAAGGAAATGATGTGGGGCTTTTTGCTTCGGCGGAGTATGATGAAGATGACAAGGAGGCGGATGCGGTTTGGGAAGCCATCGACAAGCGGATGGATTCGCGGAGGAAGGATAGGAGGGAGGCGAGATTGAAGCAGGAGATTGAGAAGTATCGGGCCTCGAATCCGAAGATTACCGAGCAGTTTGCGGATTTGAAGAGAAAGTTGCATACCATGTCTGCTCAGGAGTGGGACAGCATACCTGAGATAGGAGATTATTCGTTGAGGAACAAGAAGAAGCGGTTTGAGAGCTTTGTTCCTGTGCCCGACACTCTCTTGGAGAAGGCTAGACAAGAGCAGGAGCATGTTACGGCTTTGGACCCTAAGAGTAGAGCGGCAGGAGGGACTGAGACGCCTTGGTCTCAGACGCCAGTAACCGATTTGACCGCAGTGGGTGAAGGAAGAGGTACTGTTCTGTCGTTAAAGCTAGATAGGTTATCTGATTCAGTGTCGGGTTTAACTGTTGTCGATCCAAAGGGGTATTTGACTGATTTAAAGAGCATGAAGATTACTAGTGATGCCGAGATATCTGATATAAAGAAGGCAAGGTTATTGCTCAAGAGTGTCACGCAGACAAACCCAAAACACCCACCGGGTTGGATTGCGGCTGCGAGGCTAGAGGAGGTGGCGGGGAAGATCCAGGCTGCTAGGCAATTGATACAGAAAGGGTGTGAGGAATGTCCGAAAAGTGAGGATGTGTGGATTGAGGCATGCCGGCTTGCCAGCCCTGACGAGGCGAAGGCAGTGATTGCTAAAGGAGTTAAATCAATTCCAACTTCTGTTAAGTTGTGGATGCAGGCCGCGAAATTGGAGCATGATGAACTAAATAAGAGTAGGGTGTTGAGGAAAGGGTTAGAAAATATTCCTGATTCAGTTAGGCTGTGGAAGGCCCTTGTAGAACTCTCGAACGAGGAAAATGCAAGGATATTACTCCACAGGGCAGTGGAGTCTTGCCCATTGCACGTTGAGCTGTGGCTTGCGCTGGCTAGGTTGGAGACATATGACAGTGCGAAGAAGGTGCTTAATAGGGCAAGAGAAAGGTTGCCCAAAGAGCCTGCGATATGGATCACTGCTGCAAAGTTGGAAGAAGCTAATGGAAATACTTCTATGGTTGGAAAGATCATTGAGAGAGGTATTAGGGCTTTGCAGAGGGAGGGTGTGGTGATTGATAGGGAGCTTTGGATGAAGGAGGCTGAGGCTGCCGAGAGGGCTGGATCTGTCACGACATGCCAGGCAATTATTCACAATACCATTGGGATTGGAGTGGAAGAAGAGGATAGAAAGAGGACATGGGTCGCTGATGCTGAGGAGTGCAAGAAAAGAGGTTCCATCGAGACTGCTAGAGCTATATATGCCCATGCTCTCACAGTATTCTTGACGAAGAAGAGCATTTGGCTCAAAGCAGCACAGCTAGAAAAGAGTCATGGAACGAAAGAATCTCTGGATGCTTTACTCCGCAAAGCCGTCACTTACAGGCCACAGGCTGAGGTTTTGTGGCTTATGGGTGCTAAGGAGAAGTGGCTCGCCGGAGATGTGCCGGCTGCCCGAGCAATTCTTCAAGAAGCTTATGCTGCTATTCCTAATTCTGAGGAGATCTGGTTAGCAGCCTTCAAGCTTGAATTCGAGAACAATGAGCCTGAGCGAGCAAGAATGCTGCTTGCTAAGGCACGAGAAAGGGGAGGGACAGAGAGAGTGTGGATGAAGTCTGCCATTGTCGAAAGAGAAATGGGCAACACTGAAGAAGAGAGGAGGTTGCTAGATGAAGGGTTGAAGCGCTTCCCCTCATTTTTTAAGCTGTGGCTGATGCTAGGCCAGCTTGAAGAGCGACTTGGTCACTTAGAGCGGGCTAAGGAAGTATATGAATCAGGATTGAAGCACTGTTCTAGTAGTATACCTTTGTGGATTTCTCTAGCTAAGCTAGAGGAGAAGACAAATGGGTTAAGCAAAGCTCGTGCAGTTCTTACATTAGCCAGGAAGAAGAATCCTGCAAAGGACGAGCTCTGGCTTGCTGCCATTCATGCTGAATCTAGACATGGAAACAAGAAGGAAGCAGATATATTGATGGCAAAGGCATTGCAAGAGTGTCCCACCAGTGGCATTCTCTGGGCCGCATCAATTGAGATGGCTCCTCGTCCCCAACGCAAAACCAAGACTGCGGATGCTTTTAAGAAATGTAATAATGACGCACATGTTTTTGTTGCTCTTGCGAAATTGTTCTGGCATGATAGGAAAGTGGACAAGGCTAGAACCTGGCTGAATAGGGCTGTGACCCTTAAGCCTGATGTTGGGGATTTTTGGGCATTGTATTACAAATTTGAACTTCAACATGGGACGGATGATGCCCAAAAAGATGTGTTGATGAGATGTGTTGCGGCGGAACCCAAATATGGCGAGAAATGGCAAGTAATCTCGAAGGCAGTTGAGAATTCTCACCAACCAACTGAAGCCATCTTGAAGAAAGTGGTGGTAGCTCTTGGGAAAGAGGAGGCTGAGAATAGCAAACAGTAGTTCCTGTAAGATTGTCATATTGCCTTGTTCCTCTAGTTGGATTGTATTGAACTCTGCTGGAACATTAAGTGCTGAATTAGTCAGAAACTTGCTGTTTTGCTCCTTTTCTTTTCCTATTTATTATAAATTGGAAGAGAATGTTGTCTGGAATCTGGATCCATTCAATGGCAAGACATGTTATATTTCATAGTTGATTGTTGTCCGGTGCTGACTACATGTTGGTTTGTTGTCTTTGACATTTCTATGATCTTTTATTGTCATATCCAATATTTGCTCTCTCTGAGAGCTGCATCGAATGGAAATTGGCTGAGAAACTTATTTCTTGCGGCGTTTGCATTTTAAATTTAACTACTTATGTTTGTTTAGGATATGAGCTGTGTTCTTGGAAAATTCTCAGCTTTCTCTGCATGAATAGAATCTAAGCAATAATTTTTGCAGAGAGAAAATCATACAAATCATGTTGAATTTAATGGCTGAATTTTATAAGTTGAAGTTTGGTTGGACTCTCAGGTTAGTGCTGAAGGATTTTCATATTATCGGAGTGAATGCGTAATAGATGTAGAGGAGACCTATAGCGCTATCTGACACCCTTCATTACATTCCTTAAAGATGCTACTTTTCAAAGGGTTATGGAGATCGGGATCCTGAATAGAATATGACACCGTACAACGAGGCACGAGGGCACTCTATGATGTTTATAGCTGATCCATTTAGTGAGGACATTCAGCTGTAATGCCGTCACGCACTCATTGCCTGTGTCTTCACATTACGAAGGACAAGAGGAGGTTTATCTAAAATATTCGCGATAATTAAAACCTTCAGAAACAAGATATAGCCAGGATACACCCATGAAATTTCCCGACTTTAAGCACTTTTGGTTAATGTGAACTCCATCTTGGTTGTGTGGACTCTTAGTGTGCTGATGAAGCTGGACGGGCTCCACTAAAGTGGGACAAGATAATTTGATGTGATAGAAAGTAGAACTGTGGCTATGAAGAGATGGATTTCACCTATATAATTGAGTTATTCCTCTTTACTTGTGAAGCCTCTCCTTTTCTTAAGAAAGAAGATGAGGTTTATGCTCACATTTGTATGGTCAGCTTTTCAATATCATTATTCATGCTAAAATTTTGTTGCCTTATTTTTTACCTGCTTTATGTTCTTCATGCTGGTCATCAATTGCTTTAAGAAACATAGTGAGTAAATGAGCATCAATTTGACTAGGTTGAAATTTTGAACCCATGTGACTGGGACTACCATTCTTAACTTGCTGATGAACTTTTACTGGAATAGTTGAGGATAAGTAGTCTGTTTTAGGGATTGATATGAGTGATTTCTGTACAGAGGTAATGTGAAAAAAAAAAGAAAGGAGTACCTGTAGCACAATAAATTAGACAGGTCTGTATGCAACTCTTCTCGATTGAAGATTCATCAATGAAATCAGTCTTTAGTTACATTTCTACTCAGTAAGTTCTAATGACAGTTTAGAGGTTAGGTCACCTGCAGTTCATGTTGCCTTAGTTTACAGATATCTCTGCATCAACGGTTTTATTATCGCTACGTAGAACCGTGCCAGAAGGAGACTTTTTTCCTTTAGTCAGGAACTATTTTTTTGGTCAAATATTAGTCAGGAACGTGCTCACTATGAAATCTAATGTTGAGGCATAAACTACTCCTTAGTACTGCCTCCCCTCTGTTCATGCTTCTGTTGTGATGTCTCCATGACCTCATCCATCTTAAACTAATTTAACCTCTATTCGTGCTGCTGCAATATGGAAATTGGATCAGGGCACCAACTGATACAATATATCTGTATGTTGTCTTTTGTCTGTGTATTTTCCATTAAGTTTTAGGATATTGGGGGGAGGAAAGGGTCACAAGAAGTGCAGAAGCCTGTCAGGGACAATAACCTTGGATGAATCAGGTGACAAGAAATTGAAGAAAGATGCGGATCATGTTGATTGTCATTGTTTGCTGACATTTGTGGGTATTTTTGAAATAGAACGGCATTCAACCCAAAAAAAATAAAAATAAATAGAATGGTGACGAGATAAAGCGATGGATTCTTGGTCTTCAATGGTACTTTATGGTAGAAATCACCAGGCCTGCAATATCTATTCTGTGTACATGAAATGAATGCTGCCTTGTGTTCTGCTTATTTATGATCATATGTTAATGGTAATATGCTGCACGTGTAAATCCGACTGTTTAGGGACTGAGGACGTCAGGAACAAGTGAAAAAAGGGCTTACCTTGATTGCCATGTGTGGAAGTAGCTGTTGAATGGAGTTTGGCAGGGAGTAATTAAAGGTGGTGATTTCATCTACGTCATTCGAATAAGGCGAGAGGGGGACATATGTTGGCTGGCAGTGTATTGATACCTCTGTATATGTAGCTGTTCTCCATACATGGGTGGACCAGGCAATGGCTTGCCTGTTGAGCGAGGGTGTAGTAGAGTAGGTGGGTGGAAGTCTTGAGGACAACATGGAGAACAACAGGGGGACAACGATCTGGCCAGTAAAGCCATGTATTGCAGCAGAAACTTCCGGCATATTTTGCTGAATGGCTATTACAGCCATTCTAATGATAGAGTAGACACTGTTCTTCAAAACTCTTGTTCTTCAACTCTCTATTAATATTAGATTATTGTTCATTATGTAAATTTATATTAATCATGACCATGGAGTGTATCATGTCTGCACTGATAATACCCATTATGTAATAATTAGCAGTTGTTTCTGGGGTTATTATTTTATGCAACTATCTTAATTTTCACAAAATAAAGATTATATTGTTTATATGATTATCTTAATTTCCAAGTATAGTAATCCATTGGTCAAACTGTTATATAATATTTTTTCAACAGACTGTTAATTATGTGACAAAAAACGTTCATTTGACTATAGTTATTGGTCATACGATTATACTTAAATCATAATTGTAAATTATCCATTTAATAATTGGTCGTGATCTATATGTTAAATATAATACCTTGATAATAATTAACATATGGTGAATTAGGCTCACGAACAGCTATGGAAGGTATGGTATTTATTTGAATATTATCACATTTTATGTGATTAACTTTTGATTAGAATCATGAAGGGGTTATGAAAGTATAGATAATTTTTGATATGATCTATTCTATACCACATTTTATTTTAATATTCTCACATTTTATGCGGTTAAACTTTTGATTAGAATCATGAAGGGGTTATGAAAATATAGATGATCTTTTGATATGATGTATTCTATATCTAATTATATGTTGATATGATGTATTCTATATCTAATTATATATATGGGGTATTAAATTCAAAAATTGTTACTGACTATTAAAATGATTATTATTATATTACTTCCAGTTTTGATTTTAGGGTTCTTTTGGAAATTCTAGTGGTATTCCCTCCCTGATAGATATGTCACTCATAGAACCCGACAGTGTAATAGGTTCTACATTACTTAAGCCAACCATTTAATAGATATTATAGCTCTATTGCATTACAGTATTGTTTCATTAGGGCAACCAACGAACTGCTTAAGCTCTGAACTTGAAACTCAAGCTGAGACAGCTGATAGCCTTGTGGTAGATTCAGCCTTTAGTAAGTCATAAGGGATAATATTCCCAGAGAGTTCAGGACGTTTGCTTTTGCTTATTGTGACCAGTTCACCAATGTCATCCACTGGTTTTGAAGTCTGTCTTCTTTGCTCTTTTCTTTTTCTTAACCCAGATTTTTTTGTATTGTAAACTGTCGCTTTTTTACCTTGCAATTTTGAAATGACTGGTCTCTCATCATTTCTGGGTATGACCTGAATGGAACAACTTAAAAAGATCAGAATGTCTTAATGGCTGCATTTCTAAAGAAACAAAAGTAGATTTGTGATGATCGACTGAGCTTAATTTTATATTTGCTCTACTTTGTGATGCTCGTGTAGGCCCGATTTCATTGAGAGAGCCAAACAAAGATGGGGCTTACAGAGGATGGATGTTTGGTAGGCAAGAGTTGAATGAGAGGGTGGCTGCTGGGAGTATTTTTGGCAGTATGACACTTCAGGATGGAGATTCACGTTTCTGTGGCGTAGCAGTTGGAGGACAAATTGTAAAGTTAGAGCAAGCTGCATGATGTGCCAGTATATTCACAGAGAAACCAACTTGCATGGTAATACAGATAATGGAGTGGGTGATCCTGGCGGAATTGCTCGAACACATGAAGACAGAAGGACTTCAACTTCTTTCCAACTCAAAGATCTCTTCCATCCCTGTCAAAGCCATTAGGTAGATCAACTCTTTAAGCGTGACTGAGGAAAGTCTGGCTCGTGAAAAGAAAATTATCATGCAGCCGCCTAATAGTAAGTTCGCACCCAATGGTTGAAAAGTACTTCTTATCTCTAGTTGACCAAATTATCTGAAACACCTGTAAATTCACGGCGAAGCCCTTCATGAATTTGGAGAGGTTCATACGGTATCGAGTCTCTGTTGTCATGATATGGTTATATATGTTCAAAGATTAACTAGTCCCACTTGGGTATTCTGCTGTGTTTGTTTTGGGACAATTCCTAGGGTAAATACTCTGCCTACGCTGGCTGGGGAGTTTCCTGGTTCTTTCCCTACGATTGTATATTGTCGAATTCTCCATGAGCTAAAAAGGCCAAAATTCACAGGAGAAAGATATTATTTGCGTGATGTGAGCTGATGTATTCAGTTTTGAGTTCATGCCCCCTCCACCAAGTCCGGAGTTGTCCTCCACTAGGGAATTTGATTTTTCAAGGCAAGACTTCAATGGCCTACCTAGTCAACTTTCTTCTTGTCCATTGTCAACTATCAAAAGCATAATGCCAAGCGAAAACCACGTTCTGGCTTCAGTGTGGATTTATTTGAAAGGAAGCATCTTTTGCACACGCACTAATCCAAAGTTGCCCGCCATGATTCCTAGATATTTCCAGTTTTTTTTTTATTGAATCCATCCTCTGTGCATAACATTACTTTATTTTCGATTATTTTAACCGACTTCCTTCGTGATTTTGTAGCAATATCATTTCCTCAACAGAAGCTCATCGTTATCGTGCCGTCACGAATAAGAAATGTGCATGATGTCATGGGCCGGCGGCCTCCAGTCCCGCTTGTCTCCATCAGCTCCCTGTCTGTGACTTATCCTCAAGGTCTCTATACAGTATTTAATTCAAGCTCTTTTCCGGTAGTAGTTGTGCTTGGCTCTCTTGGTTTAATAGAATTCCAGGTAGTAGATGTCACAGAATATTCCTGAACTGGTGGGTCTCGCTAATGGAGATCTCTCTCCCCGTAAGTGAAAGAAAGTAGGAACTTTCAGTTTCACCTCACCACCTCCGCAGCAGATTCCTAGGGGTAAGGTGATGGCAATTCCCATGGCTATTGCATGAAGCATAAAGTGGGTAATATTCATGTTGCTTTAAAATCTCTTAGGATATGCTTCCGCAAAGACGCATCTCGCAAGATAAACGACAATTTTGTGGGGAAGATGCTTCTTGTGTGATTGGAACTACTTCCAAGTCATGCACTTCAGAACATGGCAAAATTCTAGGGAATCCAAGCGATCGTTATTGAACATTGTCAAGAATTCTAATGTTCTTTCAGGAAATTCAACTGTAGTTCGAAGAAACTGCTCTAAGATACGAGGAGATTATCACATATTATGCGGGCCTTGCAGCAACTTATGTGGACACGCTAAGATTCGTTCACATAATATGTTTATTTTGTAGATTAATCCTAGTGTATCTAGCGCAACGATGATTATTAGCTCTTGAAGTATTCTGCGATCTTCAGGCTCTGCACTATTAGTCAAACATAGACGCAATGTTCGAGTACTAACGACATGCCTTACAAGCATCTCGCACACTAACTAAGCTGCCTACGATTTAGCCAATGGCGATAATAAGTTCGTTAATCAGAAGCAGTAGTAGTAGAATGAAACAGCAAAACAAAGATAGTGTTTCTGATGCGATTCATCGATTGTCTACTAATGATTAAAATGGGACATGAGAAGATCACAAAAGCTACAATTCCTCCATCACAGCACAAAAACAAAGCTGGTGATGGACGGACCAATTGAGAAGGAGATCACAAAACCGTCTCCCTCAATGCAGGCCCACCATGAAAGATGTGATCTACAGACTCTACAGCTACTACCAACCTGAATAATCATAAGTACCAAGCACAAACTAAACTAAAGGACATAGGCAAGTAAAACCACAAGTCACAACCCCTACATGGACAAACTGCTGTGACAACTACTGGGGATCAAATGGCCTCCTCCCTTTTTGTCCCACTCCTCTGTAGAAAGGCTTTTGAAAAAATATGCAGCCCCTGTTCATCCGGGAATTCCAGGAGTGAAACATCCGTGGATGGAGCCGAATCCAGAATATTCTAAACATCTAAACCAGGGAAGGTAAAGGGGAGGATGAGAAATGGAGAAGCTTCGGGAGTTTTCTTGAAAAAAAAGGATGTGAGGGTTGCTTTTTGGAATATCTGCAACCAGCAAGAAGAGTTTCTAAACCTGAGGACAATGGTTTTCTGACCATTTATGTGGAGGATAAAAAAAGATGATCTTTTTGAAAATCAGAAGGTTGGTGTCAGAAAAAATCTTCAACGAGGTGATGGTGAAGAAGGTGCCAAAGGAAGAACTTTTGAGAGAGAGAGAGAGAGAGATTCTTGTGGAAATCCTGATGAAGCCTCAATCCTGGTCCTTCCAAAAGAAGGGTTTCATTGGGCAAGAACTTGATGATGACGATGAAGCTGGACCGAAATTTTCCTGCTGCCTCTGGACATTATTCTCATCAAACTCCTGCTCGCTTGCGTGGCCAAATGGAAGCTGTGATTGCAGCAGAATGTTGCTGGTTGCATCCAAATCATCCCATACCGGACTGCCTGGTCCCCAACCGGCCGGCATCGCATTGCACCAAGCCTCCGCCATTTCCCTCCACACCATTTCCTGCGACACCGAACCCCCTTCCCCTGCAATGCTACTTCCCGCCGCCCCTTGAACCACTTCACTTGCCATGACCTCACTCGGTCCTATTTCTGAATCCCCATCGGGATTGGTTTCTTGAGGCGGCGAGGTCATCAAGTCCATAGGCGCGTCCTGCAGGGTGGGTCCTTCTGAAGCCTGCGGAGAAGTCTTCATGTATTGGTGAGTGATCGCGTTTTCATCACTGGGGGGTGACGAAGATGATGAGCTCGGGCCAGCTGACTCCGCTGCCTTGTCCTTGTTGTGGAAAAGCTCGGGGAAATTGAGCCTGGCATTCTCTCCTCGGAGCTTGTATGCCTCGCGGTCATAGGCCAGGGCTGCATCCTCAGCTGTGTCGAAGGTTCCGAGCCAGAGTCTGGTTCGGTTCCTCGGCAAGCGAATCTCTGCAACCCACTTGCCCCAATGCCGCTGCCTCACTCCCCGATAGAGCTTTGTGGTGTTTATCGGCTGCGGAGGCCGGAAGATCGGCCTGCCGTCGGGCCCCAACCGATTCATCATCATCATCCTCCCCCTTGGGCTGAGATTCAACGCGTCACTCCAGTACTGCAACAGCCTCTGCTGCTGCTGCAATGGGGACAAGTCACCTGCGAAATTGTACAGCGGGTTATTAAGGCTTAGCTGCTGCTGCTGCTGCGAGGCGAAAGATATCATCTGCTGCTGCTGCTGCCCCTGATTTTGCGGAGGTTGGAGTTGGAGCATCGGCCGAAACGCGTGAAACGGCACAGTCCCAAGCTGATGCTGGAACTGCCCGTAATGTTGGGGCGCATCCAGAGCAAAAGGAAAGATCAACCTCGGAGAGTTGTGAGAAGATGAAGGAGCGAGGGGGGATAGAGAGAGCGATGGGGCCGAAGTGGGAGGAACAGAGGAAGGCATGGTGGTGAAAGGTGTTTGATTTTGACGCGGGGACGAAGACGACGATAATTGGAAGCTCGCTTGCCTCTCCGGGCTTCGGATCTTCTTGAGAGGCCTATTCGACACGGAAGCTTCTCCAAATACAGGCCTCCCCTGTCGGCTCTCCAAGTTGAAATCGTAGTCTCTCTGGGCCATCTCCATCTCCATCTCCGTCATCGTCCGAGACTCATCAACACCCTTTCTCGATTTCCCAGTGTTCTTCGCCGCAGCCATCGTAAAACCAGATGAAATCACCGGCTCCCGCTCTCTCAAGCTTTAAGTAACAAAGTAAAGCTGGCAAAAAAAAACAAGGATTCCTTCTTTGCACAAATGGGTCGAAAAAAACGAAGAAAAAAGATTCGGATCAAATGTACGTCGAAATCAGAGCGAAAAGAATCGGGGAAAATCGAAACCCAGATCCGAAATTCGGTCAAAAATAAAAACGGAGACCGAAATTCAGAATCTTGGAGTGGATTTCAGTGGCAAATCCGATCAAATCAAAAAACAGAATCGGATTCCATCAGCGTCCTTTCTAAAATAACAACCACCCATCTCAAATCTGAGAGAGAGAGAGAGAGAGAGAGAGAGAGAGAGAGCGGCGAAGGCTGGCGGAAGAACACAGATCGGGTGCTGATGCTGCTAGCGTCTTGGTGATGCGTGAAGAGATGGAATTCTTGGGAGACGGAGGAAAGCGGCGGAGAGAGCGAACGTGAAAAACAGGGGAGGTTTATGAGTGTGATGCGGAGGGACAGGGGACGGAGGGAGGGGGGGTTTATAAGGATTTGGAGAGAGGTGTGCAGAAAAAAATCTTTTGGTTGGTTGGCGATGGTTTGGGCCCCACACCCATCGGTCTTTCCTTCCCCCCCTGATTTCGTCGCTTCCACTCTAAGCGGCCGTTTTGGCTGCTTTAATCTCAAATTAAAACTCGGGAAACCAAAATTAAAACTCGGGAAATCAAATTATTGTTGAAAGTTAACAGCGGGCCCAATATCATAAAAATTCTCCCACTTTTTTTTTTCGGTCGAAAAATTCTCCAACTTTAGCTGGTCTTATTTGATCTTTTGCCTTATAAAAAAACCTCCAATTTTTTTTTTTTATCTCGTAAAGAACATCTAACTTTAGGTCATGTTCTAATTTAATCCTAAACTTTCTTTTTTCTTATGAAAACCTTCCAATGTTATGTGTTGTCTCGATTTTTTTTTTTCCATTTAGTCCTTTTTACCTTAAAAGTTTTACTTGAGTCATAAGTCTACCGAGAAATGGAGAACTCCCAAACACGAGCTATTCAAGCACTTTGAGCACGAGCTCTCTGATTGTGAGAGATGAAACATTTCCAAGCACGAGAGATCGAGGATCGAGCGCAAAATTACTAATGGTGATTTTGATAAAAGGTTAATGGAGGCAAATTCACAACTTAAGTAAAATTTGGTTATATTTTACTAGGAATTTTTAATGAAATAAAAAAAAATTTAGGGTAGAATTGAAACTAGACCTGAAGTTGGGAGTATTTTATAGGACAAAATAAATTTTAGGATAGAATTGTGACTGCATTTAAAGTGAGAGTTTTTTTTATGAAACAAAAAAAGTAGAATTGGGATAAAAATTAAACTTGAAGGTTTTTTTTAAGGTATTAGGCACAACATTTACCTTAAATATTTGGATACAAGTTCTTGTTTCCATTTCCGAGCTTAGACTCTTGGCCGAGGTCCGCGCCAACACCAATTAGTTGAGGATGGGCAACACCACTGCCAATAGTGGCGGTCGTGATAGGGGTTCGGTCATGGTGAGGAAAACACATAGGAAACACGAGCGAAAAAAGTGGAAAAACACGAAAAGAGGAAAAAAAAATAGTGAAAAGGGAAAGTAAATAAGTCGAGGAACAAAAAGGAAAAATACAAATTCAATGAATTTAAGAAATAATTTTTCAAAGAAAAGTAATCCTATTTTCATCGTATATATCTTTTGGGCCAAGAAATAATGTTTGTTACATTTTCTATTTCTCCATGCATTAAAAATTAAAACATTCGCAATAATGTTTATTTTCATTACAACAGAGAATGTCAAAAATGGAAAGCCAGAGAAAGACATTCAGACAAAACACATTCAACATCCTCTTCTTCTTTTTTTTTTTAAGAAAACACCAATAAGTTAGAAAACAGAAAGTAGATTTTATTTACATTTCACTGGAAATTGGAATTAGAAATATTTTTCGTGATTCAACCACACCGTAGTTAGCCTCTTGTCCCTCCCTTACCGTTCCCTCCACTGTCTCCCAAGCATATTTTGAACTCACGCTTTAATGATTAAGTAATTCTTAGGACAAACAAATCTGCTTCATATAGTTGAGTTAAGTTCTTGAAATAACTTATTAATCTTAGGGATGAGTACACTAGAAGTCATGAAACTTAGCATAAATATATAATTGAATCCTAAAATTTTTAAAAAGTGCAATCAAATCCTAAAACATGTCAAATTCATGCAATTACATTCTTCCGTTAACACTGCCAGTTTGTGTGACGAAAAATGTTGACGGGACATTTTTATTATTATTTTCTTTCCAAATATTTTTAAATTTATTAAAAAGTGAGAAAGGACTAAATTTAATTTAAAAAGCTAAAATTGAGAGAGGGGGAAAAAAAAGGAAGATCAGGTCAAGGCAAGGCCTTGCCCGATGAGGCTCGGCTGTCATTGCTCATCGCTGAAGGGGCCAATGGAGGCCGCTGACATTAGGCGAGGGTCAACAATGTTTCACTTAAGGTTGCCAATGGCTGACCACCATTGGCCAAAGCCGACAACCTCCACTGGCCCCTCCGACAATGAGTAATAGGGATCGAGCCTCACTGGCAAGGACTTGCTTGTTGGTCTTCCTTTTTCTACGTTTCTTTTTCAGTTATATAAAATAATTTTCAAAAAGATGTTTTTCAATTTTTGTGGGACTTAGTTCATGGAACATAAAAGTAGTCAACGAAAAAATTTTCCGCTATAGAAAAAACCTTCAAAAGTGGAGAAAATGATTTCTCTTTCCTCCATACACTCCTTCACCTTTATTTTTTTTCTTTTTATTTTTAGTAATATTTTATTAATTTATTTATTCTTTTATTTCTTTCTTTGCTAGTTGCCAGTTTCGAGCTAGCTCAACCCCATCAGATCTGGTGAGGCTTGAACTTGCTGGCCACGGGTGAGCTCGACCCTTTGGATTTGGAGAAGTGGAGCCTCGTTAGAGGCTGGCGAGGCTCGTCCCTTGCTTATGGCCGGTCATCGCGGCAGGCAACTGGTAGAGAAAGGAATTTCAAAAAAGAAGAAGAGGAAAATATTAAAAAATTATTAAGAAGTTCAAAAACAAAGTTTGAAAGAAAAAAGTGTAAAATTTTTCCACATTAGGCATGAAAAAAATTATTTAAAAAATCAGATATTAAAAATTACAAAAATTTTCCACATTAGCGTACGTCATGTCAGATAGGACAGACGAGTTCACGTCATCAATTTTTTACCAAGCGATGACACAGAAAATGAAATGGGATTTTCTTTATCAAATAACGAAAAATATTTTGCAATTCATTTTTAGGTATTAGCTCAACGCCTGAAAATGGCTTTCCGAAAAATATTTTTCAAAAATGTCATATTTACTACGAAATAAAAGGAGCCTAGAGACACTTTACAAAGATCACGCGTTAATTGATTCGACAAATTATTAGTATGTGCCCAATAAAGAATTAATCACTTGATAAACCGACTTTATAGATAAATACTGTACTTGGCATTACTCGGAATATTTCCTTAAAGAGCGCCTAAGATGTCTAAAAGACCGATAAACCCTTCCAACACCTGGTTTTTCTTGCAGTCCTTTGACAGCATTTTACTACACGGCTTCGGGTTTTGCTCCGGCGTTCTTCGCACGTGTCCAAATCTCTTAATAAACCGATAACAGAGCGCCAACACATAGTACGGAAGGCTCAAAACCAGAAGAAGAAAAGAGCAACTGGTCTGTGCACCGTGTCGGGACCACGTGGCAAGGTCCGACTGGTCAAAGGGCGGTGCCTCCGGTCAAAAATCCAAAGGAAGACTCGCACTTTCGAGACCAATTTCATTGCCTTCGAGACAACGAAGCCAAGACATTGAATAACTTCCTGCAAGTGTAAGGCCTTCATTATTCATGGCGATGGCCACTTAGAGACCATCAGAAGATTCCAGAAACGTGCATCTTGTCGATCGACCCGCGATTCAATTGCGTCCCAACAATCTTCCTCTCATGGGTATTAAAAGTTGAAGAGGTTGCGAAGATTTGCTTCTTTCCAATAATAGCACTTGTTCAAAAGCCATGGGCTATCTTTCTCACTATAGCCTTTTTCTCATACATTAAGCCTATTTTAAAGAAGGAATATCATCATAGGATGTTTGGTGAACCTTAGGTTGAAGAATTCTTGCATATAAAACTGAGCCCAAAAAGGGTCAAGAGCAACGTCCGCAAGTTCCACCTCGAACTTAACCAAGCCAAATCGAGAACGTAATAGATACAAAATTGTGCTGCCAATCTTAAATTATAATATGCTTGATGTTTTTAGACGCCAATGAATACTTTACCGGCGAAAAGCTGATTTTTAAATGAGCAAGAATCAATTTCTTTAAGGAATAGAAGTTACGAGCCCACACGTTTCTAGCCTCTGCCTTGAATATATCACCGCGTAAGATACCATTGAACCCACGTGCGAAGGGTTCCGATTTAATTTACTTCGATCATCGAGGCTTGTCGCGAATCACCCAAATTGTGAATTCGTATATAAATCCGCGGTTATAACTCTCGTTCCAACTTGTCGTGGCTATGAAAGATGGAATTGAGCGAGAATTAAGTTCAATCTTTGATTTTTTTTTTCATTTAATAAAAGGGCATACAAAAAGAGTAGAGAACCGTTTAGAAAACGGGTCACGTCAAGAGGGTTTTGTGCTGAGATAAGTGTTCCACGTTGGTGGGGGGGTCTTCACTTTCGGTGCATGGACGCTGAAAAAATGGCGAGCAACCCCAAAAGAAAACGGAAGGGGAAAAAAAAAGTCAACACCCATAACGGTGTCCCACGCAAAAGTCGGTGCGAATCGGCACGTGTCGGTGGTCCGACCATCATTTCTCTTCCTTCCTAATCATTTGTTTCCTTGCGAGAGTCTCCTTTGTCCTTTGCTTCCAAGCCTGGGCAGGCCAGACGGGAGCGGACACGTGTCGCGATCTCATGCTTCGTGGCTCGAATCAAAAATATCTGTCCGAAGGGAGAGCGGAGGATCTATTTCTCGGAGACCATTCGATTGTTTTCGTTTGACCCGGTTCGGTTTGGGGAGCGCACCGGTCGCCATCCCGTTTTCTCTCTCTAGATTTGAACTTTAGAACCATTCAATAACATATGGACAAAGTTGGAGTCTCTCTCTCGTTTGGAGAGGGGGGAGCCAATGCTCACCATCTCCCAAAGATATCATATAAACTCCCCTCAATGTCGCGGTTAAAGATATATTCGATCGCGTAATTACCTAAATAATAATGATACAAAGACTTATTAACCTTGATCTGCGAAATCGATATACTGAATGACGTGACATATTACTAATATGTATTAAATAAGCGGGTCATATTCAGCACCTCATAACAATATATATATATATATATATATATATATATATATATATTTTTTGATTTTACAGACCAGTCCTTGCTAAAATTGCGGAGAAAAACTTGCTTTATTTATTTATTTATTTATGGGTCTTGGGTTACACATTATGTTAGCTCTTGAGTGAAACCGGACCGAGTTTGATACAACTGGTACTAAACTTGAGTTATTGATTTTTCTTGGATTGTGATTGTTATTTTGCAGATTCGAAGAGTTACAATATGATGGTCTCATTTTCATGTAAGGCCGAAAAAGAAAGTGAAGTTTATGAAATCAGCTGATGAAAGCCCAAAAAAAAAAAATCAAAATGAAACCCAGAAAGAAGGCGTAAAAAGAATTGGCCAGTTCCAGTTGAAAAATGGCGAGGGGGCACCCAATGCTCACCATCCCCCAAAGATGTTATATAAACTCCCCTCATTTTAGTAATGTCGCGGTTAAAGATATATCCAATCACTTAATTAACTCAATAATAATGCAATACTTATTAAGCTTGATTTGCGAAATCGATATATTGAATGACATGACATATTACCGAGAGATTAAATAAGTGGGTCGTATTCAGCACCTCATAACAATATGTATATTTGGTTTTATAGACCAGTCTTGGAAAACTTAGGGGGGGAGGGGGGGGGGGGGTTAGGTTATGCATGATGTTAGTTCTTGAGTGGAACGGGACCGACCTGGTATCGAACTGGGACTAATCCTGAGTTGTCTCTTTTTCTTGGATTGTGATGGTTGTTTTTCCGATTCAAAGAGTTGCACTATGATGGTCTCATTTTCATGCAAGGCCGGAAAAGTAAGTGAAGTTTATGAAATCTTTTAGCTGATGAAATAAAAAAAAAACAAAAAACAAAACAAAATGAAACCCAAAAAGAAGACGTAAAAAGAATCGACCAGTTCTAGCTGACCCTAAAATGACAAAATTGGTTCCAGGGTCTATAAGGTCGGCTCTCGATTCCAAAAGACGAGGAACCAGCCTTGATAAGGTGGGTTTTAGGTTTTAAGATCCAGATTTAGAGCTTACCCATCTTGAAATCTACCAACCCTGCTTACTCATTTCTTGCTTTGACAAGGAGGCAACAATATCCGTGCTTAAATCATTTGGTCCGATCTGTTCATGCGCTTGACATTGAGTCTCGTATCATACGAATAGTAAGGTCCATCGATGTTATGATTTATGATGCTACCCCACATGTTTATTATCTTTGACAACTTGAGGGCGTTCAATTCATCCTGCCGAAAAAGGAGAATATATTATATATGTATTCCCAGAAATATCTTCTCTCATCAATGATAATAATTATATCAGCTTGCTTTGTTATCCATGAGTTCGAAGGGGCAGCAGAAACGCAGGCGTTGCTTTCCCTTTGGAAACCATGAAAAAGTAGGTTTTCCCATGCGTCCATAAAGCTCAAATACTGACCAAAGACTAGCAAGATATTTCATGCATGAACAATATATATATCAAACAAAGGTTTAGATCCAAAGATTTATTTCAGGGTATGCTTGGAAAGTTCATGTAGCGATGTCCCGTGCGCGGCCGGTGCGTAATCCTTACAGGGTTAACTTTGTATTAGCGGTAAGATCTCGGGATTTTCCAGTCTATTGGGATATAGAGAGTTTTGACTTGATGGGCTCAGAGTGGGGCTCATTAAGGAGCATTATACATTATCCACTTTTATAATTTTCTAGTGGATTTGATGCTAGCCAATATCCTCGTGACATGGACTACTTAACCTTTTCTCTTGATGAGTGCCGAAAATTTCATCCCACGAATTAAACGATACGGATCGCCTCGTGGCAAGATCTCATTTGGTAGCCATGTCTTACATGGATCGTATTTGTTGCAAATATAATGTTGAGACATGCAACAACAACCAAAGTTTTCTCATACGCTTTGAACTTAAAATAAAAGTTTAATACCACGATCGTATGTATACTGTCTTCTACCTAATAGTTTAATCTTGTATTTCGTAAATCTTTACCATTTTCAGTGGGGGGAGGGGAAAAAATTGGAGCTACCGGATAAGTATGCAATGACTAGCATGCGCATCTATGAAGAAATTCACTCGGAAGCTTCAAAGTGAAGATTCATGCAATACGTCGCACACAGGATTTGAAATAATTATTGAATACTATCTCTTGAAGGAAGTCCACCCATCTGTCACTAAAAACACAACTTTAAGCATCCTTTTCAGCCGTCTGAATCCATATTCTAATGGCTTTAGTAAGGCGAGTTATCTGCTAATTAAGAAAGCTTGAGTCTGGCATGATCAAGACCTCTCCCGGGTGGCGAATTTGTCTAATACACTCCGATCGCTTAGATTAATCTAGCTGCTTCACTTAATCCCTTATTAAGTATCACATTGGTTGTCATGTAGTGTCCAAAGTCGGTTGCCCTGAGATGATGATTAGGGTAAAATAATGAGTCGAGAACTTACATCAGTGAGAATGGATAGGTTAGGAGAAGGTGGCTCATGCAAGCCCTTGAATTCGAGAGCCAATGCAACGAAAGCTTCTTTCAATCTCAATCTCACGTTTATATTTTTCTAGATTGAATGGCACAAGAGTTACCAGGTGGCGTGGACTCGAATGATTGAATGATTCTCGTGAGTAATTTTTAAACCTCGTGCCTTTTGATTTACGATATAAGAGTATGCCTAAAGTTGGTAGGGATAGATAAGTCGATGACGTGTTGAATCTTGCATATAATGTAATTGTAAAAGCCTACGTAAAGGTTATTGTTAAAATACTAATACAGAAACTACCAGGATCTTGTAAATATTTCAACGCGAAAGCTCAGAAATAATAATGAGGAATGATTTTTGCATTGACGTATTTGCAAGATCCCGATAGTTTCCGCACATTAGTATTACAATAATTTTCAACAGATCAACAGGTGTGGATTCTCGAAATCTCGAGTTTCACTTGGTTAGCATCCTGAGTTGGACCAAGATAATCAATAAACTTTTCTCGATTCCCTGAATGGGCCTAACCTAAGAAGCCGAGTGATAATTTGGCCGCCAAAATGCGACGCTGAAAACCACAATACTACAATTGCAAAATGCAAATGAAGCAAGACATAATGTGACAAGTCTTGATCGGGAATAAAGAAGATCTTTGTGATTTTCACTCCGTATTAAAAATATTCAATTGTTAGAGGAAACCGTGGTGTCAATTTAAACACGATGATAATATGTAAATTCAATCAGTCGGAATTTATAAATACGCACATGGGTTTAAGTACGTTTAAGCGTGGATATCTTGGACGTGTGTTCATGAAGGTCCGTGACCTAAAACCTAGGTCGAATGTAAGAGAACTTCATAGTACGTTAGTATTGGATAATCTCTAATTTCGCAGCCAAACGAAAAACGAGATAAAACACACCAAAAAAAAAAGAAAAAAGAAAAAAGAAAAAAGAAAAAGACAACGAGAATAAAAAAAAATTCAGTGTTGAACCCCGAAGAAAGCCTTTGCTTGACGTTCACGCGTTGTGGCAAGATACGATTAGCTCGGAACTCAGAAGGAGGAGAAGACCTACGCAGAAGCAATTCTCCTTTGTCCCAATTATTATTATTTTTTCCACCAAAAATACTATAAAAAAAACCCTAAGTCAAAACGCAACTTTAGAACGTCGGTGCAAATACATCATTAATCCACTTCGCTAATCCATACGGATTACGAAGGTTCTCGTTGAGTGCTCCTGATTGAGAAAGCTGTGACGTATCCACATGCCATTGGCTCAGACGAACCTAGGTTTCCCCAAAACCCAATGGGCGTAGAGCTTTGGCAAAATTACGAAATGTAATGTGAATATTATAAGGTTTTGTAGTGGGACGACAAAAATGATTATCTTAACTCATCCGCGTTGCCCCATTTTGGTTCATGGGGTGATTCGATGCCTCTGGATTTATGGGTTTTGTCAAATGTTCATGTTGGAGTTGTGGTCCACACCTTTCTATTTAAATTATTGGGAGTGCCCGAAAGAGGACTAAGCTACCTTAGTGGCAATTCTATCCACTTCGTAGTTGTGAAATTGAGATTCCAACTATGAATTATCAACTTATTGAATCACAGTATGAGATTCGAAAAGGATCACGGCCCGACAACGTACCTTCATTTTTCTCATTTTTTTTCGATGTGGGCGTATATAGTAATTATGCGAAGCATATAGTAAGTATAAGAACATCTGAGTAAGATCCTTGATCGAACCAAAGATGTCTTAGACTCTGTTCGATTAGCGAAAAATGACTTTCAAGAAAAGATTTTCCAGCGTTTGGTTTGTGGAAAAAAAAAGTAATCTAAGAAAACATCTTTCACTCATGGAAAATTTTCCTGTAAAAGTGAGAAAATATATTATTATTATTTTTTATTTGATAAATTTTGTATTCTTTTAATAATTTTTTTCCTTTTTTTTTTAACTTCCTCTGCCAGTTGTTGACCATGGGAACGCCGGCATCAAGCCTTGTCTAGCCTCGCTCAAGCTCGGCGAGCTTAGGCCTCACCAGATTTGGCGAGGTCAAGGCTCTTCTGTGGCCGCCTGTCACGCCCCGAATTCGGCGAGCACGCGAACGTCCCTGTCCATGCCGTTCATTTAAGAATACTCCAAGATCCAACGGTTAATTCCTTATAACTCCTTTCAAGAATGCATGCAGAAGCGATGTCATCCCCCGTCATATAATAACAATAACATACAGATGACTTAGGACATAAACAACAAAATCTCATTAATTCATTCTCGAGGATTCAATTCTATAATCCACCAATCAGGAGTATAATTCTAATATCACATAAAGAAAATAACTTCAACCAAGGTACAATTGATCTACTTTCTCTCCAAATGTCAATCCTTGGCAAGCTCGCGCTTCCTTTGCCTGTAATCTGAAAAATGTAAGCCCTCACTAGGGTGAGATATGAATCTCAGTAAGGTGGGTCCTAACCTTAGATTATGTCTACCGTCCACTCAGACAGTCGCGTCACTCAACAGATCTCAACTTATGAACACACGAAGGCGTAATAATCATAATTCAATAAACAACAATACACAGAGGATAGGCATGCATTTATGATCTCGTGCCACACTCATGTGCAAATGTATACTCGGCCTGCCTTTTTGCAACATCCATCAACTCTTGTTTGCCTCATTCTCTAGCCCTCGATTAGATCGCATTAGGCTCAGCTCGCGTAAGCTCATCAGACCTCCATCGGTGACCGGCGTAAACGCATCAAGTCCCGGTTCATCTCTAGGCAAGATTTATGAGCTCATACTTTATCCCGCGATTAGATCGCATTAAGACTGTAGCTATCTTAACCCCACGACTTCGTCGCATCAGGGCGCCATCAAATCATACTTCACCCCTTGACCCCGTCGCATCAGGGTCTCAACCTTCCGCCCCGCGTCTCACACGCCTCAAGGCCATGCCATGCTATGCTCATGCCAAAATCAGGATCTATGCTTTGACTTTCAATTCAATGGCACACTCAGTGGCAAGTGCCAATTTAAACACATTTCATAAATTCTATGGCATGCAGGTAAATCAAATGATGTACAAAGATGGCAATCATTCAAGCATAGGCAACGTCACATACATTCATTCTATAGCATCTTAGGATACATCAAGCTATCACATTTGGGAATTTCCTCATAACTCGATCCAATCGGCCCTCGACTTACCCAATTGAGTCCAATCGTCTTAACATAAGGTTAGAAATTCATTTACCTTGAATTTGACAACCCAATTTACTCCTCTTGAGCCTCCAAAGTTTTGGCCCCCAATGGTCCAAGACCGAACTCAACGTGTAACCTAATCAAATCCAACCAATTACATCAATTTCCAATCCAATTCAACCATCTATGAACCCCAAGCCTCCATAGCATTATCCTCATCATTATAACATGCCTTAATCATCAATTTAAGATTTATAACTCCACCATCAACCACCCCACATATTCGGTTTGCACAAAACCGAACCGGGCTATGTTCGGTTCTGTGTAAACCGAATGGATCCAACCATATATCAACTCCAAATTCACCATTTAAATGTTATACCACATCTTAACATGATTATCTAAGGGTCCAAGAGGCTCACCGAAGATTTGAGCTTGATTGGTTGTCGGAAACCCTTTGAAGTCGCCGGATTCTTCCTTGGTCAGTACCGGCAGTTTTCTGCTTCAATTTGACAAGACTGGTTTGAGGTCAAAAATTTATCAATTCAAGTCCCAATTTTTACCAAAGATTCATCTACATATTTACTAAGTCTCCACAAAATTTGAGCCTAAAATTCTAAGATTTCGATCGGTTACATGGGTAAGAACCGGACCTACCTCGGGTGGGTTTCGATTCCGTCGGCTTTTGAGAAAACTTTTGCCAAGACCGCCTCGATGGTCCAAACGAATCAATTCTTGTTGGAGGAGTTCGGAAAAATGTGGAGCTTTGTTGTGGTGGTCAGCCGGCAGTAGATGGTGGCCGGAAGTAGCCCTCGGGGGCACCGAATAGAGGCTCCAGAACTGATCGCCGGTTCCTCCAAGTCAGTTTCTGGGCAAAATGTACAAGGTCCGTTCGTGGTAAAAAGCTTATCAAATTAAGCCCAAATTTTTACCACAGATTTCTACACGTTTCAGCTTAATCTCCATAAAATTTGGGCCAAATATTCCAACATTTCTACCACCAAAGGGACTGAAAATCGGACCTACCTCAGATTGGAGCATTTTTCGTCGACTCTCGGGAGAATCCTTGCTCCGGTCTCCTTGGTGCTCCAAATGCTCCGATTCTTGTTGAAAAATATCGGCAAGATATAGATCTCTGTTTGGGTGGCTGGCTGGCATCCAGGGGTGGCCGAAAGTGGCCGTGGAGTTCGGCGAAGTGGAGCTCCAGAATCTGCCCAGCGAAAGCAGAATGGAGGAGGAAGAAGATGAAGGTATCTGGTGTTCTCTCTTGGGGTTTGGCCGAAAATTGCAGAGGTGAGGAGAGAGAAGAAGCTTTATTCAAGGCTTGGTCAAAGACCTTTGATTGGTAGGTGGGAAAAAGTGTGAGATGACCTTAGCCCTTGGATTCTTAACACTTGTCATTTGCTCTATCCAAGGAGATCCAATGGCTCTTTCCTTGTCCTTATTTTCGGCAGCCATGCGTGGGATGTAATGCCTATTTTGCCCTTCTCCAATTATAATAACAAAGTTCTAAGATTGAGGGGCAGAACGGTCATTTTACCCCGACGTTCCGAACGTCGTTTTCCTCGTTCCGGAAACCTTCGATAGGGCAACGGCCAATCCGAATAATGTTAAAATTCTTGATTTTCCATTTCAAACTTTCATGGCTCTTTTCTGATAGTTTTCTCTATCAGACGTGGTCCCAGCCTATCCTGAATCGACGGACGATTTTTGCAGATATTACGCGTATCGATCCCGTGATTAATATCACGTTTAGGGCTCGTCAACTCGTGGTGGTTTTGATTGTCATATAATTGTGAGGGTCTATCACTGGCTTCTAAGGTCTCGATCTTCACCGTCCGATTTAGGAAAATTTTGCAAATCATACGTTGGTTAAGCGGCATCATCCGCGCTCCAATCGTATGACACTCGCAAGGCATCCCTTAATCGTTCTTGGTTCGACCTTTTTGTGGCTATAAATATCCCATCGACAATTATTATGGTCAAAGCGTCATTTCCCGTTCGAGTTCCCCAAGTCCACGCACCTGATCTCGCGTTAGCCTTTCCGTTTTGGTCAGTCTACTCGAATTGATCAAGTTTGAGCGGAATACGACTGAAATACATCTCTAGATACACACTTCTCATTACTGAGCCTGAAATCGACTGAAAATCAGAATGTCACAACTCTTACCCCCTTAAAGAAATTTCGTCCTCGAAATTCACAACCTTCTACTCCATCCAATCCCTCGGGGGTATAAGCGTCTCGTCGCATCCTCATTTTTCTGAATAATTCTTTTCATGGCTTGACAATCTCGTTTGTCTTTTCCAACTCAAGGTCATCCTTCTCTAGGGCTTATCTCTTATAGTCCTCAATCTAGTGGGTTTCTCTCCATTCTCTTTTGGCATTCACATCATTGGTCAACAACTCTTCTTCAAGCGTTCACTCTAACTCTTTTATTTATCCATAACCATCCTTACCAAGTCCTCGCTGGTATGCACTCTTTCTATCCACACCATTAGGCGTATCACTCCTTTCGAACCTTCTCTTACGCCAATAGAGATTTCAAGGCTTTATCAATTTGCCCTCCATTATCCAAACTGGGTTATGGTCCTCTCGACTCCTTAAACAGTTACATGATTATTTCTGTAGTAATCCATTTTTGATTCCATCCGAAAATTCCCTTGGATCAAATGGTCCTTCAACTTTCATCATCATGTCCTTCCCTTCCTTCGGCACCCCTAGTGCTCAACTACAAGATATACAACTTTCAACTCTCAACCTTATCACCGATATATATGTGCATCTTGACACATCTTTGTGCCATCCCAAAGGTCACTATAATTCCTCCTTTGCATCGTACTTCCGTTCATAGGCCTCAAGAGTTTTATCTATTTCTATAATCCGTTCAATATCGATGTTCAATCGTGGTAACATCTCAATTTCCTTCTGGCCTTCAGGCCAGGTGTTCCCAATAGCCATCACATTAGTCCAGTAACGAACTTCCAACTTGAGGGAAGATCTGTCCCTCCATTGCCCTCTACTCAATGCTCAACTCTCACTTGTAAACATCCGTTAAACAGTTTACCCTTCCTTAGCGATATGAACACCGCTATAATAACACTTGGGTGGTCACTTTGTACCACATGCTTCGCCTTTAGCTCCCTTTATACAGTCCATACTCTCAACCTCCTTTAGTTCACATAACTTCAAGATCTTTCTTGCACAAGTGACGCCCCTATATCCGCAAGTAATTTCTATACATTCGCGTTGCCTCTTAATCAATTCCCCTCGAGATACTGCTACCTCATACTCTCATAGCAGGAGTAGCCTTGCAACGTTCTTTCACTCAGACAACATCTCCCAACTTTATCACGAGGACATTCGCAAATCCTTTCCAATTATGCGCTGAGCATGCCAATTCACGTAGCTTTACCACCATGGCGTACATGCAATCCTCCTTTCAAATTGTCTTGTTACTCCTCAAGTTTCCTTTCCACATCACATTAATAAGACTCTGTCAACTCTTTTGAATTCGGGCAGGAACGCCACCACCGGCTTAGGCATCCATTCGACTCTAGTTCTTGAAAGTGCAATTTACGGCTGTTCCTCCCTTCACACTACGTCTTGTATTTAACCCCTTTTATCAGCTTAACTTGAGTCCTCGAAAACTCTTTTCACGTTCATTCGCCCACTCATGTCATGGCTAGTCCTTAGTCTAATTCACCAATGGAATGGCTCTTGTAGGGAATCTTTCAACGGTCCGTCTATTGCCGTTCATCAATCCCAAAAGCTTACACTTTCCATAACTCACATCGATCTTTGTCGATTCATTACTCATCCTTATCCTCAAAGGATTTACCATTTATTTCAATGCGTGAATCTTACTTCATCTTGCCTACAACTTGTGCTCTTCATATTCAGCATGCAATAGGCATTTTCCTAGAGTCTATATGATATCCTCATAACTGTTCATGTTTCTCATGACTCCTTAAATGAGTCCAATCCTTATCTCTCGAGGTGCTAACAACCAACTCAATCACTCCTTGGGCACTTGATTCGACTATTATCAACTTCCTTCTACCAAGTGTCGAATCTCCCAACTATTCTTCGCACTTTTCATTTGAGGGTTCAGACCTTGGCTCTCTATTGTCACTAGTCTCCTCCAGGACTGCACGACATCTCGTTTATCCTTGTCATTCTTCTTCTCTAGAAGCTTTAGTGTCAGCCTTTGAGTTTCATACTCACTAAGGCGACCTTATCCAATTCCGTTTGTTCCACTAAACGTCGACATCATCCTGGAATTCAACATTGTCTTTAAAAACAGTCTCTCTGATTTCACTTCCAAGAGTCACTCAAGTCCTGCGTCTTCTTTCCCAGTATAGACGCTCAATCATCATACTGAGATAATTTAGAGCCTCTCTTCCTTTTACAATAGGGTCTCTTACTCTAAGGAAGAAACTACACAATTCCGTGACTTTTTCTTATTTCAAATTCACCTTGTACTTCTCATTCCATAAGACGGCAATCTTGGAGTATGTACCAATAGCGACACCTTTACTCCAAAGCTCAAATGTCACCATGCTTTTACATTCTCTTTCCCATAACTCAGTCACCTCCAGTGACGATATCTGTTCGTCCTTGGGTCTTCACCCGTTCACTTGTCGAATGGTCAATTTGATTACCTCAAACCACTTTGCAAGTGTTCTTCAAGCGCTCTTTTCATTTACTACACTACTTACTAGAATCACAACTATTCAGGACTACCAAGTCCGTTCACTTTTCCTTTTATCAGTGACCATTTCATGATCCAATAGCTCTTTAAGATCAATGCCCCATTCCTTAGGGAATAGCAACTCACGATTCCATCTCTCATGGTTCCACTTCAATCAGCCGATCCTAGGAAATCATTAACTTCAAGTAATCTAGCATGCCGATTCTTCTTTGATCTTATTCACCACAGAAAAGACTTGCTACTCACTTTTCACCGTGTGCTTTACGCTCAGGTAATCAACCATTTTCATAGGCACGCTTCATATTCATAATAAATATCCCTTTACTCGCAATTCATGAGCAGGAGTTCTCTTATTTATAAGTCTTTCAATCATTTTCCTCTTTTGCCGAGTCCCACAATCATTCCTCAAGATCAGGAATAACATCTAGTCATAAGGTCTTCAAATTCCCATTCACTCAGCGACTTGTTCATCTTATTCAAGGGTCCTTGACCACCCTTACCATATGTCTAATCGACCTTAAGGACTCTGTCTCATACTGGTCGATCATCGTATGATCTTTACAATAGTATCAGGATTCAAACAATCCATGTTCTCAAGCAATCTTAGGATGATACCTTCCATCACACCACTCAACAGAGATAGTTTAGGCAAATCTCATACCTTCGAGGAAATCCTTCCTCTAATGACCTTTCATCAATCTTCAATAACCTCTTAGGGCTAGTATTGCCAAGGTCACTTTCTTTTTTCAATGTGCCCAAAACCTCTAAGGTTTTCTCATTAAGGTCCTCAATCTAGAGGAGTCAATTTCAACTTTCATTTTTCCATAAAACTTAGCCATTCTTATTCTTATTCACAGTTCACAAGCTTCTCAAAACTCTCATGGTTCTTCCCACACATTCACCCTTTCTCGTGAATAAAATAACTCCGAATCACCTTTCTCGTGACTTATATCACTTAACTCGTCTGCACAAACATTTATCACCACAATGACTTAGAGAATCATGGTAGCTCCTCTCCGAGTTTGCTTAATCCATAATTTTTCTCATTTCTATTTAAAGTCCTCACGACCCATTCAGTTCTTGGGTCTTGTACGATCAACCGATCGAGTCATATTCTCCTTTGGTACTCATATTCCGATCGCCCATATTCACTCAATTCTCATGACCAATATCAATTCTCGGATCTTCCATACCACGTATCCTTGAGCTCAAGGCTCTTCTACGACCACACATTAGTCGTTCAACCTCATTAAGTTCTCATGATCCATCTTAGTCATTGGATCCTTCGTATCTCACATACGCAAGCCAAGTGCGACTCTAGCGACCATACCTTGGTCCTTCAGTCTTATCCAGTTCTCATGTCACTAGAACCACTATGATTCCCTCCAAGAATTCAAGACTCAAGTCATCTACTCAAGTCCATCAATCTCACGCTGCTTGTCTCAATACCTTTCACCATCACCCAATTCTTTAATGGTTCTCAAGCAATTCCCAATTAATTGCCGCATAATCATGGATCTCAAATCATCCTTAATCCGCAATCCTTCCTTAAGCCAGCCTCAACGAGGTAACTTCTCAACTAACGACCATTAATAGGCCAGCCTCAACTAGGCATCTACCGATCACGCGCTCTAAACAGCGATCCCCTGAATCAAAGGTTCATACTTTAGGCTTAAGGGCATTCGCCACTTTAGCATAATCACAACGAACTATTTCATTCTCGACATACCTCAGCTCAACGGGTATAACCCCATAGGTTGTCTAATCTCTCAGACATACTTTGGCCCAGTCAATCACATGAGGCGAATCATCACACATGCCTAACAGGCCCATCACAACCATCACTTTTCTTTTTCAAACGGCATTCATCGCCAAGCACAAAGCTTTTAACCATGCCTCTCACAGGCACCATCACACAGGTCATGCCACTTTCAATCATCCTCGATGAGAATCAATCTGTGCCGCACATTCGTTATCAATAATTGGACTCAACTTGATACCTATGCTTCCCCTTTTAAGTTATAACTTGGGTCATTCCTGCCTCTGCCATCTTAGAAGCTTGCCAAGAGCCGCTTCTTGTCCGGACCTCTCTATTCCGGCGATCACTCCTCGCCTTCATCAGACCTGGCCGATGTAGGTTATCCCAAACCGTACATTTACGGAGAAAGCCCCGCTCCACATGTCCCATACCATGTTTCATCACAGTTTATAAGTATCCCATCAACTTGTCCCATACCAAGCGACGGTTTATTAAGTCCAACAGCGATAAGTTGCTGCATGCACCCTCATCAACTTGCATTTCAAAGTCACAAACTCAAGCACAGCATAACTATCCTCACCACTTGTCATAACCAAAGCGCCTTCAGATCAATTCCTATCCATTCAAGAGTTCTAATTCCACCAATGATAATCATATCTCGCAGATCAATTGCCTATATTTCATTTTCTATCTCAAGTCCAGTCAATATTCAAATCAACTCCTCATGCATCCAATCACAACTGATTTTCGATTCAGGTATTCCTCGTATTCATCTCAACTCATATCACCCAAGGCTGTCAATAACAATCGATAGCTAAACCATCAAAATATCATGCAATTCAAGCCTGAATCCACTAATATTAGTCGTCTCCTTATAATTTGTACTCCTCAAGTTAGGTCATGGACAAATCAAGATCGCAATTATACACCTCAATTGACCCTTCATTCGTAAGCAATTTTCCTATTATCCTCAAGCACAATTACTACCTCAAAGTCCATGATCATGACTCTCTAATCACAGCTTGCTTCCACTTGCACTTTAATCACCATCTAACTCAAGTTCATCCATTAAAGTCAACTCTAGAACCATTACAGTGTCCAAAAATTCAAGCCTACATCCTCGAGACTCACAATCCAGGCCTAGTCCTATAGACCTCAATATCTAACTGTCCTCAAGTCATCGTTCCTTATCACTCCAAATCTCAATCACCTTGGATCGAGCTCACCTTGCTATGATATCAAATCGAACGGGGATGTCACGCCCTGAACTCGGTGAGCACGCGAACATCCCTATCCATGCCATTCATTTAAGAATACTCTAGGATCCAACGGTCAATTCCTTATAACTCTTTTCAAGAATGCATGCAGAAGCGATGTCATCCCCCGTCATATAATTACAACAACATACAGATGACTTAGGACATAAACAACAAAATCTCATTAATTTATTCTCGAGGATTCAATTCTATAATCTACCAATCAGGAGTATAATTCTAATTCCACATAAAGAAAACAATTTTAACCAATGTACAATTGATCCACTTTCTCTCCAAATGCCAATCCTTGGTAAGCTCGCGCTTCCTTCGCCTGCAACCTGAAAAATGTAAGGCCCCACTGGGGTGAGATATAAATCTCAGTAAGGTGGGTACTAACCCTAGGTTAGGCCGACCGTCCACTCAGGCAGTCGCGTCACCCAACAGATCCCAACTTATGAACAGATGCAGGCGTAACAATTATAATGCAATAAACAACAATACACAGAGGATAGGCATGCATTTATGATCTCGTGCCACACTCATGTGCAAATATATACTCGGCCTGCCTTTTTGCCACATCCATCAACTCTTGCCTGCCTCATTCTCTAGCCCGCGATTAAATCGCATCAGGCTCGGCCCGCGTAAACGCATCAGACTGCCATCGGTGACCCGCGTAAATGCATCAGGTCCTGATTCATCTCCAGGCAAGGTTTATGAGCTCATACTTTGTCCCGCGATTAGATCGCATCAGAACTGTGGCTATCTCAATCCCGCGACTTCGTCGCATCAGGGCGCCATCAAATCATACTTCACCCCATGACTCCATAGCATCAGGGTTTCAACCTTCTGCCCCGTGTCTGACACGCCTCAAGGCCATGCCATGCTATGCTCATGCCACAATCAGGACCTATGCTTTGACTTTCAATTCAATGGCACACTCAGTGGCAAGTGCCAATTTAAACACATGTCATAAATTTTATGGCATGTAGGTAAATCAACTGATGTACAAAGATCGCAATCATTCAAGCATAGGCAACGTCACATACATTCATCCTATAGCATCTTAGGACACATCAAGCTATCACATTTGGGAATTTCCTCATAACTCGATCCAATCGGCCCTCGACTTACCCAATCGAGTCTAATCGTCTTAACATAGGGTTAGGAATTTCCTTACCTTGAATTTGGCAACCCAATTTACTCCTCTTGAGCCTCCAAAGTTTCGGCTCCCAATGGTCCAAGACCGAACTCAATATGCAACCTAATCAAATCTAACCAATTACATCAATTTCCAATTCAATTCAACCATCCATGAACCCCATGCCTCCATAGCATTATCCTCATCATTATAACATGCCTCAATCATCAATTTAAGACTTATAACTCCACAATCAACCGCCCCACATATTCGGTTTGCACAGAACCGAATTGGGCTATGTTCGATTCTGTGTAAACCGAATGGATTTAATCATATGTCAACTCCAAATTCACCATTTAAATGCTATACCACCTCTTAACATGCTTAAGCCCAACTTTTTACCACAGATTCCTACACGTCTCAAGTTGATCTCCACAAAATTTGGGCTAAAGATTCTAACATTTCGACCACCAAAGGGACTGAGAATCGGACCTACCTCAGATTGGAGCAGTTTTCGTCAATTTTCGGGAGAATCCTTGCTCCGGTCTCCTCGGTGCTCCAAATGCTCCGATTCTTATGAAGAATGTCAGCAAGACATAGATCTTTGTTTGGGTGGCTGACCGGCTTCCAGGAGTAGCCGTGGTGTCCGGCGAAGTGGAACTCCAGAATATGTGTAGCGACAACAGAATGGAGGTGGAAGAAGATGAAGGTATCTAGTGTTCTCCTTTGGGGTTTGGCCGAAAATTGCAGAGGTGAGGAGAGAGAAGAAGCTTTATTTAAGGCTTGGTCAAAGACCTTTGATTGGTAGGTGGGAAAATGTGTGAGATGACCTTAGCCCTTGAATTCTTGACACTTGTCATTTGCTCTATCCAAGGAGATCCAATGGCTCTCTCCTTGTCCTTGTTTTTGGCAGCTATGGGTGGGTTGTAATGCCCATTTTACCCTTCTCTAATTATAATAACAAAGTTCTAAGCTTGAGGGGCAAAACGATCATTTTACCCTCGACATTCCGAACGTCGTTTTCCTCGTTCCGAAAACCTTTTATAGGACGACGACCAATCCAAATAACGTTGAAATTCTTGATTTTCCATTTCAAACTTTCAAAGCCCTTTTCTGATAATTTTCTCTATTAGACGTGGTTCCAGCCTATCTCGAACCGACGGGCGGCTTTTGCAGACATCACGCGTATCAACCCCGTGATTAATATCACGCTTAGGGCTCGTCAACTCGTGGTGGCTTTGGTTGTCATGTAATTGTGAAGGTCTATCACTAGCTCCTAAGGTCTCGATCTTCACTGTCCAATTTAGGAAAAGTTTGCAAATTATACGTTAGTTAAGCGGCATCACCCGCGCTCCAATCGTATGACACTCGCAAGGCATCCCTTAATCATTCTTGGTTCGGCCTTTTTGTGGCTCTAAATATCCCCTCGACAATCTTTATGGTCAAAGCGTCATTTCCCATCCGAGTTCCCTAGGTCCACGTACCTCGTCTCGCGTTAGCCTTTCCGTTTTGGTTAGTCTACTCGAATTGATCAGGTTCGAGCGGAATACGATTGAAATCCATCTCTAGGTACACACTTCTCATTATTAAGCCTGAAATCGACTGAAAATCAGAATGTCACACCGCTTGTCGTGGCCAGCGACCAGCTAATGAAGAAATTAAAGAAGAAATAAGAAAAAAATAGAAAAATAAGATTAATAAATAAAATCATTAATAACAGATGTATTAAGAAAATTAGATTTTTTTTAAATAAAAACGGATGTAATTACAAAGTAGTTTATGTTTTCTTTCAACGCCAAGACTCTAAATTTTCTTTTAAGTTTTAGATCGATTAACTCTCACTCATACAAATAAAATACCATAAAAACAAAAGCATGATCTCTGTCCCTCTTTGACCGTGCCACCACCCAACCATGTCCAACCTTAGCATCGCCGCCACCCTTACCCAGTCGTCGTTATTTCCTTTGAAGTTCTCACCTTTTGCCGCTAGAGCGGCGTGACAGCCGCAGTGTCGGTCGCAAACCCTGTCGAAGTTTGCAGTGGAGACTGCCGTGGATGAGACGCGGTCTACTGTGAAGGATGGCCTGGACCCAACAACGGCTGGAGATTGATGGTGGGTCGGTGACTCTGGCGGTGGAGAGAGAAAGCAAGAGAAATGGAATAAGATTGAATATTAGCTCTTATTTTCCTGTTACATATCTATAAGGGGTGTTAAATATACCCACACCAAGTGGGCCGGCCAGAAATTTTCTTGAAGTTTCGGGCCTTTTCGGGCTGGGCTTGGCACTCAGGTCGGGCCGGCCCACCGCCAAATTATATTTAATATCAATTTTTATTTTAAATTTAATTTATTTTTATAGTCTTTCGTTTTAAGGGTTTATTAATTGATTTTAATTTCAAAAAAATTTAAAAAAAAAAGAAAAAAAAAGAAATCAGCCAGAATTCGGTGAGGCTCGGCCCAACCCAGTCCATTGACACCCCTAGTATCTATCGTTATATATGCACCCACTCATTAGACGCATGTGAATTATATCTGAACATGTAACCCATCAAAACCTAGTTCATAGATCACATTGAACAAATTAAAAATCAATTGATAACATTTCATTTTAAACCAAATTAAAAGTTCAGGGATGACATTCCATATTAAACCGAATTTATAGATTATTTGAGTTGTTATCTCTATAATTTATACTGTCAAGATAACTTATCATGTTATTACATGTCATACATTCTGCGTTGTGCTAAATACTAGCTTATGCACTCGTGAGTTACAATGCCAAATAAAATGATTGCATAAAGACCGCATAGTAATACATGACAATAAATCCATCGATTTAACATAGGAAAAAAGTTCGACCAAAAAAGAAAAAAGAAACAAGTGGCCGAATTAGAAGGTTTTGACAAGTTAAGAGTAATTGAAGTTGACATCGAAATTAAAGAAGAATGGTTGCTGAATTAACGCAAACCCAAATGACCAGTATCCGAATAAAGCGAAACCAATTCGACGTGGAAATGACCCGAACCCCGACGTACGCGTATCCAAGAATCTAGAACATGTACTCTTCCACAGAACGCAAATCGACCTACTCCTCCGAGGTCAACTTCCACCCACCTATTTGCCACCTCTCATTATTTCTAGCTCGCACACGCGATATGCATCCGAAAGAGACTATTCATAAGATAGTATTTGACCAATGCAATTAGGGTAAACTACATGGCCCAAAGAGAGAAAATAGATGGAAGAGTTCAAAGATCTTCTCTAGGCCCATAACTTTGTCTCGTTTATCTTCTGGATCGCTTGAAGGGCCGACCTTTCGCACCGCTTTCACTTGCGTTTGAAGTCGGACAGCTCCACCGTCCATCCGTCCCTTTGTCTATTCATTTCAGTGAGGTGCCGAGCGATCCGTTCGCGGTTGTTGGTTGAGCAGATTGTTTTTGCGTTCGAGTCAAACGTTTGAGCTTTGTTAGAAAGAAACCAATGCAAACCAATCTAATAATGCAGAACTCCCCAAAATCTGTACAAAGAATCGATTCTCCGAATGAAAGACGCTGCGGAAGGACAATGAAGGACGCCTAGTGAACATGGAAAAAATTGTTAACAAATGGAAATTTGGATGTGCCAAATTCCCGCGCTCTATTTCGCCTCTTGTTTCCAGCCGCGAGGCCTAGTCGTTTGCCAGTACTCTTGCTTGAGCGCCACGAACTTGGCTGTCAGATCGTCGTAGTCGGGCAACCTGGGATGGACATGGGTTGGGCATTGAATCGGACACGAATTCGAGCGAGGAACCTTTTCCTTGAGCTCGTCTTTTCGCCATTCTGGGGGCATCGTCATGACTCTCGAGTAGGGGGAGAGAACTTCATCCTTGAAAATGTGGATTACAGTAGAGGTGTCCCTTCCTGGAGAATCGGATCCCTCAGCCGTACTTTCCTTGTTCATGTTGTTCTTATTGAGCTTGGAATTCCTGTAGGTGAAAACGTTATATACAGCAGAACCATTTTCGAGGCTGCTTCCTTTCTGTCGAAGAGGTATTGAAGACGACTTGACATCGAGTTTCTCATTCATATGACCTGGACAGTTGCACAAGCCTTCAATTAAAGTCTCCACTTTGTCGAGACGGGTTTGAAGTCTGGCAAGATGGCTCTGGTCACCGGCACAATGGTAACATGGATCTTCCAAGCTGCATTTGCTTATTTTGCAGTTAGAGCAGGAGTCGCGGTGCGACTTTGCTGAAACATATTTAGGCCTGCGCGAGCTGGAATGGCTCGCCGAGTCTGGACCGAAACTTTGGTCAGTTTTCTGCCTGGCAGAAAAGACCCGATCAATTTCTTGGGCATTGTTCATCTTCTGATGCTCCCCCTGGCGGCTATAACTGAGCTTGTGAGTTGAGTCCTTTCCAGTCTTGTCGTAGTAGACCACAAATTCACAATCCTCAATGCTTTGGTTATCTCGGGACAGCGATCTCCTCCTCGACCTCTTTCCAGATGGTGCCTCGCTTTTCCTGGCGCTCCGTGAAGTCAACTTCTTCTCATCTGATGATTCGTATTCTTCAATGTAACCCTGATCAAGCTTTACTTCAGGTGTATTTTTTTGAATACTAACTGAAGGTCTGAACTTGAATAGCCTTCGGTCTTGGCCATTTTCATCCACTTCGGGGAGTGACCGGAATTCCTCAACATCGTCCAGATAGACTACCTTTCCTTCAGGAAATTGAGGTGAATTGCTTGAAGAGGATGAGGTGCTTATTATATCTTCCTTCGGTTCTGAAGCTACTTGAATGGAAGTGGCGCTCTTAATTCCTTTAGGACCAGTCAATGCCGGATTGTTTGGCGAAAGCGAGGAGTCCGATAGATTGCCGGAAGGCCAAGAAACAGTAGACGTACATACAAAAGTATCTGCTGCATCTTGATGTAGTTTAGGATGAGATTGAGATGGTGTAGCCAGAAGCTCCTGTGCAGCTGCTACGGAGTCGACTAGTATTACGTCTTCTGTTCCAATCTCTTTAGCGCTCGAAACTTGCACTCGAGATTCGTCAATACCGACATGGCTAATTGTAAATTCCTTATCCATCAGTTTCTGTTCCATGTTTTCTTTCATCTGAATTTTCCAGGAAAAAAAAAGAAAAAGAAAAAGAAACTGTCAGCTTTGAAAGAAGATATGCCCATCATTCCATACAATGATGTTACGGTTACCTGTCTTTGCAGTTCCGAAGAAAATTCAATCGCCAAGAACTCGGGCTTAGGGAAGCATTCCCTGGCAATTTCGTCCACTAATCTGTGCTTCGCATCATAGGGCACTGATTTGATGGAGAGGTTATCTCTTATCTGCATTTGCAGAATGCCATTAACTACATCAGTGAACTTATATAAACAATTTGATAGTCATTAAATAAAGGTTGTAATCACTCTGACCTGACAATTCACGAGATTTCCAGGGAATAATTCTACGGCAGTCGCAGCAAACCTGTCGCCGTAACGCTCTCCAAAGAGCTTCCGGATCACGCGAAGCTCGGGTAAATCCCCGCATCTTGCAGATGCAAATATGAGGCTTGAAACCGCTTCGTTGATATCATTCGGACAGTCCCTGAGACGATTAATTTACAAGAGGAGAATCTTTGCAGATGAGAAAAGCGGAAGGCTTGAATCGCAAAGTAACAGTATTGGAAAGTTGATATTAGAAGAAATCATGCTTTCTAAAGAAATCGCAGTAAGTGATATGTACCTGTTCCTCCGAATGTATGACAAGTTGACGATAACAAATTCGCAGAATTGATCGAGCAAATCGTAGACAGCCATGATGCTTTCATCTTTGAATAGCTGCTCAGCCTGAGAAAATAGACCGGCAGTCATTAAGCAGATACTGAATCTCGCTTTCGCAGGTGCTACAGCTCAATGAACTTGGTTAAACATCCTTCATCATCACCCAACCGAGCCCCATAAACTACCCAGAATCATTATCGCTTGTTTCTCTCCAACATTATTCTTCTTATTTCCTCGAAGCACAGACAATGCTTTGACACTCCTAAGAAGCTTACTTCTTCGAAACAATCTTCTTAAGACGACAAGAACTCTTTCGAGTACGACGAAGCAAACTTGCTATCACGTAGCTAAATTTCAACCAGGTCTCTTCAAGTTTGCATCTTAGTGGACAAAATCAAGGAGCTATATGGTTGGTTCTTAAGTGGGGAGGATTGATACTCTTTATCCAATGGCGCCACACTACTGCAGAAATTGGATAATTCAATTTCCATAGCTTACTCGGATACGATAATTGATGAAAACCACTATGAGAATGTATCGACTGTCGACATTTATCACGAAAACAGAACTGGCAAGTAATGGACGACCTTCACCCTCAAGCAATTACTGTAAGAAAGAAGCACAAAACAGAGGAAGCAACAGGGGAATGACTCAACCCCCAACAGTATGCTACATATTAAAAGCCACTATATGCTCAAAACATGAACTGGTAAGACTCAGGCCGACCGCTACGTACCCGCTCGATCGCCACATCTTCGTGGCCGTTCTTGATGAGCTGAGCGACGTTCTCGCGCAACTGCCTCACGATTGAACTCCTCTTGTTCTTCAGCAGCTTCAGCCGGCACTGCACTCTTCTGATCACTCTCTTGCTGCAACACAAAGCGAAGGGCGTATATTATCAAACATCACCATGTCTGAGACGTCTCCATCAGCTTCAAAATAAAAAAGGACCTACCATTTGGAAGCTTTTCGCCACCCGAACAGGATGTCGAACATGGCCGAGATCTTTTGGAAGCAGCTTCTTCTCGAGCCTCTTTGCAGGGTTCAAGAGATGAACCCCGAGTCTTGAATCAGCAGGCCTTGCATGCCGGTTCAGCTACAAACCCCAACAGTGAGACGAAACTCGGAAGCTGAAAACGAAGTTAATTCTCCAGCTGGTGAGAAACTGAAGGTCGGTGGGAGAGAAGAGAAGAAGAAGAAGAAGATCGAACTGAAGCTACCGATGACAGTTTCTCACAATTTCTCTCTTCTTCTTTTTTCCCACTTGTGAGCATGAATTTTGCTTTTTCATGGTCGCGTCATGGGGCGTTATATTCAGGAAGAGTGGGCGTGAAAATTCTCGTACGCCCCAGAAAACCGCTCCACTACGACAGAGGGACACGTGTCGCAAACCCACCATAGCTATTCCCCCCCCACCTCTTGGTTCATATTAATCTCGTTGTTTTCAATGGATTGTGGAGTTTTCGATCTCTATCTCTTTCGCGAGACAACGTCTGATGTATGGACCCGACGATAGGTCATGTTGGGAAAAGCCAACATCTCTTTCCTTAATTATTCCAAAACCAAGATTAAAGAAAAATTTGATGTCTATTCTAAAGCGCCCAATTGGATTACTTTAAAGAGAAAAAGAAAGGCAGGATTGATTCCTATCCACTAAAGATTGTCGTGCCCTTCCTTCCTTCCTTCCTTCCTTCCTTCGTAGATAACGCAAAGATTGACTCAAAAGTTTGATACTAACATGAAAACAAAAGTGGATCTTGAAGCATAAAGAGGAGAATTGATTCCTAACTTTTCTTAAAGAGTCCATCCTGACTCAGATAATCAAAACCATAGCATAAGATATTGCAAAAGCAAACGATGAAATTATAAATTAGACATAATGAGAAAATAAATTGAATATCAGATTTCTGTGATTTGGCCGAAGATATATACGTCTACATGGAAAGAGCAATAAAGAATTTCACGAGAGATCAAATGATACAATGGAGATTATCATTATACACTCGAGTCACCTTAACACTCTCTAAAGATTAAATACAATGGAGATTGCTATTAAAGTTTCTCTTTGATACTCTTCACAAATAACGTCGGCTTTTTATTTATAAATAAGGGTTGGATTCAAAATAAAAAATCCAAAAACCTACTTGAATTTCGAAACTTTACTTTTTAATCTCAATTTCGAGAAATATTTTCGAAATAAAATTTAGTGTGGGAGTTCAATTAATATTTTCGTGCAACCACAGAATATTACTAACTACACAGTGGCGTGCAAGCTTCTATAGTTTCCCTATAAATTCGGTCAAATCTGGTACTCGTGATTTAGCTCAGGTTCGATCTGCTATCTTTTTCCAGCAAGATGTGGATTGGTTAACCGGAAGTCAAGTAGGGCAGGATTAGAAATCTCTGCTGTTCTTTGGCGTCGTGTTAAGTGGATTTGGATGAAGCAAACCAACCGTTGGGAAAGCTTCTGTCCATTTTGCTGAAAACAAGAAAGCATCGTGAGAGATTGATGATGATGACGATGACGATGATGACGAACTTATAGAAGCACGAGACATTCCCGGTGATCCTTCACCTACACGCTCTGACATCGCATCCCCATGTGAATGAATTCCTTTATGCCCCCCAACCAAAGGCTGCGTGCTCGTTAGCGCAGTCAAAGGTTCTGGTCATCTAACCCCATCTCTCTCTCTCTCTCTCTCTCTCTCTCTCACGCACTCGCATGATGTGTGTCTGGGCTGGTGACCAAACTTTATGGCATGGCATTGAATGTACGGCGGGACACTGAAGTGGGGTCGCTGCTTGCGCATGGAGGGTGAGCTTGAGCTGCTCATGATTGCGACCAGAGACGCTCCCAAGGGGGTCAGGTCATTATAATATGTTTTCTTCTTGATTAATATAAATTGGGATGGCTGAATCATTACAGAAAATAACCCAACTTTGCGTGCTACAATTTTAACGTGTGCTACAAATGGTGATGAACACATAGCATTTCAGGTGCTTGTTGTAATGCTTGCGAGGAGTGCATTTGACTTTGGATTTATGTGGGATGCATCTTTATCATGTGGTTGAACTTCTCTTGGTCCTCTGGCTTCGATAATTGGTTAAGTGGGTTCTTGGCATTACCTTTCACATTTGGTAGTTAAGTTAAACGGTGCTATTTCCCAGTCGTATGGATTTGGTTGAGTGCCCGACCAGATTCTCTTGTTTCTTTCTTTTCTTCTTCCTTGCTTGTGGAGAAGTCAGTTTGCTGTTTTATTTCAGCCCATATTGTTTCTTTCCTAGTTAAAAAAAAAAAATTGCTTGATGATCATTAGGGCGATTGTTAAACCATCACTTTTGTGTCTTAAGAAACTGTATGTGAAATTCCATTGGTGCATCTATGCAGAAGTGATTAGTTTAGCATTGATAGACGTGGTAAACTGGCAGTGCCCGTGATGAGAAATGGATTTGGTAAAGGAGTTCTCCTGTAGGATGCCGTGGAATGGAATTGTTATTGCTCTAGCTTGGAAGACCAACAAGATGGGTCTGTAGCGAACCCTTTGGCATTGGCACATGGAGCCACCAAAGTTTATGTGGATTTGGTCATGTGCCCAACCAAACACCAGTTGTTTGATTAATCACGTGTCCTTGTCAGTAAAGCAACAGCCTCAATTCTCAATTTTCTTGTGAGCTGCAAGCTTCTACACAAATGACTGGCAACTCGTGGATGGAGGAGGGAATGAAGAACTCTAGTCTTTGCTGGAGGTCTTGCTTCCAATTACCTAATAGGCTAATACCTACTTCCATACCTGATCAGGTAAATGAAGGGATAAAAGGATTATGGATTCCGTTCTATGGAGCTAAGCGTTCACATTGAACAGGAACTTACAGATCTATCAAACGGTCCAAGAAATAATTTGTGACAGGGGATTAAATAAAAAAAAAAAAATTTCTCAGCTTTAGAAACTCTGATTTACCTGAAATTTTTAAATTTGTGCATATGTATATACCAGCTTCAGATTTGTCTCACCATACTCAAAGGGACTTCAAATCGTTAGCCTAAAAGAACCAATAACCACATTGCAAAAACATTTTTAAGCAACTGGAGAGAATGATGCATAAGCAGAAGGATGTCTTTCGCTGACTCATCAATCGGAACTGGAATATCTTTTATGCCTTTCTGTTAGCATCAGCAATCTATTTGCATTTTTTTTTTGGGGGTCAAAAGCAATTTATTTGAAGTTGGAAATGAGGAAGTTGTGCTATTTCTGCGTAGACATGCCTAGTAACGTTCTCTGCTTGAAGAATGAAAGATGCTTGATAAGGATATTATGACGACTTACACCTCCCAAAGTTTTAAGCTTTTTGTGAGGACTTTAGAAGTTCCACATGGTACCTGCTGGATATAACTTATAGGCGACAGTTTCAGGATGCCTGGAGCATCGTGTGAACCCATTTTAAAAGCTGTTTTCATGATAATTCCCTTATTATGTTGCCTATACGGACTTCCTGGTAAGAAGAGTATTTTGACTTAAGAAGCCCTGCAAAAGAATGACAAAATATCTGTGCTTTCTTGGGTATCTGAAATGAAATTGACTTCACATTGATCGGTTGGGCTTCCTTTTCAAACTGCTGCTTATACAAGTTTATCAAACAATGTCTTGCTTAATTAGTCCACATTATGGAAGCCCTGTTGAGTTGCCGCTTCTGATATGGCATGGCCTCACTGAGAATCTTCAAACCCTTTCAACCAGTTATTTTTCCTTCCTTTTGTTGCTTGGTTACTTTTATGTGTTGTTTTCTTTTCTCTTCAGATTGTTACCAGTGACATTTCAGCAGAAAACTGGAGTTGACCAAAATACTTGGCACTATGTATCCTGGGTTCTTGGGGTACCTGTCCTGAGCTGACTCTGCGTCAAGCATTCTATCACTTATAAGACATCGCCCAATTGATGAATAGTTGTTTGTCTTTGATTCAAAGTTGTAGGAAGTATCGTCGGCACTCTGTGCGTTTCAAGGGTGGGCAAAGATTCCACTGAAAAGATTGGTCTGGTTGTGGGCGAGTAAGGATTGAAACCCCTGACCTTGTGGTCCATAGCCTCAAGCTCTAATGTTCTGATCCTATCTTTCACCAGTGGCATCGTGGCAATGTAGCTATCTATGCAGGCAGCATATGCCCGGAGACCATAGCCATGGCTTATTGGAAGTAGAAGTCGGCTTTGGTGGGAATCGCAGATTTCAAACTCACAAACTTATTATTGTAATGCATCCGATAATGCCTTCCGGGATCGTTTGTGTTATTGCTATACTTTAATCGCAAACGTAGATGGGAATTCACTTCGAAATACCTTTTTTGTTTTTAGAGAGCAATACATGGAGGAATCTCGATCGGGACGAATATTGCTGCAGAAACAGTGGTCTTCGTATTCATCCTTCAGTACTATCTCCCCTCACAGATTGAGATGTTTTCATTGTTTTAGATCATGTCTTCTTCCAAGTGTTATTGAAGATCTTCCTTTCATCAGGTAAATAGAATAACGATATTCATGAAAAACAATAAGGTTACATTTGGCAGTCAACATATAAGTTAGGATAGGATAAAATTTATCCTATCTTGGGTTTGTTTCTTAATCAGGATATGATATAAGGGGATATAGTCTGAATATAATTATCCTAGCGGGAAGGTAGGATAAAGGTGGATATGATTTTTTTTGTTTATGGTATAAAAATTATTTTTCTGAATAACAAACTTCTTATATAATAAAATTAAAATAGAAATAACTTTTAAATAAATTTGAATTTTAATGTTAGAAAGAAAAATGAAAATACAAATAAAAATAAGAATAATTTTTATTTTTATTTTTTATAAATCATATTTATAATTTGATTTATGTCTTCATTATAATATATAGTTTGTATATGTACACACACTTAGTACGTATCTATATCAGTAAATATTTTAAGTATAATAGTATAATTTATTATTTAATGAAAAAAATTATTAAGAAATGATGGAAGGGAGTCAATATAATAACAATAATAAAATATTTATAATTAAAAAAATAATAAAAATGAAGTAGAAGAAATTATATTTTAAGTAAATATATTCAAAATTGAAAATGATTCTCTATTTCTTGAAGAGAAGGAGTAATGAAATTTCTAAAAAATTAACATTTTTAGTAAATATATTCAAACTTGAAAATGATTTCTCTATTTCTTGAAGAGAAGGAGTAATGAAATTTCTAAAAAAGTAACATATTTGTCTCATCTCTCTAACTTTAGTTCATGTGGAAGTTTCTTGATTGCTTTATAATTTTATAGTTTATTATAAAAACTTACGAAAATAGCAAGATAGTTGAAACTTACTTTACTTCTTAGCTTTCTAGTTCACATCAAAAGTTTAAGAAAATCAGAAAGATAGTCAAATATATTTCTCCTCCATAACCTTGTGTTTCATATTGAGGTTTAACGAATATCGCGAAAAAGATAAAATTTTTCAGCAAAAGTTGAATGTTTATATTTTCTTTTTTTTACTAGATTCAACAGTGAATTACAATAGATTCTTATATTTTTCACTTGTGATTTTTCAAACTCATTTACATTGATATATCGTATATACCAAATAATGAATATGATATGATATGAACATATCCGGCTCTATTACCGCGATTCATCAAACACATGATAGGATATGGCAAAATCCCCAGATTTTATATCCCATCCTGTACAATCCTATCCTGACTAAAAATTCAGGCGACAAAATGCAGTCTAATAGAATGTAGCTCTGATTTGGTACTCTTTTGCCTCTTTCCACCGGATCTTCTGGTTCTTCCGTTCTTCTATTTCACCATTAGAGGCTTGAAAAGAACTGCATTTTGGGTCAGCATTCCAGGACAGAAATGTGAGAACAAATTGTGTTCCAAGTCCAACAAAAGCCAACACTATACAATCTACATCTGCGGCTATAAGCCTCTGTAACATATGTTTACTTCCTTGATAAACAATTGAACGATTACAGTACAAGAAGCTCAGCGAAAGCCTCTGATCATTCAATTTCTCGGACAGATGCAAACGTGTTAGATGCTCCTGTTTGTCCATTCTCGTCCGTACATTTTGCCCAAGTCAATCTCATACTTGGATATAGGGGACGCAGTTGTTCGATACGATTTGCGTCTTCTTGTTCGGCGACAAGTTATCCACAACCAAAGCGCAGATGACGCCAACCGTGAACTGTCTCAGTGGGAAGGTCCCGATTTCAATGCCAACCGGTACCTTAACAATCACTTTCAATGGAATCTTCCCGGTGTGCCGGTTCTCCATCAAGGCTTCCTGAAGCCCCGACCCGAACTCGCTCTTTCCTTTCAAAACGACTTTTATCATGGTTATGTTCTTGTGGCCTTGGTGGAAAGCCGGGAGCTGGCCATTACACAAGGGCGAATCCTGATAAGCGACCATGACCGAGCTGTCCTTGCCGTAGTTGACCCCTATGTTCTCGTTAGGATTGTTGGCCTTCACGGTCACCACGAACTCGGTATAGAGGCTGAAGTCCGGTTGCACGTCGAACGCATTGGTCGCGAAGTTTTCGACGGTGTAGGAGGGGATCTGCGGCTGGTACACGGCAAAGAAGTAGAAAGCGAGGGTGGCGAGGACGAAGATGAGGAGGAAGAGGAAGCAATAACAGCAGCAAATGCACCTCAGGCAACAACTCCAGCCGCCGGACTTGTGGTGGCTCGAGTGGTACCGGGGGATGTTACGGCGGTAAGGGGGCGGGCGGATGCTACCCTGCTCCTGGAGCATCATGTATTTTGGAGGGTAGGGAGGTGGGGGTTCCATGCCGGTCGAGGGGTTGGCGTCCACGGGATAGACCCTTTTGTGGGCATAGTCCATAGAATTCCCGGGAGGAGAAGGAGGAGGAGATTTTTTTTTTTTTTTTTTGAGTTTTTTGGTTTCTTCTTCTCCCTCAATTCCAAAACGAGGGCATGAGGTGTATGGAGAGGAGTGGGATGGTTTTAGGATCGTCCACTGATCAAGGGCATTGTTACATATGTGTGGACGTAGACATGCTCTTAATGATGGCCTAAACTTTTTGTTAACTGCCGAGGTTTGTGGGATTCAACTGACCATCTATTGCCTTCCCTCTTTCTCTCTATCCTGTCGAAAAACTAGGGTTACTCCTTTTCCTGGTCTGCCCAATATATATATTCCTTTCCTGGTCGAAAAACTAGAGATATTTCCTTTCCTTTCCTAGTCGCCCGCAATTGGCGAGAGTCATGGCGGCCTGTCGGCATTTGGGGCCATTGCCGGCCTCGTCAGTCGCAGGCGAGGTCGCATACAGGGTAGCCCTCGCCCAGCCACCAGAAAAGATTAAAGAAAAAAAAAGAAATAATAAAAGAATAAAAAGATAATTTTTAAGAAAATATTATTTTAAAATGTCCATGTCAGCACCGGTACAAATGCAAAATATTTAGTATTGAATTGGTACGATTAAAAATTTTAGAACTGAGTTAGCATGCAACGTGAGTTTAGGACTTTTTCGGGTCCTTTTTCTTGGGATTTAGTAATCCTCGTTGGAAATTGAAGATGAATGTTATTCTTGATGGGCAAAGCTTAGATAGATGATGTATAGTTTAGTGCAATATAAGCAACTGCTGATTGCTTTCTGTCCCATTCCATGCAACTCACAAATCCGGTACATCTAAAGAGGAAAGGTCATAGCTTAGCACAAAGTAGGAATAAATCTTCCATTAATCTTGGAGCTTCATAGTCAAATATGTACAAATGACTTAAAGAAAAGAATGAACTATAGTTTGATTCACCAGATCGATTCTTGAAACACAGCCAAAGAATTATCTTAGAAACATCTCGTTATTGGCCGCGGGCAGGACACGATTATTGCCGACCTCCAACCCCGAGACCTTGCCCGGGCGAACGAAACGATCTTGACCGCGAGTCTCTTCGCCTTGACCGCTATCTTCCTCAAATTCTTACACCTGATGGCCGTCCTCTTCCTCCTCTTCCCTAAGCTGTCCGGGGACGCCAACTTGTAAGTCCTCAAGAACGCTCGACGGTGCCTCGCCCTCTCATCGCGTGTGACGAGACTCCACTCTTCGCGCTTGGATGCCGTCCTCCACTTATCGCCGCTCTCGCCGCCAGCCACTTCCGGATTGCGGTTCAAGAGCTCGTAGCCATGGGAACTAGCCGGGCTCGACCGGAGGAAATTAGCCGGGCTCAACCGGAAGGCGGTGTGTTTGACCATGGCGTTCATGGCTAAAAGAGATGGCAAATATATGTAATACGCCAATGTAAATGGTAAAGATGGCAAGCTCGTTCTGTTCTTATGTAGTGACGAGAACTGAATCAAGAGTCTCAACCAGATGCCGACCAAAACTGTTCCCTCCTTGGCGGGCGCTTACGGTCTCTGGAAACGTGATTGACTTTATAACGAGTCAAACCGCTCATCAATTCAAGAGCAACGCTGCACAAAAAAAGTCAAATTGCTTAGCAGCCAAAGGGCGCAGTCCAATCACGTCAATGTTAAGTTAACAATAAAGTTCAGCGGCGTCGTAACCCTCGTCGTTTCAACCTTACGCGAAACCACATCTTCTTTGGTGCGACGAGCTCTACAAAGTTGACGTTTGACCAGAGCATTGGCTAAGTCAACACAAAGTGAATGGAGGGAGGGAGCTCTGGCACAAACGTGCAGGTCAACGCCTTCTCCTCCGTCCGTTGCAGGTTTCAGAAAGCAGAAGCCGGCAGTTCGTCGCCAATGAGAATAGCATAGGTTAATTGCTAGAACCATTCGACATGTGAAACGCGGTTTCATCGTCCTGAATCGAAAACCTAACGTCGTTTTTTTGTCTTACGTTAGCCAAACGGACTGATTCTTCTTTAATTTTCTGTCTTCAGGTCAAGAGTAAAATGTCGCCTGCCCTAGGCCTACCCATCAATAGAAAAATGCTGGTGCTAATCTCAAACGGATTGCTACATGCACCCCCAAACTAATCTTCGTGTCATGAAAGATCTCATGTTGGTACTCCCGCATTAAATTTACCGCGAATAAAATTTTTGAGTCCCGAAAATCCCAAACTAGTATATCCATGTCACATTATCCAAAATCATTTTTATGTTGCCAAATAAAAATATTAGATTGGAAAATCCGTTGTTTTTTTTTCCCTAGAGGTCCCTCAAGTTTTTAAATCTCCTAAAATGACCAATTTTTTTTATGACAAGATATTAGTTGGGCGCAAATGTGGCGTGAGCATGTCAATTCAAGATTTTTCGTGACATAAAAATTAGATCAGAAGAAATGCGGCCCGTGTACAAGCTTCAGATTTTGTATGACATAGAAATTAATTTGATATAAATTGTGGTAGATGGGTATCAATTTGAGGTTTTTTTTTTTATTTATTAACACAAAAGCTTTACACTATTTTTGTAACTTGACGGGCTTGATCGGGGTTTGTATCTCAATGGCCTTGTCCAAGCCCGCCCAAAATAGTCTTCAAGCACGTTGGGCCCCAGCCAGCCCGTACTTATGTTTTGGAACCAATCCAAAGCCCTTGCGAGCATCCGATAACTTGAGATTTTCCCATTGTCTCAACAGAAGGAATTTTCGACCAAAAAAATCTAAGATAGTTTAGAAAAATCCTAAATTTATTTCACTTGTACCTATTCAATCCTAAAATTTTTAATTATTCCTATTGAGTCCTGAACTTATTCACACTTGAAAAGTTAAATTCGTTCAGGTCAATTTTGACTTGAAAATTGCTGACATGGATGTCGATCATTTTACGTGATATGGCGGGCACTGATGTGAATATTTTTAGCTTTTTTTTTTTATCTTTTAATTCCCTTACTGACCACAAGCGAGGGCCAGCGAGGGTCGATAGCCATAGGTGAGGATTGGGATGCCCTCACTGGCTCTTGGAGAACATCGCAATGCTCTCGTTGGCCTTGAGCGAGGCCGTTGCGTGCCTTTGTTGTGGTTGAGGAGGGACTAGGCAAGTGCCACAACATCGTTGCCAGCCAAAGCTAGAACACATGGGTTGTAGCCAAGATCGGACGAGAGCGTTCTCGCCCTCACCTAAGTCCAAAAAAGAAAAAGTAAAGAAATGAACTTTTTAAAAAAAATTAAAGAAATCTTTGAAAATTTCAAAAAATTATTAAAAGTATTACTAAATTTGTATAATTTAGCATTGGTCATGTCACTTAAGACAATAATATTTATGTCATTGGTTTTCGGTTAAAATTAATTTGATAAATTTAATTAGTATTTGAATTGAGAGGACTGGAATGAGTTTTAATTTTTTTCCTTTTCATATTTTTCGCGTTTCAACCAATCCTGTATCTCACTCAACCCAAGCATTCTCCAAACTGATAGTGCACCAGTGCCAATCCCGTCAAACTGTCATGATATCAATGCACTGAACTCCGTTCAGGCTTTCGATCGCTGAAGAATCTGACTTGCAAGCGTCAAATCGTCCGTCCATCGGTGCATGGGCCTTTGACAAACAAAACTCCAAGCCAAAACTAGCGACTCCGACCCGATTTCACGGTTTCGAGCTGTACTTAGTGGGGCAATTTTTCAAATTAACATTTTTAAAAAAATATTTATCAAATTAATATTTTTTCAAAAATATATACCAAATTAGGTGCCGCTCGATAATTGAGCCGTCGAGTGGCACCCAATTCGCAAGGTGAGGCCCGCTCGGCATCCCAATTACCTAGCGGGTAGCTACCCCACCCCCAATCAGAAATTGGGCCGCCGATTGGAGCCCAAAACAAGGATTTGGGCCCCGCTCGGTGGCTCAATTGTCAAGCGAGGTCGAAACTTTATTTTATTTTATTTGTCAATGGATTCATTTCGAAAATTAGGAAATAAAAAAAAATCATCTCAAACGGACACCCGAGCGATGAGACATGCCATTTCAAAGATTTAAAAATTCGAGTTGAATAATATTTTGAAAGTGTATGTCTCATCGCTCGGGTGTCTGTTTGGGACGATTTTTTTTTATTTCGTGTAATTTTTCGAAACGAATCCATTGAAAAAAAGAAAATAAAAAAATTAAATTTCGGCCCCTCTCAGCAATTGGGCCGCCGAGCGGGGCCCAAATCAATCGGCGACCCAATTGCCGAGCGGGTGGCTCTCCTCCCCCCAATTGGCAATTGGGTCGTCGAGCGCGACCCAATTGGCAAATTAGGTGTCGCTTGGTGGCCCAATCGTCGAGCGTTACCTACCTAATATGATATATATATATATATATATATATTAATACTAATTTAATAATATTTTTTTAAAAAAATATTAATTTAGAAAAAAGCCCGCTTTTTGGCGGGTGGTCAAAAGGAATATGAGTTAATGAAAAAGCTCAGAGTTCATCAATGGCGGTCGTTGGCCAACATTAATGGCGATCACATAATTGACCACCCTTGATCCCTTCTCTCCCCGAGCTGTCTTTTATCTCAACACATGACGATGGGGGGAAGTCGACGGGCTTGCCGTTTCATTTATTGCCTGGACTCGCGGAGGACGAGCACTTCCAGTTCTTCGACCATCATCCAAAACCCATGAGATCTTCTTCTTCTTCTTCCATCAGAAGCCCACAATAAGCTTCCGGTGCTGTTACGTGTGAGCTCCCTCTGCGGGTGCCATCGTCTTTCATGTGACCTCCAGTCTTAGGGTTTTTGCGAACGCACACTCTTGCCCTGTGATCCGCTTCAATACAGATCTTTCTCTGTTGCTCGTGAATATTTAAACATGGCCTGAGCCTTCCGTCTGGTGGAATGCTCTCGGCGAGTGACTGACGGAGGCTAAAAAATTCTTCTGGTCTTGATATTACCGTCAGGGGAAAGAGATTCTAGAAAGAGAAGTAAAAAAAAATACTGCAGAGTTTGCGAAAGCAATGAAGGGTTCTGCGCTTCTTTTCGCTTCGCTCCTCATCATTCTGCTAGTTGTTGCTCCTTATTCTACCGTCTCCGCGAGGCACATTGGCCGACCGAGCTCGAGTATGAGACTGTCTCTTTGTCATATACCCAAGTTTTTCAAGGATAAGATTATGTTAAGAACTGATTTTACAGAACTATTTGGTGAGAGTTTCTTTCTGTTTCGAAGGTACTTTGAGTAGTGTTCAAACTGCTATGGCGGTAGACTTGATTTGTGGCACCATTTGTCATGAAATGTGGAGTCAAAATACTAATATTTTTTGCAGACCTAATGTCACTATGCCTCTACAGACGTGTATATAAATCTTAGTATGACTTTATCTCAGGAGTTTAAGTTACTACGCTTCTACATTCCCATATGTGCTTCAGTGACTGTAGAAAAATGATTATGGGGTACTTTTCATTCGATAGAGCTTCAATAGTTATCTCTCAGGCTTCATCTTATAAAAGCTATAACAATGGGTGTTTCAGATCAAGGTCACCGGCCCTCAACACGACCTAAGGCGAAGGTGGAGCACTTGGCGAACCCGAACTTCTACTGGGAAAGGAGACTTCCGACGAGACCAGGGAGGGCGGACACGGTCCAGATCGCCGGGTCAAGCTTGCCAGATTGTTCGCACGCCTGTGGCTCGTGCTTGCCGTGCAGGCTGGTCATGGTCAGCTTCGTGTGCGCATCGGTTCAGGAGGCGGAGACATGCCCCATGGCTTACAAGTGCATGTGCAACCACAAGTCTTACCCCGTCCCATGATCTTTTCAATCGACCAGTATCACCAACCAGCGTTCCTAAGACACTGTAACATAAAGGATCCCGGGACAATGACAATTTCTTTGGGCAATTTTTTTCCCAGAAAATTTTCTTTTCTAGGACTCCGAAAATAGAAAAAGTAAAATCTTGTTAGGCCATCATGGTTTTGGATTGTAATTGGTGGGGTGTCCTTCTCTGTGGTTGATTATTCGATAGCATCATCATCAGCGTTAGTTGAGTTTGAAAGGAAAAGACTAGAAATCAAGAGCTCAAAGAAAACAGAACATCACAAAAGGTCTTGAAGCAATCTTGGGGACGTCGAGAAATTTGTATATCGAGATTATTACGTTAAATAATGTGGTTAATGTTGGGATATATCACGAATCGATTGAGAACGAACACACAGATAATAAAAGAAAAATAGATAACATACGGTTTACTCAAGTTCACCCCTGAATAGGCTATGTCATGCAAGTACAACTCCTTACGGTTATCAATGAAAAATGAATATAATATATATGTACTAAACGAGTCCAAAATTAAGCCTACCCGAAATTCCTTTGATCCCATAATAAACGTACCAACTTAAACAAAAACACAAACTCCTTTGATCTCGCCTGCTGACCAGGCAGCAAGACACTTGTGTCGGGAGCGTTGCTCCCGAACCCCCGCATTCCATACGCATGGATCACATGTCGTCGGATCATATATCCTTGCATTGTCCAATGACATCAAGGATTAAAAACCAATTCTCCCCCAAAAAAAAAACATTTCTTTTTTGCCGGTATATTTTTCCCCAATGTCTGAAGAAAAAAATACGTTCTTTTTCCCATTGTCTGTTTCTTCTCGCCTTTCCGTTCACTCTTCCTAAGTTCACGTGAGCGTGCCCGGTGTGAGAAATAAGGGTTCCCGAAGCATTCGCCAGCTCCAACAGTTAATAGTTGCTTAAATTAGGATATCTCTATGCAACGCTCCTCAATATACTCCAGTTAGCCAAAAAATGAAAATCCATGGATATATTTACTAATTCCCGATGTGTTGAAATGTTATTTTTCCTAATAGGATTGGTACTATATCTTGATATTTATTAACGTTTATACATGACTAATAGCTTCTGCATAATGAAGTTGTCTAATGCATTTGTAGTTAGTAATCTTTGCACGACTATAATTTATGCTCTGCTGATTTTTTTTTATCTCTTGTATTTTATGCCCATGGAATTGTAGAACCACCCAATGCAAACTAAAATACTTAGGCTCCTTATTTCCAGAAAATGTGACATTTCAAGAAAATATTTCTCAAGAAATCATTTTACAGGAAAAAGAAAATATTTTTTGATGTTTGGCTGAAACTTGAAAATGAATTCAAAAAAATTTACTATCGTTTGGTATGAAAAATCGGATTCATTTTCCTCGGAAAAGTTACCAAAATATTCTAATTTTTTAATTAAGTTTTTTTTTTATATTTTTCCTTATTTCTTGGCCGGTTGCCGGCAACTAAGATGGCTAGCCACTAGCCACTAGTGAGGGATGAGCTCACCCAAGCCCAGCGAGGCTCCATCTCACTAGATCGGCAAGCTTTGTGCTCCCAAAGATCGGCGAGGCTCAAGCTCGCTCGAGACCTTGCCAAATCAACAAGCTAGAAGCTTTCCGGAGGCTGATGAGCTCAAGCCTTGCCAGTAATCAGCAAGATTCGAGGCCTGGCCAAATCAAGTGGGCTTCGAGCTTGTCAGATTTCAGTGAAGCCCTAGGCCCGGCCAGATCTGTGAGTTCGAGACTTGCTGGCCTTGGGCAAGCTTGTCCTTCGCCTATGGCCAGCGACGACAAAAAATGAAAAAGAAAGAGAAAGAAATAAAAGAAAAAATAGTTAATTTTTTTTTTGGGGGAAAACATTTTTATAAGAATGAACGTTTCATTAATTGAGGACCATGCCCGAGCATCGAGGATCCACACACGATCTTTGTGGACCCAGGCCTAGTGCGGTGACCAAAGCTTGAGTGTTGGCGACCCATGCACTACCTTTATGGACCTGGGCTTGGTGCCAAGCCCATTGGGCACAAGCACCAAGGATTTGGACCTGGCCTTGATGGACCTGAGCGTGCGCGTCGAGGACTCGTGCTGGGTTTCTCGTGTTCAAGTATAAAGTTTCGGGTTCAAATATTGATAGCTAGTCATATTTTGGAAAATATTTTTCGACTTTTTAAAGAAGAAATAATTTTCCGAATTTTAGCATAGGTTTTCCGCTGACTTATTTTCCTAAGAAGATCAATCGCCGGAAAATGAGTTTTGTTTTTGTTTGTTTTTTTTGGCGAAACGGACAGATACTTAATCGGTTGATAAAACAATGTCACGTCATCGGTGAATATAAAGCTCCAGATTCAGACAAGTCACTACGCAACCAATGAAACGGATGCCGTGTCTGGTTGCAATCGCAGAGTGAATGGACAACGAGGGGAGGGGACATCTCTTTCTTTCTTCTATTAGATCTTATCTTTTAGTGGACTTTAGAGCCGATCGCGAGTTGCCTTACGTTGCTCAACCTCGCAAGTCGCAACATGAACAACTACTTCAACTTCGTATCGTACATTCCAACATACATGATGCGCCCACACAGGAAAAGCGACCCATCACTATATTCTTTTCACCCGATTCACTTTTCCAAACTGATGATGTTTCTTTGAGCGCACGAAAAATGGATGAGCGCATATTCGTCTAGAGGAATAGTCAGACACTTAATAATTTAGGATATGTGAGCTAGGGGACAAACAAAAAGCAAAGGATACAATCAAGCACTGAGGTTTTCTTCTTCTTTTTTCGAAAGAAAATTGTGTATTCGTTAGTTAAAAAAGATGCACGAGAAGTGCATAGACTTCATAGCTAAGCGAATTGAAGCGTGGCAAAGCCTAGAATACCGCAAAACAAAGTTAAATCCAGAAAACAAGGAAGATCAATAGACCAGCAGCTAATTAAGCTCCATAATACTTTCTTTTTTTTAATGTTTAGAAGGCAGTAAGTCTCTTATTGTGACATTCTGAATTTCCTATCATTTTGAGACCTTTGAATATATGATATCTATCGAGGTATTTCAGTTGTGTATCGCTTGGATCTGATTAATCTCGAGTTAATTAACCGAAAGGGGAAAGGCTAACGCACGATGAGATACGTGGACCTGAGAAACTCGATTAGAAAACGGCACTTTGACCATAAGGATCGTCGAGGAAACATTTAGAGCCGAGGCCGTTCTAAAAACGATTAAGGAAATCATTGCTAGTGTTGTACGGTTGGAACGCGGGTTATACTGCGCAACCAAAGTATAATTTGTAAAATTATCCTAAATCAAATTGTGACGGTCGTTGCCGACGGGACTAGCGATAGACCCTCACGATTATATGATAATCAAAATTATCGTAGTTTGAGTTATCCTAAGGGTGATGAGAATTACAAAATCGATACGCGTAACGTCCGCAAGAGCCACTCGTTAATTCGAGACAAATTGAAATTCGATCGACGGAAGATTGATCATGAGATGGGATCTCGAAATTTGAAAAATGAAAATGAGGAATTCCAACATTTGATATGGATTGGACGCCGCCTTATAGAGGGTGAAAAATATCAGGAAAACGAAATTTCGAACGAAAGGTGTGAAAAGACTATTTTGCCCCTAGAGAGTTAACCTTGCCTTAATGAATTGAGAATGACATTTTAGTCATTTGAAAAATTTCCTTCCTCCCCAAGGCTGCTGAAAAATCTATGGAGTCAAAGGAGTCAATGGAGTCTTGATATAATTGACTCAATGACAAGTGTCAATGCATCTATGATGGTCATTAATCATCCACTTATTCAAACCTTCTAAAAGTCTAATCAAAAGTGATTAGGAGCATATCATCAGCTTTCCCAAGAATTTTCGTGAGCCATATCCCTCTCCTTCCCCTTCATTTTGTGAAATTTCTCCAAGAACAGAAAACTGCTCCTGCCGATCAATTTCTGCCGCCCGGTTTGGTCCATACGAATGCCACCTCTGGTGACCTTTTGGCTGGCCGACGATAACCATAGGTTAGTTTAACCTATCCTTGACAATCTCCAATTAGTTTCGTGATTTTTGGAGGTCTAGTTAATTTATGAAAATTTTTGGAAGAAAACTGGACAGATTCTGAGCTAACTGAGAGAGAGCTATGGTTCGCCCACTTAGAGACTTCAAATGGCTCCAAAATTTTTATGGGAGTTATATGACATGTAGTACTATGTTCACGGAGTTGGGGCCGTTGATTGGGTTAAGTTTCAATCAGGTTTTGATAGTTGAATTGGAGTTCAATTTCCGGACAGATTCTGACCGCCGGTGAACTGAGAAGAGTTGGTCTGTTTGGAGGCTTTAGGAGTGTTTATTGACTTCGAAAATTTCCATAGAGCTTTATAACATGTTGATTAAGGTTGCTCCAAGTGAATTGATAAAAAAATTGGAGTTAAGGGTGATGTGTGTACTATTAGAGCAAGAAGGAGCAGAACCGGTTTCTACTCTGTCTTCAATTTGAGTAGTCCGGTTCTGTTAGGGGCTGTTCATCGTGTTGCCATGCTCTAAATGTGTCGTTAGGACATGCTAGAGTATCCCTTGAGTTGTTAATGAGGTACACGATTGATGGAATTGGGGCCTAAATTGGATAAATTGATTGTAACGATGGATGGTTCCTAAATCGTTTTACCGCCCTGTTTTGGATAGCGACGATCTTGTTTGGAAGCTGAGTTCGACAATGAATTTTGGTGAAAATTTGCTAATTGGAACGAAGGTAAGCGACCCCTAAACCAATATTAAAACTTTGGAACACAACTGGATGATTTTATTGCAGGATCGATGAGTTGACGATTCTGTTATGCCTGGTTGAGCGGAAATTGAATGAAATTGTTGAGGAATGAGTGCACTCGTTTGCTACTAAAAATAGTAGTTCCTTTGATTGAATTGGTGATACGCTTGTTGGCAAGTTTTGTTCGATTATGTGGCCATGGGTTACTCAACTTTCGAGCTACTTTTGTGATGAAATTTGATCATTCTGACAATCATTTGGTTTGTGGTTGACTTTATGAAATTTTCATAATGAGAATGTGATTAAATGATCGTTAAGACATTTCTTGACTTGAAATATTTGTTAAGGCCAATGACATCCTGAGGCGTCTTAACGTGGGATAGTATTGTGAGGATATCTTGAGGCGTTTTAACACAGGATAGTATTGAGAGCATATCTTGAGGCGTTTTAACGCGATATAGTTTTGTGAACACATCCTGAGGCGTCTTAACACGAGATTGTATTGTGAGCATATCCTGAGGCGTCTTAACGCGGGATTGCATCCTAAGTATACCCTGAGGCGTTTTAACGCGAGGTTGTGATTGAATGATATCGTGATGCTTCCTAGCACGGAGTAAGGAATTGTACATGTTGATATGAGTTGGAAATTGGTTAGTAAACCTGACGCATCTTAACGCGGATTTATTTGTGATGGTAGTCTGTTGTGTTGTGGATTGAGAATTGACTTTATTATTAATTCCTATGGTATTGCTATGATTCTTGACTAGTACGGAAGCTTGGGTCTTATTTTTTATATCTGGTCTTAGATGCCAATCTCTTCGCAAATTGTACGTTATGATGCCTTCATATAAACGATGCGCGCCTTTATGCCACTGGATGTTTGTTCTTGTTATGACTATACTATCTGGTAGGACTAAGGGTCTAATTTAGGATTAGGCTCGCTTGCTGAGACGTAAGTCTCACCTCATCGTGGGATCTCTATTTTCCCAGATCCCAAGCCCTAAAAAATGTTGCCGATCTGTCTTGGTGACTCGAAAGAGATGACGGCCTATTTTGACGAATTCACAGATAGACGGGATACAGTTTATGTTAGAAAGAGTACAGTGGCATGGGTTGATGAGGGAGAGGAAGGTTTGAAGCCACATCGCTTCGAGGCTTGGTTTAGGAGAGTCGGGGAAGTTACCACTGGTCCTTTAAAGGCTCATGAGGTTCCAAAACGTGTAGTTCCATCGTGGTGCCATCCTTCTCGTGATGAGATTGAAGTAGATGGTCTAGTGGTAGGCTCGAGGAACATTCCGGAGGAGACCCCAGCTTGAGAGGAGAACATCGAGGTGATTGAGATTTTTTATTCCGAGAATGAGATGGAGGAGGACACCATAGAAGTCCGATCAGAAACCTTCTCAAACTATGATCCCACTAAGGACATGAGTCGAGCCGATGATACTAGTACCACTTAATGCCTCGAGGTCTTACGACTGTGGAGTTGTCTTTTTGTGGTGACGATATTCTTTTGTAGAGCTTAGTGGTTGTCTTTTGTTCGCCCTTTTGTCTTCCTCGACCATAATACTTTCTTTTTTTTAATGTTTAGAAGGGAGGAAGTCTCTTATTGTGACATTCTGAATTTTCTATCATTTCGATACCTTTGAATGTAAGATATCTATCAAGGTATTTCAGTTATGTCTTACTTGGATCTGATCAATCTCGAGTTAATTAACCGAAGGGGAAAGGCTAACGCGAGATGAGATACGTGGACTTGAGAAACTCGATTAGAAAACAACACTTTGACCATACGGATCATCGATGGAATATTTAGAGCCGAGGCCAATCTAAAAACGATTAAGAAAATTATTGCTAGTGTTGTACGGTTGGAAAGCGGGTGATAGCGCAACCAAAGTATCATTTGCAAAATTTTCCTAAATCGAATTGTGACGATCGTTGCCGTTAGGGCTAGCAATAGACCCTCTCGATTACATGACAATCAAAATTGCCATAGTCTGATTTATCCTAAGGGTGATGAGAATCACAGAATTGATACGCGTAACGTTTGCAAGAGCCACCCGTTAATTCGAGACAAATTGAAATTCGATCGACGGAGGATCGATCATGAGATGAGATCTCGAAATCTGAAAAATGGAAATGAGGAATTCCAACATTTGATATGGATTGGACGCCGCCTTATGGAGGGTGAAAAATATCAGGAAAACGAAATTTCAAACGAAAGGTGTGAAAAGACCATTTTGCCCCTAGAGAGTTAACCTTGCCTTAATGAATTGAGAATGACATTTTAGTCATTTGAAAAATTTCCTTCCTCCCCAAGGTTGCTGAAAAATCTATGGAGTCAAAGGAGTCAATGGAGTCTTGATATAATTGACTCAATGACAAGTGTCAATGCATCGATGATGGTCATTAATCATCCACTTACTCAAACCTTCTAAAAACCTAATTAAAAGTGATTAGGAGCATATCATCTGCTTCCCCAAGAATTTTCGTGAGCCATCTTCCTCTCCTTCCCCTTCATTTTGTGAAATTTCTCCAAGAACAGAAAACTGCTCCTGCTGACCAGTTTCTACCGCCGGTTCGGAACTTACGAGTGCCACCTCCGGTGACCTTTTGGCCAGCCGACGACCACCACAGGTTAGTTTAACCCGTTCTTAACAATCTTCAATTAGTTTCGTGATTTTTGGAGGTCTGGTTAATTTATGGGAATTTTTGGAAGAAAACTGGACAGATTCTGAGCTAATTGAGAGAGGGCTATGGTTCGCCCGCTTAGAGACTTCAAATGGCTCCAAAATTTTTTGGGAGTTATATGACATGTAGTAATATGTTCACTGAGTTGGTGTCGTTGATTGGGTTAAGTTTCAATTAGGTTTTGATGGTTGGATTGGAGTTGAATTTCCAGACAGATTCTGACAGCCGGTGAACTGAGAAGAGTTGGTCTGTTTGGAGGCCTTAGGAGTGTTTATTGACTTCAAAAATTTCCATAGAGCTCTATAACATGTTGATTAAGGTTAGTCCAAGTGAATTGATGAAAAAAAATTGGAGTTAAGGGTGATTTGTGTACTGTTAGAGCAAGAAGGAGCAGAACCGGTTTCTGCTCTGTCTTCAATTTGAGTAGTCCGGTTCTGTTAGGGGCTGCTCAGGGTGTTGCCATGCTCTAAATGTGTCGTTAGGACATGCTAGAGTATCCCTTGAGTTGTTAATGAGGTCCACGATTGATGGAATTGGGGCCTAAATTGGATAAATTGATTGTAACGATGAATGGTTCCTTAATCGTTTTACCGCCCTGTTTTGGACAGCGACGATCTTGTTTGGAAGCTGAGTTCGATAAGGAATTTGGTGAAAATTTGCTAATTGGAACGAAGGTAAGCGACCCCTAAACCTATATTAGAACTTTGAGACACAATTGGATGATTTTATTGCAGGATCGATGAGTTGACGATTCTGTTATGCTTGGTTGAGCAGAAATTGAATGAAATTATTGAGGAATGAGTCATGTGCACTCGTTTGCTACTAAAAATAGTAGTTCCTTTGACTGAATTGGTGATACGCTTGTCAGCAAGTTTTGCTCGATTATGTGGCCATGGGTTACTCGACTTTCGAGCTACTTTTGTGATGAAATTTGATCATTCTGACAAGCATTTGGTTTGTGATTGACTTTATGAAATTCTCATAATGAGAATGTGATTAAATGATCGTTGAGACATTTCTTGACTTGAAATATTTGTTGAGGCCAATGACTTCCTGCGGCGTCTTAACTCGGGATAGTATTGTGAGGATATCCTGAGGCGTTTTAATGCGGGATAGTATTGTGAGCATATCCTGAGGCGTCTTAACACGAGATTGCATTGTGAGCATATCCTGAGGCGTCTTAACGCGGGATTGCATCCCAAGTATACCCCGAGGCATTTTAGCGCGGGGTTGTGATTGAATGATATCCTGATGCGTCCTAACGCGAGATAAGGAATTATACCTGTTGGTATGAGTTGGAAATTGGTTAGTAAACCTGGCGCGTCTTATCGCGGGTTTATTTGTGATGGTAGTCTGTTGAGTTGTGGATTGAGAATTGAATTTATTATTAATTCCTATAGTATTGCTATGATTCTTGGCTAGTACGGAAGCTTGGGTCACATTCTTTATATCTGGTCTTAGATGCCAATCTCTTCGCAAGTTGTACGTTATGATGCCTTCATATAAACGATGCGTGCCTTTATGTCACTGGATGTTTGTTGTTGTTATGACTGTATTGTCTGGTAGGACTGAGGGTCTAATTTAGGATTAGGCTAGCTTGTTGAGACGTAAGTCTTACCCCATCGTGGGATCTCTCTTTTTCAAGATCCCAAGCCCTAAAAAATGCTGCCGATCTGTCTTGGTGACCCGAAAGAGATGACGGCCTATTTTGACGAATTCCCAGATAGACAAGGTACAGTTTATGTTAAAAAGAGTACAGTGCTATGGGTTGATGAGGGAAAGGAAGGTTTGAAGCCACATCGCTTAGAGACTTGGTTCAGGAGAGTCGGGGAAGTTACCACTGGTCCTTTAAAGGCTCACGAGGTTCCAAAACGCGTAGTTCCATCGTGGTGCCATCCTTCTCGTGATGAGATGGAAGTAGAGGGTGTAGTGGTAGGCTCAAGGAACATTTCGGAGGAGACCCCAGCTAGAGAGGAGAACATCGAGGTGATTGAGATTTCTGACTCCGAGGATGAGACGGAGGAGGACACCATATATGTCCGATTAGAAACCTTCTCGGACTATGATTCCACTGAGGACATGAGTCGAGCCGATGGTACTAGTACCACTTAGTGGCTCGAGGTCTCACGATTGTGGAGTTGTCTTTTTGTGGTGACGATCTTCTTTTGTGGAGCTTAGTGGTTGTATTTTGTTCGCCCTTTTGTCTTCCTCGACCTTAACTAATTGTAGTAGCTAGTTCCTGCCCTCGTTTGTATAAACACGTTCTCTTGAAATGTAAATTACCCTTTTCTTTGTCCTGTGTCTCATTTTTTGTTTTGTTTTGAATTATCTTGCATGGGGTTTTGTATTTATTTATTTTTTACTCTTTCGCATGCGAGTCCCATTATTTGTCGCCGTAAGGAAGGGTATCCTGGGACAGAATTTACGGCTATAGCGGATGAGCATTCTCGTAAGGTGAGCGGGGTATGACATTTGTAGTTTGGAGTGGTATTAGAGCAAGGTTAGCTCGTTCCAAGTCGAATGAGGATTGGAGTAATAAGGAGGAATGAGGTTCGGGATGATTAGGTGGCGAGACCGTAAGGGGATTCGTTAGAGTTAAGTAAGAAAGGCATGGCATATGAAGTGGCGCATGTGATTGGCATCATGAAAGTGGTATGTTATAATGACCAGATAGTGACCAAGCTTCGTACTTAGCGTGTGTACTGATTGTGGGTGCTTGCTTAATGAAATATTGAGTATTGTGTTGCGACTGAAGCATGATTGTATGTTACTAATTGCTGTGCTCTTGAGAATGATTGGGTGAGTGGTTGCTTTAGTGTGAGTGCTGCTTGTTGTGTAGTATAAAACCACTAGAGTTCTGTAGATGAGCTAAGTTGTTAATTCCGTGATGGAATTAAAGTGGTCCACGTAGTATAGGGATGAGCAACCGACCTGGCAAACGTGGGAGACCTAGAGGTGGAGTTTCTAGTTCGAGGCCACCTGTAGCGGAGAATCCTGGAATGGGTGATGTATTGAGAGCGTTGGAACGAATCGGGGACTTGATAGATAGGCAAGCTCAGGATAGAAATGTTGCTATTACCCAAGCTGTGGGAGCTGCCTTGGCTACTGTCAATGCGATGACTGGTAATAATATGGGTAGTGGAATTAACGCCAGCATTGGCCAGGGCATTGAAGCTGGTAATACTCGAGTTAATGAGGTTAGTGGTCAAGGTGTGGAGGTAGGTAATGCATCGGGTAATGAGCTTGTGACTAGGCAAATGGGGCAGCTAGTTGAATAGTTTGTGAAGTTGAAGCCCCTCCAGTTTAATGGTACGGGTGATCCAGAGTTGGCACCTAGGTGGATAGAAAAGCTCGAGAAAATCTTTGGAGTACTAAGATGCAGTGATGAGGAAAAAGTACTATTGGTGGTTTACTAACTGGAAGGTACCGCGAATGACTGGTGGAATGCTACGAAGGATGGGGCATTTCCTGAGGGTACTGCCCTGAGCTGGGCTGCTTTTACCGCTGTCTTCAACGACAAGTATTTTTTGGAGACTGCGCGAGAAAGAAAACTAGTGGAATTTCAGAATCTACGTCAGAATCACATGACAGTGAATCAATATGAGGCTGAATTCGCTAGGCTGTCGAGATATACGCCAAGGTATGTAGAAGATTCGCTAGAGAAGACGTGAAGATTTCGAGACGGGTTACAACCCGAACTTCGCAGTCAAATGATAGCTTTGAATTTGAGAACGTACAATGAAGTATATGAACGTGGACAGATGATTGAGAGAGACCTGAGAGAGAGAAATGCCCTCGCGATTCATCTCGTTTCGAGACAATCGCCATTTGGTAAGAGACCAATGGCCAATAATAGGTGTTTTGTTCCACCCGCAAGAAAGAATATTGGGAAGCCGCCACACCAGTTCAACTTAAACTGTCGTCTATATGGGAGGAAGCATGGAGGTGGACCTTGCCCGACTAGAACGAGAGCATGCTATAAGTGCGGCCAGATAGGTCATCAGATGAGAAACTGTCCCAACCAAGTTCCAGGACCTAGATCTCAGGGACCATGACCGCAGATAGGACCCTCGGCTGCTATTCCACATAATGAATTGAATCTGCCACCAGCTCAAGGGTGAGTGTATGTAGTGGCACGAGGCGAAGCGGAGAATGCGCCTGATGTGGTCACAGGTATGATTTATCTAAATGATCAAGCTGCTTATGCCTTTTTTGATCCTGAAGCTTCACATTATTTTGTGTCTGCTCAATTTGCCAATATGATTGATTTGGATTTGAGACCATTGAATATGAGATTACATGTTACCACTCCACTAAAGGAAAATGTGATAGTTTCGTTAGGCTGTACGGATTGCAAGATAGCCTTTGGTGGTAGAGAGGAAAAGATAGATTTGGTTGTGTTACCTATGTTTGACTTTGATATAATCGTTGGGATGGATTGGCTAAGTAAACAAAGGGCTGTGGTGGATTGTGGTGATAGAATAGTTCGCTTTTCTCCGGATGGTCGCCCTAGCTTTGAGTTTAAAGGGAGTCGAGGAGGAATTTCTATTCCTTTGATTTCGTCGCTGGAAGCGACAAAATTGCTAGATGAGGGATGCCAAGCTTATTTGGTCGTGGTAGTTGATACGACGGTTGGGGAGCCGAAATTAGAAAATATAGCGGTGGTATGTGAATTTCCAGATGTCTTTCCCCAAGAATTGCCTGGATTATCGCCCGAACGAGAAATTGAGTTCGTAATTGAATTAGCTCTTGAGACGGAGCCAATTTCGATGGCACCTTATAGAATGGCGTTATCAGAGTTGAAGGAACTGAAGGTGCAGATGCAAGAGTTATTGGATAAAGAATTCATTAGGTCGACTGCATCGCCGTGGGGAGTACAAGTGTTATTTGTGAGGAAGAAGATAGGTCCTTGCGCTTGTGTATTGATTATAGGCAATTGAATCAGGTGACCATTAAGAACAAATATCCGTTGCCAAGAATTGATGATTTATTTGACCAGTTGCATGGAGCTTCGGTATTCTCTAAGATAGACTTGAGAACAGGGTACCATCAGTTGAGAATTAAGAAAGAGGATATTCCGAAGACGGCTTTTAGGACGAGATATGGGCATTATGAATTTACAGTAATGCCTTTTGGGTTGACTAATGCTCCAGCAGCATTTATGGACATAATGCATCGGGTGTTTAAGGAATACCTTGATCGTTTGTCATTGTCTTTATCGATGACATTTTGATTTACTCGAGGAGTAAGGAAGAGCACGAAAAACACTTGAGAATTGTCCTGCAAACTTTGAGGGAACACTTACTTTATGCCAAATTTAGTAAGTACGAATTTTGGTTGAGTAAAGTAGCATTTCTTGGCCATGTGATATCAAGAGAAGGAATCTCCGTAGTTCCTACCAAGATTGAGGCGGTGATAAATTGGCCTAGACCTACTACAGTTATTGAAGTTCGGAGTTTTTTGGGATTGGTCGGTTATTATAGATGCTTCATAGAAAAGTTCTCGTCTATAGCTATGCCATTGACGCAGTTGACTAACAAGCATACGGAGTTTGATTGGACGGATAAATGCGAAAGGAGTTTTCGAGAGCTCAAGCAGCGTTTGAAAACGGCATCTGTTCTTACTATCCCTTCTGGACCCGGAGGTTTCGAAATATACAACGATGCTTCGTTAAAAGGATTGGGATGTGTACTTATGCAACACAAAAGGGTAGTAGCGTATGCTTCGCGGCAATTGAGATCCCACGAAATGAATTATCCGACACATGATTTGGAGTTGGCTGCGATTGTTTTCGCCTTTAAAATTTGGAGGCATTATTTATGTGGCGAAAGGTTCCAAATTTATATGGACCATCAGAGTTTAAAGTATTTATTTTCCCAGAGGGAATTGAACATGAGATAATGTCGATGGATGGAATTGCTTAAAGATTATGATTGCGATATTTTGTACCATCCTGGAAAGGCGAATAGAGTTGCTGATGCACTTAGTCAGAAATCTAGTATTGCATACCTAATGGTTAGAGGATGGTCAGTGCTTAAAGAATTGAGAGATTTTGAGTTTAAGTTGGAAGTGAGCCAGCTGTCGAGTTTAATAGTGACCTTGAGAATTGAACCAGAGATACAAGAAATGATAAAAGTTCTACAGTCTACAGATCCAGAGATTCAAAAAATTCTTAGTATGGATATGCCAAAGAGGAAAAGCAAATTTCATGTATTTGAGGTCGGAATTTTAAGGTTTCGTGGACGTCTTTGTGTGCCTAATGATGAGCACTAAAAGAGAGAAATTTTTTCGAGGCACGTCGGAGTAATTATAGCATCCACCCGGGTAGTACGAAAATGTATCAGAATTTACGCCAACATTATTGGTGGAACGGAATGAAAGTGGATGTGGCGAAATTCATGGATAAGTGTTTGACGTGCCAGCAAGTAAAAGCTCAGCATTGTAAGCTTTGGGGATTGTTACAACCTTGAAAATTTCTGAGTGGAAATGGGAACACGTAACCATGGATTTTGTTATGGTTTGCCGCAAAGTCAGAGAGGACATGATTCAATCTGGGTAGTCGTGGACAGATTAACCAAGTCCGCATACTTTATTCTTGTGAGAAAGGACTTTGCGATGGATAAATACGCCGAACTGTATATGCGTCAGATTGTACGAATTCATGGAGTGCCTGTAACAATTACGTCGGATCGAGATCCTAAATTTACAGCGAATTTCTGGAAGAGTCTTCGGGATGCTTTGGGAACCAGACTACAGTTTAGTACGGCGTATCACCCACAAACAGATGGGCAGTCGGAGAGGACAATTCAGACGCTCGAGGACATGTTACGAGCTTGTGTGATAGATTTTAAAGGTGGATGGGAAGATCACTTGCATCTAGTGGAATTTTCGTATAATAACAGCTATCAACGAAGTATTAAAATGGCTCCTTTTGAAGCACTTTATGGTAGAGCATGTAGAACTCCTTTGTGCTGGGACGAAGTGGGAGAAAGGAGTATCACAGGCCCAGAGTTGGTGGAACAGTCAGTTGAGGCAGTAAAGAAATAAGAGAAGATTGAAGACTGCACAAAGTCGCCAGAAAAGTTATGCCGACAAGTGACGCAAGCCGTTAGAGTTTCAAATTGGGGATTATGTTTTTCTCAAAATATCTCCAATGCGGGGCATTTCTTGATTCGGAAAGAAAGGAAAGTTGAGTCCGAGATATGTAGGCTCATTTGAAATTCTAGAACGGATTGGAACATTGGCTTATAGGCTTGCCTTACCGCCGAGTTTGTCTCATGTACATAATGTGTTTCATGTATCTATGTTGAGGAATTACGAACCAGACCTGACGCATATTTTGGATTATGAAATTATAGAAGTGGACGACAAAGTGTCGTACGTGGAAAGACCAATCAGGATCGAAGACCGAAAGGAACAAGTTTTGAGGACTAAGACCATACCGTTGGTCAAAGTAATATGGAAGTATCATGGAACTGAAGGCGCTACGTAGGAGAACGAAGAAGCGATGAGGCTTGAGTACCCCTATTTGTTTGAGTAACTAGATTGTAATAAATTTCGAGGATAAAATTTTTGCAAGGGGGGAAGAGTTGTGGCATTCTGAATTTCCTATCATTTCGAGACCTTTGAATGTAAGATATCTATTGAGGTATTTCAGTTATGTCTCTCTCGGATTTAATCAATCTCGAGTTAATTAACCGAAAGGGAAAGACTAACGCGTGATGAGATACGTGGACTTGGGAAACTCGATTAGAAAACGGCACTTTGACCATAAGGATCGTCGAGGGAACATTTAGAGCCGAGACCGATCTAAAAACGATTAAGGAAATCATTGCTAGTGTTATATGTTGGAACGGGGGTGATACCGTGCAACCAAAGTATAATTTGCAAAATTTTCCTAAATCGAATTGTGACGATCGTTGCCATCGGGGCTAGCGATAGACTCTCGCGATTACATGACAATCAAAATTGCCGTAATCTGAGTTATCCTAAGGGTGATGAGAATCACAGAATCGATACGCGTAACGTCTGCAAGAGCAACCCGTTAATTCGAGACAAATTGAAATTCGATCGACGGAGGATCGATCATGAGATGGGATCTCGAAATTTGAAAAATGAAAATGAGGAATTTCAACATTTGATATGGATTGGATGCCGCCTTATCAAGAGTGAAAAATATCAGGAAAACGAAATTTAGGATGAAAGGTGTGAAAAGACCATTTTGCCCTGGAGAGTTAACCTTGCCTTAATGAATTGAGTAGGGAATTTTAGTCATTTAACAAATTTCCTTCCTCCCCAAGGCTGCTGAAAAATCTATGGAGTCAATGGAGTCTTGATATAATTGACTCTATGACATGTGTCAATGCATGGGTGATGGTCATTATTCATCCACTTACTCAAACCTTCTAGAAGCCTAATAAAAAATGATTAGGAGCATATCATCTGCTTCCCCAAGAATTTTTTTGAACCATCTCCCTCTCCTTCCCCTTCATTTTGTGAAATTTCTCCAAGAACAGAAAATTGCTCCTGCCGACCAGTTTCTGCCACCCGGTTAGGTCCATACGAGCGCCACCTCCAGCGACCTTTTGGCCTGCCGATGACCACCACAGGTTAGTTTAACCTGTCGTTGACAATCTCCAATTAGTTTCGTGATTTTTGGAGGTCTAGTTAATTTATGGAAATTTTTGGAAGAAAACTGGACAGATTTTAAGCTAACTAAGAGAGGGCTATGGTTCGCCCACTTAGAGACTTCAAATGGCTCCAAAATTTTTATGGGAGTTATATGACATGTAGTACTATGTTCAAGGAGTTGGGGCCGTTGATTGGGTTAAGTTTCAATTAGGTTTTGATGGTTGGATTGGAGTTCAATTTTCGGAGAGATTCTGACCGCAGGTGAACTGAGAAGAGTTGGTCTGTTTGGAGGCCTTAGAAGTGCTTATTGACTTCGAAAATTTCCATAGAGCTCTATAACATGTTGATTAAGGTTTCTCCAAGTGAATTGATGAAAAAGAAACTGGAGTTAAGAGTGATGTGTGGACTGTTAGAGCAAGAAGGAACAGAACCGGTTTCTGCTCTGTCTTTAATCTGAGTAGTCCGGTTCTGTTAGGGGCTGTTCATGGTGTTGCCATGCTCTAAATGTGTCGTTAGGACATGCTAGAGTATCCCTTGAGTTGTTAATGAGGTCCACGATTGATGGAATTGGGGCCTAAATTGGATAAATTGATTGTAACGATAGATGTTCCTAAATCGTTTTACCGCCCTGTTTTAGACTGCGATGATCTTGTTTAGAAGCTGAGTTTGATAAGGAATTTTGGTGAAAATTTGCTAATGGGAACGAAGGTAAGCGACCCCTAAACCTATATTAGAACTTTGGGACACAACTAGATGATTTTATTGCAGGATCGATGAGTTGACGATTTTGTTATGCCTGGTTGAGTGGAAATTGAATGAAATTGTTGAGGAATGAGTCATGTGCACTCGTTTGCTACTAAAAATAGTAGTTCCTTTGACTGAATTGGTGATATGCTTGTTGGCAAGTTTTGCTCGATTATGTGGCCATGGGTTACTCGAATTTCGAGCTACTTTTGTGATGAAATTCGATCATTCTGACAAGCATTTAGTCTGTGATTGAATTTATGAAATTCTCATAATGAGAATGTGATTAAATGATTGTTGAGACATTTCTTGACTTGAAATATTTGTTGAGGCCAATGACATCCTGAGGCATCTTAACGCGGGATAGTATTGAGAGCATATCCTGAGGCGTTTTAACGCGGAATTATATTGTGAGCATATTCTGAGGCGTCTTAACGCGGGATTGCATCCTAAGTATACCCTGAAGCGTTTTAACGCGGTGTTGTGATTGAATGATATCCTGATGCGTCCCAATGCAGGATAAGAAATTGTACATGTTGATATGAGTTGGAAATTGGTTAGTAAACCTGATGCGTCTTAACGCGGGTTTATTTGTGATGGTAGTCTTTTGAGTTGTGGATTGAGAATTGAATTTATTATTAATTCCTATGGTATTGTTATGATTCTTTGCTAGTACGGAAGCTTGGGTCACATTCTTTATATCTGGTCTTAGATGTCAATCTCTTCGCAAGTTGTACAATATGATGCCTTTATATAAACGATGCGTGTCTTTATGCCACTGGTTGTTTGTTGTTGTTATGACTGTACTGTCTGGTAGGACTGGGGGTCTAATTTAGGATTAGGCTAGCTTACTGAGACGTAAGTATCACCCTGTCATGGGATCTCTCTTTTTCCAGATCCCAAGCCTTGAAAAATGCTGCCGATTCGTCTTGGCGACCCGAAAGAGATGACGGCCTATTTTGACGAATTCCCAGATAGACGAGGTACAGTTTATGTTAGAAAGAGTACAATGGTATGAGTTGATGAGGGAGATGAAGGTTTGAAGCCACATCGCTTCGAGGCTTTATTTAGGAGAGTCGGGGAAGTTACCACTGGTCCTTTAAAGGCTCACGAGGTTCCAAAACGTGTAGTTCCATCGTGGTGCCATCCTTCTCGTGATGAGATCGAAGTAGAGGGTTCAGTGGTAGGCTCGAAGAACATTTTGGAGGAGACCCCAGGAAGAGAGGAGAACATCGAGATGATTGAAATTTCTGACTCCAAGGATGAGACGGAGGAGGACACCATAGAAGTCTAATCAGGAACCTTCTCGGACTATGATCCCGCTGAGGATATGAGTCGAGCCGATAATACTAGTACCACTTAGTGGCTCGAGGTCTCATGATTGTGAAGTTATCTTTTTGTGGTGACGATCTTCTTTTGTGGGGCTTAGTGGTTGTCTTTTGTTCGTCCTTTTGTCTTCCTCGACCTTAACTAGTTGTAGTAGCTAGTTCCTGGCCTCGTTTGTATAAACACGTTCTCTTGAAATGTAAATTACCCTTTCCTTTGTCCCGTGTCTCATTCTTTTTTTTTTGTTTTGAATTATCTTGCATGGGGTTATGTATTTATTTATTTTACTCTTCCGCATGCGAGTCGCATTATTTGTCGCCGTAAGGAAGGGTATCCTGGGACAGAATTTACGGCTATAGCGGATGAACGTTCTCGTAAGGTGAGCGGGGCGTGACACTTATTTATCTTTATATTATCGAATCTTATCTCCTAGTGGACTTAGCATCGGTCCCATTAGCTCTTTCAAACTCTCAAGTCAAAACATGCGCAAAGAAAATAAGGACACTCCGAACCCATGATTAATTTAATTGATGAGCTCATATTCATTTCTGAAAACATTTAGTCACTATTATTTTCTTAAGAATATGAGGGTACAATCAAGCTATAAGTTGATTTGGTGAAATTTTTTGCTCAAATTGCACTTTGGAATCAATATATGACATTAGCCTATGATATATTTTGGCTTGATTTGTTTTACGAAAAATGTTTCATTTCTAGAAGTTGTTTTTCAAGAAGTCATTTTTCAGGAAAATAATTATATTTTTCGGTATCTAGTTGAAATCTGAAAAAGAAATGGAAAATATTTTCCTCCGTTTGGTAAGGAAAACCATTTTTCACTATATACGTGTTTTAATATTTTTTTGTTTTTTTAAAAATCAAAAAATTTAATTATTATTATTATTTTTTTATCTTTTATTTTCCTATTTATTTTTTCTTTTCTTTTCATTTTTTCCCTTTCTTCTTCGGCTGGCTACCGGCCGACGAGTCTTGACCTCGATGGATCTAGCGAGCTTGAGGCTCACCTTGCCACCTCGAGAACCTCGGGCTTGCCATTGGCAAAGCCGGCAAGGGCTTGCCTTGGCTCACCACAAGTCGGCAACCAGCCAAAGAAGAAGGAAGAAGAAGAAGAAGAAGAAGGGAGGAGAAGAAGAGAGATAAAAAAAAGATAAATAAATTTCTTTAAAAAAGATAAAGTAATAAAATGAAAAGTTCAATTAATTTTATTTGAATTTTTAAAAATGAAAAGAAAGTATAAAAATAATTAAAAAGAAAGGAATTGCGAAAGAGAAGGGGAAGGAAAGATGAGGATAACTCATAGATGTAGAGCCAGATGGGGAGAGTTTAAACTCTTATATCTAAAACTAGATTGCGAGAAATTTTCTCCCAAGATCTAGATCGGGAGAAAAGAAGAAACACGAAAAGAACACACAAAAAAAAAATCACAGATAATTTTAGAGAGAGAGAGAGAGATAGAGTAACTCAAACCTCGCCACGACCAAGATTGAAGAACACGAATGAGAGAGGGAAGCGGAAGAGAGTTAATTTGGATTGGTGTTTTTATACTCCGATCAAGTTGAGTTAATTTGGCGAAATGTGTTATATAATATGAAAAATGGAGCAACAATGTAGTTGGACTTTGAGGCGTGCAATCACTCTCTTTTAGGATCAATTTGCCCCACGAAATTGCTATAGGTTTCTGGCAAATTCCCTTCAGGATGCAACAAAGTCACGGCGAAAATATTAGATAGAAATTCTAGTAAATCTCATAAAACTCTTTACGAAACAATGAAAAGATGACTGTATCTCTTTTGAAGGGGAAAAAAAAATGTAGAAAGAAAAGTAATTTTAAAATCGAATGGAATTGTCTATTATATAGACTGCTCATATACGAATGCACATTTTCATGTTTGAAACAATGCACCAATTCATGTCTGAAAAGTTGCAATACTGACATGACTGTTCGTGGTGATAACAGTCATTCGACACAACTGTTCGATAAGTGACAACCGCCGTTCGGACGCAACTGTTCGTGTCCGAACAGTCACAATTTTTTTAAAATAAAATATAATTATAAAATAATTTATTTTGAAATAAAAAATAATTCAGAATTCGTGCGTCTAATAATCGCGTCAAAATCGCGCAATCACATGAGGGTATAGTGGGGTCTAGCCCACTTACCCATTTCTTCATCTAAAATATTATAGTAGCTTTCTAATTAATAAAAAGACTTTCTCTTTCCTTTCTATACTATGTGGGATACAAAAAAGGTATTATTTTGTTTTGTTTTTCAAACAAACAACAACAAAATGTAATGCTCAGATTGCACTTGGAACTCAACATGTTTTATCACCCTATGTTGCGTTTGATTCTCAAGCCTAACCTTGGGCCGAAGATAAAAACAACTGAGCACACAACTGAGCACCCAACCCCTAGTGCTTTGTCACTTATCAGATGTGAACTTTGATCCCGATTTTTGCGTTTAATTATTATAATTAATTGTTTTGGTGCTTAGAGGGGAGAAAGTCTCTCCTTTGTCATTTACTTTGTCGAATTTCTATATCCTCTAGTAAACTTTAGCATCGGTCCAATTAGGTTTTTCAACCACGCCAGTCAAAACATGTGCAAAGAAAATAAGGCTAAGCACAGACGAAATAGCGAAACTATAGTCCTCTGTGTGCGTACACACACACACACATACTTGGACTCCAAGTCTTTGGGCCACCTGTACAGAAGACATTTCTAGAATTATTTCTCTTCCCTCTTGTCAAACAACGACCAAATCGAAATCTGAACATGACCTGTTAGCTTTGGTCCTATATATTACGACACCTCCCGTCTCATCTCTTCGTTCCTCGTACCATAAACCCAAACCAAAGCAAGCAGAGAGGGAGAGAATGGAATCACTTGATCAAACTGAAGCAACCCTAAGAGGCCAAGCCCACATATGGAGGCACATGTTTGCATTCGCCGACTCGATGGCACTGAAATGCGCCGTTGAGCTCCGAATACCCGACATCATCCATTCTTATGGCGGCCGCCCCGTCACCCTAGCCCAAATAGCCTCCCGCATCCCCTCCCCGTCCCCTGGAACCGCCTACTTGGTCCGCATCATGAGACTCCTCGTCCGCAACAGCATCTTTTCCGCTCAGCGTTGCCAACCCGGTGGCGGCCACGAGAGTCAGGAGACACTCTACGGCCTCACCCCGTCCTCGAGATGGCTCCTCCAGGAATCCGGATCTGAGCTCAGCCTCGCGCCCTTGGTGCTGGTGGAAAACCACCCATGGCTGATGTCCCCGTGGCATTGCTTCGCGGACTGCGTCAAGACCGGCGGCATCGCATTCGAGATGGCTAACGGCCGCAAGATTTGGGACTTCGCATCGGAGAATCCCGAGTTCAACCACTTGTTCAACGACGGGATGGCGTGCACGAGCAAGATATTGGTCAGGGCCATAGTGGAAGGGTATAAGGAGGGATTCGAGAGCATTGGATCGTTGGTTGATGTCGGAGGGGGGGTCGGCGCGGCCCTGGCCACGATCATTAAGTCGTTTCCACACATTCAGGGGATTAATTTCGATCTGCCTCACGTCGTTGTCACGGCACCGGCGCACGATGGCGTCACTCACGTTGGAGGAGACATGTTTGAGACTGTGCCGCATGCCGATGCGGTTTTCATGAAGGTAAGTTTTATCGCCAGATACTTCATACATGTAATTTCATTAATTATTTCGTAGTGCATAAATCATAGGGAGGTCAAATCTGACTGGATTCTTAATCATACAAGTCTTTTAATAGAACTCACGTAATTAATGATTTCAATTATATTGATCCACATGACTTTGAAACCACACAACAACCACTCGTTTCTCCAACTTTTCTGCCGTCCCCACTCACATGGGCGTTCTGGAGTGATGTGCTGATGCATTTTGTTTTTTTCCCATTTATTTATGGGGAATCAAGTTTATAGGATAACATTTCCACGTGATGCTATTTTTTCAATAAAGTAAACACACCCGCACCATATGTATAGTGGTATCCAAAAGTCCTAGCCCACTTCTAAATTGTTCGAGTTAGATATATATCGGATCGCACATCATTTTCATGTATGTAATTTGTTACACTGGTAAATAATTGTTGTGTTCCGCATAATTCTCTGTCTTTTGTTTTACAGGGGATAATGCATGATTGGGGGGACGAAGATTGCGTCAAGATTTTAAGAAACTGCAGAAAAGCAATCCCAGAAAAGAATGGCAAGGTGATCATAGCAGATATTGTGCTGAAACTTGAGGGCAATGGCATGTATGATGAGATAGGAATGGTGTTAGATTTGGTCATGATGGCGCATTGCTCGGGCGGTAAGGAGAGGGACGAGCTCGAATGGAAGAATATTTTGGAGGAGGGAGGGTTTCCTCGCTACAACATCATCAAAACCTCTTCTATGTTATCCATCATCGAAGCCTATCCACTGTGATTTGGTTGCGCTAAATTTGTGAAAGTCGAATAAACGCGAGTCGTGTGCTCGATTTGTGACAGCTTTAACTAGTTAAGAGAATCGAAATCACTCGGGACTCTCGATCTGAGACAAGGTTACTGTCATCTGTCGATATATGTCCCAACTTTATGTTTTCAGTTACTAATTTATGTGATTTCTAGTCATTTATGTAGTGTTATTCTCTTGTTATTCGGTTGTTTCGCTTCAACCGACCGAATCCAAGTCCATTATGATATCGTTGACTTAGAATCTGAAAATTTTAGACCCATCTTCTCGACTTTTGTTGGGATTTCTGCCTATCATATTGGCCCAGAAATGCATTGTTAATATGCTCCGCATCATTCTCCTCAACTTGGGAATAACTCGTCCTCGAGTTAGAATCGGAATCTGGATACAACGGCTCAGTAAACTTATGAAATGGTGACAAGTCAGTAACATTGAAAGTGTTGGATATGCCCATGCTACGCGGAAGGTCTATAACATAAGCATTATCGTTGATCTTCCCGTTGACTGTATAAAGCCTGTACTTCTTTTGTTGCAACGTGTTGTAAGACCCAGCTGGTAAACACTCTTTACGAAGGAAAACCATGACTTGATCGCCTACTGCAAACACTTGCTTACGCCTATGTTTATATGCCACACCCTTGTACTTCTGATTAGCCTCTTCCAACTTCTGCTTGATTTCATGATGCACCTCTACAATCTGTTTAGCCATATGATCCGCTGCTACACTCTTGTATGCTGCTTAGGCAAATGCACCAAATCCAGAGTGTGCCGAGGTGCCTTTGTATAAACAACAGAAAAAGACGATCTGTCAGTAGAACTATGAACTGCATTGTTATAAGCAAACTCTGCCTGTGATAAAGCAATATCCCACTAATTCGGCTTATCTCCATAGATGCTTCAAATCGAGTTCTCCAGGGTTCTATTGACCACCTCTGTTTGTCAATCGATTTGCGGGTGAGCTATGCTATTAAAATTTAAAGAAGGATCAAACAGCTTCCACAAAAGTCCTCCAAAAGTGCCCCAAAAATTTGTTGTCTCTATCTGAAGCGATAGATTTAGGTACTCCATGCAAATGAACCACTTCCTTAAAGAATAATCTAGCCACACTTACTACATCAGAAGTATTCGTCTTGAAAAATCTGTCTGCTATAACAAAAACAGAATCCATGTCTCTTTTGGTTCGTGGCAAACCAAACACAAAATCAATGGATAGATCTTCCCATATACTGTCAAGAACTGGTAAATGCATATATAAACCTGTATTATTAGATTGCTTCTTAGCAGTTTGGCAAACGTAACATTTATGTACATACCTGCTGACATCTTTGCGCAATTGGGGCAAGTAAAATCGCTCTATGACTGTAACAATAGTTTTATCCCGACCCAGATGTGCAACCAATTGACCATCATGCAAATCACGAATTACCTTCTCTCGTCATAATGTCCGAGGAAGGCAAAGTTGATTGCCATGCATTAGATAACCATCCATAATATAGAGCTTTTGCACAGGTTGACCAACGACACACATCTTTCAAATTTGTCCAAAATCATCATCGTTTGCATAACAGTCTTTCAGCTACTCGAACCCCAAAATGTCCTGGCTTAATGTAATCAGCAAGCCAGCTCTCCTGCTCAATGTATTTGTTACGACATTATGCACACCAGATTTGTGCTGCAATCTGAAAGAGAATTTTTGTAAGAACTAACACTAACACACATGCATATCTTTACTGATCCTCTTATGACTATTCAAGTGTCACGACCTAAAAAATTGATTTGTTTTTCGGGTTAATGGATTGCTAAGTTGTTAAACCTAGATTGGACACTCCTATATCCATACCATATCACGACTTTTAATCATTTTGCACAAAATGTTTTTATTAGGAGTCGCCACTAATCATTTTTGCCAGGTTAATTAGAAACCTAAATAAAATAGTGAGAGAACTATCTTATTTCTGCGTACCAGAGATTTTGAGTTCGGGGACTTGATTACGCTAATTTTTCAATTAACGCCTTTTCGGTATCATTTCATGAAAAATATCTTGATTTGGCGATTTTGATGAAAATTGCACAGGTGCAATCTTTTAATTTTCTTTTTATGATTTTTTTAGATTTTCATTTTTCTTATAGAATGCACTGCAATGCTATGCAAATTAATTACACGAAATAAAATGCTATGACATAAAGTAAATACACATCAAATACGACATAATACAAAATGGACCACGATTTGAGCCATAAGCCTGCCGAGTTTGACTAGAATTGCAGGGGGCAACATCGGAGACGACGGTTCGCCGAGACTCGTTTGGACTGATATCCTTCATGTCGGAACCTGCAAAAGAAATTCTCAGAGGCATCATGGGCGGTAGGCGAAGGAAATCTGGTAGTTGACTAGCAACATGTGAAGCGACCACAGCTTGCATGAGGAATTCGTTGACTGATTGCAAAAGATCCGCTAAAGGTCCTACAAGAGAAAATTCACACGTATTTGAGTTCAGGCCACTAGGACAATGGGATGCGTTGGAGGCACCAAAATTTGTCCGGATTGGGATCGGGCTCGCGGGAAAGATCAAGGATTGATTGAGACAACCGCTCGTCTCGGTAACTAGCGGACGGAGCAGTAGAGTCACGATGGTCCAGGATGCTTGCGACAATGTCGAGAGCTCGAGGGAAACCTGCGAACCATAAGATAAATCAAACTATAGGGAGGTCCAGTCACGACTGGCACAAGACAAATAACGGTTGTAGCACAAAGCAGGCATGGCGTCGGGGCAACGAACGAAATTGGTGTGGCGTGCAATGGTTCCTCGATGGTGCGACGGCGAAGATGTCAGGCTTCGCTGGAGGATCGGTAAAGAACAATAGGGCTAGAAGTTTTGATCCGAAAGTCTGGATATCCAATCCGGGATGCAATGAACTAGGCAACAGCGAGAGCTGCGACTTCACTAATGAAGACTGCCGTAAACTGGAGGTGTCCGTGGTGAATTTGTAAACATGCGAGACCAAGGAAAAAAGAACAATCTCCTCTTTGTCGCCTTGATTTCTCTATCTGTACAATCTCAAAACTCCTCCCCTGACGATTCTTTATTATTATTATTATTATTATTATTATTATTATTATTTTATGAAAGATCTCATGTCTTCTCTCTATGTCTAATTCAGAATCCCCCCAAGTGTGATTATAGTGACTCTTCTCCAATGGCATCCACTCTGGACAGACGCCGCTGTTTGTCTTTTTTCCTCTTGATGTTCCCTGCACATTGAACCATGGAGGAAAACATGAAAACAAACAAATAAATAAACAAATGTGAGAGCAAGATGTTGATGAAGGCTTCCCTCTTTTTTTTTTCCTCTTGTTAGTGTGACTTTTATGGACTGATTATGCTCTCCCAGGGAGCAGTCCCTTTGGCTGTTTCGTCATCAATCAACAGTGTGCTTCGTCGAGATTTGATCCTTATGATGGACCATGGGCTACGTCGACATCAACGAGCGTGTTTGGAGCAGTGCTCGCCTATGACTTGCTTCTAGGATTGTCGGGCGAGGCTCGAATAACCTTCAAAACGGAGAGCTTTGGAGAACAAATCACAGCTACAATGCTGGTCATCGGGTTTGGAGCACGTGAAGGCCGCTTAATCGTATTGCGATGAGGATCCGGGGCTCGTCGTGGATCATCCAGCAGATGTAGCGGACTAGATGGTCACTAGAAGTTGTTCAACGTGGATATGCGAGGCCGCTACAGAGATGCCTGATGGCGAAAACCTCGGACGATGGCACCTTGTTGAACGATGGCGACAAAATTTGTGTGCGATCCAGATCTCCTTCCTCTCTCTCACTTTTAAGTTCTTACTCTCTGATGTGTTTTTTTTTTTTTGTCGGTGTGCCGTGTATTATGATGTCCAATTTTTCTAAAGTGTGAAAGAACGATTCCTCTTATGCAGAATGCAGGAGACCCACTCATGGAAAGAATTAGTTCCATTGCATATCTTTGAGAGAAATTTGCGGCACTTTCTCTTGCACAAAGGCTAATAGACGTTCGAAACTGGGGACTGAGCAATCTCCGGTCATCCCCAATCTTGACTTTCCAATAAATGCTTTTAACGTGCCCAAGTTTAACGTTCCGTTTCAATCACAATCAAATTTTTTTTTTTTCATTGATTACTTTTCTTTCCCGTTTTCATCATTCAGCTGCGTAAAATCCTCCGGAGATCCTATCTCGTTGAGCTGAACGACCTAAAAAGAGCAAGGAATTCCCAAGATTCTTTCGTTATGATCTCATCAGTGTATGGACAATCATCTCTCAATCAATCCCCTTTTGTTTTCACTGTTTGGCAATATGAATGGGCCAAATCTCTCTCAATCCCCTCCCTTTTTTTTTTTTTTTTAATCCAGCCGCACCCGTTGATTTTTGTTCTTTTCCTTGTCTAACAGCCAACAATTTCCTATTTGAAAAGGATTTGTTTTCTAATCCCCTTTTGTTTTCACTGTTTGGCAATATGAATAGGCCAAATCTCTCTCAATCCCCCCCCCCCTTTTTTCTTTTTAATCCACCTGCACCCGTTGATTTTTGTTCTTTTCCTTGTCTAACAGCCAACAATTTCCTATTTGGAAAGGATTTGTTTTCTAAAAAGAAACGTGGAAATTTGAGCCAATGAAGAATCTTCGGGTAACCAATCAATTCTTTTTTTTAAATACTCACATGTAATAGAAAAATTGCACGTTCTTGGGCTTCATTCGGTTATCCACCTATTCAGTCCGCCGCTAGTCTCACTCGAACGCGAAATGTAATGGATGTGTATAGAAAAATAAACCAATGCATATGAAAATCGTGCTAAAATAATTTAAACATTTTTGGTAGGACTAAGGGTACTCTCTCTCTCTTTTTGCAATAAGAAGTTAAAATTTAGGTGTTAACATCAAGTATTTCAAAGCTTCGTGGTCATAATAAAGCACGAATTCTTTCCCAATCAGACAGTGCATTCATGTCTTTAAAACTCCTACGACAGAGTAAAATTCTTTGTCATGAGTGCTCCACTTTTATCTCGCATCACTAAGCCTCTCATTGAAAAAGCAATTTGGCCTGCGCTCCTAAGACAAAACAGCTCATATACCCACTCCACTAGCATCACAATCTACCTCAAACAACTTAACAAATTTAGGTAAAACAAGAACAGACACAGCACACAACTTCTCATTCAGAATAGTAAAACTATTCTCGACTTCCTCTCCTCACAGAAATTTACCTTTCTTCATACATTCTGTAATCGGGGCTACAATAGTACTAAATTTTTTGATAAATCGCCTATAAAAAGTAGCTAACCCATGGAAACTTATAGCTTCAGAAATAGTCTTAGGCGTAGGCCACTCTCTAATCGCCTTTACCTTCACCTCATCCATCTCTAGTCCCTCAGCAGTAATAATAAATCCCAAGAAAAGTAGTTTATTAGTGAGAAAACTGCACATCTTAAGATTTATATCCAGCTTATTAGTCTGTAAAGTTGTCAACACTTCCCTTAAGTGCAACAAATGGTCCCCTCAGTCTTACTATAGATTAGGATATCATCAAAATAAACTACGACTAATTTACTAATAAAATATTTCAGAACCTGATTCATAAGTCTCATGAAGGTGCTCGAAGCATTAGAAATCCCAAACGGCATCACCAACCACTCGTTTAGCCCCTCATTTGTCTCGAAAGCTGTCTTCCACTCATCTCTAGGCCGATTACGAATCTGATGGTAGCCATTCTTCAAATCCAGCTTCATAAATCACTTAGCTCCATGCAATCTATCCTGCATGTCATCCACTCTAGGTATTGGAAACTTGTAGTCCGCAGTTATCTTATTAATGTTGACAACTAAATATTAATTTTTAAAAATTTATTTTTTTATAAAATGAGAATTAGTCTTAGTTTTCAAAAAAATAGACTCTCATGTATTGCATATTTATTTTTCTATCATACATATGCTTTCAGCCAAATGTGAGTCGATTGAGCATAATTTGACAAGCGACCAGATCAAAATTAATTTGGAATTTTCGACCAAGAGGGATTGCCGAATGGGTTTGACTCAATTCAATTTCTAATCAATCAATTTTAGGTCTTTAAATGAAAGAATTTTAATTATTTAATTATTTAATTAATTAAAGTCCGATTAGGCCCTAAATTCATGCAAATAAGCCTATAAATGGGAGAATTTCGGCCAAGCCCTGTACCCCTCCATTGTGGCCAAAATTTTGAGCATCCAAGTCCATTAAGGATAGAAATTCCAATCTGATGACCATTATCTCTTAAATCCGACGGTCAAGAATAGACCCTACGGTTCAAGCCTTCCTTATTCTATATATACATCAAGGGGGACTGGTTTCATTCGGATTGTGACATTTCGATTTTTCTGTCATTTCGAGACTTATCAATGAGAATGCATCTAACTATGTATTTCAGTCTTATCTCGCTCGGATCTGATCAATCTCGAGTTAATTGACCAAAAGGGAAAGGCTAACACAAGACAAGGTACGTGGACCTAGGGAACTCAAATAGGAAATGACACTTTGACCATAAGGATTGCTGAGGGAGCATTTAGAACCATTAAAGGTTGATTTAAGAACGATTAAGAAATGCATTGCTAGCATTATACGATTGGAGCATGGGTGATGCCGCTTAACGAATGTATAATTTGTAAAATTTTCCTAAATCGAATAATGACGATCAAAACCGTCGAAACTAATAATAGACCCTCGCAATTACATGACAACCAAAGCCGCCATGAACTGATGAGCCCTAAGTGTGATGAGAATCACAGAGTAGATATACGTAACGTCTACAAAAGTCGCCTGTTAGTTCGGGGTAGTCTGAGATTACATTTGACAGAAAAATGACCCAGGGACGAGTCTCGAAATTTGAAAATAGAAAATCAAGAATTTCAACATTTTAATCGAATTGGACGTTGCCTCGTCCAAGAAAATTTGAATTGGAAAAAAAAAACGACGTTCCGGACGATGAGAGCAAAATTATCATTTTGCCCCCTCAAGAATTGAGTTTGTTTTGATAAATGAAAGATGACATTTTAGTCATTGACCACTCCCCTAAGGCTGCCGAAAATTGAAAAAAATATTGGCCATTGGATGATCAATAATTACAACGAAGACGAGTGTCAATGGATGGTTAAGTGGCATTTATTGCTTAACTTTTAACCTACCATTCTTCCATGTTGACTAAGCAAAATTAGTGTATAGCCTTTCTTCTTCCCCATGCTCAACCGAAAACCCCCACCAACCATCTTCTTCTTCTTTTTCTTCTTCGACCGAGAGCTTCCCTAGCCGACTAGCCGCTGTCACCTCCTTTGCTGTCGTCGACAGCCACGCCCAATGACCACCTGACCCCCCGAGTGGAAGCTAGGCCATTGGACACCGGTGGAGCTTCGGCCAACCGTTTTCTCAAAAGTAGATAGATTTCGACACAACAGAGAGTAAGTCATCGTTCGAACTCCGTAGGACCTTGTTTTCCTTCAAACTTCTGACAAAATGTTGTAGACATGTAGTACTAGGAATGGCTGAGCTGAGATGGTAATTTTGATGGAGTTTAGAAGGATGTTCATGGCTGTTTTGTGGTGTTTGATTCGGGTCAGGACTGACCTGCGGTGGACCGAAGCAAACCAGGGCTAATCTTGGACTTTCGGATATCGACTCACCCCAAAATTTTTGGTGAGTCTCTATTACACATAGAACTATATGTTAGCAAGTAGATTAGGGGATAAATTAAGGTTTAACAATGAATTATGGGTTGATATCCGAGGTTAGGGCAAAACCGAAATCCTTGTTTCGGTATTGTGCAAACCAAGTCCTTGAAGGCTGTTTAGGGTATCGCCAAGTCTTAATTTCATCGTTAAGTCATGTTAGGATGTCAATGGATATGTTATTGAGGTATATGCCACGTGGTTTGATGAATTGGGCGAGAAAATTGATGAAATTGGTTGGATTGCCCTAGGTTATACGGCTGCCCTGTTTTTGGACACTTGAGCCGAATCATTAGTGTGTTCAGAAGGAGAATTTTGTTGAATTAAGCCTAAGGTAAGGAGTCTCTAAACCTTAGATAGGAGGATAGGCCTCGACTGGATGATTTGGTTTTGACTTGGGTGAATTTTCGTTAGTTTATTGTGTGATTGTCTAATGTCCATCATTGTGGTTTGTGAATGCAAGTATGTTTGTTTAATGCATATGCCTTGTATCGAATGCCATCTTGTGAGTGATGAATTTGATTGTCTCGCATGTCGTAGACTCTTAGTTCAATGCACAGGCTTGTACTCGATCATGAAGTCTTGAATTGGAAAGGAATTTGGCATGCTTGAGAAATTTGATACCCTAATACGTCGAGACGCGGGGTTGAAATGGCTAATATCCTGATGCCTAGAGATGCGGGATGAAATTGTATCTGTGTCGACATAAGCCATGATTGGCATTGAGAACCTGATGTGTTTAACGCGGGTTTATGTTTATAATGGTCTGAGACGTAATGATGCGGGCCAAGCCTGAGGCGTTTTGACTCGTGCGAGAATTATGAGACGATTCTGGAGGATGGAATGTACGACTTAACCTTATGTTTCCATGCTTGACTTGAGTGATAAGTTATGTCGATATGCTTTCTTGATTGTTACTCGTTTGTTTCCATACGACATTTTATGACTGATGTTTGCCTTATATTGTTGAAAGTGTTCTTGCTCATTGTCGGCATTCATCTGGGTGTACTGTCAGCCTAACCTAGAGTTAGGACTTATCTCACTGAGATGTAAATCTCACCTCGTCGTGGGACCTTACTTTTTCAGACCCCAAACCCTGAGGATGTTGCCAACACGTTTAGGCGATCCGAAAGAAATGACAGCCTATTTTGATGAGTTTCCTGATGGCAGGGGTATTGTTTAAGTGAGAAAGTGTATGGTTGTGTGGGTTGAGAAGGGAGGTAAGGACTGGAAACCATATAGGTTCGAGGCCTGATTCCGTAGAGTAGGTGAGGTCACTACTGGTCCGTTGAGGTCCACGGTGGTACCTTGAGGAGTCATACCTAGCTGGTGTCATCCTACTTGTGATTTAGTAGAGGTAGAGGTGTTGGCTCGAGGAATGTACCTGAGAAGACCCCTACCGTGGAGGACACTAATGAGATGATAAAGATCGATGCCTCGGAGGACGAGTTGGAGGATGTCACAATGGATGACACAGTGGATGTGTGCTCTGAGACCTTCTCGGATTATGAGCCAGAAGAGGATGCGGACGAGACTGACGGATCTAGCGGTTCGACTTAGGAGTTTCCTGGTCTTACTTAGTAGTCTTTTGTTGATAACTCTTGTTTGTTTGTACGGTTTTGGGGACTTAGAACTTTTGTTGTCTTTTGGTTGAGTCCCGATCGCCCAGACCCATCTGCAAGATTAGCTTACCTGCAATTTTATTTGAACTCATGCTGTTGTATTTATATTTATGTTCTCGTTATCCAGGTTCTCATTGATTTATGTACAGAGGAGTAGTTCATTTTCGTTTCTGCAAGCTTATTTACATCATGCGTCTCTTAATTAGTGAGTCTTGGGCCTCGAGAGTACAGAAAGGGAGTCGCGCGCTCATGCGTGAGGGTGCGGGGCATGACATTCCTGCTCGTTTGGTATTAGAGCAAGTTCAGCTCGATCCAAGTTGATTGTGGATTGGAGTAATAAGGAGGAATGAGTTGAGATTGATTGGGTAGCGAGACCTTAGGAGACTCGTTAGAGTTAGGCATGAGATGCATGACATATGAATTGGCGCATGTGGTTGACATATAGTATTGGCATGATTGTGGTGGTTAGTCAAGATCAAACTGTGTGCTTGGCACTGGGAGTCACACTTGTATTTTGACTTGTCAAGTGAATGGTTAGGACTTGTTGTGTGGAACTGCTGAGATAATGGGATTAAATTGTGATTGTGGCTCTCTGATTGAAGTATCCTTGGAAAATGATTGTGTAGAAGGTTGTTTTGTTGTGACTGTGTTTTTAAGGTATAATTTAGTATCACTAGACTTGACTAGATGAGTGAATCTCTAATTCCATGGTGGAATTATAGTGGTCTAGGTGTGGTTAGAATGGACAAGATGAGCAATCCGCCCAGAAGACTTGGAAGATCAAGGAGTGGAGCTTCTAGCTCGAGATCGTCTATGGCGAAAGACTCAAGAATGGATGGAGTGCTAAGAGCACTAGAAAGAATTGGCGACCTCATCAACAGGCAGACCCAAGACAGAGATGCTACCATAGCTCAAGCTGTAGGAGCTGCTATAGCTACTGTCAATGCCAATAACGACAATAATGGAGGTAATGGAAATAACAGTGACAATGAACTGGGCAATGAAATAGGCAATGCCCAAGAAGAAGGAGTTGTGGCCAGACAAAAGGGACAACTTGTCAAACAATTTATTAAGCTAAAACCGACCTAGTTTGACGGGACTGGAGACCCTGAATTGGCACTGAAGTGTATAGAGAAGCTCGAGAAGGCTTTTGGAGTCTTAAGATGTATGAACGAGGAAAAAGTGTTGCTGGCGGTGTACCAGTTGGAAGGTACCGCTAATGACTGGTGGAGCACGACCAAGAACAGAGTATTTCCAGAGGGAACGACCAAGAACAGAGTACTTCCAGAGGGAATGACCATGACTTGGAATGCCTCTACTATGGCATTTAATGACAAGCACTTTTCCGAAACGGCGCGTGAGAGTAAGCAAGTGGAATTTCTGTAGTTACGCCAAAATCATCTAACGGTGGATCAATATGAAGTTGATTATTGGGATGGACTGATTAGGTGAGCAATGGGCAGTAGTCGATTGTGATAGCAGAGTGATCCGTTTTTATCCGGATGGCCGCTCTAATTTTGAATTTGTAGGAAGTCGAGAAGGAACCTTGATTCCTTTAGTCTCATCGCTTGAGGCGACAAAGCTGATGATTGAAGAATGTCAAGCTTACTTAGTCACAGCTATGGATACGACTGTCGTGGAACCTAAATTAGAAAATATTCCGATAGTGCGTTAATTTCCTAATGTCTTTCCTCAAGAATTGCCAGGATTGCCACTGGAGCGAGAAATTGAATCTTTGATCGAGTTGGCTCCCAGAACAGAGCCAATCTCGAAGGCACCTTATAGGTTGTCCTTATCAGAGTTGAATGAGTTAAAAGTGCATATGCAAGAATTACTAAATAAAGGGTTCATTCGATCGAGTGCGTCACCGTGGGGAGCGCCAGTTTTGTTTGTGTGGAAAAAGGACGGATCCTTGCGCTTATGCATTGATTACAGACAGTTGAATCAAGTAACTATAAAGAATAAGTATCTACTGCCGAGGATTGATGATTTGTTCGATCAACTACAAAGAGCTTCCGTGTTCTCTAAAATTGACCTGAGGATCGGCTATCATTAGTTAAGGATTAAGAAAGAGGACATATCGAAGATAGCTTTTAGGACAAGATATGGTCACTATGAGTTCACCGTTATGCCTTTTGGATTGACCAATGCTCTAGCTGCATTTATGGATTTGATGCATCGGGTGTTTAAGGAATTCTTGGATCGATATTCTAATCTACTCAAAGAGTAACAAAGAGCATGAAAGGCATCTGAGGATCGACTTGCAAACTTTGAGAGAGCACTCGCTTTACGCTAAGCTTAGCAAATGCGAGTTTTGGCTAAATAAAGTGGCGTTTCTTAGTCATGTGGTATCTGGAGAAGGAATTGCTGTAGACCTTGCAAAGATTGAAGCCGTCATGAATTGGCCTAGACCGACTACAGTTACGGAAGTCCGGAGTTTTCTAGGACTGGTAGGGTATTATCGACGTTTTGCGGAGAAGTTTTCATCCATAGCCATTTCATTGATGAGATTGACTAAGAAGGAAACTAAGTTCGAGTGGACGGATAAGTGTGAAAAGAGCTTCCAAGAGCTTAAGCATCGGTTGACGACCGCACCAGTATTGACGATTCCATCAGGACCTAGAGGCTATGAGATATATAACGATGCTTCGCTAAAGGGACTGGGTTGCGTGCTGATGCAACATGGAAGGGTGGTCGCCTACGCGTCACCACAACTGAGACCACAAGAGATGAACTATCCAACTCATGATTTGGAATTGGTTGCAATTATCTTCGCCTTGAAGATCTATAGACATTACTTGTGTGGCGAAAAGTTTCAGATTTATACAAATCACCAGAGCCTGAAATATCTTTTTTCCTAGAAGGAATTAAATATGAGGCAACGCCGATGGATGGAGCTGCTTAAAGATTAAGATTGCGACATTTTGTATCATCTTAGAAAAGCGAACAGAGTCGCGGATGCACTCAGTCGGAAATCAAGTATTACTTGTCTGCTGGTTAAAGGATGGTCCTTACTCGAAGAATTAAGGGATTCTAAATTCAAGTTAGAAGTTTGTCAACAGTTCAGTTTGGTAGCGACTTTGACAATAGAACCTGAGATTCAAGAAAGGATAAAAGCCTTACAGCCTACGGACCCAGAAATTGAGAAGATCCTTGAAATGGACGCAACGAAAAGAAAGCAAGAGTTCAAAGTGTTAGAGGATGTAGTTTTGAAGTTTCGAGGGCGTCTATGCATGCCCAAAGACGAAGAGCTTAGGGAAAGGATTCTATCTGAAGCTCACCGAAGTAATTACAGTATCCATCCAGGTAGTAAGAAAATGTACCAGAAACTACGTCAACATTACTGGTGGAACGGGATGAAGGTAGACGTGGCTAAATATATGGTAAAGTGCTTGACGTGTCAGCAGGTAAAGGCACAACACTATAAGCCCGATGGATTGTTACAGCCATTGGGGATTCCTGAATGGAAATGGGAGCATGTGACGATGGACTTTGTGATGGGTTGCCAAGGAGCTAAAGAAGTCACAATTCGATTTGGGTAGTCGTGGACAAATTGACCAAGCCTGCGCATTTCATTCCGGTATGAAAGGACTTCGCAATGGACAAGTTTGCCGAACTATATAGGCGACAAATAATGAGACTACATGGAGTACCCGTAGTGATTACGTCAGACTGAGATCCTAAGTTCACGGCGAACTTTTGGAAGAGCCTTCAAGATGCCATGGGAACTCGACTATAGTTCAGTATGGCATATCATCCACAAACGGACGGACGGACAATCGAAAAGAACGATTCAGACTCTCGAAGACATGTTACCAGCATGTGTCATAGACTTTAAAGGTGGATGGGAAGACTAGTTACATTTAGTAGAGCTTGCATATAACAACAGTTATCAGTATAGCATTCAAATGGCACCTTTTGAGGCATTGCATGGAAGAACTTGTAGAACCCCAATTTGATGGGACGAAGTTGGAGAGAGTAGTATTACCGGCCTTGAGTTGGGAGAGCAATCGGTGGAGGTCGTGAAAATAATACGAGATAGGTTGAAGACGGCATAAAGGCATCAGAAAAGCTATTCCGACAAACGACTCAAGCCCTTGAAGTTTCAAGTTGGTGATCATGTTTCATTAAAGTTTCATCGATGCGAGGACTATCTCGGTTTGGAAAGAAAGGAAAACTAAGTCCAAGGTACGTAGGTCTTTTTGAAATTTTCGAACGGATTGGAACTTTGGCCTACAGACTAGCCTTACCGCCTAGTTTATCTCAAGTACATAACGTTTTCCATGTGTCGATGCTGAGGAAGTACGAGCCAGACCCGACGCACGTATTGGATTATGAGACAGTCGAAGTAGATGACAGAGTGTCATATGTAGAAAAGCCATTCAGAATTGAAGATCGAAAGGAGCAAGTTCTGAGAAACAAGACGATTTCACTAGTCAAAGTAATTTGGGAGCACCATGGGACCGAAGGCGCTACGTGGGAAAGTGAAGAAACGATGAGGCGTCAATACTCCCATTTGTTTGAATAGCTGGGTTTATTATAAATTTCAAGAACGAAATTTTTGTAAGGGGGGAAGAGTTGTGACATTCCGATTTTCCCGTTATTTCGAGACTTATCAATGAGAATGTATCTAACGATGTATTTTAGTCTTATCTCATTCGGATCTGAATAATTTTGAGTTAACTAACCAAAAGGGAAAGGCTAACGCAAGACAATATACGTGTACCTAGGAAGCTCAAATAGGTAATCGCACTTTGACCATAAGGATTGCCAATGGAGTATTTAGAACCATTAAAGGCCGTTCTAAGAACGATTAAGGAATGCATTGCTAGCGTTATATGATTGGAGCGCGGGTGATGCCGCTTAACCAATGTATAATTTGTAAAATTTTCCTAAATCGAACGATGACGATCGAAACCGTCGGAACTTGTAATAGACCCTCGCAATTACATGACAACCAAAGGTGCCATGAACTGATGAGCCCTAAGTGTGATGAGAATCACAGAGTCGATACGCGTAACGTTTGCAAAAGCCGCCCGTTAGTTCGAGATAGTTTGAAATTGCATTTGATAGAGAAATGACCTGGGACGAGTCTCGAATTTTGAAAATGCAAAACCAAGAATTCCAATATTTTAATCGATTTGGACATCGCCTCGTCAAAAGAAATTTGAATTGGAAAAAAAAAACGACATTCCGGATGACGAGAGCAAAATTATCATTGTGCCCCTCAAGAATTGGCTTTGTCTTAATAAATGAAAGAGGGCATTTTAGTCATTGACCACTCCCCCAAGGTAGCCGAAAATTGAAAGAAATATTGGCCATTGGATGATCAAATAATTGCTAAGAAGACCAGTGTCAATGGATGGTTAAGTGCCATTTATTGCTTAACTTTTAACCTACCATTCTTCCATGTTGACTAAGCAAAATTAGTGTATAGCCTCTCTTCTTCCCCATGCTCAGCCGAAAACCCCCACCAGCCATCTTCTTCTTTTTCTTCTTCTTCTTCTTCTTCGTCCGAGAGCTTCCCCAGCCGACCAGCCGCTGCCGCCTCCTTTGCTGCCGTTGATCGCCTCGCCCGACGCCAGACGATCGCCTGACCCCGTGCCGACCACCAGCACTTAGCCTCGCCTCTTACCGACAACCTCCAAGTGGAAGCTCGGCCATTGGACACCGGTGGAGCTCCGGTCAATCGTTTTCTCGAAAGCGGACAGATTTCGACGCAATAGAGACTAAGTCTTTGTTCGAACTCCGTAGGACCTCGTTTTGCTTCAAACTTCCGGCAAAATATTGTTGACATGTAGTACTAGGAATGGCTAAGTTGAGATGGTAATTTTGATGGAGTTTAGAAGGATGTTCATGGTTGTTTTGTGGTGTTTGGTTCGGGTCAGGACTGACCGGCGGTGGATCGAAGCAAACCGAGGCTGATCTTGGCCTTCCGGACATTGATTCACCCCAAAATTTTTGGTGAGGCTCTATTACACATAGAACTATATGTTACCAAGTAGATTAGGTGATACATTAAGGTTTACGAATGAATTATGGGCTGATTATCCAAGGTTAGGGCAAAATCGAAATCCCCTATTTCGGTATTGTGCAAATCGAGTCCTTGAAGGTTGTTTAGGGTATTGCCAAGTCCTAATTTCATCGTTAAGTTGTGCTAGGATGTCAATGGATATGTTATTGAGGTATACGCCACGTGGTTTGATGAATTAGGCGAGAAAATTGATGAAATTGATTAGATTCCCCTAGGTTATACGGCTGCCCTGTTTTTGGACGCTTGGGCTGAGTCCTTGGTGTGCTCGGAAGGAGAATTTTGTTGAATTAAGCCTAAGGTAAGGAGCCTCTAAACCTTAGCTAGGAGAATAGGTCTCGACTGGATGATTTGGTTTCGAATTGGGTGAATTTTCGTGAGCTTATTGTGTGATTGTCCAATGTGCATCATTGTGGTTTGTGAATGCAAGTATGCTTGTTTAATGCTTATGCCTTGTATCGAATGCCATCTTGTGAGTGATGAATTTGATTGCCTCGCCTGACATAGACTCTTAGCTCAATGCATGGGCTTGTACTCGATCATGAAGTCTTGAATTGGAAAGGAATTTGTCATGCTTGAGAACTTTGATATCTTGATGCGTCGAGATGCGGGGTCCAAATGGCTAATATCCTGATGCGTAGAGACGCGAGATGAGATTGTATATGTGTCGACACAGGCCATGAGTGGCATTGAGAAGCCGATGCGTTTAACGCGGGTTCATGTTTATGATGGTCTGAGGCGTAATGACACGGATCAAGCCTGAGACGTTTTGACGCGGGCGAGAATTATGAGACAATTATGGAGGATGGAATGTACGACTTAACCTCATGTTTCCATGCTTGACTTTAGTGATAAGTTATGTTGATATGCTTGCTTGATTGTTACTTGTTTGTTTCCATACGGCATTTTATGACTGATGTTTGCCTTATATCGTTGAAAGTGTTCTTACTCATTGTCTGCATTCATCTGGGTATATTGTCAGCCTGACATAGAGTTCGGACTCATCTTACTGAGATGTAAATCTCACCCCGTCGTGGTACCTTACTTTTTCAAACCCCAAACCCTGAGGATGCTGCCAACACGTTTAGGCGATCCAAAAGAAATGACAGCCTATTTTGATGAGTTTCCTGATGGTGGGGGTATTATTTATGTGAGAAAGTATACAGTTGTGTGGGTTGACGAGGGAGGTAAGGACTGAAAACTGCATAGGTTCGATGCCTGGCTCCGTAAGGTAGGCGAGGTCACTACTGGTTCGTTGAGGTCCATAGAGGTACCTCGAGGAGTCATATCTAGTTGGTGTCATCCTAATCAGGATTCAGTGGAGGTAAGTGTGTCCGTAGCTTGCTCGAGAAATGTACCTGAGAAGACCTCTACCCTGGAGGACACTGATGAGGTGATACAGATTGATGCCTCAGGGGACGAGGTGGAGAATGACACGATGGATGACACAGTGGATGTGCGCTCTGAGACCTTCTCGGACTATGAGTCAGACGAGGATGCGGACGAGACCGACGGATCTAGCGGTTCGACTTAGGGGTTTCCTGGTTTTACTTAGTAGTCTTTTACTGATAACTCTCGTTGGTCTATAAGGTTTTGGGGACTTAGAACTTTTGTTGTCTTTTGGTTGGGTCCCGATCGCCCTGACCCATCTACAGGATTAGCTTACCTGCGCCTTTGTTTGAACTCATGCTGTTGTATATGTATTTATGTTCTCGTTATCCAGGTTCCCATCGATTTATGTACAGAGGAGTTGTTCATTTTCGTTTCCGCATGCTTATTTACATCATGCGTCTCTTGACTAGTGAGTCCTGGGCCTCGAGAGTACAGAAAGAGAGTTGCATGCTCATGAGCGAGGGCGCGGGGCGTGACATGGACTAAGACAAAAAAAATATTCGGCACTTTTGAGAGAGAAAGGAATTGGGAAAGAAATTGATGGTTTGATTGTCTCCCCCGTGGTCGAGACAATCCACTATTCGAAGCGTCGATTCCCCACTTTCAAGCATCTTCTGCCCACCCCTGTCTAGCCGTGCGCTACCTTGATCCACCTCGGCGTCATCGACCAGCATTGCGTGGCCTCTGCAAAGCCTTGTTTGTTCACAAGATCGACGACTGACGAAGACTGTTGTGTTGTGCAAATCAAGCCGCGAGGCCCGGTGACCATCCAATCCATTCACATCACCGTTCGAGATCAAAAGGCGTGCGGTTGCATGTGGTTTTGTTGGACTGCAAGTTGAGCTTAAGGTAAGTTCCTAATCCCTTGATTGCAATCCACACATGCTTACTTAATCGTCCGAATGCACGTTTGTATGCTATTATTTTCAATGAATGTATGCAAATTCGTGATCCTGGCATGAATCGATCATTAAAATTGTTGATGCATAAAATTAAAACCGATTAATGACCCATGAATTTCTTGATGGTCGAATTCTTCATATGCGGCAAGATGGTCAAATTTTTTATTTGAGTTTCTCACGTGGATTGTCTTCAAGCTGGTTGGATCGAGTGTTTAGTCGTTATCTCGTTGCTTGTTGGTCGAATTTTTATTTTTTTATGATGATGCCGAATCCTATCATGTGTTGGATGGATATTTGATTGTCTTCACGTTCGATGAATATGCAAGTTGATTGAATTTAGTGTTAGTCATTACCTTATCTTATTTCCCATGAATTATCTTCGAATATCATTCGATAGAGATAGGATTCAAAATTGATTTGGGTTACATCCGAAAGTTCGAAGATTATCTAAAACTTATCTTTCGAACCTTAGGGATAATCTTCTAAAATATTGAGGATATCGGATAGGATTTTAGTGAGAATTTTGAGCTTAAATTCGAAATTTAGTAAGCTGTCTAAAATAAATCTTTGAAAATTCTAAAGATAACTTTCTAAAAAATACAGAGATTGAAGATTTCGGTTAATCCATGGAATTTTCGAAATTCCTGAAGTTTGGTCGACTCATCTTTTAATTTAAAAATATTTGCACATTTTTAAACAAACATGCCCATGCTCCTCATGTGCCTAGGCTCTCGAAAAAAATTAAATCATAAATTAAATCATATGTCTTACCCATGATCTTATGGGGAGTGGGATGATGATTAAGTATAAAACTTCATATTCTTTCCCTCTGGCAAGAGGTACATTGGCATTTTATACCCGTACTCGCATACTGACTCGAATATTTAAGAATGTAGCATTTAAAATTCTATTCTAATCTGAAGCTTTGGGAATGAGTGAATTATCGAAATTCAGATATCAAGGTATATTATGAGCATTTTTATTTAATTGTGTTCAATTTTTTGTATTAAATTAGAAAAGAACACAAAAAAGAAGAGGAAGAAAATAGGAAAAAAAAACATTCAAGTCACATAAACCAATCAAAAAAGGACATTATCCTGAAATTGGTACTGAAATGGCATTAATTTTTAATTAACATAACCAAGTCCTCGAAATCATTATATCTGGTTTGTAGGAATAAAATAATTTCTCCTACTATTTTATTTAGGCTTTTAATCGACCTACCAAGAAACGGTTAATGGCTGATCCAATTGAACATGTCTTCACAAATAAGCCTAAGTTGCGATTTGGTATGACTTGAGAGAGTCCGAATTAGATTAGTTAATTTAATTGACACAATAATTCACTAGCCTAATTTTAAGATCGCAACAATTAACAGCTCTACTGTCTACACACATCCTCCAGTTCCCATCTTTCTTTGGAGTTAGCAAGGTAGGAACAACACATGGGCTCATACTATCTTGAATGTTCTCCTTTTGCAGTAACTATTCCACCTTCTCCTTTAGAATCTCACTTTCCTTATGACTCATCATATATTGCGATAAATTAGGCAGACTAGCACCAGGAATTAAGTCTATATGGTGTTGAATATAACGCATAGGAGGTAACCCATCTTGTATCTCGTCAGGCATTATATCACTAAATTCTTGCAATAAAGGTCTAATTGCTTCAGGCTGCTTCTCCACTTGTAATTCATCCTATGTCTCAATCATTTGTTTCACTACCAGCACATGAATTTCTCTAGTCTCCTTAATTTCATATTCAAATTTCCTTGTAATTCTTCAGGGGCATCAATGTATACTTCATCCCATCTTTCAGCGAATTATATTGGTTGCTCCTCCCCAAATGCTGAGCATCGATGACTCCGACGACGACTTATACGACGGAGGGGTCGGGGTTGCTTGCGAACATGGCGTACGGGATGCTTTTGCCTCCAAGAGAAGAAGTTCCTGGCGATGTCGTCCGTTGGAACTTGGTGGGTTTTTTCTCTTCTTCTTCTGCAGTCTCTCTGTATTTCCTGATCTCTAATTTCTTGCTTGTTGGTCCGTAGTTTGTGGATTCTTTACGGTACCATTCCAAAGGACCTGCCTTTCCGAATGAACGTTCTCTGATTTTGGTATTCTTTGCAATGTCAGATTGATTCAGCTTCTTTCTTGTTTCTTCTCCTCTTCCATAAATTACATTTTTCTTTACTCGCGGAGGCTTTGATTTAATCCAATTCCGACGACGACTCCAACGATGACTACTCCACCAAAAGCAGCCTGTATTAATCCGGAGGAGGACGACTCCGATGACGACTCCTATTGCGGAGGGGCCAGCGACACCACCGCTACCGATCGGAGCCTTGCACACCACCCTCCTCGTCGTTAGATTCCACGGCCTCGGCTCCTTCGCTGCCACTGCTGCAGTAGCCCCGGACTTAGCCTCAGTCTCCTAACAATATGAATATCCTATCATATTCGGACATTTACCAAACATATGATAGGATTTTATAAAATCCAAAAGACAATTCGGAGGATTTCTAATCCAACCATATCCTATCCTCTCCAGGCCCAAATCCGGACCACCAAACACAGTTTTACTGTCATCATTCGTTTTGGGGCACGCGAATGAGAAAAAAAATAAGGAAAATCATATTGCACTATCTAGAAATCCACCAATGCGATTACAGTAACCTTCTAACAATCAAAAAGTTAAAGTACAAAGGAAAATGTAAGAATGGAAATCCAAATAAACTATTTAACCCTCAACGAACAAAATTACATCGGTAGAGTGACGAGTGATTTACAACATGTTTGCCCCGTTTTGCGAAGGAAATTGCTGATAAATTTCATTCTTTAGTCATCGTCATTCTAACCGAAAAACTATCAAAAAAATTCTAAACTTATTGTAATCGTGTCAATTCAATCATAAATATTTTTTTTACCAGTTAAGTCCTAATTTTTTTGTATTTATGTCAAATGAATCCATTGAATGAATTTGGGCCGAAAATCGTTGATATGGATGTCCATTGTCCTCTCGAGTGGTTGGCGCTGACATTGACAATTTGTAAATAATATTTTAATTTTAATTTTATTTTTCTTTCTTCCTTCTTTCTCTAGCCCGTCCCCGGACCTTGGCGATCGATCGACGAGATCGAAGGTCGACATTGCTATGGCCTCTAGCGAAGATTGCCCTAGTTGACCACTAACAAGGCTCGACCTCCCTCAGATCTCTGAATCTTTGACCTTGCTAGCCTCAAACGAAGTTTGCTGTTGGGTAAAATGACTAAAAACTAATCGAGATCTATAAACACAGCAGAATAATATAGATCTACATACCCATGAATGAAATGTACGGATCCATGAACGAACAATCGAATCAACGTATACGTACATATACGCACGAATTATATTATATCACATGCCCTAGAACCGACTTGTATCACTGATCTATGAAGCATATCACGAATAATGTACATACCTTGATTTTCACAGATTAAATGCCCTGAAAATGCATGAGAGAAAAAGCGATCTGTTGACCGGTTGTTCTTCGTGAGAGAGAGAGAGTCTTTTGGAGAGAATCTTGAAGAGTGAATAATAAATGATGTATGTTCAATTTCGAAAGATATACCTGATACTATATTTTTTTTTGTAGAATAGGAAACAAAATCCCTTAATTGTCAAATTCATTAATGTAATATTGGCAAGGATTGATTTGCCCTTTATTGGCCCAATCAAATCCAATACTTGCCCTTTCCGGTCACTAGCAAGGGTACACCAGATCAGTGAATTCGACGGCTCTGATTAAGGCTCCTTTTTCTGCCAATCATTAAAAAAAAAATTCACCGTATAGTGACAACTTTTAACACTAAAAAAACATAATTTATCATCGACCCCTCGATCGGTGAATTAGACAGTTTTACCCCACAGGTGCGGTTGTTGGACTCTGGCTTTATATATATATGTATATATATATATATATATATATATAAAAGAAATTACACTCGTTAACTAAGGGTGTCAAAAAGATCCAGGCCGGCCCAAAAATTCAGTTATTTTTTGGGCCTTTTCGGGCCGGCTAGCCCGGGATTGGTATTCGGGCCAGGCCGGCTCGGGTTGGCCCGACGCCCGGCCTTTCTTAACACTTATATTTTTCTTAAAATTTATTTTAATTTTTTCTTTTTATATTCTTTCATTTGATAGGTTTAGTAATTGATTTTGATTCAAAAAAATAAAAAAAATGAAAAGAAAAAATAATCCTGCCTGACCCGGCCCGGCCCAAACTTGGTACTATTAATCTTTGGGCTACATTAAGAAAATTACACATGATTCATGACTCCGATAATTTCTTTCGTCTTTCTTGCACTTGTTTTTATAGTAAATCATGCATGAATGAAGCGAGGAGATCGCGTCAATAATTCAAGAAATTGTAAAAAAACAATCCTAGTAAAGAATGGCAAGGTGATCACAGCAGAAATTCTCGAATTTGATAAATGATTTCGCCATTGTGAACGGCTGTCCGTAAGGCGTGCCATTGTTTTCATATTTTTTTGTGCAGAATATTTTCAAGGACAGCAAATGGTTTATATTTAATTTTGTAGATTTCTTTTATTTTTGGTTTATTTATTTTTCTAGATTTGTTGGGCCTATCTCTTTGTTATACTGGATGGGTTATGTGGATGGGATCGGATTGGATTTGGATTGAGTATTGGTTATCAAAATTGGTTGGCAAATAAATAGATCAATATGAATCAATTGGGTGGATTTGGGTCACATTTATGATCTACTAAAATCCCAATCCAACACACGCATTTGCCAGCCTTGCCCACAACTCATGATATGGACAATTACTACAACTTAGTATCCTAAATTCCAAAGGACACGATGTAATACGCAGATAAAGCGCCACGTTACTACTTGATTTTGACATGTAGGGTCAAAATAAAAGTAAAATCGTGCATGGAAGGAGAAAAGGCACCACTATGGCTTACATAGTAACGATTCTGATTCTCTAATTCTATTGCTCGAAATAAAAAAGGATGAGAAACATGTTTAGTAAAGTAAATGATTTTGATTTTATTCTCGAGAAGAGTTTTGGAGCAAAAATAAGAATAAAAATAAAGTTGATTTTGAAAAAAATATAACTTTTCAAAAAACACAAAACATTATCAAGTCCTACATCTCTCACTTTTCCCTTTTAGTTCTCTCATCACTTTTTCTTGACATAAAATAAAAATTTTGTGTAATTACCAAACTTCTGATTTTATAAAACTCATCAGGAAACGGAATTAGAATTATAATCAAAATCACTTTTTTTTATCAGAATCTTGCCATGGAGGCCCCTAGTTTTATTTTTTTTTGTTTCTTTTTATTTTATCGACTGAGGAGTACGAAGAGAAGGAAAAAAGAAAGAAACAATATTCAAAAAATTTTAAAATATTATTAAAAACCATCATATTAGTCTGGAAGCGCCACCTTACCAATTTTCTATCTACATTAGCAGAATGGATTGAATTGACCAAAAAAGTCGTTTAAAACTGAATTAAAACAATTAAAATAAATATAGGACTTTTTTGGTAATCCAACTAGTAACGAGAAAAATGGAAGTACCATGAATTGATCTGTACAACTGCATTTGAAACTTATGACCTGGCATTTACATTTGATTACTTTTTATTTGTTCGGAGGGGAGAAAATATTTTTTCACTAGCAAATATCATCCTTTACTAGACTTAGCATTGGTCCAATTTAACTTAGTTTTTCAACCTCGTAAGTCAAAGCAAAAAGGCACACTCCCCCGCACCCACTTGCGAGCCAATATGACGTCGGTCGCCGCTTCACCAAAACCACGCCGCCTCTCTCGTCGACGAAAATGGCGCCGTTGCACAGCCTCAATCTGTGAGCCGAAATGACAGCCGTTTAAGGTCCTTCGCTCATGGACCTAGCTCCAAAATGACTCGATGCGAGCTACTCACCCAAACATCGTCGTGCAGCCTTCATCGCCCAAGGACCCAGCCTGTCTCTTTGAACCGGCGCTAGACACAAACCAGCTCCAACTCCAAGAATCCGTTCCCGCTGGTGCATCCACGCCTATGTAGCATCAACACAGCATAACATGACACACCGACACTTGATTTCTCAAATAATGAAGAATTTCGATATGCTAGGATACGTTTTATAAATGTGTAGTTTTATAAATGCATAAGTGTTTTTATAATTCCATAAGGAAATAGATAACAAAAAAAGAGCTCTAGCATGATTTTACGCAAAAAATAATGATCCACCATTTGACAGAATAATGCAACCTAATTCAATATATAAAAAAATCGTCCTGAAATTAATGTCGTAAATTGAGCTAAATTAGCACCACTCAGGGGATCGCATCGAACGAGGCTTGGATGGTCGAGTGAAAAATCCAGGCAACAGCTTATCATCAGGACAAAAGGAGAATAGGAGGGATGATCGATCCAAAAAAAAGAAAAAGGAAATGCTTCGTGCTAGTATGAGGGACGCGCGAGATGGAGGAGATTGGGAAAAGGCTGGACGTGGACGCCACGGAGATGTCACTACTGAAGACCAGACTATAGAGGTGTCAAATGGATAGGTTGGATCGGGTTTGGACAAGGTCAAATATGTTCCAACCCATATTGATCCATTTTCATATAGTACAAATTTTATGACCCATTCCCGACCCAACTAAAACCGACCCGACCCATATAATTTAAACACAAAGATTAATGTTAGTCCAAGCAAGAAAATTCCTAATTATTTTTCTCCTGGCAATGTCGGACTTACCTCTGTTTGGCCCCAATGTGGAGTGATCCTTGATAGAGTTAAAGAATGAAACCGCAGTTCAAAAGGGTTTTCAATGGTCACATGTAGTGTCTAGAATAAAGGACGAATGCTTCTGTCGTCCCAACCCATGTAATTGATGCGAAGAACCCATATGTCCATAGGTCAAGGCTTTTGTCATGCCTTGAACCCGGCGAGCGCGTGAACATCCCACCAAGTCGTATTTTTCTTTTAACTCCAAGATTCAACGGCCAATGTTCTAAGCATTGAATGGAACACGCATGCGGAAGCGATGCCAACTCCAATCATATAAATAATTCAACACCCGATAACTTAGAACAGATACAACAAAATTCCATTAATCAATTTATCACGGGTTCAATTCATATTCCACCACTCAGAAGTACAAACCCAATATCAAGAAAAGACAAATCCACATTCTAAATACAAATGGGTCAACTATCTCTTCAAATGTCAATCCTTGGCAAGCTCGCGCTTTCTTCGCCTGGAACCTGAAAAATTTAAGCCCCCACTGGGGTGAGATATAAATCTTAGTAAGATGGGTCCTAACCCTAGGTTAGGCCGACCGTCCGCTCAGGCAGTCATCTATCCAGATATTTCGAACTCATAATTAGGCATATCAAGCCCAATCAATAAAATAGCAACATGCAGATGACAGACGTGTAACGATGACCTTATGTCCAACTCAAATGCTCGTGCACACTCGGCTTGTCACTTCATCATATCCACCGACCTCCGCCTGCCTCAATCTCTAGCCTGCGATTAATCGCATCAGGCTCGGTCCGCATAAACGCATCAGACCGTCATCGGTAACCCGTGTGAACGCATCGGGTTCTGATGAATCTTAGGCAAATCTCATTATCTCTTACCTCCGTCCCGCAAATAGTTCGCATCAGGACCGTGGCTATCTCAACCCCGCAATCTCGTCGCATCAAGGCGACACACATCATCAACTCCACCCCGCGATCTCATCGCATCAGGATATATATCTCCTGTCCCGCGTCTTATAAGCCTCAGGGCCTCTCCGTCCTGCAAATAATTTGCATTAGGACCGTAGCCATCTCAACCCTACGATTTCATCGTATTAGGGCGCCACACAATATCAACTCCACCCCGCGATCTCCTTGCATTAGGGTATCGCTTCCCGCCCCACGTCTCATACGCTTCAGGGCCTCGCCATGTTACGCTCATGCCATGGTTTCTCAATCCATTTCCCATTCATGACGACATGTGCAAATAGAGCACAATTCAAAGACTTATGGCATGCAAGCAATCTAATGATACACACACATGGCGGACAATTCAAACACAAGCAATGGCACATATATACCCCTATACCATTCTAGGGCATTCCAAGCACAATTCTCTTGACAACTCTCACAAATCATTTACATTCGTCTCTCGACTCGCCCAATCGAGCCCAATCTTCCAAGCATAAGGTTAGGAATTCCCTTACCTTTAATTTGGCAACTCAAATCTCCCCTTGCAATGGCCTCAAAGTCTTAGCCCCTTAGGGTTCGAGGTCGAATGTGGCGCGCAACCTAGAATTTCAACGAACTCCGTCAATTTCCATATCCGATTCCTCAATACATCAACCCCAATCATCCATAAAATAACCCTCACCACCTCATCACATATTAAACATCAATTTGGGACCCAAAATCACCAATCCCAGTCTCCAACAGATTCGGTTTGCCCGGAACCGAACCAGTCCTCCTCGGTTCGGTGTAAATCGAACACTACTGGTCCTCAATCTACTCATAAATCCATCATTCAATCATAACCCTACCCCTTAACATGTCTATTTAGGGGTTTGAGAGGCTTACCAAAGGTTTGAAGTCAATTGGTCGCCGGAATTCCGTTGAAAGTCACCGGTTCACCCAAGGTCAGAATCCAGCAGTTTTCTGTTCAAGATTTGCAAGGCCATTTCGAGGTCAAAACTTCCTCAAATCACTCTCAACTTTTTACCATAGATTCATCTATATGTCTATTAGGTCTCCACAAATTTGACCTCAAAAATCCAACACTTTGGCCTCCAAAAGGGTAAAAAAACGTTACCTACTTCAGGCTGGAGCAGATTCCGTCGGCTCTCGGGAGAATATCTACTCGGGACTCCTCGGTGCTCCAATCGACCTGATTCTTGTTCAAGGACGTCGGCAAGACGTAAAGCTTCGTCGGTGTGGCTGGCCAGTGGCTGAATGATGGCTGGAGACTAGAGTTGACAGCGCCGAACAGAAAGCTCAAAACTGGTTGCCGATGATGCAGAGTGAGGAAGAGAGGTTCTCGGTGGTTTTGTGGGGTATGGCCAGCCAAAATAATTGAGGATAGAGAGAGAAGACTTATATACAAGCTTGGGTCAAGGGGGAAGAATGGTAGGTGGCCAAAAGTTGATATGACCATGCCTTGTCCATCTCTTGACACTTGGCCATTTGTCTTTTCCAAGGTGATACAATGGCCCTTGTTCCTTCTTATTTTTGGCAGCCTTGAGGAGGGTTCATTGACCAAATTGCCCTTCTTGAATTGCTTGGGCAAGGTTCTAAGCTTGACGGGCAAAACGGTTATTTTATCATCGACGTTTAGAACGTCGTTTTTCTCGTTTCAGAATTTTTCGATAGGGCGACGGCCAATCCAAATAACGTTGGAATTATTGATTTTCTATTTCAAACTTTTTAGGACTCGTTTCTAATAGTTTTCTCTATTAGACGTGATTCCAGCCTATCCTGAATCGACGGGCGGCTTTTGCAGATATTACGCGTATCGACCCCGTGATTCATATCACGTTTATGGCTCATCAATTCGGGGCGGCTTTGGTTGTCATGTAATTGTGAGGGTCTATCGCTAGTTTCCTCGATAATCCTTATGGCCAAAGCGCCATTTCCTATCTAAGTTCCCTAGGTCCACGTACCTCGTCTCACATTAGCCTTTTCCTTTTGGTCAGTCTACTCGAATTGATCAGATTCGAGCGGAATACAACCGAAATACATCTCTAGATATACACTTCTCATTAATGAGTATGAAATTGACTGGAAATCAGAATGTCACAACTCTTCCCCCCTTAAAGGAATTTCGTTCTCTAAATTTGCAACCTTTCTACTCATCCAATCCTTTGGGGTGTTAGCGCCTCGTCACATACCCAGTCTTCTGGATGTTCCTTTCCAACCCAAACTATCTTTCCTCTGGGACTTGTCTCCTTCCGTCCTCAATCCAATGGGCTTCTTTTCACTCTCTTTTGGTATTCATATCATTTGCCAGCAGCTCTTCCTCGAGCGTTCACCCCATCTCTTTCATTTGTCCATAACCATTATTATCAAGCCCTCGCCAAAATGCACTCTTACTGTCCATACCATTCAGCGTATTACTCCTTTCAAGTTTCCTTTCACGCCAACAGAGATTCAAGGGCCTTATCAATTTGCCCTCCATTAATCAAATGGAGTTAACTTCTCAAATATTTACATGGTTGCTTCCATAACAATCCATTCTCGACTCCATCCGAAAATTCTCTTGAATCAAAATGGTCCTTCAACTTTCATCGTCATGTCCTTCCCTTCCATCGACACATCTAGTGCTCCACCATAAGATAGACTAATTTCAACTTTCAGCCTTATCACCGATATGTGTATATATATATATATATATATATATATATATATATATATGCATCATCTTGGCACATCTTTGTGCCATCTCCAGGAAACACCATAATTCTCCCTTTGAATTTCAATGAGGTCATCTCCTTAAGTTTCTCTTCAATACTGGACTCGTACTTCCGTCCATGGACCTCAAGGGTTTCATCCATTCCTATAATCCCTCTAGTATCGGTGTTCAATCGTGGCAGCACTCAATTCTCTTATGGCCTTCAGGTTAGGCGTTTTTAGTAGTCATCACGCTAGTCCATTAGCAAACTTCCAATTTAGGAGCTGAATCTCTCATTTCTTGAGGGAAGATCTGTCCCTCCATTGCACATTTCTCAATGCTCATCTCTTAACTGTAAGCATCTGCTAAGCCATTCACCCTTCTTTAGCGATATGAACATCGCTATAACAACACTTGAGTGATCTCTTTGTTCCACATGCCTCACCTTCAATTCCCTTTAGGCAGTCCATGCTCCTAATCTCTTATAGTTCACATAACTTCGAGGTCTTTTCTTTATCCATGCAACGCTCTCATTCAATTCCCCTTGGGAAATTACTACGTTATTTTCTTGTGGTAGGTATTGACTTAAACCTCTTTCCACTCAAGTGAGTTTTCTCAAACTTTATCGCGAGCTCCAAGCATTCTAACTCATGCAACCTCACTATCATGACGTACATGCGATATTCATTTCAAATCGCCTTGTTACGCCTCAAGTTTCATTCTGTGTCGTGTCACTACAACCTTCATAAGCTTTTCGATTTCCAATCGGAATCTTCATAAATAGCGTAATCATCAGCTTAACTCGAGTCCTCGAAAACTCTTTCCACGTTCATTCACCCATTTGTGTCATGACTCGTCCCTAGCCCATTTCACCAATGGGATAGCTCTTGTAGGGAATCTTTCAACGGTCCGTCTATTGCCACTCATCAATCCCAAGAAGCTTGCGCTTTCCGCAACTCACATCGACCCTAGTCGATTTGTTACTTATTCCGATCCTCAAAGACTTCCCAAGAATTTCCCTTTTCAAAAGTTTCATGACTGAGGAATCTCATCTCAGTAGGTCCACGACTCACGCTCTTCACATTCGTCATATATCGAGTATCTCCTTAAATTCCATAGGATACTTTTGAAGTTCATTCATGTTTCTCATGACTCCTTAAATGAGTCCAATCATCGTCGCTCAAGACGGTAACAATCCGCCCAATCATTCCTTGGACACTCAATTCAACTGATATCAACTTCTTTCTACTATTTCTCACACTTTTTACTTGAGAGCTCAGACCTTGGCTCTCTGTCGCAATGGATCTCTTCTAAGACTGCACGATATTTTTCTTATTCTTGTCGATCTTTTTATGAGAAGCATTAGTGCTTCAGCCTCTGAGTTCCATAACTCACTAAGGGGACCTTATCCAATTCCGTTTGTTCCACTGGACGTCGGCATCATCCTGGAACTCAATATTGTCCAAAAGACTGTCTCTCTGACTTCACTTCCAGTAGTCATTCAAGTTCTGCGTCCTCTTTCTCGGTACAGATGCTCAATCATAATATTTAGACAATTTAGAGCCTTTCTTCATTTTACAATAGGGTCTCTTACCCTAAGGAAGAAACTACACATCCCTATGACATTTTCTCATTTCAAATTCACCTTGTCCTTTCTATTTCATAGGACGTCAACCTTGGAGTCTACGCCAACGGCAATACCTTTACTCCAGGATTTCAATGCCACCATGCTTTCACACTCTCTTTCCCAAAACTTAGTCACCTCAAGTGACAATATCTATTCGTCCTTGGGTCTCCACCCGTTCACTTGTTGAATGGTCAATTCGATTATCTCAAATCACTTTGTAAGTATTCTCTAGGCGTTCTTTTCATTTACTACATCATCCACTGGAATCACAACCAATCAGGACTATCAAGTCCGTTCACTCTTCTTTTCGTCAATGATCAGTTCATGGTCCAATCGCCCTTTAAGAACAACGCCCTATTCCTTAGGGAATAACAACTCATGATTTCATTCCTCAGGGTTCCAATTCAATCAATCGATCCCAAGAAATCATTAACTTCAGGCAATCTAGCATGCCGATTCTTCCTCGACCTTTTCCATAATAAAAAAGACTTGCTACTCACTTTCCACAGTGTGCCTTACGCCCAGGTAATCAACCATTTCTTGTAGGCACGCTCCATATCCATAATGAACATCTCCCTGCTCGTAATCCATGAGCAGGAGTTTTCTTATTCATAAGTCTTTCAACCATTCTCCTCTTCTGTTGAGTCCCATCACCATTCCTTAAAATCAGGAGTAACAACAGTCATAAGGTTTTCAAGCTCTAATCCACTCAAGGATTTACTCATCTTATTCAAGGTTCCTTGACCACTTTTACCATGTGCTTACGCGACCTTGAGAACTCTGTCTCACATTGGTTGACCACCCTATGATCCTCGCAAAAGTATTAGAATCCAAAACATCCCTTGCTCTCAAACAACCCCAGGACGATACTTTCCATTGAACAACTTAACAAAGGTAGTTTAGGCAGACCTCATGCCTTCGAGGAAATCCTTCCTCTAGTGACCTTTCACCAATCCTCAATAGCCTCTTAGGGCTAGTACTGCCAGGGTCACTTTCCTTCTTTAGTGCACCCAAATCTATAAGGTTTTCTCACGAAATCCTCAATCCAGAGGGATACAATTTCGAATCTCATCTCTCTACCTGACTCAATCAATTTCAACCTTATACTTAATCTTACAAGCTTTTCCAAGCTCTCGTGGTCCTATCCACACATTCAATTTCGAAAAGACTTACTCAGAGTCACCTTTTTCGTGACTTCCATCACTTAACTCCTCAGTACTAGTTGTCTCAGCGACTTGGGTAACAATGGTAGCCCCTTTTTGAGCTCGCCTACCCATAAAAATTTCTCATTTCTTTTCAAAGTTCTCGCGACCCACTCAACTCTTGGGTCTCATGTGGTTCACAAACTCGAGTTAATCGCTCTGCTGGTTTTTACCTTCTGGTTACTCATCTTTACTCAATTCTCATGATCCATTTTAGTTCTTGGATCTTTTCGTATCTCATATACACAAGCCAAGTGCTACTCTAGCGACCATACTTTGGTCCTTCGATCTTATTAGATTCTCACGTCACTTGCACCACTATGATTCCCTCTAGGAATCCAAGACTTATGTCATCTACTCTAATCTTGCAGTCTTAGGCTGCTCACCTCAATATCTTTCACCATCAACAAACTCTCTAATGGTTCTTAAGAAATTTTCTAATTAATTGCCAATTACTCAAGGATCCCAAATCATCCTTGATCAGCAATCTTTCCTCAAGCCAGCCTCAACGAGGTAATTTCTCGACTGACGACCACTACTAGGCTAGCCTCAACTGGGCAACTATCAATCAAGCACTCAAGACAGTGACTCATTGAGTCAATAGATTATATTATAGGTCTAAAGGCAGCCGCCACTCTAGCATAGTCACAACAGACTATCTCATCTCAACATGCCTCGGTTCATCGGGTATCAACCCCTTACGTCATCCAACTTCCCAGCCATATCTTGGCCAAGCCAATCACATGAGGCTAATCATCAAACATGCCTAACAGGCCCATCACAACCATCACTTTTCTTTTTCAAACGGCATCCCTGTCAAACATAGGGCTTTTAACCATGCCACTCTTAGGCGCCATTACACCGGTCATGCCATTTTCAATCATTCTTGATGAGAATCGATTCGTGCCACACGTCCCTTATCCATGGTTGGACTCAACCTGATACCTAAGCTTCCCCTTTCAAGTTATGACTTTGGTCATTCCCACCTCTTGCCATCTTAGAAGCCTGCCAGGTGTTGCTCCTTATCCGAACCTTTCTGTCCCGGCGATCACTCCCCGCTCTCATCAGACCTAACCGTTACAGGTTGTTCCAAGTCATACATTTATGAAGAAAGCCCCGTTCCTCATGTCCCATACCATGCTTCATCACAGTTTGTAGGTATTCGATCAACTCGTCCCATACCAAGCGACGGTTTATTAAGTCCAACAGCGATAAGTTTATGCATTCACCCTCATCGACTTTCGTTTCAAGCCATAAACATAAGCACAACATGACCGTCCTCATCACTTGTCCTGTCAGAATCGCCTTCAGATTAATTCCTATCCATTCAAGAGTTCTAATTCCACCAATGACCGTCATATCTCACAAATCAATTGCCTATATTTCATTATGTATCTCAAGTCTAGTTAACATTCAAATCAAATCCCTATGCATCCGATCACAACTGATCTTCAATTCAGATACTCCTTGTATTTATCTCAACTCATATCATCCAATGTTGTTAATTACAATCGATAACTAAAACCATCCAGATATCACGTAGTTCAAGCCTACCATCCTTGTGACTCCACAATCCATGCCTATTCCTATAGGCCTCAATATTTAATTGTCCCCAAGTCATCGCTCCTTATCACTCCATGTCTCAATCACATTGGATCGAGCTGACCTTGCTCTGATACCAATTTGAATAGAGATGTCATGCCCCAAACCCGGCGAGCGCGCGAACATCACACAAAGCTGTATTTTTCTTTTAACTCCAAGATCCAACGGCCAATGTTCTAAGCACTAAATGGAACACGCATGCGGAAGCGATGCCAACTCCAATCATATAAATAACTCAACACCCGATGACTTAGGACAGATACAACAAAATTTCATTAAACAATTTATCACGGGTTCAATTCATATTCCACCACTCAAAAGTACAAACCCAATATCAAGAAAAGACAAATCCATTCTAAATACAAATGGGTCAACAATCTCTTCAAACGCCAATCCTTGGCAAGCTTGCGCTTCCTATGCCTGGAACCTGAAAAATTTAAGCCCCCGTTGGGATGAGATATAAATCTCAGTAAGGTGGGTCCTAACCCTAAGTTAGGTCGACCGTCCACTCAGACAGTCATCTATCCAGATATTTCAAACTCATAATCATACGTGCATATCAAGCCCAATCAATAAAATTGCAACATGCAGATGACAGACGTGCAACGATGACCTTATGTCCAACTCAAACACACATGCACACTCGGCCTGTTACTTCACCATATCCACTGACCTCCGCCTGCCTCAATCTCTAGCCCGCGATTAATCGCATTAGGCTCGGTTCGAGTAAATGCATCGGACCGTTATCGGTAACCCACGTCAACACATCAGGTTCCGATGAATCTCAGGCAAATCTCATTATCTCTGGAAAATCTCGTTATCTCTTACCTCCGTCCCGCGAATAGTTCGCATCAAGACCATGGCTATCTCAACCCCACGATCTCCTCGCATCAGGGTGCCACACATCATAGACTCCACCCCGCGATCTCGTCGCATCAAGGCATACATCTCCCGCCCCGCGTCTCATATGCCTCAGGGCCTCTCCGTCCCGTGAATAATTAGCATCAGGACCGTGGCCATCTCAACCTCGCGATTTCATCGCATCAGGGCGCCACACAATATCAACTCCACCCCGTGATCTCGTCGCATTAGGGTATCGCTTCTCGCTCCGCGTCTCATACGCTTCAGGGCCTTGCCATGTTACGCTCATGCCATGATTTCCCAATCCATTTCTCATTCATGACGACATGTGCAAATAGAGCACAATTCAAAGACTTATGGCATGCAAGCAATCAAATGATACACACACATGGCGGACAATTCAAACACAAGCAATGACACATATATACCCCTATACCATTCTAGGGCATTCCAAGCACAATTCTCTTGACAACTCTCACAAATCATTTACATTCGTCTCTCGACTCGCCCAATGGAGTCCAATCTTCCTAGCATAAGGTTAGGAATTCCCTGACCTATGATTTGGCAACTCAAATCTCCCCTTGCAATGGACTCAAAGTCTTGGCCCCTTAGGGTTCGAGGTCGAACGAGGCGCACAACCTAGAATTCCAATGAATTCCGTCAATTTCCATACCGATTCCTCAATACATCAACCCCAATCATCCATAACATAACCCTCAACACCTCATCACATCTTAAACATCAATTTGGGACCCAAAATCACCAATCCTAGCCTCCAACAGATTCGATTTGCCCGGAACCGAGCCGGTCCTCCTCGGTTCCTTGCAAATCGAACACTACTGGTCCTCAATCTACTCCTAAATCCATCATTCAATCATAACCCTACCCCTTAACATGTCTATTTAGGGGTTTGAGAGACTAACCGAAGGTTTGAAGTCAATTGGTCATCGGAATTCCATTGAAAGTCGCTGGTTCACCTAAAGTCAGAATATGGTAGTTTTCTGTGCAAGATTTGGAAGGCCATTTCGAGGTCAAAACTTTCTCAAATCACTCTCAACTTTTTACACATATTTATCTACATGTCTACTAGGTCTCCACAAAATTTAACCTCAAAATTCCAACATTTCAGCCTCTAAAAGGGTCAAAAACTTTACCTACTTCAGGTTGGAGCAGATTCCGTCGGCTCTCAGGAGAATCTCTACTCGGGACTCCTCGGTGCTCCAATCAACATGATTCTTGTTTGAGGACGTTGGCAAGACGTAACGCTTTGTCGTTGTAGTTGGCCGATGGCCGATTTGTGGCCGGAGACTGGTGTCGACGGCACCGAACAGAAAGCTCAAAACTGGTCGCCGGCGATGCAGAGTGAGGAAGAGAGGAAGAAGGAAGGTTCTCGGTGGTTTTGTGGGGTGTGGCCGGCCAAAATAATTGAGGAGAGAGAGAGAAGACTTATATACAAGTTTGGGTCAAGGGGGAAGAATGGTAGGTGGCCAAAAGTTGATATGACCATGCCTTGTCCATCCCTTGACACTTGGCCATTTGTCTTTTCCAAGATGATCCAATGGCCCTTGTTCCTTCTTATTTTTGGTAGCCTTGAGGATGGTTCATTGACCAAATTGCCCTTCTTGAATTGCTTGGGCAAGGTTCTAAGCTTGAGGGGCAAAACGGTCATTTTACCCCCAACGTTCAAAACGTCATTTTTCTCATTCCAAAATTCTTCGATAGGGCGACGACCAATCCAAATAATGTTGGAATTCTTGATTTTTCATTTCAAACTTTTCAGGACTCGTTTATGATAGTTTTCTCTATCAGACGTGATTCCAGCCTATCCTGAACCGACGAGCGGCTTTTGCAGACATTACGCGTATCGACCCCGTGATTCATATCATGTTTATGGCTCGTCAATTCAGGGCGGCTTTGGTTGTCATGTAATTGTGAGGGTCTATCGCTAGTTCCCTCGACAATCCTTATGGCCAAAGCGTCGTTTCTTATCCGAGTTCCCTAGGTCCACGTCCCTCGTCTTGTGTTAGCCTTTCCCTTTTGGTCAGTCTACTCGAATTGATCAGATTCGAGCGGAATGCGACTGAAATACATCTCTAGATATACAATTCTCATTAATGAGCCTGAAATTGACTGAAAATCAAAATGTCACAGCTTTACTATTCCTTCCACTCTACTTGTCTCTCAATTGTGTGTAAGACGTGTTTGGATTTGGTTTGCCTCTGGTCTAAGGAAACATCCTTTTGAACGGTTTAAACAAACCCTATTGAAAAAATTCATTCTATATTTTTCATAATTTTACCCTACCAAGGGGATTTACGATGCATCATGCATGATCTTGTCACGTTTGAATGACTTCCAATCATTTATGCATGCAATATGAACAATGAAAGCTTTAGTTTTCAAACCTGGTTCTTTCAAGAATTGCCCATACTTACGATCATTTCCAATATTAAAGGATGATGGGAAATTCTCCAACCACGTTCAGTTGCCTTTGTCTTCAGTTGCTGTACAAGTTAAATAATCGAAAGGCACGTCAAAGAGTAATGAAATAGATACATATCGCCTAGTTCCATGCATTGAGATTAGCAAGTTCGTGGTTCCACTAGAACAACCTTGGCTCCAGGTTCTTCCTTTTGAACCCTACAAAAAAAATAATAATAATAATGCATGCTATGTATGCATGAATGCTTGGCGTGCAATGCAATGATCTTATGGTGACTCGGATCGCTCTAGAGACGCTGAATAAGCTTTTGATTTTATTTCAGGGATAATACTTCTTCATTGCATTAGAATTTACAGAATATCTCAATTCTTCTTATCTAAGTTTACAAGAATCAAAGCCCATCTTACAAGGTATTTCTTGACAACATATGAGCCTTCATAATTCCGCGTGAACTTGCCTCCAGGATGAGTAACGTTTGACAGAGTCTTTCTCACGACAAGATCAAACACCTGAAAATGTCTGGGTTCAACCTTCCAGTTGAATGAATTGGCTACCCTTTTCTGGTAACTCTGGCCATGACAGATTGACTTTAGATGCTTTTCATCAATCAGGTTTAACTATTCATATCTGTGTTGTATCCATTCAGTTCAGTGAGTTTAACTTCTGATAATACTCTCAAGGATAGAATTTCTATTTCCACAGGTAGGATCGCTTCCATACCAAAAACTAAGGAATAGGGGATTGCCCCAAGTGAAGTTTGAATCGAAGTTCGGTATGCCATCAGCGCTTTTAGCTCTTTCATCACTTTTTATCAACATAAAATTGAAATTTTGTGCTGTTATCAAATACATTATGATTTTCTAAAACACATCAGGAACAGAATCAGAAAAAATAAATTCTAACCAAATCACATTTTTGGATTAGAATTGTTGACATGCAAGCTCCTAGTTCTATCTTTTTGTTTCTTTTTTTTTTCCGTCATCTGGAGGAGGATGAAGAGAAGAAAAAAAGGAATAAAAATATTTAAAAATATTACAATATTATTAAAAATTATCACATTAGTGCCGATCGAAATTAGTTTTTTTCGATCGAAATTAGCGGATGGTCTGAATTGGCCAAAAAAATATTTAAGACTAAATTGATATAATTAAAATAAATACAAGACTTTTTTGGTAATCCAACCATAAATGAGGAAAATAGAGCTCTTTGAGATTTTGTTAATCCAATTGAAATGACCATGAATTGACTTTTATAAGTGCATTTGAAACTTTTGACTTGGTATTTATTTACATTTGAGTACTTTCTATTTGTCTAGACGAAAGAAAATATTTTTTTCGTTATCAAATCTCATCTTTTACTAGACTTAGCATTGGTCCAATTTAACTTATTTTTTCAACCTCACAAGTAAAAGCAAAACGGCGCTGTTCCCCACGCCCACCTGCGCGCAAAAACAACGCCGCTCACCGCCGTTGCGCGGCCTTAATCCGTGAGCCGAAACAATGCCGTTTAAGGTCCTTTTCTCGCGGACCCAGCTCCAAAACGACTTGCGCAAGCTCCACAAACAATGTCGCGCGGCCTTCATCGCCCATGGACCCGGTCCAACTCTCTGAACCGGCTCCAAACACAAATCAGCTCCAACTCCAAGAACCGGTCCCTCCGGCTCATCCACGCCAAATCAGTCAAACTGGTCCAAGCATCCATCGTTTGAACGAGGGACCTTTGCACACGAGCCTCACCGGGGTTCCAATTGGATGCTAGAGCTTCGTCGGACCTCGCCTGACCTTCCAAGAGCTCCAGCCAGCTTTGACACCTTGTGGCAACACGCAAGGGACTAACCACTGCCGGTCGGGCCTTCGACCAGGACACCGATTGCTTCCCCTGACTGTGCCCTGACTCACCAAGACTCGACCGATTGATCAAATTAGCCACACATAACAAATAACATAGCCGGGAAAACAATACAACAACTAATTTATGCTTCTTTATTTTAAATTTATTGCAATTCTACTAATTTAGGCCTAGATTTTTTTTTAGGTCAATTCAGTTTTAAACCTTTTGCATTTATGCTAATTTAGTTCTAAACATTTTACAATTGAGTCAATTCCGTCCCTCCGGCCAACTTCGGCTGGCCAACATTGTTGTCACACTACTGGCGCCGACATTGTAATTTTTAATTACATTTTGATAATTTTTCAAAAAAAATTTATTGTTATTTACTTTTTCTTTTTCTTTTCTTTCCTTCCCCCTCCAGTCGGTCGCCAATCGGCCAAAGGAGAGGCCTCCTTGGCCCTCTCCACTTCTTCCTTGGCTGGAGGAAGAAGGATACAAAAAAAAAAAAAAGAATAGATGAAAATATTATAAAAAATTACCACGTTAATGCAAGTAGGGGTGATGAGTTCCTGATCCGATCCGGTTCCCCTCAAGAATCGAGAGCTGGACCGGTTGTCTCGATTCTCAATTTTTTGGAACCGAAAATCGAACCACCGGTCTAGTCCGGTTCCCCGGCTGTTTCATTGGACCGGACACATGCCATTTTTTTTTTTTTATCACATCTAAACTTCAAAAGTTTTTAACTCCAAGATAATAACAATAACATACCTTTACCAAAACAACTATCAGTCTGTTACCACTTATGCTGGTGATCAAGTTGGGACATTTGTATAGCACTCGACAAAGAATTCCATCGCAAGTTGCTGTTAAAATGGCATTGCAACCGTAGAATATGTTGTAGACTATGCTGAGATTGAGGATGTCCGACTTCCACACTAATATTCTTATAAAAGGCAAACTCGACAATCTCATGTGAAGTGACTTAGAAGAGTTCTTCCTTTGATGGTCTTAAGTCAAAATCATTGCTGTGGTGATCTGAATATGTAGTAAGTAAAGAAAGGGCAACTTTAAAAAAAAAAAAAAAAAAAAAAATTTGATCGGTCCGGTCCGAGCTGTTCGGTCCTAGGATCCTAGAATTGGAAACCAGACAACTTGTTCCAATCCGGTCCGGGTGGTCCCAATCCGGGTGGTCTAATTTGCTTACCCCTAAATGCAGGTGTCCGTCATCACCGACCGGCCAAAGTTGGCTGGATAGACTGAATTAGCAAAAATATAAAAGGTTTGGCACTGAATAGATTAATAATTATAATAAGTTTAAGATTTTTTTTTATAATTTTTCCGGAATGCCATAGTCGCTAGTCAGGAGAAAAATTATTTCGTATGCATAGATCAAATGGAGGTCAAATCTGTCTAGATTCTCAATCATATAAGTCTTATAATAGAACTCACGTACCCACTCGTTTCTCTATATTACAGCAAAAGATCCACGTTTTCCGCCGTCCCAATCACATGGGCGTTCTAAAGTGGGTCTAATATCCAAAAACAAACCTCTGATATTAATATTTGTGTCAATTATATCCAAAACTTTTTTTCATCTCATAAAAATACCCAAACTTTTTCTGTTGTCCTAATTTTTTTTTTGGTAAGATGTTGTCCTAATTTTATCGGTCCAATATCCAAAAAAATCCCCAACTTTAACATTTGTCCCAATTACATCCAAATTTATTTTTTATCTCCTAAAAAACCATCAACTTTTATTTTTATCTCAATTCTACCACCTCAACCTTTTGTTCATAATCACCGATAGTTAATTCTATGTGACTCACATTTTCTTACAGAATTTACTAATGAATTTTCGAAATTTAGAAACAATAGGTTTCAGGAACGATGAGATTTTAAAAAGTTCACTAGAATATCTCCATGCCTAGCTGTTTTTTGGGCTGTTTAATGCCGAAGAGAATATGAAACACGTCGTCTTGAGTGACTATATATTTCTCGGCAATATATAGGAGATGCAAACAACATAAGATAAGTTTGAAATTTTTTTATGTCAGTTTTGCTGAGGTGTAATTCATTAATGATATGAAAATGCCACGTAAGATTAATTAATGATAATTATAGACGGAAGGCTAATGGTGGTAAAATTGGGACAAAAGTAAAAGTTATAGGTTTTGTCACGCTCCACTCACCTTACGAGTGCACTCATCCACTCATGTCGTAAATTCAGTCCCAGGATATCCTTTTTTTTTTACGGCGATAAATAATGAGACTGGTATGCAGAAGAGTAAAAGAAAATAAATACATAACTCCATGCAAGGTAATTCAAAACAAAACAAAGAATGAGACGCGAGATAAAGAAAATGGTGATTTACATATCAAGAGGACGAGTTTATACAAACGAGGCCAGAGACTAGATAATACCACTAGTTAAGGTCGAGGAAGACAAAAGGGCGAACAAAAGATAACCATTAAGCCCCACCAAAAAGATCATCACCACCAAAAGGCAACTCCAACGATCGTGTGATCTCGAGCCCACAAAGTGGTACTAGTATCTTCGGTTCGACTCAAGTCCTCTGCGGGATTGTAGTCCGAGAAAGTTTTTGATCGTACTTCTATGGTGTCCTCTTCCATCTCATTCTTCGAGTCAGAAATCTCGATCACCTCGATACTCTCCTCTTTAGCCGGAGTCTCCTCTAGAACATTCCTCGAGCCTATCACGAAACCCTCTACCTCGATCTCATCTCGAGAAGGATGGCACCACGATGGAACTACACATCTTGGAATCTCGTGAGCTTTTAATGGACCAGTGGTAACATCCCCCGCTCTCCTGAACCAAGTCTCAAAACGATGTGGCTCCCAGTCTTCCTCCCCCTTATCAACCCAAACTACCGTACTCTTCCTAATATAAACTGTACCTCGTCTATCGGGAAATTCATCAAAATAGGCCGCCATCTCCTTCAGGTTTCCTAGGCGCGTAGGCAACATACTCAAAGTTTGGGATCTGAAAAGAAAAGGATGCCACAACGGGGTAAGACTTACGTCTTAGCAAGCTAGCCTAATCCTAGACCATCAGTCCCACCAGACGAGCTATCACAGCAACAAGCAAGCAGTGACAGAAGGACAAATGACATTTATACAAAAGCATCATATCAAACATCTTGCGAAGAAATTAAACTCCAGACAAATATAAAGAAAGTGACCCAAGCTTCCGTACTAGCCAAAAACCACATTAACATCACAGGAATCAATAACCAATAAAATTCCCAATCCACAACTCAATGGATTAGTCTGCGTTCAATGCATTAGACTACCAAGATAAATAAACTCGCGTTAAGACGCATCAGGTTTACTAACAAATTTCTAACTCATGTCAACATGTACAATTTCTTATCCCGCGTTAGGACGTATCAGGATATCATTCAATCACAACCCCGCGTTAAGACGCCTCAGGATACGCTCACGATGCAATCCCGCGTTAAGACGCCTCAGGATACCATAGGTCTCAACAAATATCTAAAGTCAAGAATTGTCTCAATAGTCATTTAATCACATTCTCATCACGAGAAATTTCAGAAGGTCCATCATAAACCATTTGCTTGTCAAAAAGGTCGTACTTTATCACAAAACATAACTCTGGAGTCACATTGTCTGTAGCCACATAATCAAGTAGGACACACCAACGAGTACATCATTAATTCAGGCAAAAGAACTACAATTTTCATAACAAGCGAGCGCTCATGGCTCGTTTCTCAACAACTCCATTCAATTTCCACTCAACCAAGCATAACAAAAGTGTCAACTCATTGATTCGGCAATAACACTATCTAGTTGCGTCCAAATGTTCTAATATAGGTTCAGGAGTCGCTTACCTTCGTTCAAATTAGCAAATTTTCACCAAAATCCCTTGTCAAGCTCAGCTTCCAAACAAAATCGTCGTTGTCCAAAACAGGGCAGCAATATAATTCAGCGACAATTCGTCGTTTCAGTCAATTTCTCTTTTCTAACTTCAACTCCACCCATCGTACACCTTAATAACACCCTAAATCACATTCTAGTATGCCTTAATACCATATTTAGAGTATAATAATGCCGAGAACAGCCCCCAACATAACCGGTGTGCTCAGAATTGAAACAGAGCAAAAATCGATTTTGCTCCTTCTTGTTCTAATAGTCCACACATTACCCTTAACTCCAATCGTTTTCATCAATTCACTTAGAGCAACCTTAATCAATATGTTATAGAGCCCTATGGAAATTTTCAAAGTCAATTAGCACTCCTAAGGCCTCCAAACAGACCAACTCTTCTCAGTTCACTGGCGGTCAGAATCTATCCGAAAAATTAACTCCAATCAAACCATCAAAACTCATTCAAAACTCAACTAAATCAGTAACCCTAATTCAGTGACTTCAAGTATAACATGTTATGTAACTTTCATAAAACATTTGGTGCCATTCAAAGTCTCTAAGATGGTGAACCATAACCTTCTCTCAGTTAGCTCGGAATATGTCCAGTTTTCTTCCAAAAATTTCCATAAATTAACTAGACCTCCAAAAATCACGAAACTAATTGGAGCTTGTCAAGGGCAGGTTAAACTAATCTGTGGTGGTCGCCGGCCGGCCAAAAGGTCACCGGAGGAGGCACTCGTAAGGATCGAACAGGGCGGCAGTAGCTGGTCGGAATAGAGCAGTTTCTGCTCTTGAGAAGAAAACACAAAATGAAGGGGAAGAAGACGGAGATGGCTCACGAAAATTCTGAGGGAGCAGATGATATGATCCTAATCACTTTTGTAGCTTCTAGAAGGTTTGAGTGAGTGGAAAATTAATGACCATCACCCATGTATTGACACTTGTCCTTAGTCAATAATATCAAGGCTCAAATTACTTTCTGGCCCCCTTAATTTTCTGTAACCCCCTTGGGGAAGAAGGAAATTTCAAATGACTAAAATGCCCTTTTCAAATCAATTAGGCAAGGTTAACTCTCCAATGAAAAAATGGTCTTTTCACATCTTTCGTCCGAAATTTTATTTTCCTGATATTTTTCACCCTTGATAAGGCGGCATCCAATCCATATGAAATGTTGGAATCCCTCATTTTCATTTTCAAATTTTGAGATCCTATCTCATGATCGATTTTCCGTTGATCGAAATCCAATTTGTCTCGAATTAACGGGTGGCTCTTATGGATGTTACGTGTATCAACTCTGTGATTCTTATCACACTTAGGATAACTCAAACTACGGCAATTTTGATTGTCATGTAATCATGAGGTTCTATTGCTAGCCCCGACGGCAACGATCGTCACCATTCGATTTATGAAAATTTTACAAATTATACTTTGGTTAAGCGGTATCATCCACGTTCCAACCGCACAACACTAGCAATGGTTTCCTTAATAGTTTTTAGATCGGCATTGGCTCTAAATATTCCCTCGACGATCCTTATGGTCAAAGTGCCGTTTTCTAATCGAGTTTCCCAAGTCCACATACCTCATCGTGCGTTAGCCTTTCCCCTTCGGTTAATTACTCGAGATTGATCAAATCCGAGTAAGACATAACTAAAATACTTTGATAGATATCTTACATTCAAAGGTCTCGAAATGACAGGAAATTTAGAATGTCACAGGTTTTTTATGAGATCATTTTTTTTTAATATAATATGAGACATATGCTAAAGTTAAGGGTTTTTTTGGTACTAGGATGGTAAAATTGGGACAAAAGTAAAAATTTTGGCTAGAATTAGGACAAAAATAAAAGTTGGAGGTTTTTTATGAGAAAAAAAAAGTTTTGGATATAATTGTCGCAAATGCTAAAATTGGATCTTTTTTTTTTGGTATTGGGCCTTCTAAAAGTGATTAACTGATGCATTTTGTTTTTTTTTCCTTTATTTATGGGGAATCAATTTTATAGGAAAACAATTCCTTGTGACGCGATTTTTTCAATAAAGTGAACTCACACGCTTCACCTGTAATTACGTATAGTGGTATGCCGAAGTCCTAGCCTTGTTATGAATTATTTGAGTTAAATATGTCCTAGATTTCACATCATTCTTATATGTAATTTGTCAAGCTGGTAAAAACTTTTTGTGTAATCTCAGACCAGCACTACGTAAAAGACAAAAAAACGGGGTAGGAATCGAGCATCTTGTTTTTGAATTGAAGGACTTTTAGTTCTCTCCATTTTAATTGGAGACAATTTCGGGGTTCAAAAGTTTCTATGTAACTCACGCATAAACTTAACATCATTTTTATCTATGTCATCTCTTATTTGTGGGATACAAACATGAATATCACAAACACACTGAACGGAACCACATTGGATCAAACCAACCGTTCTAGTGGCTTTTGTAGAAATTGGTCTAATTAATTTGGAATCATGAATAACTGGTTTGAGTCTCAATTCCACTAGGAATCAGACCGAATAAGCATAACTGATCCAGAGTATTTTTTTCCCTTTTTTTTTACTTGGATAGGGAAAAAAGTAGATATTATTTATGGGAATAGTTTTTGTGTTTTGCCTAATTCTCTGTGTTTTGTTTTACAGAGGATAATGCATGATTGGGGGGACGAAGATTGCATCAAGATTTTAAGAAACTGCAAAAAATCAATCCTAGAAAAGAATGACAAGGTGATCTAGCAAATGTTGTGCTGCAACCAGAGGGCAAGGGATGTATGATTAGATGGGAATAATGCTTGATCTGGTCATGATGGCGCAATGCTTGGGCGGTAAGGAGAGGGATGAACTCGAAAGGAAGAATATTTTGGAGGAGGGAGGGTTTCCTCGCTACAACATCATCAAGACCCGTTCTTTGTCATCCATCATCAAAGCCTATCCATTGTGATTTTGCCACGCTAAATTTGTGAAAGTCGAATAAACACTAATCGTATGCTTGATTTACGACAATCGAATTCACTCTGGACTTTCGATCTGAGACGGGTTTTACTGCGATATATGTGCTGATTAAAATTATGTTTTTAGTTGCCAATTTATGTGGTCTTTGGTTTTTTATGGAGGGTTATTCTCGTGTTGGATCGCATGATTTTGAGCTTTTTATGTGCATAGGTAAATCGTATGTTGAACATGACGACTTAAACCCTAGTAATGGACTTAGTAAGCTATGTACTTGGTGTCGTCATTCGTTATGGAATATGCGAATGAGAAAAAATGAGGAAAAGCATATTCCACTATCTAGTAATCCATCAATGCGATTATAGTAACCTTCTGACAATCAGAAAATTAAAGTACAGAGGCAAATGGAGGAATGGAAATCCAAATAAATTATTTAATTCCTCAACGGACAAAATGATATCGGTAAAGTCACAAGTGATTTACGACATATATGCCCCGTTATGCAAAGGAAAGTATCAATTCGATTGATGTCATCGTCATTCTAGGTGGGAAAACTATATAAAAAAAAATCTGAACTTAATATAATTACGTCAATTCAATCCTAAATTCTCTTCTTCTTCTTTTGCGGATTGAGTCCTAAACCTTTTACATTTATGTCACTTCGGTCTATTCGATAAATTTTGACCGAAAATCGCCGACATGGATGCTTTTCATCCTCATGGCGCAGTTGACACTGACATAGACAATTTGTACGTAATATTTTAATATTTTTTAAAATTTTTGTCTTTTTATTTCTTTCTTCTTCCTCTAGCCTATCGTCAGACCTCGGTGACCTGCCAAAGGCAAGGGTCAACGAGGTCAAAAGTTGACCTTGCTACTTTGGTTAAGTTGGCCCTGCTGATCACTAACAAGGTCAGCCTCGCCCAGATCTCTTAACCTTTGACCTCGTTAGCCTCAAGCGAAGTTTTCCCTTGCCGGTCATCAGCGAGGCTCGATTTTTCCTACATCTCTGAATTTGACAGCTTCAATTGCGGCTCCTTTTTCTCCCTATTATTAAAAAAAAACGTACTCACAATCTAGTGACAAATTTTAACACTAAAAGAAAATTTGACATTGGCACTACTCATTATTTTTCTTTTCGACCAAAAAAAATTTCAACTTTTCATAACCACCGAAATTACGCGAACACACTCGTCAAGCACATTAAGGAAAATCCACAAATTCATGACTCCGATAATTTTGTTTGTCTTTTCCTGCTTTTGTTTTCACAGTAAATCATGCATGATTGGAACGAAGAAGATTGCATCAATACTTTAAGAAATTACAGAAAAGCAATCCTAGAAAAGAATGGCAAGAGGATCATCACAAAGATTCCTGAATTTGATAAATGATTTCGCCTTTCGAGCCATTGCGAACGGTTGTCCATAAGGCGTGCCATTGTTTTCATGTTTTTGTGTAGAATATTTTCAAGCGGACAGCACATGATTTTTATTTAATTTTGTATATCGCTGTTATTTTTGGTTTATTTATTTTTTAGATTGGTTGGGCCTATCTCTTTGTTATGTTGGATGGGTTTGGTTTGGATGTGGATTGAGTATGGGCTATCACAATTGTTTCGTAACTAAATAGATCAATATGAATTAATGGGATGGATTTGGGTCACATTTATGATCTACTAAAATCCCAATCCAACACACCCATTTGCCAGCCTTGCTCACAACTCACCGCATGGACAATTTCTTCAACTTCGTAGCGTACATTCCAAAGGACACTATCCAAAGGACACAATATGGGCTTGATTTTGTAACTACTTGAGTTTTACATAGAAGGGTCAAAATAAAAGTAAGATCCTGCACGAAAGGAGAAAAGGCATTTAGAGCCCACAGAGTAACAATTATGATTCTCTAATTTTGTTTCTCGAAACAAAAAAGGACGAGAAACATGTTTGATAACATAAACGATTTTGATTCTGTTTCTGAAAAGAGTTTTAGAGAAAAAATAAGAATAAAAATAAAGTTAGTTCTGAAAAAAGAATAACTTTTCGAAAACACAAAATATTATCAAGTCTCATATCTCTTCCCTTTTAGTTCTCTCATCAATTTCCCTCGACATAAAATAGAAATTTTGTGCAGTTACCAAACAATTTTTGATTTTCTAAAACTCATTAGAGAACAGAATTAGAATTCTAATAAAAATCATTTTTTTATCGGAATCGTTCCCATATAGGCCCCTAATTCTATCTATTCATTTCCTTTTCTTTTATCTGGTGGAGGATGAAGAGAAGGAAAAAAAAGAGAGAGAGAAAATATTCAAAAAATATTACAATATTATTAAAAATCATCATATTAGTGCCGATAGTGCCACCTGTGTGATTTTCTATCGAAATTAGTAAAATAGGCTGAATTGGAAAAAAAATATTATTTAGGATTGAATTGCAATAATCACAATAAATATATGACTTTTTTGGTAATCAAACTATGTTGCGGCCTAAAAAAAAAGATAATGTATTATCAGGATAATTTCAAGAACTAACCCAATATGGACTCTCCCAAGCCCTACCAAATCATAACTTTGGTTAATTAGAATTATTTAGAATTCAGAGTCACCACCAACCATTTTCAGTGGTTGATTAGAAGCCTAAATAAAATAGCGGGAGTACTATTTTATTCTTAAAGATCATGACAATGGGTTATTCAAAAAGAAAAGAAAAGGCCCTACCTTCGCAAGCCTTTGTCATTGTTAGTCAACTAAGTTGGATCTGAGGCCCCCTGCGAATTCGTAATCTGAAGAGCTGAACTAGAGATTAGGGATTTGAAAACTTGGTTACATTAACAATTAAAGTTAATGCCCTTTCGGTACCTTAATCCCACGAAAATGCTAAGTCGGCAACTCAATCTTGATTGAATTTACTTTTAAGTTCAAATGAGGCGTTTTTATGTTTTCACTTTTTAGATGAAATACGAATGCATGATAATGGCATGAAAAGTATGCAATATGCGAAAATACGAAGGCAAGCGCGCAAGATATGTAGACCAAACCTACATGCCAAATTTAATTAAATTAAACATGCAAAATGACATCAAATCAAATGCAAGGCACACATGCAAAGCAAAATGCGACCAATTTAACTAAGCACGCGAAGACTATATGAAACATTCAAAAATTACACCTACCTTAGATAACATACAATTTTTAATCAAACATTTTAATCATGCAAACTAAACACTAATAAGACAAAAGCTCCTAAACATTGTACTAAATGAGATGCAAAAATGACATGGGATACGTACTCACGATAGTTTAGTCGGTTAGCGCGCACTTGAGATTGTGTGGTTAGGCACACTAGTCTCAGGTTCGATTCCCCAAATGAGCACCTGTGATTTAAGTGGGGGACATGGCGGTGGGTTACTGTGCTAGTCTCCCCCGAGGAATAGTCGAGGTACGCGCAAGCTGGCCCTGACATTTTGGTTATAAAAAAATGATATGAGAAAATGTAATTATATGATGTGATAATATGCATGATTTTCGAAAAAAAGGAAAAATAAATGGGTGACACTAAAAAATATGAATGGCGTTAAGAGATAATGCAAGAAATGAAATGAGCAGATTTTGTTTTGGATATTTTCTTATATTTTTGGCAATAAAGGAAGCACAAGATAAAACATAACTCAAAGATATGCAAGTGATATTTTGAAAAAAATGGAATGCAAGATATGCTAATCGAAAATACGTAGTGAATATGGAAGATATGCAGACTTAAAATTCGAAAATATGCATGAGGTAAAATTTCAAAAAAAAGGGCCCAAGTATCCTCATTTTTTTCAAATAAGGGCTCAAAATGGACTTTGTTTCAAATAAGGGCCTGAAGTACCTGATGCATCAAAAAAGAGTCTAAAGTAGTTATAGTTGTTTCAAATAAGCCTGGCTTTGCCGGTCAGCTGGCCGGCCAAGGTTTTCGACCAATCGAGAGTATTTTTGTAAAAATATAAATTTTACTTTTTTTATTACCTTAAATTAAAACAAGAAAATAGAAAATATATATATTTTTTAAAAAAATGAACACTCGCTTGTGGCCGCCACCACACCATCGGTGGGGCGGCGATTGTGGGCGTCGTCGGCTACTTCGCTAACCAGCAACAAGGGCCTATTGACCCTCGCCTGAGCTAAGAGGGGGTTCCAACCCGACCTAATTCTAGATATGAAGAGAAAATAAAATAATAAATTAAATGACCAAAATATCCCTAGATCAAATGACTTAAGCCCTTTGTTTGTACTAATATAATCACTTTAGGTTCTTATTTGAAACAATGTACACTTCAGGCCCTTCTTTGACACAATCAGGGCACTTTAGCCCTTATTTAAAACAAGATCTACTTCAGGACCTTGTTTAAAAAAAATGAGCTCTTTTTTTGGAATTTTCCCTACACATGAGGATGACGTGAGATATTAAAGATATGCATGGAATCACACAAGATAAGATGAGATGATTTTTATATTACTTTTCCTTTGGATTTTCGGCCAAGACAAGATATACACGAAGGATTTCCTTATTCAATTTTATCCCATATTATCAAATAAGATAAGGCTTATAAGAATCCTTATCTTCCTAAGATAATTCATTAGATAGAAAATCATATCTTATTAAAATTTTAAGGAATTTTCATATTCATGGGATTCGATCAAAAATAAAGATATCATTCAATACCAAAGAAAATCCCTATCCACAATGAGATAACAATCAAGAGCAAGAGATCATAAATATAAATCTTCATCTTTTCTAAAAAATATAATACCCAAAACTTTGTTGTCCGTAGACGGTCGTATATTAAAATTGTTGTTGCCTATAAGCAGGACTTTATAGAAAAATTAGGTTGACAGACAAACCTAAAACCAATCGCAAACGAGTAATCTGAATGCAAATGAATGATCCAAGCCCAAAGAATTCACCTTGTGTCCTTAAGATAAATTTGTCCCCTCAACCGGTACCCAATGTTCTTGGACAATTACCTTCTAGGATAGAACGGATCATCTTTCTTTGAAAGTGGTACTTATTTTAGAGGAAACATTCGAACGTAATTTCCCGGAATAATCGCACAAAATGATGACAATGATGAATGAATGATGAACATAACAATTGTATATAATGCTCGTATCTGATTCTCGTTTCTAATGCGATGATCAATGCTTTATTTATAGAGAGTGAAGCGAAGAGTCATAAATACATATCTTCGATGAAAAGGCATGATTTCATCGAAAGGTTTTGATAAAACGTCAGAAATCACACAGTTTCGACGTAACGTTATGAAGTCGTACGATTACATCGGTTAAGGTTTACAAACCGAAACAACTCTTCATTTCACATTCAATTTCTTATGGGACTTTGACATCAAAGTTCCCACAATCCCCCACATTAATGAGAAGTTCAATTATCAAAACTCTCCATGAATGCATGACATGCAATGTGCAAATATTCCATGCAGTGTCGCCTCACAACGAGCGACCAATCATTTTTATCGTATCGACAAGACGAATCCAAATAAGCAATCAGATATAATTTTCATCAGATGAAACTAACAATAATTAAAGATTGTTAACCACTAAGAGGGTAGAAGTTTGTATATTAAGATTGTTGTCACCTATAAGCGAGACTTGATGATGTTCGTATGAAAAGTTAGGTTGATAGACAAACCTGAAGCCAATTGCAAACGAGTAGTCTGAATGCAGATAAATGATCTGAGCCAATGAATTCATGTTGTATCCTTAAGAAAAATTTATTCCCTCAATCGGTACCCAAGATTCTTGAACAATTGCCTCCTAGAATAGAACGGATCGTTTCTCCTCTAAAGCGGTACTCCTTCAGAGAAAACTTTCGAACGCAACTTGGTGGAATAATCGCACACAATAATGAATATGAAGAATGAATGACTAAAATGACAGTAGTCTCTAATGCGACAGTCAATGCTTTACATTTATAGAGAGTGAAGCGAAGAGTCACGAAGTGATATGGTTTTGTCGAAAGGGTTCATCGATGAAAAGGCATGATTTTGTCGAAAGTATTCAATGAAATGTCATGAAATCGTACAGTTTCGACGAAACGTTACGAAATCGTACGATTACGTCGATTAAAGGTTACGAATCGAAACAACTCTTCATTTCTCATTCAACTTCTTATGGGACTTTGAGATCAAAGTTCCAACAACCTTCCGTATGAATGAGAAGGTCAATTATCAAAACTCTCAATGAATGCATGACATGTAATGTGCAAATATTCCATGAGAGATCGTTGCATTGAGATAAGTAGTTTGAGACTTTGAAGTTACCCTACTGGAGGCTTATTAGACTTATTCGGTCAATCAGTAGACTTGATGTATTCAAACTGTCAACCTTTAATGTAAGCCTAGTCAATAGAAATCAAACAACTATCTCTAGAACAAAGTTAGTTCTCACTATTGTGTTCGTTTTTTCCATGAACACTGCCTGGTCTCATGAATGCTTTAGAGAATTCAGCCTTTCAAATTCTCACAGAAGCGGCCCTCACTTCACACTAACATACACGATTTTTGAATGTGTGGCATATCATATACTCGATTCAAAATCATTAAAAACTTACGCTCAACCTCCAATTATTAGTACTGTCTCTATATAGAAATGAGTAAGAATTTACAATGCTTTACACTACCTTCATAACTTGGTTGTTCCTTTGAACCTAGATCTTATGATCTCTAGTCACCTAGGTAGGATGTCACGCCCCGCGCCCCATCGCGAGCACGCAATCATCCCTGCAAGCAAAACCACAACAATATCTCGGCGGTCCCAAGGATCCACTTATATATAAAGAAAGATCGAGAGATGAAATAATTTACATTAAGCACACGGAAGCGTTTCCCAACAACTCCCCGTACCACATGAATATATATATATATATATATCCCAAGACTAAGCAGGACTGGATAGCATCAAAAGGTCGTACATCAACATCAACTGGTCACATCTACTACAGACCGCTATACACCAAGGAGACGGGTAAACATGTCAAAAGATGTCCACAAAATCCACTAGGGAAAGGGGATCAGGTCGCCAGTCAAAAAGTCAGGTCATCATCCGAAGTCGCCTAGGAAGAACTGCTGGAATCTCCGGTGTCCTCGCTCTCCTCTGACGGCTTGTACTCGGAGAAAGTCTCTGATGGAACCTCCACAGAGTCTTCCATGGTCGCTTCCTGCGATTGCTCAGCCCGGTCTCCCTCCATGGTCGCCTCCTGGTCCAGCTCGAATGGATCTCTCTCGGACGGCTCCACCACGATGACCTCATCCTCTGGCGGTGGCACGGGAAACTCAGCTGTCGGCGTCCGCTCCGGGCCATTCCTCGAACCAACCACTGAGCTCTCGGGAAACTCCTGGTCTGCTATCGTCTGACACCAAGGAGGTATGACACCCTCTAGAACCTCATGGGGCTTCAACGGCCCGATCTTCCTATCCCCGTCCTGTCTAAACCAAGCCTCGAACCGATGAGGCTTCCAGTCAGGTTCGCCCTCATCTACCCAAACTAGTGTTCATTTCCTTATGTATATATTACCCTGCCTATCGAGGAACTCATCGTAATACGCCGTCATCTCCTACGGGTCCCCGAATCTAATAGGCCACATTGCTATTGCCTAGGATCTGTAAAGTAGAATTTCCCCAAAAGGGGTGAGATACACATCTCAGTAAGAAAAACCTAACCCTAGGTCAGGTTGACCGTCTACTCAGGCAGTCAAATCACTCAACCTATCCAACTCATGAACTCACGCGGACATGACAGTCATAATTCAATAAACAATAATGCATAGAGGACAGGCATGCATTTATATTCTCATGTCACACACAGTTGCACGTATATGCTCGGCATGTCACTTCATCACACCAATCAACCTCTATCTGCCTCATTCTCTAGCCCGCGATTAGATCGCATCAGGCTTGGTCCGCGTAAACGCATCAGGCCCCGGTTCAATTTCCAGGCAGAGTCTATGAGCTCGTATTCTGTCTCGCGATTATATCGCATCAGGACTGTGGCTATCTCAACCCCGCGACTCAGTCGCATCAGGGCGCCACCTTTTCATAATCCACCCCGCAACCTCGTCACATCAGGGTCTCAACCTCCGCCCCGCGTCTCATACGCCTCAGGGCCATGCCATGCAATGTCACAATCATGTCTCATGCCACATCATATCAATTAACTTGATTTTAAAAATTAAATTTCATAACCAATGACCAATGCGCACGATAATATGTTTAATAAATTTCGTGGCATGCAATTCAATTCAAATAGTACTCAGGCACTCAGACCATTCACACATAGGCTAGGTCAAACAATCATTCTATAATGTCCAAGGGCGCATCAAGCTATTACATGCGGGGATTTTCTCATAAATCGTTCCGTTCGGCCCTCGACTTACCCAATCGAGTCCAATCCCCCTAGCCTCGGTTTAGGAAATTCCTTACCTCCGCTTAATAACGCAAATTACTCCTCCTTGCACCTCCTAAGGTTCAGCCAACTCAAGTCCAAGGTCAATCCGTCGCGCAACCTAGGATAATCAATCGATTTTGTCAAATTTCAAGTTCAATCCCTCCATTCATCCATCCAAATCATCCATTAGATACTCCTCATCATCACAACACATCATACACACCAAATTACAACACAATCCCAGCCTATTCAGCCCTCCACAGAGCTGGTTTGGCCCAGCATTGAACCGGTTCCATTCGGTTCTGTTCATGCCCGGTCCAACCGGCCTTAATCTATCTCAAATCCATCAAATATACACCATTCTACCTCTTATAATGTCTACCTAAGAGTTTGGAAGTCTCACCATGAGTTTCAAGTCGCTCGGTTGCCGAAAAGTCGTCGGAAGTCGCCGGAGCACTCACACACAGAATACCGACAGATTCTGGGCATAATGTACAAGGGTTGTTCATGGTCAAAAAATTATCAAAAAAATCCCAAATTTTTACCACAGAACCATCTATATGTGTACTTGATCTCCACAAAATTTGAGCCAAAGATTCCAAGTTTTCGGCTGTATAAAGGGTTCAGAATCGAACCTACCTCAAACTGGAACAGATTCCGTCGACCTGTGAGAGAATGCTTGTCCCGAATTCCTCAGAGCTCCAAATGACCTGATTTCAGTTGGAAGACATCGAAAAGACGGGGGGCTACGTCTTGGTAGTCGGCCGGCAGCAGGGGACGGTCGGAGGTGGCGATCGTACGGACCGAACGGCGGCGTCCGGCGTGGTCGGGTGGAGCAGAAACTGGAGAAGAAGAAGAAGAAGAAGAAGAAGAAGAAGCTTGGTCTGGTCTTTGGGGGAACAAAAATGGCCGAATGGAGGGTTTCAGGAGAGAGAGAGAGCTTTTTATTATCCCAAAAAATTTAAATTAATTGAGGTGATTGGTAGGTGGGCATTAATTGGTGAAATGATCTACTACCCTTGGATGCTTGATACTTGTCCATTGTTCTTCTCAAGGGCATCCAATGGCCATCAATTGCTCTTCAATTTGCAGCAGCTTGGGGGAGGAGAAATGTCTATTTTGCCCTTCCTTCAATTATAAAGACAAAGTCCTAAGCTTGAGGGGCATTTTGATCTTTTTACCTCCGATGTTCGGAACGTCGTTTTTCTCGTTTTTGACTTCTTTGATAGGGCGACGGCCAATCCAATTGACGTTGGAATTTTGGATTTTCCTTTTTTAAACTTTTCAGGACTCAATTCTGATCGTTCCTTCTACCAGACGTGATTTCAGCCTATTCCGAACCGACGGACGGCTTCTGCAGACTATACGTGTATCGACCCCGTGATTCTCGTCACGTTTAGAACTCGTCATTTCATGGTGGCCTTGGTTGTCATGTAATCACGAGGGCATATCGCTAGTCCCTGTAGTCTCGATCGTCACAGTCCGATTTAGGATAATTTTGCAAATCGTATGTTGGTTAAGCGGCATCACCCGCGCTCCAACCGCATGACGCTCGCATGGTAATCCTTAATGATTCTTAGATCGGCCTTTTTGCGGTCCTAAATATCCCCTCGACAATCCTTATGGTCAAAGCGCCATTTCCTATTCGAGTCGCCTAGGTCCACGTATCTCGTCTTGCGTTAACCTTTCCCCTTTGGTCAGTCTGCTCAAATTGATCAGATTTGAGTGGAATACAACTGAAATACATCGCTTGATATAAATAAATTTCTCATTACAGAGTCTGAAGTTGATTGAAAATCAGAATGTCACAACTCTTCCCCCCTTACAAAAATTTCGTCCTCGAAATTTGCATTACACTCGACTATTCAAATAAATGGGGGTGCTGTTGCCTCATCGTCTCTTCATTCTCCCACGTGGCTCCTTCCGTTCCATGGTGCTCCCATATTACTTTGACCAGCGGAATCTTCTTATTCCTGAGGATTTGCTCCTTCCGGTCCTCGATACTTATCGGCTTCTCTATATAGGATACATCAGGGCGCCACTCATCATCAACTCCACCCCGCGATCTTGTCGCATCAAGGCGCCACACATCATCAACTCCACCTCGCAATCTCGTCGCATCAGGGTATACATCTCCTATCCCGTGTCTCATACGCCTCAGGGTCTCTCTGTCCCGCGAATAATTCGCATCAGGACTGTGACCTTCTCAACCCCACAATCTCGTCGCATCAGGGCGCCACTCATCATCAATTCCACCCCGCGATCTGGTCGCATCAGGGTATATATCTCCTGCCCCGCGTCTCATACGCCTCAGGGCCTCTCCGTCCCTCGAATAATTCGCATCAAGACTGTCGCCTTCTCAACCCCGCAATCTCGTCGCATCAGGGCACCACTCATCATCAACTCCACCCTGCGATCTCGTCGCATCAGGGTATATATCTCCTGCCCCACATCTCATACGTCTCAGGGCCTCTCCGTCCAGCAAATGGTTCCCATTAGGATCATGGCCTTTTCAACCTCGCGATTTCATCGCATCATGACGCCACATACTATCAATTCCACACCGCGATCTCAGCGCATCAGGGTATCCATCCCCTGCCCCGCATCTCATACGCCTCAAGGCCTGGCCATATTATACCCATGCCATGATTTTCCATTCAATTCACCAATAAGATACTTGTGCAACTCACACACAATTTAACTATTCATGGCATGCAAAACAATCAATGATACGCAATCATGGCAAACAATTCAAATATATACAATATCATACATAGCCCTTCTATCATTATTTAGGACATACCAATAGTTATCCTTTGGAAAAAATCTCCATAATTCAATCCGATCAAACTTCGACTCACCCAATTGAGTCCAATCTTTTTGCTTTTGTGCCAATTCATTTTGAAGTTTTTTTTTTGCCAATTGAGTCATAAATATTTTGCATTTGTGACAATTTGATTTTGGCAGGAAATAGCTAACATGGACTCCCACTATCCTTGTGGCACGTTTGATTATAGGCTTGGAAAATTTGTGATAATATTTTAAAATTTGTAATTTTTTTTTCCTTTTCCTTTTTTGTTAGTTAAATTGTTACATTAAAAATTTACATGCAATTGATGTCCGGCAATTGACTAGAGGAAGAAGAAATAAAAAAAGAAAAAGAAAAGAAAAATGAAAAAATATTAAAATATTATTATAAATTAATTGTGCCACGGACGACAGGTGTTCATATCAGCGATTGCGGCTAGAAATTAGCCAGTTGTCTGAATTGACATAAATATAAAAGGTTTAGATTAAATTTTTAAAAATTAAAATTGAAATAACACAATTGTGATAAATTTAGGATTTTATTTATAATTCTTCTCATGTATGTCTTTCTGCCATCGAAAAGTAACGAAGAAAATTGATTTTGGTAATCCAATTGAAAGTGACAATGAATTGACCTTTATAAGTGCATTTGAAACTTGTGACACGGTATTTAAGGCTGATTACTTGTTATTTGTTTAGAGGCGATAACATCTTTTTCCATTGTCAATCTTTTCTTTTGGAGACCTATCAGTGGTCCAATTTAACTCAGTTTTCAACCTCACAGGTCAAAACAATGACGAAGCAAATGGCGGTGCTTTGAATGCATGATTACATTAAATGGAGGATGACATATTCGTTTCCGAAAATATTTAATCACTTTTTTTAAGAATACGAGAATTAAGGGTCCTTAAACAAAAACAGAAGGTACCATCAAGCTAAGTTAATTTGACGTATTGAGCTTGAGCTCAACTTTGTAAGTGCTGTACACGCTCAAAATTGCTCTAGCACTAATCTCGCATGCATATTAATATCATGCTCAACGTTTTTTTTTTTTTTGGAGAACTTTCATATATGGTTCTATTAGTTAAAACGATTGATGGTAATTTCTTTTTCGTTAGTTAAATTTTTACATTAAAAATCTTTACCCTTCACAAAAACTTTCCCTTTATTTTTTGGACGAAACAAAGATGAAAATACAATCGTTAATACCATAAAAAATCTAAAATTAGTTTATCAATAAGAATTTTATTCCAAACTAATTTTGTGACCACCAAATATCTCAAAATGGTACATGTCACGCCCCGAGCCCGGCGAGTGCGTGAACATCCCGCCCAGCCGTTCCTTTTCGATTAACTCCAGGATCCAAAGGCCAATAATCTAAGCATTGACAGAAATACACATGCAGAAGTGATGCTATCTCCATTCAAATAGATACAACCACATACGATGACTTAGGACAAATACATCAAATTACCTTAGCCAATTATTAAAAGATCAACTCCTAATTCAAACTTTGGAGTACAATCTCAATATCCACAATTGGCAATTCATTTATAAATACAACTGGTCAACTATCTCTTCAAATGCCACTCCTTGGCAAGCCCATGCTACCTTTGCCTGAAACCTGAAAAATGAAGCCCCCACTGGGGTGAGATATAAATCTCAATAAGGTGGGTGCTAACCCTAGGTTAGGCCGACCGTCCATTCAGGACAGTCATCTACCCCTCAATACTTCCAAACTCATAAATTTGTAGACGTATCAAGTATTATCAATAAAACAATAGCATGCAGATGGCAGGCATACAATATGACCTTATGTCAAACTCAAACGCACATGCACACTCGGCTTGCCACCTCACCATTTCCACCAACTTCCGCTTGCCTCAATCTCTAGCCCGCAATTAATCATATCAGGCTCGGTCCGTGTAAATGCATCAGACCGTCATCGGCAACCCGTGTAAACGCATCAGGTTCCGATAAATTTCCAAGCCAATATCCTCATCTCATAACTCCGTCCCGCGAATAGTTCGCATTAAGACTGTGGCTATCTCAACCCTGCGATCTCGTCGCATCAAGGCGCCACACATCATCAACTCCACCCCGCAATCTCGTCGCATCAAGGCGCCACACATCATCAACTCCACCCCGCAATCTCGGCGCATCAGGGTATACATCTCCTATCCCGTGTCTCATACGCCTCAGGGCCTCTCCGTCCCGCGAATAATTCGCATTAGGACTGGGACCTTCTCAACCCCGCGATCTAGTCGCATCAGGGCGCCACTCATCATCAATTCCACCCCGCGATCTGGTCGCATCAGGGTATATATCTCCTGTCCCGCGTCTCATACGCCTCAGGGCCTCTCCGTCCCGCGAATAATTCGCATCAAGATTGTCGCCTTCTCAACTCCGCGATCTCGTCGCATCAAGGCGCCACTCATCATCAACTCGACCTCGCGATCTCGTCGCATCAGGGTTTATATCTCCTGCCCCGCATCTCATACATCTTAGGGCCTCTCCGTCCAGCAAATGGTTCCCATTAGGACCGTGGCCTTTTCAACCTCGCGATTTCATCGCATCATGACGCCACATACTATCAATTCCACACCGCAATCTCATCGCATCAGGTATCCATCTCCCGCCCCGCGTCTCATACGCCTCAAGGCCTCGCCATATTATACTCATGCCATGATTTTCCATTCAATTCACCAATAAGATACTTGTGCAACTCACGCACAATTTAACTATTCATGGCATGCAAAATAATCAATGATACGCAATCATGGCGAACAATTCAAATATATACAATATCATACACAGCCCTTCTATCATTATTTAGGACATACCAATAGTTATCCTTAGGAAAAAATCTCCATAATTCAATCCGATCAAACTTCGACTCACCCAATTGAGTTCAAACTTTTTGCTTTTGTGCCAATTCATTTTTATTTTTTTTTTGCCAATTGAGTCATAAATATTTTGCATTTGTGACAATTCGATTTTGGCAGGAAATAGCTAACATGCACTCCCACTATCCTTGTGGCACGTTCGATTGTAGGCTTGGAAAATTTGTGATAATATTTTAAAATTTGTAATTTTTTTTTTCCTTTTCCTTTTTTGTTAGTTAAATTGTTACATTAAAAATTTACATGCAATCGATGTCCGGCAATTGACTAGAGGAAGAAGAAATAAAAAAAGAAAAAGGAAAGAAAAATGAAAAAAAATTTAAAATATTATTATAAATTAATTGCGCCATGGACGGCAGGTGTTCATATCAGCGATTGCGGCTAGAAATTAGCCTGTTGCCTGAATTGACATAAATACAAAAGATTTAGATTGAATTTTTAAAAATTAAAATTGAAATAACACAATTGTGATAAATTTAGGATTTTATTTATAATTCTTCGCATGTATGTCTTTCTGCCATCGAAAAGTAACGAAGAAAATTGATTTTGGTAATCCAATTGAAAGTGACAATGAATTGACCTTTATAAGTGCATTTGAAACTTGTGACACGGTATTTAAGGCTGATTACTTGTTATTTGTTTAGAGGCGATAACATCTTTTTCCATTGTCAATCTTTTCTTTTGGAGACCTATCAGTGGTCCAATTTAACTCAGTTTTCAACCTCACAGGTCAAAACAATGACGAAGCAAATGGCGGTGCTTTGAATGCATGATTACATTAAATGGAGGATGACATATTCGTTTCCGAAAATATTTAATCACTTTTTTTAAGAATACGAGAATTAAGGGTCCTTCAACAAAAACAGAAGGTACCATCAAGCTAAGTTAATTTGACGTATTGAGCTTGAGCTCAACTTTGTAAGTGCTGTACATGCTCAAAATTGCTCTAGCACTAATCTCACATGCATATTAATATCATGTTCAACGTTTTTTTTTTTGGAGAACTTTCATATATGGTTCTATTAGTTAAAACGATTGATGGTAATTTCTTTTTCGTTAGTTAAATGTTTACATTAAAAATCTGCACCCTTCACAAAAACTTTCCCTTTATTTTTTGGACGAAACAAAGATGAAAATACAATCGTAATTTTTTTTTTCCTTACCCAAAAAAAAAATACAATCGTTAATACCATAAAAAAATCTAAAATTAGTTTATCAATAAGAATTTTATTCCAAACTAATTTTGTGACCACCAAATATCTCAAAATGGTACATGTCACGCCCCGAGCCCGGCGAGTGCGCGAACATCCCGCCCAGCCGTTCCTTTTTGATTAACTCCAGGATCCAAAGGCTAATAATCTGAGCACTGACAGAAATACACATGCGGAAGCGATGCCATCTCCATTCAAATAGATACAACCACATACGATGACTTAGGACAAATACATCATATTACCTTAGCCAATTACTAAAAGATCAACTCCTGATTCAAACTTTGGAGTACAATCTCAATATCCACAATTGGCAATTCATTTATAAATATAACTGGTCAACTATCTCTTCAAATGCCACTCCTTGGCAAGCCCGTGCTACCTTTGCCTGAAAACCTGAAAAATGAAGCCCCCACTGGGGTGAGATATAAATCTTAGTAAGGTGGGTCCTAACCCTAGGTTAGGCTGACCGTCCATTCAGGACAATCATCTACCCCTCAGTACTTCCAAACTCATAAACTTGCAGACGTATCAAGTATTATCAATAAGACAATAGCATGCAGATGGCAGGCATACAATATGACCTTATGTCAAACTCAAACGCACATGCACACTCGGCTTGCCACCTCACCATATCCACCAACTTCCGCTTGCCTCAATCTCTAGCCCGCACTTAATCGTATCAGGCTCGGTCCGTGTAAATGCATCAGACCGTCATCGGCAACCCGTGTAAACGCATCAGGTTCCGATAAATTTCCAGGCCAATATCCTCATCTCATAACTCCGTCCCGCGAATAGTTCGCATTAAGACCGTGGCTATCTCAACCCCGCGATCTCGTCGCATTAAGGCGCACACATCATCAACTCCACCCCGCAATCTCGTCACATCAGGGTATACATCTCCTATCCCGCGTCTCATACGCCTCAGGGCCTCTCCGTCCCGCGAATAATTCGCATCAGGACTGTGACCTTCTTAACCCCATGATCTGGTCGTATCAGGGCACCACTCATCATTAATTCCACCCCGCGATCTGGTCGCATCAGGGTATATATCTCCTGCCCCGCGTCTCATACGCCTCAGGGCCTCTCCGTCCCACGAATAATTCGCATCAAGAGTGTCGCCTTCTCAACCCCGTGATCTCGTCATATCAGGGCGCCACTCATCATCAACTCCACCCCGCGATCTCGTCGCATCAGGGTATATATCTCCTACCCCGCGTCTCATATGTCTCAGGGCCTCTCCGTCCAGCAAATGGTTCCCATTAGGACCGTGGCCTTTTCAACCTCGTGATTTCATCGCATCAAGACGCCACATACTATCAATTTCACCCCGCGATCTCATCGCATCAGGGTATCCATCTCCCGCCCCGCGTCTCATACACCTCAAGGCCTCGCCATATTATACTCATGCCATGATTTTCCATTCAATTCACCAATAAGATACTTGTGCAACTCACACACAATTTAACTATTCATGGCATGCAAAACAATCAATGATACGCAATCATGGCGAACAATTCAAATATATACAATATCATACATAGCCTTTCTATCATTATTTAGGACATACCAATAGTTATTCTTTGGAAAAAATCTCCATAATTCAATCCAATCAAACTTCGACTCACCCAATTGAGTCCAATCTTCCTAACATAAGGTTAGGAATTCCCTTACCTCGAGCTTGACAACACAAAACTCTTCCTTTTGAGCCCCCAAGGTTTTGGCCAACCCAAATCCAAGGGTCAATTTGCCGCGCAACCTAGAATATTCAACCGATTCGTCAATTTTCAAGTCCAATTCCTCAATTCGATAACCTCAATCATCCATAACATATCCCTCAACATCTTATCATATCTTAAACACCAATTTTCAGCTCAAAATAATTAATCCCAGCCACCAACAGATTCGATTTTCCTGGAACCGAACCGGTCCTCCTTGGTTCCGTGCAAACCGAACACTATTGGTCTTCAATCTACTTCTAAATCATCATTGAATCATAAACCTACCTCTTAACATGTCTATCTAGGGATTTGGGAGGCTCACCGTGAGTTTCGAGTCGATTGGTTGCCAGAAACTCGCCCAAGGTCGCCGGATTGTCTACTTCAGTCTTCTGGGCAAATTATGGGCAAAATTCACAAGGCCGGTTCGTGATCAAAAATTTATCAAATTGAGCCTCAATTTTTACCACAGAATCCCACACATGTCTACTGAGTCTTCAAGAAATGTGACCCCAAAACTCCAAGAATTCGGCCTTCAAAAGGATCAAAAACTGGACATACCTTAGGTTGAGTCGATTTTCGTCGACTCCTGGGAGAATCTCTGCTCGGGACTCCTCGGTGCTCCAATCGACCTGATCCTTGTTTGAGGACATCGGCAAGACATAAAGCTTCGTCAGTGTAGTCGTACGGTGATCGAATGGTGGCCAAAGAGGGTTGCCGGAACGGCCGAACAGCAGTCTCAGAATCGATCGTCCACGAACAAAATGAAGAAGGAAGAAGAAGGTGGGATTTCGATGATGGTGGTATGCTATGGCCGGCCAAATGAGTTTGAGGAGGGAGAGAAAAGGTTGTATTCACTCTCATGGTCAAAGGGAAGAATGGTAGGTGGCATAAAGTGGACAAGACTTCTCTTTAAGCCATCCATTGACACTTGTCCACCTTGTCTTCCCAATGTGATCCATGGTCACCATTTACTCCCTTTTTCGGCAGCTCTTGGAGGGACTTAAATGTCCAAATTTCCCTTCTTCCATTGCTTGGGTAAAGTTCTAAGCCCGAGGGGCAAAACGGTCATTTTACCCCCGACGTCCGGAACGTCATTTTTCTCAATCCAATTATCTCCGATAGGGCGATGGCCAATCCAATTGTAATGTTGGAATTCTTGATTCTCCACTTTCAATTTTCAAGGCTCATTTCTGATGGTTTTCTTTACTATACATGGTTCCAGCCTATCCCGAACCAACGGATGGCTTTTGCAGACATTACGCGTATGACCCCGTGATTCATATCACGTTTAGAGCTTGTCAATTCGTGGCAGCTTTGGTTGTCATGTAATTGTGGGGGTCTATCGCTAGTTCTCTTGACAATCCTTATGGCCAAAACGTCGTTTTCTATCCGAATTCCCTAAGTCCACATACCTCGTCTCTCGTTAGCCTTTCCCTTTTGGTCGGTGTACTCGAATTGATCAAATTCGAGCGGAATAGGACTGAAATACGTCTCTAGATATACAATTCTCATTAATGAGCCTGAAATCGACTGGAAATCAAAATGTCACAGTACACTTCTAATAAATTTACCATAAACTATTTTTTCCATAAACAATTCTAAACGAGTAAACATGTTACAAATTTGCCTTCGATTAGTTTTCATTAAATTAAGTTAGTATCGCAAGAAATTTCAAACTGTTATGGATCGAAAAAATCCCAAACTAGGACACCTTTCAACTGCAACGTGTCATCCAACTCAGCAATTTGACGGTAAAATTTAACGAAAATTAATATATGAAAAATTTATGATAGGCGTACAATTTTGGAGGCTTTGGATGATCAAAAAATTAATTTAAGGTAAATTTATCCCAAGTTTACCAATTTCGTGGTATTAATCGAAAAAACAAGAGACAGTTATTGCTTCATCCTCTATTTAGCCCTTTTAATTTCTCTTTTATTTGAGGGAAAGATGATGCATGATAATTTTGGTGCTCATAACGCATACTCTCTCTCAATTTTCCTTCGAAAGTAATATACTTTTTAACTTGGAAAATTACCAAAAAAATCCTAAACTTATTGTAATTGTACCAATTCAGTCATGAACTTTCTTGTTTTTACCGACTCGATCCTAAACATTTGGTAATTGTGTCAGTTAAGTCCATCTAGTGAATTTTGGGAGCTAACATAAACGCCGGCTGGCTAATTTCATTATATTTTAATAATATTTTTATTATTTTTATTATTTTTTGTTTGAAATTTTGATTTTGATTTTTATATACTTTCTCCTTTACTATCCCTTCCCAACCACTCATAAATGAACTCTCTCTCCTACTCTCTCTCCCACCTCCTCTTCTTCTTTGTAAGCTTCCATGGTGTCCTCTTCTTACCCTTCCATCTTCTTCCTCCAGTTGGTGGTTGGACCTTCGCGATCGACCAAAGGAATGGCCGGCCTTTCCATGGGCTTGCAAGGCCAAGAGTCGATTCGCCCGGCCTCACCGTCGCTGGGCAAGGGTTGGCAAGAAGAGCACTACAGTTGAAGAAAAATGTAAGATTGACGTCGACAGAGTTGTAAAAGAGCAAGAGGGAGTGGTCATGAGGCTGTGGCGGGCCCTGAATATCTTCGGTTAGCGATGTTGATGTCGGCGATAGTTAGGGTTCCGTCGGGGTAAAAGAGAGGATCTGTCATGCCTCGAACTCAGTGAACACGCGAACATCCATGTCCATGCCGTTCATTTAAGAATGCTCCAGGATCCAACGGCCAATAGCCTACAATTCCTTTAATCAAAGCATGCAAAAGCGATGTCATCCTCTAATTATATAAATATAACGACATACCGATGACTTAGGACATAAACAACAAAGTCTCATTAACCACTTTTACCACGGATTCAATTCATATTTCACCAATGATAAGTACAAACCCAAACATCATCAGAAGATAAATCCAATCTAATGCAGTTGATCAACTATATCTTCAAACGCCAATCCTTTGGCAAGCTCGTACTACCTTCACCTGAAACCCGTAAAATATAAGCCTCCACTGGGGTGAGATATAAATCTCAATAAGGTGGGTCCTAACCCTAGGTTAGGCCGACCGTCCACTCAGGAAGTCCTCCAATCCTCTATATTTTCACTCTCATAGCTTACAGGCAGATAGGGCACCATTCAATGAAGCAATGACATATAAATGATAGGCGTGCAAAAATGAACTCATGTCACATTCAGATGATAATGCACTTGTATACTCAGACTGCCACTTCACCGCATCCTTCAACCTCCGCCTGCCTCATTCTTTAGCCCGCGATTAGATCGCATCAGGCTCAGCCTGCGTAAACGCATCAGACCGTCATTAGTGACCCGCGTAAACGCATCAGGTCCCGGTCCATCTCCAAGCAGGGTTTATGAGCTCATATTCTGTCCCGCGATTAGATCGCATCAGGACTGTGGCTATCTCAGCCCCGAGACTTCGTCGCATCAGGGCGCCATCTAATCATGCTTCACCCCGCGACCTCGTCGCATTAGGGTCTCAACCTTCTGCCCCGCGTCTCACACGCCTCAAAGCCATGCCATGCTATGCTCATGCCACAATCAGGACTTATGCTTTGACTTTCAATTTAATAGCACACTTAGTGGCAAGTGCCAATTTAAACACATTTCATAAATTCTGTGGCATGCAGGTAAATCAAATGATGTACAAACATGAAAATCACTCAAGCATAGACAACATCACATACATTCATCCTATAACATCTTGGGACATAGTATGAGCCATCCCTATTGAAACTTTCTCAAGAATCAATCCGATTAAACCTTGACTCACCTAATCGAGTCCAATCTTCCTATCCTAAGGTTAGGAATTTCCTTACCTTGGTTGCAGCATCACAATTTCCTCCTCTTGAGCCTCCAAAGTTTCGATCCCTAATGTCCCGTATCGAACTCAATGCGCAACCTAGCATATTCATCCAATTTCATCAATTTCCATACTCAATTCCTCAATCCATCAATCCCAATTGCCCATAACACAACCCTCAACATCTCATCACATCATAAACACCAATTTAGAACTCAAAATTACCCATCTCAGCCTCCAATAGATTCTGCTTTGTACAGAACCAACCGGTTCATTTCGGTTCTTTGCAAACCGTGTACTTTCAGCCTTCAATCTACTCCTAAATCCTTCATTTAACCATCAATCTATCTCTTAACATGTCTATTTAGGGATTTTGGAGGCTTACCGAAGATTTGAGGTCAATTGGTCGCCAGAAACCCAATGAACGCCGTCGGTTCGCCCAAGGTCAGAATCTGGTAATTTCTGGGCAAGATTAACAAGATCGATTTGTGGTCAAAACTTAATCAAATCCATCTCAACGTTTTACCACAAAACCATCTACATCTTTACTGAGTCTCCACAAAATTTGAGCTCAAGACTCCAAAAATTCGACCATCAAAGGGACCAAGAACAGAACCTACCTCTAATTGGTTCCTATTCTATCGGCCTGTGGGAGAATGTTTGCCCTGAATTCCACAGTACTCCAAATGCCCCGATTCTTGTTAGAGAATGTTGGCAAGACATGAAACTTTGTTATGGTTGTCGATAGGCAGCAGATGGTGGCCGAAAGTGGCCCTTGTGGGCACCGAACAGAGACTCCAAAACTGATTGTCGGTTCCTCCAAGTCAGTTTCTGAGCGAAATGTACAAGGTCTGTTCATGGTCAAAAAATTATCAAATTAAGCCCAACTTTTTACCACATATTCGTACACGTCTCAGCTTGATCTTCACAAAATTGGACCAAGGATTCCAATATTTTGACCACCAAAGGGACTGAGAACCGGACCTAGCTCAGATTAGAGCAATTTCCGTCGACTCTCGGGAGAATCCTTGCTTCGGTCTCCTCGGTGCCCCAAATGCTCCGATTCTTGTTGGAGAATGTCGGAAAGACATAGATCTTTATTTGGGTGACTGACCGGCATCCAGGGGTGGCCAGAAGTGGCTGTGGTGGCCGGCGTACAGGACCCCCAAAAATTGCCGCTAGTGATAGAAAAGAAGAAAGAAGAAGATGGCTTTGGGACTTGGGGGTGGTCTGGCCGAAAATTGCAGAAGGAGGGAGAGAGAAGAGAGAGATTTTGATATACTCCAAGCTTGATCAAAGGTCTTTGATTGGTAGGTGGGAAAAAGGTGAAATTATCATGACTCCTTGGATCTTTGACACTTGGCAAGTTGCTTTTCCCATGAGATCCAATGGCTCTCTCCTTGTCCTTGTTTTTGGCAGCCATGGATGGGTTGTAATGCCCATTTTTCCCTTCTCCAATTATAATAGCAAAGTTCTAAGCTTGAGGGGCAAAACGGTCATTTTACTCCTGATGTTCCGAACGTGTTTTTCTCGTTTCGGAAACCTTCGATAGGGCGACGATCAATCCAAATAATGTTGGAATTCTTGATTTTCCATTTCAAATCTTTCAAGGCTCGTTTTTGATAGTTTTCTCTATCAGACGTGGTTCTAGCCTATCCCGAACCGACGGGCGACTTTCGCAGACATTACACAAATCGACCCCGTGATTCATATCATGTTTAGGGCTCGTCAATTTGTGGTGACTTTGGTTATCATGCAATTGTGAGGGTCTATCACTAGCTCCTAAGGTCTCGATCTTCACCGTCCGATTTAGGAAAATTTTGCAAATCATACGTTAGTTAAGCGGCATCACCCGTGCTCTAATCGTATGACACTCGCATGGCATCCCTTAATTGTTCTTTGATCGGCCTTTTTATGGCTCTAAATATCCCCTCGACAATCCTTATAGTCAAAGCGTCATCTCATATCCGAGTTCCTTAGGTCCATGCACCTCGTCTCGCGTTAGCCTTTCCCCTTTGGTCAGTCTACTCGAATTAATCAAGTTCGAGCGAAATACGATTGAAATACATCTCCAGATACACACTTCTCATTATTGAGCCTGAAATTGACCAAAAATCAAAATGTCACAACTCTTCCCCCTTAAAAAATTTTCATCCTCGAAATTCACAACTTTCTAATCCATCCAATCGCACGGGGGTATAGGCGCTCGTCGCATCCTCACTTTTCCGAATAATCATTTCCATGGCTTGATGATCTTGCTCGTCCTTTCCAACTCAAAATTATCCTTCTCTAGGACTTGTTCCCTTTTGCCTTCAATTTGATTTGCTTTCCTCCATTCTCTTTTGGCATTCACATCATCAGCTAACAGCTCTTCATCGAGCATTGACCTTATCTCTTACATTCATCCATAATCATTATCACCACGCCCTCGCCAGAATGCGCTCTTTAATATCCATAACGTTCAACGTCTTACTCCTTTCGAACCTTCTCTTATGCCAACAGAGATCTCAGGGCTTTATCAATTTGCCCTCCATTAATCAAATCGAGTTATGGCCCTCTTAACTCCTCAAACATTTACATGGCTACTTCCATAGCAATCCATTCTCAACTTCATCTGACAATTCCCTTGGATCAAAGTGATCCTTCAGCTCTCATCGATACGTCTAGTGCTCGACTGCAAGATAGACAAACTTCAACTTTAAATATCATGCCGACTTCTTGTCAGCATACCTAATGCTTGACCTCATGTTAGATCAATCTCACTTTTAGTCCATTGATCAATAGCATTGATGCAAGTCTGGCATACCTTTGTGCTATTCCAAAGCTTTATAATTCTCAATGCTCAACTCTCAACTGTAATCGTCCGTTAAACAATTCACCCTTCCTTAGCGATATGAACATCGCTTTAACAACACTTGGGTAATCTTTTCGTTCCACATGCCTTTTCACCAATTTCCTTTAGATAGTCCATGCTCTCAATCCCTCATGGTTCACATAACTTCAAGATCCTTCCTTGCACAATCAACGCTTCTATATGTGCAAGTGATTTCATCCTTCGGCGTTGCCTCTCATTCAAATCCCCTCGGGAACCTCTTACCTTATACTCTTGTGGTAGGTGTTGCCTTACAATGTTCTTTTACTCAAACAACATTTTCCAACTCTATCACGAGGACATTCACAACCAATTCCAATCAAGCTCTGAGCATGCCAATTCATATGGCATTATCTTTACAACATATCAACCATATTCATTTCCCATCGTCTTATTATGCCTCGAGTTTCATTGTGCGTCGTGTCACTACGACCTTCATAGGCTTTTCAATCTTCAACTTGAATCACCATAAACCACATTATCATTAGCTCAATTTGAGTCCTTGAAAACTCCTTTCATGTTCATCCACCCACTCGAGTTACATCTGGCCCTTAATCCATTTTATCAATGGAACAACTCTTGTGGGAAATCTTCCGATGGTCCGTCTGTAACAATTCACCAATCTTAGTAAATCTCAACTCCCCGCAACTCGCATCGACTATTGTCGATTCATCACTTATTTCAATCCTCAAAGTATTTATCACTCATTCCAATGCATGAATCTTATTTCGTCAGGTTCACACTTGCGCTCTTCACATTTAGCATGCAATAGACATTTCCTCAGAGCCCATACGACACTCTCAAAGACTGTTCGTGTTTCTCATCGCTCCTTACATGAGTTCAACCATCGTCTCTCAAGACGATAACGACCAACTCAATCATTCTTTGAGCACTTAGCTCGACTATTATCACTTCTTTCTACTAAGCATCGAACCTTCCCAACTATTCCTCGCACCTTTCTTTTGAGCCCAGACCTTGGCTCTCTATTGTCACGAGTCTTCTCTAGGACCGCACGACATTTCGTTTATCCTTGTCACTCTTCTCCTCGAGAAGCATTAGTGTTAGCCTCTGAGTTTCATACTTGCTAAATCGACCTTATCCAATCTCGTTTGTTCCACTAAACGTCAACATCATCCTGGAATTCAACATTGTCTTCAAGACAGTCTCTCAGATTTTACTTCCAAGAATCATTCAGGTCCTGCGTCCTCTTCCTCGATACAGATGATCAATCATCGTACTAAGACAATTTAGAACTTTTCTTCCTTTTACAATAGGGTCTCTTACCCTAAGGAAGAAACTACACAACTTCGTGACATTTCCTCACTTCTGATTCGCCTTGTCCTTTCCATTCCATAGGACGACAACCTTGGAGCCTGCGCCAACGATGACACCTTTACTCCAGGATTCACATGCCGCCATGCTTTCACATTCTCTTTCCCATAACTCAGTCACCTCCAGTGACAATACCTGTTCATCCTTGGGTCTCCACCCATTTCACTTATCGAATGGTCAATTCGATTAACTCAAATCACTTTACAAGTGTTCTTCAAGCGTTCCTTTCGCTTATTAAATCATTCATTGGAATCATAACCAGTCAAGACTATCAAGTCCGTTCACTTTTCCTTTCGTTAGTGACCATTTCATCGTCCAATCGTCCATTAAGAATCATGCCCCATTCTTTAGAGAACAACAACTCAAACTCATGATTTCATTTCTCATAGTTTCCACTTCAATGAACCGATCCCAGAAAATCATTAACTTCAGGCAATCTAGTATGCTGATTCTTCTTCGACCTTATTCACAACAGAAAAGACCTACTACTCACTTTCCACTATGGGCCTTCGCCCAAGTAATCAACCATTTTCCATAGGCACGCTCCATATTCATAATGAATATCTCCTTGCTCGTAATCCATGAATAGGAGTTCTCTTATTCATGAGTCTTTCGATCATTCTCCTCTTCTGCTGAGTCCCATCACCATTCCTCAAAATCAGGAATAACAACAGTCATAAGGTTTTCAATCTACTCAGGGACTTACTCATCTTATTCAAGGGTCCTTGACCACCTTTACCATGCGCTCAAGCGACCTTGAGAACTCTGTCACATACCGATCGATCATTCTATGATCCTTGCAACAGCATCAGGATCCAAACAATCCTTGCTCTCAAGTAACCCCAGGATGATACTTTCCATCGATCAACTCAATAGAGGTATTCTAGGCAGGCCTCATGCCTCCGAGAAAATACTTCCTCCAGTGACCTTTCACCAAACCTCAATAGCCTCTTAAGGCTAGTATTGCCAGGGTCACTTTCTTTCTTTAGGGCACCCAAACCTCTGAGGTCTTCTCAAAAATCCCCCAATCCAGAGGGAGACAACCTCAAATCTCATTCTTCCCTCAACTCCGTCATTCTCATTCTTATTCACAACTTCACAAGTTTCTCAGAACTCTCATGGTTCTTCCCACACATTTACTTTTCTTGTGAATGAAATAACTCCGAGTCACCTTTCTCGTGAATTCTACACTTAACTCATCAGCACAAGCATGTACCACCACAGTGACTTAGAGAATTATGGCAGCTCCTCTCCGACCTTGCTTAATTAGAAATTTTTCCCATTTAAAGTTCTCACGACCCATTCAGCTCTTGGGTCTCGTACGATCAACCGATCGAGCCATCTTCTCTTTTAGTACTCATGCTCCGATCGCCCATATTTACTCAATTCTCATGACTCATATCAATTCTCGGATCTTCCACACCACATATCCTCAAGCCCAACGCTCTTCTACGACCACACCTTGGTCGTTCAACCTCATTAAGTTCTCATGATCCATCTTAGTCCTTGAATCCTTTCGTATCTCACATATGCAAGCCAAGCACGACTCTAACGACTATACCTTGGTCCTTTAGTCTTATTTGGTTCTCATGTCCCTTAAACCATTATGATTCCCTTCAAGAATCCAAGACTCAAGTCGTCGACTCAAGTCTATCAACCTCAGGCTGTTCATCTCAATATTTTTCACTATCCATCAGTGGTTCCCAAACAACTCTCTAATGGCTCTCAAACAATTCTCAATTAATTGCCGAATATTCAAGGATCTCAAATCATCCTTGGTATATAATCCTTTCTCGAGCCAACCTCAACGAGGCAACTCCTCAACTGATGGCCTTTACTAGGCTAGCCTCAACTAGGCAACTATCAATCAAGCATTCAAGACAGCAGCTCATTGAGTCAATAGCTCATACACTAGGCCTAAAGGCATCTGCCTCTCTAGCATAGTCACAATAGACTCTCTCATCTCAACATGCCTCGGTTCCAAGGGTATAAACCCATATGTCGTCTAACTCCTCAGTCATATCTTGGCCAAGCCAATCACATGAGGCTAATCATCAAACAAGCCTAACAAGCCCATCACAACCATCACTTTTCTTTTTCCAAAGGCATCCACTACCATGCACAAAGCCTTTAACCATGCCTCTCACAGGCACCATCACACAGGTCATGCCACTTTCAATCATCCTCGATGAGAATCAATCCGTGCCGCCCATTCCTTATCCACAAGTGGACTCAACTTTGATACCTAGTCTTTTCCTTTCAAGTTATGACTTGGGTCATTCCTGCCTCTGCCATCTTAGAAGCTTGCCAGGAGCCGCTCCTTGTCCGGACCTCTCTGTCCTGGCGATCACTCCCCACCCTCATTAGACATGATCGATGCAGGTTGTCCCAAGCTATACATCTTCAAAGAAAGCCCCGTTCCACATGTCCCATATCATGTTTCATCACAGTTTGTAGGTATCCCATCAATTCATCCCATACCAAGCGACGATTTATTAAATCCAACAACGATAAGTCATTGCATGCACCCTCATCGACCTTCATTTCAAAGCCACAAACTCAAGCACATCATGACTGCCCTCACCACTTATCATAACAAAAGCGCCTTCATATCAATTCCTATCCATTCAAGAGTTCTAATTCCATCAATGGCCATCACATCTCGCAGATCAATTGCCTATACTCCATTATCTATCTCAAGTCCAGTCATCATTCAAATCAACTCCTCATGCATCCAATCACAACTGATTTTCGATTTAGGTATTCCTCGTATTTATCTTAACTCATATCATCCAAAGCTGTCAATAACAATCGATAGCTAAACCATCAAATTGTCATACAATTCAAGCTTGAATCCACTAATATCAGTCGTCCCTTTATAATTCATGCTCCTCAAGTCGGGTCATTGACAAATCAAGATCACAATCATACACCTCAATTGACCCTTCATTCATAAGCAATTCCCTACTATCCTTGAGCGTAATTACTACCTCAAAATTCATGTTTACTACTCTCCAATCCCAACTTATTTCCACTTAAACCTTAGTCACCACCTAACTCAAAATCATCCATTAGAGTCATCTCTATGACCATTCAAGTGTACATAAGTTTTAAGCCTACGTCCTCGAAACTCAACAATCCATGCCTATACCTATAGGCCTCAATACCTAATTATCCTTAAGTCATCGCTCCTTATCACTCCAAGTCTCAATCACATTGGATCGAGGTGACCTCGCTCTGATACCAAATCGAACGGGGATATCACTCCCCGAACTCGGCGAGCACGCGAACATCCCTGTCCATGCCGTTCATTTAAGAATGCTCCAGGATCCAACGGCCAATAGCTTACAACTCCTTTAATCAAAGCATGCAGAAGCGATGTCATCCTCTAATTATATAAATACAACGACATATCGATGACTTAGGACATAAACAACAAAGTCTCATTCACCACTTTTACCACGAATTCAATTCATATTCCACCAATGATAAGTACAAATGCAAACATCATCAGAAGACAAATCCAATCTAATGCAGTTGATCAACTATCTCTTCAGACGCCAATCCTTTGGCAAGCTCGTACTACCTTCACCTAAAACCCGTAAAATGTAAGCCCCTACTGGAGTGAGATATAAATCTCAATAAGGTGGGTCCTAATCCTAGGTTAGGCCGACCGTCCACTCAGGAAGTCCTCCAATCCTCTATATTTTCACTCTCACAGCTTACAGGCAGATAGGTCACCATTCAATGAAGCAATGACATATAAACGATAGGCGTGCAAAAATGAACTCATGTCACATTCAGATGATAATGCGCTTGTATACTTAGCCTACCACTTCACCGTATCCATCAACCTCCGCCTGCCTCATTCTCTAGCTCGTGATTAGATCGCATCAAGCTCGGCTCGCGTAAACGCATAAGACCGTCATCGATGACCCGCGTAAACGCATCAGGTCCCGGTCCATCTCCAAGCAGGGTTTATGAGCTCATATTCTGTCCCGCGATTAGATCGCATAAGGACTGTGACTATCTCAGCCCCGAGACTTCGTCGCATTAGGGTGCCATCTAATCATTCTTCACCCCGCGATCTCGTCGCATCAAGGTCTCAACCATCTGCCCCGCGTCTCACACTCCTCAGGGCCATGCCATGCTATGTTCATGCCACAATCAGGACCTTTGCTTTGACTTTCAATTCAATAGCACACTCAGTGGCAAGTGCCAATTTAAACACATTTCATAAATTTTGTGGCACGTAGGTAAATCAAATGATGTACAAACATGGCAATCACTCAATAATAGACAACGTCACATACATTCATCCTATAACATCTTGGGGCATAGTATGAGCCATCCCTATTGAAACTTTCTCAAGAATCAATCCAATTAAACCTTGAATCGCCCAATCGAGTCCAACCTTCCTATCCTAAGGTTAGGAATTTCCTTACCTTGGTTGCAACATCATAATTTCCTCCTCTTGAGCCTCCAAATTTTTGGCCCCTAATGTCCCATACCGAACTCAATGCTCAACCTAGCATATTCAACCAATTTCATCAATTTCCATACTCAATTCCTCAATCCATCAATCTCAATTGCCCATAACACAACCCTCAACATCTCAACACATCATAAACACCAATTTGGAACTCAAAATTACCCATCTCAGCCTCCAACAGATTCCGTTGTGCACAAAATCAACCGGTTCATTTCAGTTCTGTGCAAACCGTGTACTTCTAGCCTTCAATCTACTCCTAAATCCTTCATTTAACCATCAATCTATCTCTTAACGTGTCTATTTAGGGATTTGGGAGGCTTACCGAAGATTTGAGGTCAATTGGTCGCCGGAAATCCAACGAACGCCGCCGGTTCGCCTAAGGTCAGAATCTGACAGTTTTTGGGCAAGATTAACAAGATCGGTTCGTGGTCAAAAATTAATCAAATCCATCTCAAATTTTTACCACAGAACCATCTACATCTCTACTGAGTCTCCACAAAATTTGAGCTCAAGAATCCAAAAATTAGACCATCAAAGGGACCAAGAACAGAACCTACCTCTGATTGGTTCCTATTCTGTCGGCCTGTGGAAGAATGCTTGCCCTGAATTCCACAGTGCTCCAATTGCCCCGATTCTTGTTGGAGAATGTCAGCAAGACATGAAAATTTGTTATGGTGATCAGCTGGTAGCAGACGGTAGCCGAAAGTGTCCCTCGTGGGCACCAAACAGAGGCTCCAAAACTGATTGCCGGTTTCTCCAAGTAAGTTTCTGGGCGAAATGTACAAGGTCGGTTCGTGGTCAAAAACTTATCAAATTAAGCCCAAAATTTTACCATAGATTCCTAAACAACTCAGCTTAATCTCCACAAAATTTGGGCCAAGGATTCCAACATTTCAACCACCAAAGGGACTGAGAACCGGACCTACCTCAGATTGGAGCAGTTTCCGTTGACTCTCGGGAGAATCCTTGCTCCGGTCTCCTTGGTGCTCCAAATGCTCTTATTCTTGTTGGAGAATGTCGGCAAGACATAGATCTTTATTTGGGTGGCTGGCCGGTATCCAAGGATGGCCGGAAGTGGCCGTGGTGGCTGCGAACAGGACCCCCAGAAACTGTCGCCGGTGACAGAAAAGAAGAAGGAAGAAGAAGATGGCTTTGGGACTTTGGGGGGTGGTCTAGCCGAAAATTGCAGAGGGAGGGAGAGAGAAGGGAGAGATTTTGATATACTCCAAGATTGGTCAAAGGCCTTTGATTGGTAGGTGGGAAAAAGGTGAAATGACCATGACTCCTTGGATCTTTGACACTTGGCAAGTTGCTTTTCCCATGAGATCCAATGGCTCTCTCCTTGTCCTTGTTTTCGGCAGCTATGGGTGGGTTGTAATGCCCATTTTTCCCTTCTCTAATTATAATAACAAAGTTCTAAGCTTGAGGGGCTAAATGGTCATTTTACCCCCGACGTTCCGAATGTCGTTTTTCTCATTCCAAAAACCTTTGACAGAGCGACGGCCAATTCAAATAATGTTAGAATTCTTGATTTTCCATTTTAAATCTTTCAAGGCTCGTTTTTGATAGTTTTCACTATCAGACGTGGTTCCAGCCTATTCCGAACAGACGGGCGGCTTTCGCAGATATTATGCATATCGACCCCGTGATTCATATCACGTTTAGGGCTCGTCAATTTATGACGGCTTTGGTTGTCATGTAATTGTGAGAGTCCATCACTAGCTCTTAAGGTCTCGATCTTCACCGTCCGATTTAGGAAAATTTTGCAAATTATATGTTGGTTAAGCGGCATCACTCGCGCTCTAATCGTATGATACTCGCAAGGCATCCCTTAATCGTTCTTGGATCGGCCCTTTTGTGGCTCTAAATATCCTCTCGACAATCTTTATGGTCAAAGCGACATCTCCTATCCGAGTTCCTTAAGTCTACGTACCTCGTCTCGCGTTAGCCTTTCCCCTTTGGTCAGTCTACTCGAATTGATTAGGTTCGAGTGGAATACGACTGAAATACATCTTTAGATACACACTTCTCATTACTGAGCTTGAAATCGACTGGAAATCAGAATGTCACAAGATCGAGTAATTCGGAGCAACTAAGCCTAAGCTTGGGTAGTCGCTGTGCATGAAGGCGTCTCTAACGATGCATGGAAGGTCATGAAGAAGAAGAAAATTAGAGAGACAAGAGGAGGAGAGAGAGTGCGAATCTTGGTGGTAGGGAAGGGGAAGTAAAAAAATAAAAGTAAAAATTAAAAATTAAAAATCAACAAATAAAAAAATTAATAAAATATTATATCGCCAGCTAACAAGCATCCACATTAGCACTGACCGGTCAAGATTCATCGGATGGATTAAATAGACACAATTACAGCTTAGTGATCTCCTTGAAACACAAGATCTCACACTTAACGCTCAACACTCTCGTGTACACCTCACAATTACAATGAATGAATCAAAAAGTGTGTATGAAATGAAGTAATCTCGATCTAAGAATTAAAAACACTTTTCTCTCTTAACTTCAATCTTGTTTTTCCTTCAGCCTTGAGATGTCTTTTATACTCATCTATGTCCAATATAACCGTTGCAAGGCTTCTAGAAGAAGTCTCTTCAAAACTTTCTGTTTGGACAAGACAATTACCAAAAGAAGATCTCGTAGCCGTTAGAGATTGCCAAAAGAAAGTCTTCCTCGTTCGGATCAAATTGTTCATACAATCATGATCTTGAGTTTCCATAGATGATTTCATTCATTTGGAAAGTTGTGTAAGTCTCCTTGATTTCACTTCCTTAATTGATCTCTATCGCCAAGAATCTTCAAGAATGATTCAGCTCGATTGTATCCATTGTAATGCATTAATTAAGTATATTTCGAAGTCCTCTTCAAGTTTTGATTACTACATGTAAATACTCTACTCAGAGTTTGAGCATCATTCCAACATCTGAGCTCAATACAGCATCTGAGTCCCTCAAAAATCAGTATCTGAGCTAATCCTTTTTGCCATATTCAATCATGTGCATCCTCGTATCAAAAGACAATATGCAAAATAAGTATTCCACGGCCTTAAACCTATTTCCCTTGATGTTTTCACAACCATCTTTCTAGTTAGACCTTTTGTTAATGGATCCACAACATTATCCTTTGACTTCACATAGTCAATTGTGATAATTTCACTAGAGAGAAGTTTTCTTACGGTAGCGTGTCTTCGACGTATACGTACATATTTACCATTATACATAACATTTCTTGCCCCTACACTTTGAAATAATTTTTGAAATCGTTTAAAGATGGTGGTAGCCTTTCAACGAAATTAGCCATTTGAAATGATTCACTTAGAACCATACCTTCAACATGAATGTCATGCATGATCAATTGAAGTTTCTGAACTCGACTTAAGATGATTTTGAAATCAACCATCTTTATGTCTAGAAATTTACCAACAATGAATTTCTTTAATCCAGCATATTTTGTTTTGTAATTATTCTCCAGACTTTCCCATAATTCTTTAGCCATTTTGAGCGGACTATAAACATTATAGAGGGAATTGTCCAGATTATTGAGGATTAATTGCAACAGAGGAAGTCAAAATGCTTTCACATATTTACAGCAACAATCCTTTCCATATTTGTCTCTCATTCATCCAACTTAGGAGCATCCTCATTGAGAAACCTTGCCAAATTCAATGTCGTGAGATAAAATAACATCTTTTATTGCCATCTTTTGAAATTAGTCCTATTGTCCTTTTGTGGCTTCTCTCCATGAGTCGGGATAGACGCAATAGGCATTATCAATGATGAAATTATTTCAGAAACTAAGTCGAGATATCCCAATACACCCTTGAAAAATACACGTACATAGGGTTTCATATACATTCTAATAATTTTATATGCACGAAATTTATCAAAATAATATATCAAAACGAAGATAATTTTGAGACGAACGCAACGGTACCTCACCTGTCTGAAATAGAGGTCATATGGATCCACACGAGTTGGTCAAATTTTTTACTTTGACTAGTCAACGAATGGTCAAATGGGTCAAAAATGAAATTTCCCAAAATTCGAGGACCGAACCGCAATTTTTAGAAAAATTAGGGACTAAATTGCAATTTAAAAAAATTGGGGCAAAATTGAAATTCTCAAAAATATGGGAAGAAAATTACAATTTCATAAAAATTTAGGGACCAAAATGCAATTTTCGAAAGTTGGTCAATTGGTCAATGGTCAACGTTGACCAGTCAATTGCCGATTGGGTCAATGGGTCTATATCTAGGTTAGGTCACCGTCAAATGGTCCTGGTCAGAAATGAACCAAGTCAATGGTTGAACGGGTCGAAGGATTGAGTCGGGTTGCGTCGTTTCGAATTGGGTGCGTGAATCCCAAGCGCAAACACCTTCATGGCATGTAGAGGCGCGGGAAGCCATGTCCAGCGGCCGTTTGAGGCGTTCAACCATTAGTTTTTTCGTATTGACGAGATGAATCCAATGATATGATCAAAATCAACTTTTATTGGATAAATTTTCGCATACATGTGACGTTTCGCCACAGACTCCCGGGCCGACACAACCGTGGCACGTGCAGCGCGCGTGGCATCATACGGCCTCTTCTGGAGACGTGCGGCCACTCATTCTTCTCGTCTCTATGAGAAGAGTCCGACCATGTGTTCAAAAATAAATTTCATGAAACATAGCAATCTCGGAACGCTATGAATAGTATGTTCTCTCGATACTCTCTACATACCCAGTTCATATTCATCCATTGCAATTTAGCGGATTGACCAATCCAAAAATTGAAGGAAACAAGACAGAGATTCTTACCAATCTCTAATACCAATGTTGGAATTTGACATTGAGAAATTTTACTAACAATAATACGCTAGAACAGAATGCGTACAACAAAAATAACCATATGAACCAAGCACAGAAAAACAAATTTGTCTTAAGATAAAAGATTCTTATCCACTAAGAGGGTAGAAGTTTGTATATTAAGATTGTTGTCATCTATAAGCAATATTTGATGTTCATATAGAACATTAGGTTTATAGACAAATCTAAAACCAATTGCAAACGAGTAATCTAAATAATCCAAATCTAACGAATTCATGTTGTGTCCTTAAGATAAATTTATCCCCTCAATTGGTTCCTAAAGTTCTTGGACAATTGCCTCCTCAAGATAGAACGTATCGTTTTTCCTCTAAAGCGACACTCCTTCCTTCAAAAAAATTTCGAACGTAAATTGGCGGAATAATCGCACACAATAACGAATATGAAGAATAAATAACTAAAATGACAATAATCTCTAGTGCAACGGTTAATGTTTGCATTTATAAAGAGTGAAACGAAGAGTCACGAAGTCATATGGCTTCGTTGAAAGGTTTCGTCGAAATGATTCAATGAAACGTCACGAAATTGTACATTTTCGACGAAACGTTACGAAGTCGTGCGATTACGTCGATTGAGGGTTACGAACCTAAATAACTATTCATTTCTCATTCAAACTTTGAGATCAAAGTTCCAACAAATTTAAAATTGGCTTATGAAGATAGCAAAACGGTTCTAAATGGCAGTAGGTCAAACTTACAAATTCTCGTCTTTATTAAGTTGAAGGATCGTACCTGGATGACAACGTGTAAGAATGTCCAAGTTAACGTAGACGTTGCCTATTGATTTTCCTAATTTAGATTTTTGGTTTTGGTTTATACAAAAAAAAAAAATATGCAAGAGATATCATTGATTCATAATGGGAACAATATCAAAATTTAGACCAGATAACATACCTAAGTTGAAATATTCGAGAATATCTCAGGATATTGCGTTTCCCATTTTGAAAACGATGGATCGGGATAGGAACGCGACGGCGGGCAACCATGAACTCGGTTCTTGTCACGTTCTTGGATTAAGTGCAAAGAAGACCAAGTAATTTACTCAGAAGTAACCGGCAAAAAAGATTCCACGAAGAGTACATGGCGCACTACTGGGACTTGGTAAAACGGGTGGCCTGTAGAGATAAAAAAACAATAATAATCTCCTTTATTTTGAAGGCTTCTCTCAAGCTTTCTTTCTTCTCTTTTTTCTTTTTAATGTGTCGTCCCTTCTCAAAGTGCCATGAAAAGAATTATGTGCGGCCTCCTGCGTCGATGAATGGGCTCTAAGAATCAACGCTTGGACTTTGCTTTGACCCAAAAGTCTGACCTTTTCTATCTCTTGCCACGAATCTGGTCTTTGCAAAAGTTGAACGCGTCCCGTACACTTAGCTTTGCGAGGAACGACGAACTAGATACCAGCAATCAGCGGTGGTGACGGTATCGGATCTGGTCGCGGCATCGATCCCCCAATCGATGTGGCGGCTGCAGCTGGTCTCGGATCGTTGCTAGTCAGGGCTTCAAGCAATCTCGTGGATGAAGCCGATGCTCAGCGGTGCGGGCGTTGCAGGTTTGTTTAATGGACACCACGCCAATGATACTTGAGCGCCAAGTAAAGGATTGACAGTGTTGCCTCTGGACTTTTCCACACTTGTCATTGCTTGGCCGAGAGATGTGGGCTTCCTCTCACATCTCTCGGCACATCTCTCGGCCAAAAGAATTAATTTTGCATTTTTCCTATGGCACGAGGTCATTTTTTTTTTCTATTTCTGTCCTTTCATTGTGTCAAAAGGGTTGGAATGCAGGTTTTAACAATTCCGTTCGAGTAATGCCATGGGAAAATTACCAAAAAAGTTACAAACATATTGCTATTGTGTCAATTTAAGCCTAGATATTTTTTTAGCCCAATTTAATTTTAAACCTTTTGCATTTATGCCAATTTAGTCCTAAATCTTTTGTATTTGAGCCAGTTCAGTCCCTTCGGTCAACTTTGGCTGGATGACACTGATGTGCATGCCGGTTGACATTGATTTCGCGCTTCAGGCCCTCACATTGCAATTATCGTTATTTGATTTTTTTTTCTTTTTCTTTTCATTTTTTCCTTCTTTTTTCCTCCAGTAGGTCACACGATCGGCTAAAGGAGAGGCCTAGTCGGCCCTCTCCTATTCTTCTTTCTTTGCTAGGGAAGAACAATAAGAAAAAAAGAATAAAGTAAAAATATTAAAATATTATTTAAAAAATTGCTATGTCAATGTCAGTGTTCACATCAACATAATTGTAAAAGGTTTAGGAATGAATTAATATAAACAAAAGAACTTAGGATTGAATTGATAATTTTTCCAGAATGCCAAAGTCAGGCAAAAAATTATTTCACAGTCCATAAATCACGTGGAGGTCAAATCTCTCTGGGTTCTTAATCATATAAGTCTTTTAATAGAACTCACGAAGGTTACTCTTCGTGCAGTTTGTTGAGGAGAGGAGTCTTTCATGGAGGTTCGTGGGAAAGTTGTCGGTAGTTTCATTTAACCTAGTCATCAACGGAAGACCGGTAGCAAGAAAAAATTGCACAGGATGGAAAAGATTAGTTTTTTTTTCCGGTCGAAATGGAAAAGATTATTTTACGACAGATATAATGAAATCGATCGTAACCAACATAAAAAAAAAAAAGAATGTTAGGACAATTTACAATCGCGGTCTTTTTCTTACTTGATGTCTACGGACAGAGTGATTTATGTACATAATCCGAACGGGAGTTTCGAACACCAATAAAAAAAGGCAAAAAAAAAAAGACAAAGAAAGAATGTATCTCCTCCCAAGTCGCTTATTAGTTTATCAATTAGTAAATTAGTTCAGTATATCTCGTATTATTCTAAAAGAAAGCAGGTCAACGGAAATGCCAGTTAAAGAAGCTGTCTGATGGAGATTCACGAGCTGCTCACGTGAGCAAATGATTCCTACTCGTTCGCACCGCCTCCTTTTCTTGGTTGTATTTGCTGCCTTTTTCTTGCGGATTAATAGTGCGAATACCCACGTTGCACGCATATTATAAATTTATCCTAGATTATTTTTATCACAAAAAATCTTAAAATGATAAATTTATGACAAATTTACCCAAAGTTATTTTTTGGATCACCATAAACTCTAATCTAATATAATTGTGACAGATTTACCAAAAACTAATTTTTTGTCAAAAAAATCCCAAACTGGCATACATGTGATAAATTTACCTTATGTTAGTTTTAACTAAGTTAATACCACGAAAAATTTTGAATTGATGCATCCGTAACAAATAAAGGGTAGCGTGTACACCCAATAATGCCACGTGTCATTCAATTTAGTAATTTGAAGGTAAATTTTAGCGAAAACTAAAGAATGATAAATTTGTCAGAGAAGTACAAATTTGAAATAAACTTATCACAAGTGTATCAATTTAAAAATTTTTGTATTATTAATTACTTTCTTCCTTGATCCCACCGCCTCGTTTTCCTTTTCTCTCATGGCGTGTAAACCACACAATGACCGCTTGTTTCTCTATCTTAGGGACAAGGATCCACCTGTCACACTCGCATGGGCGTTCTAAAGTGGTGTGCTGATGCATTTTTTTTTTTTACCCTTTGTCTATGGGAAATCAAGTTTATAGGAAAACAATTCCATGTGACTGCTATTTTTTTTTATAAAAAAAAAACAAAGTAAACACAAATGCACCATTTGTATAGTGGTATTCCGAAGTCCTAGTCATGTTCTAAATTATTCGAGTTAAATATGTCTGAAATTTCACATCATTACTTCAGAACGCTCACTATGCATTATGTTTTTTTCCCTTTATTTATGGGGAATCAAAGTTTGTAGGAGAAAATTTTAATGTGACGCTATTTTTTCAATAAAGAAAAACACAAACGCACCAAATGTATAGTGGTATCCTGAAGTCCTAACCATGTTCTAAACTATTCGAGTTAAATATATCTCGGATTTCACATCATTCATGCATGTAATCTGTTACGCTAGTAAGAAAGTTTTGTGTAATCTCGTACTAGCACTACATAAAAGACATAGAAACGCTGTAGGAATCCAGCATCTTGTGCTTGAATAGGAGCACTTTAGTTTTCTCCTTTTTTAATTGGGGAAAATTTCGGAGTTCAAAAGTATCTACATAACTCACAAAACCTAATGACATCATTTTTATCTATCTCATCCCTGATTGGTGGGATACAAACATGAATATCACATACATACAAACTCATCCATATATAGATGTGGGGATGTCCTTTTTTTTTTTTTTAGAGATATGCAGCAATCCCGGTTCAATCCAGGAATCCAACCAAATTGGATCGAAATGACCGGTTATACTGATTTTTGCAAAAATTGACCTGGTTAATTTGCAACAAGGAATAACCGGTTTGAGTCTCAATTCCTCTAGGAACTGGACCGAATCGCCATAACTGACCTAGAGTATTTTTTTACATTCGGGAAGGGAAAAAAGTAGATATTATTTATGGGAAATTTTTTTGTCTTCCAAGTAATTATATCTTTTGTTTTACGGGGGATAATGCATGATTGGGGGATGAAGATTGCGTAAAGATTTTAAGAAAGTGCGGAAAAGCAATCTCAAAAAAGAATAGCAAGGTGATCATATAAGATGTTGTGCTGAAACCAGAGGGCAAGGAGATGTACGATGAGATAGGAATAGTGCTCGATCTGGATATGATGGTGCAATGCTCGGGCAGTAAGGAGAGGGACGAACTCGAATGGAAGAATATTTTGGAGGAGGGAGGGTTTCCTCGCTGCAACATCATCAAAATCCCTTCTTTGTTATCCATCATCGGAGCCTATCCACTGTGATTTGATCGCGCTAAAATTGTGTGAGTCGAATAAATGCGAGCCGTACTTAATTTGTGACAGCCTTAGATAATTAAGAGAATCGAATTTACTCTGGACTCTCGATCTAAGTAAAGGTTTATTGTCATATGTCGATATATGTCATGACTTCTTATTTTAAATTACTAATTTATGTGGTTTCTGATCATTTGTATACGGTTATTTATTTTATTTTTGTCAGAAGGTTATTATCATATTGGATCGCATCTTTTGAGCTTTCTCTGTGCATAGACAAATCATATGTTCAACATCACAACTTAAACTCTAGTCATGGACTTTTTTATTTTTTCGGTCGGATAAGCTATGTACTTTGTATCGTCATTCGCCTTGAAATATGCGAATGATAAAAATAAGGAAAAGCGCATTCCACTATCTAGAAATCCACAAACGCAATTATAGTAACCTCATAACAATCGGAAAAATAAACTCGACAAAAAAAAATCGGAAAAATAAAGTACAGAGGGAAATGTAAGAATGAAAATAGGAATAATTATTTCGACAAAAAAAGAAGAAGGGAAGGACCAATGTGATTACTGCTGATAAATTTCATCCCTTAGTCATCATCATTCAAAGTAGTGCAAATCATCAAAAAAATCGTAAATTTATAGCAATGGTGTCAGTTCAGTCCTAAATATTTTGTTTTAATTGAGTTATAAACTTTTAACTTTTGTGCCAAATCAAAATTTTTTTTTTTTTTTGCCAATTGAGTCATAAATATTTTGTATTTGTGACAATTTAGTCCATCAGATCGATTTTGGCCAGAAATAGCTGGCATGAACTGTCACTATCCTCCTAGCATGTTCGATTGTAGGCTTGGAAAATTTGTAATAATATTTTAAAATTTTTAATTTTTTTTTCCTTTTCCTTTTTTCTTAGTTAAATTGTTGCATTAAAATTTTACATGCAATCGAGGTCCGACAATTGATTAGAGGAAGAAGAAAGAAAAAAAGAAAAAGGAAAGAAAAAGGAAAAATAAAAATATTAAAATATTATTACAAATTAATTGCGCCACGGAAGGCAAGTGTTCATATCAACGATTGCGGCTAGAAATTAGCCATTTATCTGAATTGACATAAATATAAAATGTTTAAATTAAATTTTTTTAAAATTAAAATTAAAATAACACAATTGTGATAAATTTAAAATTTTATTTATAATTCTTCTCATGTATGTCTTGCTGCCACCGAACAGTAACGAGGAAAATTGATTTTGGTAATCCAATTGAAAGTGAAAATGAATTGACCTTTATAAGTGCATTTGAAACTTGTGACACTGTATTTAAGGCTGATTACTTGTTATTTGTTTAGAGGGGATAACATCTTTTTTTCTTTTGGAGACCTATCACTGGTCCAATTTGACTCAGTTTTTCAACCTCACAAGTCAAAATATTGACGAAGAAAATGGCGGTACTTTGAATGCATGATTACATTAAATGGAGGATGACACATTCGTTTCCGAAAATATTTAATCACTTTTTTTAAGAATACGAGAATTAAGGGTCCTTAAACAAAAACAGAAGGTACCATCAAGCTAAGTTTAATCTCACATGCATATTAATATCATGTTCAACGTTTTTATTTTTTGTTTTGGAGAACGTTCATATATGGTTCTGTTAGTTAAAACGATTGACGGAAATTTCTTTTTCGTTAGTTAAATTTTTACATTAAAAATCTGCACCCTTTCCAAAAACTTTCCTTTTTTTTTTTTGGATGAAACAAAGATGAAAATACAATCGTTAATACCATAAAAAAAATCTAAAAGTAGTTTATCAATAAGAATTTTATTCCAAACTAATTTTGTGACCACCAAAATTCTTAAAATGGTATACTTGTGATAAATTTACCGTAAACTATTTTTCCACAAAAAATTATAAACGAGTACACATGTTACAAAATTACCTTGGATTAGTTTTTATTAAATTAAGTTAGTACCGCGAAAAATTTCAAACTAGTATGGATGGAAAAAATCCCAAATTAGCACACCTTTCAATTGTCACGTGTCATCCAACTCAGCAATTTGACAGCAAAATTTAACGAAAATTAATATCTAACAAATTTATCACAGGCGTACTGTTTTGGAGGCTTTGGATGATCAAAAAATTAATTTAAGGTAAATTTATCCCAAGTTTACCAATTTCGTGGTATTAATCGAAAAAGCAAAACACAATTATTGCTTCACCCTCTATTTAGCCCATTTAATTTCCGTTGTAGTTGAGCGAAAGATGATGCATGATAATTTTGGCGCTCATAACACATATTCTCTCTCAATTGTCCTTTGAAAGTAATAGACTATTTAACTAGGAAAATTACCAAAAAAATCCTAAATTTATTGCAATTGTGCCAATTAAGTCCTGAACTTTCTTTTTTTAATCGATTCAGTTCTAAACATTTTGTGATTATGCCAGTTAAGTTCATCTAGTGAATTTTGGGAGCTGATGTGAACGTCGGCCGGCTAATTTCATTATATTTTATCATTCTTTTTTTTTTTTTTGAAAATTTGATTTGATTTTTATTTGCTTTTTCTTTTACTTTCCCTTCCCAACAACTCATATCTGAACTCTCTATCCTTCTCTCTTTCCCTCCTCCTCTTCTTCTTTGTAAGCTTCCACGGTGTCCTCTTCTTACCTTTCCATCTTCTTCCTCCAGCTGGTAGCTGGACCTTCGTGATCGACCAGAGGAACGGCCGGCCTTGCCATGGGCTTACAAGGCCGAGAGTCGATTTGCCCGGCTTGGCTGTCGCTGGGCAAGGGTTGGCAAGAGGAGTACTGCAATTGAAGAAAAATGTAAGATTGACGTCGACAGAGTTGTAATCGAGTGAGGGGAGTGGTCTTGAGGCTGTGGCAAGCCTTGGGTATCTCTGGTTGGCAACGTCGATGTCGGCGAGAGTTAGGGTTCCGTCAGGGGAAGAGGGAGGATCGAGTAATTCAGAGCAATTATGCCTAAACTTGGGTAGTCATTGTGCACGAAGGCGTCTCTGGCGTTGCATGGATGGTCCTGAAGAAGAAGAAAACGAGAGAGACTAGAGGAGGAGAGAGAGTGCGAATCTTGGTGGGTAGGGAAGGGGAAGTAAAAAAAAAACAAAAAATCAAAATCAAAAAAATCAACAAAGAAAAATATTAATAAAATATTATATCGCCAGTTGACATGCATCCATATTAGCGCTGACCGGCCAAAATCCGTCGGATGTATTGAATTGACACAATTACAGCTTAGTGATTTCCTTGAAACGCAGGATCTCACACCTAATGCTTAACACTCTCGTGCACAATTACAATGGATGAATCAAGAAGTGTGTATGAAATGAAGTACTCTAAATCTAAGAATTATTAGCACTTTTCTCTCTTAACATCAATCTTGTTTTTCCTTCAGCCTTGAGATGTCTTTTATACTCCTTTGTCTCCAATCTAACTGTTGCAAAGCTTCAAGAAGAGATCTCTCCAAAACTTCTTGTTTGGACAAGACAATTACCAAAAGAAGATCTCATAGCCGTCGGAGATTGCCAAAGGAAAATCTTTCACGTTCGGATCAAATTGCTCATACAATTATGATTCTGAGTTTCCATAGATGATTTCATTCATTTGGAAAGTTTTGTAAGTCTCCTTGATTTCGTATCCTAGATTGATCTCTATCCTCGAGAATCTTCAAGAATAATCTAGCTTCATTGTATCCATTCTAATGCATCGATTAAGTATATTTCGAAGTCCTCTTCAAGTTCTGACTACTGCACTTGAATACTCTACTTAGAGTTTGAGCATCATTCCAACATCTAAGCTCAATACAACATCTGGATCCCTCAAAAATCAGCATCTGAGTTAAACATTTTTGCCATATTCAATCATGTGCATCCTCGCACCAAAGGACAATATGCAAAATAAGTATTCCATGGCCTTAAACTCATTCCCCTTGATGTTTTCACAACCATATTTCTAGTTAGGCTTTTTGTTAATGGATCCACAATATTATCCTTTGACTTCACATAGTCAATTGTGATAATTCCATTAGAGAGAAGTTGTCTTACGGTATCGTGTCTTCGACGTATATGTATAGATTTACCATTATACATAACATTTCTCGCCCCCTCACAATGAATTTTTTTTTTAAATCTTTTAAAGACGGTTGTAGACTTTCAACGAACTTAGACATTTGAAATGATTCACTTAGAACCATACCTTCGACATGAATGTCATGCATGATCACATGAAGTTCCTGAACTTGACTTAAGATGATTTTGAAATCAACCATCTTCAAGTCTAGAAATTTACCAATGATGAATTTCTTTAACCCGACATATTCTGTTTTGTATTTCTTCTCCAGACTTTTCCATAATTCTTTAGCTATTTTGAGCGGACTATAAACATTATAGAGGGAATTGTCCATACTATTGAGGATTTAATTGCGACATAGGAAGTCAAAATGCTTCCACACGTCTATAGCAACAATCATTTCCATGTTCGTCTCTCCTTCATCCAACTTAGGAGCATCCTCATTGAGGAACCTTGCCAAATTCAATATCGTGAGATAGAGTAACATCTTTTATTGTCATCTCTTGAAATTAGTCCTATTGTCCATTTCTGGCTTCTCTCCATGAGTCAGGATAGATGCAATAGGCATTATTGATGATGAAGTCATTTCAAAAACTAAGTTGAGATATCCCAAGACACCCTTGAAAAATTCACGTACATAGGATTTCATATGCATTCTAATAATTTTATATGCACAAAATTTATCCAAACAATATATCAAAACGAAGATAATTTTGAGACAAACGCAACGACACCTCACCTGTCCGAAACGGATGTCATATGGATCCACACGAGCCAGTCAAATTTTTTACTTCGACTAGTCAACAAATGGTCAAGTAGGTCAAAAATGAAATTTCCCAAAATTCGAGGATCGAACCGCAATTTTCAGAAAATTAGAGACTAAATTGCAATTTCAAAAAAATTAGGGGCAATATTGAAATTTCTAAAAAAAATATGGGAAGAAAATTGCAATTGCAAAAAGAAAAAATTAGGGACCAAAATGCAATTTTCGAAAGTTGGTCAACTGGTCAATGGTCAATGTTGACCAGTCAATGGCCGACCAGGTCAACGGTTCTATATCCGGGTCAGGTCATCGTCAAATGGTCCGGGTCAAAAGCAAACCAAGTCAATGGTGGAACGGGTCGAAGGATCAGGTCGGGTTGCGCCGTTTTAGATCGGGTGCGTGAATCCCGCACACAAACACTTTCACAGCGCATGGAGACGTGGGAAGCCATGTCCGGCAACCGTTCGAGGTGTTCTACCATTAGTTTTTCTTGTATTGACGAGATGAATCCAATGATGATCAAAATCAACTTTTATTGGATAAATTTTCGCATATTGCCCACATGCGACGCTTCGCCGGGGACTCCCGGGCCGACACCATCGTGGCGCGTGTGGCATCATACGGCCTCCTCTGGAGACTTGCGGCCACTCATTCTTCTCGTCTCTACGAGACGAGTCCGACCATGTGTTCAAAAATAAATTTCATAAATCATAGCAATCTCGGAACGTTACGAACAGTATGTTCTCTCGAGACTCTTTACATAGCTAGTTCGTATTCATCCATTGCGACATAGTGTATTGACCAATCCAAAAATCGATGGAAACAAGATAGAGATTCTAACCAAGGTTCTAATACCAATGTTGGAATTTGACATCAAGAAATTTTACCAATAATAATATGCTAGAACAAAATGCATACAACAAAAATAACTATACGAACCAATCACAGAAAAATAAATTTGTCTTAAGATAAAAGATTGTTATCCACTAAGAGGGTAGAATTTCGTATATTAATATTGTTGTCGCCTATAAGCGGAATTTGATGTTCGTATAGAACATTAGGTTGATAGACAAACTTGAAACCAATTGCAAACGAGTAATGCGAATGCAGATGAATGATCCGAGTCCAACGAATTCACGTTGTATCCTTAAGATAAATTTGTCCCCTCAATCGGTTCGCAAGGTTCTTGAACAATTGCTCCATCAAGATCGCTTTTCCTCTAAAGCGGCACTCCTTCAGAGAAAAATTTTGAACGTAAATTGACGGAATAATCGCACGCAATAGCGAATATGAAGAATGAATGACTAAAATGACAGTAATCTCTAATGCGATGTCTAATGCTTTACATTTATAGAGAGTGAAACAAAAAGTTGCGAAGTCATATGGTTTCATCGAAAGGGTTCTTCGATGAAAAGGCATGATTTCGTCGAAATGATTCAATAAAACGTCACGAAATCGTACAGTTTCGACGGAATGTTATGAGGTCGTACGGTTATATCGATTAAGGGTTACGAACCGAAATAACTATTTATTTATCATTCAAACTTTGAGATCAAAGTTCCATCAAATTTGAAATTGGCTTATGAAGATAGCAAATCGGATCTAAATGGCAGTAGATCGAACTTACAAACTTCTCATCTTTATTAAGTCGAAGGATCGTACCCGGATGCCAACAAGTAAGATTGTCTAAGTTAACGTAGACGTTGCCTATTAGGAAAAAAGATTTTCCTAATTTAGATTTTTGGTTTTAGTTCAGAAAAGAAAAATATGCAAGGGATATGATTGATTCAAAATCGGAACAATATCAAAATTAGACCAGATAACATACATAATTTGAAATATTCGAGAATATCTCAGGATATTGCGTTTCCCATTTTGAAAACGACGGATCGGGATAGGAACGCGACGGCGGGCGACCATGGACTCGGTTCTTGGGCTAAGTAATTTGCCCAGAAGTAACCTGCAAAAAAATTCCACGTAGAGTACATGGCGCACTACTGGGATTTGGTAAAACGGGTGGCCTGTAGAGAGAAAAAAAAACAATAATAATCTCCTTTCTTTTGAAAGCTTGGACTTTGCTTTGACCCAAAAGTCCGACCTTTTCTATCTCTTGCCACGAATCTGGTCTTTGCAAAAGTTGGACGCGTCCCGTACACTTAGCTTTGCGAGGAACGACGAACTAGATATCAGCAATCAGCGGTGGGGACGGTATAGGATCTGGTCGCGGCATCGATCCCCCAAATCGATGTGGCGGCTGCAGCTGATCTCGGATCTTTGCTAGTCAGGGCTTCAAGCAATCTCGTGGATGAAGCCGATGCTCAGCGGTGCGGGCGTTGCAGGTTTGTTTAATGGACACCACGTCAATGATACTTGAGCGCCAAGTAAAGCATTGACGGTGTTGCCTCTGGACTTTTCCACACTAGTCATTGCTTGGCCGAGAGATGTGGGCTTCCTCTCACGGGCAGAACCGAGAGGGAAGCTTGTCTTCTTCTATGAAACTAGATGGATCTTCATGATGGATACCTTTGGTCGGGTGACGAGGGTGACAAACGGAGCGGAGCGTCCACGCAGGATTGTGAACAATCACCAAAGAGTGGGAGGGTGCCCCTTCGTGCCTCTGTATGCGTGAACCAATCCCCCCTAACGTGGTCGTGTGTGTATAATGTCTGGCCCCCTCTCATTATGTGACCAATGTATGCTTATATAGTGGAAGGCATAGGTCCCTTTTTGCGGTACCGTCCATGGCTAGATCGATCGGTTTCGGGTCAAATAGGAAGAACTAGAAGATTCCACCTCCCGTTAGAAGGGACCCAAGGTGCGGTATGAAGACTTGTTGGTTCCTCTGTTAGAGGGTTAGATCATTCACCTATTGGGACAGCTCCACAGCCTACACCTTTCCCCCTCCTTCATATTCGGCACTAAATACTTTGGGAAAGTCACTTCAAGCCGCCGGTGGGAAATCCGCTCCCGGGTCGTCACTCTGCTGCATCTGGCCCGTCCTCTAGGCACCTTTGGAAGGCAACCTCATTACTTTCCACAGGGCGAGAGGTGCACCTAACCCACCTACCCACTCGGATCAAAGGTACGCCGGGAATAACAGGCTGATGACTCCCAAGAGCTCTTACGATGGAATGGTTTGGCATCGACTCATCACATCCTGGGGGTGAAAAGTCGCTGCTCCTCTCTCCCTCACTCTTCTCTCTTTTGAAGCTCTCTTACAATCTCTTAATGGAACCTACTTAGTCTTCGAATTCGCATTTTCTTTGTTTTGATTGGCTCTCCCTTTTGTTTTCCCGAGCTGTTCTAGAAGTGTGTGCACTTGAATAAATTTATCATACGGTATTAGGTATATATAGAGATTGGTTCGACCATTTGTCCACTCGACAATCATCGAGAGGATGGCGTGAAGAATAGGCTACTCTCCTCTCCTGAATCAAATTTAGATCAAGATTTGAGAGTTTTACTCTCCAAACTAGATTTAGATACAAATTTGAGAGTTATTTTATAAGTATTTGATGAGTATTTTTTCAATATATTAATGCGGATGTCTCTGCACGACAATATTAGTGTTAGGAACGTTGAAGTTAGACGCACATCGTAAGCCGTTGCAAATGGAATGAGAGATCTTTATTTATGCTCATAGCTGAATCAAGTGATCGGCCGCCAAATAGTTACGGTGACAGATCTGCTCTTGTGGGATGTGAGTGTGTTACTAGCTACATACCGTGTTGTGTTATTTATTTTCTGATTTTTTTTTGTTGTTGTGTAGCTATTTGAGATTCTTTAGACTTGAAAGCCTTTTATGTACCCATCGAGAATTAATTTTAATATTTGAATGACTTTCTTTCTCTCAACCAAAAAAAGAAAAGTACGGGAAACATTAAGAGTAACTTGATTTAAATAATTGAGCCACTCAAATCTACAAAGCTACTTAAACTTGGGCTAATGAGCATTTATATTCATGTAATATCAATTTCAGATTTTGATTTTCATCCAAATCTGGAAAAAATATCAAGTTAGTACAAGATTAAATATTTTCTTTGGCCTCTTGTCAACCAACGACCACATCAAACCTTGATTCCTCCTCGTTAGCACCGCCTCCTTTTCTTGGTTCTATTTGTCGCCTTTTTCTTGCGGATTAATAGTGTGAAAACTAGGATAAATTTACCTAATATTATTTTTATCACAAAAAACCTTAAAATGGTATATTTATGATAAATTTACTCAAAATTAATGTTTTGACCACTAGAAACTCTAATCTAATATAATTGTGACAAATTTACCCTTAATTAATTTTTTTTTACAAAAAAAAATCTCAAACTGGCATACATGTGATAAATTTACCTTATGTTAGTTTTAACTAAGTTAATACAACGAAAAATTCCTAATTGATGCATCCGTAACAAATAGAGGGTAACGTGTACAACCAATAATGCCACGTGTCATCCTACTTAGCAATTTGAAGGTAAAATTTAGCGAAAATTAAGGAATGGTAAATTTTTCAGAGATGTAATAATTTGAGATAAAACTTGTCACATGCGTGGTGATAAACCACACAGTGACCGCTCGTTTCTCTATCTTAGGGCCAAGAATCCACCTTTTCTGCCGTCACACTCGCATGGGCGTTCTAAAGTAGTGTGCTGATGCTTTTTTTTTTTACCCGTTGTTTATGGGAAATCAAGTTTATAGGAAAACAGTTCCATGTGACGCTATTTTTTTTAACAAAGTAAACTCAAAACGCACCATATGTATAGTGATATCCCGGAGTCCTAGTCATATTCTAAATTATTTGAGTTAAATTTGTTTCGGATTTCACATCATTACTTCAGAACGCTCGCTATGCATTATGTTTTTTTTCCCTTTATTTATGGGGAATCAAAGTTTATATGATAACATTTTCATATGACGCTATTTTTTTAATAAAGAAATACTCAAACGCACCATATGTACAGTGGGATCCCGAAGTCCTAATCATGTTCTAAATTATTCGAGTTAAATATATCTCGGATTTCACATCATTCATGCATGTAATCTTTTACTTTGGTAAGAAAGTTTTGTGTAATCTCGGACCATAACTTCGTAAAAGACATAAAAACGCGGTAGGAATCCAGCATCTTGTTCTTGAACAGAAGGACTTTGGTTTTCCATTTTTAATTGAGGAAAATTTCGGAGTTCAAAAGTCTCTATATAACTCACAAAACCTAATGGCATCATTTTTATCTATCTCATCTCTGATTGGTGGGATACAAACATGAATATCACATACATACAAACTCATCCATAGATAGATGTGGGGATGTCCTTTCTTTTCTTTAGGGGTATGCATCAATCCCGGTTCAATCTAGGAATCCAACCAAACTAGATCGAAATGACTGGTTCTAGTGATTTTTGCAAAAATTAACCTGGTTAATTTGCAATAAGGAATAACCGGTTCGAGTCTCAATTCCTCTAGGAACCGGACCGAATTGGCATAACTGACCAAGAGTATTTTTTTGCATTCGGGAAGGGAAAAAACTAGATTTTATCTATGGGAAAAAATTTTGTCTTCCATGTAATTATGTCTTTTGTTTTACAGTGGATAATGCATGATTGGGGGATGAAGATTGTGTAAAGATTTTAAGAAACTGTAGACAAGCAATCTCAGAAAAGAATGGCAAGGTGATCATAACAGATGTTGTGCTGAAACCAGAGGACGAGGGGATGTACGATGAGATAGGAATAGTGCTCGATCTGGACATGATGGTACATTGCTCGGGCGGTAAGGAGAGGGACGAACTCGAATGGAAGAATATTTTGGAGGAGGGAGGGTTTCCTTGCTACAACATCATCAAAATCCATTCTTCGTTATCCATCATTGAAGCCTATCCGATGTGATTTGACCGCGCTAATATTGTGTAAGTCAAATAAATGCGAGCTGCACACTTAGTTTGTGACAGCCTCAGATAGTTAAGAGAATCAAATTCACTCGAGACTCTCGATATAAGTCAAGGTTTATTGTCATACTTCGATATATGCCATGACTTCTATGTTTTAAATTACTAATTTATGTGGTTTCTGGTCATTTGCATGGGGTTATTCTCTTTTCTTCTTCTTTTTCAGAAGGTTAGTCTCATATTGGATTGCATCTTTTGAGCTTTTTCTATGCATAGACAAATCATATGTTCAACATCACAACTTAAACCCTAGTCATGGGCTTTTTTAGTTTTTCGGTCGGATAAGCTACGTACTTTGTATCGTCCTTCGCCTTGAAATATGCGAATGATAAAATAAGGAAAAGCGCATTCCACTGTCTAGAAATCCACAAACGCAATTATAGTAACCTCCTAACAATCGGAAAAATAAACTCGACAAAAAAACAATCGGAAAAATAAAGTACAGGGGGAAATGTAAGAATGAAAATAGGAATAAATATTTTGACAAAAAAAAAAAGGGAAGGACCAATTTGATTACTGCTGATAAATTTCATCCCTTTGTGCAAATCATCAAAAAAATCGTAAACTTGTAGCAATTGTGTCAGTTTAGTCCTAAATATTTTTTCTTCTTAATTGAGTCATAAACTTTTTGCTTTTGTGCCAATTCAGCCCTATTTTTTTTTCTAATTGAGTCATAAATATTTTTTATTTGTGATAATTCAGTTGATCAGATCGATTTTGGCTGGAAATAGCTGACATGAACTCCCATTTTCCTTGTGGCACGTTCGATTGTAGGCCTGGAAAATTTGTAATAATATTTTAAAAATTTTAATTTGTTTTCATTTTCCTTTTTTCTTAGTTAAATTGTTACATTAAAATTTTACATGCAATCGAGGTCCGGCAATTGACCAAAGGAAGAAGAAAGAAAAAAATAAAAAGAAAAGAAAAAGGAAAAAATAAAAATATTCAAATATTCAAATATTATTACAAATTAATTGCGCCACGGACGGCAGGTGTTCATACCAGCGATTGCGGCTACAAATTAACCAGTTGTCTGAATTGACATAAATATAAAAGATTTAGATTAAATTTTTAAAAACTTAAAATTGAAATAACAAAATTGTGATAAATTTAAGATTTTATTTATAATTCCTCTCACGTATGTCTTGCTACCATTAAACAGTGACGAGGAAATTTGATTTTGGTAATCCAATTGAAAGTGACAATGAATTGACCTTTATAAGTGCATTTGAAACTTGTGACACGGCATTTAAGGCTGATTACGCGTTATTTGTTTAGAGGAGATAACATCTTTTTCCATTGTCAATCTTTTCTTTTGGAGACCCATCAGTGGTCCAATTTAGCTCAGTTTTTCAGCCTGACAGGTCAAAACATTGACGAAGAAAATGTCGGTTCTTTGAATGCATGATTACATTAAATGGAGGATGACATATTCGTTTCCGAAAATATTTAATCACTTTTTATTAAGAATACGAGAATTAAGGGTCCTTAAATAAAAACAGAAGGTTACCATCAAGCTAAGTTAATTTGACGTAATTTCTTGCTCAAATTGCACTTAGGAATCAAGACGTGACATTGGCCAATGAAATATTTGAATCTGGAGATCAATTCGACGTAAACATGGCTACGTGCTAGTTTGGGCTCGGAACTAGCCCGTTGACCAATCGAAATCGGCCCGTTGGCTATGCCTGCTGCCCAACGGCTATATATATAAATGGGGGGACGGGGGAGGGGGGAAGAGCCCAACAACATGGACTATGATCATCAAGTACAAAGACAGATTGATAAACCGTCAATATGCGTCATCGTGAACCATAGCCATCTAACACACAAGTCAATAATGTGTCTTAGGTCTAATGATTATTTATACAAGACCAAAGCATGAATAATCAAACACTAACCATGCTAAAAGCTTCCATGTTGCTAATCGTTCGATGCGTGTCACGTTCAGTGAGCTTGTTTGAACAAGCATCTATGTTCTAACTGGCGCATCGCAATAACCAATGGCTTGTGACCTTAGATAGATCTTACTCAAGCACCTATGCATACGAATACATATAAGAACATCCCATTTCGTCATCTTCACACTAATGTTATATCGATCCTTTAGATAGATCTAAGCAAAGCCCACCTCGCCAATTTCACATGCTAATTAGTGCCATGTAAAAAGGGCTAACAAAGCCCTCGCTGGAGACGAATGTGGTATGTCGGGTCTCGTCACTGGCGATGACAATGCCCCACATTTTACTCTCTCCTCCCAATCCTCCATTTTCATCTTCAAAATTTCTGATGTATTATTATATTGCCAATAGAACAATTCGATTGTGCATTCAATGAGAGTTATAGGACTCGATCTCCCAACCGGAAAAATTAAAGCAGTCACGCAAATTGACTAGTGTGCTAAAACCTACTTTGTTTCAGTCGCAATCACAAGAGAGCTTGGGATGAAGTTAATTTGAGTGTACCAAAACGATGAAGAAAGTTAGGTATGATGTAAATGAGTTCACAATCAAAGAATAAATTACACCTAACTATTTATCACAAATAAGATTGTTAGGGAAGATGTAATTGAGTGTGCGGAACCATTCGGCATATTTTGTTCTAAGCGGTAGGAGTAGGACCGAGTTTAAAGTGCAGCATCATTTTCGAGAAGAAAATCACTTTGCTGACTGGCTTGCTAATTTTGAAATCGATAATCTCTTGGATACTAATTTCTTTTCATCACCTCCCACATTTTTATAAGGTGATAAAATAGGAATTGTAAATTCACGGCATTAATTTTTTTAATTTTTTTTCCTTTTCATTTAAAAAGGAAAAGAGCAAGAGTGGGTTCCAATCAATCTTGAACCTCGTCATTTGGCGGGAGAGTCGAAAGTCTAATGGTTGCCTTGCCGGTAGTGTGACCTTTCATCTCGATTTTTGCGTTCAATTACCCTTTTTTTTTTTTTTTTTGAGGGCAGAAAGTCCCTCCTTAATCATTTACGTTATCGAATCTTATTTTATAGTAAATTTTAGCATCGATCCAATTAGGTTTTGCAACCTCGCAAGGCAAAACATGTGCAAAGAAAATAAGGGTACTTTGAATGCATGATTAGATTTAATGGATGAGCTGATACCTAATTAAAACTATGCACAGACGAAAAAGCAAACAGATAATCCAGTGTTGCTTCATGCTTCTAAATTTTAAAAAGAAGAAGAAGAAGAGATTCTTTGGCTAATGAGCCGCATTAATCAAGTATTGAAAACATTAATCTTCAAAAGTTTCCACACGGACCCTCTAGTCAGGGTTTCCTCTCTTTTCCTTGAAGCCACCGCCTGAGCTCCCTTTTTTGCGGTATCGTCTGTTGAAATATATATCGAGTTTAAGCCCAAAACGAAAATTTGAATTTCCAATATATATATATATATATATATATATATTGATATTGAAATTAAAGATAAGATTTGTTTTGAATATCAGGAAATCTATCTTGATGAATACAGTGTGATATTTTCTATTCGGTATCACAATCAAGAGCAATATTCTGTTGGAATCTTGCATGTGAATTTCGGAAAGTCCAGTAGTGGATATGGTCTGAATTATTCGGTCAACATTTGATGTTTGTGCGGCGAATCTGGCACGTTTCTTTGGCTATTCTATATATGCATTGGTTAGTCAAAAGAAGAAACTGTCGGAGGGCATAGTTCTTCGTGCAGTAGAGTGCTCCAAGACCAAAAACAAAAGAAGAAGGGCCGTTGTTGAGAAGTAGAAGGTCTTGGTGCCGTTCACAGTTGATCCGAAAAGAGCCATCGCAGGAGAGTGCTTCAAGCGCCACCTACGTGAGTGCTTGAATAAGACTGCTTGAAGTGCCGTCCCCTGGTCGAGTGCTTGAGAGGGCTCATATTTGCAGATTTTTTTCGCGAAATTACATCAAGAATTCATGTATCAAAACTGATTAAATCTTGAGGTTAGATTTGTATTTTAATTCCTTTGTGAAATTGAGAGATTATTTAGCTAGGAATTGAGGGCTAAACACTGTGTGTTGTGTAACTCGAGTGATCTGTAATCTCCGTGTATAGCTTTGATCGATAGTGAAATTCGTTGCTGCTCTCCCCGTGGACGTAGGTCTTTACGAATGAACCACGTACATTTGGTGTTCAATTTATTTTTACTCGTTCTGTCTATTTATTTGATCGATCGCTTGGTTCCGCGCAATACCGTTCTCACTGCTTCTCTCTCCCTCCCTCCTCCCTCTTCTGAAAATCTCTTATAAGCTCTTAATTGATCCAATTTAGTCTTCAAATTCGCATTTTCTTTGTTGTGATTGGCTCTCTCTTTTGTTTTCCCAAGCTATTCAAGAAGTGTGTGCACTTGAATAAATTTATCGTATGATCTTAGGTAAATATAGAGATTGGTTCGACCATTGGTCCACTCGACAATCCTCGAGAGGATGGCGTGGCTCCACAATCTCTTTGAGAATAGGCCGGTCTCCTCTCCCGAATTAAATTTAGAGCAAGATTTGAGAGTTTTACTCTCCAAACTAGATTTATATACAAATCTGAGAGTTCTTTATAAGTATTTGATAAGTGTTTTTTCAATATATTAATGTGGATGTCTCTGCACGACAATAATGATGGGAACATTGAAGCTAGACGCACATCGCAAGCCGTTGCAAATGGAATGAGAGATCTTTGTTTGTGCTCATTGCTAAATCTGGTGATCGGCCGCCAAATATTTACAGTGACAGATCTGCTCTTGTGGGATGTGAGTGTGTTACTAGCTGCATTCTGTGTTTTGTTATTTGCTTTATGATTTTTATTTTGTCATGTAGCTATTTGAGATTCTTTAGACTTGAAAGCCTTTTATGTACCTCTCAAGAATTAATTTTAATTTATGAATGACTTTCTTTCTCTCAACCAAAAAAAGAAAATTACGGAAAACATTAAGAGTAACTTGATTTAAATAATTGAGCCACTCAAATCTACAAAGCTACTTAAATTTGGGCTAACGAGCATTTATATTCATGTAATATCAATTTCAGATTTTGATTTTCATCTAAATCTGGAAAAAATATCAAGTTAGTACAAGATTAAATATTTTCACCTAGTAGGGTGAGGACAAAAAAAAAATCATGCATGAAAAGAGAGAAGACAGTTCTAGAATCCTTTCTTTGGCCTCTTGTCAACCAACGACCACATCAATATCTGAACATAACCTTTTAACTTTGGTCCTATATATCACGACGCATCCCGTCTCATCTCTTCGTTCCCAGTACCATAAACCCAAACCAAAACAAGGAGAGAGAGAGAATGGAATCGCTTGATGAAACTGAAGCAACCCTAAGAGGCCTAGCCCACATATCGAGGCACATGTTTGCATTTGCAAACTCGATGGCGCTGAAATGCGCCGTCGAGCTTCGAATACCCGACATCATCCATTCTTACGGCGGCGGGCCTGTCACCCTGGCCCAAATAGCCTCCCGCATCCCCTCCCCGTCCCTCGGAACCACCTACTTGGCGCGCATCATGAGACTCCTCGTCCGCAACAACATCTTCTCCGCTCAGCGTTGCCGACCCGATGGCGGCCATGAGAGTCAACAGACAATCTACGGCCTCACCCCATCGTCCAGATGGCTCCTCCAGGGGCCCGGATTCGAGCTCAGCCTCGCGCCGCTTGTGCTAATGGAAAACCACCCATGGCTGATGTCCCCGTGGCATTACCTCGGCGACTCCGTCAGGACTGGCGGCGTCGCGTTCGAGATGGCTCACGGCTGCAAGGTTTGGGACTTCGCATCGAAGAATCCCGAGTTCAACCGCTTGTTCAACGATGGGATGGCGTGTACAAGCAAGATCTTGGTCAAGGCCATCGTGGAAGGGTATAAGGAGGGATTCCAGAGTATTGGATCTTTGGTTGATGTCGGAGGGGGGGTCGGCGCTGCCCTAGCCACGATCATTAAGTCGTATCCACACATTCAGGGGATTAATTTCGATCTGCCTCACGTCGTCGCCACGGCACCAGCACACGAAGGCATCACTCATGTTGGAGGAGACATGTTTGAGACTGTACCGCATGCTGATGCTGTTTTCATGAAGGTAAGTTTTTATTGCCAAATATATTTTACATAAAATTACTTCATTAATTTTGCTTTTTTCCTATGGCACGAGGTCATTTTTTAAAAAGAATGTATCTCCTCCCAAGTCGCTTATTAGTTTATCAATTAGTAAATTAGTTCAGTATATCTCGTATTATTCTAAAAGAAAGCGGGTCCCCAGAAATGCCAATTAAAGAAGCTGTGTGATGGAGATTCACGAGCTGCTCACGTGAGCAAATGATTCCTCCTCGTTAGCACCGCCTCCTTTTCTTGGTTCTATTTGTTGCCTTTTTCTTGCGGATTAATAGTGTGAAAACTAGGATAAATTTACCTAAAATTATTTTTACCACAAAAATCTTAAAATGGTATATTTATGATAAATTTACTCAAAATTATTTTTTTTGACCACCAAAAACTCTAATCTAATATAATCGTGACAGATTTACCCTTAACTAATTTTTTTTTTACAAAAAAAAATCTCAAAATGGCATACATGTGATAAATTTACCTTATGTTAGTTTTAACTGGGTTAATACAACGAAAAATTCCTAATTGATGCATCCGTAACAAATAGAGGGTAACGGGTACACCCAATAATGCCACGTGTCATCCTACTTAGCAATTTGACGGTAAAATTTAGTGAAAATTAAGGAATGGTAAATTTTTCAGAGATGTACTAATTTGAGATAAACTTGTCACATGTGTGGTGATAAACCACACAGTGACCGCTCGTTTCTCTATCTTAGGGTCGAGGATCCACCTTTTCTGCCGTCACACTCGCATGGGCGTTCTAAAGTAGTGTGCTGATGTATTTTTTTTTTTTACCCTTTGTTTATGGGGAATTAAGTTTATAGGAAAACAGTTCCATGTGACGCTATTTTTTTTTAACAAAGTAAACTCAAAACGCACCATATGTATAGTGATATCCCGGAGTCCTAGTCATATTCTAAATTATTCGAGTTAAATATGTCTCAAATTTCACATCATTACTTCAGAACGCTCACTATGCATTATGCTTTTTTCCCTTTATTTATGGGGAATCAAAGTTTATAGGATAACATTTTCATATGACGCTATTTTTTTAATAAAGAAATACACAAACGCACCATATGTACAGTGGGATCCCGAAGTCCTAACCATGTTCTAAATTATTCGAGTTAAATATATTTCGGATTTCACATCATTCATTTATGTAATCTGTTACGCTGGTAAGAAAGTTTTGTGTAATCTCGGACTATAACTTCCTAAAAGACATAAAAACGCGGTAGGAATCCAGTATCTTGTTCTTGAACGGAAGGACTTTGGTTTTCCATTTTTAATTGAGGAAAATTTAGGAGTTCAAAAGTCTCTATATAACTCACAAAACCTAATGGCATCATTTTATCTATCTCATCTCTGATTGGTAGGATACAAACATGAATATCACATACATACAAACTCATCCATAGATAGATGTGGGGACGTCCTTTCTTTTCTTTAGGGGTATGCATCAATCCCGGTTCAATCCAGGAATCCAACCAAACTAGATCCAAATGACCGATTCTAGTGATTTTTCCAAAAATTGACCTGGTTAATTTGCAATAAAGAATAACCGGTTCGAGTCTCAATTCCTCTAGGAACCGGACCGAATCGGCATAACTGACCAAGAGTATTTTTTTACATTCGGGAAGGGAAAAAACTAGAAATTATTTATGGGAAAATTTTTTGTCTTCCAAGTAATTATGTCTTTTGTTTTACAGTGGATAATGCATGATTGGGGGGATGAAGACTGCGTAAAGATTTTAAGAAACTGTAGACAAGCAATCTCAGAAAAGAATGGCAAGGCGATCATAGTAGATATTGTGCTGAAACCAGAGATGTACGATATAGGAATAGTGCTCGATCTGGACATGATGGTGCAAAGCTCGGGCGGTAAGGAGAGGGACGAACTCGAATGGAAGAATATTTTGGAGGAGGGAGGGTTTCCTCGCTACAACATCATCAAAATCCATTCTTTGTTATCCATCATTGAAGCCTATCCGATGTGATTTGATCGCGCTAAAATTGTGTGAGTCAAATAAATGCGAGCTGTACGCTTAGTTTGTGACAGCCTCAGATAGCTAAGAGAATCGAATTCACTTGAGACTCTCCATATAAGTCAAGGTTTATTGTCGTACGTTGATATATGCCACGACTTCTATGTTTTAAATTACTAATTTATGTGGTTTCTGGTCATTTGCATGGGGTTATTCTCTCTTCTTCTTCTTTTTTTGTCAGAAGGTTATTCTCATATTGGAACGCATCTTTTGAGCTTTTTCTGTGCATAGACAAATCATATGTTCAACATCACAACTTAAACCCTAGTCATGGACTTTTTTATTTTTTCGGTCGGATAAGCTATGTACTTTGTATCGTCATTCGCCTTGAAATATGCGAATGATAAAAATAAGGAAAAGCGCATTCCACTATCTAGAAATCCACAAACGCAATTATAGTAACGTCCTAACAATCGGAAAAATAAACTCGACAAAAAAACAATCGGAAAAATAAAGTACAGAGGGAAATGTAAGAATGAAAATAGGAATAAATATTTCGACATAAAAAAAAAGGGAAGGACCAATTTGATTACTGCTGATAAATTTCATCCCTTAGTGCAAATCATCAAAAAAATCGTAAACTTATAGCAATTGTGTCAATTCAGTCCTAAATATTTTTTCTTTTAAATTGAGTCATAAACTTTTAGCTTTTGTGCCAATTCAGCTCTTTTTTTTTTTGCCAATTGATTCATAAATATTTTTCATTTGTGACAATTCAGTCTATCAAATCGATTTTGGATGGAAATAGCTGACATGAACTCCCACTTTCCTCGTGGCATGTTCGATTGTAGGCTTGGAAAATTTGTAATAATATTTTAAAATTTTTAATTTTTTTCCTTTTCCTTTTTTCTTAGTTAAATTGTTACATTAAAATTTTACAAGCAATCGAGGTCCGGCAATTGACCAGAGGAAGAAGAAAGAAAAAAAGAAAAAGAAAAGAAAAAGGAAAAAATAAAAATATTCAAATATTATTACAAATTAATTGCGCCACGGACGGCAGGTGTTCATATCAGCAATTGCAGCTAGAAATTAGCCAGTTGTCTGAATTGACATAAATATAAAAGATTTATATTAAATTTTTAAAAACTTAAAATTGAAATAACAAAATTGTGATAAATTTAAGATTTTATTTATAATTTCTCACGTATGTCTTGCTACCATCGAACAGTAACGAGGAAAATTGATTTTGGTAATCCAATTGAAAGTGACAATGAATTGACCTTTACAAGTGCATTTGAAACTTGTGACACGGCATTTAAGGCTGATTACTTGTTATTTGTTTAGAGGGGATAACATCTTTTTCCATTGTCAATCTTTTCTTTTGGAGACCTATCAGTGGTCCAATTTAACTCAGTTTTTCAACCTCACAGGTCAAAACATTGACAAAGAAAATGGCGTTACTTTGAATGCATGATTACATTAAATGGAGGATGACATATTCGTTTCCGAAAATATTTAATCACTTTTTTTAAGAATACGAGAATTAAGGGTCCTTAAACAAAAACAGAAGGTACCATCAAGCTAAGTTAATTTGACGTATTGAGCTTGAGCTCAACTTTGTAAGTGCTCTACATGCTCAAAATTGCTCTAGCACTAATCTCACATGCATATTAATATCGTGTTCAACTTTTTTTTTTTTTTCGTGGAGAACGTTCATATATGGTTCCATTAGTTAAAACCATTGATGGTAATTTCATTTTCGTTAAATTTTTACATTAAAAATCTGCACCCTTCCCAAAAACTTTCCTTTTTTTTTTGGACGAAACAAAGATGAAAATACAATCGTTAATACCATAAAAAATATATAATTAGTTTATCAATAAGAATTTTATTCCAAACTAATTTTGTAACCAACAAAATTCTTAAAATGGTACCATTGTGATAAATTTACCATAAATTATTTTTACCACAAACAATTCTAAACTTGTACACATGTTACAAATTTACCTTCGATTAGTTTTCATTAAATTAAGTTAGTACCGCAAAAAATTTCAAACTAGTATGGATGGTAAAATCCCAAACTAGCACACCTTTCAACTGTCACGTGTCATCCAATTCAGCAATTTGACGGCAAAATTTAACGAAAATTAATATATGAAGAATTTATCATTGGCGTACTATTTTGGAGGCTTTGGATGATCAAAAAATTAATTTAGGGTAAATTTATCCCAAGTTTACCAATTTCGTGGTATTAATTGAAAAAGCAAAACACAGTTATCGCTTCACCCTCTATTTAGCCCTTTAAAATTCCCTTTTATTTGAGGGAAAGATGATGCATGATAATTTTGGCGGTTATAGCACATACGCTCTGTCAATTGTCCTTTGAAAGTAATAGACTATTTAACTAAGAAAATTACCAAAAAAATCATAAATTTATTACAATTGTGCCATTTCAATCTTAAACTTTCTTTTTTTATCGATTCAATTCTAAATATTTTGTATTTATGCTAGTTAAGTCCATCTAGTGAATTTTGGGAGCTGAAGTGAACGTCGGCTGGCTAATTTCATTACATTTTAATATTCTTTTTTATTTTTTGTTTTTTGTTGACAATTTGATTTTGATTTTTATTTACTTTCTCTTTTACTTTCCCTTCCCAACAACTCATATATGAACTCTCTCTCCTTCTCTCTTTCCCTCCTCCTCTTCTTCTTTGTAAGCTTCCATGGCGTCCTCTTCTTACCTTTCCATCTTCTTCCTCCAGCTGGTGGCTGGACCCCGTTACCGACCAGAGGAACGACTGGCCTTGCCATGGGCTTGCAAGGCCGAGAGTCGATTCGCCTGGCCTGGCCGTCGCTAGGCAAGGGTTGGCAAGAGGAGCACTGCAATTGAAGAAAAATGTAAGATTGACGTCGACAGAGTCGTAATCGAGTGAGGGGAGCAGTCTTGAGGCTGTGGCGGGCCTTGGGTATCTCTGGTTGATGACATCGATGTCGGCGAGAGTTAGGGTTCCGTCGGGGGAAGAGAGAGGATCGAGTAATTCAGAGCAACTAAGCCTAAGCTTGGGTTGTCGCTATGCACGAAGGCATCTCTGACAATGCATGGATGGTCATGAAGAAGAAGAAAATGAGAGAGACAAGAGGAGGAGAGAGTGTGTGAATCTTGGTGGGTAGGGAAGGGGAAGTAAAAAAAAATAGAAAATAAAAATAAAAATAAAAAATCAAAAAAATCAACAAACAAAAAAATTAATAAAATATTATATCGCCAGCTGACATGCGTCCATATTGGCATTGACCGGCCAAAATCCGTCGGATGGACTGAATTGACAATATTACAGCTTACTCCTTGAAACGCAGGATCTCACATCTAATGCTCAACACTCTCGTGTACACCTCCTCACAATTACAATGGATAAATCAAGAAGTGTGTATGAAATGAAGTACTCTCAATCTAAGAATTATTAACACTTTTCTCTCTTAACGTCAATCTTGTTTTTCCTTCAGCCTTGAGATGTCTTTTATACTCCTCGGTCTCCAATCTAACTGTTGCAAAGCTTCCAGAAGAGGTCTCTCCAAAACTTCCTGTTTGGACAAGACAATTACCAAAAGAATATCTCATAGCCGTTGGAGATTGCCAAAGGAAAGTCTTTCCCGTTCGGATCAAATCGCTTTTACAATTATGATTCTGAGTTTTCATAGCTGATTTCATTCATTTGGAAAGTTGCGTAAGTCTCCTTGATTTCGTATCCTAGATTGATTTCTATCCTCGAGAATCTTCAAGAATGATCTAGCTCGATTGTATCCATTCTAATGCATCGATTAAGTATATTTCGAAGTCCTCTTTAAGTTCTGATTACTGCACGTGAATACTCTACTTAGAGTTTGAGCATCATTTCAACATTTGAGCTCAATGTAGCATCTGAGTCCCTCAGAAATCAGCATCTGAGTTAAGCCTTTTTGCCATATTCAATCATGTGCATCCCGGCACCGAAGGACAATCTGAAAAACAAGTATTCCACGGCCTTAAACCCATTCCCCTTGAGGTTTTCAAAATCATATTTCTAGTTAGGCTTTTTGTTAATGGATCCACAACATTATCCTTTGACTTCACATAGTCAATTGTGATAATTCCATTAGAGAGAAGTTTTTTTTACGGTATCGTGTCTTCAACGTATATGTAGAGATTTACCATTATACATAACATTTCTCGCCCCCACACAATGAATTTTTTTTAAAATCTTTTAAAGACGGTTGTAGACTTTCAACGAACTTAGACATTTGAAATTATTCACTTAGAACCATACCTTCGACATGAATGTCATGCATGATCACATGAAGTTCCTGAACTTGACTTAAGATGATTTTGAAATCAACCATCTTCAAGTCTAGAAATTTACCAACCATGAATTTCTTTAACCCAACATATTTTGTTTTGTATTTCTTCTCCAGACTTTCCCATAATTCTTTAGCCATTTTGAGCGGACAATAAACATTACAGAGGGAATTGTCCAGACTATTGAGGATTTAATTGCGACATAGGAAGTCAAAATGCTTCCATGCGTCTATAGCAACTATTCTTTCCATGTTTGTCTCTCCGTCATCCAAATTAGGAGCATCCTCATTGAGGAACCTTGCCAAATTTAACGTCGTGAGATAGAATAACGTCTTTTATTATCATCTCTTGAAATTAGTCCTATTGTCCTTTTCTGGCTTCTCTCCATGAGTAAGGATAGATGCAATAGACATTATCGATGATAAAGTCATTTCAGAAACTAAGTCGAGATATCCCAAAACACCCTTGAAAAATTCACGTACACAGGGTTTCATATGCATTATAATAATTTTATAAGCACGAAATTTATCTAAATAATATATCAAAACGAAGATAATTTTGAGACAAACGCAACAATACCTCACCTGTCCGAAACGGATGTCATATGGATCCACACAAGCCGGTCAAATTTTTTACTTCGACTAGTCAACGAATGGTCAAATAGGTCAAAAATGAAATTTCCCAAAATTCGAGGACCGAACCACAATTTTCATAAAAATTAGAGACTAAATTGCAATTTCAAAAAAAAATTGGGGCAATATTGAAATTTCTAAAAAATATGGGAAGAAAATTGCAATTGCAAAAAAAATTAGCGACCAAAATGCAATTTTCGAAAGTTGGTCAACTGGTCAACGTTGACCAGTCAATGGCTGGCTAGGTCAACGGGTTTATATCCGGGTCGAGTCACCACCAAATGGTCCGGGTCAAAAACAAACCAAGTCAATGGTGGAACGGGTCAAATGATCAGATCGGGTTGTGCCGTTTTGGTTCGAGTCCGTGAATCCCATGCACGAACACATTCATGACGGGTGGAGACGCGGGAAGCCATGTCCGGCGGCCATTCGAGGCGTTCAACCATTAGTTTTTCTTGTATTGACGAGATGAATCCAATGATATGATCAAAATCAACTTTTATTGGATAAATTTTCGCATATTGCACACATGCGACGTTTCGCCGGGGACTCCCGGGCCGACACCACCGTGGCGCGTGTGGCATCATACGGCCTACTCTGGAGACGAGCGGCCACTCATTCTTCTCGTCTCTACGAGACGAGTCCGACCATGTGTTCAAAAATAAATTTCATAAAACATAGCAATCTCGGAACGCCACGAACAATATGTTCTCTCGAGACTTTTTACATACCCAGTTCGTATTCATCCATTGCAACTTAGCTTATTGACCAATCCAAAAATCGATGGAAACAAAATAGAGATTCTAACCAAGGTTCTAATACCAACGTTGGAATTTGACATCGAGAAATTTTACTAACAATAATACACTAGAACAGAATGCGTACAACAAAAATAACTATATGAACCAAGTACAAAAAAACAAATTTGTCTTAAGATAAAAGATTGTTATTCATTAAGAGGGTAGAAGTTCGTCTATTAAGATTGTTGTCGCCTATAAGCAGTATTTGGCGTTTGTATGGAACATTAGGTTGATAGACAAACTTGAAACCAATTGCAAATGAGTAATTTGAATGAAGATCAATGATCCGAGCCCAACGAATTCACGTTTTGTCCTTAAGACAAATATGTACCCTAAATCGGTTCCCAAGGTTCTTGGACAATAGACTCCCTAAGATAAAACGGATCATATTTCCTCTAAAGCGGCACTCCTTTAGAGAAAAATTTCGAACGTAAATTGTTGGAATAATTGCACACAACAACAAATATGAAGAATGAACAACTAAAATGGCAGTAATCTCTAATGCGATGGCTAATGCTTTACATTTATAGAGAGTGAAACGAAGAGTCACAAAGTCATATGGTTTCATCGAAAGGGTTCATCGATAAAAATGTATGATTTCGTTTAAAGGATTCAATGAAACGTCACGAAATCGTACAGTTCGACGAAACGTTACGAAGTCGTGCGGTTACGTCGATTAAGGGTTACGAATCAAAATAACTCTTTATTTTTCATTCAAACTTTGAGATAAAAGTTCCATCAAATTTGAAATTGGCTTATGAATATAGCAAATCTGGTCTAAATAGCAGTAGATCAAACTTACAAACTTCTCATCTTTATTAAGCTGAAGGATCGTACCCGGATGCCAACAAGTAAGATTGTCCAAGTTAACATAGACGTTGCCTATTAGGAAAAAAGATTTTCCTAATTTAGATTTTTGGTTTTAGTTTAGAAAAGAAAAATATTCAAGGGATATCATTGATTCAAAATGGGAACAATATCAAAATTTAGACCATATAACATATCTAATTTGAAATATTCGAGAATATCTCAGGATATTGTGTTTCCCATTTTGAAAAACGATGGATCGGGATAGTAACGCGACGGCGGGCGACCATGGACTCGGTTCTTGACACGTTCTCGGACTAAGTGCAAAGAAGACCAAGTAATTTACCCAGAAGTAACCTGCAAAAAAGATTCCATGAAGAGTACATGGCGCACTACTGGGACTTGGTAAAACGGGTGGCCTGTAGATCTGCTCTTGTGGAATGTGAGTGTGTTACTACCTACATATTGTGTTTTGTTATTTATTTTCTGATTTTATTTTTTGTTGTGTACCTATTTGAGATTTTTTAGACTTGAAAGCCTTTTATGTACCTCTCGAGAATTAATTTTAATATATGAATGACTTTCTTTCTCTCAACCAAAAAAAGAAAAGTACGGGAAACATTAAGAGTGTGACATTCTGATTTTCAAAATGGAAGCGACGAAGAGGAAGCCAGAGTTCCAGGTGTCTGAGGATGGACTTTTGAGATTTCGAGGGCGATTATGTGTACCAAAGGATGAAGGGCTCCGAGAAAGAATCTCGTCAGAGGCTCGTAGGAGCAATTACAGTGTCCACCCTGGAAGTACAAAGATGTACCAGAACTTAAGACAACATTATTGGTGGAATGGAATGAAGGTAGACGTGACAAGATATGTGGCTAAGTGTTCGACTTGCCAGCAAGTGAAAGCGCAGCATTGTAAGCCTGGAGTATTGTTGCAGCCGCTGAAGATTCCGGAATGAAAGTGGGAGCACATAATTATGGATTTTGTGATGGGACTTTCGAGGAGCCAAAGAGGTCACGACTCTATCTGGGTAGTCGTGGATCCATTGACCAAGTCCACCCACTTCATTCCCGTGCGAAAGGACTTCGCTATGGATAAGTACGCAGAATTGTACATGAGACACATAGTAAGATTACACGGAGTGCCAGTAACGATCACCTCAGATAGGGATCCGAAGTTCACGGCAAATTTTTGGAAGAGTTTGCAAGGAGCAATGGGGACGCGACTACAGTTCAGTACTGCGTACCACCCACAGACTGATGGACAGTCAAAAAGGACCATCCAGACGCTCGAGGACATGTTGAGAGCGTGTGTCATAGATTTCAAAGGCGGATGGGAAGAGCAGTTACACCTGATAGAGTTTGCGTACAATAACAGCTACCGGCAGAGTATACAAATGGCACCGTTTGAGGCACTTTATGGCAGAGCATGCAGGACACCAATATGTTGGGATGAAGTAGTAGAAAGGAGTATCACAGGCCCCGAGTTAGTAGAGCAATCGGTGGAAGCAGTGAAAATCATCTGGGACTGGTTGAGGACGGCGCAGAGTCGCCAGAAGAGCTATGCAGACAAGCGGCGCAAGCCTTTGGAGTTTCAGGTGGGCGATCATGTCTTCCTCAAGGTGTCGCCAATGAGAGGACTCTCGCGATTCAGAAGGAAAGGGAAGCTGAGCCCAAGATACGTAGGTCCTTTCAAGATATTGGAAAGAATTGGAACCCTGGCCTACCGGCTTGCGTTACCGCCAAGTCTATCCCAGGTACATGATGTATTCTATGTGTCGATGCTAAGAAAGTATGAGCTGACCCGACACATGTGTTGGACTATGAAGCTATAGAAGTGGACGACAGAGTATCCTATATAGAGAAGCCGATAAGGATCAAGGATCGGAAGGAGCAGATGCTCAGGAATAAGAAGATCCCGCTAGTCAAAGTAATATGGGAGCACCACGGAACGGAAGGAGCCACGTGGGAGAATGAAGAGACGATGAGGCGACAGCACCCCCATTTATTTGAGTAGTCGAGTGTAACGTAAATTTCGAGGACGAAATTTTTGTAAGGGGGAAGAGTTGTGACATTCTGATTTTCAATCAACTTCAGACTCTATAATGAGAAGTTTATTTATATCAAGCGATGTATTTCAATTGTATTCCGCTCAAATCTGATCAATTTGAGTAGCCTGACCAAAGGAGAAAGGCTAACGCAAGACAAGATACGTGGACCTAGGCGACTCGAATAGGAAATGGCGCTTTGACCAAAAGGATTGTCGAGGGATATTTAGGACCGCAAAAAGGCCGATCTAAGAACGATTAAGGATTACCATGCGAGCGTCGTACGATTGGAGCGCGGGTGATGCCGCTTAACCAACGTACGATTTGCAAAATTATCCTAAATCGGACTGTGACGATCGAGACCACAGGGACTAGCGATAAGCCCTCGCAATTACATGACAACCAAGGCCGCCATGAATTGACGAGCTCTAAACGTGATGAGAATCACGGGGTTGATACGCGTATAGTCTGCAGAAGCTGCCCGTCAATTCGAAATAGGCTGGAATCACGTCTAGTAAAAGGAACGATCAGAATTGAGTCCTGAAAAATTTGAAAAAGGAAAATCAAGAATTCCAATGTCAATTGGATTGGCCGTCGCCCTATCGAAGAAGTCAGAATCGAGAAAAACAACGTTCCGAACGTCGGGGTTAAAATGACCATAATGCCCCTCAAGCTTAGGACTTTGTCTTTATAATTGAAGGAAGGGAAAAATGGACATTTCTCTCTCCCTTGGCTGCCGAAAATTGAAGGACAAAGGGATGACCATTGGATCTTCTTGGTTAGAGTAATATACAAGTGTCAAGCATCCAAAGGTGGTAGATCAACTCACATTAAATGCCCACCTACCAATCACTTCAAATTAATCAATTTTTTTGGGGATAATAAGCTCTCTTTCTGCTCCCTCTCACTCTACCATTCGGCCATTTTTGCTCCCCCAAAGACCAGACCAAGCTTCTTCTTCTTCTTCTCCAGTTTCTGTTTTCGCCGACCCCGCCGGACATCGCCGTTCGGTCCATACGACTGCCACCTCCGGCCGTCCCCTACTTCCGACCAACCACCCAGATGTAGCCCCATGTCTTTCCGACGCCCTCCAACTTGAATCAGGTCATTTGGAGCTCTGAGGAATTCGGGGCAAGCATTCTCCCACAGGTCGACGGAATCTGTTCCAGTTTGAGGTAAGTTCGGTTCTGAACCCTTTAGACAACCGAAAACTTGGAATATTTGACTGAAATTTTGTGGAGATCAAGTAGACATCAGGGTTCTGTGGTAAAAATTTGGGATTTATTTGATAAGTTTTTGACCATGAACCACCCTTGTACATTATGCTCAGAATCTGCCGGTATTCTGTGTTTGAGTGATCCGGCGACTTCCGGCGACTTCCGACGACTTTCCGACAACCACGCGACTTGAAACTCACGGTGTGTGACATTCTGATTTTCAATCAACTTCAGACTCTGTAATGAGAAGTTTATTTATATCAAGCGATGTATTTCAGTTGTATTCCACTCAAATCTGATCAATTTGAGTAGACTGACCAAAGGGGAAAGGCTAACGCAAGACAAGATACGTGGACCTAGGCGACTCAAATAGGAAATGACGCTTTGACCATAAGGATTGTCGAGGGGATATTTAGGACCGCAAAAAGGTCGATCTAAGAACGATTAAGGATTACCATGCGAGCGTCGTGCGATTGGAGCGCGGGTGATGCCGCTTAACGAACGTACGATTTGCAAAATTTTCCAAAATCGGACTGTGACGATCGAGACCACAGGGACTAGCGATAAGCCCTCGTGATTACATGACAACCAAGGTCGCCATGAATTGACGAGCTCTAAACGTGATGAGAATCACGGGGTCGATACGCGTATAGTCTGTAGAAGCCGCCCGTCGGTTCGGAATAGGCTGGAATCACGTCTGGTAGAAGGAACGATCAGAATTGAGTCCTGAAAAGTGTGAAGAAGGAAAATCAAGAATTCCAACGTCAATTGGATTGGCCGTCGCCCTATCGAAAAAGTCAGAAACGAGAAAAACGACGTTCCGAACATCAGAGGTAAAAAGACCATAATGCCCCTCAAGCTTAGGACTTTGTCTTTATAATTGAAGGAAGGGCAAAATGGACATTTCTCCTCCCCCAAGCTGCTGCAAATTGAAGAGCCATTGATGGCCATTGGATGCCCTTGAGAAGAACAATGGACAAGTGTCAAGCATCCAAGGGTAGTAGATCATTTCACCAATTAATGCCCACCTACCAATCACCTCAATTAATTTAAATTTTTTTGGGATAATAAACAGCTCTCTCTCTCTCTCCTCAAACCCCCATTCGGCCATTTTTGCTTCCCCAAAGACTAGACCAAGCTTCTTCTTCTTCTTCTTCTTCTCCAGTTTCTGCTCCACCCGACCCCGCCGGAAACTCTAATCTAATATAATTGTGACAGATTTACCCTTAACTAAATTTTTTTTACAAAAAAAAAATCTCAAACCGACATACATGTGATAAATTTACCTTATGTTAGTTTTAACTGGGTTAATACAATGAAAAATTCCTAATTGATGCATCCATAACAAATAGAGGGTAACGTGTACACCCAATAATGCCACGTGTTATCCTACTTAGCAATTTGACGGTAAAATTTAGTGGAAATTAAGGAATAGTAAATTTTTCAGAGATGTACTAATTTGAGATAAACTTGTCACATGTGTGGTGATAAACCACAAAGTGACCGCTCGTTTCTCTATCTTAGGGCCGAGGATCCACCTTTTCTGCCGTCACACTCGCATGGGCATTCTAAACTAGTGTGCTGATGTATTTTTTTTTTTACCCGTTGTTTATGGGGAATCAAGTTTATAGGAAAACAGTTCCATGTGACGCAATTTTTTTTAACAAAGTAAACTCAAAACGCACCATATGTATAGTGATATCCCGGAGTCCTAGTCATATTCTAAATTATTCGAGTTAAATATGTGTTAGATTTCACATCATTACTTCATAACGCTCACTATACATTATGTTTTTTCCCTTTATTTATGGGGAATCAAAGTTTATAGGATAACATTTTCATGTGACGCTATTTTTTTTTAATAAAGAAATACACAAACGCACCATATGTACAGTGGGATCCCGAAGTCCTAACAATGTTCTAAATTATTCGAGTTAAATATATCTCAGATTTCACATCATTCATGTATGTAATCTGTTACGCAGGTAAGTAAGTTTTGTGTAATCTCGGACTAGAACTTCGTAAAAGACATAAAAACGTGGTAGGAATCCAGCATCTTGTTCTTGAACAGAAGGACTTTGGTTTCCATTTTTAATTGAGGAAAATTTCGGAGTTCAAAAGTCTCTATATAACTCACAAAACCTAATGGCATCATTTTTATCTATCTCATCTCTGATTGGTGGGATACAAACATGAATATCACATACATACAAACTCATCCATAGATAGATGTGGGGATGTCCTTTCTTTTCTTTAGGGGTATGCATCAATCCCGATTCAATCCAGGAATCCAACCAAACTGGATCCAAATGACCGGTTCTAGTGATTTTTGCAAAAATTGACCTGGTTAATTTGCTATAAGGAATAACCGGTTCAAGTCTCAATTCCTCTAGGAACCAGACTGAATCGGCATAACTGACCAAGAGTATTTTTTTTACATTCGGTAAGGGAAAAAACTAGATATTATTTATGGGAAAATTTTTTGTCTTCCAAGTAATTATGTCTTTTGTTTTGCAGGCGATAATGCATGATTGGGGGGATGAAGATTGCATAAAGATTTTAAGAAACTGTAGAAAAGCAATCTTAGAAAAGAATGGCAAGGTGATCATAGCAGATGTTGTGCTGAAACTAGAAGACGAGGGGATGTACGATGAGATAGGAATAATGCTCGATCTGGACATGATGGTGAATTTCTCGGGCGGTAAGGAGAGGGACGAACTCGAATGGAAGAATATTTTGGAGGAGGGAGGGTTTCCTCGCTACAACATCATCAAAATCTCTTCTTTGTTATCCATCATTGAAGCCTATCCGCTGTGATTTGATCGCGTTAAAATTATGTGAGTAGAATAAATGCGAGCCGTACGCTTAATTTGTGATAGCCTTAGATAGTTAAGAGAATCGAATTCACTCGGGACTCTCGATCTAAGTCAAGGTTTATTGTCATACGTCGATATATGCCACGACTTCTATGTTTTAAATTACTAATTTATGTGGTTTCTGGTCATTTGCATAGGGTTATTCTCTTCTTCTTTTTTGTCAGAAGGTTATTCTCATATTGGATCGCATCTTTTGAGCTTTTTCTGTGCATAGACAAATCATATGTTCAACATCACAACTTAAACCCTAGTCATGGACTTTTTTATTTTTTCGGTCGGATAAGCTATGTACTTTGTGTCGTCATTCGCCTTGAAATATGCGAATGATAAAAATAAGGAAAAGCGCATTCCACTATTTAGAAATCCACAAACGCAATTATAGTAACCTCCTAACAATCGGAAAAATAAACTCGACAAAAAAACAATCGGAAAAATAAAGTATAGAGGGAAATGTAAGAATGAAAATAGGAATAAATATTTCGACAAAAAAGAAGAAGAAGGGAAGGACCAATTTGATTACTGCTGATAAATTTCATCCCTTAGTCATCATCATTCAAAGTAGTGCAAATCATCAAAAAAAAATCATAAACTTATAGCAATTGTGTCTGTTCTGTCCAAAATATTTTTTCTTTTTAATTGAGTCATAAACTTTTAGCTTTTCTGCCAATTCAGTTCTAATTTCTTTTTTCCAATTGAGTCATAAATATTTTTTATTTGTGACAATTCAGTTTATCAGATCAATTTTGGCTAGAGATAGCTGACATGGACTCCCACTTTCCTCGTGGTGCGTTCGATTGTAGGCCTGGAAAATTTGTAATAATATTTTCAAATTTTTAATTTTGTTTCCTTTTCCTTTTTTCTTACTTAAATTGTTACATTAAAATTTTACATGCAATCGAGGTTCGGCAATTGACCAGAGGAAGAAGAAAGAAAAAAAGAAAAAGAAAAGAAAAAGGAAAAAAATAAAAAAATTAAAATATTATTACAAATTAATTGCGCCACGGACGGCAGGTGTTCATTTCAGCGATTGCGGCTAGAAATTAGCCAGTTGTCTGAATTGACATAAATATAAAAGATTTAGATTAAATTTTTAAAAACTTAAAATTGAAATAATACAAGTGTGATAAATTTAAGATTTTATTTATAATTCTTCTCACATATGTCTTGCTGCCATCGAACAGTAACTAGGAAAATTGATTTTGGTAAACCAATAGAAAATGACAATGAATTGACCTCTATAAGTGCATTTGAAACTTGGGACACGGCATTTAAGGTTGATTACTTTTTATTTGTTTAGAGGGGATAACATCTTTTTCCATTGTCAATCTTTTCTTTTGGATACCTATCAGTGGTCCAATTTAACTCAGTTTTTCAACCTCACAGGTCAAAACATTGACGAAGAAAATGGCGTTGCTTTGAATGCATGATTACATTAAATGGAGGATGACATATTCGTTTCCGAAAATATTTAATCACTTTTTTTAAGAATACGAGAATTAAGGGCCCTTAAACAAAAACAGAAGGTACCATCAAGCTAAGTTAATTTGACGTATTGAGCTTGAGCTCAACTTTGTAAGTGCTCTACATGCTCAAAATTGCTCTAGCACTAATCTCACATGCATATTAATATCATGTTCAACTTTTTTTTCTTTTTTTGGAGAATGTTCATATATGGTTCTATTAGTTAAAACGATTGATGGTAATTTCTCTTTCGTTAGTTAAATTTTTGCATTAAAAATCTGCACCCTTCCCAAAAGCTTTCCCTTTTTTTTTTTGGACGAAACAAAGAAGAAAATACAATCCTTACCCCCCCAAAAAAAAACCTTACCCAAAAAAATACAATCGTTAATTTACTCACCTATGGGTAGCTCAGTTGGTTAGTGCGCATTTAGGATTGTGAGGTTAAGCGCACTGGTCTCATGTTCGATTTCCCAGATGAACATTTGTGATTTAAGTGGGAGGCCATGGCGCTGGGTTGTTGTGCTAGTCTCCCCCGAGGAATAGACGAGGTGCGAGCAAGCTGGCCTAAACACCTAGATTATAAAAAAAATACAATCGTTAATACCATAAAAAAATCTAAAATTAGTATATCAATAACAATTTTATTGCAAACTAATATTGTGACCGCCAAATATCACAAAATGGTACACTTCTAATAAATTTACCCTAAACTATTTTTTCCACAAAGAATTCTAAACGAGTATACATGTTACAAATTTACCTTCGATTAGTTTTCATTAAATTAAGTTAGTGCCGCGAAAAATTTCAAACTGGTATGGATGGTAAAAATCCCAAACTAGCACACCTTTCAACTGTCACGTGTCATCCAACTCAGCAATTTGATGGCAAAATTTAACAAAAATTAATATATGAAAAATTTATCATAGGCGTACTATTTTGGAAGCTTTGGATGATCAAAAAATTAATTTAGGATAAATTTATCTCAAGTTTACCACTTTCGTGGTATTAATCGAAAAAGCAAAACACAGTTATTGCTTCATCCTCTATTTAGCCCTATTAATTTCCCTTTTATTTGAGGGAAAGATGATGCATGATAATGTTGGCGCTCATAACGCATACTTTCTCTCAATTTTCCTTTGAAAGTAATAAACTTTTTAACTAAGAAAATTACCAAAAAAAATCCTAAACTTATTGCAATTGTGCCAATTCAGTCATGAACTTTCTTTTTTTTACCAATTCAGTCCTAAACATTTTGTAATTGTGCTAGTTAAGTCCATCTAGTGAATTTTGGGAGCTAACATGAACATCGGCCGGCTACTTACATTATATTTTAATATTATATTTATTTTTTTTCAAATTTTGATTTTGATTTTTATTTACTTTCTCTTTTACTTTCCCTTCCCAACCACTCATTTCTGAACTCTCTCTCCTACTCTCTCTCCCTCCTCCTCTTCTTCTTTATAAGCTTCCATGGCATCCTCTTCTTACCCTTCCATCTTCTTCCTCCAGTTAGTGGCTGGACCTTCACAACCGACCAGATGAACGGCCGGTGATTCGCTCGGCCTCGCCGTTGCTGGGCAAGGGTTGGCAAGAGGAGCACTGCAATTGAAGAAAAATGTAAGATTAACATCAACAGAGTTGTAATTGAGCGAGAGGGAGCGGTCTTGAGGCTGTGGTAGACCCTGAGTATCTCTATTTGGCGATGTCGATGTCGGTGAGAGTTCGGGTTCCATCGGGGTAAGAGAGAGGATCGAGTAATTCAGAGCAACTAAGCCTAAGCTTTGGGTAGTCGCTGTGCACGAAGGCGTCTCTAACAATGCTTGGAAGGTCATGAAGAAGAAGAAAATGAGAAAGACAAGAGGAGGAGAGAGAGTGCGAATCGTGGTGGGTAGGGAAGGGGAAGTAAAAAAACAAAAACAAAAATAAAAATAAAAAATTGAAAAAATCAACAAACAAAAAAATTAATAAAATATTATATCTCCAGCTAACAAGCGTCCACATTAGCGCTGACTGACCAAAATTTGTCGGATGGATTGAATTTGCACAATTGCGGCTTAGTGATCTCCTTGAAACACAGGATCTCACACCTAACGCTCAACACTCTCGTGTACACCTCCTTACAATTACAATGGATGAATCAAGAAGTGTGTATAAAATGAAGTATTCTCGATCTAAGAATTATAAACACTTTTCTCTCTTAACGTCAATCTTGTTTTTACTTCAGCCTTGAGCTGTCTTTTATACTCATTTGCCTCCAATCTAACCGTTGCAAGGCTTCTAGAAGAAGTATCTCCAAAACTTCCCGTTTGGACAAGACAATTATCAAAAGATCTCGTAGCCGTTGAAGATTGCCAAACGAAAGTCTTCCTCGTTCGGATCAAATCGCTCATACAATTATGATCTTGAGTTTCCATAGATGATTTCATTCATTTGGAAAGTTGTGTAAGTTTCCTTGATTTTGCATCCTTGATTGATCTTTATCCCCAAGAATCTTCAAGAATGATCTAGCTCGATTGTATCCATTGTAATGCATCAATTAAGTATATTTCGAAGTCCTCTTCAAGTTTTGATTACTACACGTGAATACTCTGCTCAGAGTTTGAGCATCATTCCAACATCTGAGCTCAATACAGCAAATGAGTCCCTCAGAAATCAGTATCTGAGCTAAACCTTTTTGCCATATTCAATCATGTGCATCCTTGTACTAAAGGACAATATGCAAAACAAGTATTACACGGCCTTAAACCCATTCCCCTTAATGTTTTCACAACCATCTTTCTAGTTTGACCTTTTGTTAATGGATCCACAACATTATCATTTGACTTCACATAATCAATTGTGACAATTTCACTAGAGAGAAGTTTTCTTATGGTAGCGTGTCTTCAACGTATATGTAGAGATTTACAATTATACATAACATTTATCGCACCCAAACTTTGAAATAATTTTTGTAATAATATTTCAAAATTTTTATTTTTTTCCTTTTCCTTTTTTCTTACTTAAATTGTTACATTAAAATTTGACATGCAATCGAGGTCCGGCAATTGACCAGAGGAAGAAGAAAGAAAAAAAGAAAAAGAAAAGAAAAAAGAAAAAAGAAAAATATTAAAATATTATTACAAATTAATTGCGCCATAGAGGACAGGTGTTCATATCACCGATTGCGGCTAGAAATTAGCCAGTTTTCTGAATTGACATAAATATAAAAGATTTAGATTAAATTTATAAAATCTTAAAATTGAAATAACACAATTGCGATAAATTTAAGATTTTATTTATAATTCTTCTCACGTATGTCTTGCTGCCATCGAACAGTAACGAGGAAAATTGATTTTGGTAATCCAATTGAAAGTGACAATGAATTGACCTTTATAAGTGCAATTGAAACTTGTGACACTGTATTTAAGGCTGATTACTTGTTATTTGTTTAGAGGGGATAACATCTTTTTCCATTGTCAATCTTTTCTTTTGGAGACCTATCAGTGATCTAATTTAACTCGGTTTTTCAACCTCACCGGTCAAAACAATGACGAAGAAAATGGCGTTACTTTGAATGCATGATTACATTAAATGGAGGATGACATATTCGTTTCCGAAAATATTTAATCACTTTTTTTAAGAATACGAGAATTAAGGGCCCTTAAACAAAAACAGAAGGTACCATCAAGCTAAGTTAATTTGACGTATTGAGCTTGAGCTCAACTTTGTAAGTGCTCTACATGCTCAAAATTGCTCTAGCACTAATCTCACATGCATATTAATATCATGTTCAACTTTTTTTTCTTTTTTTGGAGAACGTTCATATATGGTTCTATTAATTAAAACGATTGATGGTAATTTCTCTTTCGTTAGTTATTTTTTTACATTAAAAATCTGCACCCTTCCCAAAAGCTTTCCCTTTTTTTTTTTTGGACGAAACAAAGATGAAAATACAATCCTTACCCCCCCAAAAAAAACCTTACCCAAAAAAATACAATCGTTAATTTACTCACCCATGGGTAGCTCAGTTGGTTAGTGCGCACTTAGGATTGTAAGGTTAGGCGCACTGGTCTTAGGTTCGATTTCCCAGATGAACACTTGTGATTTAAGTGGGGGGCCATGGCGGTGGGTTGTTGTGCTAGTCTCCCCCAATGAATAGCCGAGGTGCGAGCAAGCTGGCCTAAATACCTAGGTTATAAAAAAAATACAATCGTTAATACCATAAAAAATCCAAAATTAGTATATCAATAAGAATTTTATTTCTAACTAATTTTGTGACCGCCAAATATCTCAAAATGGTACACTTCTAATAAATTTACCCTAAACTATTTTTTCCACAAAGAATTCTAAACGAGTATACATGTTACAAATTTACCTTCGATTAGTTTTCATTAAATTAAGTTAGTACCGCGAAAAATTTCAAACTGGTATGGATGGTAAAAATCCCAAACTAGCACACCTTTCAACTGCCACGTGTCATCCAACTCAGCAATTTGATGGAAAAATTTAACGAAAATTAATATATGAAAAATTTATCATAGGCGTACAATTTTGGAGGCTTTGGATGATCAAAAAATTAATTTAGGGTAAATTTATCTCAAGTTTACCAATTTCATGGTATTAATCGAAAAAGCAAAACACAGTTATTGCTTCATCCTCTATTTAGCCCTATTAATTTCCCTTTTATTTGAGGGAAAGATGATGCATGATAATTTTTGCGCTCATAACGCATACTCTCTCTCAATTTTCCTTTGAAAGTAATAAACTTTTTAACTAAGAAAATTACCAAAAAAAATCCTAAACTTATTGCAACTGTGCCAATTCAGTCCTGAACTTTCTTTTTTTTTTACCAATTCAGTCCTAAATATTTTATAATTGTGCTAGTTAAGTCCATCTAGTGAATTTTGGGAGCTAACATGAACGTCGGCCGGCTAATTTCATTATATTTTAATATTATTTTTTATTTTTTTCAAATTTTGATTTTGATTTGTATTTACTTTCTCTTTTACTTTCCCTTCCCAACCACTCATTTTTGAACTCTCTCTCCTACTCTCTCTCCCTCCTCCTCTTCTTCTTTGCAAGCTTCCATGGCATCCTCTTCTTACCCTTCCATCTTCTTCCTCCAGTTGGTGGCTGGACCTTCGCAACCGATCAGAGGAACGGCCGGTGATTCGCTCGGCCTCGCCGTCGCTGGGCAAGGGTTGGTAAGAGGAGCACTGCAATTGAAGAAAAATGTAAGATTGACATCAACAAAATTGTAATCGAGCGAGAGGGAGTGGTCTTGAGGCTGTGGCAGGCCCTGAGTATCTCTAGTTGGCGATGTCGATGTCGGCAAGAGTTAGGGTTCCATCAGGGTAAGAGAGAGGATCGAGTAATTCGAAGCAACTAAACCTAAGCTTTGGGTAGTCGCTGTGCACGAAGGCGTCTCTAACGATGCATGGAAGGTCATGAAGAAGAAGAAAATGAGAAAGACAAGAGGAGGAGACATAGTGCGAATCTTGGTGGGTAGGGAAGGGGAAGTAAAAAAAAAACAAAAAAAATAAAAAAATTTGAAAAAATCAACAAACAAAAAAATTAATAAAATATTATATCTCCAGCTAACAAGCATCCACATTAGCGCTGACCGACCAAAATTCATCGGATGGATTGAATTTGTACAATTGCAGCTTAGTGATCTCCTTGAAACACATGATCTCACACCTAACGCTCAACACTCTCGTGTACACCTCCTCACAATTATAATGGATAAATCAAGAATTGTGTATGAAATGAAGTATTCTCGATCTAAGAATAATAAACACTTTTCTGTCTTAACGTCAATCTTGTTTTTCCTTCAGCCTTGAGATGTCTTTTATACTCATTTGCCACCAATCTAACCGTTGCAAGGCTTCTAGAAGAAGTCTCTCCAAAACTTCCCGTTTAGACAAGACAATTATCAAAAGAAGATCTCGTAGCCGTTGAAGATTGCCAAAGGAAAGTCTTCCACGTTCGGATCAAATCGATCGTACAATTATGATCTTGAGTTTTCATAGATAATTTCATTCATTTGGAAAGTTGTGTAAGTCTCCTTGATTTTGCATCCTTGATTGATCTTTATCCCCAAGAATCTTCAAGAATGATCCAGCTCGATTGTATCCGTTGTAATGCATCAATTAAGTATATTTCGAAGTCCTCTTCAAGTTTTGATTACTACACGTGAATACTCCACTCAGAGTTTGAGCATCATTCCAACATCTGAGCTCAATATAGCATCTGAGTCCCTCAGAAATCAGTATTTGAGCTAAACCTTTTTGCCATATTCAATCATGTGCATCCTCGTACCAAAGGACATTATGCAAAACAAGTATTACATGGCCTTAAACCCATTCCCCTCAATGTTTTCACAACCTTCTTTCTAGTTTGACTTTTTGTTAATGGATCCACAATATTATCATTTGACTTCACATAATCAATTGTGATAATTCCACTAGAGAGAAATTTTCTTACGGTAGCGTGTCTCCGACGTATATGTAGAGATTTACCATTATACATAGCATTTCTCGCACCCACACTTTGAAATAATTTTTGGAATCTTTTAAAGACGGTGGTAGCCTTTCAACGAAATTAGCCATTTGAAATGATTCACTTAGAACCATACCTTCAACATGAATGTCTTGCACGATCAATTGAAGTTTCTGAACTTGGCTTAAGATGATTTTGAAATCAACCATCTTCAAGTCTAGAAATTTACCAACGATGAATTTCTTTAATTCAGTATATTTCTGTTTTGTATTTCTTGTCCAGACTTTCCCATAATTCTTTAGCCATATTTAGCGGACTATAAACATTATAGAGGGAATTGTTCAGATTATTGAGGATTTAATTGCGACAAAGGAAGTCAAAATGCTTCCACGCATCTACAGCAACAATACTTTCCATGTTTGTCTCTCATTCATCCAACTTAGGAGCATTCTCATTAAGAAACCTTGCCAAATTCAATGTCCTGAGATAGAATAACATCTTTTATTGCCATCTCTTGAAATTAGTCCTATTGTCCTTTTCTGGCTTCTCTCCATGAGTCGAGATAGACGCAATAGGCATTATCGATGGTAAAATTATTTCAGAAACTAAGTCGAGATATCCCAAAACACCCTTGAAAAATACACGTACATAGGGTTTCATATACATTCTAATAATTTTATATGCACAAAATTTATCCAAATAATATGTCAAAACGAAGATAATTTTGAGACGAACACAACAGTACCACACCTGTCTGAAACGGAGGTCATATGGATCCACACGAGTTGGTCAAATTTTTTACTTTGACTAGTCAACGAATGGTCAAATGGGTCAAAAATGAAATTTCCCAAAATTCGAGGACCGAACGGCAATTTTTAGAAAAATTAGGGACTACATTGCAATTTAAAAAAATTGGGGCAAAATTGAAATTCTCAAAAATATGGAAAGAAAATTGCAATTTCATAAAAATTTAGGGACCAAAATACAATTTTCCAAAGTTGGTCAACCGGTCAATGGTCAACGTTGACCAGTCAATTGCCAACTGGGTCAATGGGTCTATGTCTAGGTCGAGTCACCGCCAAACGGTCCAGGCCAGAAACGAACCAAGTCAACAGTCGAATGGGTTAAAGGATCAGGTCGGGTTGCGCCGTTTTGAATCGGATGCGTGAATCCCACGCGCAAACACCTCATGGCGCGTGGAGGCGCGGAAAGCCATGCCTAGCGGCCGTTTGAGGCGTTCAACCATTAGTTTTTTTCGTATTGACAAGATGAATCCAATGATATGATCAAAATCAACTTTTATTGGATAAATTTTCGCATACATGCGACGTTTCGCCACGGACTCCCGAGCCGACACCACCGTGGCGCGTGTAGCACACGTGGCATCATACGGCCTCTTCTGGAGACGTGCAGCCACTCATTCTTCTCGTCTCTATGAGACGAGTCCGACCATGTGTTCAAAAATAAATTTCATGAAACATAGCAATCTCGGAATGCTACGAACAGTATGTTCTCTCGAGACTCTCTACATACCCAGTTCGTATTCATCCATTGCAACTTAGCGTATTGACCAATCCAAAAATTGATGGAAACAAGGCAGAAATTCTAACCAAGGCTTTAATATCAATGTTCGAATTTGACATTGAGAAATTTTACTAACAACAATACGCTAGAATAGAATGCGTACAACAAAAATAACTATACGAACCAAGCACAGAAAAACAAATTTGTCTTAAGATAAAATATTGTTATCCACTAAGAGGGTAGAAGTTCGTATATTAAGATTGTTGTCGTCTATATGGTTTCGTCGAATATGAAGAATGAATGACTAAAATGACAGTAATCTCTAATGCGACGGTTAATGTTTACATTCATAAAGAGTGAAACGAAGAGTTATGAAGTCATATGGTTTCGTCGAAATGTTTCGTTGAAAGGGCATGCTTTCGTTGAAAGGATTCAATGAAACGTCACGAAATCGTATAATTTCGACGAAACGTTACGAAGTCGTACGGGTTACGAACCGAAATAACTCTTCATTTCTCATTCAAACTTTGAGATCAAAGTTCCAACAAATTTAAAATTGACTTATGAAGATCGCAAAACGGTTCTAAATGGCAGTAGGTCAAACTTACAAGATTGTCCAAGTTAACGTAGACGTTGCCTATTGATTTTCCTAATTTAGATATTTGGTTTTGGTTTATATAAAAAAATATGCAAGGGATATCATTGATTCAAAATGGGAAGAATATCAAAATTTAGACCATATAACATATCTAATTTGAAATATTTGAGAATATCTCAGGATATTGTGTTTCCCATTTTGAAAAACGATGAATCGGGATAGTAACGCGACGGCGGGCGACCATGGACTCGGTTCTTGAAGGCTTCTCTCTAGCTTTCTTTCTTTTCAAAGTGCCCATGAAAAGAATTATGTGCGGCCTCCTGCGTCGATGAATGGGCTCTCACATCTCTCGACCAAAAGAATTAATTTAGCATTTTTCCTATGGCACGAGGTCATTTTTTTTTTCTATTTCTGTCCTTTCATTGTGTCAAAAGGGTTGGAATGCAGGTTTTAACAATTCCGTTCGAGTAATGCCATGAAAAATTACCAAAAAAGTTCTAAACATATTGCTATTGTGTGAATTTAAGCCTAAATGTTTTTTTAGGCCAATTCAGTTTTAAACCTTTTGCATTTATGCCAATTTAGTCCTAAACCTTTTGTATTTGAGCCAGTTCAGTCCCTTCGGCCAACTTTGGCTGGGTGACACTGATGTGCATGCCGGTTGACATTGATTTCGCGCTTCCCGCCCTCACGTTGCAATTATTGTTATTTGATTTTTTCTTTTTCTTTTCTTTTTTTTCCTTCTTCTTTTTTCCTCCAGTAGGTCACACGATCGGCTAAAGGAAAGGCCTAGTCAGCCCTCTCCTATTCTTCTTTCTTTGCTGGGGGAAGAACAATAAGAAAAAAAGAATAAAGTAAAAATATTAAAATATTATTTAAAAAACTGCTACGTCAATGTCGGTGTTCACGTCAACATAATTGTAAAAGGTTTAGGAATGAATTAATATAAAAAAAACTTATGACTGAATTGATAATTTTTCCAGAATGCCAAATTCAGGCGAAAAATTATTTCGCAGTCCATAAATCACGTGAAGGTCAAATCTCTCTGGGTTCTTAATCATATAAGTCTTTTAATAGAACTCACGAAGGTTACCCTTCGTGCAGTTTGTTGAGGAGAGGAGTCTTTCATGGAGGTTCGTGGGAAAGTTGTCGGTAGTTTCATTTAACCTAGTCGTCAACGGAAGACCGGTAGCAAGAAAAAATTGCACAGGATGGAAAAGATTAGTTTTTTTTTTTTTTCCGGTCGAAATGGAAAAGATTATTTTACGACAGATATAATGAAATCGATCGTAGCCAACATAAAATAAAAGAATGTTAGGACAATTTACAATCGCAGTCTTTTTCTGACTTGATGTCTGCGGACAGAGCGATTTATGTACATAATCCGAACCGGAGTTTCGAACACCAATCAAAAAAGGAAAAAAAAATAAAAATAAAGAATGTATCTCCTCCCAAGTCGCTTATTAGTTTATCAATTAGTAAATTAGTTCAGTATATCTCGTATTATTCTAAAAGAAAGCAGGTCAACGGAAATGCCAGTTAAAGAAGCTGTCTGATGGAGATTCACGAGCTGCTCACGTGAGCAAATGATTCCTCCTCGTTCGCACCGCCTCCTTTTCTTGGTTCTATTTGTTGCCTTTTTCTTGCGAATTAATAGTGTGAAAACCCACGTTGATACGCCTATGATAAATTTACCCCAGATTATTTTTATCACAAAAAATCTTAAAATGATATATTTATGACAAATTTACTCAAAATTTATTTTTTGATCACCATAAACTCTAATCTAATATAATTGTGACAGATTTACCAAAAACTAATTTTTTTATCAAAAAAATCTCAAACTAGCATACATGTGATAAATTTACCTTATGTTAGTTTTAACTAGGTTAATACCACGAAAAATTTCGAATTGATGCATCCGTAACAAATAAAGGGTAGCGTGTACACCCAATAATGCCACGTGTCATTTAATTTAGTAATTTGAAGGTAAATTTTAGCGAAAACTAAAGAATGGTACATTTGTTAGAGAAATACAAATTTGAGATAAACTTATCACAGGTGTATCAATTTAAAATTTTTTGTATTATTAATTATTTTCTTCCTTGATCCCACCGCCTCATTTTCCTTTTCTCTCATGGCGTGTAAACCACACAATGACCACTCGTTTCTCTATCTTAGGGCCAAGGATCCACCTGTCACACTCGCATGGGCGTTCTAAAGTGGTGTGCTGATGCATTTTTTTTTTTTTTACCCTTTGTTTATGGGAAATCAAGTTTATAGGAAAACAATTCCATGTGACTGCTAATTTTTTTTTTAAAAAAAAGTAAACACAAATGCACCATATGTATAGTGGTATCCCGAAGTCCTAGTCATGTTCTAAATTATTCGAGTTAAATATGTCTCAGATTTCACATCATTACTTCAGAACGCTCACTATGCATTATGTTTTTTTCCCTTTATTTATGGGGAATCAAAGTTTATAGGAGAACATTTTCATGTGACGCTATTTTTTCAATAAAGCAAAACACAAACGCACCATATGTACAGTGGTATCCTGAAGTCCTAACCATGTTCTAAACTATTCGAGTTAAATATATCTCGGATTTCACATCATTCATGTATGTAATCTGTTACGCTAGTAAGAAATTTTTGTGTAATCTCGTACTAGCACTCCGTAAAAGACATAGAAACGCAGTAGGAATCCAGCATCTTGTACTTGAACAGGAGGACTTTGGTTTTCTCCTTTTTTAATTGGGGAAAATTTCGGAGTTCAAAAGTATCTACATAACTCACAAAACCTAATGACATCATTTTTATCTATCTCATCTCTGACTGGTGGGATACAAACATGAATATCACATACATACAAACTCATCCATATATAGATGTGGGGATGTCCTTTTTTTTTTTTTAGAGATATGCAGCAATCCCGGTTCAATCCAGGAATCCAACCAAATTGGATCGAAAATGACCGGTTCTACTGATTTTTGCAAAAATTGACCTGGTTAATTTGCAATAAGGAATAACCGGTTCGAGTCTCAATTCCTCTAGGAACCGGACCGAATCGCCATAACTGACCTAGAGTATTTTTTTACATTCGGGAAGGGAAAAAAGTAGATATTATTTATGGGAAATTTTTTTGTCTTCCAAGTAATTATATCTTTTGTTTTACGGGGGATAATGCATGATTGGGGGATGAAGATTGCGTAAAGATTTTAAGAAAGTGCGGAAAAGCAATCTAAAAAAAGAATGGCAAGGTGATCATAGAAGATGTTGTGCTGAAACTAGAGGGCAAGGGGATGTACGATGAGATAGGAATAGTGCTCGATCTGGATATGATGGTGCATTGCTCGGGCAGTAAGGAGAGGGACAAACTCGAATGGAAGAATATTTTGGAGGAGGGAGGGTTTCCTCGCTACAACATCATCAAAATCCCTTCTTTGTTATCCATCATCGAAGCCTATCCACTGTGATTTGATCGCGCTAAAATTGTGTGAGTCGAATAAAAGCGAGCCGCACTTAATTTGTGATAGCCTTAGATAATAAAGAGAATCAAATTTACTCAGGACTCTCGATCTAAGTCAAGGTTTATTGTCATGACTCTCGATCTAAGTCAAGCGAATCGCTGGCCGTTCCTCTGGTCGGTTGCGAAGGTCCAGCCACCAATGTGAGGAAGAAGATGGAAGGGTAAGAAGAGGATGCCATGGAAGCTTACAAAGAAGAAGAGGAGGAGGGAGAGAGAGTAGGAGAGAGAGTTCAGAAATGAGTGGTTGGGAAGGGAAAGTAAAAGAGAAAGTAAATAAAAATCAAAATCAAAATTTCAAAAAAAATAAAAAATAAAAAATAATATTAAAATATAATGAAATTAGCCGGCCGACGTTCATGTTAGCTCCCAAAATTCACTAGATGGACTTAACTAGCACAATTACAAAATGTTTAGGTCTGAATTGGTAAAAAAAAAAAAGTTCAGGACTGAATTGGCACAATTGCAATAAGTTTATGATTTTTTTTGGTAATTTTCTTAGTTAAAAATTTTATTACTTTCAAAGGAAAATTGAGAGAGAGTATGCGTTATGAGTGCCAAAATTATCATGCATCATCTTTCCCTCAAATAAAAGGGAAATTAATAGGGCTAAATAGAGGATGAAGCAATAACTGTGTTTTGCTTTTTCGATTAATACCACGAAATTGGTAAACTTGAGATAAATTTATCCTAAATTAATTTTTTGATCATCCAAAGCCTCCAAAATAGTACGCCTATGATAAATTTTTCATATATTAATTTTTGTTAAATTTTGCCATCAAATTGCTGAGTTGGATGACACGTGGCAGTTGAAAGGTGTGCTAGTTTGGAATTTTTACCATCCATACCAGTTTGAAATTTTTTGCGGTACTAACTTAATTTAATGAAAACTAATCGAAGGTAAATTTGTAACATGTATACTCGTTTAGAATTCTTTGTGTAAAAAATAGTTTAGGGTAAATTTATTAGAAGTGTACCATTTTGAGTTATTTGGCGGTCACAAAATTAGTTTGGAATAAAATTCTTATTGATATACTAATTTTAGATTTTTTATGGTATTAACGATTGTATTTTTTTTATAACCTAGGTGTTTAGGCCAGCTTGCTCGCACCTCGGCTATTCCTCGGGGGAGACTAGCACAACAAATCACCACCATGACCCCCCACTTAAATCACAAGTGTTCATATGGAAAATCGAACCTGAGACCAGTGCGCCTAACCTCACAATCCTAAGAGCGCACTAACCAACTGAGCTATCCATGGGTGAGTAAATTAACGATTGTATTTTTTTGGGTAAGATTTTTTTTTTGGGGGGGGCGGGGGTAAGGATTGTATTTTCATCTTTGTTTCGTCCAAAAAAAAAAAGGGAAAGCTTTTGGGAAGGGTGCAGATTTTTAATGTAAAAATTTAACTAACGAAAAAGAAATTACCATCAATCGTTTTAACTAATAGAACCATATATGAACGTTCTCCAAAAAAAGAAAAAAAAGTTGAACATGATATTAATATGCACGTGAGATTAGTGCTAGAGCAATTTTGAGCATTGGAGCACTTACAAAGTTGAGCTCAAGCTCAATACGTCAAATTAACTTAGCTTGATGGTACCTTCTGTTTTTGTTTAAGGACCCTTAATTCTCGTATTCTTAAAAAAAGTGATTAAATATTTTCGGAAACGAATATGTCATCTTCCATTTAATGTAATCATGCATTCAAAGCACCGCCATTTGCTTCGTCATTGTTTTGACCTGTGAGGTTGAAAAACTGAGTTAAATTGGACCACTGATAGGTCTCCAAAAGAAAAGATTGACAATGGAAAATGATGTTATCCCCTCTAAACAAATAACAAGTAATCAGCCTTAAATGCAGTGTCACAAGTTTCAAATGCACTTATAAAGGTCAATTCATTGTCACTTTCAATTGGATTACCAAAATCAATTTTCCTCGTTACTTTTCGATGGCAGCAAGACATACGTGAGAAGAATTATAAATAAAATCTTAAATTTATCACAATTGTGTTATTTCAATTTTAAGTTTTTAAAAATTTAATCTAAATCTTTTATATTTATGTCAATTCAGACAACTGGCTAATTTCTAGCTGCAATCGCTGATATGAACACCTGCCGTCCGTGGCGCAATTAATTTGTAATAATATTTTAATTTTTTTATTTTTGCCTTTTTCTTTTCTTTTCATTTTTTTCTTTCTTCTTCCTCTGGTCAATTGTTGGACCTCGATTGCATGTAAAATTTTAATGTAACAATTTAACTAAGAAAAAAGGAAAAGGAAAAAAAATTAAAATTTTTAAAATATTATTACAAATTTTCCAGGCCTACAATCGAACGTGCCACGAGGAAAGTGGGAGTCCATGTCAGCTATTTCCAACCAAAATTGATCTGATAAACTGAATTGTCACAAATGAAAAATATTTATGACTGAATTGGAAAAAAAATTAGAACTGAATTGGCATAAAAGCTAAAAGTTTATTACTCAATTAAAAAGAAAAAATATTTAAGATTGAGTTGACACAATTGCTATAAGTTTACGATTTTTATTTGATGATTTGCACTACTTTGAATGATGATGACTAAGGGATGAAATTTATCAGCAGTAATCAAATTGGTCCTTCCCTTCTTCTTCTTTTTTGTCGAAATATTTATTCCTCATTCTTACATTTCCCTCTGTACTTTATTTTTCCGATTGTTTTTTTGTCGAGTTTATTTTTCCGATTGTTAGGAGGTTACTATAATTGCGTTTGTGGATTTCTAAATAGTGGAATGCGCTTTTCCTTATTTTTATCATTCGCATATTTCAAGGCGAATGACGACACAAAGTACATAGTTTATCCGACCGAAAAAATAAAAAAGTCCATGACTAGGGTTTAAGTTGTGATGTTGAACATATGATCTGTCTATGCACAGAAAAAGCTCAAAAGATGCGATCCAATATGAGAATAACCTTCTGACAAAAAAGAAGAAGAGAATAACCCTATGCAAATGACCAGAAACCACATAAATTAGTAATTTAAAACATAGAAGTCGTGGCATATATTGACGTATGACAATAAACCTTGACTTAGATTGAGAGTCCCGAGTGAATTCGATTCTCTTAACTATCTAAGGCTGTCACAAATCAAGCGTACGGCTCGCATTTATTCTACTCACACAATTTTAGCGCGATCAAATCACAGCGGATAGGCTTCAATGATGGATAACAAAGAAGAGATTTTGATGATGTTGTAGCGAGGAAACCCTCCCTCCTCCAAAATATTCTTCCATTCGAGTTCGTCCCTCTCCTTACCGCCCGAGCAATGCACCATCATGTCCAGATCGAGCATTATTCCTATCTCATCGTACATCCCCTCGTCCTCTGGTTTCAGCACAACATCTGCTATGATCACCTTGCCATTCTTTTCTGGGATTGCTTTTCTACAGTTTCTTAAAATCTTTACGCAATCTTCATCCCCCCAATCATGCATTATCCCCTGTAAAACAAAAGACATAATTACTTGGAAGACAAAAAATTTTCCCATAAATAATATCTACTTTTTTCCCTTCCCGAATGTAAAAAAAATACTCTTGGTTAGTTATGCCGATTCAGTCCGGTTCCTAGAGGAATTGAGACTCGAACTGGTTATTCCTTATTGCAAATTAACCAGGTCAATTTTTGCAAAAATCACTAGAACCGGTCATTTGGATCCAGTTTGGTTGGATTCCTGGATTGAACCGGGATTGATGCATACCCCCTAAAGAAAAGAAAGGACATCCCCACATCTATCTATGGATGAGTTTGTATGTATGTGATATTCATGTTTGTATCCCACCAATCAGAGATCAGATAGATAAAAATGATGCCATTAGGTTTTGTGAGTTATATAGACACTTTTGAACTCCGAAATTTTCCTCAATTAAAAATGGAAATCCAAAGTCCTTCTGTTCAAGAACAAGATGCTGGATTCCTACCACGTTTTTATGTCTTTTACGAAGTTCTAGTCCGAGATTACACAAAACTTACTTACCTGCGTAATAGATTACATACATGAATGATGTGAAATCCGAGATATATTTAACTCGAATAATTTAGAACATGGTTAGGACTTCGGGATCCCATTGTACATATGGTGCGTTTGTGTTTTTCTTGAAAAACTAGCGTCACATGAAAATGTTATCCAATAAACTTTAATTCTCCATAAATAAAGGGAAAAAAACATAATGCATAGTGAGCATTTTGAAGTAATGATGTGAAATCTGAGACATATTTAACTCGAATAATTTAGAATATGACTAGGACTTCGGGATATCACTATACATATGGTGCGTTTTGAGTTTACTTTGTTAAAAAAATAGCGTCACATGGAACTATTTTCCTATAAACTTGATTCTCCATAAACAACAGGTAAAAAAAAAAATGCATCAGCACACTACTGTGACATTCTGATTTTCAATCAACTTCAGACTCTGTAATAAGAAGTTTATTTATATCAAGCGATGTATTTCAGTTGTATTCCGCTCAAATCTGATCAATTTGAGTAGCCTGACTAAAGGGGAAAGGTTAACGCAAGACGAGATACGTGGATCTAGGCGACTCGAATAGAAAATGACGCTTTGACCATAAGGATTGTCGAGGGGATATTTAGGACCGCAAAAAGGCCGATCTAAGAACGATTAAGGATTACCATGCGAGCGTCGTACGATTGGAGCGCAGGTGATGCCGCTTAACCAACGTACGATTTGCAAAATTATCCTAAATTGGACTGTGACGATCGAGACCACAGGGACTAGCGATAAGCCCTCGCAATTACATGACAACCAAGGCTGCCATGAATTGACGAGCTCTAAACGTGATGAGAATCAAGGGGTCGATACGCGTATAGTCTGCAAAAGCCGCCCGTCGGTTCGGAATAGGCTGGAATCACGTCTGGTAGAACGAACGATCAGAATTGAGTCCTGAAAAGTTTGAAAAAGGAAAATCAAGAATTCCAACGTCAATTGGATTGGCCGTCGCCCTATCGAAGAAGTCAGAAACGAGAAAAATGACGTTCCAAACGTCGGAGGTAAAAAGACCATAATGCCCCTCAAGCTTAGGACTTTGTCTTTATAATTGAAGGAAGGGAAAAATGGACATTTCTCCTCCCCCAAGCTGCTGAAAATTGAAGAGCAATTGATGGCCATTGGATGCCCTTGAGAAGAACAATGGACAAGTGTCAAGCATCCAAGGGTAGTAGATCATTTCACCAATTAATGCCCACCTACCAATCACCTCAATTAATTTAAATTTTTGGGATAATAATCATCTCTCTCTCTCTCCTCAAACCCCCCATTCGGCCATTTTTGCTCCCCCAAAGACCAGACCAAGCTTCTTCTTCTTCTTCTTCTTCTTCTTCTCCAATTTCTGCTTCACCCGACCCCGTCGGCCGCCGCCGTTCGGTCCGTATGATCGCCCCTCTGGCCGTCCCCTGCTGCTGGCCAACTACGCAGACGTAGCCCCACGTCTTGCCGACGTCTTCCAACTTGAATCAGGTCATTTGGAGCTCTGTGGAATTCGTGGTAAACATTCTCCCACAGGTCGACGGAATCTGTTCCAGTTTGAGGTAGGTTCGGTTCTGAACCCTTTAGACAGCCGAAAACTTGGAAACTTTGGCTCAAATTTTGTGGAGATCAAGTAGACATATAGATGGTTCTGTGGTAAAAATTTGGGATTTATTTGATATGTTTTTTACCATGAACCACCCTTATACATTATGCCCAGAACCTGCCGGTATTCTGTGTGTGAGTGCTCCGGAGACTTCCGACGACTTTCCGGCAACCACGCGACTTGAAACTCACGGTGAGACTTCCAAACTCTTAGGTAGACATTATAAGAGGTAGAATGGTGTATATTTGATGGATTTGAGATAGATTAAGGCCGGTTGGACCCGACATGAACAGAACCGAATGGAACCGGTTCAATGCCGGGCCAAACCGATTTTGTGGAGGGCTGAATAGGCTGAGATTATGTTGTAATTTGGTGTGTATGATGTGTTAAGATGATGAGGAGTATGTTATGAATGATTTGGATGGATGAATTGAGGAATTAGACTTGGAATTTTGACAAATCGATTGGTTAAACTAGGTTGCGCGACAAGTCGGCTTTGGGACTTGGATTGGCCGAACCATAGGAGACTCAAGGAGGGGAAATTTGCGTTGTTAAGCGGAGGTAAGGAATTTCCTAAACCGAGGCTAGGGGGATTGGACTCGATTGGGTAAGTCGAGGGCCGAACGGAACAATTTATGAGAAAACCCTCGCATGTAATAGCTTGATACACCCTTGGACGTTATAGAATGATTGTTTGACCTAGCCTATGTGTGAATTGTCTAAGTGCCTGAGTACTATTTGAATTGAATTGCATGCCACGAAATTTATTAAACATATTATCATGCGCATTGGCCATTGGTTATGAAATTTGATTTTTTTAAAAAATTGAGTTAATTGATATGATGTGGCATGAGACATGATTGTGGCATTGCATGGCATGGCCCGGAGGGGTATGAGATGCGGGGCGGAGGTTGAGATCCTGATGCAACGAGGTCGCGAGGTGGATTATCAAAAGGTGGCGCCCTGATGCGATGGAGTCGCAGGGTTGTGATAGCCACAGTCCTGATGCGATATAATCGCGGGACAGAATACGAGCTCATAGAATCTGCCTGGAAATTGAACCAGGGCCTGATGCGTTTACGCGGGCCGAGCCTGATGCGATCTAATACGGGCTAGAGAATGAGGCAGACAGAGGTTGATTGATGTGGTGAAGTGACAGGCCGAGCATATACGTGCAACTGTGTGTGACATGAGAATATAAATGCATGCCTGTCCTCTATGCATTATTGTTTATTGAATTATGACTGTCATGTCCGCGTGAGTTCATGAGTTGGATAGGTTAAGTGACTTGACTGCCTGAGTGGACGGTCAACCTGACCTAGGGTTAGGTTTTTCTTACTGATAGGCTATGTGGCCTATCAGGTTCGGGGACCCGTAAGAGATGACGGCGTATTACGATGAGTTCCCCGATAAGCAGGGTAATATATATATATATATATATATATATATATATATATATAAGGAAATGTACAGTAGTTTGGGTAGTTGAGGGCAAACCTGACAGAAAGCTTCATCGATTTGAGGCTTGATTTAGACAGGACGAGGATAGGAAGGTTGGGCCGCTGAAGCCCCATGAGGTTCCAGAGGGTGTCATACCTCCTTGGTGTTAGACGATAGTAGACTAGGAGTTTCCCGAGGGCTCAGTGGTTGGTTCGAGGAACGGCCCGGAGCGGACGCCGACAGCTGAGTTTCCCGTACCACCGCCAGAGGATGAGGTCATCGTGGTGAAGCCGTCCGAGAGAGATCCATCCGAGCCGGACCAGGAGGCAACCGTGGAGGGAGACCAGGCTGAGCAGTCGCAGGAAGCGACCATGGAAGACTCTGTGGAGGTTCCGTCAGAGACTTTCTCCTAGTAGAAGCCGTCAGAGGAGAGCGAGGACACCGAAGATTCCAGCAGTTCTTCCTAGGCGATTTCGGATGATGACCAGACTTTTTGACTAGCGACCTGATCCCCCTTCCCTAGTGGGTTTTGTGGACATCTTTTGACATGTTTACCCGTCGCCTTGCTGTATAGCGGTCTGTAGTAGATGTGGCCAGTTGATGTTGATGTACGACTTTATGAGGCTATCCAGTCCTGCTTAGTCTTGGGATATATATATTGTACGGGGAGTTGCTTGGAAATGCTTCCAGGTGCTTAATGTAAATTATTTTATCTCTCGATCTTCCTTTATATATAAGTGGATCATTGGAACCGTCGAGAGATTATTGTTGTTTTACTTGCAGGGATGATTGCATGCTCGCGATGAGGCGCGGGGCGTGACAACTACTTTAGAATGCCCATGCGAGTGTGACAGCAGAAAAGGTGGATCCTAGGCCCTAAGATAGAGAAACGAGCGGTCATTGTGTGGTTTACACGCCATGAGAGAACAGGAAATATTGGCGGTGGGATCATGGAAAAAAATAATTAATACTATTTTTTGGTAAAAAAATAATTAATATTAATAAAATTTTTAAATTGGTACACCTGTGATAATTTTATCTCAAATTAGTACATCTCTGAAAAATTTACCATTCCTTAATTTTCACTAAATTTTACCGTCAAATTGCTAAGTAGGATGACACGTGGCATTATTGGTTATACATGCTACCTTCTATTTGTTACGGATGCATCAATTAGGGATTTTTCGTGGTATTAACCCAGGTAAAACTAACATAAGATAAATTTATCATATGTGCGTCAGTTTGAAATTTTTTTTTGTAAAAAAAAATTAATTTAGGGTAAATCTGTCACAATTATTTTAGATTAGAGTTTCTGATGGTCAAAAAAATAGTTTTGAGTAAATTTGTCATAAATATATCATTTTAAAATTTTTTGTGATAAAAATAATTTTGGGTAAATTTATCCTAGTTTTCACACTAATAATCCGCCAGAAAAAGGCAACAAATAGAACCAAGAAAATGAGGCGGTGCAAACGAGGAGGAATCATTTGCTCACGTGGGCAGCTCGTGAATCTCCATCCCACAGCTTCTTTAATTGGCATTTCTGGGGACCTGCTTTCTTTTAGAATAATACGAGATATACTGAACTAATTTACTAATTGATAAACTAATAAGCGACTTGGGAGGACAAACATTCTTTTTTTTTTTTGCCTTTTTTTATTGGTGTTCGAAACTCCGGTTCGAATTATGTACATAAATCGCTTTGTCCACAGACGTCAAGTAAGAAAAAGACCGTGATTGTAAATTGTCCTAACATTCTTTATTTTATGTTGGCTACGATCGATTTCATTATATCTGTCGTAAAATAATCCTTTCCATTTCGACCGAAAAAAAAAAAAAACCAATCTTTTCCATCTTGTGCAATTTTTTCCTGCTACCGGTCTTCCGTTGACGACTAGGTTAAATGAAACTAACGACGACTTTCCCACGAACCTTCATGTAAGACTCCTCTCCTCAACAAACTGCTCGAAGGGTAACCTTCGTGAGTTCTATTAAAAGACTTATATGATTAAGAAGCCAGAGAGATTTGACCTCCACATGATTTATGGACTGCGAAATAATTTTTCGCCTGACTTTGGCATTCTGGAAAAATTATCAATTCGGTCCTATGTTTTTTTTTTTTATCAATTCATTCCTAAAACTTTTACAATTGTGATGATGTGGATACCAGCATTGACGTGGCAATTTTTTTATAATATTTTAACATTTTACTTTATTTTTTTTCTTATTGTTCTTCCTCCAGCAAAGAAAGAAGAATAGGAGAGGGCGGACACAGACTCTCCTTTAGCCGATCGTGTGACCGATCGGAGGAAAGAAAGAAAAGAAAAAGAAAAAGAATCAAATAACAATAATTGCAACGTGAAGGCCGGAAGCATGAAATCAATGTCGGCCGGCATGCACATCAGTGTTACCTAGCCAAAGTTGGCCGGAGGGACTGAACTGGCTTAAATACAAAAGGTTTAGGACTAAAGTGACATAAATGCAAAAGGTTTAAAACTAAATTGGCCTAAAAAAATATCTAGGCCTAAATTGGCACAATAGCAACACGTTTAGAACTTTTTTGGTAATTTTCCTATGGCGTTACTCGAACGGAATTGTTAAAACCTGCATTCCCACCCTTTTGACACATTGGAAGGACAGAAACAGAAAACAAAAAATGACCTCGTGCCATAGGAAAAAAACAAAATTAATGAAGTAATTTTATGTAAAATATATCTGGCAATAAAAACTTACCTTCATGAAAACAGCATCAGCATGCGGTACAGTCTCAAACATGTCTCCTCCAACATGAGTGATGCCTTCGTGTGCTGGTGCCGTGGCAACGACGTGAGACAGATCGAAATTAATCCCCTGAATGTGTGGATACGACTTAATGATCGTGGCTAGGGCAGCACCGACCCCCCCTCCGACATCAACCAAAGATCCAATACTCTGGAATCCCTCCTTATACCCTTCCACGATGGCCCTGACCAAGATCTTGCTCGTACACGCCATCCCATCGTTGAACAAGCGGTTGAACTCGGGATTCTCCGATGCGAAGTCCCAAACCTTGCAGCCGTGAGCCATCTCGAACGCGACGCCGCCGGTCCTGACGGAGTCGCCGAGGTAATGCCACGGGGACATCAGCCATGGGTGGTTTTCCATCAGCACAAGCGGCGCGAGGCTGAGCTCGAATCCGGGCCCTTGGAGGAGCAATCTCGACGATGGGGTGAGGCCATAGATTGTCTGTTGACTCTCATGGCCGCCATTGGGTAGGCAACGCTGAGCGGAGAAGATGTTCTTGCGGACAAGGAGTCTCATGATGCGCGCCAAGTAGGTGGTTCCGAGGGATGGGGAGGGGATGCGGGAGGCTATTTGGGCCAGGGTGATAGGCCCGCCGCCGTAAGAATGGATGATGTCGGGTATACGGAGCTCGATGGCGCATTTCAGCGCCATCGAGTCGGCGAATGCAAACACGTGCCTCGATATGTGGGCTAGACCTCTTAGGGTTGCTTCAGTTTCATCAAGGGATTCCATTCTCTCTCTCTCCTTGTTTTGGTTTGGGTTTATGGTACTGGGAACGAAGAGATGAGACGGGATGCGTCGTGATATATAGGACCAAAGTTAACAGGTTATGTTCAGATATTGATGTGGTCGTTGGTTGACAAGAGGCCAAAGAACGGATTCTAGAACTGTCTTCTCACTTTTCATGCGTGATTTTTCTTTTGTCCTCACCCTACTAGGTGAAAATATTTAATCTTGTACTAACTTGATATTTTTTCCAGATTTAGATGAAAATCAAAATCTGAAATTGATATTACATGAATATAAATGCTCGTTAGCCCAAGTTTAAGTAGCTTTGTAGATTTGAGTGGCTCAATTATTTAAATCAAGTTACTCTTAATGTTTACCGTACTTTTCTTTTTTTGGTTGAGAGAAAGAAAGTCATTCATATATTAAAATTAATTCTCGAGAGGTACATAAAAGGCTTTCAAGTCTAAAGAATCTCAAATAGCTACACAACAAAAAATAAAATCAGAAAATAAATAACAAAACGCAATATGTAGCTAGTAACACACTCACATCCCGCAAGAGCAGATCTACAGGCCACCCGTTTTACCAAGTCCCAGTAGTGCGCCATGTACTCTTTCATGGAATCTTTTTTGCAGGTTACTTCTGGGTAAATTACTTGGTCTTCTTTGCACTTAGTCCGAGAACGTGTCAAGAACCGAGTCCATGGTCGCCCGCCGTCGCGTTACTATCCCGATCCATCGTTTTTCAAAATGGGAAACACAATATCCTGAGACATTCTCGAATATTTCAAATTATTTATGTTATATGGTCTAAATTTTGATATTGTTCCCATTTTGAATCAATGATATCCCTTGCATATTTTTCTTTTCTAAACTAAAACCAAAAATCTAAATTAGGAAAATCTTTTTTCCTAACAAGCAATGTCTACGTTAACTTGGACAATCTTACTCGTTGGCATCCGGGTACGATCCTTCAGCTTAATAAAGACGAGAAGTTTGTAAGTTGGATCTACTGCTATTTAGACCCGATTTGCTATCTTATTTCGATTCGTAACCCTCAATCGACGTAACCGTACGACTTCGTAACGTTTCGTCAAAACTGTACGATTTCGTGACATTTCATTGAATCATTTCAACGAAATCATGCATTTTTATCGATGAACCCTTTCGATGAAACCATATGACTTCGTGACTCTTCATTTCACTCTCTATAAATGTAAAGCACTAGCCATCGCATTAGAGATTACTGCCATTTTAGTTATTCATTCTTCATATTTGTTGTTGTGTGCAATTATTCCAACAATTTATGTTCGAAATTTTTCTCTAAAGGAGTGCCGCTTTAGAGGAAAAATGATCCGTTCTATCTTTAGGAGTCTATTGTCCAAGAAACTTGGGAACCGATTGAGGGGACATATTTGTCTTAAGGACAAAACGTGAATTCGTTGGGCTCGGATCATTCATCTTCATTCAGATTACTCATTTGCAATTGGTTTCAAGTTTGTCTATCAACCTAATGTTCCATAAGAACATCACATCCCACAAGAGCAGATCTGTCACCGTAAATATTTGGCGACTGATCACCTGATTCAGCTATGAGCATAAACAAAGATCTCTCATTCCATTTGCAATGGCTTGCGATGTGCGTCTAGCTTCAACGTTCCTAACACTAATATTGACGTGCAAAGACATCCACATTAATATATTGAAATAAAACTTATCAAATACTTATAAAATAACTCTCAAATTTGTATCTAAATCTAGTTTGGAGAGTAAAACTCTCAAATCTTGATCTAAATTTAATTCAGGAGAGGAGAGTAACCTATTCTCCACGCCATCCTCTCGATGATTGTCGAGTGGACAAATGGTCGAACCAATCTCTATATATACCTAATACCGTATGATAAATTTATTCAAGTACACACACTTCTAGAACAGCTCGGGAAAACAAAAGGGAGAGCCAATCAAAACAAAGAAAATGCGAATTCGAAGACTAAGTAGGTTCCATTAAGAGATTGTAAGAGAGCTTCAAAAGAGAGAAGAGTGAGGGGGAGAGGAGCAGCGAGGGACGGTACCGCAAAACGGGACTTATGCCTTCCACTATATAAGCATTCATAGGTCACATAATGAGAGGGGGCCAGACATTATACACACACGACCACGTTAGGGGGGACTGGTTCACGCATACAGAGGCACGAAGGGGCATCCTCCCACTCTTTGGTGATTGTTCACAATCCTGCGTGGACGCTCCGCTCCGTTTGTCACCCTCGTCACCCGACCAAAGGTATCCATCATGAAGATCCATCTAGTCTCATAGAAGAAGACAAGCTTCCCTCTCGGTTCTGCCCGTGAGAGGAAGCCCACATCTCTCGGCCTAGCAATGACAAGTGTGGAAAAATCCAGAGGCAACACCGTCAATCCTTTACTTGGCGCTCAAGTATCATTGGCGTGGTGTCCATTAAACAAACCTGCAACGCCCGCACCGCTGAGCATCGGCTTCATCCACGAGATTGCTTGAAGCCCTGACTAGCAACGATCCGAGACCAGCTGCAGCCGCCACATCGATTGGGGGATCGATGCCGCGACCAGATCCTATACAATCGCCACCGCTGATTGCTGGTATCTAGTTCGTCGTTCCTCGCAAAGCTAAGTGTACGGGACGCGTCCAACTTTTGCAAAGACCAGATTCGTGGCAAGAGACAGAAAAGGTCAGACTTTTGGGTCAAAGCAAAGTCCAAGCTTTCAAAAGAAAGGAGATTATTATTGTTTTTTTTCTCTCTACAGGCCACCCGTTTTACCAAGTCCCAGTAGTGCGCCATGTACTCTACGTGGAATTTTTTTGCAGGTTACTTCTGGGTAAATTACTTAGCCCAAGAACCGAGTCCATGGTCGCCCGCCGTCGCGTTCCTATCCCGATCTGTCGTTTTCAAAATGGGAAACGCAATATCCTGAGATATTCTCGAATATTTCAAATTATGTATGTTATCTGGTCTAATTTTGATATTGTTCCGATTTTGAATCAATCATATCCCTTGCATATTTTTCTTTTCTAAACTAAAACCAAAAATCTAAATTAGGGAAATCTTTTTTCCTAGTAGACAATGTCTACGTTAACTTGGACAATCTTACTTATTGGCATCCGGGTACGGTCCTTCAGCTTAATAAAGACGAGAAGTTTATAAGTTCGATCTACTGCCATTTAGATCCGATTTGTTATCTTCATAAGCCAATTTCAAATTTGATGGAACTTTGATCTCAAAGTTTGAATGATAAATAAAGAGTTATTTCGGTTCGTAACCCTTAATCGATGTAATTGTACGACTTCGTGACGTTTTGTTGAAACTGTATGATTTCGTGACGTTTCATTGAATAATTTCGACGAAATCATGCATTTTCATCAATGAACCCTTTCGTTGAAACTACATGACTTCATGACTATTCGTTTCACTCTCTATAAATGTAAAGCATTAGCCATCGCATTTGAGATTACTGCCATTTTAGTCATTCATTCTTCATATTCGTTAATGTGTGTGATTATTCCACCAATTTACATTCGAAATTTTTCTTTGAAGGAGTGCCGCTTCAGAGGAAAAGCGATCTTGATGGGGCAATTGTTCAAGAACCTTGCGAACCGATTGAGGGGACAAATTTATCTTAAGGATACAACGTGAATTCATTGGACTCGGATCATTCATCTGCATTCGCATTACTTGTTTGCAATTGATTTCAGGTTTGTCTATCAACCTAATGTTCTATACGAACATCAAATTCCACTTATAGACGACAACAATATTAATATACGAACTTCTACCCTCTTAGTAGATAACAATCTTTTATCTTAAGACAAATTTATTTTTCTGTGCTTGGTTCGTATAGTTATTTTTGTTGTAGGCATTCGGTTCTAGCATATTATTGTTAGTAAAATTTCTTCATGTCAAATTCCAACATTGGTATTAGAACCTTGGTTAGAATCTCTGTCTTGTTTCCATCGATTTTTGGATTGGTCAATACGTTAAGTTGCAATGGATGAATACAAACTGGCTATGTAAAGAGTCTCGAGAGAACATACTGTTCGTAACGTTCCGAGATTGCTATGATTTATGAAATTTATTTTTGAACACATGGTCGGACTCGTCTCGTAGAGACCAGAAGAATGAGTGGCTGCACGTCTCCAGAGGAGGCCATATGATGCCACACGCGCCACGATGGTGTCGGCCCGGAAGTCCCCAGCGAAACATCGCATGTGTGTAATATGCGAAAATTTATCCAATAAAAGTTGATTTTGATCATCATTGGATTCATCTCGTCAGTACAAGAAAAACTAATGGTTGAACGCCTCGAACGGTCGCCGGACATGGCTTCCAGCGTCTCCACGCGCGTGAATGTGTTTGTGTGTGGGATTCACGCACCCGATCTAAAATGGCGCAACCCGACCTGATCCTTCGACCCGTTCCACCATTGACTTGGTTTGTTTCTGACCCAGACCATTTGACGGTGACCCGACCCGGATATAGACCCGTTCCATTGACTGGTCAACGTTGACCATTGACCAGTTGACTAACTTTCGAAAATTGCATTTTGGTCCCTAATTTTTTTTTTGCAATTGCAATTTTCTTCCCATATTTTTTAGAAATTTCAATATTGCCCCCAATTTTTTTTGAAATTGCAATTTAGTCTCTAATTTTCTGAAAATTGCGGTTCGGTCCTTGAATTTTGGGAAATTTCATTTTTGACCTATTTGACCATTTTTTGACTAGTCGAAGTAAAAAATTTGACTGGCTTGTGTGGATCCATATGACATCTGTTTCGGACAGGTGAGGTCTTGTTGCGTTCGTCTCAAAATTATCTTCGTTTTGATATATTATTTGGATAAATTTCGTGCATATAAAATTATTAGAATGCATATGAAACCCTATGTACGTGAATTTTTCAAGGGTGTCTTGGGATATCTCAACTTAGTTTCCGAAATGACTTCATCATCGATAATGCCTATTGCGTCTATCCCGACTCACGGAGAGAAGCCAGAAAAGGACAATAGGACTAATTTCAAGAGATCACAATAAAATATGTTATTCTATCTCACAACATTGAATTTGGCAAAGTTTCTCAATGAGGATGCTCCTAAGTTGGATGAAGGAGAGACGAATATGGAAATGATTGTTGCTATAGATGTGTGGAAGCATTTTGACTTCCTATGTCGCAATTAAATCCTCAATAGTCTGGACAATTCCCTCTATAATGTTTATAGTCTGCTCAAAATAGCTAAAGAATTATGGGAAAGTCTAGACAAGAAATACAAAATAGAATATGTTGGGTTAAAGAAATTCATTGCTGGTAAATTTCTAGACTTGAAGATGGTTGATTTCAAAATCATCTTAAGTCAAGTTCAGGAACTTCATGTGATCATGCATGACATTCATGTCGAAGGTATGGTTCTAAGTGAATCATTTCAAATGTCTAAGTTCGTTGAAAGGCTACAACCGTCTTTAAAAGGTTTTAAAAAAAATTCAAAGTGTGGGGGCGAGAAATGTTACGTATAATGGTAAATCTCTACATATACGTCGAATACACGATACCGTAAGACAACTTCTCTCTAATGGAATTATCACAATTGACTATGTGAAGTCAAAGGATAATGTTGTGGATCCATTAACAAAACGCCTAACTAGAAATATGGTTGTACAAACATCAAGGAGAATGAGTTTAAGGACATGGAATGAGTTTAAGGACATTTGGAATACTTTCCAAATGAATGAAATCATCTATGGAAACTCAGAATCATAATTGTAAGAGCGATTTGATCCGAACGTGAAAGATTTTCCTTTGGCAATCTCCAACGGCTACGAGATCTTCTTTTGGTAATTGTCTTGTCCAAACGGGAAGTTTTGGAGAGACCTCTTCTTGAAGCTTTGCAACAGTTAGATTGGAGACAAAGGAGTACAAAATACATCTCAAGGCTGAAGGAAAAACAAGATTGACGTTAAGAGAGAAAAGTGTTAATAATTCTTAGATTGAGAGTACTTCATTTCATACACACTTCTTGATTCATTCATTGTAATTGTGCATGAGAGTGTTAAGCATTAGGTGTGAGATCCTGCGTTTCAAGGAAATCGCTAAGCTGTAATTGTGTCAATTCAATCTATCCGACGGATTTTGGCCGGTCGGCGCTAATATGGACGCATGTCAACTGGCGATATAATATTTTATTAATTTTTTTTGTTGATTATTTTGATTTTGATTTTCTATTTTTTTTTTACATCCCCTTCCCTACCCACCAAGATTCGCACTCTCTCTCCTCCTCTTGTTTCTCTTATTTTCTTCTTCTTCAGGACCATCCATGCAATGTCAGAGACGCCTTTGTGCACAACGACTACCCAAGTTTAGGCGTAGTTGCTCTGAATTACTCGATCCTCTCTCTTCCCCCGACGGAACCCTAACTCTCGCCGACATCTACGTCGCCAACCAGAGATACCCAAGGCTCGCCACAGCCTCAAGATCGCTCCCCTCGCTCGATTACAACTCTGTCGACGTCAATCTTTCATTTTTCTTCAATTGCAGTGCTCCTCTTGCCCACCCTTGCCCAGTGATGGCCAGGCCGGGAGATTCGACTCTCGGCCTTGCAAGCCCATGGCAAGGCCGGCCGTTCCTCTGGTCAATGACGAAGGTCCAGCCACCAACTGGAGGAAGAAGATGGAAAGGTAAGAAGAGGACGCCATGGAAGCTTACAAAGAAGAAGTGGAGGAGGGAAAGAGAGAAGGATAGAGAGTTCAGATATGAGTTGTTGGGAAGGGAAAGTAAAAGAGAAAGTAAATAAAAATAAAAATTAAATTTTCAAAAAAAAAATAAAAAATAATATTAAAATATAATGAACTTAGTCGGCCGGCGTTCATATCAGCTCCCAAAATTCACTAGATGAACTTAACTGGCACAATGGCAAAATGTTTAGAACTGAATTGATAAAAAAAAGAAAGTTCAGGACTGAATTGGCACAATTGCAATAAATTTAGGATTTTTTTGGTAATTTTCCTAGTTAAATAGTCTATTACTTTCAAAGGACAATTGAGAGAGAATATGTGTTATGAGTGCCAAAATTACCATGCATCATCTTTCCCTCAATAAAAGGAAAATTAAAAGGGCTAAATAGAGGGTGAAGCAATAACCATGTTTTGCTTTTTCGATTAATACCACGAAACTGGTAAACTTGGGATAAATTTACCTTATATTAATTTCTTGATTATCCAAAGCCTCAAAAATAGTACGCCTATGATAAATTTGTCAGATATTAATTTTCATTAAATTTTGCCGTCAAATTGCTGAGTTGGATGACACGTGGCAATTGAAAGATGTGCTAGTTTGGGATTTTTACCATCCATACCAGTTTGAAATTTTTCACGATACTAACTTAATTTAATAAAAACTAATCGAAGGTAAATTTGTAACATGTGTACTCGTTTAGAATTGCTTGTGGAAAAATAGTTTATGGTAAATTTATCACAAGTGTATCATTTTAAGAATTTTAGTGGTCACAAAATTAGTTTGGAATAAAATTCTTATTGATAAACTAATTTTAGATTTTTTATGGTATTAACGATTGTATTTTCATCTTTGTTTCGTCCAAAAAAAAAGGGAAAGTTTTTGGGAAGGGTGCAGATTTTTAATGTAAAAATTTAACTAACGAAAAAGAAATTACCATCAATCGTTTTAACTAACAGAACCATATATGAACGTTATCCAAAAAAGAAGAAGCGTTGAACATGATATTAATATGCATGTGAGATTAGTGCTAGAGCAATTTTGAGCATGTAGAGCACTTACAAAGTTTAGCTCAAGCTCAATACGTCAAATTAACTTAGCTTGATGGTACCTTCTGTTTTTGTTTAAGGACCCTTAATTCTCATATTCTTAAAAAAAGTGATTAAATATTTTCGGAAACGAATATGTCATCCTCCATTTAATGTAATCATGCATTCAAAGTAACGCCATTTTCTTCTTCATTGTTTTGACCGGTGAGGTTGAAAAACTGAGTTAAATTGGACCACTGATAGGTCTCCAAAAGAAAAGATTGACAATGGAAAAAGATGTTATCCCCTCTAAACAAATAACAAGCAATCAACCTTAAATGCCGTGTCACAAGTTTCAAATGCACTTATAAAGGTCAATTCATTGTCACTTTCAATTGGATTACCAAAATCAATTTTCCTCGTTACTGTTCGATGGCAGCAAGACATACGTGAGAAGAATTAAAAATAAAATCTTAAATTTATCGCAATTGTATTATTTCAATTTTAAGATTTTATAAATTTAATCTAAATCTTTTATATTTATGCCAATTCAGAAAACTGGCTAATTTCTAGCCGCAATCGGTAATATGAACACCCGTCCTCTGTGGCGTAATTAATTTGTAATAATATTTTAATATTTTTCTTTTTTCTTTTTTCTCTTTTTTCTTTTTTTCTTTCTTCTTCCTCTGGTCAATTGCCGGACCTCGATTGCATGTAAAATTTTAATGTAACAATTTAAGTAAGAAAAAAGAAAAAGGAAAAAAAATAAAAATTTTGAGCATGTAGAGCACTTACAAAGTTGAGCTCAAGCTCAATACGTCAAATTAACTTAGCTTGATGGTACCTTCTGTTTTTGTTTAAGGACCCTTAATTCTCGTATTCTTAAAAAAAGTGATTAAATATTTTCGGAAACGAATATGTCATCCTCCATTTAATGTAATCATGCATTCAAAGTAACGCCATTTTCTTCGTCATTGTTTTGACCGGTGAGGTTGAAAAACTGAGTTAAATTGGACCACTGATAGGTCTCCAAAAGAAAAGATTGACAATGGAAAAAGATGTTATCCCCTCTAAACAAATAACAAGCAATCAACCTTAAATGCCGTGTCACAAGTTTCAAATGCACTTATAAAGGTCAATTCATTGTCACTTTCAATTGGATTACCAAAATCAATTTTCCTCGTTACTGTTCGATGGCAGCAAGACATACGTGAGAAGAATTAAAAATAAAATCTTAAATTTATCGCAATTGTATTATTTCAATTTTAAGATTTTATAAATTTAATCTAAATCTTTTATATTTATGCCAATTCAGAAAACTGGCTAATTTCTAGCCGCAATCGGTAATATGAACACCCGTCCTCTGTGGCGTAATTAATTTGTAATAATATTTTAATATTTTTCTTTTTTCTTTTTTCTCTTTTTTCTTTTTTTCTTTCTTCTTCCTCTGGTCAATTGCCGGACCTCGATTGCATGTAAAATTTTAATGTAACAATTTAAGTAAGAAAAAAGAAAAAGGAAAAAAAATAAAAATTTTGAGCATGTAGAGCACTTACAAAGTTGAGCTCAAGCTCAATACGTCAAATTAACTTAGCTTGATGGTACCTTCTGTTTTTGTTTAAGGACCCTTAATTCTCGTATTCTTAAAAAAAGTGATTAAATATTTTCGGAAACGAATGTGTCATCCTCCATTTAATGTAATCACGCATTCAAAGTACCGCCATTTTCTTCGTCAATGTTTTGACTTGTGAGGTTTAAAAACTGAGTCAAATTGTACCACTGATAGGTCTCCAAAAGAAAAGACTGACAATGGAAAAAGATGTTATCCCCTCTAAACGAATAACAAGTAATCAGCCTTAAATACAGTGTCACAAGTTTCAAATGCACTTATAAAGGTAAATTCATTGTCACTTTCAATTGGATTACCAAAATCAATTTTCCTCGTTACTATAATTGTGTAATTAATTTGTAATAATATTTTTCTTTTTCTTTTTTCTTTTCTTTATCTTTTTTTATTTCTTCTTCCTCTAGTCAATTGCCGGACCTCGATTGCATGTAAAATTTTAATGTAACAATTTAACTAACAAAAAAGGAAAAGGAAAAAAAATTAAAATTTTAAAATATTATTACAAATTTTCTACGCCTACAATCAACATGCCAGGAGGATAGTGGGAGTTCATGTCAGCTCTTTTCAGTCAAAATCGATCTGATGAACTGAATTGTCACAAATGCAAAATATTTATGACTCAATTAAAAAGAAAAAATATTTAGGACTGAACGGACACAATTGCTATAAGTTTACGATTTTTTTTGATGATTTGCACTACTATGAATGATTATGACTAAGGGATGAAATTTATCAGCAGTAATCAAATTGGTCCTTCCCTTCTTCTTTTTTTGTCGAAATAATTATTCCTATTTTCATTCTTACGTTTCCCTCTGTACTTTATTTTTTCCGATTGTTTTTTTGTCGAGTTTATTTTTCGGATTGTTATCAGGTTACTATAATTGCGTTTGTGAATTTCTAGATAGTGGAATGCGCTTTTCCTTATTTTTATCGTTCGCATATTTCAAGGCGAATGACGACACAAAGTACATAGCTTATCCGACCGAAAAAATAAAAAAGTCCATGACTAGGGTTTAAGTTGTGATGTTGAACATATGATTTGTCTATGCACACAAAAAGCTCAAAAGATGCGATCCAATATGATAATAACCTTCTGACAAAAAAAAATTAAAATAACCCTATACAAATGACCAGAAACCACATAAATTAGTAATTTAAAACAAGAAGTCATGACATATATCGACATATGACAATAAACCTTGACTTAGATCGAGAGTCCTGAGTAAATTCGATTCTCTTAATTATCTAAGGCTGTCACAAATTAAGTATGGCTCGCATTTATTTGACTCACACAATTTTAGCGCGATCAAATCACAGTGGATAGGCTTCGATGATGGATAACAAAGAAGGGATTTTGATGATGTTGTAGCGAGGAAACCCTCCCTCCTCCAAAATATTCTTCCATTCGAGTTCGTCCCTCTCCTTACTGCCCGAGCAATGCACCATCATATCCAGATCGAGCACTATTCCTATCTCATCGTACATCCCCTCGCCCTCTGGTTTCAGCACAACATCTTCTATGATCACCTTGCCATTCTTTTTTGAGATTGCTTTTCCACACTTTCTTAAAATCTTTACGCAATCTTCATCCCCAATCATGCATTATCCCCCGTAAAACAAAAGATATAATTACTTGGAAGATAAAAAAATTTCCCATAAATAATATCTACTTTTTTCCCTTCCCGAATGTAAAAAAAATACTCTAGGTCAGTTATGGCGATTCGGTCCGGTTCCTAGAGGAATTGAGACTCGAACTGGTTATTCCTTATTGCAAATTAACCAGGTCAATTTTTACAAAAATCAGTAGAACCGGTCATTTCGATCCAATTTGGTTGGATTCCTGGATTGAACCGGGATTGCTGCATATCTCTAAAAAAAAAAAAAAAGGACATCCCCACATCTATATATGGATGAGTTTGTATGTATGTGATATTCATGTTTGTATCCCACCAATCAGAGATGAGATAGATAAAAATGATGTCATTAGGTTTTGTGAGTTATGTTGATACTTTTGAACTCCGAAATTTTCCCCAATTAAAAAAGGAGAAAACCAAAGTCCTCCTATTCAAGTACAAGATGCTGGATTCCTACTGCGTTTCTATGTCTTTTACGAAGTGCTAGTACGAGATTACACAAAACTTTCTTACTAGCGTAATAGATTACATACATGAATGATGTGAAATCCGAGATATATTTAACTCGAATAGTTTAGAACATGGTTAGGACTTCAGGATACCACTATACATATGGTGCGTTTGTGTTTTTCTTTATTGAAAAAATAGCGTCACATGAAAATGTTCTCCTATAAACTTTGATTCCCCATAAATAAAGGGAAAAAAACATAATGCATAGTGAGCGTTCTGAAGTAATGATGTGAAATCCGAGACATATTTAACTCGAATAATTTAGAACATGATTAGGACTTCGGGATACCACTATACATATGGTGCATTTGTGTTTACTTTTAAAAAAAATGGCAGTCGCATGGAATTGTTTTCCTATAAACTTGACTTCCCATAACCAAAGGGTAAAAAAAAAAAAATGCATCAGCACACCTCTTTAGAACGCCCATGCAAGTGTGACAGGTGGATCCTTGGCCCTAAGATAGAGAAACGAGCGGTCATTGTGTGGTTTACACGCCATGAGAGAAAAGGAAAATGAAGCGGTGGGATCAAGGAAGAAAATAATTAATAATACAAAAAATTTAAAATTGATACACCTGTGATAAGTTTATCTCAAATTTGTACTTCTCTGACAAATTCACCATTCTTTAGTTTTCGCTAAAATTTATGTGGCATTCTGATTTTCAATCAACTTCAGACTCTGTAATGAGAAGTTTATTTATATCAAGCGATGTATTTCAGTTGTATTCCGCTCAAATCTGATCAATTTGAGTAGACTGACCAAAGGGAAAAGGCTAACGCAAGACGAGATACGTGGACCTAGGCGACTCGAATAGGAAATAGCGCTATGACCATAAGGATTGTTGAGGGGATATTTAGGACCGCAAAAAGGAAGAACGATTAAGGATTACCATGCGAGCGTCGTACGATTGGAGCGCGGGTGTCACGCCTCGCGCCCCATCGCGAGCACGCAATCATCCCTGCAAGCAAAATCACAACAATCTCTCAGCGGTCCCAAAGATCCACTTATATATAAAGGAAGATCGAAAGATGAAATAATTTACATTAAGCACACGGAAGCGTTTCCCAACAACTCCCCGTACCACATGAATATATATATTCCAAGACTAAGCAGGACTGGATAGCATCAAAAGGTCGTACATCAACATCAATTGGTCAAATCTACTACAGACCGCTATACACCAAGGCGACGGGTAAACATGTCAAAAGATGTTCACAAAATCCACTAGGGAAAGGGGATCAGGTTGCCAGTCAAAAAGTCAGGTCATCATCCGAAGTCGCCTAGGAAGAACTGCTGGAATCTCCGGTGTCCTCGCTCTCCTCTGACGGCTCGTACTCGGAGAAAGTCTCTGATGGAACCTCCACAGAGTCTTCCATGGTCGCTTCCTGCGACTGCTCAGCCCGGTCTCCCTCCACGGTCGCCTCCTGGTCCAGCTCGGATGGATCTCTCTCGGACGGCTCCACCACGATGACCTCATCCTCTGGCGGTGGCACGGGAAACTCAGCCGTCGGTGTCCGCTCCGGGCCGTTCCTCGAACCAACCACTGAGCCCTCGGGAAACTCCTAGTCTGCTATCGTCTGACACCAAGGAGGTATGACACCCTCTGGAACCTCATGGGGCTTCAGCGGCCCGACCTTCCTATCCCTGTCCTGTCTAAACCAAGCCTTGAACCGATGAGGCTTCCAGTCAGGTTCGCCCTCATCTACCCAAACTACTGTACATTTCCTTATGTACATATTACCCTGCCTATCGGGGAACTCATCGTAATACGCCGTCATCTCCTGCGGGTCCCCGAATCTGATAGGCCACATTGCTATTGCCTAGGATCTGTAAAGTAGAATTTCCCCAAAAGGGGTGAGATACACATCTCAGTAAGAAAAACCTAACCCTAGGTCATGTTGACCATCCGCTCAAGCAGTGAAGTCACTCAACCTATTCAACTCATGAACTCACGCGAACATGACAGTCATAATTCAATAAACAATAATGCATAGAGGACAGGCATGCATTTATATTCTTATGTCACACACAGTTGCACATATATGCTCAGCCTGTCACTTCACCACACCAATCAATCTCTGTCTGCCTCATTCTCTAGCCCGCGATTAGATCGCATCAGGCTCGGCCCGCATAAACGCATCAGGCCCCGGTTCAATTTCCAGGCAGAGTCTACGAGCTCGTATTCTGTCCCGCGATTATATCGCATCAGGATTGTGGCTATCTTAACCCCGCGACTCCGTCGCATCAAAGCGCCACTTTTTCATAATCCAGCCCACGACTTCGTCGCATCAGGGTCTCAACCTCCACCCCGCGTCTCATACGCCTCAGGGCCATACCATGCAATGTCACAATCATGTCTCATGCCATATCATATCAATTGACTTGATTTTTAAAAATCAAATTTCATAACCAATGGCCAATGCGCATGATAATATGTTTAATAAATTTCGTGGCATGCAATTCAATTCAAATAGTACTCAGGCACTCAGACCATTCACACATAGGCTAGGTCAAACAATCATTTTATAATGTCCAAGGGCCCATCAAGCTATTACATGCGAGGATTTTCTCATAAATCGTTCCGTTCGGCCCTCGACTTACCCAATCGAGTCCAATCACCCTAACCTCGGTTTAGGAAATTCCTTACCTCCGCTTAATAATGCAAATTACTCCTCCTTGCACCTCCTAAGGTTCGGCCAACTCAAGTCCAAGGTCAATCGTCGCGCAACCTAGGATAATCAATCGATTTTGTCAAATTTCAAGTTTAATCCCTCCATTCATCCATCCAAATCATCCATTATATACTCTTCATCATCACAACACATCATACACACTAAATTACAACACAATCCCAGCCTAGTCAGCCCTCCACAGAGCTGGTTTGGCCCAGCATTGAACCGGTTCCATTCGATTCTGTTCATGCCGGGTCCAACCGGCCTTAATCTATCTCAAATCCATCAAATATACACCATTCTACCTCTTATAATATCTACCTAAGTGTTTGGAAGTCTCACCGTGAGTTTCAAGTCGCGCGGTTGCCGGAAAGTCGTCGGAAGTCGCCGGAGCACTCACACACAGAATAACGGCAGATTCTGGGCATAATGTACAAGGGTTGTTCATGGTCAAAAACTTATCAAATAAATCCCAAATTTTTACCACTGAACCATATATATGTCTACTTGACCTCCACAAATTTGAGCCAAAGATTTTAAGTTTTCGACTGTCTAAAGGGTTCAGAACCGAACCTACCTCAAACTGGAACAGATTCCGTCGACCTGTGGGAGAATGCTTGCCCCGAATTCCTAAGAGCTCTAAATGACCTGATTCCAGTTGGAGGATGTCGGCAAGACGTGGAGCTACGTCTGGATAGTCCACCGGCAGTAGGGGACGGTCGGAGGTGGCGGTCGTACGGACCGAACGTCGGCATGCGGCGGGGTCGGGTGGAGCAGAAACTGGAGAAGAAGAAGAAGAAGAAGAAGCTTGGTATGGTCTTTGGGGGAACAAAAATGGCCGAATGGGGGGTTTGAGGAGAGAGAGAGAGCTATTTATTATCCCAAAAAAATTTAAATTAATTGAGGTGATTGGTAGGTGGGCATTAATTGGTGAAATGATCTACTACCCTTGGATGCTTGACACTTGTCACTTGTCCATTGTTCTTCTCAAGGGCATCCAATGGCCATCAATTGCTCTTCAATTTGCAGCAGCTTGGGGGAGGAGAAATGTACATTTTGCCCTTCCTTCAATTATAAAGACAAAGTCCTAAGCTTGAGGGGCATTTGGGTCTTTTTACCTCCGATGTTCGGAACGTCGTTTTTCTCGTTTCTGACTTCTTCGATAGGGCGACGGCCAATCCAATTGACATTGGAATTCTTAATTTTCCTTTTTCAAACTTTTCAGGACTCAATTCTGATCGTTCCTTCTACCAAACGTGATTCCAGCCTATTCCGAACCGACAGGCAACTTCTGCAGACTATACGCGTATCGACCCCGTGATTCTCGTCATGTTTAGAGCTCGTCATTTCATGGCGGCCTTGGTTGTCATGTAATCGCGAGGGCTTATCGCTAGTCCCTGTGGTCTCGATCGTCACAATCCGATTTAGGATAATTTTGCAAATCGTACGTTGGTTAAGCAGCATCACCCGCGCTCCAACCGCACGATGCTCGCATGGTAATCCTTAATTGTTCTTAGATCGGCCTTTTTGCGGTCCTAAATATCCCCTCGACAATCCTTATGGTCAAAGCGTCATTTCCTATTCGAGTCGCCTATGTCCACGTATCTCGTCTTGCGTTAGCCTTTCCCCTTTGGTCAGTCTGCTCAAATTGATCAGAATTGAGGGGAATACAACTGAAATACATTGCTTGATCTAAATAAACTTCTCATTACAGAGTCTGAAGTTGATCGAAAATCAAAATGTCACAACTCTTCCCCCCTTACAAAAATTTCGTCCTCGAAATTTGCATTACACTCGACTATTCAAATAAATGGGGGTGCTGTCGCCTCATCGTCTCTTCATTCTCCCACGTGGCTCCTTCCGTTCCGTGGTGCTCCCATATTACTTTGACCAGCGGAATCTTCTTATTCTTGAGGATCTGCTCCTTCCGGTCCTCGATCCTTATCGGCTTCTCTATATTGGATACTCTGTCGTCGACCTCTATGGTTCCATAGTCCAGCACATGTGTTGGGTCAGGCTCATACTTTCTTAGCATCGACACATGGAATACATTATGTATTTGGGATAGACTTGGCGGTAACGCAAGCCGGTAGGCCAGGGTCCCAATTCTCTCCAAAATCTCGAAAGGGCCTACGTATCTTGGGCTCAGCTTCCCTTTCCTTTCGAATCGCGAGAGTCCTCTCATTGGTGACACCTTGAGGAAGACATGATCGCCCACTTGAAACTCCAAAGGCTTGCGCCGCTTGTCTGCATAGCTCTTCTGGCGACTCTGCGCCGTCCTCAGCCTGTCCCGAATGATTTTCACTGCTTCCACCGATTGCTCTACTAACTCGGGGCCTGTGATACTCCTTTCTCCTATTTCATCCCAGCATATTGGTGTCCTACATGCTCTTCCATAGAGTGCCTCAAACGGTGCCATCTGTATACTCTGCTGGTAGCTGTTATTGTACGCAAACTCTACTAGGTGTAACTGCTCTTCCCATCTGCCTTTGAAATCTATGACACACGCTCTCAACATGTCCTCGAGCGTCCGGATGGTCCTTTCTGACTGTCCATCAGTATGTGGGTGGTACGCCGTACTGAATTGTAGTCGCGTCCCCATTGCTCCTTGCAAACTCTTCCAAAAATTTGCCGTGAACTTCGGATCCCTATCTGAGGTGATCGTCACTGGCACTCCGTGTAATTTGACTATGTGCCTCATGTACAGTTCTGCGTACTTATCTATGGCGAAGTCCTTTCGTACAGGGATGAAATGGGCGGACTTGGTCAATCGATCCACGACTACCCAAATTGAGTCGTAACCTCTTTGGCTCCTCAGAAGTCCCATCACAAAATCCATAGTTATGTGTTCCCACTTCCATTCCGGAATCTCCAGCGGCTGCAACAATCCTCCAGGCTTACAATGCTGCGCTTTCACTTGCTGGCAAGTCAAACACTTAGCCACATATCTTGCCACGTCTACCTTCATTCCGTTCCACCAATAATGTTGTCTTAAGTTCTGGTACATCTTTGTACTTCCAGGGTGGACACTGTAATTGCTCCCATGAGCCTCTGACAAGATTCTTTCTCGGAGCCCTTCATCCTTTGGTACACATAATCGCCCTCGAAACCTCAAAAGTCCATCCTCAGACACCTGAAACTCTGGCTTCCTCTTCGTCGCTTCCATTTCGATAACTTTCTGAATCTCTGGGTCCGTAGACTGTAATGCCTTAATCCCTTCTTGGACCTCAGGTTCCACCTTCAAAGTCGCTATCAAACTGGATAGCTGATTAACCTCCAATCTAAATTCAGAATCTCTCAGATTCTCTATCGTCGACCAACTTCTCACCAGCAGGCATGCAATACTCGACTTTCGACTTAATGCATCTGCCACTCTGTTTGCTTTCCCAGGATGATATAATATCTCACAATCATAATCTTTCAACAGCTCCATCCACCTGCGCTGCCTTAGGTTCAACTCTTTCTGGGAAACAAATACTTCAAACTCTGGTGGTCTGTATATATCTGAAACTTATCACACAAAGGTAATGCCCCCAAATCTTCAAAGCAAACACAATCGCCGCTAACTCCAAGTGGTGGGTCGGGTAATTCATTTCGTGCGGCCTCATCTGCCTGGATGCGTAAGCTACTACCCGGCCGTGTTGCATCAATACACAACCCAATCCATTCAGCGAAGCGTCGCTGTAGATCTCATATCCTCCCGATCCCGACGGAATGGTCAGTACTAGCGCGGTCGTCAATCTATGTTTAAGCTCTTGGAAACTCTGTTCATACCTATCAGTCCATTCGAACTTCGTTTCCTTCTTCGTCAGCCGCGTCAATGGGACGGCTATGAATGAGAACTTTTCCACGAATCGCCTATAATATCCTGCTAGTCCCAAGAAGCTTCTGACCTCCGTGACCGTAGTAGGCCTCGGCCAATTGGTTACAGCCTCTATCTTTGCAGGGTCCACTGCAATCCCTTCACCAGACACAATATGACCCAGAAATGCTACCTGTCTAGCCAAAATTCACATTTACTTAGCTTCTCATACAGCGAATGTTCCCTCAGGGTCCTCAATACGATTCTCAAATGTTCTTCGTGCTTTACGTCGCTCCTCGAGTAGATTAACATGTCGTCAATGAAAACTATGACGAACCTGTCCAGAAACTCTTTGAACACTCGATGCATTAGATCCATAAATGCGGCTGGGGCGTTAGTCAATCCGAACGACATTACCCTAAACTCGTAATGTCCATACCTCGTCCTGAATGCAGTCTTCGATATGTCCTCCTTCTTGATCCTTAGCTGGTGATACCCCGTCCTCAAGTCAATCTTCGAGAACACTGCTGCTCCTTGTAATTGATCAAAAAGATCATCAATCCTTGGCAGCGGATACTTGTTCTTCACTATCACCTGATTCAGTTACCGGTAATCAATACATAGTCGCAAGGATCCATCTTTCTTCTTTACGAACAGCACCGGTGCTCCCCACGGCGAAGCACTTGGTCGGATGAATCCTTTGTCCAGCAACTCTTGCATTTGCACCTTTAACTCCTTTAATTTCGACAGGGACATTCTGTACGGTGCTTTCGAAATTGGCTCCATTCCAGGAGCTAATTTAATCACAAACTCTATTTCCCGCTCCGGTGGCAATCCCGGCAATTCCTAGGGAAACACATCCGGAAACTCCCGTACCATAGGAATGTTTTCTAACTTAGGTTCCTCGACAGTCGTATCCATCACGGCTACTAAGTATGCCCGACATCCTTCAAATATCAACTTAGTTGCTTCCAAAGATGAAACCAAGGGAATTGAGACTCCTCCTCGGCTTCCTACCAATTCATAACTAGGGCGATCTTTCGGGTAAAATTGAATCGTTTTATTGCCACAGTCTACTACCGCTCCTTGCCTACTCAGCCAATCCATTCCTATAATCACGTCAAAATCAAACATAGGCAATACAGCTAGGTCGATACTCTCCCTACTTCCTCCAACCATAATCTCACATTCCGCACACCCTAGTGAAACCAAGACATTATCCTTCAATGGGGTGGCTACACGCAATGCCATGCTTAATGGTTCCAATCTCATGCCTACTAACTCAACGAACTGTGCAGATACAAAAGAATGTGTGGCACTCGGGTCAAATAATGCATAAGCGGTCTGGTTGCACAAGTAAACCGTACCTTTGACCACTCCAGGCGCATCTTCTGCCTCATTGCGCACTACAGCGTACACTCTACCCTGAGCTGGTGGTCTGTTCGGTTCTATCCGAGGTGCTGCAGTCGACGGTCCTGCTTGCGATCTCGGTCCTTGTGGTCGACTGACCGGTGCTTGGTTTGGACATGTCCTCATTTGGTGGCCCAGCTGACCACACTTGAAACAGGCTCCAGTCCTCATAGGGCATGGTCCATTCCCATGCCTTCTGCCACATAGCCTGCAGCTCCAGTTCGCCGGGTTTGGCAGTTTCACGATATTCCTCCTTGCAGGCGGCACGAAACGTCTGTTACCTGCCATCGGTCTCTTGCCCATTTGACGATGGTCTCTAAATGACAGGAATCGCGATCCAGTTGCGATGTTTCTTTCCCTCAAGTCTCGCTCAATCATCTGACCTCGCTCGTATATCTCCCTGTAGGTCCTCAAATTCAAGGCTATCATCTGGCTGTGGAGTTCGGGCCTCAACCCATCCCTGAATCTCCGTGCCTTCTCCAAAGGATCCTCCACTGATCGAGGCGCATACCTCGAAAGCCTCGAGAACTCAGCTTCATACTGATCTATCGATAGTTGGTTCTGTCGCAACTGTAGGAACTCGATCTGTTTCCTTTCCCTGGCCATTTCTGAAAAGTACTTGTCGTTGAACGCCCTCTTAAAAGTGTTCCAGTTTAGGGCCGTACCTTCAGGGAAGACTCCATCCTTGGTGGCAGCCCACCAGTCGTTTGTCGTACCCTCTAGCTGATATACGGCTAGCAACACCTTCTCCTCATTAGTACATCTTAGTACCCCGAAAGCCTTTTCCAGCTTCTCTATCCATCTAGGTGCTAGCTCGGGATCTCCAATCCCGTCAAACTGTGTCGGCTTCAACTTCATAAATTGTTCCACCAGTTGGCCCATCTGCTTGGCCACTATGATTTCCTCTTGATGGTTCACCGTTTCATTGCTCTGGTTCGGCTCGCCCTGACTTTCACTTCCACCAGCGTTGCCAGTGTTGGTATTCGCAGCTGCTAGGGCAGCTCCCACTGCCTGGGCTATGGCAGAGTCTCGATCCGGGGCCTACCTCTCTATGATGTCCCTAAGTCCTTCCATTGCCCTCAGTAGACCATCCACCCTTGGATCTTCAGCTGCAGGCGGCCTCGAGCTAGAGGCTCCGCCTCTTGGTCTTCCAGGTCTTCTAGATGGGTTACTGATATACGCCACTTACTAACGAACCTGGTCCATAACAAGTTCAGTAACAGGTTAGCAACTTACTCAATCATCCAATCCAAGGTTACTAACTACTCCTTAACAAAACAATTACACAACAACAGTACTTCACACGTCAACATCAATTCCATAAATGTCCCAACCAATGGCTCATGGCCGTTGCTCAAATCCATTCATTCCAGTGATTCACTAAAACTAACCACTTTCAAGCATCAAGCGTGTCAAGGTCTAGAAACGACCTTCAATCCTAAGCAGAGAACTCAATCCTCTATGCCCTATCAAAACCTTACCAAGATAAAAACCATCCATAGGTGTCAAGTCACAACTAGGCGTCTCCTGCCTCACCCTGACCAGTTTCCTAAGGTCTAGCTATCCATCCTTGTCCTACCTAGTCCTCCTTATTACTTCAATCCTTAACCAACTTCGTATCAAGCTGACCAGGCTCTGATACCAAAATAAGCGGGGATGTCACACCCCGCGCCCCATCGCGAGCACGCAATCATCCCTGCAAGCAAAACCACAATAATCTCTCGGCGGTCCCAAGGATCCACTTATATATAAAGGAAGATCGAGAGATGAAATAATTTACATTAAGCACACGGAAGCGTTTCCCAACAACTCCCCGTACCACATGAATATATATATATATATATATCCCAACACTAAGCAGGACTGGATAGCATCAAAAGGTCGTACATCAACATCAACTGGTCACATCTACTACAGACCGCTATACACCAAGACGACGGGTAAACATGTCAAAAGATGTCCACAAAATCCACTAGGGAAAGGGGATCAGGTCGCTAGTTAAAAAGTCAGGTCATCATCCGAAGTCGCCTAGGAAGAACTGTTGGAATCTCCGGTGTCCTCGCTCTCCTCTGACGGCTCGTACTCGGAGAAAGTCTCTGATGGAACCTCCACAGAGTCTTCCATGGTCGCTTCCTGCGACTGCTCAGCCCGGTCTCCCTCCACGGTCGCCTCCTGGTCCAGCTCGATGGATCTCTCTCGGATGGCTCCACCACGATGACCTCATCCTCTGGCGGTGGCACGGAAAACTCAGCTGTTGGCGTCCGCTCCGGGCCGTTCCTCGAACCAACCACTGAGCCCTTGGAAAACTCCTGGTCTGCTATCGTCTGACACCAAGGAGGTATGACACCCTCTGGAACCTCATCGGGCTTCAGCGGCCCGACCTTCCTATCTCTATCCTGTCTAAACCAAGCCTCGATCCGATGAGGCTTCCAGTCAGGTTCGCCCTCATCTACCCAAACTACTGTACATTTTCTTATGCATATATTACCCTGCCTATCGGGGAACTCATCATAATACGCCGTCATCTCCTGCAGGTCCCCGAATCTGATAGGCCACATTCCTATTGCCTAGGATCTGTAAAGTAGAATTTCCCCAAAAGGGGTGCAATACACATCTCAGTAAGAAAAACCTAACCCTAGATCAGGTTGACCGTCCACTCAAGCAGTCAAGTCACTCAACCTATCCAACTCATGAACTCACGCGGACATGACAGTCATAATTCAATAAACAATAACGCATAGAGTACAGGCATGTATTTATATTCTTATGTCGCACACAGTTGCACGTATATGCTCGGCCAGTCACTTCACCACACCAATCAACCTTTGTCTGCCTCATTCTCTAGCCCGCGATTAGATCGCATCAGGCTCGGCCCGCGTAAATGCTGCAGGCCCCGGTTCAATTTCCAGGCAGAGTCTATGAGCTCGTATTCTGTCCCGCGATTATATCACATTAGGACTGTGGCTATCTCAACCTCGCGACTCCGTCGCATCGGGGCGCCACCTTTTCATAATCCACCCCGCAACCTCGTCGCATCAGGGTCTCAACCTCGGCCTTGCGTTTCATACGCCTCAGGGCCATGCCCTGCAATGTCACAATCATGTCTCATGCCACATCATATCAATTAACTTGATTTTTAAAAATCAAATTTCATAACCAATGGCCAATGCGCATGATAATATGTTTAATAAATTCCGTGGCATGCAATTCAATTCAAATAACACTCAGGAACTAAGACCATTCACACATAAGCTAGGTCAAACAATCATTCTATAATGTCCAAGGGCGCATCAAGCTATTACATGCGAGGATTTTCTCATAAATCGTTCCGTTCGGCCCTCGACTTACCCAATCGAGTCCAATCACCCTAGTCTCGATTTAGGAAATTCCTTACCTCTGCTTAATAATGCAAATTACTCCTCCTTGCACCTCTTAAGGTTCGGCCAACTCAAGTCCAAGGTCAATCCGTCGCGCAACCTAGGATAATCAATCGATTTTGTCAAATTTCAAGTTTAATCCCTCCATTTGTCCATCCAAATCATCCATTAGATACTCCTCATCATCACAACACATCATACACACGAAATTACAACACAATCCCAGCCTAGTCAGCCCTCCACAGAGCTGATTTGGCCCAGCATTGAACCGGTTCCATTCGGTTCTGTTCATGCCGGGTCCAACATGCCTTAATCTATCTCAAATCCATCAAATATACACCATTCTACCTCTTATAATGTCTACCTAAGAGTTTGGAAGTCTCACCGTGAGTTTCAAGTCGCGCGGTTGCCGGAAAGTCGTCGGAAGTCGCCGGAGCACTCACACACAGAATACCGGCAGATTCTGGGCATAATGTACAAGGGTTGTTCATGGTCAAAACTTATCAAATAAATCCCAAATTTTTACCACAGAACCATCTATATGTCTACTTGATCTCCACAAAATTTAAGCCAAAGATTCCAAGTTTTCGGCTGTCTAAAGGGTTCAGAACCTAACCTACCTCAAACTGGAACAGATTCCCTCGACCTGTGGGAGAATACTTGCCCCGAATTCCTAAGAGCTCCAAATGACCTGATTCCAGTTGGATGACGTCGGTAAGACGTGGGGCTACGTCTGGGTAGTCGGCCGGCAGTAGGGAACGGTCGGAGGTGGCGGTCGTACGGACCGAACGGTGGCGTCCGGCGGGGTCGGGTGGAGCAGAAACTGGAGAAGAAGAAGAAGAAGAAGAAGCTTGGTCTGGTCTTTGGGGGAACAAAAATGGCCGAATGGGGGGTTTGAGGAGAGAGAGAGAGCTCTCTATTATCCCAAAAAAAATTAAATTAATTGAGGTGATTGGTAGGTGGGCATTAATTGGTGAAATGATCTACTACCCTTAGATGCTTGACACTTGTCCATTGTTCTTCTCAAGGGCATCCAATGGCCATCAATTGCTCTTCAATTTGCAGCAGCTTGGGGGAGGAGAAATGTCCATTTTTCCCTTCCTTCAATTATAAAGACAAAGTCCTAAGCTTGAGGGGCATTTTGGTCTTTTTACCTCTGATGTTCGGAACGTCGTTTTTCTCGTTTCTGACTTCTTCGATAGGGCGACAGCCAATCCAATTGACGTTGGAATTCTTGATTTTCCTTTTTCAAACTTTTCAGGACTCAATTCTGATCGTTCCTTCTACCAGACGTGATTCCAGCCTATTCCGAACCGACGGGCAGCTTCTGCAGACTATATGCATATCGACCCCGTGATTCTCGTCGCGTTTAGAGCTCGTCATTTCATGGCGGCCTTGGTTGTCATGTAATCGCGAGGGCTTATCGCTAGTCCCTGTGGTCTCGATCGTCACAGTCCGATTTAGGATAATTTTACATATCGTACGTTGGTTAAGCGGCATCACCCGCGCTCCAACCGTATGATGCTCTCATGGTAATCCTTAATCGTTCTTAGATCGGCCTTTTTGCTGTCCTAAATATCACCTCGACAATCCTTATGGTCAATGCGTCATTTCCTATTCAAGTCGCCTAGGTTCACGTATCTCGTCTTGCATTAGTCTTTCCCCTTTGGTCAGTCTGCTCAAATTGATCAGATTTAAGTGGAATACAACTGAAATACATCGCTTGATATAAATAAACTTCTCATTACAGAGTCTGAAGTTGATTGAAAATCAAAATGTCACAGCGGGCGATGTCACTTAACCAATGTACGATTTACAAAATTATCCTAAATCGAACTGTGACGATCGAGATCACAGGGACTAGAGATAAGCCCTCGCAATTACATGACAACCAAGGCCGTCATGAATTGACGAGCTCTAAACGTGATGAGAATCACGGGTCGTTACGCGTATAGTCTGCAAAAGCCGCCCGTCGGTTCGAAATAGGCTGGAATCACGTCTGGTAGAAGGAACGATCAGAATTGAGTCCTGAAAAGTTTGAAAAAGGAAAATAAAAAATTCCAACGTCAATTGGATTGGCCGTCGCCCTATCGAAGAAGTCAGAAACGAGAAAAACGACGTTCCGAACGTCGGAGGTAAAAAGACCATAATGCCCCTCAAGCTTAGGACTTTGTCTTTATAATTGAAGGGAGGACAAAATGGACATTTCTCCCCCCCAGGCTGCTGAAAATTGAAGAGCAATTGATGGCCATTGGATGCCCTTGAGAAGAACAATTGCCAAGTGTCACAAATCCAAGGGTGGAAGATCAACTCTTCATTTAATGCCCACCTACCAATCACTTCAATTAATTAAAATTTTGGGGATAAACCAGCTCTCTTTCTGCTCCCTCTCACTCTTCATTCGGCCATTTTTACTCCCCCAAAGAACAGACTAAGCTTCTTCTTCTTCTTCTCCAATTTCTATTTTCGCCGACCCCGTGGAACGCCGCCGTTCGGTCCGTACGACCGCCACCTCCGGCTATCCCCTGCTGTCAGCCGACCAGCCAGACGTAGGTCCTCACCTTGCCGACGTCCTCCAACTTGAATCAGGTCATTTGGAGCTCTGTGAAATTCGTGGCAAGCATTCTCCCACAGGTCGACAGATTCTGTTCCAGTTTGAGGTAGGTTCGGTTCTGAACCCTTTATACAGCTGAAAACTTAGAATCTTTGGCTCAAATTTTGTGGAGATCAAGTAGACATATAGGTGGCTCTGTGGTAAAAATTGGGATTCATTTGATAAGTTTTTGACCATGAACCACCCTTGTACATTATGCCCATAATCTGTCGGTATTCTGTGTTTGAATGATCCGGCGACTTCCGACGATTTTTCGGCAACCACGCGACTTGAAACTCATGGTGAGACTTCCAAACTCTTAGGTAGACATTATAAGAGGTAGAATGATGTATATTTGATGGATTTGAGATAGATTAAGGCTGGTTAGATCCGTCATGAACAGAACCAAATGGAACTAGTTCAATGCCGGGCCAAACTGATTATGTGGAGGGATGATTAGGCTGGGATTATGTTGTAATTTGGTGTGTATGATGTGTTAAGATGATGAGGAGTATGTTATGAGTGATTTGGATGGATGAATTGAGGAATTAGACTTGAATTTTTGACAAATCGATTGGTTAAACTAGGTTGCGCGACAAGTCGGCTTTGGGACTTAGATTGGCTGAACCATAGGAGACTCGAGGAGGGGGAAATTGCGTTGTTAAGCGGAGGTAAGGAATTTCCTAAACCAAGGCTAGGAGATTGGACTCGATTGGGTAAGTCGAGTAGAGAAATTGATCGATTAATGGGCATATTCTAACATAATGAGCCTTAGTATGTTTTAGGATTAATTAAAGAGTTTATGTGTGCCTTGACTTGTATTGGAATCGCGTGTCATGTTTGGATAATAATTGAATTGCTTTGCATGCCACGGGATTATGAATGCTACTTGAAATGCAATTGGCATTGAGTGTGTGAATGTTAGAAGATCATGGCATGAATCCTGATTGTAGCATGACATGGCATGGCTCTGAGGCGTGTGAGACATGGGGCGAGAGATTGAGATCCTGAGGCGACGAGGTCGCGGGGTGGATGATGATTAGGTGGCGCCCTGATGCGATGAAGTCGCGGGGTGAGATAGCCACAGTCCTGATGCGATATAATCACGGGACAGAATACGAGCTCATAGACCCTGCCTAGAAATTGAACCGAGGCCTGATGCGTTTACGCGGGCCGAGCCTGATGCGATCTAATCGCGGGCCAGAGAATGAGGGCAGGTAGAGGTTGATTGATATGGTGAAGTGACAGGCCGAGCATACACGTGCAACTGTATGTGACATGAGAATATAAATGCATGTCTGTCCTCTATGCATTATTGTTTATTGAATTATGAATGTCATACTTGCATGAGCACATGAGTTGGATAGGTTGAGTGACTTGACTGCCTGAGTGGACGGTCAACCTGACCTAGGGTTAGGTTTTTCTTATTGAGATGTGTATCTCACCCCTTTTGGGGAAATTTTACTTTACAGATCCTAGGCAGTAGTTATGTGGCCTATCAGGTTTGGGGACCCACAAGAGATGACGACGTATTACAATGAGTTCCCCAATAGGCAGGGAAATATATACTTAAGGAAATATATAGTAGTTTGGGTAGATGAGGGCAAACCAGACTGGAAGCCTCATCGGTTTGAGGCTTGATTTAGACAGGACGGGGATAGGAAGGTCGGGCATCGACATCGCCAACTAGAGATACTCAGGGCCTGCCACAGCCTCAAGACCGCTCCCTCTCACTCGATTACAACTCTGTTGATGTCAATCTTACATTTTTCTTCAATTGCAGTGCTCCTCTTGCCAACCCTTGCCCAGCGACGGCGTGGCCGAGCGAATCGCCGGCCGTTCCTCTGGTCGATTGCGAAGGTCCAGCCGCCAACTGGAGGAAGAAGATGGAAGGGTAAGAAGAGGATGCCATGGAAGCTTTCAAAGAAGAAGAGGAGGAGGGAGAGAGAGTAGGAGAGAGAGTTCAAAAATGAGTGGTTGGGAAGGGAAAGTAAAAGAGAAAGTAAATAAATATCAAAATCAAAATTTTAAAAAAATAAAAAATAATATTTAAATATAATGAAATTAGCCGGCCGACGTTCATGTTAGCTCCCAAAATTCACTAGATGGACTTAACTAGCACAATTACAAAATATTTAGGACTGAATTGATAAAAAAAAGAAAGTTCAGGACTGAATTGGCACAATTGCAATAAGTTTAGGATTTTTTTTGGTAATTTTCTTAGTTAAAAAGTTTATTACTTTCAAAGGAAAATTGAGAGAGAGTACGCATTATGAGCGCAAAAATTATCATGCATCATCTTTCCCTCAAATAAAAGGGAAATTAATAGGGCTAAATAGAGGATGAAGCAATAACTGTGTTTTTCTTTTTCGATTAATACCACGAAATTGGTAAACTTGAGATAAATTTACCCTAAATTAATTTTTTGATCATCCAAAGCCTCCAAAATAGTACGCCTACGCTAAATTTTTCATATATCAATTTTCGTTAAATTTTTCCATCAAATTGCTCAGTTGGATGACACGTGGCAGTTGAAAGGTGTGCTAGTTTGGGATTTTTACCATCCATACCAGTTTGAAATTTTTTGTGGTACTAACTTAATTTAATGAAAACTAATCGAAGGTAAATTTGTAACATGTATACTCGTTTAGAATTCTTTGTGGAAAAAATAGTTTAGGATAAATTTATTAGACGTGTACCATTTTGAGATATTTGGCGGTCACAAAATTAGTTTGGAATAAAATTATTATTGATATACTAATTTTGGATTTTTTATGGTATTAACGATTGTATTTTTTAAAACCTAGGTGTTTAGGCCAGCTTGCTCGCACCTCGGCTATTTATCGGGAGAGACTGGCACAACAACCCATCGCTATGGCCCCCCACTTAAATCACAAGTGTTCATCTGGGAAATCGAACCTGAGACCAGTATGCCTAACCTCACAATCCTACGTGCGCACTAACCAACTGAGCTACCCATGGGTGAGTAAATTAACGATTGTATGTTTTTGGGTAAGGTTTTTTTTTTTTGGGGTAAGGATTGTATTTTCATCTTTGTTTCGTCCAAAAAAAAAAAGGGAAAGCTTTTGGGAAGGGTGCAGATTTTTAATGTAAAAAATTAACTAACGAAAAAGAAATTACCATCAATCGTTTTAATTAATAGAACCATATATGAACGTTCTCCAAAAAAAGAAAAAAAAGTTGAACATGATATTAATATGCATGTGAGATTAGTGCTAGAGCAATTTTGAGCATGTAGAGCACTTACAAAGTTGAGCTCAAGCTCAATACGTCAAATTAACTTAGCTTGATGGTACCTTCTGTTTTTGTTTAAGGACCCTTAATTCTCGTATTCTCAAAAAAAAGTGATTAAATATTTTCGGAAATGAATATGTCATCCTCCATTTAATGTAATCATGCATTCAGAGTGACGCCATTTTCTTCATCAATGTTTTGACCTGTGAGGTTGAAAAACTGAGTTAAATTGGACCACTGATAGGTCTCCAAAAGAAAAGATTGAGAATGGAAAGAGATGTTATCCCCTCTAAACAAATAACATGTAATCAACCTTAAATGCCGTGTCACAAGTTTCAAATGCACTTATAAAGGTCAATTCATTGTCACTTTCAATTGGATTACCAAAATCAATTTTCCTCGTTACTGTTCGATGGCAGCAAGACATACGTGAGAAGAATTATAAATAAAATCTTAAATTTATCACAATTGTGTTATTTCAATTTTAAATTTTTAAAAATTTAATCTAAATCTTTTATATTTATGTCAATTCAGAAAACTGGCTAATTTCTAGCCGCAATCGGTGATATGAACACCTACCGTCTGTGGCGCAATTAATATGCAATAATATTTTAATATTTTTATTTTTTCATTTTTCATTTTTTTCTTTTTTTCTTTCTTCTTCCTCTGGTCAATTGCCGGACCTCGATTGCATGTAAAATTTTAATGTAACAATTTAACTAAGAAAAAAGGAAAAGGAAAAAAAATTAAAAATTTTGAAATATTATTACAAATTTTCCAGGCCTACAATCGAACGTGCCACGAGGAAAGTGGGAGTCCATGTCAGTTATTTCCAGCCAAAATTGATCTGATAAACTGAATTATCACAAATGAAAAATATTTATGGCTCAATTGGAAAAAAAAAAATTAAAACTGAATCGGCACAAAAGCTAAAATTTTATGATTAAATTAAAAAGAAAAAATATTTAGGACTGAACTGACACAATTGCTATAAGTTTACGATTTTTTTGATGATTTGCACTATTTTGAATGATGATGACTAAGGGATGAAATTTATCGGCAGTAATCAAATTGGTCCTTCCCTTCTTCTTCTTCTTTTTTTGTCGAAATATTTATTCCTATTTTCATTCTTACATTTCCCTCTGTACTTTATTTTTCCGATTGTTTTTTTGTCGAGTTTATTTTTCCGATTGTTAGGAGGTTACTATAATTGCGTTTGTGGATTTCTAAATAGTGGAATACGCTTTTCCTTATTTTTATCATTCGCATATTTCAAGGCGAATGACGACGCAAAGTACATAGTTTATCCGACCGAAAAAATAAAAAAGTCCATGACTAGGGTTTAAGTTGTGATGTTGAACATATGATTTGTCTATGCACAGAAAAAGCTCAAAAGATGCGATCCAATATGAGAATAACCTTCTGACAAAAAAGAAGAAGAGAATAACCCTATGCAAATGACCAGAAACCACATAAATTAGTAATTTAAAACATAGAAGTCGTAGCATATATCGACGTATGACAATAAACCTTGACTTAGATCGAGAGTCCCGAGTGAATTCGATTCTCTTAACTATCTAAGGCTGTCACAAATTAAGCATATGGCTCGCATTTATTCTACTCACATAATTTTAACGCGATCAAATCACAGCGGATAGGCTTCAATGATGGATAACAAAGAAGAGATTTTGATGATGTTGTAGCGAGGAAACCCTCCCTCCTCCAAAATATTCTTCCATTCGAGTTCCTCCCTCTCCTTACCGCCCGAGAAATTCACCATCATGTCCAGATCGAGCATTATTCCTATCTCATCGTACGTCCCCTCGTCCTCTGGTTTCAGCACAACATCTGCTATGATCACCTTGCCATTCTTTTCTAAGATTGCTTTTCTACAGTTTCTTAAAATCTTTACGCAATCTTCATCCCCCCAATCATGCATTATCGCCTGTAAAACAAAAGACATAATTACTTGGAAGACAAAAAATTTTCCCATAAATATTATCTAGTTTTTTTCCTTACCGAATGTAAAAAAAATACTCTTGGTCAGTTATGCCGATTCAGTTCGGTTCCTAGAGTAATTGAGACTCGAACCGGTTATTCCTTATTGCAAATTAACCAGGTCAATTTTTGCAAAAATCACTAGAACCGGTCATTTGGATCCAGTTTGGTTGGATTCCTGGATTGAACCGGGATTGATGCATACCCCTAAAGAAAAGAAAGGACATCCCCACATCTATCTATGGATGAGTTTGTATGTATGTGATATTCATGTTTGTATCCCACCAATCAGAGATGAGATAGATAAAAATGATGCCATTAGGTTTTGTGAGTTATATAGAGACTTTTGAATTCCGAAATTTTCCTCAATTAAAAATGGAAAACCAAAGTCCTTCTGTTCAAGAACAAGATGCTGGATTCCTACCACGTTTTTATGTCTTTTACGAAGTTCTAGTCTGAGATTACACAAAACTTACTTACCTGCGTAACAGATTACATACATGAATGATGTGAAATCCGAGATATATTTAACTCGAATAATTTAGAACATGGTTAGGACTTCGGGATCTCACTGTACATATGGTGCGTTTGTGTTTTTCTTGAAAAACTAGCATCACATGAAAATGTTATCCAATAAACTTTGGCTCCCCATAAATAAAGGGAAAAAAACATAATGCATAGTGAGCGTTTTGAAGTAATGATGTGAAATCTGAGACATATTTAACTCGAATAATTTAGATTATGACTAGGACTTCGGGATATCACTATATATATGGTGCGTTTTGAGTTTACTCTGTTAAAAAAATAGCATCACATGGAACTGTTTTCCCTATAAACTTGATTCTCCATAAACAACGGGTAAAAAAAAATATATATATGCATCAGCACAGTACTTTAGAATGCCCATGCGAGTGTGACGGCAGAAAAGGTGGATCCTGGGCCCTAAGATAGAGAAACGAGCGGTTATTGTGTGGTTTACACACCATGAGAGAACAGGAAAAATTGGCAGTGGGATCATGGAAAAAAATAATTAATACTATTTTTTGGTAAAAAAATAATTAATATTATGAAAATTTTTAAATTGGTACACCTGTGACAATTTTATCTCAAATTAGTACATCTCTGAAAAATTTACCATTCCTTAATTTTCGCTAAATTTTACCGTCAAATTGCTAAGTAGGATGACACGTGGCATTATTGGTTATACATGCTACCTTCTATTTGTTACGGATGCATCAATTAGGGATTTTTCGTGGTATTAACCCAGTTAAAACTAATATAAGGTAAATTTATCACATGTGTGTCGGTTTGAAATTTTTTTTTTGTAAAAAAAATTAATTTAGGGTAAATCTGTCACAATTATTTTAGATTAGAGTTTCTGATGGTCAAAAAAATAGTTTTGAGTAAATTTGTCATAAATATATCATTTTAAAATTTTTTGTGATAAAAATAATTTTGGATAAATTTATCCTAGTTTTCACACTAATAATCCGCCAGAAAAAGGTAACAAATAGAACCAAGAAAAGGAGGCGGTGCGAACGAGGAGGAATCATTTGCTCACGCGAGCAGCTCGTGAATCTCCATCCCACAGCTTTTTTTTTTTTTTTTTGCCTTTTTTTATTGGTGTTCGAAACTCCGGTTCGAATTATGTACATAAATCGCTCTGTCCACAGACGTCAAGTAAGAAAAAGACCGTGATTGTAAATTGTCCTAACATTCTTTATTTTATGTTGGCTACGATCGATTTCATTATATCTGTCGTAAAATAATCCTTTCCATTTCGACCGAAAAAAAAAAAAAAACCAATCTTTTCCATCTTGTGCAATTTTTTCCCGCTACCGGTCTTCCGTTGACGACTAGGTTAAATGAAACTAACGACGACTTTCCCACGAACCTTCATGTAAGACTCCTCTCCTCAACAAACTGCTCGAAGGGTAACCTTCGTGAGTTCTATTAAAAGACTTATATGATTAAGAAGCCAGAGAGATTTGACCTCCACATGATTTATGGACTGCGAAATAATTTTTCGCCTGACTTTGGCATTCTGGAAAAATTATCAATTCGGTCCTATGTTTTTTTTTTTTTCAATTCATTCTTAAACCTTTTACAATTGTGCTGATGTGGATACCAGCATTGACGTGGCAATTTTTTTATAATATTTTAACATTTTACTTTTTTTTTCTTATTGTTCTTCCTCCAGCAAAGAAAGAAGAATAGGAGAGGGCGGACACGGACTCTCCTTTAACCGATCGTGTGACCTATTGGAGGAAAGAAAGAAAAGAAAAAGAAAAAAAATCAAATAACAATAATTGCAACGTGAAGGCCGGAAGCGCGAAATCAATGTCGGCCGGCATGCACATCAGTGTTACCTAGCCAAAGTTGGCCGGAGGGACTGAAGTGGCATAAATGCAAAAGGTTTAAAACTGAATTGGCCTAAAAAAATATCAAGTCCTAAATTGGCACAATAGCAACACGTTTAGAACTTTTTTGGTAATTTTCCCATGGCATTACTCGAACGGAATTGTTAAAACGTGCATTCCCACCTTTTGACACATTGGAAGGACAGAAACAGAAAACAAAAAATGACCTCGTGCCATAGGAAAAAAGCAAAATTAATGAAGTAATTTTTTGTAAAATATATCTGGCAATAAAAACTTACCTTCATGAAAACAGCATCAGCATGCGGTACAGTCTCAAACATGTCTCCTCCAACATGAGTGATGCCTTCGTGTGCTGGTGCCGTGGCAACGACGTGAGGCAGATCGAAATTAATCCCCTGAATGTGTGGATACGACTTAATGATCGTGGCTAGGGCAGCGCCGACCCCCCCTCCGACATCAACCAAAGATCCAATACTCTGGAATCCCTCCTTATACCCTTCCACGATGGCCCTGACCAAGATCTTGCTCGTACACGCCATCCCATCGTTGAACAAGCGGTTGAACTCGGGATTCTCCGATGCGAAGTCCCAAACCTTGCAGCCGTGAGCCATCTCGAACGCGATGCCGCCGGTCCTGACGGAGTCGCCGAGGTAATGCCACGGGGACATCATCCATGGGTGGTTTCCCAACAGCACAAGCGGCGCGAGGCTGAGCTCGAATCCGGGCCCTTGGAGGAGCAATCTCGACGATGGGGTGAGGCCGTAGATTGTCTGTTGACTCCCATGGCCGCCATGGGGTCGGCAACGCTGAGCGGAGAAGATGTTGTTGCGGACGAGGAGTCTCATGAAGCGCGCCAAGTAGGTGGTTCCGAGGGATGGGGAGGGGATGCGGGAGGCTATTTGGGCGAGGGTGACAGGCCCGCCGCCGTAAGAATGGATGATGTCGGGTATACGGAGCTCGACGGCGCATTTCAGCGCCATCGAGTCGGCGAATGCAAACATGTGCCTCGATATGTGGGCTAGGCCTCTTAGGGTTGCTTCGGTTTCATCAAGCGATTCCATTCTCTCTCTCTCCTTGTTTTGGTTTGGGTTTATGGTACTGGGAACGAAGAGATGAGACGGGATGCGTCGTGATATATAGGACCAAAGTTAACAGGTTATGTTCAGATATTGATGTGCTCGTTGGTTGACTAGAGGCCAAAGAAAGGATTCTAGAACTGTCTTCTCTCTTTTCATGCATGATTTTTCTTTTGTCCTCACCCTACTAGGTGAAAATATTTAATCTTGTACTAACTTGATATTTTTTCCAGATTTAGATGAAAATCAAAATCTGAAATTGATATTACATGAATATAAATGCTCGTTAGCCCAAGTTTAAGTAGCTTTGTAGATTTGAGTGGCTCAATTATTTAAATCAAGTTACTCTTAATGTTTCCCGTACTTTTCTTTTTTTGGTTGAGAGAAAAAAAGTCATTCATATATTAAAATTAATTCTCGAGAGGTACATAAAAGGCTTTCAAGTCTAAAGAATCTCAAATAGCTACACAACAAAAAATAAAATCAGAAAATAAATAACAAAACGCAATATGTAGCTAGTAACACACTCACATCCCGCAAGAGCAGATCTACAGGCCACCCGTTTTACCAAGTCCCAGTAGTGCGCCATGTACTCTTTCATGGAATCTTTTTTGCAGGTTACTTCTGGGTAAATTACTTGGTCTTCTTTGCACTTAGTCCGAGAACGTGTCAAGAACCGAGTCCATGGTCGCCCGCCGTCGCGTTACTATCCCGATCCATCGTTTTTCAAAATGGGAAACACAATATCCTGAGATATTCTCGAATATTTCAAATTATTTATGTTATATGGTCTAAATTTTGATATTGTTCCCATTTTGAATCAATGATATCCCTTGCATATTTTTCTTTTCTAAACTAAAACCAAAAATCTAAATTAGGAAAATCTTTTTTCCTAATAGGCAACGTTTACGTTAACTTGGACAATCTTACTCGTTGGCATCCGGGTACGATCCTTCAGCTTAATAAAGACGAGAAGTTTGTAAGTTTGATCTACTGCTATTTAGACTCGATTTGCTATCTTCATAAGCCAATTTCAAATTTGATGGAACTTTGATCTCAAAGTTTGAATGATAAATAAAGAGTTATTTCGGTTCGTAACCCTTAATCGACGTAACCGTACGACTTCGTAACGTTTCGTCGAAACTGTATGATTTCGTGACGTTTCATTGAATCCATTCAACGAAATCATGCATTTTTATCGATGAACCCATTCGATGAAACCATATGACTTCGTAACTCTTCGTTTCACTCTCTATAAATGTAAAGCATTAGCCATCGCATTAGAGATTAATGCCATTTTAGTCATTCATTCTTCATATTTGTTGTTGTGTGCATTTATTCCAACAATTTACGTTCGAAATTTTTCTCTAAAGGAGTGCCGCTTTAGAGGAAAAATGATCGGTTCTATCTTTGGGAGTCTATTGTCCAAGAACCTTGAGAACCGATTGAGGGGACATATTTATCTTAAGGACACAACGTGAATTCGTTGGGCTCGGATCATTCATCTTCATTCAGATTACTCGTTTGCAATTGGTTTCAAGTTTGTCTATCAACCTAATGTTCCATACGAACATCAAATAGCGCTTATAGGCGACAACAATCTTAATATACGAACTTCTACCCTCTTAATGGATAACAATCTTTTATCTTAAGACAAATTTGTTTTTTTGTACTTGGTTCGTATAGTTCTTTTTGTTGTACGCATTCTGTTCTAGCGTATTATTGTTAGTAAAATTTCTCGATGTCAAATTCCAACATTGGTATTAGAACCTTGGTTAGAATCTCTATTTTGTTTCCATCGATTTTTGGACTGGTCAATAAGCTAAGTTGCAATGGATGAATACGAACTGGGTATGTAAAGAGTCTCGAGAGATAATACTGTTCGTAGCGTTTCGAGATTGCTATGTTTTATGAAATTTATTTTTGAACACATGGTCGGACTCGTCTCGTAGAGACGAGAAGAATGAGTGGCCACACGTCTCCAGAGTAGGCCGTATGATGCCACACGCGCCACGGTGGGGTCGGCCCGGGAGTACCCGGCGAAACGTCGCATGTGTGCAATATGCGAAAATTTATCCAATAAAAGTTGATTTTGAACATATCATTGAATTCATCTCGTCAATACAAGAAAAACTAATGGCTGAACGCCTCGAACGGCCGCGGACATGGCTTCCTGTGTCTCTACGCGCCGTGAATGTGTTCGTGCGTGGGATTCACGCACCCAAACCAAAACGGCGCAACTCAATCTGATCCTTTGACCCGTTCCACCATTGACTTGGTTTGTTTCTGACCCGGACCATTTGGCAGTGACTCGACCCGGATATAGACCCGTTGACCCAGTTAGCCATTGACTGGTCAACGTTAACCATTGACCAGTTGACCAACTTTCGAAAATTGCATTTTGGTCCCTTTTTTTTTCCAATTGCAATTTTCTTCCCATATTTTTTAGAAATTTCAATATTGCCCCCAATTTTTTTTGAAATTGCAATTTAGTCTCTAATTTTTTTGAAAATTGCGGTTCGGTCCTCGAATTTTGGGAAATTTCATTTTTGACCTATTTGACCATTCGTTGACTAGTCGAAGTAAAAAATTTGACCGGCTCGTGTGGATCCATATGACATCCGTTTCGGATAGGAGAGCTATCGTTGCGTTTTTCTCAAAATTATCTTCGTTTTGATATATTATTTGGATAAATTTCGTTCTTATAAAATTATTATAATGCATATGAAACCCTATATACGTGAATTTTTCAACGGTGTTTTGGGATATCTCGACTTAGTTTCTCAAATGACTTCATCATCGATAATGTCTATTGCGTCTATCCCTACTCATGGAGAGAAGCCAGAAAAGGACAATAGGACTAATTTCAAGAGATGATAATAAAAGACGTTATTCTATCTCACGACATTGAATTTGGCAAGGTTCCTCAATGAGGATGCTCCTAAATTGGATGACGGAGAGACAAACATGGAAAGGATTGTTGCTATAGACGCGTGGAAGCATTTTGACTTCCTATGTCGCAATTAAATCCTCAATAGTCTGGACAATTCCCTCTGTAAGTTTATAGTCCGCTCAAAATGGATAAAGAATTATGGGAAAGTCTGGAGAAGAAATACAAAACAGAATATGTTGGGTTAAAGAAATTCATGGTTGGTAAATTTCTAGACTTGAAGATGGTTGATTTCAAAATCATCTTAAGTCAAGTTCAGGAACTTCATGTGATCATGCATGACATTCATGTCGAAGGTATGGTTCTAAGTGAATAATTTCAAATGTCTAAGTTCGTTGAAACTCTACAACCGTCTTTAAAAGATTTTTAAAAAAATTCAATGTGTGGGGGCGAGAAATGTTATGTATAATGGTAAATCTCTACATATACGTCGAAGACACGATACCGTAAAAAAAAAAACTTCTCTCTAGTCAAATTATCACAATTGACTATGTGAAGTCAAAGGATAATGTTGTGGATCCATTAACAAAAAGCCTAACTAGAAATATGACTGTGAAAACATCAAGGGGAATGGGTTTAAGGCCGTGGAATACTTGTTTTGCAGATTGTCCTTCGGTGCGGGGATGCACATGATTGAATATGGCAAAAAGGCTTAACTCAGATGCTGATATCTAAGGGACTTAGATGCTACATTGAGCTCAAATGTTGAAATGATGCTCAAACTCTGAGTAGAGTATTCAAGTGCAGTAATCAGAACTTGAAGAGGACTTCGAAATATACTTAATCGATGCATTAGAATGGATACAATTGAGCTAGATCATTCTTGAAGATTCTCGAGGATAGAAATCAATCTAGGATACGAAATCAAGGAGACTTACACAACTTTCCAAATGAATGAAATCATCTATGGAAACTCAGAATCATAATTGTATAAGCGATTTGATCCGAACGGGAAAGACTTTCCTTTGGCAATCTCCAACGGCTATGAAATATTCTTTTGGTAATTGTCTTGTCCAAACGGGAAGTTTTGGAGAGACGTCTTCTGGAAGCTTTGCAACAGTTAGATTGGAGACAAAGGAGTATAAAAGACATCACAAGGCTGAAGGAAAAACAAGATTGACGTTAAGAGAGAAAAGTGTTAATAATTCTTAGATTGAGAGTACTTCATTTCATACGCACTTCTTGATTTATCCATTGTAATTGTGAGATGGTGTACACGAGAGTTTTGAGCATTAGATGTGAGATCCTGCGTTTCAAGGAGTAAGCTGTAATTGTGCCAATTCAATCCATCCGACGGATTTTGGCCTGTCAACGCTAATATGGATGCATGTCAGCTGGCGATATAATATTTTATTAATTTTTTTGTTTGTTGATTTTTTTGATTTTTGATTTTTCTTTTTATTTTCTTTTTTTTTACTTCCCCTTCCCTACCCACCAAGATTCGCACTCTCTCTCCTCCTCTTGTCTCTCTCATTTTCTTCTTCTTCATGACCATCCATGCATTGTCAGAGACGCCTTCGTGCATAGCGACAACCCAAGCTTAGGCTTAGTTGCTCTGAATTACTCGATCCTCTCTCTTCCCCCGACGGAACCCTAACTCTCGTCGACATCGACGTCGTCAACCAGAGATACCCAGGGCCCGCCACAGCCTCAAGACCTCTCCCCTCCCTCGATTACAACTCTGTCGATGTCAATCTTACATTTTCCTTCAATTGCAGTGCTCCTCTTGCCAACCCTTGCCCAGCGATAGTCAGGTCTGGCGAATCGACTCTCGGGCTTGCAAGCCCATGGCAAGGCTGGTCGTTCCTCTGGTCGGTAATGGGATCCAGCCACCAGCTGGAGGAAGAAGATGGAAAGGTAAGAAGAGGACGCCATGGAAGTTTACAAAGAAGAAGAGGAGGAGGGAAAGAGAGAAGGAGAGAGAGTTCATATATGAGTTGTTGGGAAGGGAAAGTAAAAGAAAAAGTAAATCAAAGTCAAAATCAAATTGTCAATAAAAAATAAAAAATAAAAAAGAATATTAAAATATAATGAAATTAGCCAGCCGACGTTCACGTCAGCTCCCAAAATTCACTAGATGGACTTAACTGGCATAAATACAAAATGTTTAGAACTGAATCGGTAAAAAAAAAAAAGTTCAAGATTGAAATGGCACAATTGTAATAAATTTATGATTTTTTTGGTAATTTTCCTAGTTAAATAGTCTATTACTTTCAAAGGACAATTGAGAGAGCGTATGTGTTATAAGCGCCAAAATTATCATGCATCATCTTTCCCTCAAATAAAAGGGAAATTTAAAGGGCTAAATAGAGGGTGAACCGATAACTGTGTTTTGCTTTTTCGATTAATACCACGAAATTGGTAAATTTGGGATAAATTTACTCTAAATTAATTTTTTGATCATCCAAAGCCTCCAAAATAGTACGCCTATGATAAATTCTTCATAAATTAATTTTCGTTAAATTTTGCCGTCAAATTGCTGAGTTGGATGACACGTGACAGTTGAAAGGTGTGCTAGTTTGGGATTTTTACCATCCATACCAGTTTGAAATTTTTTGCGGTACTAACTTAATTTAATGAAAACTAATCGAAAGTAAATTTGTAACATGTGTACTCGTTTAGAATTGTTTGTGGTAAAAATAATTTAAGGTAAATTTATCACAAGGGTACCATTTTAAGAATTTTGGTGGTCACAAAATTAGTTTGGAATAAAATTCTTATTGATAAACTAATTATATATTTTTTATGGTATTAACGATTGTATTTTCATCTTTGTTTCGTCCAAAAAAAAAAGGAAAGTTTTTGGGAAGGGTGCAGATTTTTAATGTAAAAATTTAACTAACGAAACTGAAATTACCATCAATCGTTTTAACTAATGGAACCATGTATGAACGTTCTCCGCAAAAAAAAAAAAAAAAAGTTGAACATGATATTAATATGCATGTGAGATTAGTGCTAGAGCAATTTTTGAGCATGTAGAGCACTTACAAAGTTTAGCTCAAGCTCAATACGTCAAATTAACTTAGCTTGATGGTACCTTCTGTTTTTGTTTAAGGACCCTTAATTCTCGTATTCTGAAAAAAAGTGATTAAATATTTTCGGAAACGAATGTGTCATCCTCCATTTAATGTAATCATGCATTCAAAGAACCGCCATTTTCTTCGTCAATGTTTTGACCTGTGGGGGTGAAAAACTGAGTTAAATTGGACCACTGATAGGTCTCTAAAAGAAAAGATTGACAATGGAAAATGATGTTATCCCCTCTAAACAAATAACAAGTAATCAGCCTTAAATGCAATGTCACAAGTTTCAAATGCACTTATAAAGGTCAATTCATTGTCACTTTCAATTGGATTACCAAAATCAATTTTCCTCATTACTGTTCGATGGCAGCAAGACATACGTGAGGAGAATTATAAATAAAATCTTAAATTTATCACAATTGTGTTATTTCAATTTTAATTTTTTAAAAATTTAATCTAAATCTTTTATATTTATTCAGACAACTGGCTAATTTCCAGCCGCAATTGCTGATATGAACACCTGCCGTACATGGCGCAATTAATTTGTAATAATATTTTAATATTTTTATGTTTTTCCTTTTTCTTTCCTTTTTCTTTTTTTCTTTCTTCTTCCTGTGGTCAATTGCCGGACCTCGATTGCATGTAAAATTTTAATGTAACAATTTAACTAAGGAAAAAGGAAAAGGAAAAAATTTAAAATTTTTAAAATATTATTACAAATTTTCCAAGCCTACAATCGAAAGTGCCACGAGGAAAGTGGGAGTCCATGTCAGCTATTTCCAGTCAAAATCGATCTGATTGACTGAATTGTCACAAATGAAAAATATTTATGACTCAATTAGCAAAAAAAAAAAAGAACTGAATTGGCACAAAAGCTAAAAGTTATGACTCTATTAAAAAGAAAAAAAATTTAGGACTGAACTGACACAATTGCTATAAGTTTATGATTTTTTTGATAATTTGCACTACTTTGAATGATGACGACTAAGGGATGAAATTTATCGGCAGTAATCAAATTGGTCCTTCCCTTCTTTTTTTTTTTGTCGAAATATTTATTCCTATTTTCATTCTTACATTTCCCTCTGTACTTTATTTTTCCGATTGTTTTTTTGTCGAGTTTATTTTTCCGATTGTTAGGAGGTTACTATAATTGCGTTTGTGGATTTCTAAATAGTGGAATGCGCTTTTCCTTATTTTTATCATTCGCATATTTCAAGGCGAATGACGACACAAAGTACATAGTTTATCCGACCGAAAAAATAAAAAAGTTCATGACTAGAGTATAAGTTGTGATGTTGAACATATGATTTGTCTATGCACAGAAAAAGCTCAAAAGATGCGATCCAATATGAGAATAACCTTCTGACAAAAAAGAAGAAGAGAATAACCCTATGCAAATGACCAGAAACCACATAAATTAGTAATTCAAAACATAGAAGTTGTGACATATATCGACGTATGACAATAAACCTTGACTTAGATCGAGAGTCCAAGTGAATTCGATTCTCTTAACTATCTAAGGCTGTCACAAACTAAGCGTACGGCTCCCATTTATTCGACTCACACAATTTTAGCACGATCAAATCACAGCGGATAGGCTTCAATGATGGATAACAAAGAAGGGATTTTGATGATGTTGTAGCGAGGAAACCCTCCCTCCTCCAAAATATTCTTCCATTCGAGTTCGTCCCTCTCCTTACCGCCCGAGCAATGCACCATCATGTCCAGATCGAGCACTATTCCTATCTCATTGTACATCCCCTCGCCCTCTAGTTTCAGCACAACATCTGTTATGATCACCTTGCCATTCTTTTCTGAGATTGCTTTTCTACAGTTTCTTAAAATCTTTACGCAATCTTCATCCCCCCAATCATGCATTATCCCATGTAAAACAAAAGACATAATTACTTGGAAGACAAAAAATTTTCCCATAAATAATATCTACTTTTTTCCCTTCCCGAATGTAAAAAAAAATACTCTTGGTCAGTTATGCCGATTCAGTCCGGTTCCTAGAGGAATTGAGACTCGAACCTGTTATTCCTTATTGCAAATTAACCAGGTCAATTTTTGCAAAAATCACTAGAACCGGTCATTTGGATCCAGTTTGGTTGGGTTCCTAGATTGAACCGGGATTGATGCATACCCCTAAAGAAAAGAAAGGACATCCCCACATCTCTCTATGGATGAGTTTGTATGTATGTGATATTCATGTTTGTATCCCACCAATCAGAGATGAGATAGATAAAAATGATGCCATTAGGTTTTGTGAGTTATATAGAGACTTTTGAACTCCGAAATTTTCCCCAATTTAAAAAGGAGAAAGCCAAAGTCCTTCTGTTCAAGAACAAGATGCTGGATTCCTACTGCGTTTCTATGTCTTTTACGAAGTGCTAGTACGAGATTACACAAAACTTTCTTACTAGCGTAACAGATTACATACATGAACGATGTGAAATCCGAGATATATTTAACTCGAATAATTTAAAACATGGTTAGGACTTCAGGATACCACTATACATACGGTGCGTTTGTGTTTTTCTTTATTGAAAAAATAGCGTCACATGAAAATGTTCTCCCATAAACTTTGATTCCCCATAAATAAAGGGAAAAAAAACCATAATGCATAGTTAGCGTTCTAAAGTAATGATGTAAATCTGAGACATATTTAACTCGAATAATTTAGAACATGACTAGTACTTCGGGATACCACTGCACATATGGTGCGTTTGTGTTTGCTTTGTTTTTTTAATTAAAATAGTAGTCACAAGGAACTGTTTTCCTATGAACTTGATTTCCAATAAACAAAGGGTAAAAAAAAAAAAATGCATCAGCACACCACTTTAGAATGCCCATGCGAGTGTGACAGGTGGATCCTTGGCCCTAATAATTAATAATATGAAAAATTTTAAATTGATACATCTAAGATAAGTTTATCTCAAATTGGTACATCTCTGACAAATTTACCATTCTTTAGTTTTCGCTAAATTTTACTGTCAAATTATAAAATTGAAGGACACGTGGCATTATTGGGTGTACACGCTACCCTTTATTTGTTATGGATGCATCAATTAGAAATTTTTTGTGGTATTAACCCAGTTAAAACTAACATAAGGTAAATTTATCACATGTATGCTAGTTTGGGATTTTTTTTAGAAACAAATTAGTTTTTGGTAAATCTGTCACAATTATATTAGATTAGAGATTCTGGTGATCAAAAAAATAGTTTTAAGTAAATTTGTCATAAATATATCATTTTAAGATTTTTTTGTGATAAAAATAATCTAGGGTAAATTTATCGTAGGCGTATCAATTTGGGGTTTTCGCACTATTAATCCGCAAGAAAAATGCAGCAAATAGAACCAAGAAAAGGAGGCGGTGCGAACGAGGAGGAATCATTTGCTCACGTGAGCAGCTCGTGAATCTCCATCAGACAGCTTCTTTAACTGGCATTTCTGTGGACCTGCTTTCTTTTAGAATAATACGAGATATACTGAACTAATTTACTAATTGATAAACAAATAAGCGACTTGGGAGGAGATACATTCTTTTTTTCAGGTTAATAAAGACGAGAAGTTTGTAAGTTTGATCTACTGCCATTTAGACTCGATTTGCTATCTTCATAAGCCAATTTCAAATTTGATGGAACTTTGATATCAAAGTTTGAATGAGAAATAAAAAGTTATTTCGGTTCGTAACCCTTAATCGACGTAACCGTACGACTTCGTAACGTTTCGTCGAAACTGTACGATTTCGTGACGTTTCATTGAATCCTTTCGACGAAATCATGCATTTTTATCGATGAACCTTTTCGATGAAACCATATGACTTCATGACTATTTGTTTCACTCTCTATAAATATAAAGCATTAACCGTCGCATTAGAGATTATTGTCATTTTAGTCATTCATTCTTCACATTCATTATTGTGTGCGATAATTCTTCCAATTTACGCTCAAAATTTTTCTCTGAAGGAGTGTCGCTTTAGAGGAAAAGCAATCCGTTCTATCTTGACGAGGCAATTGTCCAAGAACCTTGGGTACTTGTGACATTCTGATTTTCAATCAACTTCAAACTCTATAAGGAGAAGTTTATTTATATCAAGCGATGTATTTCAGTTGTATTCCGCTCAAATCTGATCAATTTGAGTAAACTGACCAAAGGGGAAAGGCTAACGCAAGACGAGATACGTGGACCTAGGCAACTCGAATAGGAAATGGCGCTTTGACTATAAGGATTGTCGAGGGGATATTTAGGACCGTAAAAAGGCCGATCTAAGAACGATTAAGGATTACCATGCGAGCGTCGTACGATTGGAGCGCGGGTGATGCTGCTTAACCAACGTACGATTTGCAAAATTATCCTAAATCGGACTGTGACAATCGAGTCCACAGGGACTAGCGATAAGCCCTTGCAATTACATGACAACCAAGGCCGCCATGAATTGACGAGCTCTAAACGTGATGAGAATCACGGGGTCGATACACGTATAGTCTGCAAAAGCCGCCCGTCGGTTCGAAATAGGCTGGAATCACGTCTGGTAGAAGGAACGATTAGAATTGAGTCCTGAAAAGTTTGAAAAGGGAATATCAAGAATTCCAACGTCAATTGGATTGGTCGTCGCCCTATCGAACAAGTCAGAAACGAGAAAAACGACGTTCCGAACGTCGGAGGTAAAAAGACCATAATGCCCCTCAAGCTTAGGACTTTGTCTTTATAATTGAAGGAAGGGCAAAATGGACATTTCTCTCCCCCCCCCCAAGCTGCTGAAAATTTAAGAGCAATTGATGGCCATTGGATGCCCTTGAGAAGAACAATGGACAAGTGTCAAGCATCCAAGTGTAGTAGATCATTTCACCAATTAATGCCCACCTACCAATCACCTCAATTAATTTAAATTTTTAGGATAATAACCAGCTCTCTCTCTCTCTCCTCAAACCCCCCCCCCCATTCGGTCAAAAATTGCAGAGCACCACCATTTCACTTTCTTCTTCTTCTTCTCTAGTTTCTGCTTCACCCGACCTCGCCGGATGCCGCAGTTCAGTCTGTATGATCGCCCCCTCTGGCCATCCCCTGCTGCTGGCTGACTACCCAGACGTAGCCCCACGTCTTGCCGACGTCCTCCAACTTGAATTAGGTCATTTGGAGCTCTGAAGAATTGGGGGCAAGCATTCTCCACAGGTCGACGGATTCTGTTCCAGTTTGAGGTAGGTTCGGTTCTGAACCGTTTAGACAGCCGAAAACTTGGAATATTTGGCTCAAATTTTTTGGAGATTAAGTAGACATATATATGGTTCTGTGGTAAAAATTGGGGATTTATTTGATAAGTTTTTTTATCATGAACTACCCTTGTACATTATGCCCAGAATCTGCCAGTATTCTGTATTTGAGTGATTCGGCGACTTTCGACGGCTTTCCGGCAACCACACGACTTGAAACTCACGGTGAGACTTCCAAAATCTTAGATAGATATTATAAGAGGTAGAATGGTGTATATTTGATGGATTTAAGATAAATTAAGGCCGGTTGGACCTGGCATGAACAGAACCGAATGGAACCGGTTCAATGCCAGGCCAACCCGGTTCTGTGGTGGGCTGATTAGGCAGGGATTATGTTGTAATTTAGTGTGTATGATGTGTTAAAATGATGAGGAGTATGTTATGAGTGATTTGAATGGATGAATTGAGGAATTAGACTTGGGATTTTGACAAATCGATTGGTTAAACTAGGTTGCGCGACAAGTCGGCTTTGGGACTTGGATTGGCCCAACCATAGGAGACTCGAGGAGGGGAAATTTGCGTTGTTAAGCGGAGGTAAGGAATTTCCTAAACCAAGGCTAGGGGGATTGGACTCGATTGGGTAAGTCGAGTGGGGAAATTGATCGATTAATGGGCATATTCTAAAGTAATGAGCCTTAGTATGTTTTAGGATTAATTAAAGAGTTTATGTGTGCCTTGACTTGTATTGAAATCGCATGTCATGTTTGGATAATAATTGAATTGCTTTGCATGCCATGGGATTATGAATGCTACTTGAAATGTAATTGACATTGAGTGTGTGAATGTTAGAAGATCATGGCATGAATCCTGGTTATAGCATGACATGGCATGGCCCTGAGGCGTGTGAGACGTGGGGCGGGAGATTGAGACCCTGAGGCGACGAGGTCGCAGGGTGGATGATGATTAGGTGGTGCCCTGATGCGATGAAGTCGCGGGGTGAGATAGCCACAGTCCTGATGCGATATAATCGCGGGACAGAATACGAGCTCATAGACTCTGCCTGGAAATTGAACCGGGGCCTGATGCAATTACGCGGTCCGAGCCTGATGCGATCTAATCTCGGGCTAGAGAATGAAGCAGGCAGAGGTTGATTGATGTGGTGAAGTGACAAGCCGAGCATATACGTACAACTGTATGTGACATGAGAATATAAATGCATGTCTGTCCTCTATGCATTATTGTTTATTGAATTATGAATGTCATACCTGCATGAGCACATGAGTTGGATAGGTTGAGTGACTTGATTGCCTGAGTGGACGGTCAACCTGACCTAGGATTAGGTTTTCTTACTGTGATGTGTCTCACCCCTTTTAGGGAAATTTTACCTTACAAATCCTAGGCAATAGCTATGTGGCCTATTAGCTTCGGGGACCCGCAGGAGATGACGGCGTATTACGATGAGTTCCCCGATAGGCAGGGAAATATATACTTAAGGAAATGTACAGTAGCTTGGGTAGATGAGGGCAAATCAGACTGGAAGCCTCATCGGTTTGAGGCTTGGTTTAGACAGGGCAGGGATAGGAAGGTCGGGCCGTTGAAGCCCCACGAGGTTCCGGAGGGTGTTATACCTCCATGGTGTCAGACGACTTTGGATCAGGAGTTTCCAGAGGGTTCAGTGGTTGGGTCGAGGAACGGCCCGGAGCGGACGCCGACAGTTGAGTTTTCCGTGCCACCACTAGAGGATGAGGTCATTGTGGTGGAGCCGTCTGAGAGAGATCCATCCGAGCCGAATCAGGAGGCGACCGTGGAGGGAGACCAGGCTGAGCAGTCGCAGGAAGCGACCATGGAGGACTCTGTGCAGGTTCCGTTAGAGACTTTCTCCGAGTACGAGCCATCAGAGGGGAGCGAGGACACCGGAGATTCCAGCAGTTCTTCCTAGGCGACTCCGGATGATGACTTGACTTTTTTACTGTCGACCTGACCCCTCCTTCCCTAGTGGATTTTGTGGACACCTTTTGACATGTTTACTCGTCGCCTTGCTGTATAGCAGTCTGTAGTAGATGTGACCAATTGATGTTGATGTATGACTTTATGATGCTATCCAGTCCTGCTTAGTCTTGGGATATATATATATATATATATATATATATATATATTGTCTGGGAAGTTTTTGGGAAACGCTTCCGTGTGCTTAATGTAAATTATTTCATCTCTCGATCTTCCTTTATATATAAGTGGATCCTTGGGACCGCCGAGAGATTATTGTTGTTTTGCTTGTAGGGATGATTGCATGCTCGCGATGAGGCGCGGGGCGTGACAGTACTGATTGAGGGAACAAATTTTTCTTAAGGACACAACGTAAATTTGTTGGGCTCGAATCATTCATCTGCATTCGAATTACTCGTTTGCAATTAGTTTCGGGTTTGCCTATCAACCTAATGTTCTATACGAACATCAAATACCGCTTATAAGCGACAACAATATTAATATACAAACTTTTTCCCTCTTAGTGGATAAAAATCTTTTATCTTAGGACAAATTTATTTTTTTGTGCTTGGTTCGTATAGTTATTTTTGTTGTATGCATTCTGTTCTAGCGTATTATTGTTAGTAAAATTTCTCGATGTCAAGTTCCAACATTGGTATTAGAGCCTTGGTTAGAATCTCTGTCTTGTTTCCATCGGTTTTTGAATTGATCAATACGCTAAGTTGCAATGGATAAATACGAACTGGGTATGTAGAGAGTCTCAAGAGAACATATTCTTCGTAGCATTTTGAGATTCGTATGTTTCATCAAATTTATTTTTGAACACATGGTCGAACTCGTCTTGTAGAGACGAGAAGAATGAGTGGCTGCACGTCTCTAGAGGAGGTTGTATGATGCCACACGCGCTGCACGCGCCACTATGGTGTCGGTCTGGGAGTCCGCGGCAAAACGTCGCATGTATGCGAAAATTTATCCAATAAAAGTTCATTTTGATCATATCATTGGATTCATCTCGTCAATACGAGAAAAACTAGTGGTTGAACGCCTCAAACGGCAGCCGGACATGGCTTCCCGCGCCTCCACACACCATGAAGGTGTTTGCGCGTGGGATTTACGCACCCGATACGAAACGGCTCAACCCGGCTTGATCCTTTGACCCGTTCGACCATTGGCTTGGTTTGCCTTTGACCTGGACCGTTTGGCGGTGAATAGACCCGTTGACCCCAGTCGTCCATTAACTGGTCAACGTTGACCATTGACCAGTTGACCAACTTTCGAAAATTGCATTTTGGTCCCTAAATTTTTCTGAAATTGCAGTTTTCTTCCCATATTTTTGAGAAATTTCAATTTTGCCCCAATTTTTTTGAAATTGCAAGTTAGTCCCTAATTTTTCTGAAAATTACGGTTCGATCCTCGAATTTTGGGAAATTTCATTTTTGACCCATTTGACCATTCGTTGACTAGTCAAAGTAAAAAATTTGACCAGCTCATGTGGATCCATATGACCTCCGTTTCAGACAGGTGAGGTACCGTTGCGTTCGTCTCAAAATTATCTTCGTTTTGATATATTATTTGGATAAATTTCGTGCATATAAAATTATTAGAATGCATATGAAACTTTATGTACATGTATTTTTCAAGGGTGTTTTGGGGTATTTCGACTTAGTTTCTGAAATGACTTCATCATCGATAGTGCCTATTGCGTCTGTCTCGACTCATGGAGAGAAGCCAGTAAATGACTATAGGACTAATTTCAAGAGATGGCAATAAAAGATGTTATTCTGTCTCACGACATTGAATTTGGCAAGGTTCCTCAATGAGGATGCTCCTACGTTGGATGAAGGAGAGACAAACATGGAAAGGATTGTTGCTGTAGATGCGTGGAAGCATTTTGACTTCCTCTGTCGCAATTAAATCCTCAATAGTCTGGACAATTCCTTCTATAATGTTTATAATCCGCTCAAAATGGCTAAAGAATTATGGGGAAGTCTGGACAAGAAATACAAAATAGAATATGATGGGTTAAAGAAATTCATGGTTGGTAAATTTCTAGACTTGAAGATGGTTGAATTCAAAATCATCTTAAGTCAAGTTTAGGAACTTCAAGTGATCATGCATGACATTCATGTAGAAGGTATGGTTCTAAGTGCATCATTTCAAATGGTTAATTTCGTTGAAAGTCTACCACTGTCTTTAAAAGATTTTAAAAATTATCTCAAAGTGTGGGGGCGAGAAATATTATGATAATGGTAAATCTCGACAAATACGTCGAGGACGTGATACCGTAAGACAACTTCTCTCTAGTGGAATTATCACAATTGATTATGTGAAATCAAAGGATAATGTCGTGGATCCATTAACAAAATGCCTTACTAGAAAAATGATTGTAAAAACATCAAGGGGAATGGGTTTAAGGCCTATAAAATAAGTTATCATAGCGGAAACCCTACCTAGTTGACTAGAGATCTCAAGATCTAGGTTCAAAGGGACAACCGAGTTATGAAGGCGATGTAAAGCATTGTAAACTCTTACTCATTCTCGTATATAGACAATACTAATATTTGGAGGTTAAGCGTAAGCTTTTAATGATTCTGAATCAAGTATATGATATGCCACACATTCAAAAATCGTCTATGTTAGTATGAAGTGAGGGCCGCTTCTATGAGAATTTGAAAGGCCGAATTCTTTAAAGCATTCATGAGACCAGGCAGTGTTCATGGCTAAAAACGAACACAATAGTGAGAACCAACATTGTTCGAGAGATAGTTGTCTGATTTTTATTGTCTAGGCTTACATCAAAGGTTGATAGTTCGAATACATCAAGTCTACTGATTGACCAAATAAGTCCGATAAGTCTCCACTAGGGTAACTTTAAAGTCTCAAACTACTTATCTCAATGCAACGATCTCTCACGGAATATTTACACATTACATGTCATGCATTCATGGAGAGTTTTGATAATTGAACTTCTCATTCATATGGAAGATTGTCGGAACTTTGATCTAAAAGTTCCATAAGAAGTTGAATGAAAAATGAAAAGTTGTTTCGATTCGTAACCCTTAATCGACGTAACCGTACGACTTTGTAACGTTTCGTCGAAACTGCACGATTTCATGACATTTCATCGAATCCTTTCGACGAAATCGTGCCTTTTCATCGATGAACCCTTTCGACAAAACCATATCACTTCGTGACTCTTCGTTTCACTCTCTATAAATGTAAAGCATTGACCATCGCATTAGAGACTGCTGCCATTTTAGTCATTCATTCTTCATATTCATTATTGCGTGCGATTATTCCGCCAATTTGCGTTTGAAAGTTTTCTCTGAAGGAATACCGCTTTAGAGGAAAAACGATCCATTCTATCATGGGAGGCAATTGTTCAAAAATCTTTAGCACCGATTGAGGGGACAAATTTTTCTTAAGGACACAACGTGAATTCATTGGGCTCAGATCATTTATCTGCATTCAGACTACTCGTTTGCAATTAGCTTCAGGTTTGTCTATCAACCTAATTTTCCATACGAACATCAAGTCCCGCTTATAGGTGACAATAATCTTAATATACGAACTTCTACCCTCTTAGTGGATAACAATATTTAATTATTGTTAGTTTCATCCGATGAAAATTATATCTGATTGCATATTTGGATTCATCTTGTCGATATAATAAAAATGATTGGTCGCTCGTTGTGAGGCGATGCTGCATGGAATATTTGCACATTGCTTGTCATGCATTCATGGAGAGTTTTGATAATTGAACTTCTCATTAATGTGGGGGATTATGGGAACTTTGATCTCAAAGTCCCATAAAAAATTGCATGAGAAATGAAGAGTCATTTCGGTTTGTAACCCTTAGCCGATGTAATCGTACAACTTCATAACGTTATGTCAAAACTGTACGATTTCTGACGTTTTATCCAAACCTTTCGAGGAAATCATGCCTTTTCGTCGAAGAACCCTTTCGATGAAGCCATATGTATTTATGACTCTTCGCTTCACTCTCTATAAATAAAGCATTGACCATCGCATTAGAAACGAGAATCAGATACGAGCATTAGATACAATTGTTATGTTCGTCATTCATTCATCATTGTCATCATTTTGTGCGATTATTCCACGAAGTTGCGTTCGAATGTTTCCTCTGAAATAAATACCGCTTTCGAGGAAAGGCGATCCGTTCTATCTTGGGAGGCAATTGTCCAAGAACATTGGGTACCGGTTGAGGGGACAAATTTGTCTTAAGGACACAACGTGAATTCATTGGGCTTGGATCATTTATCTGCACTCAGATTACTCATTTGCGATTGGTTTCAGGTTTGTCTGTCAACTAATTTTTCTATAAAGTCCTGCTTAAAGTCGACAACAATTTTAATATACGACCATCTACCCACAACAAAGTTTTGGGTATTATATTTTTCAGAAAAGATGAAGATGGATATTTATGATCTCTTGCTCTTGATCGTTATCTCATTGTGGATAGGGATTTTCTCTAGTCTTGAATGATATCTTTATTTTCGATCGAATCCATGAATATGAAAATTCCTTAAAATTTTAATAAGATATGGTTTTCTATCTAATGAATCATTTTAGGAAGATAAGGATTCTTATAAGCCTTATCTTATTTGATAATATGGAATAAAATTGAATAAGGAAATCCTTCATGTATATCTTGTCTTGGCCGAAAATCCAAAGGAAAAGTAATATAAAAATAATCTCATCTTATCTTGTGTGATTCCATGCATATCTTGAATATCTCACGTCATCCTCATGCATAGGGAAAATTCCAAAAAAGAGCCCCAAGTGTGCTCATTTTTTTAAACTAGGGCCTGAAGTAGATCTTGTTTCAAATAAGGGCTAAAGTGCCCTGATTGTGTCAAAGAAGGGCCTGAAGTTCACATTGTTTCAAATAAAAACCTAAAGTGATTATATTAGTATAAAAAAAGGGCTTAAGTCATTTGAGCTAGGGATATTTTGGTCATTTAATTTATTATTTTGTTTTCTCTCCAGATCTAGGATTAGGTTGGGTTGGGACCCCCTCTCAGCTCAGGCGAGGGTCAACAGGCCCTTGTTACTAGTTAGCTGGGTCGCCGGCGACGCCCACAACCGCCGCTCCATCGGTGGTGTGGTGGCGGCCACAAGCGAGTGTTCATTTTTTTAAAAAAAAAAATCTATTTTCTATTTTCTTGATTTAATTTAAGGCAATAAAAAAAGTAAAATTTATATTTTTACAAAAATACCCTCGATCTGCCGAAAACTTTAGCCGGTCTGCTGATCGGCAAAGCCAGGCTTATTTGAAACAACCATAACTACTTCAGACCCTTTTTTGATGCATCAGGTACTTCAGGCCCTTATTTGAAATAAAGACCACTTTAAGCCCTTATTTGAAAAAAATGAGGATACTTGGGCCCTTTTTTTTTTGGGGAATTTTCCCTCATGCATATTTTCGAATTTTATGTTTGCATATCTTCTGTATTGACTACATATTTTCGATTAGCATATCTTGCATTCCATATTTTCAAAATATCACTTGCATATTTTTGAGTTATGTTTTATCTTGTGCATCCTTTATTGCCAAAAATATATGAAAACATCCAAAACAAAATCTACTCATTTCATTTCTTGCATTATCTCTTAATGCCATTCATATTTTTTAGTGTCGCCCATTTATTTTTCCTTTTTTTTTCTAAAATCATGCATATTATCATAGCATATAATCACATTTTCGCATATCATTTTTTTTTTATAACCAAGGTATCCAGGCCAGCTTGCGCGTACCTTGACTATTCCTCGGGGGAGACTAGCACAATAACCCATCGTCATGCCCCCCCGCTTAAATCACAAGTGCTCATTTGAAGAATCGAACCTGAGACTAGTGCGTCTAACCACATAATCTTAAGTGCGCGCTAACCGACTGAGCTACCCATGAGTAGGTATCCCATGTCATTTTTGCATCTCATTTAGTACAATGTTTAGGAGCTTTTGTCTTATTATTGTTTAGTTTGCATGATTAAAATGTTTGATTAAAAATTGCATGTTATCTAAGGTAGGTGTAATTTTCGAATGTTTCATATATTCTTCGCGTGCTTAGTTAAATTGGTCGCATTTTGCTTTGCATGTGTGCCTTGCATTTGATTTGATGTCATTTTGCATGTTTAATTTAATTAAATTTGGCATGTAGGTTTGGTCTACATATCTTGCGCGCTTGCCTTCGTATTTTCTCATATTGCATAGTTTTCATGCCATTTTCATCTAAAAATTGAAAACATAAAAACGCCACATTTGAACTTAAAAATAAATTCAATCAAGATTGAGTTGCCGACTTAGGATTTTCGTGGAATTAAAATACCAAAAGGACATTAGCTTTAATTGGTAATGTAACCAAGTTTTCAAATCCTTAATCTCTAGTTCAGCTCTTCAGATTTACGGATTCGCAAGGGGCCTCAGGTCCTACTTAGTTGACTGACAATGACAAAGGCTTGCGAAAGTATGGCCTTTTCTTTTCCTTTTTGAATAACCCATTGTCATGATCTTTAATAATAAAATAGTCCTCCCGCTATTTTATTTAGATTTCTAATCAACCTACCGAAAATGATTGGTGGCGACTCTAAATTCTAAATAATTCTAATTAACCAAAGTAATGATTTGGTAGGGCTTGGAAGAGTCCATATTGGGTTAGTTCTTGAAATTATCCTGATAATACATTAGCTTTTTTTTTTAGGTCGCAACATAGTTTGATTACCAAAAAAGTCATATATTTATTGTGATTATTGCAATTCACTCCTAAATAATATTTTTGTCCAATTCAGTCTATTTTGCTAATTTCAACAGAAAATCACAAAGGTGGCGCTATCGGCTCTAATATGATGATTTTTAATAATGTTTTAATATTTTTTTTTGAATATTTTTTTCTCTCTTTTTTTTCCCTTCTCTTCATCCTCCACCAGATAAAGGAAAAGGAAATGAATAGATAGAATTAGGGGCCTGTATGGCAACGATTCTGATCCAAAAAAATAATTTTTATTAGAATTCTTATTCTGTTAGTTTTAGAAAATCAAAAAGTATTTGTTATTGCACAAAATTTCTATTTTATGACGAGGGAAATTGATGAGAGAACTAAAAGGGAAGAGATATGGGACTTGATAATATTTTGTGTTTTTGAAAAGTTATTCTTTTTTCGGAACTAACTTTATTTTTGTTCTTATTTTTGCTCTAAAACTCTTTTCGGAAATAGAATCAAAATCATTTATGTTATCAAACATGTTTCTCGTCCTTTTTTGTTTCGAGAAACAAAATTAGAGAATCATAATGGTTACTATGTAGGCTCTAAATGCCTTTTCTCCTTTCATGCAGGATCTTACTTTTATTTTGGCCCTTCAATGTAAAACTCAAGTAGTTACAAAATCAAGCCCACATTGTGTCCTTTGGATAGTGTCCTTTGGAATGTACGATACGAAGTTGAAGTAATTGTCCATGCGGTGAGTTGTGAGCAAGGCTGGCAAATGGGTGTGTCGGATTGGGATTTTAGTAGATCATAAATGTGACCCAAATCCATCCAATTAATTCATATTGATCTATTTATTTACGAAACAATTTTGATAGCCCATACTCAATCCACATCCAAACCAAACCCATCCAAGATAACAAACAGATAGGCCCAACCAATCTAAAAAATAAATAAACCAAAAATAACAGAGATCAACAAAATTAAATAAAAATCATGTGCTGTCCGCTTGAAAATATTCTACGCAAAAACATGAAAACAATGGCATGCCTTATGGACAACCGTTCGCAATGGCTCGAAAGGCGAAATCATTTATCAAATTCAGGAATCTTTGTGATGATCATCTTGCCATTCTTTTCTAGGATTGCTTTTCTGTAATTTCTTAAAGTATTGATGCAATCTTCTTCGTTCCAATCATGCATGATTTAACGTGAAAACGAAAGCAGGAAAAGACAAACAAAATTATCGGAGTCATGAATTTGTGGATTTTTCTTAATGCACTTGACGAGTGTGTTCGCGTAATTTCGGTGGTTATGAAAAGTTGAAATTTTTTTTTGGTCGAAAAGAAAAATAATGAGTGGGGCCAATGTCAATTTTTCTTTTAGTGTTAAATTTTGTCACTAGATTGTGAGTACGTTTTTTTTTAATAATAGGGAGAAAAAGGAGCCGCAATCGAAGTCGTCAAATTCAGAGATGTAGGAAAAGTCGAGCCTCGCTGATGACCGGCAAGGGCAAACTTCACTTGAGGCTAACGATGTGACATTCTGATTTTCAATCAACTTCAGACTCTGTAATGAGAAGTTTATTTATATCAAGCGATGTATTTCAGTTGTACTCCGCTCAAATCTGATCAATTTGAGTACCCTGACCAAAGGGGAAAGGCTAACGCAAGACGAGATACGTGGACCTAGGCGACTCGAATAGGAAATGGCGCTTTGACCATAAGGATTGTCGAGGGGATATTTAGGACCGCAAAAAGGCCGATCTAAGAACGATTAAGGATTACCATGCGAGCGTCGTACGATTGGAGCGCGGGTGATGCCGCTTAACCAACGTACAATTTGCAAAATTATCCTAAATCGGACTGTGACGATCGAGACCATAGAGACTAGCGATAAGCCCTCGCAATTACATGACAACTAAGTCCACCATGAATTGACGAGCTCTAAACGTGATGAGAATCACGGGGTCGATACGCGTATAGTCGGCAGAAGCCGTCCGTCGGTTCGGAATAGGCTGGAATCACGTCTGGTAGAAGGAACGATCAGAATTGAGTCCTGAAAAGTTTGAAAAAGGAAAATCAAGAATTTCAACGTCAATTGGATTGGCCGTCGCCTTATCGAAGAAGTCAGAAATGAGAAAAACGACGTTCCGAACGTCGGAGGTAAAAAGACCATAATGCCCCTCAAGCTTAGGACTTTGTCTTTATAATTGAAGGAAGGGCAAAATGGACATTTCTCCTCCCCCAAGCTGCTGAAAATTTAAGAGCAATTGATGGCCATTGGATGCCCTTGAGAAGAACAATGGACAAGTGTCAAGCATCCAAGTGTAGTAGATCATTTCACCAATTAATGCCCACCTACCAATCACCTCAATTAATTTAAATTTTTTAGGATAATAACCAGCTCTCTTTCTCTCCTCAAACCCCCCATTCAGCCATTTTTGTTCCCCCAAAGACCAGACCAAGCTTCTTCTTCTTCTTCTTCTTCTTCTCCAGTTTCTGCTTCACCCGACCCCGCCGGACGCCGCCGTTCGGTCCGTACGACCGCCACCTCCAACTGTCCCCTGCTTCCGGCCGGCCACCCAGATGTAGCCCCACGTCTTGCCGACGTCCTTCAACTTGAATCAGGTCATTTGGAGCTCTGAGGAATTCGGGGCAAGCATTCTCCCACAGGTCGACGGAATCCGTTCCAGTTTGAGGTAGGTTCAGTTTTGAACCCTTTAGACATCCGAAAACTTGAAATATTTGGCTCAAATTTTGTGGAGATCAAGTAGACATATAGATGGTTCTGTGATAAAAATTTGGGATTTATTTGATAAGTTTTTGACCATGAACCACCCTTGTACATTATGCCCAGAATCTGCCGGTATTCTGTGTGTGAGTGCTCCGACGACTTTCCGGCAACCACGCGACTTGAAACTCACTGTGAGACTTCCAAACTCTTAGGTAGACATTATAAGAGGTAGAATGGTGTATATTTGATGGATTTGAGATAGATTAAGGCCGGTTGGACCCGGCATGAACAGACCCGAATGGAACCGGTTCAATGCCGGGCCAAACCGGTTCTGTGGAGGGCTGAATAGGCTGGGATTATGTTGTAATTTGGTGTGTATGATGTGTTAAGATGATGAAGAGTATGTTATGAGTGATTTGGATGGATGAATTGAGGAATTAGACTTGAAATTTTGACAAATCGATTAGTTAAACTAGGTTGCGCGACAAGTCGACTTTGGGACTTGGATTGGCCGAACCATAGGAGACTCAAGGAGGGGAAATTTGCGTTGTTAACCGAATGTAAGGAATTTCCTAAACCGAGGCTAGGGGGATTGGACTCGATTGGGTAAGTCGAGGGCCGAACAGAACGATTTATGAGAAAACCCTCGCATGTAATAGCTTGATGTGCCCTTGGACGTTATAGAATGATTGTTTGACCTAGCCTATGTGTGAATTGTCTGAGTGCCTGAGTACTATTTGAATTGAATTGCATGCCACGAAATTTATTAAACATATTATCATGCGCATTGGCCATTGGTTATGAAATTTGATTTTTTTAAAAATTGAGTTAATTGACATGATGTGGCATTGCATGGCATGGCCCGGAGGCGTATGAGACACGGGGCGGAGGTTGAGACCCTGATGCGACGAGGTCGCGGGGTAGATTATGAAAAGGTGGCGCCCTGATGCGACGGAGCCGTGGGGTTGAGATAGCCACAGTCCTGATGTGATATAATCGCGGGACAGAATACGAGCTCATAGTCTCTGCCTAGAAATTGAACCGGGGCCTGATGCGTTTACGCGGGCCGAGCCTGATGCGATCTAATCGCGGGCTAGAGAATGAGGCGGACAGAGGTTGATTGATGTGGTGAAGTGACAGGCCAAGCATATACGTGCAACTGTGTGTGACATGAGAATATAAATGCATGCCTGTCCTCTATGCATTATTGTTTATTGAATTATGACTGTCATGTCCGCGTGAGTTCATGAGTTGGATAGGTTGAGTGACTTGACTACCTGTGTGGACGGTCAACCTGACCTAGGGTTAGGTTTTTCTTACTGAGATGTGTATCTCACCCCTTTTGGGGAAATTCTACTTTATAGATCCTAGGCAGTAGCTATGTGGCCTATCAGATTCGGGGACCCGCAGGAGATGACGGCGTATTACGATGAGTTCTCCGATAGGCAGGGTAATATATATATAAGGAAATGTACAGTAGTTTGGGTAGATAAGGGCAAACCTGACTGGAAGCCTCATCGGTTTGAGGCTTGGTTTAGACAGGATGGGGATAGGAAGGTCGGGCCACTGAAGCCCCATGAGATTCCAGAGGGTGTCATACCTCCTTGGTGGCAGACGATAGTGGACCAGGAGTTTCCCGAGGGCTCAGTGGTAGGTTTGAGGAACGGCCCGGAGCGGACGCCGACAACTGAGTTTCCCGTACCACCGCCAAAGGATGAGGTCATCGTGGTGGAGCCGTCCGAGAGAGATCCATCCAAGCCGGATCAGGAGGCGATCGTGGAGGGAGACCAGGCTGAGCAGTCGCAGGAAGCAACCATGGAAGACTCTGTGGTGGTTCCGTCAGAGACTTTCTCCGAGTACGAGCCGTTAGAGGAGAGCGAGGACACCGAAGATTCCAGCAGTTCTTCTTAGGCGACTCCGGATGTTGACCTGATTTTTTGACTAGCGACCCGATCCCCCTTCCCTAGTGAATTTTGTGGATATCTTTTGACATGTTTACCCGTCGCCTTACTATATAGCAGTCTGTAGTAGATGTGGCCAGTTGATGTTGATGTACGACTTTATGAGGCTATCCAGTCCTGCTTAGTCTTGGGATATATATATATATATATATATATATATATATATATATATATATATATATATATTGTACGGGGAGTTGCTTGGAAACGCTTCCGGGTGCTTAATGTACATTATTTCATCTCTCGATCTTCCTTTATATATAAGTGGATCCTTGGGACCGCCGAGAGATTATTGTTGTTTTGCTTACAGGGATGATTGCGTGCTCGCAATGAGGCGCGGGGCGTGACAAATGAGGTCAAAGGTTAAGAGATCTGGGCGAGGCTGACCTTGTTAGTGATCAGCAAGGCCAACTTAGCCAAAGTAGCAAGGTCGACCTTTGACCTCGTCGACCCTTGCCTTTGGCAAGTCACCGAGGTCCGACGATAGGCTAGAGGAAAAAGAAAGAAATAAAAAGATAAAAAATTAAAAAATATTAAAATATTACTTACAAATTGTCTACGTCAGTGTCAACTGTGCCATAAGGATGAAGAGCATCCATGTCAACGATTTTCTGTCAAAATTTATCGAATGGACTGAAGTGACATAAATGTAAAGGTTTAGGACTCAATACGCCAAAAAAAAAGAGGATTTAGGATTGAATTGACGTAATTACATTGATTTCAGATTTTTTTTTATATAGTTTTCCCACCTAGAATGACGATGACTAAGGGATGAAATTTATCAGCATCAATCGAATTGATACTTTCCTTGGCATAACGGGGCATTTATGTCGTAAATCACTTGTGACTTTACCGATATCATTTTGTCCGTTGAGGAATTAAATAATTTATTCGGATTTCCATTCCTACATTTGCCTCTATACTTTAATTTTCTGATTGTCAGAAGGTTACTATAATCGCATTGATGGATTACTAGATAGTGGAATATGCTTTTCCTCATTTTTTCTCATTCGCATATTCCATAACGAATGACGACACCAAGTACATAGCTTACTAAGTCCATTACTAGGGTTTAAGTCGTCATGTTCAACATACGATTTACCTATGCACAGAAAAAGCTCGAAATCATGCAATCCAACACGAGAATAACCCTCCACAAATGACCAAAGACCACATAAATTGGCAACTAAAAACATAATTTTAATCGGCACATATATCGACAGATGACAGTAAAACCCGACTCAGATCGAAAGTCTAGAGTGAATTCGATTGTCGCAAATCAAGCATACGATTAGCGTTTATTCGACTTTCACAAATTTAGCGCGACAAATCACAATGGATAGGCTTCGATGATGACTGAGAAAGAAGGGGTTTTGATGATGTTGTAGCGAGGAAACCCTCCCTCCTCCAAAATATTCTTCCATTCGAGTTCATCCCTCTCCTTACTGCCCGAGCATTGCGCCATCATGATCAGATCGAGCATTATTCCCATCTAATCGTACATCCCCTCGCCCTCTGGTTGCAGCACAACATCTGCTAGATCACCTTGTCATCCTTTTCTGGGATTTCTTTTCTGCAGTTTCTTAAAATCTTGATGCAATCTTCATCCCCCCAATCGTGCATTATCATCTGTAAAACAAAACACAGAGAATTACGCGAAACACAAAAATTATTCCCATAAATAATATCTACTTTTTTCCCTACCCAAGTAAAAAAAAAAAGGAAAAAAAATACTCTGGATCAGTTATGCTTATTCGGTCTGATTCCTAGTGGAATTGAGACTCAAACCAGTTATTCATGATTCCAAATTAATTAGACCAATTTCTACAAAAACCACTAGAACAGTTGGTTTGATCCAGTGTGGTTCCGTTCAGTGTGTATGTGATATTCATGTTTGTATCCCACAAATAAGAGATGACATAGATAAAAATGATGTTAATTTTATGCGTGAGTTACATAGAAACTTTTGAACCCTGAAATTTTCTCCAATTAAAATGGAGAGAACTAAAAGTCTTTCTATTCGAAAACAAGATGCTCGATTCCTACCGCGTTTTTTTGTCTTTTACGTAGTGCTGGTCTGAGATTACACAAAATTACATATAAGAATGATGTGAAATCGGGTACATATTTAACTCAAATAATTCAGAACAAGGCTAGGAATTCGGGATTCCACTATACATAATTACATATGATGCGTGTGAGTTCACTTTATTGAAAAAATCGCGTCACAAGGAACTGTTTTCCTATAAAATTGATTCCCCATAAATAAAGGGAAAAAAAAAACAAAATGCATCAGTTAATCACTTTTAGAAGGCCCAATACCCAAAAAAAACTTCAATTTTAACATTTGCGACAATTATATCAAAAAAAATTGTCTCATAAAAAACCTCCAACTTTTATTTTTGTCCTAATTCTAACCAAAATTTTTACTTTTGTCCCAATTTTACCAACCTAATACCAAAAAGCCCTCAACTTTAGCATATGTCTCATATTATATTAAAAAAGAAATTGTCTCATAAAAAACCTATAACTTTTACTTTTGTCCCAATTTTACAACCATTAGCTTTCCGTCTATAATCATCATTAATTAATCTTACGTGGCATTTTCACGACATTAATGAATTACACCTCAGCAAAGCTAACATAAAAAAAATTCAAACTTCTCTTATGTTGTTTGCATCTCCTATTTATTGCCGAGAAATATATAGTCACTCAAGACAGCGAGTTTCATATTCTCTTCGGCACTAAACAGCCCAAAGAACAGCTAGGCATAAAGATATTCTAACACACTTTTTAAAATCTCGTCGTTCCTGAAATTTATTATTTCTAAATTTCGAAAATTCATTAGTAAATTCAACAAGAAAATGCGAGTCACATAGAATTAACTAACGGTGATTATGAACAAAAGGTTGACGGTGGTAGAATTGGGATAAAAATAAAAGTTGATGATTTTTTAGGAGATAAAAAAAAGTTTTGGATGTAATTGGGACAAATGTTAAAGTTGAGGATTTTTTTGGATATTGGACCGGTAAAATTAGGACAAAAGTTTTTATGAGACGAAAAAATGTTTTGGATATAATTGACACAAATGCTAAAATCAAAGGTTTTTTTGGATATTAGACCCACTTTAGAACGCCCATGTGATTGGGACGGCGGAAAACGTGGATCTTGGGCTGTAATATAGAGAAACGAGTGGGTACGTGAGTTCTATTATAAGACTTATATGATTAAGAATCTAGACAGATCTGACCTCCTTTTGATCTATGCATACGAAATAATTTATCTCCTGACTAGTGACTACGGCATTCTGGAAAAATTATCAAAAAAAAATCTTAAACTTATTACAATTATGTCGATTCAATGCTGAGATTTTTTTTAATCTATTCAGTGCCAAACCTTTTATATTTTTGCTAATTCAGTCCATTCAGTCAACTTTGGCTAGTTGGTGCTAACAGACACCCACATTTAGGGGTGAGCAAATTAGACTGCCCGGATTGGGACCACCAGGACCGGATCGGGATAAGTGGTCCGGTTCCCGGTTCTAGGATCCTAGGACCGGACAGCCCGGACCGGACCGATCAAAATTTTTTATTTTTTATTTTTTAAAAGTTGCCCTTTCTTTACTTACAACACATTCAGATCACCACAGTAGTGATTTTGACTTAAGACCATCAAAGGCAGAACTCTTCTAATTCACTTCACATGAGATTATCGAGTTTGCCTTTTATAAGAATATTAGTGTGGAAGTCGCATATCCTCAATCTCAGCATAGTCTACAACATATTCTACGGTTGCAATACCATTTTAACGGCAACTTGCGATGGAATTCTTTGTCGAGTGCTATACAAATGTCCCAACTTGATCACCAACATACGTGGTAACAGACTGATAGTTGTTTTGGTTAAGGTATGTTATTGTTCTTATCTTGGAGTTAAAAAATTTTGAAGTTTAGATGTGATACAATAATTTTTTTTTTGGCATGTGTCTGGTCCAATAGAACCGCCGAGTAACCGGACTGAGCTGGTGGTTCGATTTTCGGTTCCAAAAAATTGAGAATCGAGACCACCGGTCTAGTTCTCGGTTCTTGAGGGGAACCGGATCGGACCAGGAACTGATCACCCTTACTCGCATTAATGTGGTAATTTTTTATAATATTTTCATCTATTCTTTTTTTTTTTTTTTGTATTCTTCTTCCTCCAGCCAAGGAAGAAGAAGTGGAGAGGGCTAGGGAGGCCTCTCCTTTGGCCGATAGGCGACCGACTGGAGGGGGAAGGAAAGAAAAGAAAAGAAAAAGAAAAGGTAAATAACAATAAAAAATTTTGAAAAATTATCAAAATGTAATTAAAAATTACAACGTCAGCGCCAGTAGTGCGGCATCAGTGTCGGCCAGCCGAAGTTGGCCGGAGGGATTGAATTGACTCAATTGTAAAATGTTTAGAACTAAATTAGCATAAATGCAAAAGTTTTAAGACTAAATTGGCCTAAAAAAAGTCTAGGCCTAAATTAGTAGAATTGCAATAAGTTTAAAATAAATTAGCGTAAATTAGTTGTTGTATTGTTTCCCCGGCTATGTTATTTGTTATGTGTGGCCAATTTGATCGATCGGTCGAGTCTCGATGAGTCAGGACACAGTCAAGGGAAGCAATCGGTGTCTTGGTCGAAGGCCTGACCGGCGGTGGTTAGTCCCCTGCGTGTCGCCACCGCAAGGTGTCAAAGCTGGCTGGAGCTCTTGGAAGGTCAGGCGAGGTCCGACGAAGCTCTAGCATCCAATTGGAACCCCGGTGAGGCTCGTGTGCAAAGGTCCCTCGTTCAAACGATGGATGCTTGGACCAGTTTGACTGATTTGGCGTGGATGAGCCGGAGGGATCGGGTTCTTGGAGTTGGAGCTGATTTGTGTTTGGAGCCGGTTCAGAGAGTCGGACCGGGTCCGTGAGCAATGAAGGCCGCGCGACAATGTTTGTGGAGCTTGCGCAAGTCGTTTTGGAGCTGGGTCCGCGAGAAAAGGACCTTAAACGGCATTGTTTCGGCTCACGGATTAAGGCCGCGCAACGCAGTGAGCGGCGTTGTTTTTGCGCGCAGGTGGGCGTGGGGAACAGCGCCGTTTTGCTTTTACTTGTGAGGTTGAAAAAATAAGTTAAATTGGACCAATGCTAAGTCTAGTAAAAGATGAGATTTGATAATGAAAAAAATATTTTCTTTCGTCTAGACAAATAGAAAGTACTCAAATGTAAATAAATACCAAGTCAAAAGTTTCAAATGCACTTATACAAGTCAATTCATGGTCATTTCAATTGGATTAACAAAATCTCAAAGAGTTCTATTTTCCTCATTTATGGTTGAATTACCAAAAAAGTCTTGTATTTATTTTAATTATATCAATTTAGTCTTAAATATTATTTTGGCCAATTCAGACCATCCGCTAATTTCAATCGAAAATAACTAATTTCGATCGGCACTAATGTGATAATTTTTAATAATATTGTAATATTTTTGAATATTGTTACTCTTTTTTTCCTTCTCTTCGTCCTCCTCCAGATGATAAAAAAAAAAGAAAGAAACGAAAAGATTGAACTAGGAGCTTGCATGTCAACAATTCTAATCCAAAAATGTGATTTGGTTAGAATTTATTTTTTCTGATTCCGTTCCTGATGTGTTTTAGAAAATCATAATGTATTTGATAATAACACAAAATTTCAATTTTATGTTGATAAAAAGTGATGAAAGAGCTAAAAGCGCTGATGGCATACCGAACTTCGATTCAGACTTCACTTGGGGCAATCTCCTATTCCTTAGTTTATGGTATGGAAGCGATCCCACTTGTGGAAATGGAAATTCTATCCTTGAGAGTATTATCAGTAGTTAAACTCACTGAACTGAATGGATACAGCACAGACATGAAAAGTTAAACATGATTGACGAAAAGCGTCTAAAGGCAATCTGTCATGGCCAGAGTTACCAGAAAAGGGTAGCCAAGTCATTCAACCGGAAGGTTGAACCCATACATTTTGAGGTGTTCGATCTTGTCGTGAGAAAGACTCTGTCAAACGTCACTCACCCTAGAGGCAAGTTCACGCTGAATTATGAAGGCTCATATGTTGTCAAGAAAGACCTTGTAGGATGGGCTTTGATTCTTGTAAACTTAGATGAAGAAGAATTGAGATATTCTGTAAATTCTAATGCAGTGAAGAAGCATTATCCCTGAAATAAAATCAAAAGCTGATTCGGCTTCTCTAGAGCGATCCGAGTCACCATAAGATCATTGCATTGCACGCCAAGCATTCGTGCATACATAGCATGCATTATTTATTTATTTATTTTTGTAGGGTTCAAAAGGAAGAACCTGGAGCCAAGATTGTTCTAGTGGAACCATGAACTTGCTATTCTCAATGTATGGAACCAGGTGATATGTATCTATTTCATTACTCTTTGACGTGCCTTTTGATTATTTAACTTGTACAGCAACTGAAGACAAAGGCAACTGAACGTGGTTGGAGAATTTCCCATCATCCTTTAGTATTGGAAATGATCGTAAGTATGGGCAATTCTTGAAAGAACCAGGTTTGAAAACTAAACCTTTCATTGTTCATATTGCATGCATAAATGATTGGAAGTCATTCGAACGTGACTGGATCATGCATGGTGCATCGTAAATCCCCCTGATAGGGTAAAATTTTGAAAAATATAGAATGAATTTTTTCAATAGGGTTTGTTTAAACCGTTTAAAAGGATGTTTTTTTAGACCAGAGGCAAACCTAATCCAAACGCGTCCTACACACATTTGAGAGACAAGTAGAGTGGAAGGAATAGTAAAGCCTTGACCTACAGACGTAGGGGTTATTCGCATCAATTACATGGGTTGGGATGACAGAAGCATTCGTCCTTTATTCTAGACACTACATGTGACCATTGACAACCCTTTTGAACGGCGTTTTCATTCTTCAACTCTATCAAGGATCACTCCACGTTAGGGCCAAACAGAGGCGAGTCCGGCATTGTCAAGAGAAAAATAATTAGGAATTTTCTTGCTAGGACAGAATTTTCTTGCTAGGACTAACATTAATCTTTGTGTTTAAATTATATGGGTCGGGTCGGTTTTGGTTGGGTTGGGAATGGGTCATAAAATTTGTACTATATGAAAATGGATCAATATGGGTTGAAACATATTTGACCTTATCCAAATCCTATCCAACCCATCCATTTTACACCTCTACATTCTAGTCTTCAATAGTGACATCTCCGTGGCGTCCACGTCCAGCCTTTTCCCACTCTCCTCCATCACGCGCGTCCCTCATACTAGCACGAAGCATTTCCTTTTTCTTTTTTTGGATTGATCATCTCTCCTATTCTCCTTTTGTCATGATGATAAGCTGACTTGGCTGGATTTTTCACTCGACCATCCAAGCCTCGTTCGATGCGATCCCCTGAGTGGTGCTAATTTAGCTCAATTTACGACATTAATTTCACGACGAATTTTTTTTATATTGAATTCTGTCAAATGGTGGATCATTATTTTTTGCGTAAAATCATGCTAGAGCCCTTGTTTTTGTTATCTATTTACTTATGGAATTATAAAAATACTTATGCATTTATAAAACTACACATTTAATATAAAACGTACCCTAGCATATCGAAATTCTTCATTTTTTGAGAAATCAAGTGTCGGTGTGTCATATTATGCCATGTTGGTGCTACATAGGCATGGATGCACCAGCGGGACTGGATTCTTGGAGGTGGAGCTGGTTTGTGTCTAGCGCCGGTTCAAAGAGTCAAGCTGGGTCCTTGGGGGATGAAGGCCGCATGACGATGTTTGGGTGAGGAGCTCGCAGCGAGTCATTTTGGAGCTAGGTCCATGAGCAAAGGACCTTAAACGGCATCATTTCGGCTCACGGATTGAGGCTGCGCAACGGTGCCATTTTCGTCGGCGAGAGAGGCGGCGTGGTTTTGGTGAAGCAGCGACCGGCGTCATATTGACTTGCAGTTCTTGTATTTGTATTTTTAACTCCTTCAACTCTGATAAGGACATCCTATAGGGTGCCTTCGAGATTGACTCTGTTCTGGGAGCTAACTCGATCATAAATTCAATTTCTTGCTCCAGTGGCAATCAAGGCAATTCTTGAGGAAAGACATCGAAAAATTCACGCACTACCGGAATATTTTCTAATTTAGGTTCCACGGCAGTCGTATCCATAGCTGCGACTAAGTAAGCTTGACATCTTTCGGCCATCAGCTTTGTCGCCTCAAGCGATAAGACTAAAGGAATTGAGGTTCCTCCTCGACTTCCTACAAATTCAAAACTAAGGCGACCATCCGAATAAAAACAGATCATTTTGCTACCACAATCGACTACTGCCCGTTGCTTACCCAACCAGTCCATCCCAATAATCAGCTTCATATTGATCCATCGTTAGATGATTTTGGCGTAACTGCAAAAATTCCACTTGCTTCCTCTCACGCGCCGTTTCGGAAAAGTTTTTGTCATTAAATGTCGTAGTAAAGGCATTCCAAGTCATGGTCGTTCTCTCCGGAAATACTATGTTCTTGATCGCGCTCCACCAGTCATTAGCGGTACCTTCCAGCTAGTTCACTGCCAATAACACTTTTTCCCCGTTCGTACATCTTAAGACTCCAAAAGCCTTCTCGAGCTTCTCTATACACCTCGATGCCAATTCAGGGTCTCCAGTCCCATCAAACTGGGTCGATTTCAGCTTAATAAACTGTTCTCATGTCTCTATGTTACAGCCCAAGATCCACCTTTTCCGCCGTTCCATTCACATGGGCGTTCTAAAGTGATGTGCCGTTGTGTTTTGTTTTTTTCGGGATAAGTACACTAGAAGTGTCATAACTTTTGTATGGCATTCATTTGAGTGTCATAACTTTCGAAGCGTTCACTTGAGTGCCATAACTTTGAAAAAGCATTCAATTGAGTGCTACGCCAACTTTTCCGACGTACATGTCCGCTTTCTGTGTACCACATCAGCTTTCTGGCATGCCACGTCAGCTTTTTTCGGTGCCCACGTCCGTGATAACACTAAAATAAATAATTTTTTAAAGTTATGATACTCAAGTAAACGAAGTATAAAAGTTATGGCAATCAAATGAACGCCGTACAAAAGTTATGGCACTTTTAACATACTTATCCATGTTTTTTCCCTTTACTTATGGGGAATCAAGTTTATAGGAGAACATTTTTACAATAAAGTAAAGCAACAAACGCACAGTATGTATAGTGGTATCTCGAAGTCCTAGCCATGTTCAAAATTATTCGAGTTAAATATATCTCAGATTTCGCATCATTCATGAATGTAGTTTGTCATGCTGATAAATAAGTTTTGTGCAATCTCAAACTAGCACTATGTAAAAGAAATAAAACCGCGTTAGGAATCGAGCATCTTGTTTTTGAATAGCAAGACTTTTAGTTCTCTCCATTTTTAGTTGGAGAAAATTTCGGACTTTAAAAGTTTCTATGTAACTCACGCATAAACTTAATGGCATCATTTTTATCTATGTCACTCTTATTTGTGGATACAAACAACATACACACTATCTTATCCATATATCGGTGTGGGGACGTCCTTTTCTTCTTTAGGAGTATGCATCGATCCCAATTCAATCAAGGAACCGAATCACATTGGATCAATTAATTTGGAATCAAGAAAAACTTGGTTCAAGTCTCAATTCATCTAGGAATCGGACCAAAGAAGCATAACTGACCCAGAGTATTCTTTTCCCTTCTTTTTTTTTTTTTACTTGGGTAGGGAAAGAAGTAGATATTATTTATGGGAATAATTTTTGTGTTTCGCGTAATTCTCTGCCTTTTGTTTTTTAGGGATAATGCATGATTGGGGGGACGAAGATTGTGTTAGGATTTTACGAAACTGCAGAAAGCAATCCTAGAAAAGAATGGCAAGGTGATCATAGCAGATGTTGTGCTGCAACCAGAGGGCGAGAGGATGTACGATGAGATGGGAATGGTGCTCGATCTGGTCATGATGGCGCATTGTTCGGGCGGTAAGGAGAGATATGAACTCGAATGGAAGAATATTTTGGAGGAGGGAGGGTTTCCTCGCTACAACATCATCAAAACCCCTTCTTTGCCATCCATCATCGAAGCCTATACACTATGATTTTGTCGTGCTAAATTTGTGAAAGTCAAATAAACGCTAATCGTATGCTCGATTTGCGACAATCGAATTCACTCGAGACTCTCGATCTGAGGAAGGTTTTACTGTCATCTGTCGATATATGACCCTATTTCTATGTTTTAATTACTAATACATGTGGTTTCTGGTCATTTATGGAGAGTTATTCTCATGTTGGATTACATGATTTCGATCTTTTTTTGTGCATAGATAGATCGTATGTTGAACATGACGACTTAAACCCTAGTAATGGGCTTAGTAAGCTATGTACTTGGTGTCGTCATTCGTAATGGAATATGCGAATGAGAGAAAAATGAGGAAAAGCATATTCTACTATCTAGAAATCCACCAATGCGATTACGGTAACCTTCTGACAATTAGAAAATTAAAGTACAGAGGCAAATGTGGGAATGGAAATCCGAATAAATTATTTAATCCTCAATGGACAAAATAATATCAGTAAAGTCACGAGTGATTTACGACACATATGCCCGTTATGCAAAGGAAAGTATCAATTCGATTGACGCTGATAAATTTCGTCCCTTAGTCATCGGCGTTCTAGGTGGGAAAACTATATAAAAAAATTCCGAACTTATTATAATTACATCAATTCAATCCTAAATCCTCCTTTTTTTCGGATTAAGTTCTAAACCTTTTGCATTTATGTCACTTCAGTACATCTGATAAATTTTAATCGAAAATTACTCACATAAATATCATTTGTTCTCACGGTGCCATTGACACTAACATAGATAGTTTTTAAGTAAAATTTTAAATTTTTAAATTTTCTTTCTTTCTTCCTTCTTCCTTCAACCTGTCGTCGGACCTCGGTGACCAACCAAAGGTGAGGAATGACGATGTCGAAGTTCGACCTTGCTGAACTCTGGCGAAGCTTGGCCTGCCGACCACCAGCAAGGCTCAACCGCACCCAGATCTCTCAACCTTTGACCTCGTTAGCCTCAAGCGAAGCTTGCCATTGCCGGTCACTAGCGAGGCTCTGACTTTTCCCGGATCTCTGAATTCGACGGCTCTAATCGCAGCTTCTTTTCTCCCTATCATTAAAAAAAACTTATTCATAATCCAGTGGCAACTTTTAACACAAAGAGTTAATTTGACATTGACCCCTCAATCTCATAATTAGACGGTTTTACCCCTACAGGTGCGGTTGTTGGACTCTGGGTAACGTGACCCCGCATTTATATTCTTGTCATTATCTTTTTTTCGGACCAAAAAAAGAATGTCAACTTTTCACAAGCACCGAGATTACACGAACACACTCGTTAAGTACATTAATAAAAATACACATGATTCATGACTCCGATTATTTCTTGTCTTTTCTTGCTATTGTTTTTACAGTAAATCATGCATGATTGGAACGAAGAAGATTGCCTCAATACTTTAAGAAATTGCCGAAAAGCAATCATAAAAAAGAATGGCAATTGATGATCATCACATAGATTCGTGAATTTGATAAATGATTTCGACTTCCGGGCCATTGCGAACGGCAGTCCATATAAGGCGTGTCGTTGTTTTCATCTTTTTGTGCAGAATATTTTCAAGGACAACAAATGATTTTTATTTATTTTTGTAGATTTCTTTTATTTTTTGGTTTATTTATTTTTTTAGATTTGTTGGGCCTATCTCTTTGTTCTGGATTAGTTATGTGGATGGGTTTGGATTGGATGTGAGTTGAGTATGGGTTATCAAAATTGTTTAGCAAATAAATAGATCAATATGGATTGATTGGGTGGACTTGGGTCACATTTATGATTTACTAAAATCCCAATCCAACATACCCATTTGCCACCCTTGCTCACAACTCACGACATGGACAATTGCTTCAACTTCGTATCGTACATTAGAAAGTACACAATGTAATACATACATAGATGAGAAAATGACACAAATAGTCCATAAATTTTAATTCAATTTTCAATCTCGTCCCTAGACTTTCGGTTTGTCCAATGTAGTCCATGTACTATTAGTAAATGTTCAATTTAATCCCTAGACTATTGAAAAATGTTCAATGCCATTCTTCCGTTAGTTAAAGTTAACAGCATTTGCTAACGTGACTTTTAGTCCTTCAAGCAAAAAGAAATTAAAAATTAAAAAAAGACATTTGGGATATCCACATAAGTTGCTTATTTGAAATTAAGATAAAAAACCCGCATGAAAATTATCATTAGGAGAACTTAAATTGAGGCGACCGACCAAAAAGGAAAAATAAAGGCCAAATCTTTTTCTTCTCTATTTCAAACCATTGGTGCTCTCGATCTGCGCCTGGTCCCAAAAACCTTGCGGCAAGACAAGAAGAAGGAGGAGGAGAAGGAGAGGGAAGGCTTACAATCTCTTAAAAGTATCAAGATTTCTTTTCAGAGCATATACGTGGATTTAGGGTTCAAGACTCAATCTTACTCCAAACGGGGACTCCATTCCTGTTCGATTGTCATGTATCCTTCTTCATTTTCTTTGTTTTTCACCTTCCATGCTGTGTTTTGATGTTTTCCGATTTCACGGAATCCTCCATCTTTTAGTGGATTTGTTTTCTATCAATGCTTTTCTACTTGTCTTCTCTCTGTCACCTCTTTCAATTAGAGAGAAATATATAATTGGAGGGGAAGGATGACGATAAGAGTAGTAATCATGTCCTGTTTCCTGTTAGTGTACTGTTGAGGAAAGAGGATGCTGTTTTCTTTTATCAACATCAACATCATGCTGTTTTCTTTTATCGAATGAGTTTAATGCTGATCTGGTTCTCTTCATGCTCTCTTACGCATTAAGATTAGTCATGAGTTTACTCTCTGTTATATTCTAAATGACTGATATGTAGTTTTATTCTTTCTTCAGCAGGTTTCAGCGAGGGAGCGGCACTCGTCCAACCCAAGAAGGGGGAATTACAGCGATGACAGAGGGGATCACCATGCTGATAGAGAAGGGAACTGGAATGTTGCTCCTAAATCCAGACCTTCACGCAACCATAATCGCAATCAGTCTGAGAAATCTACCTCAAGGCCAGATAGAGTGGCAGCAAGTGATGGCCAGTCTGAAAGACCATGGGGCTCATATAGACATGGATCATTTCCTTCGTATCATTCTCAGAATAGTCCCATCCGCACAACTACAACGCAAGGTGGTCCGGCCAATGTAAAAAGTCATTAAATAATTTGGGAAACGAATATGTCATCCTCCATTTAATACGATCATGCATTCAAAGTACCACCATTTTCTTCGTGAATGTTTTGGCTTGTGAGGTTGAAAAACTGAGTAAAATGGACCACTGCTAGGTCAACAAAAGGAAAAATTGACAATGGAAAATGATTTTCTCCCTTTAAACAAATAAAAAATAACCAGCCGTAAACACCAGGTCACAAGTTTCAAATTCACCTATAAAGGTCAATTCTATTGTCACTTTCAATTGGATTAACAAAATCAAATAGTTCGATTTTCCTCGTTATCGTTTGATGGCAGGAAGACATAAGTGAGAAGAATTATAAAAAAGTCATAAATTTATCATAACTATGTCAATTCAGTCCTAACTTTTTTTTTTGTTAATTCCGTCCTAAAACTTTTGTATTTGTGTCAATTCAGTCACCCGGCTAATTTTAGCCAAAAATCACTAACGTGAACGCCTGTTGCTTGGTGTTGATGTGTGCAATTCGAAATAATATTTTAAAAAAAATTTTTTCCTTTTTTTTAATTAGTGAAGACGATCGGCTAGAGAAAGAAAAAAGAAAAGAAAAAGGAAAAAAATAAAATAAAATAAAATATCATTACCAATTGTCCATGTCGTCACTGACCAAAACATGAGGATAGTGAGCCTCCATATCAGTGATTTCAAGCCTGAATTTACTGGTGGGCTGAATTGGCACGAATGCAATAAATTTAGGACTAAATTGATCAAAAAAAGATTTAAGACTTAATTGACATAATTGCAATAAATTTAGGATTTTTTTTTATGATTTTTCCTGCTTTGAATGACAATGTGTAAGGGCTGAAATTTATCAGCAATAATAGAATTGGTCCTTTCCTTCGCAAAACGAGGAATGTGTGTCGACTCGTTACTTTTGCGATTATTATTTTGTTGGTTAAGGTTAAATATTTATTCGTATTTTCATTCTCACATTTCCCTTTGCACTTTATTTTTCCGATTTTTTTTTTTTGGTCTGATATTTTTCAATTGTTAGAAGGTTACTATAATTGCATTTGTGGATTTCTAGATATTGGAGTATGCTTTTCCCATTTTTCTCATTCGCATGTTCCAAAGCGAATGACGACACAAAGCTCGAAAGCATGCGATCTCATGCGATCCATGACTAGGGTTTAAGTCGCGTGATTTTCCTCATTTTTATCATCCGCATGTTCCATGATTAGGGTTGTGAGATTTTGTGGGATCACTTGTCAAGTGATCTAAAAGTTTAAGCTATTAGAAAAAAAACGTAATTTAATATTTATATATTCTAACACTCCCCCTCACGCTTAGTCTAATCTTTTTGCATAATACTAAGCGTGGATAAATTTATTAAGGAGGCAAATAGGGACCTGGAAAGATTTGAACTCATGACCTGCTCTGATACCATGTGAGATTTTGAGGGACCACTTGACAACTGCTCTAAAAACTTAAGCTATCAGAAGAAAACGTGATTTAATATTTATATATTCCAACAAAGGTTTAATTCGTCATGTTGAACATATGATTTATCTATGCACAGAAAAAAGCTCGAAAGCATGTGATCCAACATGAGAATAAACCTCTATAAATGACTAGAAACCACACAAATTTGTAATTTAAAACATAGAAATCGTGACATATATCGACATATGACAAGAAACCTTGACTTATTAAGAGCAAAATGATCGTGGACACGGGAGTTGCATACTCACTAATGCAGCTGACTATTGAGCGCATCTATAAGTTCAACTTATTTAGCTTTAACTCTCCGGCGATTTCAAGGTTGGATGTATATGGCTTGAAATACTTACCGGAAAATTGCCCGCTGATGCCGGAGAGGTGGCCTGATGCCGCCACTTGATAGGCTGCCGACCACAACTGGATAAATGGCCTGTCGCCGGAAAGGCGACGGGGCGTGGAGGATAGGTGGATGGGGTGTGGCGAGAGGGGGTGGCTTGAGTTATGGATAAGAGAAATCTTATTTGACTATATCCCACTTCCTCCTTAGATTATTTTATCCCTATATATCCCTTTTGTCCTATCCTGAACAACTACCAAGCACATGATATGATGAAAAATATCTTATCTTGAGTTTTATCCGGATGACCAAGCGCAGCCTATAAGCATTGCCCATTTCGGTCCCCTACTTTCCGGTGCTTACGGTCATCACACGAGCATATGAACGCCATGCCCATTTCATGAAACAGTCTTGTTCCCTTCTTGCCTCACCACCGTGTCCATGACGATCACCTCCCATCTTTCCTCGGCAACACTATCCTGCAATTCCTCAGGACCTTGAGGCAATCTTTGTTGCTCCAACCGTGAAGATTACACCACCAAATGAATCGTTGAACTTTTCTTTTTAAATGGCTGAGATGATCATTTATGGATATGGAAAATTAAAGCGGAGACTGTCCGTAATGGTAGCACATACGGTGAGAAGTTATTTCTGATGCAAGGGAAATATGTTTTTATGTTCACATATAGGCATTTCTCCTACGATGTTTTTCATAATGTTATTTCCACTAAAATTGCGGGTCAATGTTCTCTTTCTTTTGAAAACTCGAGATATGTTTTTAGATTAATGAAAAGGGCGTAAGTATTTCATGCTTTGAAAGGTTTAGTTGTCGCAACTTGCACGTTGAGTACAATCTAAGGATTCTAAATTGTGAGAGGTATAACATTTAAATGCGAAATTTTTAAAAAAAATTACTCCAAATAGATTTATGGCATGTTAGAGGACATGCATCTAGTTATTTCTAATAGGGTTCTGTTCATGCGTTCTGCAATACCATTTTGCTGTGGTATATTCACTGTAGTATGATGCCTCACAATTCCTTCATTCTTGCAGAACTCATTAAACTCACCTCCACAAAATTCTAACACATTATTTGTTCTCAGCCGCTTGATTTTTTTACCGGTCTGTTTCTCAATTAATGCTTTCCATTGCTTAAAAGTAACAAAAACATCACTTTTTTGCCTTAGGAAAAATACCCAAACTTTCCTCGAAAAATCATCAATAAAAGTGAGTATATACCTAGAACCAAAGCCTTTTGATGGAACATTAGCAGGCCCCCAAAGATCAGAATGAATGTAATCTAGAGTGCCCTTTGTTGTGTGAATTTCTATTTTGAAATTGACTCTTTTCTGTTTCCCAAAAACATAATGCTCACAAATCTAATTTTCCAATTTTCTGACCACACAAAAGACCTCTTTTACTGAGCTCTTCCATCCCTCCGATACTTGTGTGGCCTAATCTCATATGCCATAATTTAGTATTATTTGAATCTGTCATATCAGATGATACCGCAGCTAAACCAGTAATAGTAGTACCTTGCAGCTGATATAAAGTGCCAATTTAAAACCCTTTCATCAATAAAAGTGAACCTCTCAGAATTTTCATAACTCCATCTACAGCAGCAAATCTACAACCGTTAACATCAAGAGTACCCAAAGAGATTAGGTTCTTCTTCAAATCAGGAACATGTCTGACATTATCTAAAGTTCTGATCATGCCATCGTGCATCTTAATACTAACAGTATCAATCCCAATAGTTTTGCATTTAGCATTATTGCCCATTAGAATAACTCGACCATTATATTCTATGTACGTAGAGAACCAATCACGATAAGGGCACATATGGTTCGAACAGCCTGAATCAAGAATCTAACTATCACAGAATTTATCTTTATCATCTGCAACCAATAGCCAAACTTCGTCTTCTTTTTTAGCAACATTAGCTTGAGCAGGATTTTCGTTTCCCCTGTTCTGTCTATTTTGGTAGTTGGATTGTTGTGACGATTGATATTCCCTTGATTTTGCTGATTCAAATTATTTTCTCTTTGATGTTTTGCTTTCAATTTCAGACAATTTATCTTGATTTACCCTAGAGACTTACAATAGGTGCAAATCATATCTCTATGCTTGGATTTTGACTTGCTCTTACCACTATTGCTTCTCTCAACAGACCTTCCCTGAGCAACTAAACCAACCCCATGATTATTACTGCCTTCAAAAGTCAATTATGTATCGAGTTTCTGTTTATTTAGTAGACTAGTCTTGACATCTTCAAAATCAATAGTTTCTCTACTAACAATCATGATCTCTCTAAAATTCTTATAAGAGGGAGGTAGTGAAACTAAAAACAAAAGAGCTTGATCCTCGTCTTCAATCTTAACATCAATGTTCCTTAATTCGACGATAATAGAGTTGAACTCAGAAATATGAGATTTAAGAGAAATACCTTCAGCCATGCGAAAAGTGAAGAGTTGTTGCCTGAGCCTCAATCGATTAGTGAGAAACTTTGTTAGAAAAATACTCTCCAATTTCATCCATAAACCTGCAGCTATTTTTTAATCTAGTACCTCCTGCAAAACTTCATTCGTGAGGCACAACTAAATAGTGGACAAAGCTTTTTCATCCAATTCTTCCCACGTTTCATCCGACATGGTTTTCGATTTCTTCCCTTTACTAAACAAAGTTTTCTTCAAACCCTGCTGCGTAAGAACAACTAACATACAAACCTGCCACAGATTGAAACTGTCACTCCCATCAAACTTCTCAATATCCAATTTCGTTGTTGAACTTGAAGCCATAATCAGAAGATCGAAAAACCCTAAGGCTCTGATACTAAATTGTTATGACAATGCGGAAACTAAAACGAAATTGAAACTGAGAAGAAGAAAAGAACACAAAGATTTACGTGGAAACCCTTGTGGGAAAAACCGCGGGAGAGAGGAGAAGCGAAATCCACTATAGAGTCAAAGATTATAAAAGGAGGCTCAAATATGCTTCTCTATCTATCAGTTTGAGAAAGAACATTATTTATACTATCACCCCCTCAAACCCTAATGTTGGCCCAAGCCCATAATTAGTTCAAGACATAATAACACACAGCTCAATTGCTTCTCCTCTTTTGCCCTGCTCCTTATGTGAGGTTATCTATACATCAGGATTAGAATAAAGACTTGAGCACTATTTATAGAATTTTAAGTCATAGACCCTCTCATCATATGCCGGACTTTATTCGGCTCACAAAAGCTAGCCCCATATTAGATCAACTAAAAATCGTTATATCTTTTCTTATTAGACCAATCTTATAAAATGGTGAATTACATTTTCAATTAATGTAACTCATGTTAGAAAAACTATTACACAGAAATCATGATAGTATCAAATTAAATATTTTTACATATGGCAGGGTCAAGATAAAACAAAAAAAAAAAATCATGCATGAAAAGAGAGAAGACATTTCTAGAGTTATCTCTTTTCCCATTTATCAACCCAATCCGAACAGAATCAGGTAGCTTGGACCCTATACAAGTCAATCTTGGTTTCCTTGAACTGTAATGAGTTTGTCCATTGTGTAATTTATAGGCTTATGGAGAGTTAACGCCTCCTATGACGTCGTGCTGAAGTAGTTGTGACGCAGAGAGAGAGAGAGAGAGAGAGAGAGAGAGAGAGGTAGTGTAGGCTGTAGATGGAGATGATAGACGAGCACGGGTAGGGTTGTAACGGTTGTTGGCGAAGTGATGGATTGAAAGCGGCTGATGCACATCACTTTTACCAAGTTACCAAAAGAAAAAAAATCCAATCATTTTAATTAGGCTAATTTGTTTTGGTCAACTAATTATGATAAGATAATTTAATTATAAATGTTTTAATATTTTTTTCAATTTAGTCATTTTTGTTAATTTTTGCCGGATATCGTTAATATGGATACTGATCATCCTACGTGACACGACTGGCATTAAAGTAAATAATTTTTATGAACTTTCATTATTTTTCTCAATTTTTATTTTTTTATTTTTTTATTTTTTTTCTCTTCTTTTCTTCTTCCTTTGTGGTCCTTAAGTCTCAGTGAGGAAGATCGATTGTCACCTTTGGCCGGTTGACAATCGGCGAGCAAGGATTGTGTGAACCTTGCCAGGATCTGGCAAGGGCTAACCTTGCTAGCCTTGGGCGGTGGTCGCCCTTGACAGATCTAATGACGTCGCTCCTCATCAGTTTGTCATCGACCCTCATCGAGGTATCAACCATCGGAGAAAAAAAAAAGTACAAAAATTACAAATATGTCCACATCAATACTGGTTATATCACATAGGATGGTCGGTGTTCACGATAGTAATTTTTTACAAAAATTAATCGAAATAACTAAATTAACAAATTGTCAAAAGTTAGCTTACGACTAAATTGGTCAAATTAAAATGATTAAGACCGAATTGATATAAATGAATTAAGTTCAGAATTTTGATAATTTTCCAAGGCATGCGTAACTAAACCCATTCTACTTGGTCCGGCGAATGCAAATTATAGAATCAAAAGAGATGCACCTTATAAAAAAAAACACACATCGACTGGAGAAGTTATTATATGATTTACAATTTTACACTGTATGTGGATCGGTATCATTTAAATTCTTTATCATGGGAATCTCGTTATGAATTTACATAATTAAGTATTCAGATAATACATAAGCGCGCACTCCAAAAAAAAAAAAAACCAATATTCCCGTCCTTATGGTATCGCCCAAACAGAATTATTACAACTCCTGTAGGGATTCCCACCCTCGTTATGACAATGACGTTTTGTCTTACCATGCATACTTGATTTGACAAGAAAACTCATCTTCCTGAAACTGCATCAGCACGTCGTATAGCATTAAACATGTATCCTCCAACATGAGTAACTCCTTTTTGCGCCGGTGCTGGCGCAACAAAGTGAGGCAGATCTAAATTAATTCCCTAAATATGCGGATACGACTTAAGGATCTCAGCCAGCGCGCCACCAATCCTCCTCCGACGTCGACCAAACATCCAATGCTCTCGAATCCCTCCTTTTACCCTTCCACGATGGCCCCGACCAAGATCCTGCTCATACAAGTGCGGTTGTTGGGCTCTCGGTGACTTGACCCTGCGTACATATATTCTTGTCATTATCTCGCCAATTAGTGTCAACGTCTCATAAGCACATATATTACACGCTGAACACACTCGTCAAGTACATTAAATAGAACACATGATTCACGACTCCAATAATTCTTCTTTTCCATTTGTTTTGTAAAATTAGCCCCCAACCCATTTTTTTTCCTCTAAGCCCAGCCCAGCCCCAACATCTTCATCTCTTCTTCAAGCAGACCCACAATAGAAAATAAAAGAAGAAGAAGAGAAGGCAGAAGAGGTCGGCATAAAAGAAGAGAAGGCAGAAGAAGAAGAAGAAGAAAGAAGGGAGGAAAAGAAGAGAAGAGAGGGGGGTTTTCTCGTTACCTCGCCAAGCTATTCCCGCATCGATTAGCAACTACTGGTAAGTGCTCGCGCCTCTCTTTCCTCCGATCAAAGTGATTTTCGGAGTTAGGGTTGAATTTCGAAATTTGATGGGATATGAGTCGTTGAGTCTGATCTCTTGGTCGTTTACTCAGATTTTTGCATGGAAATGAAACTTTATGGTGTTATGAAGTCGTAGGATTCGATAGATCTTGATTTGAAGTTATGGTTTGCCCGGAGCGAGTTTTTCAAATATAGTGCGCGTGATGAACAATACGCAACCAATGCTGAGTTTGCCATTTTTGTCAATTTTCGAATGGATTTTGGACAAGCCGTGTTGGAGTTCTTATTGTACGTTAAAAGAGTTTTCTTTGGACTATAAAATCGTTTAAATCAAAGATTGGATAAGGAAATTATGGCCTGTTAAAGTTTATCGCTCAAGTTGCGCAAAGCTGACGACATATGTTTTTACTATAAACGAGTGTTTTGTTAGTGTGTATGTGTTGTCTTAGTGACAAATAGGTATTTTTCAGTTGAGTTGTGTTCTAAATAGCTTGTTACTCAGTTTTTGATATCGTTTTCGTGCTTTTGATAAGGATTCAGACGTGTCGATCCAAGTAACATTTCTAGTTTGCTTTTGATACTATTAGGTAAGTGATATTATTTCTTCTTTGTGTTTGTAAAGTGCATATTTTGAAATAGATATATCATATGTGTTATAAACTAACGAAAATAGCATATCTATTGCATAAAACAGGATCGAACCTTTACTGATGTTTTTATCTATTTGATATGATTTGAGTTGCTGGATTGAATTGGTTGCGATATATTTTTCTGGTTTATGAGAAGATGTTATTGATGTAATGCTCAAGATGGCTGTAAACCCGATTGAGGGGTTTGGTGGTATGCGCATACTAATTAGGATATCCTTATGGACCGAGCCACTGGCATTGTAGGTGGAGACCTTTCCAAAGGGGAATCTTTGACGCCTCTTGTTATGGGCATTATACGTGACCATGGTTGTACTGTTGAGCATGAGATTGGTCAGTAGATAGACCATTGACATGTGTTTTTCATGATATTAGTCAATGGATAGACCATTAGCTTGTGTTTTGACAAGATTGATCAATGGATTGGACCATTGATATTTTTTACTTGAGTTCGTGGTTTGAAACAAGTATTTTTGCTAAGAACCTATTATATTAAGGTTTTATATAACTCTTTTTGACTATAAAAATCTGTTATGTTTTGAGTTTGACTTAAATGAGTTATATTTTTATATTGAATGTGCAGAGTGATTGTTTAATCCGCTTATAAGAAATGTATTACTCATCGAGCCATGTTAGCTCATCCCTTCCATTTCCCTTGTATTTTAAGTTCAGCGAGGCGCCAGTAGGACCTGAGCGTAGCGCGCTAAAGGATTTTTGGGTAGAGGACACTTGTTAATAGAAAGATTTGTATTGAGCTTTTCAGATAGCTCTTTTGTTAGTTAAGTTTTTGGATTTTTATGCTTTTATAGAAAGCTTTGATAGTGTACCGAGAGATCTTTTTATTATATATATGGATGTACACATTTGTTAGTTGGCTGAATTTGGTTTTATGAAGGCTACGTTCTTCTTAGAAAAGGATGGCCGTGTCATGCCTTGCAGAGGATTTGGGGCGTGACATGTTTTGCACACTCCTTGAGTACATTTAAAAAAAACACATGATTCACTACTCCAACAATTCTTTTTGCCTTCTTTTTTTGTTGGTTCGGTTTTTACAGCGGATCATGCATGACTGGAGTGATGAAGATTGTGTCGAGATTTTATGAATTTGTAGAAAAACATTCCCGGAAACGAACGGCAAGGTGATCATAGCAGAGATTGTGTGTAAACCACAGGGAGAGGGCATGGTTGACGAGATTGGACTGGTGTTCTATCTAGTCATGATCGCGCACATCTCGGACAAGGAAAGGGATGAACTCGAATGGAAGAATATTGTGGGGAAGGGAGGTTTTCCTCGCTACAACGTCATCAAAATTCCTTCCTTCTGATCCATCACCGAAGCGTCGCCATGGTGATTTGATTGCGCTAAGATTATACATGTCAAATAAGTTCTTATGGTAGTAGTTTGTACTTGATTGTTCTATTTTACTGTTTGTTATTTCATTTTTTTAACCTCTCCTGTGTGTGTGTGTGTATATATATGTGCTCAATCTGTGAAAGATTTAGATAGCTAAAACAGACAAATTCCCTCGAAAATATTCGAGACAAAGTTTATTCTGTCAATGTATCTTAGTTTACTAATTCACGTTTTCTGTGGTCATTTAAACCCTAATGATCAATAAAATAGCTAGAAAATGAAATTGAAAGGGTGGGGTCTCCATGTGCATCCACTGGCCTAATAAGTTATGTATTGGATCTATGTTATCATTCAAGTTCGAATATACAAGTGAGAAAAATGGGTGAACAAAATATACTACCATGTGGTTATCCATCGATGCGATAGAATCAAATAACCTTCTAAAAATTGAAAAAATATGTTATCAGGTACAGGTAAGATAAGGATGAAAATCCGAAATAAACTATTTGACCGAACTAAATGATATCAATGCAAAAAGGTTGATGATTAAATTGGTTTAATTAAAAGATTTAAAACTGAATTGATATCAATTCAATAGGTGTAGAATTTTTTTTTTTATACTTTTCCCTCTCTCTTTTTTTTGTCTAAATCCCTTTAATCTATATTGAGTTATGGTTGGCCACTAGGATCCGGATCCTCCGTCCCGAGGGGTGGATGGTCAGGATCACAAGGGATACCGTGTCCCAGGGCAGGGAAGGGATCCTGCTCCTGGCCGCCGGGCATTATTTATCAAAAGACTGCAAATTCCAGTTTTGCACTTGGAAATACTGTCCCACCAATATGGTTGACGCCGGCATAAAGGGGTTATCTATTTTTTCACGAGATCATGGACTCGATTCATGTCAGATCTAAGCAAACTTTTGAAGGGCTTGTATTGCGTTGCCTAATTATAACATAGCTCGTGCGGAAAGACTTCCCGACTAATAATAGCATTTTGATAGGACAGTGGTGACAGACTCGCTAATTCCGAACATTCATGATGCAGGCAGCGCAGAGTAGCTACGCCTCAAATCCAACGTACCGGCAAACGGACCGGAGTGTGTACAAAAGCCCTTATATTGACTTTTATTACTAATGAAATCAATATAAAATTTCTAATAGCATCTTACGAGCAACGGCAAACACAGAAACAATGTTGCTAAAGAGTGCTCCATCGGCACCGATCAAAATCAACGTAAATAACATGAATTCCAATCAACACAATTTCTTTCGGCCGAAAATTGAAAAGACCGACACATTGTAACAAGGCAGCCTACTGCAAGTACGAACAATTACATTGTCAAAGCATGTATAATAACCTTGATGACGTCTTAAGAAATTCTTTGAAGTCGTGATCCCGATAATATCCATCTGAACACCGGAACGAACATAATGTCAAACAGTCTTTTCAGTATTCTTTTATCTTGCAGCGTCCAATGTATGGCACAAATGAGGGCATCATGTCCAAGCATCCTGAAATGATAGGCTGGAAAAGTCAACTATAGCAACAAACTAATAAAAGGGCAAACAAGAAAAGGATCGTCTTGGTAGAGGCGTGCACGCCCACAACATGACCGTTTATATCGAAAGTGCAGATACAGTCTCTGACCAATCTCTCTTAATTTTATCTATCCCGATGCGAGAGATCTCGTCTGACTTGGCAAAATCGCCCTTGAGCTGCATCTCACCGTCAACCTCTGAAAATATCTTCCGTCTCCCACCACCCACAGGCCATGCGTCTTTTACCTCCGATAACCCTCGACCGCAACTGGAACGCGCCAGCAACCAAACCCCGTTCACGGAATAGCTCGCATCACGATACGCGACCTATGTATCGAGTCGAGATGATCCAAGCCCTGGCTCCGCCCACATGCACCGGTTCACATACGACCAACCAAAAGCCAAACCTGTTTCAAGCGCCATCCGCCGGATTGATTCATGTCGACGGTCGATGCAACGCGTCATTGACCGAGTGCTTCGACGTTGACCCCGCATCAGCACGAGGTCGTCACCTCGTTAGTTCCCGCGTCGGCTGCACGTCAGCTCCCTAGTCATTCGTGAAAGTGAAAAACCCATTGAGCACCTAACCTCGTAAATTTCAGTAAATGTTCATTAGCAGAGTTAAAATTACTTTGGTATCATGATGCTTAGGAACGTTTATACGTGATGAGCAACTTTTGCACTGCAGCTAGTAATCTTTACACGTTAGCAACCAACGACTAAAAAAATTGATACTTCAAGCAACCGAATTTTGACTCTTCAATTATATGCCCGCGGAATCGGAGAACCACCCAATGAAACCAAGGTGCCTAACTTGTTCATACATTCAATCAAATCATGCCACGTCACTAGTAAATATAAGATTCCGAGTTCGGGCTAGTTCTTACGCAACAAATGGGAGGGACGTTCCAACCAAATAATCATGAAAATGGCAATTTGTTGGCAGTGAGTAGGAATTGCTAATGCGACATTATTTCTTAGTGCTTATCCGAAGTGACCTTTGACCTCGACTTTTGTGCTTGAAAAATTACGAGTACGAACGAAAGAAAGAAAGAAAAAAAGTTGCTTTTTGCGGCCTCGCTTGTCTTTGCTGCCATCGAAATGGCAACGAGGAAAATCCGACCCTTTGATTTTGTTAACCCAATTGAAAGTGACCATGAAAAGGACCTTCGCAAGTGCTCGTGACGCGACCTTTACGTTTTATCTCGGCAAAAATTCAGAATTAAATTAGAAAAATTAAAAAAATTAGTACTATGTTAATATCTATACAATAGCCTTATGACGGAAAAATTACCAAAAAAATCATAAATTTATTGTAATTATACTAATTCGGTCTAGATTTTTTTTTTTGGCTAATGAAGTCATAAACCATATGCATTTATACCCACCCATGAGTAGCTCAGTTGGTTAGAACGCACTTGAGATTGTGTAATTAGGCGCACTGGTACTAGGTTCGATTCCCCAAAATGAGCACTTATGATTTAAGTAAGAGACTACGGCGGTGGGTTGCTGTGCTAGTCTCCCCCAAGGAATAGTCTAGGTAAGCGCAAACTAGCCCGGACACATTGGTTATAAAAAAAAAAATCATATGCATTTATACCAATTTACTCCATCTGGCTTTCTAGCACTAATGTGGATAATTTTTCAAGAGTATTCGAATAGTTTTTCTTTTTCCTTTTTTTTTCTTCTCACTATAGTCGATGAGGGTTGTCGAAGCTCGCTGACCACTAGATGAGGCCATCGCGGCCACCTTGCCAATGCCTTGTCGACCGTGCGCAAAGGCAATAATGGCCTCGCCAGCCGCTGGTACCTTCACCCACTACCGCGATGGTCTCGTGCAGCTGAGGCGTGGGTTGGGAAGTCCTCATTAGCCATAGCGGGAAAAAAAAATGAAAAAACTCATCCATGTTAGCACCAGTGACGCCATGTTAGTGCCAGCCGGCCTAATAGATTAAATTAGCACAAATACAAAAAGTTTATGACTCAATTAACAAGAAAAAAAGTTATGCCAATTACAACAGATTTAGGAATTTTTTGGTAATTTTCTCTATTTATGACTTATTAGATAATTTTCATTGATTCGTTTATAGTTTTAACTGCATAGTTGGATTGTGAGTAGCTTTAATCAATCATTGACAGATTGAGATTAAACTCAAGCCATTCTTTTGGTCGAAACTCAAGCCATTCAACCCAACAAAAATACTTTAATCGGGCTAAGGAGCTTCGTGTGAGCAATTTGTGTCAAGATATATCAATTCAAATTTTGATTTTCGTCTAAACTTTTGAATTATTGGGACCCAACTCAAATTTTCTCATCAAGTGAATCGCTTCAACTTGGCAACAAAAAGTTGTTCTAGAGTAGTCAACGAGCCAAGATCGATTTGCTCGGCAAACATTGCGTCTATCCTAAGTGAGATGTACAGAAAATTGTCGTTGGCTAATACAAAACTGGAGGATTTCGAACGTCTAATTTTGGTGCAAATATTTAGTGGAGCTAATGCTGGAAAAACTATCATATGTTAGAACGAAATTAAGTATTTAAATCTAGTGGGGTCAAGATAAAAGAAAAATGATGCACGAAAAAAGAGAAGTTACTTCTAGAATTCTCTCTCTTCCCCCTTGTCTACCGACCACCAAATCGATATCTGAACATAACCTGATGGCCCTGGCCCCATATATTGCACGCCTCGCGTCTCTTGCTCTTCGTTCCTCGTACTATCTTCCAAACCAAAGCGAGCTGCGTGTGGGACAGAGTGAGAGAGAATGGAATCGCTTGATGAAACTGAAGAAACCCTGAGAGGCCAAGCCCTAGTATGGAAGCAAATGTTTGCATTCGCCGACTCGATGGCGCTGAAATGCGCCGTCGAGCTCCGAATACCCGACATCATCCATTCCTACGGCGGCGCCCCTGTCACCCTAGCCCAAATAGCCTCCCGCATCCCCTCCGCATCCCCCGGAACCACCTACCTGGCGCGCATCATGAGGCTCCTCGTCCGCAAGGACATCTTCTCCGCCCGTGGCTGCCAACCCGACTGCAGCCCTGAGAGTCAGGAGACGCTCTACAGCCTCACCCCATCGTCCAGATGGCTCCTCCAGGAGCCCGGGTCCGAGCTCAGCCTTGCGCCGATGGTGCTGATGGAAGACCACCCGTGGCTGATGTCCCCATGGCATTGCCTCGGCGGCTGTGTCAGGACCGGCGGCATCGCGTTCGAGATGGCTCACGGCCGCAAGGTTTGGGACTTCGCATCGGAGAATCCCGAGTTCAACCGCTTGTTCAACGATGGGATGGCGTGTACGAGCAGGATCACGGTCAGGGCCATCGTGGAAGGGTACAAGGAGGGATTCGAGAGCATTGAGTCTTTAGTCGATGTCGGAGGAGGGATAGGCGGTGCCCTGGCCGAGATCGTTAACTCGTATCCACACATTCAGGGGATTAATTTTGATCTGCCTCACGTCATTGCAACGGCGCCGGCGCACGAAAGAGTTACTCATGTTGGAGGAGACATGTTTGATGCTATCCCGCATGCTGATGCAGTTTTCATGAAGGTGAGTTCTCTTGTTAAATAAAGCACGCATGGTAAGGCTAATTAACGAGATTGTCTTGTCTTAACGAGGGTGGGAATCCCCCGAGGAGTTTTGCATTTTTCCTATGTCACGTATCAATTTTTTATTTTTGCCCCCCCACCCCCCCCCCCCCCCCCCCCCAAAAAAAAAAAAAATCATTTTGTTATGTTAAAAGGGTGGGAATCTCCGAGGAGTCTTAATAATTCTGCTTGGGTCATTACCATGACGCGGGACAAATCTTTTTGGAGCGTGCGCTCATATATTATCTGAATCATTAACCACGTGGACTCGTAACGAGATTCGCATAATTAAAAAAATTAAATGATCTTGATCCACATGCCGTGTAAATCACATAACTTCTCCGGTCGATGTGTACCTTTTCATTTTATAAGATGCATCTTTTGTTTCTATAATTTGCATTTACCACGCCAAGTAGAATGGGTCTAGTTACGCACACCTTGGAAAATTTTCAGAAAAATTTAAATTTAATTTACTTATATCAATTTAATCCTAATTTTTTTTAAATTTGGCCAATTTAATTCTAAAACTTTCAATACTTTGTTAATTTTGTCATTACGATTAATTATGACAACAAATCATTATTGTGAACACCCCCCATTCTACATTGTGAGACCAATGCTGATGTGGACGTTTTTTTTTTACTTTTTTTTATTTATTTTCTTTATTTTTCTTTTTCATTTTTCTCCATCGATCACTATACGGTGTACCTCGAAGATGGCTAGCAATAAACCAGTGAGGAGCGACCTCGTTGGATCCGTCAAGGGTGATCGGTGTGCCACGTAGGGTGATCGGTGTCCGTATCAATGATATCCGGACAAAATTAACAGAAATGATCAAATTGGCAAAATATTAAAATATTTATATTAAATTAGCTTAATTATTCGACCAAAAAAATATGACTAATTATGCGATCCATCACTTCACCAACAACCCTGCTCGTGCCCGTCCATCATCTCCATCTACACCACCTCTCTCTCTCTCCCTCCCTCTGCGTCACAACTACTTCAGCACGGCGTCATAGGAACTAGGAAGGCGTTAACTTTCCATAAGCCTAGAAATTACACAACGGACAAACTCATTAAGTATAGTTCAAGAAAACCAAGATTCACGGCCCAAGTAATTCTCTTTTTCTTTTTTTCTACAGTGGATCATGCACGACTGGGGCGACGAAGATTGCGTCAAGATATTGAGGAATTGCAGAAAAGCTATCCCAGAAAATAACGGCAAAGTGATCATAGCAGAGATTGTGCTGAAACCAGAGGGGGACGGCATGTTGGACGAGATGGGTCTGGTGTTTGATCTGGTCATGATTGCCCATAGCTCGGGCGGTAAGGAGAGGGCCGAACTCGAATGGAAGAAGATCTTGGAGGAGGGAGGGTTTCCTCGCTACAACATCATCAAAATCCCTTCCCTGTTGTCCATCATCGAAGCCTATCCATTGTGATTTGGCCGCGGTAGAAATGAAATAAGTCGATTAAATGCTTGTCGTGTGATCGATCCATGAACGATCTAGATAAGCAACCAAACTCACTCGATCTGATCGGCGAAAAAGGTTATTGTCTCCTGTTAATGTATGCGCTCGTTTCTACATGTCAAAGGTTACTAATCTATGTTGCTTGCGGTCGGTCCACAGGGATAATATAGTCGACATGACGCCTTTATATGGGTGTTAAAGTATTAATAACATCGATGGCCGAATTGAGAATATCTCCATGAGGACAAACAGAAACCAACATACGTGGTTCATGGTGGGCCGCGGGAATTGTAGAACGAAGACCTCTCTGTGAAGATCTCATTTAATTCTAGCAGGCGCATGAGAAAAAAGAAAGAAGACAAAGGAAATATTGTGGGCACCTTAGAAAATTTTCTTCTCCATTAAATGCTGCATTTGACTTGGACCAAATGGTCATAGGGTGCAACGGTTTTTTGGATAGTAAAATTTTAGCTATAAATACTAATAGGGCACTCGTGAAGTATTGTAAAACTTTATTCGTGCACTAGTTTCGAATTTCCAAAGTTGTCATTAACCCTTTTTGTTCCTACAACGGGCTAATAAGTGAAAATGAAATTCTGTTTGTCTTTTGACTCTCGAACTGTCCGTGCACTTGGAAAGAAACGTACATGAATTATCTACTTATTAGATTTTTGAATCGTTTAAACCACATTTATTCGGCCAGAATTTTCATGTTTTCGTGTGCTTCTCTAAGCTTCACAACGTATCTAGTGTAATTCATCTTGAAAGATTTAGTGGGATCACTGCCAATTGCTCTAAAAACTTAAGCTATTAGAATAATGCAGATTTAATATTTATATATTTCGACACATCTAATATATAAATCGATCTCATGTGATCCAATGGCTAGTCTAAAGACGCCCTGGTGAGTCAGTCCAAAAAAAATTCTACGATGCTTTTATGAATTTATTATCTATTCATTAATTAATTGGATTATACAAAAGCAAGTAGAAATTGAAAATTTATGGTTTTACACTTTACAGTCCTATTTTAGCAGTAATGTCGATTCAAAGTACAGTTTACACTTTTGAAAATCGGAAACCTTTGTCATCAGTTCATCTTGATCTCTACCAACACTGTCGTGTACATCTCCGTCGGAAGCATGCCGCTCTTGGCATGTTCATCTTGTAATGAAGAGATTATTTATTACAATCGACAAAGTGAAAATTCGTGATTTAATTAGACATGATTAAGTCACCACTAGAATATCCTTTTTCCTCCTTTTCACGGTGGATCGTGAACGATGTAAATTATTTCTTGGAGAACTGATAAAAGCTATATCTGTGACATGTCTTCTATCTGCAATAGCTCTTGGATTGACTCACCCAAAATATTGATTGCTTTGATCCATCCTGAGTCTCATGATTTTGTCGTTTGATATATATGGGAGCACTTTTCCAATAGGTCACCCATATCGATAGTGCTCTTTCAAAAGCTTTTTATTTTTTCCTAAAGCAAAAATTCCATCTGTCTTGGGATGTAAATAAATAGGAAACGACAGTTTGAGATGAAATGATGAATATGCTACCTCCGTATGTTTTGCGAAAAATAATTCATTTGAAAAATGGTTGTAACGTTTCGCGCCTCATCGCGAGCACGCAATCATCTCTACAAGCAAACAACAATAATCTCTCGGCGGTCCCAAGATCCACTTATGTGTAAAGAAAGATCGAAAGATAAAACAATATTACACTAAGCACACGGAAACGTTTCTCAACAACTCTCCGTACAATACATATATACATATATACTAAGCAGGACTGGATATCATCATAAAGTCATACATCAACGTCTATTGGTCACATCTACCACAAACCGCTATACAGCAAGGCGACGGGTAAGCATGCCAAATGGTGTCCACAAAAATCCACCAGGGAATTGGTCAGGTCGCCAGTTAAAAAGTCAGGTCACCATCCGAAGTCGCCTAGGAAGAACTGCTAGAATCTCTGGTGTCCTCGCTCTCCTCTAACGGCTCATACTCAGAGAATGTCTCGGACGGAACCTCAATTGAATCCTCCATAGTCGCCTCCTGTGATGGCTCAGTAAAGTCACCCTCGGACGCCTCCAATACTATAACCTCCTCCAGTTCTTGCTCCTCGGCATCCTCCAGGTCAGCGTCCGCTCCGGTCCGTTCCTAGACCCTACTACCGAACCCTCGGGCAGCTCCTGCTCCGCTACGGTCTAGCACCAGTCGGCCCGGAGGTACCTCGTTGGGCTTCAGCGGCCCAGTCTATATGTCCCCTTCCCTCTTGAACCACGCCTCAAACCTATGAGGCTTCCACTCAGGCTTACCCTCATCGACCCATACGACGGTACATTTCCTAATATAGACGTTCCCCTGTCTGTCCGGGAACTCATCAAAATAAGTCGTCATCTCCTTCGGGTCCCTAAACCTGATAGGCCACATAGCTACTGCCTAGGATCTGTAAAGTAAGGTTTCTCCAAAAGGGGTGAGATACACATCTCAGTAAAAAAACCTAACCCTAGGTCAGGTTGACTGTCCACTCAGGCAGCCAAGTTACTCAACCTATCCAACTCATGGTCACACGCAGGTATAACATTCATAATTCAATAAACAATAATGCACAGAGGACAGACATGCATTTATATTCTCATGTCACACACAAATGCACGTGTGTGCTCGACCTGTCACTTCCCACATCAATCAACCTTTGCTTGCCTCATTCTCTAGCTCGCGATTAGATAGCATCAGGCTCGGCCCGCATAAACACATCAAGCCACGGTTCAATTTCCAGGCAGGGTTTATGAGCTCATACTCTGTCCCGCGATTAGATCGCATCAGGACTGTGGTTATCTGAACCCCGTGACTTCGTCGCATCAGGGCGCCACCTAATCACAATTCATCCCACGACCTTGTCGCATCAGGGTCTCAATCTTCCGCCCCGCGTCTCACACACCTTAGGGTCTCGTCATGCCATACTACAATCAGGATTCATGCCATGATTTTCTATCATTTACACACTCAATGCCAATTACATTTCAAGTAGCATTCGCATTCCCATGGCATGCAAAGCAATTCAATTATTACCCAAACATGACACGCGATTCCAATACAAGTCAAGGCACACATAAACTCTTTAATTAATCCTAAGACATACTAAGGCTCATTACTTTAGAAGTATACCCATTAATCGATCAATTTCCCACTCGACTTACCCAATCGAGTCTAATCCCCCTAGCCTTGGTTTAGGAAATTCCTTACCTTCGCTTAGCAACACAATTCACTCCTTCTTGCACCTCCTAAGATTCGGCCAACTCAAGTCCAAGGCCAATTCGTCGCGCAACCTAGGATAATCAATCGATTTGTCAAAATTTCAAGTCCAATTCCTCAATTCATCCATCCAAATCACCTATAACATACTCCCCATCATCTTAACACATCATACACACCAAATTACAACACAAATCCAACCTATTCAGCCCTCCACAGAATCGGTTTGGCCCGGCATTGAACCGGTTCCATTAGGTTCTGCTCATGCCGAGTCCAACTGGTTCTAATCTACCTCAAATCCATCAATTATACACCCTTCCACCTCTTATAATGTCTACCTAAGGGTTTGGAGTGCTCACCGAGAGGTTCAAGCAGCGTGGTTGCCGGGAAGTCATCGGAACTCGCTGGATCATCCAAGCACAAAATACCGGCAGTTTCTGGGCGAAATATATAGGGGTGGTTCATGGTTAAAAACTTATCAAATAAATATCCAATTTTTACCACAGAACCATCTATATGTCTACTTGATCTCCACCAAATTTGAGCCAAAGATTTCAAGTTTTCAGCTGTCAAAAGGGTTCAGAACTGAACCTACCTCAAACTGGAGCAGAATTTGACGACCTGTGGGAGAATGTTTTCCCCGACTTCCAAAGAGCTCCAATCGACTTGATTCCAGTTGGAGGACGTCAGCAAGACATGGAGCTACGTCTAGGTGGTCGATCGGTAGAAGGGGACGGCCGGAGAAGCCGATCGTACGGACTGAACAGGCGGTGCCGGGGCTGGTCAGCGAAATAGAATAGAGGAAGAAGAAGAAGAAAGGGGCATGGTGGTGCTCGGTGGTTTTTGGCCGAATGGGGTGTGTGAGGGAGAGAGAGATAAGAGGATTATTATCCCAAAAGAATTGATTAGTTGAAGTGATTGGTAGGTTGGCATTTAATAGTTGAAATAATCTCCACCCTTGGATGCTTGACACTTGTCCATTGTTCTATCCCATAAAATCCAATGGCTCCTTTTTGCCTTCAATTTTTGGCAGCTTGGGGGGATCATTTGTCCATTTTTTCCTTCCTTCAATCATAATAACTAAGTTCTAAGCTTGAGGGGCATTATGGTCATTTTACCTCCGACGTTCGGAATGTCGTTTTTCTTGTTTCTAACTTCTTCGATAGGGCGACGGCCAATCCAATTGACGTTGGAATTCTTGATTTTTCCATTTCAGCTTTTTCAGGACTCAATTCTAATCATTTCTTCTTTCAAACGTGATTCCAGCCTATCTCGAACCGACGGGCGGCTTTTTGCAGATTCTACGCGTATTGACCACGTGATTCTCATCACGTTGAGGGCTCGTCAATTCATGGCGGCTTTTGTTGTCATGTAATTGCAAGGGTTTATCACTAATCCCTAAGGTCTCGATCGTCATAGTCCGATTTAGGATAATTTTACAAATCGTATGCTGGTTAAGCAGCGTCACCCGCGCTCCAGTCGTACGACACTCGCATGGTAATCCTTGATCGTTCTTAGATCGACCTTTTGGTGGTTCTAAATATCCCCTTGACAATCCTTATGGTCAAAGCGTCATTTCCTATCCGAGTCGCCTAGGTCCACGTGCCTCGTCTCTCTTTAGCCTTTCCCCTTTGGTCGACCTACTCAAATTGATCAGATTTGAGCGGAATACGATTGAAATACATCGCTTGATATACATAAACTTCTCATTACAGAGTCTGAAGTTGATTGAAAATCAGAATGTCACAATAGTTTACTAAAAATGATAGCATGTATCGCTTGAAATAATTAGTTAAAAATATATTTTCGTTATCAACAACAATTTGTGTCTAAGTACCAACATAAACAATGAAAGTATTTTTTGTTAATTCATTTTTTTAGCGATGTAGGTGATCATTTCTAGAAAATATTTTTCAAATAATGCATTTTCCTAAAAAAAAGCAGAGCCTAAGAGCAAAGCCTTTTAGTGAAAAAGCACCAATATACACATCGTAATCACTTTCAAAAATTATTTTGTGGATGTTGAGGGATTGAGTAGCTTTGCATGCGAGAGGGCAAATCATACCAGAAGTGCCAAAAGTTAGGTACGACGCTCACTTTAGTGTCAAACGTTCCAAAATGATCACTTAATTGTCAAAATTCAAAGAAAAACAATCACTTAAGTATCACATCGGAGAAATTTCGACCAAACTAATTATGTGACATCTATTATTAAATTTTGTGCGGAGAATTTTTAAAAAAATTCAATTCACGATGATTTCTAAAATAAAAAAATAAAATAAGCCAAAAACATTTCCAAAAAAGGAGTGTTCCAAAGGCGGCAAGCGCCTACATAGCCCTTGTTGTCATCACCCCACCATCGCTGGCAAGGGTGGAGGATGGCCATAGGGGTCGCCGAGCACCTAGCCTAAGGCTGGTCACCCCCGCCAGTGGTGGTTCTCAGCTAGAGATGGGAAAGGGTCGCAGTCCTGCAGACCCTCGCCTACAATCAATGGCGGCGAGGGCTTGCAAAGCCTGCATCGCCTGTGAAATCCTCTCTTTTTTTAATCTTAATTTTAATTTATTTTTTATTTTTTTAATCTGATTTAATTAGTATTTTTTATTTTGAAACTTTTTTTTTATTGCTCATTGGACCTCTAGAGAGACACACTCGACTTCAGATACTGCTAAAAAAAATGCCATATTACATTTCCGATGAAACAAATCGGATTGACACTTAAGTAATCGTTTTAAAAGACCAAAAAAAAGACACTTAATTGATCGAAACTTTTTGTGTTAAAGTGAGTGACATACACAACTTTTGACATTTCTAATATACTTTTCCCCATGAAAAAGAGTTACGGCTTCAACTTCCACTGGCTAGTTCCATCTTCCACGTCTTGTAAGGGTGCTTTTTTTATTTTATTTTTTTATTTTTTTTTTGGGGGCGTGGGGGGGGGGGGGTTGTGGGTGGTAATCCATGAAACTGGAAGTAATTTATGAGAAATCATATTTTTAGAAAATGATTTATTTTCCTTTATTTGGTGATATGTGACCGAAAATATTTTCTAATATTTGGATTTCATTTGAAAAATGATATCAATCTCATGAATTTATCTGAAGCCAAGAAAACATTTTGCATTTTTATTTTTTTATTTTCTATTTTTCATATTTCTATTATTTTTTTAATTTTGTATTATTTTTATATTTATTTTGATTTCTAATAAGATTATATAAAACATTAAAAAATCATTTTTGAAAAACACATATACAAAATGAAAATAAAAATAATTTTAAAAAAAGGAATGTGAATGATGGAGGAAGGAAAGATGAGGGAAAAAATTTTCTCTTCCCAAAAAGGTGAAATCATTTTCCCCATTGTTTTTTCCATGTGTGGAAAATATTTTCCTTAACTCATTTATTTTCTATAAACCGAATGTGAAAAACCCAAAAAAAAACTTTCTTGAAAGTTATTTTTTACGAAAAGAATAGAGCCTTAACTGCAATTTTTGGAAGCTCCAAGACTCAATAACGGAGCCTTAATTCCATTTTTTGAAAATTTAAAATTTAATTGCACTTTAATTACAAGTTTTAGGATTCTTAGTGCATTTATGCTAAAAAAATTTGCATGTTTACAACGAGATTTACTAGATGTTTTATGCTTACCTGATCGCAAGTTGCTTAATATATTAGAAGATGTTATGTGCACAACGAGACTAGCTAAATTACATGTTTACATATAAGAAAGGACATGTTGCTTAATACTAGAGTCTGTCAAATTGATGGATACGATCCGACTCATGTTGACCAATTTAACCTATTTTGACCCATAACCATGCAATACAGATTGATCCATACTCGGCCTAACTCATATTGCTAAAACATTTCGATATTAAATCCAATTTAGAAAAAAAATTATTTCTTATAAATTTTAAAAATATGTATTCCTTATTATTGTGGACAATTTTAATAATCTTTTAAAAATCACAATATTTTTATTATGCTGTTCTTTTTTCTTTCTTTTCTTCTATGTTTGGCGAGGGTCCCAACTGGCGATCAGTGGCTGTTGGCGACCCTTGCCGGATTTCATTGAAGAAAAGGAACAGAAAGAAAAATAAATAAATAGATATAAGAGAATTTAAAAAGTTATTTGTTTATGACTCACTTAAAATTATTAGAAAACTTATTCGTTAATGACTCGTTTAAAACTCATTTAAGGCTCAATAACTTATTAACTAACCCATTAATGAGTCAATTAAGCTTGTTTTTAAAACTTAATCTTAAGGCAACACTTTTATGATCCGCATCATTAAATGTATGATAAAATATAGATTCCAAACCCGTTTTGCCACCTCTACTGAATACAAAAAGAAATTGGAGGTCACTTAGGAGATGTATTTAACAAAATCCATACAACAGCATCATTCACCAACCAGCTAAGTCTTGCTTAACAAATTTGCACGTTCTCACAGCTACAAGATCGCTGATCTGTAGGTGCTCTGAGGCATGGCTTGCTTGATATATTAATCCTGATAACAGTAACTCAACGAGTTGGCCTCTATGTACAATCCGACGCTCTCTTCTTACATCGCATCACTTGAGCGCTACTTATCTCCTCCTCGATTGCTGCTCGCTCACTTTTGAGCATCTCGATACCTCGGCATTCTTGATTTGGTCCAACTGAGCGCGTAAAAATCCAATTTTGATTTCAAAAAAGCTCAAATCCCTCCAAAGTCTTGTCCCACATCTCAAGGTTGGCTATCGAAGTGGAGAGGTTGCTACGCCCCGTTTGGTTCGGTATTGAGGATGAGCATTGAGACTCTGAAATCCCTTGGCCAAATTCAAATAATATTTAGTTCATTTTTTGACTCACCTTGGGGGATGCAATGCTTTCCAAAAACCTTTAACACAAAGTACCTAAGAAGTACTTTGGAAAGCCAACTAATTTTTTTTTTCTTTTAGCTTTGTCACCTCCATCTACTGTCGTCCGCCCATCACATGCCCCAACCGTCGCCCGCTAATCGCCACCCGTCGCCGTCCGCCTATCATCACCACCGATCGCTGACCGCCACTACCGCGGCCGCGCGCCAACCGTTGCCGCAGTTGCCAACGACCTCCGCCAACGGCCACCGCAGACCACTGTCAATCACCATCGCCGCCACCCCCCAACCACCGCCATGGCCGATCGCCAACGACCACTGACTGTTGTCGCCTGCCGATCGCTGACCACCATTGACAACCTCCGCCGCTGCTTGTCGACCGCCATTTTTTTTAAAGCAAAAATACTTTACAAAGTGTATTTTTTACCAAATGGCATTTATATCAAAGTTGCTTTCCAATATGTTTTTTAATAACGCTTTACCAAACACTACTTGCAAATATAAGAACTCCAAAAAAAAAAAATCAAAAGATGTCCCAACTCGTTGGAATTCTACATACGAGTTGCTTAGTCAATGTTTTGCATACAAAGATTTATTATGTACATTTATTTCTAATGATGTTTCTCTAATTGAGTTCTTCCCACAATCGTGGCATATTTGCAAAAGAATTTTAGATTTTTTAAAAGTTTTTAATGATGCAACTTATAATTTATCTGGTGTTTATTATCTTACTACGCATTTATTTTTAATGAAATATGTTAACATTGCTGATATTTTTGAAAAAATGAAAAGATGATCAATTAGGTCTGACTATTATTGCAATGCGAACGAAATGGCTGCATTATTATTCTAAAATTCCTCGTATTTATTTGGTTTCTTGTGTTTTCAATATGCGTACCAAATTAGTAGGTTTATTTGATTATTTAAATATGTATTATGACTATTTACATTTGACTGCAATGGTAGATATTAGAGCTAGACAAGCACTAGTTAAAGAAGCAATAGCATAAATATATAATGAATTTTGTAATAGATATAATCTAGGTGGTAATGAGTCTTCCTAATCTAGTAACGTACAAAGTGAGGACCAAAGTAAAATTAGTATAGGGTACAAAATGCTTATGAATAGGCAAAAAAGACAAAAGGAAGTGACAAAAAATATTTTCGAAATAGAGACTTATTTAACCATTGCTTTTGAGTTTAACGAATCCGAAAACAACACAGATTTCAAAATTCTTGAGTGGTGAAAGAGGCATTCAACCCAATTCTCAATTCTCGCTCTTATCGCAAGACAAGTTTTAGCAATCTCTTATTCAACAGTAGCGGTTGAACAAGTATTTAGTAATGGAGGCAACATTTTAGATGATCGATGTTCAAAATTAACTTCGAATTAGGTAGAGACTTAAGCTTGTGTCGATAATTAGACAAAGGCTAAACATTGACAACGAGAGATGGATTGCAGCAGTGAAGCCGAATTCTTCGATGATGATGGAGATATTACCGCCACAAGTACCAGTACCGGAGCGAGTAGCGATGATTAACGATGAGGTAAGTATGAGGTTATCAAAGGTAAAAGAACTACACGGACTTTAATTTTTCTATCTTTAGGAAGATATGTAGGAGCTTAATGATAATTAATTAAGTTCAAGCCTCTTTCCCTTCCTTTTTTCCCTCCAAATTTGATTACAAATTAAAATTTTATTACAATTTGTATTTGATAATAATTAATTATTTTTAAATTTCATATTTTATTATTTAAAAATTAAATTTAAAAAACTCGAAACCTGCAATTCTTTGAACCGGCCCTGAACCACCTGTTCCGAACCGGAACTGGGTCTGCCCCTCAAGGTTTCAATTCCAGTTCATATGTGACCATGAACCGGAACCGAACAGTTCCGAACCGTGGCCACCACTAGGAGAAACGCTCTACAGCCTCATCCCGTCGTCGATATGGCTCTTACAGGGGGCCGGCCACCTCAGCCTCGCGCCTCTGGTGCTGATGACGGCCCATCAGCGGGTGGTGTCCCCGTTGCACTACCTCAACGACTGCATCAAGGACGGGGGCATCAACCGCATTCGAGAGGGCTAATGGCCGTGAATGGTTGGACATGGAGTCGGAGGACTCAAATTCGCCCGCGCGCTCCGTGATTGCATGGCGAACTCGAACGAGCTCATGATGAAGGCCATTGTGGACGCATACACGGATGGGCTCGAGCGCGTGGGATCGATGGTGGAGGTCGGAGGCGGGACAGGCGGCGCCGTAGCCGAGATAGTGAGGTCGTACGCGCACATCAAGGGGATTAACTTCGACCGGTGCATTGCGGGGTCTCTCATGTTGGGGGAGACATGTTCGAGGCCATTCCGAGTGCTGATGCTGTTTTCATGAAGGTAAGTGTCAACTTCGCGCTTGATCTCGAGGTTCAACTTTCAAAATAAGTGCGTCAAAATAAAGCTTTTTTTTTATTGGTCGGAATGCGAAAAAAAAGTTTGAAAAAGTTCAATACCCCATTAATATTAATTCTACCACATCATCCAATGTGACTAACAGGTGATACGATGGCATGAATTCATAGGCGCACACAGAATCCACGTCACATAACCACATATGTGTGCACAAATCTTTACTACATCATCATGTCTGATGAGAGAAGAAAATCGCGTAGATATATGTTATAAAATATAATTTTAAGTATTGGAAATATATACCTCATTTCTAATTTTTGTCATGTAATTTATAAAGTGAGGTCAACGAGAAATAATTTTACATAAACATAAAACAATCTCAAAAGAATCCTAAAATATGTTTACACTTTAACAATTGGAAATCGTCGTCAATGATTCATCTAGATCTCTACCATCGTGGACGTCTCGGTCGGCATGATGTTCATGACTAACTGTTAGCTACTTTTTAACTTTGGGATAATAACATCACAAGTGCCATAATTTTTGTACAGAGATCACTTAAATGACATAACTTTTTTTCGATCACATGAGTATCAAATCGGAGCAAAAGAGATTACTTGAGTGTCACTTCCGTCTAAACATCCAATGTGGACTTTCTACTTAATATTTTATTGTACGTGAAAATTCTTGTCCAACGTGTCGTTATTAAATTGAACCTAAGTGATCACTTTTTCAAAATTAAGGAACCGAAGTAACTGAAATTTAAAAAATTAAAGAACTTAAGTGATCACTATTCGAGAATTGAAAAACCTAAGTGGCCACTTTTAAAAAGATATGGTACTTAAGTGGTCACTTTATGAAAGTTCAATTTCAAGCGTGCGTCGTTATTAAAGTGAATCTAAGTAATCGATTTTCCAATATTAAGGAACCTAAGTGACCACTTTAAAAAAATTAAAGAACCTAAGTGATCACTTTTCAAAAATTGAGGAACCTAAGTGACCACTTTTAAAAAGATATAGTACTTAAGTTGTCATTTTATGAAAGTTTAATATGAAGCATGCGACGTCGTTTCCTTTTAATTTGTTGATTCAGCTTTCTGGCGAGTCACGTGGGTTGATTTTAATTATTTTAGTGTCACGTCAGATTTCCCGGTGACCTAAATCGCCAATGGCACTCAAGTGGTCTATTTTTAAAAGTTGTTATACTCAGATGATCGAAAAAAAATTTGTAGCACTCAAGTGATTTCCGTACAAAAGTTATGGCACTTAATATACAAATTGGTCATGGCAGTTGCTGCAGTGAACGCTCGCGTTTAAATTAGCGACAAGTAGTTCACAATTAAAACACACGTTTTCCTAGTTTTACAATGGATCCTGCACCGATTGGAATGATAAAGGTGGTGTGAGAATTTCGAAGAACTGCAAGAAAGCCATGCCTGAAAAGAGTGGCATGGTAATCGTAGCGGAGGCTGTGTTGCAACCGGAGGGCAATGACCTATTCGACGAGACAGGGCTAGCGTTCGATCTCTACATGACCATGCAAAAGGGAGGCAAAGAGAGGAGTGAATTGGAATGGAAGAAGATTTTAGAGGAAGGAGGCTTCCCTCGCTACAACATCATCCAAATCCCTTCCTTATTGTCCATCATTGAAGCCTTCCCGCTCTGATTGTGGTTTTTGCTGAGCTCGTTTCAGTAGTTAAGCGCTCAATTTGGAGGTAGAGAATTCTCTGTCCACATCACAACTGTCTTTCAATAATATTAGCCTTGGGAGTCATTCCTATCACCTTATGGTGAAGCCTTACTCGATACACGTGCACGAGGCTACTTGCATTTTTGCATGGGACTAATAAAATTGAAAAGTTTGGGTAATCCATGTTATCTCTGTCACGACAGGCAGACTTAGTCGCTACTAATGTTTTGGAGGCCGGTTAGAAGCCAAATAAATCTCAAGAGATCACTTTACTCCACGAGCTAGAGATTTGAGTACGGTGACTTGATTACACTAATGGACTAATTAATACATTTTCTGTACCTAAAGTCGTTTTAGTTATCACTATACGGTCTTTCCGCTTTCAATTCCACAAATGTGTTCATCTACGTGTCCATGCACAATTGAGCTCCACATAACGAGCCATAAATGCGCGTATCCACACCCAAGTAATTAAAATGAAGGCACCGGAAATCAAAGTACAAACATAACAATATATTAAAATGAGCTAGGTAATACCCAACGGAAAAAGCGTGAAAAAAGTCCTAAATCTATTACATTAGTATCAATTCAGTCTTAAATTTTTTTTGTGTCAATTCAATCCTAAACTTTTTGTATTTGTGCCAATTTAGTTCTAAAACTTTTATTGGTGTCAATTCATCCATAAACTTTTTGCATTAGTGCTAATTTAATTCTAAATATTTTATATTCATGACAATTAAGTCAATTCGGCCAATTTTAGCCTGAAATCATTGGCGCAAATATCAATCGTCCTACGTGGCATGGCTTGCGTTGATATGAATTTTTTAAAAAAAAACTGATATTTTAAATAATTTTTAAACAAAAAATGCTTAAATTTTATTTAAAATTATAGAATAATATTAAAAAAATCCAAGCCGGCATTAGTTGTACCGCATAAGACAATCGATGTCCACGTCAGTCATTTTCTGTCAAAACTAGCTAAATTAACGCAATTGGCATAAATACAAATGATTTAGGACTAAATTGGCACTAATGCAAAAGATTTAGGACTAAATTAGCACCAACAAAAGGTTTAAGACTTAATTAGCAATAATAAAAAAGGTTTATGGCTAAATTGGCATCAAAAAATGGTTTAGGACTAAATTGGCACTAATATAATAAGTTTAGGACTTTTTTGACACTTCTCCCAATACCCGTCATTAATCAGGCAAACAATATACATTGCCTTGTTATAGAGCCTCAGGACACTATCCGTCGCTAGTTAAAAGGGAATTTAAATATGCAAAGATTACTCTAAATGCGTGAAACTACACTAGATAATTCTATTCTAAGAAAAATTAATTATTTACAAAAAGTGATTATGCATATAATACCAAAAAAAAAAATGTAGGACTAGATTTGGAGAATGACTCTAGGAAATTAAGAAAATTCCCAAAAATGTCATTTCTGGCCTAATTTTACACTGATCCATGTTTTTTGTTTTTTTTTTTTGGAAAATGAGTGCTAGGCATTTTGGTTAGCTTTCCTTATTTAGTATCTATCCTAGCAGTCAAAGTGCCTGCATGATTGAGAGACAACCAAAGTAGCGCTCTCTCTCATATCAGTTGTGTTTGATCTGGTATTTTGGTTATTCTTTTGAATCAACACGACATCTCTATCTCAATCGCATCAAACAAGCAGCCCCTCTACACAAAGAAACTGCCTCATAATGCCGATACTGTTTTCGTCCAGATAGTCTAGGTCAATGCTAGCTATGCGATTGCCTACTCCAGATCACTTTCATCCAATTTCCAACTTTTCATTAATAAATTAAGTCAATAGTATTCGCTTGTGGGACAGAACTAAGTTAGAATCGGCTCATGACAATGCCTAGAGCACAAAAACCACCTGACAACGCCCATTTCAAGGTCTGCTCTTAAGAAAGAAGAAATCACGGGCTTGAGCGGCATGGCTCCGCTTGAATGTTTGGTCTCTTTCCATAATAGTGATAGATCTTAGCCTCAAACGGAGTTCTCTTGAAAAGGCTATGTCAAAACTGAAGATGGTTGCGTAAAAGAGTAACGAACCCAATTCGGGCGAAGAAGAGCGGACGTGGGAATTCAAGTCAGAGTGCAGCGTAACTAAAGAGCCATTCCATTTAGGTATGGCAAGACAGAATGGGCGGGCACGAGCTATCTAGTGTCTGAGCCAATTGGATAGACAATAACTACGTCGCTTATTAGATTATTGTTGTCTATCCCGGAATGGAATGCAATGGAATAGAAAGAACACGAAGAACTGGCGTTATATGAAAAGACGATTTTTTTTTTTTTTGGAGTAAGCTTGTGAAACTATACTCGTGTGACACGTTTACTTTAAATGTTGTGACAACAAAATCTCCCAAACTTATAGACATTTGACATATATAACTCAAATTTTGAGGTAAATGTGTCACGTGGATATAAGTTTAGAATTTTCGGTGTAACAAGAAAAAATATTGGATAAATGTGTAACAAAGATACAAATTTAGGATTTTTGGTGTTAAAAAAAAGAGTAAATATGCCACAATGAATATCATTTAGAGTTAATGGTGGTTTTTTCTGTTCCATCTATCTAGTCAAACACACATTGACAAGCGGTTTGAGTGAAAATAACATTGTAAAAAGCATGGAAAGGAAAAAGGGATACCGATGCGAAGGGAAAAAAAAATCATATTTCCCTTTTATCAGAATTTTGATTGGTGGGCTACGTGTACACACATGATTCGCATTTTCTTTAGTTATACATACAAGCAAATAATGCCCATGCACGTGAAGTCATAAGTGATCGTGTCAGCTAGACGTGGGCAATTCCTCGGAACCGGTGGTTCTGATTTCATAAAAAGGTGAAACCGGTGGTTTCCGGCCGATTCCCGATCCAGATTCCGGTTCCGAATAGGATTTTTTTAAAAAAAGAAAATGGTATGGCCTATGATGAAAAGCCCGTCGGGACTGTGGGTTTGGTCAACAGACAGATTTCGGGTCCACGGTTTCGGATGTCCACGTCTCGTGTCAGCCATTCTGACAGAAAAAAAACACATCTAATTAAAAAAAAAAAGTTCAACGATTCATCGATCACGCGGTGCGCTCTTCACGGTTGGAGCAACAAAGATTGCGCCAAAGTCCTAAGGAGTTGCAGTATGGTGTTGCAGAGGAAAGATGGGAAGGAGGTAGGAGTGAACATCTTTCAAACGGGTGAGCGGGTCGGATCGAATAAAAAATGGTCCAACGTTTATTGACCTATTTAATTATTTTGATCCATTTCGATGCAATATAAATCTAGCAATCCATACCCGATTCATATTTCTAAAAAACTTCGATATTAATTCAATTTGAAAAAATTATAAATTCTTAAATATATGTATTTGAAAACATCATGCCTGATTTTTATATTTTAAAAAATTCAATGTTTTTACATTTTGTTTTTTTGTTATTTTTTATTTATTTCTCTTCCTTTCTTTTTCCTTCTACATGTTGCAAGGTAGCCGGAGTCCAATGACGTTCATTTGATGAACAGCCGGCATCCAGGTATCGCAACGTAACATCAAGCTAATAGATTATCAAAACCTAAATAAAATAGCGGGGGAGCTATGGACTATTTTATTTCTGTAAACGAACGAAAATAAGTCCAAGCACTTGGTTACATTAATTTTGAAAAAAATTAATGCCATTTCAATACCAATTTCATGAAAAATCCCTTTCGATTGATTGGCTTAAAAATGTGAAATGAAAGACCATATGATAAAAAAAATTATTTGATTTTTTTTTTGTGTTTTCTCGGTAAAATAAAACAACCAAAAGCTTGAAAAAAAATAAATGAAAATTTTCATAATGTACCTTTTGCTTTCAAATTTTTCATTAAACTCACTCATTTCCAAATATTTGGACTAGAGCATAATTTTATCCGCTACATCTTCGAAGATTGGAGTCAATATGCGCATAGATGTATAGAATAACATCATCCCTTTTTTCAAGGGACAGAACATGAAAATTTTATACTAAATTACAATCCCATTCCATAATCATGGACAAGGCATGTAATTATTTTTCGACAAGACAAAGCACATGGAAGCATCATATATTATGGGCATGTTTGTTTATCAATATGCATATTATATGAAATAAAACAATCAAACAAACAATACCAGATAAATTTTGTAAAAAATGAAGAGGGTAGCTGAAAATATGAAAGTAGGGTTACCCTTTCCTCATCAAATGCTCAATTTAAATTTTAAGAAAATTATCCTTAAGGATTTGGAAAATATTTCAGATAATTATCAAAAATTCGGATATTATCTAATTCGACTCTTATCCTCAAGTCAATTAAACTCAAACAATCCACAAGAAATAAGGCAAGATGACTATTAGATAAACATGCAACCAACTCACATGCTGGAGATAAGCATTCAAAGTAAAGGATTATTCAAGACAGATCAGATATTATCTAATTCAGTTAATTATAAAAAATTTGGACAATTATCTGATTCAAGTAAACCTTGTAGCATTGAATATCCATAAGAGAAAAAATCATCCAACCCACCAAGGATAAAATTTAAACCAAGGTTCATCCAATGGCACATTCAATTCGGCCAAGAGAGGGTATGTGCCGAAGATTACAGATTTTATCCACCAACATTCTTATTTTTTTCAAGTTATCCAATTTGATCTTTAGAAAAATTGAACAATTTGTTATCTTGAGAAAAAATATTTCCGAATCAAATTTAATTAATTCCCAAGGTATCGCAAAGCTCAATCAAACTCATGAACAGGTTGAATTAACTCAAAAAAAAATCAGAATTACATACAAGGCAATGCAATTCTCGGTTCTAACATGGACAAGGTTTGAAATTTTCAATTTTAATGGCAAATCAATTATGCTCAACATAGTACAAGAACATAAATGAAGTTCCAAGTAGATTAAGAATTCGTACCTTTTTTAGCCAAATTTCGAGCACAGTGCAGCCCAGGATTTTCGTCCAGAACTAACAATTTTTCGCACCGAATCTGTCCCCAAAATTCTCTGGATGGTCTAACGCAAGTAGACACAAGATTAGACTTTTGAATAATAGCAAAACAAAGGCTGATCGACCTCAAACCAAGGCCGGACAGCGGCTAAACAAATTGAACAGCAACTGCGATCCGACTGATTTTGGACGAACGGGACCACTAGGTTGCGCCGCAGCTGGACGGCCAGGATTGGTGACCTCGAGGCTGAGTAGCGGACGCCCACGGAGCTGCTGGACAATGGTGAACGTGGGTGGTGCACGGCGGAGGAGAGGATGGACGGCGATGATGCACGCGATCTGACTTTTAGTTGGATGCTCGCTTGGTGGCCGATGGCCTCCGTGGTCAATAGTCGCTGCTACAAGTCATCCCTCTTCGGCTTTATGCGTGTGAATTTTGCAGCGGTGGAGGTGTCAATAGAGAAAAGCCTGTGAATCCTCTTCTCTTGTCTTTTTGTGGTTGTCCCTTCCAAGAGCGCCCATCCACAAATTGTGTGCCGACTTCCCCTCTTTTGTTCTCTCTTTTAACTCGAAACCCAGAATGTGTCGTCCTCTTGTGAAGCTCAAAATGAACGTGTATTGTCGGAATCCCCTTTTTGCATTGAGCCATCGTGTGTGTCTATATAGAGCTTCAATCCACTAGTCCTAGTAGAAGTAAGATTAAATAAGGACCGTTGCATCGAGAATACTATTCAGAAAGGGGTTTGTTACTGGCCGTTAGATCATCAGTGTCCTTGTCTCTTAAAACTCTAGCTAGATAGGAACCCCAAACCGACGAAATTATTATGCTACGTTTGGCAGTCAGGATAGGATAAAATTTATCGTATCCTTTATTTGGTTCCTTCTTAATTTTCTAGTTCACATTAAAAGTCTAAAAAAATCATAAAGAGAGTCAAACCTCTTTCATTTCCATAACCTTGTGTTTCATATTGAGGTTTAACGAATGTCACGAAAAAAGCAAAACTTTTCAGCAAAGTTGAATGTTTATATTTTTTTTTCTTTTACTAGATTCAGTTGTGAATTACAAAAGATTATTATATTTTTCGCTTGTGTTTTTTCAAATTTATTTTACATTGATATATCGTAAATACCAAACAATAAATATGATATGATATGAACATATCCAGCTCTATTATTGCGATTCACCAAACACATGATAGGATATAACAAAATCCTTAGATTTCATATCCTATTTTATCCAATCCTATCCTAACTAAAATTCCGGGCGACCAAACGCAAACCTTAGTTAATTCGAAGATTGAAAAGTCCTACTCCGTTTAGGATTATCAAATTCGGCCAAAGGGTGATGATAGTGATAGTGGCCGAAAATGGGCTTCTCTTGTGGGTTTGTGATGACATCTCGCGCCTAGTCCAGGCTCTAATTAATTAAATGAGCCTTTAATTAAAGGCTTTGTGTAATTAGATATTCAATGTTCATGACCCATTGGAATTTCGCGGTCCAAATCATGGGTTTGTCTCACGTTTTCAGGCTTAATTAAAGCTTATTTTCAATAATGGACAAACAACTGAAAGCCTTAATAGTTAGAATGAGCTTAAACAAACTAAAATAAGCTTGAAAATAGGTTCGTTTAGCCCATAGAAAATTCAGCATCCCCATTGCCCTAATTGAAAATGTCAAACTGAGTCTGATCCAGCCACCTGTCAAATTAAGCTCGATTATATCATCTCTATCCCAAATGCGAACGCATGATTGACAGAAAATAGGTACGCAATGCATGAGAATTTTTTTTTTTTTTTGCGAGAACTATGACTAATTCTCATTTTATGAAATAATGAATCATTTTTTAAAAAAAATCAAAATTTAGGTGTCAACGCCGGAGAGAAACAGTGACTGTCAACAGGTAGCGATCGGTAACCGAGGGCGATCGACAATGGGTGGCAATCGGTATTTGGCCAACCGTCGACGTCGACTGCCAAAAGAATTGAAAAAATGACTTGTTTACAACTCATTTAAACTTATTAGATAACTAATACATTTGAAACTCATTAAATTGTTAACAAATCCATTTATGATCCACTTTAGCTTAATTTTAAAAATTAAGGCAAGTCATACATTAAAATATGAGTTCTAAATCAAATTTACCACCTCTATCCAGATCGCATTTCATGACAAACGACAAACCGGGAGAGGAGTACAGCTGAATCTGGTAATCAGATACTGCCTATCGACATCAGTGTTTAGTGGAGGCAATGTATCAAAATTTTGTGTGTCGCCACACCAATTCGGGGCGTTAATTACATGTGACGGAGCCTGATTCTGTTACTTCGTACAACAACATGACATCTTCGTCCCACTTGAAAGGGATGGCATGCAATTTCCTCAAAAGTTCAGTCGCATGCACTTAAGCACTTTCGTTTTTAGATGAACAGTTCAGATATCTTTTTTTAAGTTAAAAAAAAATTAAAAAAAAAAGAGACAAAAATTGGCCCTTTTAAAAATATAAGATTTGGACTGTTCCCCCAAAAACGAACGACCCAGACGCCAATGGCACACACTTGACTTTACAAAGATAGGGTAAGCGATTTGGATCCTCGATCTTTGGACTGGCTATAAGTACGATGGATCTGATGCTCTCGTCCTACCTCACACACAGTCCCAAGCGAGAGAGAGAGAATGGATCCGCTTGATAATACGTTGAGCGGCCAAGCCCAAGTGTGGATGCACATGCTTGCGGTGGCGGACTCGATGGCGCTGAAATGCGCGGTGGAGCTCCGGATACCCGACATCATCCACTCACAGGGTGGCCCCCCGTCACTTTGGCCCAAATAGCCTCCCGCATCCCCTGTCGACCTTCCGAAACCGCCTACCTCGCCTGCATCCTGAAGCTTTTGGTTAGCAGGAACATCTTCTCCGCGCACCGCGGCGGAGGAGAGACGCTGTACGGCCTCACCCCGTCGTCCAGATGGTTCTTGCAGGAGACCGGCCACCTCGGCCTTGCGCCGATGGTGCTGCTGCTGGGCCACCCGACATTGGTGTCTGCGTGACACTGCCTCGTTGACTGCGTGAAGGACGAAGGATCACCAGGGTTCAAGACGGCTAGTGGCCGCGACTTATGGGAGTTGCAGCTGGACAACCCCAAGTTCAACCGCATATTCAATGACGCTATGGCGTGCACGAACAACTGCATGGTGAAGGCCATCGTGGATGCATGCAAGGATGGGTTCGAGCGCGTGGGATCGCTGGTGGACGTCGGAGGCGGGACAGGCATTGCCGTAGCTGAGATAGTTAGGGCATACCCGCACCACAAGGGGATTAACTTCGACCACCCCCATGTTGTTGTTGATGCGCTGATGTACAGCGGGGTCTCTCATGTCGGGGGAGACATGTTCGAGGCCATTCCGAGTGCTGATGCTGTTTTCATGAAGGTAAGTTGGGATTTCGAACTGATAGTTGCCACAGTGAACAATCACGATTTTCGAACCCAAAAAAAAAAATCATGATTAAATTAGCAACAATTACTTCAAGATTAAAATATATTTTTCCCTACTTCTACGGTGGATCTTGCACGATTGGAACGATGAAAATTGTGTGAAGATTCTGAAGAACTGCAAGAAAGCCATGCTCGAAAAGGATGGCAAGGTGATCATGGCCGAAGTTGTGTTGCAACCGGAGGGCGATGACCTATTCGATGAGACTGGACTAGGGTTGGATCTCCTCATGATCGCACAAACCGGAGGCAAAGAGAGGAGCGAACCGGAATGGAAGAAGATCTTAGAAGGAGGAGGTTTCATCGCTACAACATCATCCGAATCCCGTCCTTGCTGTCCATCATTGAAGCTTTCCCGCTCTGATTGTGGTTTGTTCTAAGCTTGTTTAAGCAGTTAAGCGCGCAATTTGGACGCGGATAATTCTAAGGAGTCATTGCCGCCACCTTACGGTGTTAGCCTTACTCGACACGTGCGGAAGACACGACTGTGTTCATGTACGGGACTAATGAAGCTGAAAAGTTTGGGTAGTCCATCTTATCTCAAACAAAAAATAAGACCTTTATATATTGGGTATCGCATGTATCCGACCAAAAAAAAAATTACATGTGCATGTGCATATGCATTGTACTCACGTGCCAAAATTTATGATGCACTGAGGCTGTAAGGCATGCGTTGACTGGATACTTTTCAGATGTGGCGTAAATCTTTTTCAATCATTTCTTTTTATTTCGCTCTTGCTTTTTCTGAATATCTGTACCTCTCATTGTTTAGATTGCATTGAACTCGCACGTCGCAACAACCAAATCTTTCAAAATATGTCGATACTAGTATCCATTTGATTCGCGAAAAATAATTTTCGGGAAAAATATTCTTTGAATTTTTCAATATTTGGTTTGTGAAAAATAAGCTAGTTGGATAAAAAGCCCACTCAAAAATAGGGGAGATGTTTTCCTCTTTTTGATAAGAGGAAAACACTTTATCTTTCCTTCATCCTCTCTTTCACATTTCCTTTGTTTGTAATTATCTTTCTACTTTTTTTTCGTTTTTATATTTTTTAAAGAAAAAATAAATAATTGAACATTTTAATTTTTAAATGAAAAAATAGAAAATAAATATATTATCAAATTCGAATTTTGATACCAAAAGGAGTCATGAAGGAAAATCAAATTCGATTTTTGATACCAAACGATGGAGAATATTTTCCAGGTCTTTTTCATATTTTAGCTAAACACCGAAAAAAAAATTTCATTTTTCTGGAAAATAGCTTTTCGGAACACATTTTTTGAAAATCTGGCATTTTTCACAATGGCTGTAAAATCTAAACGATAGATTGAGTTTTGAGGAGAACGGGAACAGGATCCTCTTTGTATTCAAAACCAAAAAGAAAAGGTAGAACGCCGATGCGAATGGAAAGACCATAATTCTCGGTCGCCAAACTTCTGATTAATGTTTATAAATGTAGACGGAATCGGCATTACTTTAAAGTTGCAGTCGATAAGACATGACGAGTCAGCCTCGCCATGGAACAGATGGAAGAAGAGAGAAGAAAATCTTGAAAATAGACGATCAAATTGACTTCCAAGGGCTAAATGGGTCAAAGAACTAATTGGATTATTCAGCACGTGGTGAATGATTAAGCTTCAATTAGCAAATGACCATTTTAACCTTGCTTTGGTGTTTTCGAGAAGCTAATTTGGTAGCCAATTGGACCGCGATTCATGAGAAAATGAGCACTAATTACCTAGTATTTCATCATCCGATATTACCTAAAAGGTCCCAAAATTTTTTCATGTACTCCTCAGTTGCTTCGTAACCGTAACCGACGCATAAAAGACTCGGGCTCAACATGAAGAGTTAATGAAATCACCACATCAGCAGCTGATGTGGTGTGCATTTCTTTTACTCAAATTCACTTACAAACTCACACGTGTCCACCTTGCCGCCTCAGCAGCTGACGTGGTGTCAACAAGAAATCTGTTTTTTTTTTTCTTTCTTTCTTTGGTTATGGGTCACTAGTGGTCCAGGGTTTGGGTGAGCAAGGTACCAGCCACGGATCGGTGGTGTAATTGAGTGTCCATGTCATGGGTGTGTAAGCTGCGAAAGCCGCAATCTATCACCGTAGCTAGAATTTAAAAATACATTAACGGTTTAAAAGAGATTCATACATCTGATTTGGAATCCATAGTTTTTGGTGCGAAATAGCAACAATCTAAAAACTCAAGTATTTCTCATATGTCATCCTCTGCATTCCTAGCTTAATGAGAAGGCTTCTCACGACGTTGTAGGGTTAAAGGAAAGACTTGAGCGTTACTTATACACTTTTCAACCAGTGTTCTCATTAGGGGCAGGGCTCAACTCAGCCCCACACAAGTCAGACACATATTAAACTGATTAAGAATTCTTCTTACCTAATTAGATTAATTTCGTAAAACGATTAATTACAATCTCAATTAATATAGCCCACACCAGAAAAATTCTTGCAAGACTTCCTCGTCGTTCACAGGTCACCAACCAAAAATGATGAAAAAAGACATCTTCTTTGAGCCAAACAAAGAAGATGCGTGATAGATCTAAAGCCATCTTCAGTGCCGGAGCACAGATCATGAAAAGAGCACCTTTTTTAGCCAAACAAAGTAACGCAGAGCAAATCTGGAGTTCAAAACCATCTTCTTCGCCAGGGAACAGATATGCTGGAAAAAGTCATATTCTTTGCCTTTGGTCGGCCATGGACAGTGGCTTGAGCCAACAACCTCAGGCCGGCCTCACTCCATGATCGTCAACCGCTTGTGCACGGCCATCATCCAAGCGATTAGGCGGCTCGACCTAGATGACTAGGATGCAGCGCCGATGACTCCACTGATGGCCGCAGCGAGGGGAGGTGCTCCAACTCCGACAAATAAACTTCCATGGTTTTTCAACCAAGAAAAAAATACTTCCATGGTTGAACACGTGTTTAATTTATTCAACATCATTGGAGACTTGTTAAATAGGAAAATTATTTAAAAAAATCTTAAACCTATTATAATTATGTCAATTCAATCATAAAATTTTTTTATCGATTCAGTCTTAAACCTTTAGCTATTATGCTAATTCAGTCCATCCAACCAATTTTAGATGGATAATATTTTAATATTTTTTGTATTTATTACTTTTTTATTTTTTTTTCCTTTTTCGTTTCTTTTTTTTTTCCTCTTTTCCTTAGGCCTATCGCCGAAGTCCAACGACCAGCCACCAGCCTCTGGCGAGGCTCGGCCTTCCCTCGAACGATAAGGCGACAGATCACCGAACCTCGACAACCGGCTGAGGAAGAAGAGAAAGAAAAAAAATGAAATATTAAAATATTATATCGCCAGACGGTCAATCGGCGTCCACAGCAGCGCCGACTAGTGGATAGACTGAATTGGCACAATTACAAAAGATCTAAGATCAAATTAGCAAAAAAAAAATTAAGACTAAATTGACATACCTACAATAAATTTAATACTTTTTTTTTGGTAATTTTCCTTCTTAAATTATAACTGGATCTGGGTTAAAAGTACGCACCACATAAGTAGTGACATGATTGTTTGAAACCAGGGGAATCTTTTTCACGGCTCCGGGGAACAACCTTCCATGGCTTGAGTGCTGCAACTCCGGAAATAAACTTCCATCGCTGAACATGTGGTTAATTAATTCCACGTCGTTGGACACTTGCTAAATTATAATTAGATGCGACTTAAAAATGCCCCCAATTATATCATGGTTTTTTTTTTCGGTCGAATTATAACATGATTAACTGATCTATCTAACGAGAATTCTAATTTCGCGTCCTTATCTTTTTGTAATCTCATTTTTCACCTATCGACTTTTATTCGATCCCAAACTAATAGACATATAAAATCAATATCGCATTATTGTAACTTTTTAAAACTTAGAATAAGTTTTATTTTATAGGAAAAGTTATCCGTAGGAGGAAGAAATGGTCATGCGTTAAATCAAAGTTTTACAAGTTCAATGCCGAAGTAATTTTGTAAGCACTAGACTTTTTCACTTGAATTCTCAAAAAGAGATCATATTTTTTTTTAAATCAAAGATCTTGATCATGAATTCATCTCGATCTCTACCACCGCCACCATCACGGACATCTCTGTCACAAAAGGAATGGCGCGGCGATCGTAACCAACGTCGTGTTGCAACCGAAGGGCAGTGGTCTTTTCGATGAGACGGGACTGCTGGTGGATCTCCACATGATGGCGTAAACCGGAGGTAAAGAGAGAAGCGAACCGGACAGGAACAAGATTTTGGAGAAAGGAGGCTTCCCTTGTTACATAATTTCGGCAAATGGGATGAACAATAGAATCATTGATCTTCATGATTTTCACAAGCAATAAAGATGAAGACATACCTTTATCCATAGCCATTAAGTGAGATCATTGGTGTCCAACTGGAAGCCGTCGAAACTATTTTTTGCACAACCCATTGGCAATTTTATGATCATCAAAAGCAAATCAGTTCGAATTTGTGCAAAGCGATCCAATTTTCTGGTCATCTCCACAAGGCAAAGAAGATATGACCATGACCACCTTCGCGGATTCGCAATCAAAGTAAATATCCTCATCATCCCTTTCAAGTGAAATTCAAGCTTTTGCCACACAATAATCTCTATCTTGATAATCACCATGGCTATCCCTTGTTTGGTCCTGAAGTTTGCATGAACTACCCAGTTGATTTGAAACTTCGGTTCGCTTAACGCTATCAACCATGGCTTAGCCATTGTCACAGTAGTTCTTAACTATTGCTATGACATTCTAATTTCCAGTCAGTTTTAGACTATATAATAAGAAGTTTATATATATCAAGCTATGTATTTCAGTCGTGTTCCACTCAAATCTGATCAATTTGAGTAGACTGGCCAAAGGGGAAAGGCTAACACGAGACGAGATACGTGGACCTAGGCGACTCGGATAGGAAATGGCGCTTTGACCATAAGGATTGTCGAGGGGATATTTAGAACCACCAAAAGGCCAATCTAATAACGATCAAGGATTACCATGCAAGTGTCGTACGACTGGAGCGCGGATGATGCCGCTTAACCAACGTATGATTTGCAAAATTATCCTGAATCGAACTGTGATGATCGAGACCATAGGAACTAGTGATAAACCCTCATAATTACATAACAACCAAAGCCGCTATGAATTGACGAGCCCTAAACGTGACGAGGATCCCGGGGTCGATACGCGTAATGTCTGCAAAAGCCGCTCGTCGGTTTGGGATAGGCTGGAGTCACGTCTGGTAGAGAAAACTATCATAAACGAGTCCTGAAAAGTTTGAAATGGAAAATCAAGAATTCCAACGTCATTTGGATTGGTCGTCGGCCTATCGAATAATCTTGGAACGAGAAAAACGACGATCGGAACGTCTGGGGTAAAATGACCGTTTTGCCCAATCTTGAAGCTTTACTTATACAACTCAAGAAGGGCAATTTAGACAATGGACACTCCCTTGGCTGCCAAAAATGAAGACCAAAATGGAGCCCTTGGATCATCTAGGGAAGAGGCAATGCCAAGTGTCAAAGATCAAGCCTTGGATGGTCATTTCACCTTTACCCACCTACCATTCCACTTTGACCAAACTTGGGGATAAACAAAAGCTCTCTTTTCTCTCTCTCTCACTCTCTCACTCGGCCAAGTCCCCGGGAGAAACCACCGAAGCCCTTCATCATCTTCTTCTTCCTCCTTCAACTACTGCTCGTTGCCCAACCAGCACCACATCGCCGTTCGCCCGATTCGACCTCCCCTTTCGGCCATCAACCGACCACTGGCCGACCATCCCAACGTAGCTCTATGTCCTGCCGATGTCCTCCAATAAGAATCAGGCCGATTGGAGCTCTATGGAGTTCCGGCCAAGCAATTTCCCAACAGCTGGCAGATTCTGCTCCAGTTTGAGGTTGCTTCGGTTCTGAGCCCTTTTGACAGCCGAAATCTTGGAATCTAGAGCTCAAATTTGGTGGAGATCAAGTAGACACATATATGATTCTGTGGTAAAAATTTGAGCTTGATTTGATAAGGTTTTGACCATGAACCGGTCTTGTACATTTTTCCCAGAAACTGCAGGTATTCCGTGTTTGGACGATCCGGCGAACTTCAGCGGCAATCCGGCAACCATTTGGCTTGAAACTCATGGTGAGCCTCCCAAACCCTTAGGTATACATGTTAAAAGGTAGAATAAGGCTTGAATGAAGGAATTGAGGAGGATTGAAGGCTGGAAACACTCGATTTGCACAGAACCGAAGTGAACCGGTTCGGTTCTGTGCAAAACCGGTTCTGTGGCTTACGAGAACAGAAACTTATGGGATTTAAATTGATGTTTATGATGTGTTAAGATATTGAGGACTGAGTAATGGATAATTGAGGTTAATGGATTGAGGATTTGGATATGGAAAATTGACGGATTCGTCGAAATTTCTAGGTTGCACGAAGTGTTCGACCTTGGACTCTAAGGGGCCGAACCTAGAAGACTCAAGAAGAGTAATTTGGTGTAATTGAAGTTAAGATAAGGGAATTCCTAAATCGAGGCTAGGAGGATTGGACTCGATTGGGTAAGTCGAGGGTCGATTGGAATGATTTACGAGAAATTGCCAAATGGGATAGTTTTGATATGTCCTAAGGCGTTAAGGAATGATTGTATGACATTGCCTATGCCTAAGTTGCCTATGCCTGAGTTGTTTGCCAAGTCTGCATACCATTTGAATTGATTTGCATGCCACGGAATTTATGAAATGCATTTGAAAGCGCGCTTGTCAGTGAGTGTGAAATTGAATTAAAAATCAAGGCATGCGATATGATGTGGCATAAGCATGGCGTAGTGAGGCACTGAGGCGTGTGAGACGCGGGGCGGGAGGTTTAGATCCTGATGCGAGAGGTCGTGGGGTGAAGCATGTTAAGTGGCATCCTGATGCAATGAAGTCGCGGGGTTGAGATAGCCACGGTCCTGATGCGAATTATTCGCGGGACAGAGTATGAGTTAATGAGCCATGCCTGGAGAATTCATCGGAACTTGATGCGTTTACGTGGGTCACTGATGACGATCTGATGCGTTTACGCGGACCGAGCCTGAGGCGAATAGTTCGCGGGCTAGAGAATAAGGCAGGCGGAGGTTGATGGATGTGGTAAAATGACAAGCTGAGAGTGCATGTGCATTTGAGTGTGACACAAGATCATAATTGCATGTCTGTCTTCTGTATGTTGTTGTTTATTGAACTATGATTGTTAAGCTTATGTGTTCATGAGTGTGGATCTGTTGAGGGATGCGACTACCTAAGTAGACTGTCAACCTGACCTAGGGTTATGTTTTTCTAACTGAGATGTGTATCTCACCCCTTTTGGGGAACCTTTACTTTACAGATCCAAGGTCACAGCTATGTGGCCAATACATTTTGGGGACCCAAAGGAGATGACGGCGTACTATGATAAGTTCTCAGATAGGCAGGGGAACGTATATGTGAGGAAGTGTACCGTCGTATGGGTGGACGAGGGTAAGCCTGAGTAGAAGCCTCATAGGTTCGAGGCGTGGTTCAAGAAGGAGAGGGACTCACAGATAGGGCCGCTAAAGCCCCACGAGGTACCATAGAGTGTCATACCCAATTGGTGCCAAACCATAGCGGAGCAGGAGTTACCTGAGGGGTCAGTGGTAGGGTCTAGGAACGAACCAGAACGGATACCGACCTTGGAGTTCACCAAGGAGCAGGAGCAGGAAGAGGTCATAGTCTTGGAGGTGTCCGAGGGGGGCCTTGCTGAGCCATCACAGGAGGTCATTATGGAGGATTCCGTCGAGGTCCCGTCTGAAATGTTTTCTGAGTATGAGCCGACCGAGGACGCAGAGGATACGGACAACTCCAGCAGCTCATCCTAGGATACTTCAGTTAGTCGATCGATCTTAACTGGCGACCTGACCCCGCTACTGAGGGATTTTATGGATATTTCCTTTTGATATGCTTACCATGTCGCCTTTTTGTTTAGCAGGTTTAGTATTCGGGTTATATGAACAGTACGCCTTGATGTGTGAATGATATATGCTATCCAGGTCCCACTTAATCTATATATATATATATATATATATATATATATATATATATATATATATATATATATATATATATTGTATGGGGATTTATTGGAGTATCGCTTCCGTATGCATGATGTATTTATTATATCTCTCGACTCCTATTGGTGAATCTTGGGACCGTTGAGAGAATTATTGTTGGTTTGCTTGCAGGGATGCTCGCGTGCTTGTGCCCGGGCGCGGGGCGTGACAATTGCCATCTCCACAAATCACCATGGCATGCAATTGTATAATCAAATTTCGACTCCATCATTGCATAAATAGATCTTTAAGATTATTGGAAAATTTCGTCAAATGGGATGGACAATGGAATCAGACTTTGAGAAGCGATAACACTCTTTTTAAGGATTTATTTGCCCCGCAATATTGCTAATGGTTTTCCGGCAAATATACTCCAGAATACGACAAAGTCTCGATGAGAATAGCATATAGCAATTTTGATGCTTCTTTAGGGTCTCTCTAGAAAACAATTGAAAGAGTGGCTGTATTTCTCTTATTTTGAAAGAACAAAAATTGGAAGAATGAAGTTGAAAATTCTGAAAATGAATAAAACACTTAAATATATAATGAGAAATGAACACATCTTTTTGCGTCCGAAAAGTAGTTAATTCTCATGCAACTATTCGTGTCCAAACAGTTTATTCAATCACATCATTTCATGTATGAATCAGTGGTTATTTCTGAATAGACACAAACAAGCTAAAAGTTGTAAGAGTGTCTTAGAAAATAACTGCTAATTGAATATGCACAACCTTTCAAAGGTTGTCAGAATCCTTAGTGAATAGTCACACTGTTTCACTAAAAAATAATGGTAATTGTTTATTTATACCAAATCTAGTCCACGTGCGCACTCACATCTTTTCGATGTGGGACAAGACAACTCTTAGTTTGTTTTCACAAACAAACCACCAACAATTTAGCAAATAAATCAACATCAACATCAACATCAACAACACTTTTATCCCAAACTAGTTGGGGTCGGCGGTCAATGAACCCCAAAGAATCATAAAAATAAAAGCGAAATCAAGAGAGGAAAAAGAGATAAATGTGTAAAAATAAATAAGTGTATATATATATATATATATATACACTACCCATCCACAATACTAATAGTCTCCCTCTACTCCGTCCTAAGATAAACCGTACGCCAATCTATTTCCCACTCCATTAAATATTGTTTTACTGCTTTCCCGCAAGTAAGTTTCGGCCGACCTCTTGCTTTTTTCGTGTTATGCTCTCGATAGCAAACTTCTGTTCGTACCGGTGCATCTAAGGATCTTCGTAGAATATGCCCAAACCATCTCAATCTATGCTCTCTCATCTTTTCCGCCACCGGTTCTACTCTAACTTTTCGTCGAATCTCTTCATTCCTTATCTTATCCATCCTTGTATGACCACACATCCACCTTAACATCTTCATTTTCGCTACTCTCATTTTATGCTCATGTTTCCTTTGTGCTGGCCAACATTCAGCTCCATATAACATGGCAGGTCTGACTGTTGTTCTATAAAATTTTCCTTTTAACCTAAGAGAAATTTTGCGATCACACAAAAATCCCGATGCACTGCGCCATTTCATCCAACCTACTCTGATTCTATGGCTTATATCCTCATCAATCTCTCCCTCCTTTTGTAATATTGATCCCAGATATCTAAATGTATCTTTTTTTGGTACCTCCTGTCCGAGCATATTTACGGTTTCTTGATCCCCTATTCCTTCCGTGTCAAACTCACACTTTAGGTATTCCGTCTTACTTCGACTTAGCGTAAATCCTTTAGACTCCAACGTGCTTCTCCATACTTCTAACTTAGCATTAACCCCAGCCCCGGTCTCATCAATAAGCACGATATCGTCTGCAAATAGCATACACCACGGCATCTCATCTTGAATATTTTTTGTTAGTTCATCCATAACCATGGCAAAAAGGTAAGGGCTCAAAGCAGAACCTTGGTGTAAGCCTACTGTGATTAGAAAATAACTTGATGTGCCATTACAAGCCTTCACACATGTAGCAGCATCGTTATACATGTCCTTGATTGCCTCGACATACTTTGAAGGTACTTTTTTCTTCTCAAGAATCCACAACAAAACCTTTCTTGGAACCCTATCATACGCCTTCTCGAGATCAATAAACACTATATGGAGGTCTTTCTTTCTTTCTCGATATCTTTCCATCAATTGCCGAATTAAGAAAATAGCCTCCATGATAGATCGTCCTGGCATAAATCCAAATTGATTGACAGAAACCTTGGTCTCTATTCTTAAACGATGCTCAATAACTCTCTCCCACAGTTTCATTGTATGGCAATTTAGCAAATAAATACATAATATTAATGCATTATGTCAGTGCTTATTTGGGTGAATTTTGGGGTCATGAATGAATTGAAATTCGGATCGATTCTAGCAAAATTCTCACCATCAACCATTTGAAATTCGTCCAGTAGGTTCGCATCAACATGGGAAACAAAAACCCTAAATTTGTGGCTCTACGAGGACAATTCTATTTTATGCGCATTTGATACCTTGATCCTTGATTTGCTTTGCATGTAATGCACTATTTATGGATGCGACCTAGAGATATGGGCATAAAGCTTATTCATTTTGTTTATCTTTGAAACCAAAATGTTGGCACTGTAGATGGATTGGTGGATGACCTTTTTTTGCATTGTCATATTGAAAATGAAATACTTTAGTGAAGTAGATACAATCTTGGGTTTTAAAATTAAAGCCATAATGGGGGTTATTCTTTGAGTCAATGTGATTATGTTGAAAAGATATTAAATAAATTTAAATATCTTGATTTCAAAGAATGAATATTCCGTTAGATACTAGTATAAACTTAAATCATAATACTAGTAGAGTAATAGCACAGCTTGAATATGTGAGTGCTATAGAGTCTTTAATGTATGTGATACATTGTACTAGACCTGATATTGCTTTTTTATGTGTGAGTTGAGTAGATATATCAGCAATCCAATGATAGAATATTGGAATGTTGCCACCAAATTTTTTGGTTATCATAAGAGAACTAAAAAATTCTAGGATTGTTCTATAATAGTTGCCCGGGTGTATTAAAAGGATGCACCCATACTAGTTGTATTACAAGAAATTGGGTGGATGTGTTGTTTCTTGGGCGAGCAAGAAACAAACGTGCATAACTCACTCAACGATAGAATCAGAATTCATTTCTTTAGCGGCAATTGAAAAAGAGGCTGAATGAATTAGAAATTTACTGTCAAATATTAAATTATTGTCTAGTCATATGCCTCTTTTTTGTTCATTGTGATAATTAGACTACTTTAATAAGAGCTGGTAGTAACACTTATAATGAAAAGTCTAGATTTATTAGTGTAAGGCATAAGTGCCCGAGTCAATTCATTAAAGATGGTACCATAATAATTGTCTAGGTGAGGTCAAGTAAAAATCTGTCTGATCTCTTTATAAATGCTTTACCAAGAGAGATGGTAAAAGTAATCTTAAAAGAAATGGGGTTGAAATCATTTGCTTAAAATCGCCAGTAATGGTAACCCAACCTAAAACTATCACATCATTAGTCATAAGGTTTAATTGGTAAAAGTAGATTACTAAAAGTGATTGTTTGATGCTAACACTAGCCTGGACATGAGAAGTCAACATTGTCTGTTACGATTTTGGAGGTTGAGTTATACTCTTATTGAAGTATAATACGTTTTAGCAGCGTGTTTAATAGTAACAGAAACACGTTAAAACACTTCACCTATATGGGTTTAGAAGTGGTGCCGCTTTTTACAAAATTTGGGGTTGCTTTCTAGAGAGCTCGTGAAACAGGTACAAGCACAAAGCCATAATAGTGCTGAGTAAATATGAACTTCTCGCTAAAGCAAGAGGTTAGTATATATGCAGTATGTCCGATTCTATTACATATAGTAACAAATTTAAAATCAAGCTACTTGTAACTTTGATAGATTTTTTAGATACTTGCCCTAAATAAAGATTTAACTTGAGAGAGACATTTATGTATGTATATTAATCTCATGGAATTGTTGGTTGTATTTTTTTAAAAAAATTATTTTGTAATTTTGTTTTCACAAACAAAGTGAGGGATTGTTGGTGGTTTGTTTGTAAAAACAAATTAAGAGGTGCCTTGTCCCACATTGAAAAGATGTGCATGCGCACGTGAACTAGATTTGGCATAAATCAATAATTTCCATTGTTTTCTAGTAAAACAATCCGATTGTTCACGAAGGATTCTGACAATCTTTGAAAAGTCGTGTATATTCAATTAGCATTTATTTTCTAAGACACTCTTACAACATTTAGCTTATTTGTGTCTATTCAGAAATAACCACCGATTCACACATGAAATGGTGTGATTGAATAAACTGTTTGGACACGAAGAGTTGCATGAGAATTAACTACTTTTCGGACGCAAAAAGATGTGTTCATTTCTCATTATATATTCAAGTGTTCTATTCATTTTCAGAATCTTCAACTTCATTCTTCCAATTTTTGTTCTTTCAAAATAAGAGAAATACAACCACTCTTCCAATTGTTTTCTAGAGAGACCCTAGAGAAATATCAGAATTGTTATTTGCTATTTTCCTTGAGATTTTGCTGTATCCTGAAGGATATTTTCCGGAAAACCATTAGCAACGTTGTGGGGCAAATAAATCTTTAAAAAAGTGTTATCACGCCTCAAAGTCTGATTTTATTGTTCATCCCATTTAACGAAATTTCTCAACACAACATCATTCAAACCACTTCCCTTGTTGCCATCATTGAAGCTTTTCCATTGTGATTGTGGTAATCCTGAGCTAACACTGGTGTCGTCTACATGTATGTATTTATGTATTTCTATGAGCCAGATTCGCAGACCTTGGGTTGTGAATTACGTCCCCTCTCTTCGACTTGGTTGTGGTTAAGCGCTCGATTTGATGTTGCAAATAGTACAAACACAAACTATTCCAATCATATTGGCATTGCGAAGAGGAAATCACCTAAAAAAATATATGAATCACCCACATCCTCATCTTTCATAATTGACTTTTCTTTAATTAAGATAAAATTATGTAAAAACAAACTCCCGCATTTTTTAAAATATCATTGATAGTTCATGTGGATTGAGCACATTTCTCAAGAAAATATAGAATAACGTGAACATTTAAATATGTTTAATTAGTTATCGGACCGTAAAACCCACTTTACGAAGATCCCTCCTCCCTCCTCTGCAAGATCCAACATCAATTGTAATGATTCAATAAACGGCTCATTGGGATGTCTAGTCATGAACCTTTTGTGAGGCATTTAATTCAATCCTAAACTTTTTAATTATATCAATATAGTCCTAAACCTATTGATTGTTTGCCAACGTAAGGTCTTCCTATGTGGCACAGCCAGTTCTAATGTAGACAATTTTTTCTAATTTTTTAAAAAAAATCTGAATTTTTTATGGATTTTTAGAGTCTTTTCTTTTCTTTCTTTTTTCATTGTGGTCTGGCAACCTTTCTCGGCAATGGGCAAGGGCATCCCGCCTCTCACGGGCTGAGGGAAATAAGAAAAAAAAAATCTCAAAACTCATCAACATTAGTTTTGGTCATGCAACATAAGATGATCGGAGTTTACATCGACGATTTCTGAGCAAAATTGGGTGGAAGTAGAGGTGGCCATTCTGAATCATGGGCCTGGAATCGACTCATTGATCGAGCACATGGTTCAGAATCGGAACCGGCCTTCAAGGGCCTATTCCGATTCCATAATTTTGGGAACCAGCGGTTCCGAGCCCAGTTCCAAACCATAAAAAAAAAAAAGATCCCTTCGGGCCATGGGGGAAAGAGTCAACTCTTTCCCCGTGGCCTTCGGGCCATTGGATGTAGCGGCCTAAGAGGCAAGAGCCGTTGCATTGCAACAGCCAAATTTATGGCCGTTGCAATGCAACGGATTGCAATGGCCAGCACTCCTCCTTTTTTAACAATTTATATTATACCATTATCATACCCCCTTCTATAAATATCATTCTCTCATTTTCATTTTTCTCACAATTACTCTCATCTTAATTCTCTCAAATTCTTTCAATCCACTCAATACTCTCAAACCCGTCTTAATTCTCTGAATTGATTTTTCGATCAATTCTCTAAAAAATGGCAAGTGGAAGCAGAAATAATGAAAAGTACTTGATGAGAGAATCCGATTTTTCTCATCCTGAATTTGATCCTCGTGAATATGCATGTTGGTAGAAGACGATAATAATATCAACTATGTTCCCAATCCCAAGGTTGAGCACATTCTAACGCAAGAAAGTCTTTATCCTCCTTCTCGTGTCGAAGAAATGTCGACAACATATAAGTTGGAACCGAAGGCCCGAGAGGGTACATCCGATTTATGGCAACACTTCGACAAGATACGTGAAAGCGAAGGTAAGTTTAAGATAAACTGTAAATATTGTCTAAAATCATATAATTTTTCTAAAGGAGACGGCTACGGAACATTCCGTCGGCATTTGACGAAACAACATCCAACGCAAGCAAGGATCGACATTAGCCAATAACAAATTTTCAGGTTCACCAATCCTAACCCTTATCCTTTATTCCGTTACACTGATGCACTTTATAAACAAATATTAGTTGAATATGTTACCCTTGAACATGCTCCGCTTACTACTGGTGAAAGTTTTAATTGGAAATTTGTGGTAAACACTGCATTGGTTCCAGAAGCACCATCTGTTATGAAAACTACTCTTAAACGCGAACTTTTCAAGGCTTAAAAAAAAGGTTTGACAAATTTTTGTAATGATTTCAATGGACGTGTGCATATAGGTAGTGATATTTGGACTAATCATTGGCAAATTCATTTTTATATAGGTCTCACATGTCATTGGATAGGTGACAATTAGACCATTTAAAAAAGACTTCTTGCATTTCCAGTTTTTGATTAAAGCATGCGGTCATTAATATTTATAAAATAATTAGATAAATTTTAGAAGAATATAAGTTAATTAATAAAAAAATTCAATTGGTTTTGATAATACTGCGACAAATACCGCTTCTATTTTCAAATTAGAAAATATTTGTAAACCCACTTTTGGCTGACAATTTTTTCATATTAGATATGCTTGACATGTTTTAAATTTATGTGTACAAGATAGTTTACGAACTCTTGAGATTGCTCTCAGCCCAATAAAGAAAGCAATTAAATTTTAATGGAGCCATCCCCAATTTTTGAAATCATGAGGCAAATTTTGTAAAGAAAATGGGAGAACAGCTATCGCGACCTAAAAATAGGCTAATGGATTATTGGGTTAATTAGATGAATTAACTAACCTAATTCGGACTCTCCCAAGCCCTACCAATTCGCAACTTGGATTTCATCGAAATGATTTTTAATTTAGAAGCCATCACTAATCTTGTTTGGTAGGTAGATTAGATACCTAAATAAAGTACAGGAGAATACTTTATTTTCTGCTAACCAGAGATTTAGGTTCGGGGACTTGATTATATTAATTTTTAAGTAACACCCTTTCGGTACCATTCTTGTGAAAATTCTCTCGATTGGCAAATTCAATTGATTTCAATGAATGAATTAAGGTGCAATTTTTTTTTTGGCATTTTCTTGATTAAATGAACGTCATGCAAATGCAGTTATATGACATGTGACTATATGACACGAAAAAGTTCGTGCATGATGACTTCGGAAAAATCAAATTTTAATGCAAGAAAGAATGTAAATTCTAACCTAAATGACATGTGACATGAATTAATGAACCTAGATGACGTGGCATAATAATGCATGAATGACGGATAATATGCATGAAATGCAAAAACTCTAGATGACATTGCAAGATTTTTTATTTTTGAGAAAAATTGAATTTAATGTAAATGAGCATGATTTCTAATTTAGATGACATGAAGTGGACTATACTAAAAAAAGCATGAAAATGCAGGACGAATTAGACTTTATGAAATGCAAATGATGTGTCCTAACTTTCAATGAATTTTTGGTTTTCATGATGGATTTATCCGACAATTAATACAAATTGATTAATTAAAATTCAACTTCTATTAAGAGTCATCTTTAATGTGAATTCCGAAAACATTCGTCCAATATCGTAACACAATGATTTTGTGTGTTTTTTTATGAAAAATGAATCAAATAAAAGTATAATAGATCTTGAGCATAATACACCTTAAATTTCAAAATTTTCGATGAATTCGTTTCGTACCCTAAGGGTCGGGTCAGAAGGTAATTTATTCACGTCATACCCTGGGGATCGGGTCAGATAATGAATTTCGAAATTTATCGATTCGATCCCAAAGTCGCCATGTGGACTATAAACCATGAGTAGGTAAAGATGTGACACCCGAGCTAATCGGTGTGAACACTGAGGGGTGTGATGCCTGAGCCAATCAAAACAAACACAAAGGGGTGACACGTTCAAGCTAATCAGACGAACACAAAGAGGTGATAACTTGAGTTAATCAAGTATCAAAATGAGATAAGATCCTGGTGACATCTTGAGCTGATCAAATGTCGATATAAGATTTTGAAAGGGAATTAGGAAACTTACCTGAATTTCCAAGCAATGAGTAAGTGATGGTTAGGTTGACAGCAACATACCTGTCCAATTTCTTGAAAAAATGATGACATGCATCAAATTAATGTAAATGCAACGTCATATACTAGAAAGATTTGTGAGTTTTTGCTTGCATTACAAAGCTTCACTGGGGATTTTGTCAATAAGGAAGCCTGTCTGATCCTTTTGTCAAAATTTAATCAAATAGAATGAGAAACCTCCAATCAGAAAGTACTTTTTCTCTCTCTTTTAAAAGGCTATTTGACCCAACCATTGATGCGGACATGAGAATCACTTGGAGCTGTCTTCATCACACTTGACGTGGGTCCAGGTAGTCTTGCAATCAGTATGACCAGACCAATCCATGAGGTCTTTTCAAGGACTGTAATTCAGGCTTGGTCAAAGGCTATTCAAAAGGGACTCGTATGAGTCGTTAGGTCATGAAATGAAATCTTCATCAGCTGCATTGGGCTTACAAATCAGGAACCATGTCAAATGAGATAAAAATGATCTTGCTCGCACTTCTTCAAGCGACATTCATAACCATTTGAAACCCTATACTAACCCAAGTGCCTCAATCTGAAGAGACTTTTGGTAAGGGTTGTAATGTAGATTCATGGTAGGCTTGAAAGGCCTATTTTCCACAAAGGGGTTGTGTAAAGATGAGATTGGTGATCATCCATTCTTGATATTTCCGGAAAGAGTGCCACTGGTAATCTTTATTGATGTACTTCAGAAAAGATCGTTCTTTGAGGAGCATTTTGTGAACCAACTCAAATGAGACCTCCCTTCCTTTCAGAGATTTTTATGAGATGGCTCTCTTTTTTTCTGATGGGAGTGGGCTCTTTTTTTTTTGCACGATAAGCTTAGCCATTTTTATTTTTTATTTTTTTGCATAGCGAGCTCTTTTGAAGAGGAAGGGAGAGTCTCATTTGAATTGTCTGCATATTGTGCCGGCAAATTTTCAAGTTTCAGCTTGCCCCAAGGCACTTCGCTCATCTGTCAGATGGCCTTAAAATGATTTCCTTTCAGGATGATCATCAATTGGGTTTCGAGAAATGAACTCGCCGCTCAAATTGGGTTAAGCAAAGGGATAGATGTATATGTGGTATAGAAATGAACTGCTCTTCGTCATGTCTAAAGAACTTGAGCTAACATAGAATTCTCATGCAAAAAATACACTCAAAGATTCATGCAAGTGAAAGCAAGAAAATTCTACACATTCTTTGAATTTTCTGAAATTTGCCCCAGTATGGGGTTGTTCCTGACAAGGGTATGAAATGGAACCACCGTTCGAAAGGATTTAGCAAAGGGCAACCTGTGGTGTTTGGATAGAGGAAATGAATGCCTCACATCATCTTAGTCGTCATACTTTTCGCAAGATAACTCTTTCACCTTGTAAGCAGGGAAATCTTCACACTTACTGGGGATATGATGTAGGACGTGTATGGAAATGGCTTGCCTTTTATCGTCTTGATGTTCCTCATTCAAAATGATCAATTCAATCGGATCAAAGAGACTTCCTGATTGAAAACATCTCACAGTGCAGATTAGCAATGCAGGCAAAAATATGATGAGCTGAAATTGATGAACCTTAATTTGATCGATCAGTCATAATATAAGAAAATGAGTGCAGATCAAATATAGTCATACATAGATCATGCAAGTACATTCAGATGTGAAAGAAATCTCAAGGAATATGAGGCTATGGACTGCCCTAGTATAAAGAGAAATATGCATGAGACCAGTCAATCAAGGGCTCAAGATGCTCTAGCTATTCATTAGGGATGACAATATATCTGTCATGCGCTCCTGTGAGAAAGAAAAGTCGCCTTGGAAATCGCATAAACATACTCCCTTTCCCGAATAATGGACTATTGGTTTGCCCCATTTTCAATCAAGATGGGCATGCTGGATGCTCATAGTTTTGCTAGAGTATGAGATTGCCCCAAGCATGACCAATGATGAGAACTCGATTTCGAGCTTTAACAAATAACATTGTTTTCACATCCGTTCCTACATGAAAAAGATGTGCATGAATAGGGTCTTAAAAAAATAAAGTGAGAAAAATTTGGGAAGCTCTTGATTGTTGGTTTGTTCCAGTGGTAACAGTCAAAAACATGTCTCCCAGCTTGGCACCTGCAAGAGGAAAATAGAACGTCATTTTCCCCTTTGAGACCGAGTGATCTTCCTCTTCCCCTATTCTTTGACGTGGCGTGATAATCGATCAGTCGGGGGTGAAGCATGGATCTGGCATAGTTGATTAATGAACTGATGTTTGAATTGGCTGATGCGATGTGACTAGTAAGTAGATCGATGAATCAGTTAAGGATTGCCTCAAGAGTCATCATTTGGGCTAATCGAATAATAGCCAACAAGTAGCACCGATTGAAATAGGGTTGTCGACGGCTCGAATGATTGATGAGTCATGATTGGCTAAAGACTTCTAGTCTTCTTCAAATGCTTAATCACCATGTACGAGACGTCCCAAAATTGACCAGGCTAATGCCTAGTTAGATTAGGGAATCTTCCCCCTACCCCTGGATTGATTTTGAAACACATAGTAGATGGATCAGTATGACAAATAGGGTTGGACCACATGTTATTCATTTCTAAAGATTTTACTTGAAAAACTCTTTGCTTTTGAAAATTTCAGGACGGGAATTCTTGAGAAGCCCAACACTCAGTACTTACCATGGATGACAAATTGTTCAATCATTGGTTATCGTCATCGGGTCAATTTGGTATACTTCAACAATAATCCAAAATTAATGAAAAACATGTGTAATTTTATTGATATGAAATCAATGAATTACATCTTATTGAAAAGGAAATGCGATATTGAATGGAAATGACATCCTAGTGCTACCTAAACACCTAAAGAAAGTAGGAAATATCCCACGCAAGGGATTGGAGAAAAATAAATGGCCATGCTCAAAAGTATGCCTCCACCCCATTGATGATTCTTCAAGCATTGTTCGAATGATCTGGTAGCGGGTTACTCTGCACATTAGGCTTATCGGATGACTGAAATGCAAATGCCCCAGTTTCAAGTAGATCCTGGATGCAGTGCTTGAGCACGAGACAATCATCGACCGAATGGCCCTGTTCGCTGGAATGATAGTCACACTTCTGTGCATGGTCATATCTAAGATACCCAACAGGATTGGGACGTTGGGGCTTAGAGGACAGCAAACCCTTTTTACGTAGGACAGCCAAAACTTGGGAAAGTGTCCCAAGAAGTAGAGTGAACGTTCGGTTCTTGCGTTGATTTGTCCTCTGATTCTGCTGCCCATAGCCCGATGTTCGTTGAGGAGCAAACTGCATCTTCTGGACCTCAGCTGGTGCCTTCTGGACATAAGCCATATTGACTTCAGGAATGTGTTCCTTATCCTTTTTACTAGTAAATCGATTTCGAGAAGAAGTGGTTTCGTCATACCATCCCTTCTTCAATCCAGACTGAATTTACTCTCCCATGGCAACGAGCTCGCTAAATGTTCGGACCGCCGTAATCAACATGCGTGAACAGATTGCCTGCAGGAGAGTGGATACAAATAGCTTCATCAAATCTCACTCTGGTGGCTCAGGCATGATCTGTCCTGCCATAGTTCTCCATCGAGTAGCGTACTCCTTCAAGGTTTCCCCCTTCTTCAACTCAGTCTGCTCAAGGTCTTCACAAGAGATCGTAACATCTAAATTGAATCTAAAATGCTTGACGAAAACATTTGCCGCATTCTCCCATGAATCCATGCGATTGATTTTGTGATTGGTATACCATTGCATGGCGGCACCCTTCAAGCTAGCCTAGAACGTTTGAACCATAAACAGTCCGTTGGTGACATACTTATTCATCAAATTCTGGTACATCTCAATGTGCTGGATCGGATTAGAGGTACCCTCATACTTCTCAAAGGTAGGCATTTTAAACTTGTCTAGCACCTAGACCCTCGTAAATACTGATAAGTCGATTGGGGCGATGTCATGAGTCCCTTCAACTTCTCGCAGCCTCTGGTCTATCTTAGCAAAAAGCTTGGAACTTTCGTCATTCATCATCCCGACATTAGCATTGGGTCGCGGGATGGTCATTTGGGGTGGTGTGATAATCTGAGCTGTTGGTAAGCCAGTATACCCAAGAGGTTGAGCGGTGCCTCTAACACCAGGTGGGATGATATTCACGGAGGGTGAAACAACGATTGTAACTTCAGGAAAAACAACATCTTCAAGGGAAGGCATGTCATCATAGGTCCCATCGCCTTGAGTAGTTATCTGAGGATTAAAGCTCGTAGGTACTATTGGGGCGATTGGAGGTAGTCGTTGACTTGATATGAGTTCATCCATCATTAATCTCATTTGGGCCATCTGGTCATTGAACGACTTCATTTTCTCCTTCATCTGTTGCTTCATTCTTTGCTCCATCTGGGCCAGCAGTTCAGCTTGCTAGACCATTTGTCTCGTTTTGGAGCGAGTATCGTACGGTGTAGGGGATCCGTAGTAAATTACCTTAGGAATGAGCACACCAAAATTAGTATAATGAGCAAGAGTGGTGAGCCAGTCCATGACAACCCTCTAGACCCAACAAACAAAATAGACATGATCAAAAGATTGAATCGAGCAATTTTTCAATTTCGTTGAACCTTATGATAAAATTCTTCGTAATTCGCACGTTGACCAAACAATCCCCAAATTTTGCAAGCGGATGTGAGATACAATGATGAACTACTTTCTTATTTGAGGTTAAGGTTGAAAATGGACCGATCAATACAGTTTAAATGCATCTTTGAAAATTTGTTTGCCCAGAAAACTAGTTCGTCCGCCGGTTGTTAAATGAACGAAGGACCCCTTTAAAGTGTGAATTAAAATCTGAAATTTCTCAGGTCATTAGTTGAAACATCAACCTACAACTTTCATGTTTCGTGGTTCATCAAAGGAGGTCGTTCATTGGGGCCATTTCACAAAATGATCTGGAGTCTGAAAAAGGTGAGAAATTCCAGCCTGCTCCCATACAGCCACTAATTTCGTATTAAATAGAAAACATGAGGGATTATCACAAAAATATTTCTCTCAATAGATGAAGATCTCACGGACATTTCTCATCTGAAGCTCAGAGATTGATTCCAACCGAAAAAGGGTACGAAAATTCAATTAATACTAAGAGGTCAGAATGAAAACAGAATTGAGTTACTGCTGAAAGTGATACACCTAATAGCCATGGACCGACCCAAGATGAAAAATGAGTAAATTAAAGACAAATGTTAAGAGTTTATCATAAGAAACCACAATCACAGCACAATCACATGCGGATGGATGCAAATTAATTAATTAATTGACAAAATGAAATTCTAAAAAAGGACCGTACCAGAGGGGTTTGGTTAGGTCTAATTTCCAAAATTCCGGCTATGGTCAAGACTCTTCCCGTGCCATGGGGGACTGGCAAGGGTGAAGTCTCCAACACGAAGAAAATTGTCGGGATCGAGGGACGGGGTCGACCGAACCTCGGGGGTGAGGTGAGGTGGATACCCGCGCTATACCATCCTAATTACTGGCAATCCAGGTCCGATTGCGGTGAAAATGGAATGCAATATATATATGCGGACACTTGGCATAATATACAATCAGGAATAAAATTAAATTATACTACCCTGCAAAACAAAGATTAATAACATTTAAATTTACCCTGCAAAAACATATAACACCTAAATAATCAATGGAATAAAGCCAATCAAAGGAAAATTCCTCACAAGAATTTGTCCTAAGTCCTATTGAGGAACATGAAAATTCTGAAAAACGCAATGTCCACATTTAATCTCAATTTTTCAAAAAAATTCAGGCCTTACTCGTCCCCGGTGGAGTCACCAAGCTATTGCGACCTAAAAATAGGCTAATGAATTATTGGATTAATTAGATGAATTAACTAACTTAATCCGGACTCTCCCAAGCTCTACCAATTCACAACTTGGATTTCATCAAAATGCTTTTTAATTTAGGAGCTATCACTAATCTTTTTTGATAGGTAGATTAGATACCTAAATAAAATATGTGATAATACTTTATTTTCTGCTAACCAGAGATTTAGGTTCGGGGACTTGATTATATTAATTTTTAAGTAACACCCTTTCGGTACCATTCTTGTGAAAATTCTCTCAATTGGCGAATTCAATTGATTTCAATGAATGAATTAAGGTGCAATTTATTTATTTTTTTGGGTATTTTCTTGATTAAATGAATGTCATGCAAATGCAGTTATATGACATGTGACTATATGACACGAAAAAGGTCATGCGTGATGACTTTGGAAAAATCAAATTTTAATGCAAGAAAGAATGTAAATTCTAACCTAAATGACATGTGACATGAATTAATGAACCTAGATGACATGGCATAATAATGCATCAATGACGGGTAATATGCATGAAATGCGAAAACTCTAGATGACATTACAAGATTTTATTTTTGAGAAAAATTGAATTTAATGCAAATGAGCATGATTTCTAATTTAGATGACATGAAGTGGACTATACTAAAAAAAACATGAAAATGCATGACGAATTAGACTATATGAAATGCAAATGATGTGTCCTAACTTTCAATGAATTTTCGGTTTTCATGATGGATTTATCCGACAATTAATAAAAATTGATTAATTAAAATTCAACTTATATTAAGAGTCATCTTTTAATGTGAATTCCGAAAACATTCATCCAATATCGTAACACAATGACTTTTTATGTTTTCATGATTTTTTGTGATTTTTTGTGTTTTTTTTATGAAAAATGAATCAAATAAAAGTATAATAGATCTTGAGCATAATACACCTTAAATTACGAAATTTACGATGTATTCGTTTCGTACCATGGGTGTTGAGTCAGAAGATAATTTATTCACGTCGTACCCTGGGGATCGGGTCAAATAGTGAATTTTGAAATTTATCGATTCGATCCCAAAGTTAAAGGATGGGTTAGATAAATTGATGTGCAGATGACGTCGTATCTCTGGGTGAAGTAAGATGGTCATCATATTGCACATATTCTGAGGAACGAGGCATATGGGAGCATGTATTATAATCAAGGTAGATTATACAATTATTTGAATTAAATGAATTAACGGACAACTAGGGATAGGTGCCGAAATTTTAAAGGACATAACGTACTATCCGCAAAGGATCATTTAAAAAATTATCTCTTGAGATTTGGAAATAATTTTCAGATAATTTCCCAATATTTTAAAGATATATTCAAAGTTCCCAACTAGGATAAGATCTTACACGATATGCTCAGAATTTTCGGATGCATTTAAAATCCGATTGCCAGATAACATGAATATTCCAAATAATATGCACAATATTGATTCATAAAATCTCAATCGAATATCCCCTTTCCTTGTCTTTTCAAAATTCACCTTCATTCAGCCAACTTTCTCTTTCCTTAGAGAGTGCAAGATAATTTGAAATCAATCAAATTGAACGAGACAAAGGGGGAATCTATCAAAATCATGCTCCAAATCTCGAGTCTAGCAATATCAATAGGGAAATCTGAATTTTTTCATAGATATTTTCAATTCAATGACCTCTTGTGATCCAGGCAATTATCAGTGATTGAAATTTAGCAAAAGTAAAACACAAAAGCCATCTATCAAATGGATAATGAACTCTAAGAATGCGGCAAGTTAGAATTGTTCACTACCTGATTCAAAGTTTGAGCAGAAGAAACTTGACGAGCAAACCCCTTTGGCCGTTCGACTAAGAATTGTACGCCTCCAAGGATAGCTTTTCTGGACTGAAAATTCCGCACCTGAACATTTGCCTAGAACAGCCACTTTTTGGTCCGAAACCCAGCAAGGGAGTCCGCACAAAATCAGCAGCGACGGAGGCTTGAACAGCAGCGAAGATCGACCTTGGTTTACTGCTGCACAGGGGCGATTTGTAGCTGATCGTCGATGCTAAGTTGGTTGGGATTAGCTTGAGCGTTCGCCGAACAGGGCTCGAGTAACCTAGAAGAACGAAGACAAATCTTTGCTTGTCTGTTCGTGCATCATGGACTGGAGCATGATTCATCCACAAGGTCAACGTTGGACCAATATTGGGTGGTGAGTCCTTGGTTGGTCTTCAAGCTTTGGCCATCGTTGGTGTTGTCTTGGAGCCTTCGGTGCCGACAGAAGAACACCATAAGAAGAAAACAACGAAACCCTCTCTTTTTTACCTCTCTTCTGAATGTGTTGAGTGCTCTCTAATAAAGACGAAGCCTCCACGATCTCTCTCTCTAGATGGCCATCCCCCACTCTATATGAGCTCTCTAACGATGCTTATATAGACTATCTTAGGTTTGACTTCGTGAACGCGGGCTTGGCTACGCATAATGGGCTGAATTTGATTATTTTATTTTTTTAGTGTAAACCCATGCAAAATACTACAATAACTCCCCAAGGCCTTGGACGAAAATTTTAATGCAAATAATGGGTTGGTCTTAACTTTTCTAGCTCAAATAAGACTTTTTTTGAATAATGAATATTTAACTATAAGCCTTATTTAGACAGTTGAGCTCGAACAGAATAACATTGTCATGAACTTAATTTCAACTTGCTCGAATAAATTTGGCACATCCCCCTAGGTTCAAGTTGAAATTTTTCAAACTGAATTTGGTCCGACCCCCATCGAATTAAGCTCAATTGACTCTCTTCCGATCATGGATGCAAATCACATGCATGAAAGAAAATAATATGCAATGTACGTGAATTTATTTTTGCGAGAATTATGATTAATTTTCATTTTATGTTTAAATAAATGAATTTCTAAAAAATCAAAATTTGTGTGTCAACAACGGCAAAAGATTTCCAAAAGATATTCCAACTCGTTGAAATTCAACCTACGAGTTACTTCCTCAATCCTTTGAGTAGATTTATTATGTGCATTTATTTCTAATAATGTTCCTGATATTACTTTACTCCGGTAACATTGGGACATTTGTAAAAAAAAATTAAAATATTTTGAAAGTTTTTAATGATGGTACTAATACTTTATCTGGTATTTATTGTCCTACTATGCATTTATTTTTAATAGAGTGTGTTAATATTGCTGGTGTTTTAGTGATTATGAAAAAGATACTCAATTTGCTCTGTGACATTCCGAATTCCGACCCTCTCAAGGCTATGGAATGGAAAGTATCGATCGGTATGTTTCAATTGTAACTCACTCGGAGTTAGTCACTCCCAAGTTAACTGACCAAAAGGAAAAGATTGACGCGGAGTCGGATACGTGGACCTAGGAAATTTGAATAAAGAATGGCACTTTAACCATAAGAATTGTCGAGATAACATTTTGGACCAGTAAAGATCGATCTAGGAATGATCGTGGAATGCTTTGATAGTGTTATACGTTGGGACGCAGGTGATTTTGCTTAACCAATGTGAAATTTGCGAGAATTTTCTAAATCGGATTCCGACAATCAGGATCACAGGAACTAGCAATAAACCCTCGTAATCACATGACAACCAAAGTCGCAACAGCTCAAGAAACCCTAAGGTCGATACGCATAGCACCTACAAGAGTCGCCCGTCAGTTTGAGATAAATTGGAATTTACAGTCGACGAGGGTTCGACATGAAATTGGACCTCAAGATTTTGGTATTGGACATTTAGGAATTCCAACATTTGAATTGAAATGGACGTCGCCTCATCGAAGGTGATTTATATTGGAAAAATGAAATTTCGGACGAAAAGTGTCAAATGACCATTTTACCCCTCGACCCTTGCCCTTGCCTTAAGAAATTTAAAAAGACAATTTGGTCATTTAGACCCCTCATTGCAGTCGAAAATTAGTGGGTGAGGTGGTCAAAGGGAGTCCATGGAAGATAAGGTATTATTTAGGCAAAGACAAGTGTCAAGATGGGATTGGTTGGCATTAATTGATTCATTTTAACCTACCATTCAATCTCTTTGATCGAGAAGGGATTAAGATTGGCCTCTCTTTTGTCTCTCTCTCTCTCCCTCATTTTGGTCGACCACAAACTCTTTGTCTACTCTTCTTCTTCTTTTCTTATTCTCGGCCGAATGGAGCTCGCCCGACCAGTCCCGACCACCTCCCTTCCTCCGGCCATAACTTTTTCATCCGACATCGTATTGAGGTAAAACCATTGTCATCTTAAAGCTTATTATCTTGTGGTTCTAGGACATATTATAAGGTTGATTTGGCCCAACCATTTGTCACGCATCGCTCACCTTACGAGTGCGCTCATCCGCTCATGCCATAAATTCAGTCCCAGGATACCCTTCATTACGGCGATAAATAAATGAGACTCGCATGCGGAAGAGTGAAAGAAAAATAAATACATAACTCCATGTAAGGTAATTCAAAACAAAATAAAGAATGAGATACGGGACAAAGGGAAAGATGTGATTTACATATCAAAAGGTCAAGTTCATAAAAACAAGGTCAAGTACTAGCTAATACCACTGGCTAAGGTCGAGGAAGACAGAAGGGCGAACAAAAGACAACCACTAAGCCCCACCAAAAGATCGTCACCACCAAAAGACAACCCCGACAGTCGTATGATCTCGAGCCCACTAAGTGGTATTGGTATCATCAGCTCGACGTAGGTCCTCTGCGGGGTCATAATCCGAGAATGTTTCTGATCGAACTTCCATAGAGTCATATTCCGTCTCATCCTCTAAATCAGGAATCTCGATAACCTCGATACTCTCCTCTCTAGCCGGGGTCTCCTCCGTAATGTTTCTTGAGCTTACCACGGAACCCTCCACCTCGCTCTCATCTCGAGAAGGATGGCACCACGATGGGACTACGCGTTTTGGAATCTCGTGAGCCTTTAAAGGATCAGTGGTAACTTCCCCAACTCTCTTGAACTAGACCTCGAAATGATGTGGCTTCAAGTCTTCCTCCCCCTCATCGACCCACACTACCGTACTCTTCCTAACATAAACCGCACCTCGTGTATCGAGGAATTCGTCAAAATAGGCCATCATCTCCTTCAGATCGCCAAGACGGATCGTCAGCATTTTCGGGGCTGGGGGTCTGGAAAAAGAGAGATCCCACGACGGGGTGAGTCTTACGTCTCTGCAAGCTAGCCTAATCCTAAATTAGACCCTCAATACTCCCAGACAGTACAGTCATAACAACAACAAACATCCAGTGGCCCAAGCTTCCGTACTAGCCAAGAATCATAGCAAAACCATAGGAATTTATAATAAATTCAATTCTCAATCCACAACTCAATAGGCTATCATGACAAATAAACCCGCGTTAAGACGCGTCAGGTTTATTAACCAATTTTTTACTCATGTCAACATGTACAATTCCTAATCCCGTGTTAGGACGCATCAGGATATCATTCAACCACAATCCCGCGTTAAAACGCCTCAGAGTATACTTAGGATGCAATTCCACGTTAAGACGCCTCAGGATATGCTCACAATACGATCCCGCGTTAAGACGCCTCAGGATATCCTCGCAATACTATCCCGCGTAAAGACGCCTCAGGATGTCATTGGCCTCAACAAATATCTCAAGTCAAGAAATGTTTCAATAATCATTTAATCACATTCTCATCATGAGAATTTCATTAAGTCGATCACAAACCAAATGCTTGTCAAAATGATCGAATTTCATTACAAAATTAACTCTAGAGTCAAGTAACCCATGGCCACATAATCAAGCAAAACTTGCCAACAAGCATATCACCAATTCAGTCAAAGGAACTACTATTTTTAGTAGCAAGCGAGTGCACATGACTCATTCCTCAACAATTCCATTCAATTTCCGGTCAACCAAGCATAAAGAATCGTCAACTCATCGATCTTGCAATAAAATCATCCAGTTGTGTCCCAAAGTTCTAATATAGGTTTAGGGGTCGCTTACCTTCGTTTCAATTAGCAAATTTTCACCAAAATTCCTTGTCGAGCTCAGCTTCCAAACAAGGTCGTCGTTGTTCAAAAGAGGGCAGCAAAATGATTTAGGAAATATCCATCGTTACAATCAATATATCCAATTTAGCCCCAATTTCATCAATCGGGGACCTCATTAACAACTCAAGGGATATTTTAGTATGTCCTAACGACATATTTAGAGCATGGTGACACCATGAACAACCCTTAACAAAACCGGTGTGCTCAGAATTGAAACAGAGCAAAAATCGATTTTTCTCCTTCTTGCTCTAACAATCTACGCATCACCCTTAACTCTAATTTTTTCCATCAATTCACTTGGAGCAACCTCAATCAACATGTTATATAGTATCACGATGAATTTTGAAGTTAAATAGCACTCCTAAAGCCTCCAAACAGACCGACTCTTCTCAGTTCACCGGCGGTCAGAATCTGTCCAGAAATTGAACTTCAATCCAACCATAAAAATTTTGGAGCCATTTGAAATCTCTAAGTGGATGAACCATATCCCTCTCTCAGTTAGCTCAGAATCTGTCCAGTTTTCTTCCAAAAATTTCCATAAATTAACCAAACCTCCAAAAATCACGAAATCAATTGAAGCTTGTCAAGGACAGGTTAAACTAACCTGTGGTGGTCGGTAGCCGGCCAAAGGGTCATGGGAGGTGGTGCTCGAGCGGACCGAACCGGGCGACAGAAACTGGTCGGCTAGAGCAGTTTTCTATTCTTGTAGGAAAATGCACAAATGGACGGGAAGGAAGATGATAGTCCACGAAATTTTGAAGAAGCATCAGATGATGGAGTCCTAATCACTTTTGAGTAGGCTTCTGGAAGGTTTGAGTGAGTGAATGATTAATGACCATCATCCATGCATTGACACTTGTCATTGTATACATAATATCAAGGTTCCAATGACTCTTTTGCCCCTCTCAATTTTCAACAGCCTCTATGGGGAAGAAGGAATGGTCAAATGACTATTATGCCCTTCTCAAACTAATTAGGCAAGGTTAACTCACCAAGGGCAAAATGGTCTTTTCACACCTTTCGTCTGAAATTTCGTTTTCCTGATATTTTTCACCCTCGATAAGGCGACGTCCAATCCATATCAAATGTTGGAATCCCTCATTTCCATTTTCAAATTTTGAGATCCTATCTCATGATTGATTTTCCGTCGATCGAAATTCCAGTTTGTCTCGAATTAACGGATGGCTCCTGCGGACGTTACACGTATCGACTCTGTGATTCTCATTACACTTAGAATAACTCAAACCACGGTAATTTTGATTGTCATGTAATCGAGAGGGTCTATCACTGGCCCCGACGGCAACAATCGTCACAATTCGATTTAGGAAAATTTTGCAAATCATACTTTGGTTAAGCGGCATCACCCGCGTTCCAACCGTACAATACTAGCAATGGTTTCCTTAATTGTTTTTAGATCGGCCTCTACTCTAAATGTTCCCTCAAAAATCCTTATGGTCAAAGTGTCGTTTCTAATCGAGTTTCTCAGGTCCACGTACCTCATCGCGTGTTAGCCTTTCCACTTCGGTTAATTACTCGAGATTGATCAGATCCGAGTGAGACATAACTGAAATACCTCGATAGATATCTTACATTCGAAGGTCTCGAAATGACAGGAATTCAGAATGTCACACCATTTATCCCTAGGTCTGTTTGAGTGGGTAAAGGTTAGAATGAAGGCAGAATCTGACCGATTTTGGGGAAAGACCTATTTCAGGGGCTTCAAGACTTCAAATAGCTCCAAATTTTCGGTGAGATATTCTACACTCATAATACTTGAGTTGGTGTAATAGAGGTTGTGAGTTCATTAGAGATTTAGAGTGTTTTTATAGTTGATTTGTAGTGGTTTCGACCAAACAGATTCTAATCGTCTAACCACCATGGGGGAAACCAAGCTGTTCAAAGCTTTTGTGGTGTTATTTCTCTCCAAATGTTTTGGTGAGACTCCTAAACTTGTTATATGATGTTTGGACAAGTTGGTTTTGTGAGGAATTTGGGTTAAGAGGTGATTAATGGGCTCTTTGAAGTGAAAATGTGAGATGCCGTCCAACCTGTCCTCAGCGCACACCAATTTTGAATTGAGTTGTTCTAAGTTGTCCGACGTCTAAATTGAGCTTCATTTTCACCCACGCGCCCGTAAGACATTGAAGTATAAGATTAAAAAATTTAATTTCATAATATCGATGGATCAATATCAGTTTACATCGAATGAAGCTGGTCGTGGGGCCTAGAAAACGGCAGTTTCGATGGAATGAGATTTATGATGATTTGCCTTGATAGAACGACCCTTGGCGTGCTTAAGGGCATTGATTTAACATTGTGACGACATGAGGACAAGGTGTCGTGTGTGTTATTGAAGTAGTTGCGCAAGGAAATTGATAAATGATTGAGTTTCGATGTGGTTTTCTTAGGCACGACGTGAGAGCCCTGTTTGGCCGTGAGCTTGCTGACCTAGGAGGATCATTTGGATTCAATTTGCTAGCTTGTTTGAAGAGGTAAGTGACCCTTAAACCTTTACTAGGACACTAGGGCACTACTGGATGAGTTTGGCTGATGAATTGATGTGTTTGTGGATTCATTATGCTTGAATGGTCAAGGCCGAATGAGATTAGCATGGACCAAGTCTTGCATGATTACTTGCGATATATGTAAGATGTTCATGGCTGAATTGATTATGGGAATGTTCGTTTGATGAATGTGCATGAATAAACGTGCAGAATGAGCTTGCTTGGTTGCCAATTATAGAAAAATCCATATTTGAATTGGTAAAGGAACGCCTTAAGTGATTGATTGTCTTAGTGTGTGTGAATCGTGCCTTGCATTGTGAGTATTTGACTATGATTGTTCCTAATGCTATGAGTCTAATTGCTTGCCCTGTTGAATTGTACTCGATCATGAGGTTGTTAAAGGGTTGAGTTTTGGCTTGTGAGCCCTTGCTTAATGAGAAGCACGTTGTATGATGGCAAGCTTTGATTGAAATGACTTAGAACCTGATGCGTCAGAACGCGGGTTGCCAATTATTTTTATCCTGAAGCGTATTGACGCGGGCTTGGCCATTAGAATTGAATTTGTGATTAGACTGATGCGTATTGACGCGGGCTTGGCCATTGCAATTGAAATTGTGATTAGCCTTATTGAAATTGTGATTAGCCTAATGCGTATTGACGCGGGAATTGGCCATTGGGATTGACATTGTGATGAGCCTAATACGTGTTTACGCGGGCCGATCTGTTGAAAAGAGAATTGTGATGAAATGGTGAATAAGACTCTGCATATGAATTTAATGCGGTCCTGATGTTACGATGCTTTGTTGCGTTGCATTGAGTGCCTTACGATATTTCTTCGATGAACTATTGTACGCTGCTTTTAGAAGATGTCTGGGGGGTACTGATGGCCTGGTCTAGGTTTAGGGTTCATTTGCTAAGATTTATATCTCACCCCGTTAGGGATTAATTTTTTTGAGGTCCTTGATGAAGGAAACACGAGCTTAATGAGGATAAGCTCTCGAGAAAGTAATTGTAGGAAATGGATTTACGCTTTTTGTGGCCTTAGAGATTGTATTTTGGTTTTGTGGATTGGAATTGAATCATTGATATTTGACCGTTGTAACTAAAAAAGTGTAGTATATAGATATGCGAAGTGTACCCTTTTTCAATCCTAAGCCATTTTGTTTTTATTCATGATTGGGGTTGTTTGTCGCTTCCATTTGTATATAGATTTTATATGTTGTGGGCCAAAAGATCCTGAGAGTCTATCGAAAAATAAACGGCCCGGTGGGATGTTCGCCCACTCACCGGGTTCGGGGCATGACAAGCTTCGACTATTTTAGTAATACTAGCATTATTATTTCAACATTCCTCTTGTTTATTTGGTTGGTATTGTTTTCGATCCACGTACTAAATTAGCTGGTTTATTAGAATATATGAATGATTATTATTATCACACCCCAATTCTTACAATGAACAGGAAAATGACATGGCCGTCCTTATACCTAAAGGACGCAGCTTCAAATAGAAACCAACATAAACCTATCATCAAATATATATTCAACTACATATAGATAACTGACTAAACGTAAGGTTGGTTCCTTCGTCAGAATTTCTATAATCCTCAAAGATATTTATATCCATCATTCAACTAAACTTGACAGCTAACAACATTATGTACACAACTCTCCTAAATCATAACCAAAATTTAACTCCCAAAAGTCCCCAACGATTTGCACTCTCGTTCTACTTGCCGACGACTGAAGAACCTGAAAAGATTGGAAAGGAAATGGGGTAAGCAACCACAGCTCAGTGAGTAGTACATATCTTTTCTAAGCAGATCGAGCATTCACTATGCACATATAAAATAACATATATCACAGAAATATTCTGTTAATCAATAAAAATCATAACAAAAATCAATGATCAAGTCCATTGAGTAATCTTAAATCGCACATCGATGGTCCATCCATCGACAAATCTCAAATCATATGTCAATGGTCCATTCCATTGACCAAAATCATGCTCAAATATCTAACCATGGTCACGTATAACATCTCATGACAATGCGACCAAGATTCTCCCCTTGGTAAGATCCCCACCTATATCAACCGGTAGTTCGGCCCCAAATGATATCCTAACAGTATGCACATACCCAAAAACCCTTCACTGGGTTCACAGCGATATTGAGCATCAAAACCAACATCTATGAATAATCCACAAATCCAATCCAGAAATCATTTCGCAAACCAGAATATATTCCACAACCATTTCTGATAAATCAGGTTCAGAAATCGATCACATATTTCACATTTCATTTCGTAACATATTTTTCAAATAGTTCGCAAGTATCAAAATACAGCAATTGCCCGATCCAGATTTTGATGCAACAAATATGCCTTTAGCATTCATAGTATATCAAATCCGAACCGCTTTCGAGATATAACTTTATAAATTCAAAGAAGGAATAAGCATCATTCATCTGATATAGCCTAACTCAGATCTCGATAGCTAATTCAAGCCCTCGACTTAACTCCTATTAATTTAGCGAAAATAGGTATCACGGTCAAGTTAAAACGCTATCGTAACTACAAATCAACTAAGATAATTTTATTCACTAGTCAAACTATTTCTAGAATCAACAAAACGTTAATCTGAATAGTATAATCTAAACTATCCGTAACGCAGAGCCTAAACGTAGCGTAACTTTGAAAACTATTCCAACGATATAAACGAGGGGCTCGAATTCTTACTAAACGCTGTAGAACGCAATTGATTCGGGTTGATTCTTGACCAGAGTGAATTTATTTCTTTCTTCTCCTTCTCTCGTTTCTTCTTTCTGTTTCTGTTTTAAAAAGCTAATGGAAGAAGCACTCTCACTTTTTTTTTATATATTCGGCCGTGGATGAAGACTTGAAGCGGTGTAATTTAATTTTTTTTATACGGTCAATTGGTCAATAGACCACCAGCCGTTGCATGGCTATAATATAAAGCCAGCACATGCCTCCAGTATCACAATTATTTTATTTGTTTACATTTGGATAAAGCAATAGATATTTCAATTATACAAAGTGAGGTTAAACAAGTTATAATAGAATTATATAATGAATTTTGTAGTAAATATGGTTTAAGGGATAGTGGAAATTCCCAACCTAATGCCTCACAAAGCGATGCGGATGGTTCAATTAATAGAGGGTACAAAATGCTCATAAATAGGCAAAAAAAATAAAAGGGGATAACAGGAGATACTATTTCCGAATTAGAAAACTATTCAACCATTGCTTTTAAGTTAGTGATTCTGAACACATCAAAGATTTCAAAATTATGGAATGGTGGAAGAACCATTTAACTCAATTCACAGTTCTCGCCCTCATCGCAAGACAATATTGGCAATGCCTTCTCCAACAGTTGCGATTGAATAAGCATTTAGCACTAAAAGATTAATTTTGAACGACCGCCGTTCAAGATTAAGTCTAAGATATGTGGAGGCTCAAGCTTGTATCGATAATTGGATAAAGACTAGATATCGACACTAAGAGCTGGATCGAGAACACGAATTTTTCGGTGAAGATTGTGGAGATACCACCGACATAGGTACCATAATGGGTATGGACGATTGGCAATGAGATAAGTTTGGATTATCAAAGGTAAAAAAAAAAAAAAAACTATATGGCCCTTGATTCTTCTATCCCCAAGAAGATATGTAGGCACTTATACCTTTTTTCGGAACCGGAACCACCAGTTCCTGAACTAGAATCGGCGGTTCGGCGGAACCAGCTACCATTAGGTGGCAGGATTATATTGACAAATCGTGAAAATATTTATGATTGAATTGCTCGACTTAAAAAGTTTAAAACTAAATTGGAATCCGGCACATCAGGTTTTTGACTTTTTTTTGCCACACCCGTTACTTTATGGTGCAGCCTTACCCAAGGCATGTGGACGGAACGATTTGCACGCGTGTATTCATGAAAAGTAACGAAATCGAAAACTTGGAAGCCCCAAGACATCCGGAAAAAAAAAAAAAATTTCCAGAGACCCCATTAATTAGCAAACTATATGTGCATGCACATGCCAAAATCTACAATACACTGAGGCATTCATGGAGACTCCTCAATTATGAAAACAGAAAAGGAAAAAACGGCATGCAAACGCTACAAACATACATAGAATTCGCATTAGCTTTTAGCATAAATATGCGAGCAAATATAGGTCTATCTCATAAACGATCCATTTCGCGGTGCGTTTTCTCGCGGTCGGAGCTACTAAGATTTCGTCAAGATCGTGAGGAATTGCAGGAGAGCGTTGCCGAACAAAGATGGGGAGGAAAGTGGTGATCGCAGACGCCGTGCTGATGCCGGAAGGGGACGGGGCCGTTTGATGAAATGGGAATGGCGGCTGATATGCTTCCGGAGAGGACAGAAGCGGAAAGGAAGAGCGAGTGTTGGAGGGGAGGAGGATCCACTCGATAACATCATCATTCGCAGTTCCGGCATTCGCCTCCCGTTCGGATGAATCATGATGAGAAATGTACCGTCGAAAAAATTGGAATGCTCATAGAGCTTAAAGGACTTTTGAACGGCTCTCGGGTGCTATAAATGATTCGGTGATTTTTATGGTGTCTGAAATGTATGATCACGTCTATCTTTCTTACTGAAGAAGATATCCAACAAATGAAAGACTCGCTCTAAACTTTGAAAATTGATAAACAAGTCTCTTTCATTTAGGGGGTTCCGTTTACACCGCGGAAAAAGAATGACTTAAAAAATATTTCTCAAAAAAAAATGATTAATTAAATCTTTGTTAGAATTAGTCGATAAAAAATATTTTCACCTTCTATTACAATTTATGCCTAAACGGTTTCATGGACAATAAAGATAATCTTCGCAACAACTATTTTCTGGAAAATATTTTCCAAATCATTGGTTTTTTGTAAAATAAATCGGACCCTCAATCATCATTTGTCTTGTTTTCTCCTATTGCGGCCCCAATCACCTCAGCAAATTCCAAGACTTCATTACCTCTCGCGCGTCTAAGAAATTTAGGGAGAAACTCCGCAACCATACTTTGCCAAAATTGAGGAGAACCATAGAAAGCAAAGTATATGTGCAGCGCATAAACGAGGCCAATCCAATGCAAGTGAGAATTTACACCTATACAAAAATCTGTACATAACCATGGAGCGGACTGCCTCTTCTCCACAGCTACATCACAACAAAGACGGTCATTCATCCGGCATCACGCCATAACAAGCGTCGGGGCATCATGCCATAACAAGCTTCATCACAACAAAGACGGTCATTCATCTGGCATCACGATTCGCCTCCCCAACACAAAACTCACACAGATCCACCGCAACCCCGTTGTCAGTCTCAGTTCCAATTTAAGAAGTACATACACCATCACAATCGAGATACGTCCGTCTCTCCATTATCTAGGCACTATGCTCCACAGCAGAACGCTCTCGAAAGGGCCAAAAATGATGGGACACAATTGACAATCAGCTTTGTAAATCTCGCTTGAGAAGGAAGCAACTCGTCATCGAAGTTTTGGGGATCAATGGGGCTTTTAAGGATCTTACCCACGCCAAGAACCCGTGAAAAAGCTGAAATCATGGTGCTGGACCCTAAGCTGCTTTAACCATGAGTCGGCCACACTCGCAAGCGACATCAGCCTCTCTTGGTCCCGACCACTCTTCCCCGAGGCCCACACATTTCCTTGCATCTTGTAAGTGGCTAGCCCGAATGGAGGCAGCAAGATGCCTTCCCCTTCCTTTCTCTTCCTTTGAGCACACTCCATGTTATCTTCAATGTCCATATCTTGAATCACATCAACCAGCAACATTCAGAGATGATGCAGAAAACATCCGGAAAGAAATAAAGGTACAAAACAGCGAATTAGTAGATCGATAGACTACCTTGAAACGAAGACGAGAGAGTGTGGTAAGTGAGGAAGCATGTGGATAGGTCCCTTATGGTTCTTCCCATGGGGATGTGATATATTGGATACCTGAACATTGTTTACATCAAAAGATTGATCAAAGTCTAGTAAGTTAGCAAGACAGACAACATTAAGTGGTACTAGTCAGAGAGAGGGAGAGACCAAGCGACCGCCATCCAACTAGCCGGTGATAGATCTACACTTCTCAATGACTTCAAACCCGGGTGCCTTCGAGCTAATTCGGTGATCTGACATAGATATTGTAGAATCAATCAGAAGAAAACAGTGTCTTTCAGTCACTGTGAATCATTCTGCTTCAAGAACAAAACAAAATAAAAGAATGTGCACTAGGAAAAACAGGGGAAGAAAGGGTGGAAATGAGCATGAGGTTAGTTCAATCATGGCACGGCATCTTCAATAATTAGCAGAAAAGCAAACTATGCGACCCATGCACACACATATATAGCAAGCATGGCAAGTGTGCTAACCGCCACATCGAAGATATTCTAGAAAGGATAAGGAAAGATATAAAGTGAGGGATAATATACTGCAACGTCAAAAGTTTCGTCACATCTTTATGTGATGCCTGTCATAGAAGGTAGACAAAGTGATCCTTACAGGCAAATTCAGATGCTCACCAGTCATGTCATGTCTTTCACCATCTTTTAAATTGAACCAAAATATGTGATGTGCAATGTGCAAACAAACCAAAGTATATAACACAGAATATTGAAGTAGTTGAGGAAATTAAAAGACAAATGCACCTTATCCATCAGAGGAACTCTTGTGTAAGGAGTTGATTTCTCAAAGTACTGCACATAAAGGTAACCCAATCTCTCGTTCAGATTCCACGGGCTATCTTGCTCCGATCCTCCATCGTCAGACGAGCATCCATCCAATCGCCACAACTTCTCACTCTCGTTCTCCTCGCTCCACGAATCACTATAGGAATCCCTAGTCTCACATTCTCCCAATTCCACATCATCCCTGGAATTATGCCCACGAGATTAGTTCATTCAAAGTCATCTAGTGAATACATCCAACTAGAACGTAAAGAACCCTGAGGACTATGAACTCGTCAACTGTCAGATTATTAGATAGAGTAGTACGCACAAGACCTACTGCAGTTCAAGTTTGAAATATCAATCCACACATGAAACTGCATTATTCTTCTTGCAGACACATAAGGAACTCGACAACCACGGTGATTAATAAGACACCAGCATACCAATTACTTAATGAGAAACCCAAACTTAGCATTGCACGATAACCATCTAAGGAACTCAAAGATTCAAATGCGTGCAGCCAATTCACGAAATTGGTCTGAATTCTCGACCACTGTCATCGATGATCTATCAAGATCCACTCTTGCTGTCAAAGAAGCACCTGTTTCTCACCTTTAAGCACATTGAAAAAACTGAAGTAAAACTACACGAATTAACAAACCAAGCGCAGTGTGTCTAGTACACATCCAGCCAAAAAAAACAAAGTACCTGAAGCGGTTCACCAACGAACTGCTGGTGAAGATTTGTATGGCAGATAGATACGGCACGTAGTACTGAACTAAGGTCTCCCCATTGCTCAAGACAATGGGGACTCCAGCCCCATATGCACTCCATTCATCATAACACCGCCACAGATCCTCCAATGTGAAATACTCGACCTTCTCTCTCTCCCATGGATGCCACAAGCTATTCAGTTTCCTAATCTCCGTCTAACAAACAGAAAAAACAGAAATCACAGTAACTAACCAGAGAGAATGCAAATGGAAATCAGATTGTTTGGCCGGTAAATGGAGGTTAAAATTGGCTAGTCAACATGGAAACATAATAGAAACGCCATAAAAAGAGATTTATCAGAAGAAAGACATACCTGGGGGATAAACTGGGATCGAACTACTGGTGAAATTCGATGCAGGAAGCGATCAAGATTAGATTCCAATTGCATTGCGTCCTTGTTATTGACCATGATTTCAGAGATGGAGAGCGAGAGAGAGGTTTTTCTTTGCAGAGTTTTCTCTCCAAACCCTGGAAAGAAAACGGAGGAAACGGAGGAGACCAAGAAGAACAAAGAGAGAAACTGCGGGAGGAAGAGAGAAATTGCCGGGATTACTCCTAAACCCTTATTATATACGCATACCGTCAAAACTCTCTCTCTCTCTCAAGGAAATTTTCCTATTTTTTGCCCTTTCCACAATTACTAACATAAAAATCTCGCTCTGTCTCTGTTGTCTCCCTCGAGACTCTTCGTTGGCAATGTAACGCGCAACCCTTCGAAAGCACTAATCAAGGACAGAGAGACCTGAACAAACACGAAGTTAACAAGGGGTGATTGTTTAATCTCTTCTGTTTCCACACCAGCCTTAAAGAAAACTCAAGCTGACTCTGCTTTTATCAAAACTCACGAAACAAAACCTCCAAAGCCCGCCCCGCCCTGCCCTCCTCCGAAAAGTGGCGACCACTCAAAATCGAGACTTTAAGTTGAACCCAATCCAAGCTTTTCAAAAAAACGAACACCCCTCAAAATTCAAGACTCGTTCACAGACGAAAGACCAGAAGCTTGTGAGAAACTCGGGAAAATCCGAACTTTGAAGAGGATGCAGATTTCCGGATCAAAGATGCGAAGACTCTTGCGTAACAGGGGTCGAAAAAGGAAGCGAAGCTTCAGGACTTTGCGACGCAGAGCAAGGGCAATCTGAAACAGGGTCAGAGCAAGAGGGGAGAGAAAAGATCAGAACAATCTAGCGAGAGAACCGGGAAATCAATGCAGGAGGGAGAAAAAGAGGAAGGAAGCAGGGTGTCCCACAGGCAATGAAAGCATCAGATTACCAGAATTTATCACAATTTATGGGATTCAGCAGTCTCCATTAATAAAAGCTTGGAAATTGTTAAGCACACTTATCATGAAGCAGTGTCTACTCTGTTATCCATCCTTTTTTTCGAATTTCTGATTGGGAAATGGTCCGCGTCCTGAGGGGGGATGAAGCATGCGATCTACGACTTTCCGAGAGCCAATATAGAATTTTTCTGCAAGGAATAGTAAAGATGGAGATGGAGTATCTCCGAGTTGCCGCGTTACTTTCGGACATCGAAATCTATTGGTTTGACTCTTCTTTTCCTGTTTGTCTATCCAAAATACTGTAGTGTAATTGATCTAAGAAAACAAAAGAAGGGTCCCATCACCGCGCGGACAAGGCCTTCAATTAGCTAAGCTCGCATTTGTCCATTGAACCATAAACCGATGTCGATAATTTTACATATGAAGAATGAATCTGTGAAAATTGCGCGATTATAAATATAATCAATAGACTCATATTCCGATGACATCTCAATTTTTATTGGAAAGATAAATTATTTTACGTGTCCTAAAGTTAAAATAAAAAATTTATTAATTGAAGAAACCCACCTAACTATTGAAGGAAATCATCATTTTGATGCAAACCTCCTTATGATAAAATTTCGTCATCACTGTGATAATCGAAACCACGTCAAATGTCAAAGGGGGGTCAGTAATGTCATCGAGGTTCGTCCGGGTCACCATGCTAACGAGACGTGTCTCCACGATTATCGGGCTCGATTGCGCGACCGCTCATGCGTTGTTAGAGATGAGGAAATGGAAACAACATATTTTTCTTAGGACATATCGACATGGACAAAAAGAAAAAGAAAAACAGGGGAAGTGAAGGTTGCCACTGATTTGTCTGCTCATGCTGCCGCGTTTCCCCATGTTGTTTCGATTAGTAACGATAAATGGGTCAACACAGATGAGACCCGAAAACGTGCTCAGACAGCAAAAACATCTGTGATTAAGCCTTTGCTTAATCACAGATGTTTTTGCAGCTAATCAATACTACTAAACCAACCCACTCTACCGCACAATCCATTCTCCAATCGCCAGTTCATTGCTCTTACCTTGTTCGGTAGCTGTAACAAAGCTTCCCTTGCGGTGGAGGAGAAGTCAACGCTTGGCATTCGGCAAAACCGCGTGAACGAGAGGCTGAAATTCCATAATCTAGATTCTAGAATACGATAATATACCGACCGACTCCGTAGAATGTCTGTAAATCAATCCTCGTCGACAAGTTTTATTTACTTTTATTTTATTTTATTTTATTTTATTTGTGGTTTCGGTTAGTGATGGTGAAATGGAGGAGGAGGAGGAGGAGCGGCGGACCGGACACGTGTTCGTCCGTGGCGATACGTGAAGGAGAAGAGCAACTTTGCAGAGCAATGCGAGACAGAGGGCGGTGGGGTATGGGGCCCTCTTCTTTGACCCAGTTTCATGCCTATGTTTTGTCATGGTATGGGCCCCCCCCCCCCCCCCCTCCCTTCTAGATAAATCCAAAATCTAAGCTTACAAAAAAATGGAAAGACAGAGAAATCAAAATGATCAGCCCCGAAGATATTATCTTGACCAAAGGACCGCGCTCTGAAACAATTACCGGAAAGTAAATCATGCTGTAAAAACCAATTAAAAGTGAAATTCATAGTAAACGCGACATTAAATGGGACGAAATTCGTAGCATGCGGTTTAAATACGTGTGAATAGCCGCTTTACATCTCGTCGTCACCGCCGCGTGATACGATTATCGCATAAAATGCCGAGGATTTTGCAGAGTGTTAGCTTGTAATTCGTTTTCTCCGGCAATGATTTGCGTGCCGAAGGCGGTTTTCCATACGAAAACAGGTTTCGTTATACTCAACAGAGATGGAGAAGGGTAAACACCTAAAACGATTTTGCGTTGCTCACCTACTTATAAAGTCACAAAACATGTGCAACTCCAACATGGGATTGAGCAGTTTCTATCGGTGGGAATGATGCAATTGATGATGGTCACCAGAGTTTGCTAACGAATGAGGTGAGGCACTAAGTTTTTTCTAATGGGACGAAATGTAGTTATCTCATTGGATAATGACATAAATAGTCATTGAACGTTGGCCCAATATATAATCTAGTCACTGAATTCTGAATTTATGCAATATGGTCCCTGAAGCTCGATATGCGATGTTTTTCCCTAAACTTATTCATTTTTTTAACATGATCATTGGATCTTTTGTACATGTTCAATTTAGTCATTGAACAATATGAAAATGTTCAATATCATCCTTCCATTAATTTAAGTTCATGGTAAAGACTGATCATTTTTCATACAGCACATGACTAAATTAAACATGTACCAAAAGTCTAGAGATCATATTGAACAAATTGAAATGTCAGGAATGACATTGCACATTGAGATGAAATATAAGGATCGTATTTAGAAACTGTATTGTACATTGAGCCATAATTTAAAGACCGTTTGTATTATTTATTCTTATGCTATATATCGTATTTTCACTAAACTATATTCCATGGCAAACGAGGATTAAAGCGACAAACCTTAGGTCTTGAGTTTTGAGTCCTTTCCATTTCTTTTCAATGTTGGGAAAATGACAAAAAATGATCTTTGAATTTTGATTTAATGTGCATTGTGTCCCTAAACTTTAGCTCAATGTGCAATATCTTCCTAAACTTCAAGTTATTCAATGTGGTCCTTGAACTTTTGGCAAATATTCAATTTAATCCATGAATTCTATGAAAATGTTCGTTATTGTCAATGGTCTTGAATTAATGAAAGGATGGCATTAAAATTTTCATATAGTTCAAGAATTACATTGAACATGTACCGAGAGTTAAGGGACCAAATCGCATATTAAGCTAAAATTCAAGAACCGAATTAAACAAGTTAAAAAGTTAGGGATCGAATTGCGCAATAAGTCAAAGTTTATGAACTGTTTGTGTCACTATCCCTTGAACATTTGTCATTTGTAATATGTTTGTTTGTGCCTAGTGTCCCCCCCCCCCCTCTCAATTAGATTTTTTCCCTCTTTTCAGCATTTTAAAATGCCCATCAAAGTTAAGTTTAATCCCAAGTCCAACCTAATCCAACATCACCGAGAGGCCCACGCATGAACCGTGCCATCTCAATTGCATTTGGCAATTTTAATCGACGTCAACATATTCTGTCAGATTCATCTACATTCAAAATTTTAAGTCAATGAGTTATAGGCTAACTAGAATATATTAATTGTTCCACACCACATCAATTTTTCGATGTGAATCTTCTTTAATACAGCTTCCATGTGTATCTCAACAAGCTCTGCTGAATACTTGTATCCATAACTTCTTGATAAGATTGAAATCATAAGTTTATATATTGTCAATTTTCTTCTTATTTGGATTTGAAAATAGTGAGAAACAACAAGAAAGAAATTACCAAAAAAGTTCTAAACATATTGCATTTGTTACAATTTAATCATATGTATCTTTTTTGCCAATTGAATAACCAGTTCATTTAGTTGGCGAGCACTGCCATGGCGTCACCTAAACTAACGCATACAATTTTTAATAATATTTTCAAAATTTTTAATTATTTGTTACATTTTCTTTTCTTTCCTTTTTCTTTTAGTTAGGGCCAGCAGAATGCCGACGACCACCAGTTAAGGGCTAGCAACCTCCGTCGACCACTGGGGAGGGCATACAAGCCCTTGCCGACCGTGAACCCATGCTTACAACTAGACAAAGGCTATGACCCTAAAACCGACAGTCGGTGAGGGCTCGCAGGCCCTCCCAGTGGCCGGTGGAGGTCGTCACTAGGTAAGGGTCGCAAGCCCTCACCCAGTGATCAGTGAACCCCCCCCCCCCCCCCCCCCCCCGAGACAGCCATAGTAAAAAAAGAGAAAAATGATTAATAAATTTGAAAATTGTGAGAATATTATCTAAAGATGTCCAATTGTCAATGCAAGTCGAAATGGATGGAGTTGGCACAAATGCAAAATGTTTAGGATTCAATTAGCAAAAAAAGAAAAGTTTATGATTGAATTTACACAAATTCAATAAGTTTAGGACAATTGGGTTTTCTGCTTTTCTACTACAATTTTCTTCAGCTGTGCCAAATTTCTCATGAAAGGTAAGGATAGCAAACAACTATGACGGGAAATGGCCAGAATACATACCCGAAAGTCCCACCATGACTTTGAATAGCTAAATTTCGTTTGAAAAGCCAAGATATTAACTTCAACAAGTTAATCGAGTCAATTTATGTGATATGGAAGTCGATGCAATTTAAAAAGCACGAACTTTCAGTTTCATCGATGCTTAACATTACCATGTTATTTAGATCGATTCAAAACGAAAATTTGACCTTGCAACGTACCCCTCACCACCATTCGTACATGAACTGTTGTGCAGCCTGATCCAGGTAGTCTCGTGTCCGAAGATCGCTCAGAAATTAAATTTCTCGTCTCATTATAAGCCAAGAAAAAAAGTACGAAAGAAAGAAAAAAAAAACATAGCCTAAAATCAAAATCGAAATGCAAAAAGGGTATCTCTTCCCTTCGCATGAATGTACACGCTCATCGTCCCCTCAAGAGTGCCTTCTCGGCCGTGTCCACCTCCTCCAAGATCCTCGCCTTCCGCTTCGCCGGGATAGGCACGGTCGGCCCGAAGCTGATGTAATGACCCGAGACGGCGTTGAGGGCGGAGTATATGTCCCTGAAGGAGGCTCTCCCGAGCAGGGCCTTCTCCCTCCGGTACTTGGCCACCCAGAAATTGGACGTCTCTCTCAAGTTGGCCACCGCGCCGGCCACGTTGGGGTCGTTCTTGTCCAGGCTGATCGTGCTCCTCACCTTATTGATCACCTCCTCGGTTTCCTTCACGTACTCCTCGTCCGAGGCGGCAAGTGCTGGGGACGCTATCGGGCCGATCAGCGCAGCCGAGAGGATACCGGCCGAAGCAATCAATAGGAATTCACGGCGGCGGCGGGGTTGTTGCTGGATCGGCAATGCGGCATTGGAAGCGGCAGAGGCGACAGGGGAGGTGGCAGCGGCGGCGAATTTGGATTTGATGAGAGGGAGGGGTTTTGGGGTGGTGGTGGGGGTTAAGAGGGTAGGACAGGCCATGGCTAGCGGTGGTGGAGGGGGAGGGGGAGGGAGAGTCTTGGTAGTTTTTAGTGAAGGATTGGAAGGAGCGGAGGTGGGTTTGTGCCACGTGGGCTTATCACCTTATCCTCTTATGATTTTAATGGATCAGAATAGACCCAATGAAATCTTTAGACGCGTCTGCGTGTATTGCGATGGTGTGGTGTGGTGCGGCGTGGCTCGGCTCTTGAGGAACTCAGAAGTGTATCAGCCTCCCTCAAGGCCTACTGCAAAAAAAAAAAAAAAAGAATAAGAAAAAGAAAAGGTTTATAGGCACTTCAAATGGATCGTAAGAAAATTATCCAATCAATCCTAATAATACAAATGACAATTCAATCTCAAATTTTTCAAATTTATTAATTTAATCTTAAATCTTTGCACAAAATTTCAATGTAGTCATTATCGTTGACATGACGGAGTGTCACATAGAATGCCCAACAATGTTTAAATGGACACATCGATGATGATCGGTTAAAATTGACCGAAAGAATTATATGAAACTTTTAAATTTTGTCAATTTTGACTGAAAGAATTACAGTTGAAATTTCGCGCAAAGGTTTATGTTAAATTGACAAAATTGAAAATTTTCATTTTCCAGGCAAAAGGACTTGTACCATTTTCATCAATGTACATAATAAGTGGGTGATGCTTCAGGAAGATTTATCAAACCTCTCGTTTTTGTCACCGTATTTTGACATTTTCATAAATGAAGCCATTGGATTTTTAATTCAATCTCACAGAAGACGGGCAAGGCCCGAGAAAGCTGGTCCAATTTCAGGCGGGATCGACATAATCGTTTGCCCATCAAACCCGATCCGACTCACTCTTTGTTAATTTATTTTTCTGATGTGATATTTTTGGTAAAATGGTTACTCAATTTGGAAAGTGGTTCCCTAGAGGGCCAGCTCACGAGCTAGCTTACAACTTCTATCGAGCTCATTAAGCCCAATTCCATGCCCATCTACACCAATATAACCCATTATTCAGTCCATTTTCTTTGCCGACAAAGTTCACCTTATTCCCCGAGCAAAGAGTTTGGCCGAAACAATTTCAGACAAGATATTTCCTTTTTACAATTTAGTCTCCGAAACAAAAAAAAAAAATCCCAATTTACTTAAAGTAACACTTTCTTCTGACCCAAAAAAAAAAAAGTAATACTTTCTTAATGCAGAAGATAAGAATGTATGATCACTTTCTAATCATCCTGTTTTGTACTCTTGCGCTATAGTAAACGTAAATCCCATCCTTTTGACTTTAAAAAAGGTCTCTGCAATTAAAAAATTCCCATACTAGCACCTTAAAAGATAGATATTGAGAATCAAAAATTGCAATTGAATCTTAAAACTTACAAAATATATATATATATATATATATATATAATCGAATCCTAAAACTTATCAAATTCGTGTAACTGAATCCTGTCATTAACACCGTCAACATAATGATGACGTGACATTTTAAAATTTCTCTCTCTTAGGTGACATTTTTAAATTATTTTCCTTTCAAATCTTATTTAAATTGATTTTTTAAAATCAAAACCTAAAAACTAAAAAAAGAAAAAGAAAAAGAAAGGGAAGAAGAGAAGCTAAGCGGGTGGCGAAGGCCGCCGGCCCTAGTCGACGGTGGCCGGACATCGCCATCCCCGTGCGAGAACTCGCCTTCCCAACTCGCCCAGAGTTGGGTTTGGATTCATATGAAGTGCTTGGCTGAGTGGGATTTCGCGTTGCATTGTCAAGTTTTTCGCAGCTATATCATTCAAGCAAAACAATGAGACACATTTTAAGGGAAATGAAAAGAGGAAAAGATGCAAGTCAACACCGGAAACTCAGAAACTAACATAAACTTCCATCTTATTGTGAAGCTCATATGAGGGAGGACAAGATGTTGAGTCGCACAGAGCTGACGCGGCTTCATCGGATGATTCTGACCGAAATAGACGCTGCCTACATTTCCTATAGTGCCAGAACGTAAAGCCTGTGCTTCGGATCCCCCTAAATTAGAAATGGCCAATCAAGGGAGGAAAAGAACGCAGAAATCCCACTCGGCCACTGCATATGAACACGGATCTGGGTTTCCTCAATCCAGATCTCGGTAAGCCAGGCCGGTGAGTTCTTGCCCGAAGATCTCGGTAAGCCAGGCCGGTGAGTTCTTGCCCGAGGGCGGCGACAGCGGGCAAAACTCGTCCAAGGCCGGCCGCCCATCGCCGGCTAGCGGCAGCCTAGCCTCTCTGGCAAGGTCCCGCCCAGTTGCTCTTACTCCTTCATCTTCTTTTGTTTTAGGTTTTTCCTTTTCAAAATTAGTTTTTAGCCTTTTCTTTATTTTTTAATTAATTTCAATGATATTTGAAAAGTACAATAAAAAAATGCCACGTAACATAAAGAAATTAATTTTCAAATATCACGTCAACATTTTTTGTTAGAAAAGGTGACGGTGTTTGTTGTAATTCTAACGCGGAAACTACCAGGATCTTGCAAATACATCAACGCAAAATCCCAAAAATAATAACGATGAATAATAAAAAACACCAGATATAAGGTGATTCGGTTCAAATGTAAGTACCTACATCCACGGGGAGAGCCAGTAAGAACAATCCACTATATCGGAGAATTGGATTTATAATCGCTCAATACGCTCGTGTTTACCGCACCTAAATTATACCCAATCCCAAAGTGTTTATAAACAAATAACTCTCAATTGAATATAAAATAAAATAAAAATAAACTCACGAACGAATCGTAAATCTTGACCGTACTGCTTATCTTCTTTTCGTGCGGCTGTGTCTTGGAACGAGCAAAGAAGAAAGTCTGCAAAGTCTTCTCTTTTTGGATCTCTATATACCTCGCGGCTATTGCAGAATGCAGACAAGAAAAAAAAAACCCTTACTCTTTTGTTTCCTTTCTTGGACCAAATATATACCCAAATAATATATAATATTTGAATAACATCTTTTGTCTTCTAATGCAGATATCAAATCTGCAATTAAAACTCGTCCAAAACATGCCACAATTGTTTCGGTCAAATATTGAATATTTAAACCAAAATATATATTCGCGGACGATTTAAACTCGAGACATATTTAACAATTCTCCACCTTGACTCGATGTTTGAAAGTCAACTCATAGTGCTTATCATCCATGCTGCTCTCCCATCGCCCCGAAAGGCGATCACTCTCCACAGACGTCAATAGTGCTCAAGCAAAACTTGAGCTTTGCCAAAGTAACAGATTTAGTCATCATGTCCGATGGATTCTCTGTTGTAGCTATATTTCTCACAACAACCTACTTTTCGCTAAAATATATAGGATGAAGTGGTACCTAATATTGATATGTTTCGTCCGCTCGTGATAAACCAGATTATACGCCAGAAATATCGCACCTTGGTTGTTATAGTATATATCAACACTTTTCTGATCCAACCCAAAGTCCAAGAACAAACTCTGTAACCATATCACCTATTTCGCTACAAAGGTCAGTGCCATGTACTCTGCCTCAGTCGACGACAAGGCCACGTGGTCCTGTAGGGACGCCTTCCAACTAACTACACCACCTGCAAGCGTAAACAAGTACCCTGCTAAAGACCTGCACTCATCCAAGTCACCTGCATGATCAGAATCCACAAAACCAGTGGTTTCACATCCATCATTGTCCCTCCATTACACTATGCTAACGTCTGCTATCCCATTCAAATATCTGAGGATCCATTTCACAGCTTCCCAATGAGCTTTACCAGGACGCTTCATATAACGACTAACTACACTGACAGCTTGTGAAATATCAAGTCTAGTGCATACCATAGCATACATAATACTACCCACTGCACTAGAATATGGAACACGGGACATATGTTCCTCCTCCTCCTCAGTCTGCGGTGATAATTTAACTGAAATTTTAAAGTGCTTCACTAATGGTGTACTCACAGACTTCACTGACTGCATATTAAAACGTGCTACAATCTTCTCAATATATATCTTTTGAGACAGACGTAATAATCCTGCATTCGTGTCACGCAAAATATCCATTCCAAATATTTTCTTTACAACACCTAAATCTTTCATCTCAAACTTAGCACTTAACTGCTTTTTCAGCGCATCAATATCAGACATATTCTTAGCTGTTATCAACAGATCATTAACATATAGCAATAGATATATCAAAGACCCATCATCCAGTCTCCTAAAATAAACACAGCTATCCATCTGACTCTTAGAATAGTCCTGACAAGTCATGAAAGCATCAAAGCGCTTATACAACTGCCTAGGAGACTATTTCGGCCCATACAAAGATTTCTTTAATAAGCAAACATGATCTTCCTTACCCGGAATAACAAATCCCTCTGGCTGCCTCATGTAAATCTGCTCCTCCAACTCACCATGAAGAAAAGTCGTCTTTACATCAAGCTGCTCCAACTCGAGATCCTGTGCAGTAACTAAGGCAAGTAAAATACGAATAGAAGTATGCCTTGCCACAGGAGAAAATAATTCATTATAGTCAATGCCCTCCCGCTGTGTAAACCCTTTCACCACAAGTCTCGCCTTATACCTCGCTGCCTCGACACCGGAAATGCCTTCTTTCCATTTGTAGACCCATTTGCTTCCAACAATCTTCTGACTCTTGGATACTTTAACTAGCTCTCATGTCTGATTTCTATGGAGTGATTCCATCTCTTCACTCATAGCATCTAACCACTGCGACGACTCAGAACTAGCCATCACCTTAGAATAAGACGAAGGCTCATCTGTCTCCACCTCGTCACCTACAGTCAAAGCATAAGCAATATCTGTATAACCATAACCTACCGGTGGTTTTATTTGCCTCCGTTGTCTACCCTCAACTAGAGTATGTTGTGATTGTACTGATTGTTGACTATCACCATCTTCAAGAATTGCGGCCTCATCTACAATCTTAATATCTGTTACCTCTGAGGTCTCCGGAGTCTCCACTTGAAGCTCCATCTCACTACTGACAACATGATCTGTCTGCTCTGCTGGTAGTGTCTCAGGACTCCTCTGTCGAAGTATTGCAGTCTCATCGAAAATTACATCTCTGCTGATTATAAAACCGGGTGATCTGGGATCAGTGCACTACAGTCGGTAGCCTTTCACCCCATATGCATAACCTAGAAATATGCACTTATTTGACCTCGGCTTAAGCTTACCATCACTAGTATGAGCATACACAGGACATTCGAATACTCGTAATCCGGAGTAATCAACAGTTTTTCCCGACCATACTTCCTCTGGAGTCTTCCACTCAATAGCAGATGATGGAGATCGATTAATCAGGTAACACACCATGTTCACTGCTTCGGCCCAAAATTCCTTGCCTATTCCAACATGCGATAACATGCTCCGAGCCCGCTCAAGTAAAGTTCTATTCTTCCGTTTTGCCACGCCATCCTGCTGTGGTGTCCCAGGTACTGTGCGGTGTCTAACAATACCTTCTCTTTAGCAAAACTCGGTAAAATCTTTACCACAGAACTCCATGCCGTTATCGGTTCTTAGGCACTTGATCTGTTTATCTGACTGCTTCTCAATCAATGCCTTAAATTTCTTAAACCGATTAAATACATCAGATTTGTACTTTAGAAAGTATACACATACTTTCCTTGAATAATCGTCAATAAATGTGGGCATATAACGGGCACCTCCTTTCGAAGGAATCGGAGACAGGCCCCAGACATCTAAATGAATATACTTAACCGATTGCTTGGTCGAATGAATACATGTAGTAAACTTAATCCTGCGTTGCTTTCCAAAGATACAGTGCTCACATAAGTTTAACTTACTTGTCTTTTGACCCTTTAACAACCCCTTATCACTCAACATTGTCATACCTGCCTCACTCATGTGCCCTAAACGCATATGCCATAAACGAGTTAAATTAGAATCTGACTCACCTGATGAAACTGTAGCGGCTCCTGTCACGGTCTCTCCCAGTAGATGATAGAGAGAACTCACTTTCTTTCCTTTCATCACTGTCATGGCACCTTGAGAAATCTTCAGTATTTCACCTTCAGCGGTGTACTTACACCAAATATCATCGAGTATCCCTAAAGAAATAAGGTTCTTCTTGAGCTCCGATACATGCCTCACGTCTGTCAATGTGCGAACCACACCATCATGCGTCTTAATCTGAACTGTCCCTATCCCAACAACCTTGCAAGCTGCATTATTCCCCAACAGAACTCTACCACCATCTGCAATCTGGTAAGTAGTAAACCAGCTCCTATGAGGCGTCATATGATAAGAACACCCCGAATCTAGCACCCATTCATCTCCTGACGAACCTGTAGTCACACATAAAACAGCCTCTGCATCACTAGTGCTCTCCTCAGCAATGTTCGCCACACTGACTGTGGCCTTCTACTTATCACCTCTGTTTCTCAGCTTAGGACAATCTCTCCTGATGTGCCCCTCCTCGTGACATTCAAAGCACTTCACGCGTCCCTTGGATTTTTTATGGCGTGATTTAGACCTGCTTTTACCTCTACTGCTGCTGGACCCCCGCTGTTGCTCTCTACCCCGAATCACTAGTCTATGCGCTACATTCTGCGCCAGACTGTTATCTCGCAACTTTCGCTGCCACTCTTTAGAAAACAAGGCGGACTTTACCTCTTCTAAGATAATCGTAGTACGCCCCTGCAATAGAGAATCAGTAAAATGCTCCCATGACTCTGGTAAAGAAGTCAACAACATCATGCCCTGCTCTTCATCTTCAAGAGTCTTACCGACGTTCTTCAGATCCATCATGAGTTTATTAAATTCGTCTAGGTGGGTTCTGATAAACGTAACTGAAACATCTTCTTCAATATGTACAAGTGATTGTTCAAACCTTTCTTTACATAGAGCGATTGAAGCTTTACCCACAATGCTGCGGTATCATTTTCTTCGCCTACCTTTATCAACACTTCATCCGATAAATTCAACAAGATTACACTCCTAGCCTTCCTAATCAATACATCTTTATCAGCATCTTTCATTAATTCGGGCAACTTAGTCTTGCCCTCCAATGCTTCTGCCAAACCTTGAGTTGTCAATAATGCCTCCATCTTAAGGCTCCATAACCCAAAATTGTTCCTCCCGTTAAATTTCTTAATTTCAGCTTTCACTTCAGACATAATTGCAACAACAAAATTTTCAGATAATAATCAGACAAGCAAAAGCCTCAAATCACAATCCAGAAATCTAACCTGGCTCTGATACCAATTATTGTAATTCTAACGCGGAAACTACTAGGATCTTGCAAATACGTCAACGCAAAAGCCCAGAAATAATAACGATGAATAATAAAGAACACCAGATATAACGTGGTTCGGTCCGAATGTCGGTACCTACATCCACGGGGAGAGCCAGCAAGAATAATCCACTATATCGGAGAATTGGATTTATAATCGCTCAATACACTCGTGTTTCCCACACCTAAATTATACCCAATCTCAAAGTGTTTATAAACAGATAACTCTCAATTGAATATAAAATAAAACTGAAATAAACTCATGAACGAAGCGTAAATCTTGACTGTACTGCTCCTCTTCTTTTCGTGCGGCTGTGTCTTGAAACGAGCAAAGAAGAGAGTCTGCAAAGTCTTCTCTTTTTGGATCTCTATATACCTCGCGGCTATTGCAAGATGCAGACAAGAAAAAAAATCCTTACTCTTTTGTTTCCTTTCTTGGACCAAATATCTACCCAAATAATATATAATATTTGAGTCACATCTTTTGTCTTCTAATGCAGATATCAAATCTGCAATTAAAACTCGTCCAAAACATGCCACAATTGTTTCGGTCAAATATTGAATATTTAAACCAAAATATATATTCGCAGACAATTTAAACTCGAGACATATTTAATAGTGTTAAAGGAAGAACTCGATTGCACGAATTTGACTAGTTTTAAGATTTGATTGCACATTTTGCAAGTTTCAGGACTCAATTACATTTTCGTAATAAATTTTAGGACTTCTAGGCTCCGTTTGTTTCGCGAAAAATATAACCTTTTTGAAAAATATTTTCCAGAAAATCATTTCTCCAGGAAATGAGAATATTTTTCAGTGTTTGGCTGAAACTTGAAAACGAATCGGAAAATATTTTTCGCCGTTTGGTAAGAAATCAATTTCCATAATATACTCTTTTAATATTTTTATTTTTCTATATTTTAAGGAAAAATTGATTTTTAATTTCTTTTTCTCTTTTTTTATTTTTTTTTCTTCCTCCTTTCTTCTTCTACGCGAAGCAGTAGCAAAACAACCACTTTCCTCTTCTACACAGAGCAGTAATAGAAAAAAGGGTTGATGGTGGAGGAAATCAAGATTGCCCAACAAGTCCACAAGTCGAAAAGCGGGTTGGAGTGTGGCCGCAAACCTAGAGCGAGCTATCGGCGAGGCCGCAAGACTCGAGCGAGCCGTCGAAAATCAAACCAGATCTAGCGATGAGGCTCAAGCTCCCTATCGAAATCAAACCAGATCTAGTCTAGTCTTGCCGGATCTGGCTTCGCCCGAATTGTTCACGACCAACCGAATTTGTCGCCAATGCTAGCCCTAAATCAAAGATTGTCTATGCCTCCACCTCTTCCTCGAAACCCTCCAAAAATCGAATCATTACTCCAAGAGCACTTCTGCTAGATAGTCGTTTCGTCACTCCCCCGCGATAGTGAGGTTCAGGCCTCCACGAGAAAGATAGGGAAAGGAGGCGGAGGAGGAGGAACGAGACGGAAGAGTAGCTCTGGAGATGAGGGTTGAGATGGATAAGTTGCGCGAGAAAGGGAGACGGAGGAGCTCCGAGGAGACGAGAAAGAAAGAAAGAAGGGTTGGAAAATGATCCCCTTTTCTCAAAAATGAAAATCATTTTCCTGAATTTTAGAAGGATTTTTCTGTTGATCGGAAATATTTTCTGTAGACCATTCATTTTATGCCCCTCAAACATCGAAAATTGAGAACAATATTTTTTAAAATTTTTCGTGAAACAAACGAAGTATAATGCACATATTCTCTCTTGTGCTATAGTAAACGTAAATCCCATCCTTTTGACTTTAAAAAAGGTCTCTGCAATTGAAAAATTCCCCTTCTGGCCACTACTTAAAGGGCAGATACTAAGAATCGGACTTTTTTTTGTTTGTGTGTGTGTGTGGGGGGGGGGGGGGGGGGGGGGGGGGGGGGTGGCGGGGGGTGTTGGTTGGCGTCGGTACTAAGAATCATACTAAACAAATGATAATTGTGGAACGATAAAGAGGAAATAGAAATAATATTGTACTCCATTCAAAGAAGGTACTTTCATTTGATTCGATGGCCTTTAATTAATAAATGTTCTAGACATGTTAGTATCACTGCCCCTAAAGGACTTCTTCCTACCTCTCAAGCCTCTCATCACATGCTTATCCTTTATAGCTCGTTTTGAGGGCTTAAGTACTCTACAAGTGTCAAAATTTATGTACGCACTCATTGTGGTGCCAAAACTTTCAAAACGATTATCTAAATGTCACTTTTTTTGAAAAACGATCAATTTAGTGATAAAACTTTCAAAACGATCACTTAATTGTCAATTTATTTAAAAGTGATCACTTAAGTGCCAAAATTTTTAAAAATCGTTCACTTCAATACCAACTCCGGCGAGACACATTAGCTCAAATATTAATAATAAAAAAATAAGTCACGTCAGATTTCCGACGAGTCACGTCAACTCAAATCGAAGTTGGTATTAAATTGATCATTTTTAAAAAAAGGTTGGCACCTAAGTAATCTTTTTTTTTTAAAAAAAAGTTGGCACCTAAGTGATTATTTTGAAAGTTTTGAAACTAAAGTGAATATCGTACATAAGTTTTAGCACTTATGGTGTACTTTAGCCTTGTTTTTAGTATCAAAACGTTCTTTTGAAAATCACTTGTGCGGATAACTCAGTATATGTAATTCGATTACGTTATGTCATATAAAAGAAATTTTGCCAAAAAAGTCATAAACCAATTGTAATTATGTAAATTCAATCCTAAATCAATTTTTCTCGATTTATTCTTAAACTTTTTGTAATTGTATCATTCAGTCTATCTAACCAATTTTAGCCATCCGACACTAACGTAAACGCCGGCTAGCAATATAATATTTTTTGAATTCTTTTTTCTTTTCTTTTTTTTCCTTCCCTCTTCTTCTTCCTTTGCCCAGTGACTGGCTAGAGGTGATGGATGGCCTTAGACAAAGTTCACGGCGAGCCTCGGCGTCGCCGGGCGAGATCGGCCTTACCAAGGGCTGATGATGCTCACTAATCGACACCTTTGGCTAGAGGACGAAGAAGAAAAGGAGCGAAGAAAAAAATGAAATTAAAAATTAAAAATATATATTATATTATCCTTGGACGACGTTCATGTCAGCGTCAACAGGTCAAAATTGGTCAGATGTACTAACTAAATCTATCAAAAAAAAATTTAGGATTGAACTGGCACAATTACAATAAATTTAAAACTTTTTTGGTAGTTTTTCCCATTTAATGACCTCGGTTTTCCCATATAATGACCTCGGTACATGACATGCACAAACGGCAATTTTGTTTAGCACCGGCAAGGAAAGGCACTTTGATGGCATCATGTTTATAAAGGGTGTCGGCACATTGATTGAACGAACTCGATAATAACACAATGTCAACTATTCGTAATTTTTCCTAAATTAATCGCTTATTATAAATTAGTATATAATGAAATTTGACGTAATTGTTGCGTGGCTAAGTAATGATTACATGACTCACATTGACATGATGAGTTGATCATGATGGTCATATAATAACTTTTTAATTTATTTTGTATTAAAATTTAAAGTTATTTTCAGTCTAGAGATTTTTTTTCTACAAGGTAAAAGATAAATTAAGAAAAGCGAATGCACTAAATTGATCACTAGTGATGTATGTGGCAAAAGCCAATTTGCACGGAAAGTTATTAGACAAATTGGACTACATAGGTCCTACAAGTAAGACGATATGAGTTGCAAAGATAGAGAGCATTAGCAAAAGAATGATAAAAAGAAAGTCGGTAAAGAAGATGGTGACCATACTTCCAAATGGACCCTTTTAAGTTAAAAAATAAATTAAAAGTTGGAATGGAGATAGAGGGCCAGAAAAAAGAAAAAAAAAACTAAGTCTTTTGAAGGTCTTGATATGATCCAGCCATGATTTAAATAACCCAAAAAGAGCTAATTTAGTAGCGAAAAAGCTAGGAAAAAAAAAAGTGTTTCGGTGCACTTAGTCGTTTTGTCTACTTTGCTCTTTGGGGAAGATTGAGGAGGCCCTCCACAATAGTTCAAATATGCTCGAGAAAAATTTCCCCTGTTGTTGATGATACATGAAAGTTGAATAATAAGTTTCGTTAGTTTCTTACTCATTATCGAAAAGTCTTGACCACATGATTGGCTATATTTTGATTTCGGTTGATACTTTATTACTAATCGATTAAGTAAGTCATTCCTTACTTGCCCCATTAAGTGATCTTTGAGTTGACGCGATCAATTAAGTCGTGTGTGCGGGTATCAACACACATTCTAATGACTTTTAAGTGATGAAAATTAAGCTTCTTAACTCTTAATATGGTTATCAAACGTACATATTTGCAGATAAGATTACCCTTGTGTGAGAAGAAAGGAAGTAATAGACTTGGATAAGGGGAAAAGTGTCAAAAAAGTCCTTAACTTGTTGCATTTGTGTCTATTCAGTCCTAAATATTTTATTGATATCAATTTAATCGTAAACCTTTTGCATTTGCGTCAATTAATTCCGTCCAGTCAATTTAAGCCGAAAATAGCTGACATGGACGTCACTCAACTATGCCGTTTTCTGAACTTTTTTTTTCCTTTTTAATGAGTGGTAGTGACCCTTATCGGCATTTTGCTCGGGCATCGTGGCCCTCATTAGGCAATGGCCGCGACGCCCTAACCGAGGCAAGGACCGCGACGCCCTTGCCAGATCTGGTCACGAGAGGGCTTCGCAGCCCTTGATTGGGGCTGGCGGGGGTTAGTCGGTGACCTTGGCGGCCCTCAATAAAAAAGAAGTATATAGAAAAGAAAAGGAACTAAAAAAGAAAAAATATTAAAATATTAAATAAAACTTTAAAAATAATTACAAATGTCCACATCATCCCCAGCACTGTTATGTAGAACAACCGGCATCCACGTTAGTGACTTCCAACAAAATTAGCTGGATGGACTCAAATGGTATAAATGCAAAAGATTTAGAACTGAATTTGTAACAATAAAAGATTTATGACTAGATTAGAATCAATACAATAGGTTTATGACTTTTTTTTACACTTTTCCCCTCGGATCAACAACTAGGTAATTGTCATGCAAATGAGATAGAACAAAAAAAACGTCACGAGTGGAAAAATGACATAATAAAGCTTTGTAGTTTAATTGAGTGACCTACTTCGAGTCGAAGGTAAATGAGAAATTTACAAGACATAATTTGGAGTATGACAAAGAAGAAATAGCTCTCAAAATCCTAGTTCTCGACTGACATTCCATATCTCTCGCAATCCGAAATAGAGGTAATCAGTGAGCGAGTTCAGGTCAGGCCAAGTCCTAATTAGGTTGGGCCTAAATGATTTTCCAAACCTATTTGTTATTAATATATATATATATATATATATATATATATATATATATATATATACAAATTTTGGGTCAGACAGAACTTTTAAAGTAAATAGTCGTGCCTCGCTCAAAAGTACCCTTTGAGCCTACGTGGCTCGTGCGAACTTGTGATTTGGCAGGCTCGTGAACAGGTCTCCTCTGGGGGAAAAAAAAAAGCGATATTTATATCCTAAGAGGAAATATAAAAAAACCCTAAGGAGCAACCAGTTTAGTTGTCAATGCTCCTTTCTGGACGTTATGATAAGAAATCCATATTGTGAGGGAAGCTGTCATCGTCATCACACCATCGGATGCAAGTTGGGACAAAGCCAGAGATATCTTTGGCTTGCTAATAGAAGCGGAACCTACATGACAGATTGAACCTGGATTTTCAAAGATCGAAGGAGAGGAGATTCTAACTCGCGACCTAAAGAGGTTCAAAACCACCCGGAAGAAAAGTTCTGTCCAATCCAACTCGGCCAAGCAAGCACCTCGGTGCTACCAAAATGTAGGCTTGAGTTTACAGACCATAGCATGAGCTTTGTGTAGTCGAACGTGTTTTAATGCCACTCCCAAGCGGACAAGTTGAGTTTCGTTGCGGGGCCTGTCTTTTCTTTGGCTAGATGCGAAATATTTTTAAATGCAATCAAATGTCGGAAGCAAGAGCAGTTCACATGGCTCATGGCGTTGATGTCCAACCGAAGGGCTTTTTCGCTTTGAGGATATGTGCAAGGAACGCATTCCATACGAACAGTTGTCCGAAGCGGGCAGCTTGTGACACACCCACCAACAGCCCGAAACGGGCAGGACATTGGGGTGGCGGCAATAATGAGCCACCTTAAAAATCTCAGTCGAAGTTGGCAATGACCCAAAAAAATAGGGATCCTTCTCACTCGCACACTCGAAGTTGTTTGCTAAGTAAACATGGAAAAATGTCTGAGTCGACCCGCAAATCACTTGCCTCTGAATAGATCGTGCGAGTATCGATGTTGAATCGAACCCCGCAACCTTACATGTTGATGAAATATCGGAGCCAAGTGAACGACGACGACAATGAACCAACTTGTTATTAGTCAGACAACATGGCCACACAATCTCATAGTCAATGAGCGTTTTATACAAAACGCGGGATGATGGTGTGCGAATCTATGATTAAGACTGTACAGTGACTGACATTACTGTCAATGAAGTATTTTTCCTAAAATATATTAGCAGTGCTCTTCGTGTTGGTTCTCAATCTCAACTTGGTTTAGGGCACGAATGATAATCGTGCTTTTGCTATGTTTTCTCAATTTTTATGTTGTTATCAAATAAATTTTTATTTCGGGAAAAAAAATGGTGTTGTTATCGAACGAGTCTTTTTGCTTAGAAATTCGTTCAATGAATAAAAATAGAAAAAAATTATTACTGGCTAGAAATCGTACCCAGAAGCAGATATCATTCGCGCACTTACCGTCACGCCGACTGCTAAAACCTCTCAGTATGAACAAGTCGCCCTGGCCCTCGCACCCGTATATATCGGGTCATATTGAAGGATTCGAACCTCTCTTAATTGGGTCATGAGCATCAACCTCCCTCTCATTTAGTCAAACATCTAAACGCGGTCTCCATCACTTTGCCTTGGGCGCAAGCTAAGTGGTCATGTAATCATCAAGACACTAACTTAGACTTGACTAGTGACTACGTTCGTGACATAGGATGGGGACATCGCCTCAAATTTTTTTATATTTTTTTGGCCTTTTGAAATAAAGTCATAAAACGAAGAAAAAGCAAAGAAAGCGATGTCTAGGTTTGATGGGCGATGAAGCAATTATTACAAAGATGCAAATTTTTATATGATGAGACGATAAAGTGTGACGAGTAGTATTAACATTAACGAGTAGCATGGGCGTGAATGATTGTGTCATTCGGGACCCGGGTACTCGACGCTTTGGATTAGTTTGTACCGACCTAACTATGAAAAATTTCCTTTTTTTTTTCAAAATTAATTATTATATTGGGATGCCCAATGATAAACTAATCTTGTGTGTCGAAATTTCGAAAGGACGGATGGCGACCATACAATTTTCGAAAAATGTCCCGAATTGCTCGCATGACGCAAGGTCATAAACCATGTTGTTTGTTTTTTTTTTTTGCCAGACTTTCCGGCAATTTATCATAGGCGAAATCCCTTTGCGCATGCATTCTCGTTCATCTTATTCACGGCCAATTTCTTAAGAAATGTTCGTTTTCTATCTCAAATTACAACGGATATAAAAGATCAAGCTGAATTTAAATTGTTTTGTTTTTCCAATGCCTTAGAAATTCATACAAAGGGATGATTTATTGCTAGATGTAGTAAAACATAGTTTGTAGCTTGATGAAAACATGATCACGAGGAAACCACTCGTGTCGAAAGTACTGTAGAGAGGTAATCGGTTTTGGAACAATGCGAAGCCAGACCGAAGTTTATTGATTTTACTATTTTTTTTTATGAGGCAATATCAATGCAATAATTCAATAAATCAAACATGTTTGGTTAGGTTTCGTTTTCGAGTATTCTTGAATTTATGAGGAAGACAGAGAAGACGGACTCCTCTTTGGTTTTTTTTTTTGGGGGGGTCAAAAGAACATGGAGGAGAACGAGAACGAGAACCGTGGAACCACATACGGTTCATTCATCCATCTTTACCATAAATGAGTTCGTTTAATCTATGACATAATGGAAAAAGTGACATTTACGACAAACTAATTGGTACCCTATCTTGTTTTTTTTTTTTTGTTTTCTTTTTTTTTTTTTGGGGGGGGGGGGGTTATTTGTGACTAATGAAGTCATGCGGATGGATCGATCAATCGACCTTAGGTGCCCTTCTCAAGTTTCAGTGTTTGGAAATGAAGGTTGCGTTTTGGTAATACTTTCCAAAAAATGTTTATGTTCCAAATTATTTCCGAAACACTTTTAAAACAAAAATACGTATGGTAAAAAAATATTCCGAAAACAATTTTGAAGCCAAAAAAAAGAAACAAAAAAAAATTCATTTCTGGATTTTAGAACAATTTTTAGAAACAACTTGAAGGCGAGCTTTTGCAAGAGTTGCCGCCGCCGCCACAAGCCTTTGGCCTCCACCGCCGATCCTTCTTTTTGGCGAAAAAAGTATTTTTTTTTTAACTTATCAAACGTGTTTCCGTTCTCAGAAATCGCAACCAAGAACAGAAATACAAAAAAATATTTATGTTCCAAATATATTCTCAGGAATAGAAACGTTATCAAACACAGTCTAAAAATAAGGTCGATTCTTTCTAAAATCGGTCCAATTTTCAAGGGCGTAATTCCCTAAAAAAGCACCAGCTTTAGTACTAACGACGATTATGACCTGAACTTTTTTTGTCTCATAAAAAAAACATCAACTTTAGGTCCAATAACGATACTGGCTGAAATATTTTTTTATTCCATGAAAAAGCACAAACTTTAACTTGAGTCCCAAATTCAGCCCCCTAAATTTAGAACTATTAGTTGTCCAACTTGACAATTTCATGTCATCAATAAATTCAGGTGGCTTGCTGATGTAGATTCAAGGCATCGTCTTCTTAACACAGAATTTGAAGTTGTTCATTTACTTCACCTCTGACACAACTAAAGGACAACGTTAACCTATTCATCGTTTCTTCACTTCACCCACAAGCATCAGCTATCTAACTAGAATCCGAAACTATGTATTACTACCTGTTGATACTTAAATTTTGATTTTTAGGAAATTCATTCATCTATTTCATAAAATGAGAGTTAATTATAATTCTAGCAAAAATAATTCCTCATGAATTATATATTTTCTGTCAGTTGTCTCATTTGCATCTAGGATTAAAAGTGAGTCAAGTGAGCTTAATTTGAAGAGAATTTGGACCAGACTCAGTTAGTGATTTTCAAGTAAGACCATCGGAAAGTGTCGAATTTCAATAAGCTAAATTGAATTTATTTCTTGAACTCTATTATGTTCATCCAAGCATGTTTTGGTATTAAAGGCTTTAATTTGAAAATCCATTAATTCTGAAAAGCCTTTATTTGAGCCTGAGGGTACTCAAAATCCCGCATAATATAGAAAATTTGGCTAGCCCAATATGCATAAGCTATAGCCAAAAAAATTGAAGAGTTTTAAAATACTTGGGCTCTTGAAGATCATATTTTTTTAATATACTGTCATTAACGACTCCTACCTTGACTAGGATTAGGGAATTTTTATTCTATAAATATGAGGGGCTATACTTAGGATTTGAGGGGGAGGCTACTTTTATTGAATATATGGCAGAAGTTCGGGGGACACTCAATGAAGATATACGGCAGTTTTAGAGTTCTCGCTACGTTGCCCCGGGGCCAGACGACACCAATGTCCGGCACCTCCAGCAGCTCGCTGTTGCCTCCTTGATGCCAACTCAAGCTACCGACCAACAACGTAGCTATTTGTTCCCTGTCCAACGATCCGTTTGAGATTTTCTAGAATCAGTCGTAACAGTGATTTAGTTCGTGATGAATTACTTGGAGTAAAACAAGAATCGAGGCAACGTTCATAAGGGACATGAAGAGAGGTGGGTTTTGTCCTTTTCTTTTTTATTGCATCTCACGGTCTGAAATTTGGCATTGAAGTCATAGAAGGCCATGGCTACAACATCAGAGAAAGAAGACAAAAGCAACATCGAAAGTTGGAAGATTCAGTCGAAGCATCCACGTAGAAGAAGTTCACTTGGCGGCGACTTCATTCGTCGCTGTACCAGCAGTTCAGCCAAGATCGAACGCCCCTAGCCCACTTGCTGATTGTCTCGTTATATCGTCGGAGTCGTCGCTCAAACTGCTGAGAACCAGCCCGCCCCTAGCTGCTGTCCAGTTTCGTTCAGCCCAAAAGTAACTCTGTTCAAGCGGTAATTTGATCTCTTTTGGTCAATATTTGATATCTAATTAAGCTGCACAGTCGTGTTAGATTATCTTGCTCTTTAGAGCACCAATTCGGTGAAAAGAGGACTGTTTCGAGCGAGATCTACAACCGGCACGCGTGCTGGAAATTCTTGCTTAGAAAGGTACTTTTTCTTAAATTTTGATTGCAATTCAATGCTCGTTAAATTTGTAACCAGCATATGTGTTTTCTATCACATGTTGACTTGCGATCGAAGTGGAAAATTTAATATTTTTGTCGAATCACATATGGAACCGACGGTTGGGCTGCATGAGGCGAATTTCTAACTTACGGATGTTAGGCTTCCATTAATTGGCCAAACTCCGTGATGTCTTTGAAAGTCGATGGTTGTTGATTGAAGTCATGTCTCTTCTCAGAATAAGGAATTGATTAGTGAGATCAAATTGGGTGGATAAAAAAATTTGAATTTCCTTCTACAAACTAATTTGGAATTCTCAGTACATAAACCCTGTCATGGCCTAGATCAACATGTGGGGATTAATTTCATTGTGACAACCATCACTTGCTTTCGATTGGTGGAAATTGCCCTATCTCTTGAATATTTTGATGCTATGCTATCTTCCTGATTTGGATAAGGGTTTGTGCTTGATTGAACTCATTTGTTTGCCATGAATAAATTCTTTGAGTCTCAGTGTTTATCTTTATCTTATGCTTTTCTGATAACGTTGGATTGTTAGCGATAGGATTTGAGTTCATTGGATAATATTCGCATCTGTTTTTTTTTACCTCAATTGTTATCTATTACATGTTGGTTGGTTGGATGATTTATCCTGTGGTGTGATTGTCGAGCTGATCTGAATCCTAATCATATCTTTAAGATATTGCCCACATTTTTTGGAATATTCAAGATTACCTTATGATTTAAATTGGAATCCTTTAAAATTCTAATCATATCTTTTAAGTATGGATAATTATCTGAAAATTCATTTCAAATCACAAAAGATAATTTTCCAAGTTTAAAATACATTTTGATCCTTTGTGGATAGGACCTTATGTCCTTTAAAATTCGACATCTATCCCTAGTTTGGCCAAACATCATCTTTGTTATTTTAATTCAAATAATTTTATAATCTACCTTGTGAGTATAATATATGCTCACTTGTGCCTTGTCCCTTGAAATATGTGCATTGTGATGACTATCTGGCTTTAGCTCTGATGTACGATGTCATCCGCACGTTAATTTGTCTAATCTATCCCATAACTTTGAGACCGAATTGACAAATTTCAAATTCACTATCTAACCCAATCCCCAGGGTACGACGTGAATAAATTACCTTCTCACCCGACCCCCAGCGAATTCATCGGAAAATTCAGAATTTAAGGAGTATTATGCTCAAAGTCTATTATACTTTTATTTGATTCATTTTTCATAAAAAAAATCACAAAAACATAAAAATCACCATGCTTATGGCATTAAATGAATTTTTTCGGAGTTCGCATTTAAAAGGCTCTTAATATAAATTAGATTTTAATTAATCAATTTGTGTTAACTGTCGAACCAATTCATTGAAAATCCAAAAATTCATTAAATGTTATGATGTCACGTTTGCATTTCATATAGTCTAATTCGTCATGCATTTTCATGTTTCTTTAGTATAGTCCATATCTCATATCATGTAATTCGAAAATCATGTTGCATTTGCATTAAATTCAATTTTTCTCAAAAAAAATCATCTTGCAACGTTGTTTAGAATTTTCGCATTTCATGCATTATTGCCCATCATTCATGCACTATTATGCCATGTCATCTAAGCTCATGCATTACCATCTCGCATGTCATTTAGGTTATAATTTACATTTTTTGTTTGCATTAAAATTTGATTTTTCGAAAGTCATCATGCATGATTATTTTTCACGTCATATAGTTTCGTGTCACATTTGCGTATCACATTGCATATCATAGAGTTGCATTTGCATGGCATTTAATAAAAAAAACTCCAAAAATAAAAGTGCACCTTAATCTTCAAGTGAAATCAATTGAATATGCCATCGAGAGAATTTTCACAAGAATGGTACCGAAATGGAAATAAACATAATCAAGTACCCGAACGAAAATCTTTGGTTAGCAGAAAATAATACCGAAATGGAAATAAACATAATCAAGTCCCCGAACCAAAATCTTTGGTTAGCAGAAAATAAATTATTCTCCCGTACTTTATTTATATATCTAATCTATCTACCAAACAAAGATTAGTGGCGGCTCCTAAAATTAAAAATCTTTGAATGAAACCTAAGTTACAAATTAGTAGGGCATGGGAGAATCCGTATTAGGTTAGTTAATCTATCTACCAAACAAAGATTAGTGGCGGCTCCTAAAATTAAAAATCTTTGAATGAAACCTAAGTTACAAATTAGTAGGGCATGGGAGAATCCGTATTAGGTTAGTTAATTCATCTAATTAACCTAATAATCAATTAACTCGAAATTCAAACCGAATTTTAGGTCGCGACACTACCTATGGAGATACCATGGATAAAGCTTTCCTTTTTTTTTTTAAACAAGCTTTATCCTCTCTTCCTCTGCATTGTTTTAGGTCAAACTAGCCGCGAGCGAATTTTTTTTTCCCATTATTCTAGTAAAGTCAACGCCTATTTAAAGTGATCACACATAATTCATCTAACAAACATGCCTTAATGTAAATTTTTATGCCGGATAGCAGGTACCTCATTCAATAGCAACCCCATCAAAGAAAGCATGCCGTGAAAATGACTCCTACAACTTCGTAAAGAGCAAGAGACAGATAAAATTACCAAAAAAAAAATCATAAGTATATTAGATTTGTGCCTACTTCGTCTTAATTTTTTTCAATTTGACCAATTTGATCGTAAATCTTTACACAATTTATTAATTTTCATCAGAAATCACTAACGTAGCCGTCGATCACGGGCGATGTGACCCTCACCCAGATCTTGTGAATTGGCCAGAAGGGCCAATTAACAAATTATCAAAAGATTTATGGATGAATAGACTAAACTGAACAGTTTATAACTAAATTGGTAAAAATACAACAGGCTTAAGAATTTTTTGTTAATATTTTTCCACAATAGATAAAGCATAACCTTTACTTCTTATTAATAACTATGAAAGCTGGTGACCTCATTGAAATAGAAAGTTGTCATATTTGAATCAATCGCTTAACCATAACTTTGACCCCAATGGTTACTAGGTAAATCACTACTATGATTTCAACCGTAACCCTTTTTACACTCACGCAACACTTAGGCATGCCTCTTGTAATACAAAATCATTAACTATGTTAAAGTTGGCTTTTTTATGATCCGTTATGATCGAAGAAAGATACCCACAAAAAACAAAAATTCCATGTAGAGAAATTATAAATACAGCTCTAAGGATACATACTCGTTTTGGCTTCTTTAAGCACGTTTTGTTTTTCTCCAAAAATTCGAAAATGAAATAACAAAAAACTCGTGTTAATACCCAAAAAAAAATATTAAATGTTTTTTTCTACTGAGAAAAATTAAACAGTTTTTTTTAGTTCAATAAATTTTTTTTTTCTCTTTCTTATTTCTAACTCTTCTCTTTGCCTCTTTGCGAAGTGCGAAGGCGGACTCCTCACGTATGATATTAGCGTATCAATGCCCATTATTTTTTAACAGCAATGCAGTAAATGGGTTTACGTCACGATATTTTGCACAAAAGGTAATTCAATAAAAAATAAATAAAGCAACTTTAATTCAGAACAAGAGGAGAAGAAGATAATTATGTGTGTGTCTGTGTATATATATAGGTCAAAGATAATAGTTTATATCCATCTGCTTAAGTTATTACAAACTGTCAAAACGCCGGCGTCTAACAGTAACCGCCGGCCAAATCTGTCTCTCTTACTCTCTCTCTAGACTTTTTATTATTATTATTTATTTTCATTTTCCCCCTTCCCTTGTCCTTTTTCTCTTTCCTTCGGTTCGCTCTCACAATTACTGCACTATCTGCTTTTCATAACAATGGACCCAAAATCTCTCTCTCTCTCTTCGAGTTCATCCCTTCCCTAAGCTCTCCTCTCCTCTATGTGACACTGACCCGAAGACCCCCAGTTCACCGAGTTGAGGTACGCCATTGCCTTCTTTTCCCCTTTCAACCTGACACCCAGTCTATCTCTTCTGGAATGACTTTGCATTCGAATCTCGAATGCTGGAAACGGTGGGCTCCTGAGCTCCTCTCCTCATTTTTTGCTTACAAAAGAGTGATGGGCAAGTTTTTTTCCTTTTGCTTCTTGCTTGACCAGCAACGCTTGAGCTTGTGCGCGAGTCGCAGACATAGATCTGAGTTTAGGGTCTCATTTCCGCTTCTTCTTCTGACGCCTTCTCGTTTTGTGTTCTGGTTTTGTTTACAGAACTTGGGTTTTGACTTGATGATGGATGTACCCATAAAGCGCGCCCTTTTTTCTCTTTTTTACCTTGCCTTTCTCTTCTGGGTTTGAGCCGATCACGCTCGATTCTCAGAAACAAGAAGAAAATGTTTGGCAAGCTTTCATCTTTCGGAGCCTATTGTTTTCCTCAGGGGACCAGACGGAGTGCGAGTCATTTCTTCTCGCACGACTCTGCTGTTCTTTACTTTCGTGTCTTTTTGTGCGGGTGGGGATAATTTGGAGAATTTCGTGGTGCACTGGGTCGAGCTATTGTGCTCTTTCTCTGGCTCTCTTTCGATTTCGTTTTTTGACTAAGCCATGCTTTGCTTTCGTCCTTTTCTGCTTTACTCTGTTTGCTTTATCTCCTCTTTATCCTTTTTTCTCTCAAGTGGAAAACTAAAGTGCGATTCATTTTTTTCTCTCTTCATCTCTCTCTTTGAAAAAGTTTCCTTGCTCAAACAAGGAAAAGTGAAATTGGCCAACTAGTTGACATTAATTTGAAATTCGAAATAAAGAGAGAGAGAGAGAGAGAGAAAATCGTTTGAAAATGGTCTTGAAATGCTTATCCGCTTGCCAAACTGTTCTCGCCGGCTTTATATTTTATGGGAATAACTTTTTGACATTTCATTCCTTTTCCTTTGCAGTTTTGTTCCCCTCCTTTTCAGGCCGTAAGCTATTGATCTCAAAAAAACCTTGGTCTCTGAGACCAAGAAATGTCTTTGCGATACCAAAGAGAGTGTTATGACTCGTTGGAATCGGAGATGTTTTGATTTCCTCTGTCATCCTTCTTTTTGAAGGTGAACATCTGAGGCAGCATCTTTAACTCTCTGTATCTGTGTGGGTGGGTGGGTGGGTGATGCATATGTGAAAGATGGGGAATCTCAGGGTTAGCTTCTTGTTAATGTAGTACAAAAACTAATTCTTGTTTTACTTGTACAGTGACTTTTACTGCTGATTTCTCTGCTTCTATTAATTTTTTATCTGTAGAGTCTTACTGGGTATTATATTTGCTCTGCATATGCATGTCTTGATCATTTGACTTGGATATATGTGGAACCAGATCAACGACAAGAGATCCAGGACAGCCATTGAGTATATTCTATTCGATGGTTCACATGGACTATTAATTGAATGCCATGTTATTCCTTTTATTGAGTGTACTCTACTTGCAGCCAACTTTGGTTTCTACAATGAATTAAGATAAACAAACGCAATTAACTAGTATTTTCTTGCTCTCTTCGGTTTGTTGCATTGTCAAGTCAGAGTCGTCAGCACCAAAGCATCTCCATTATCTTGATCTATAATGAGGAGATTCTTGTTTTCTCTCATGAGGTGTGATGCGCCATCCTTTCATGTGCAAAGATCTTTGGTGCTCCTATGATCTTTTCCCCGGGGTTGACTAGTTCCTTTTCTTACTCAAGATCTGGCCTGTGAAAGGAAGAACCTTGCTTCATTTCGATCGGATGTGTGTTTTCTTGAGCTGATCAAATGGGTGGCTGTGTCTCGACCAGTAGTCGGAGCACTTGTAGTAGCAGGAGCAATGGAGAGACGACATCACCTCCTTGTATGGGATTAGGGTATTGCGGGCAGAAAAGAACAAAGAGAACTTATTCGGAACGTCATGTTGCACTGCAGCATCTACCTTCCGTACCCAACCGGGTCTTCATGAATGGAAAGAGCCGAACTTCGTGTATATTCACTCAGCAGGGGCGGAAGGGCATTAATCAGGACGCAATGATTGTGTGGGAAGTGAGTAATTCCTTCATCTTTTTCTCATTAGAATTGGGTATAAAAAATCAATAATGATGTTCTGAATATCATTGAATTTGCTGCGTGAAGGATTTTATGGAAGAAGATATAACGTTTTGTGGTATTTTTGATGGCCATGGGCCTTATGGCCATCTTGTTGCCCGCAAAGTGAGGGATATGCTTCCTGTAAAGCTTCAATCGTTTTTGCAATCCTGCAATTCCAAGCAAAATGAATCAGGCTTAACCTGTTTCAGTGGGAATGCAAGGAAAACGGATGCAGGTAATTGTGAGGATGATGGCCCGGCGGAAGACAAATTAAATTCTTTATGGAGAGAGGCCTTCTTAAAGTCATATAAGGCTATGGATAAAGAGCTCAGATCCCATCCTCACTTTGATTGCTTCTGTAGTGGCAGCACAGCTGTAACAATCGTTAAACAGGTAAAGATGCATAGCACCATATGCTGGCTAAGGTTTTCACTTATTCCTTCCTTTGTATGTAATCCTAGTGTTTTGCAAGCCACATAATCCAGGTTTATTTTGGCTTTAGGGTTTGAATCTCTTTATGGGATATATTGGTGACTCTCGGGCGGTCCTAGGATCCAAGGACAGTAATGATTCAATGGTCGCGACCCAACTCTCTGTGGACATGAAGCCAGATTTGCCCAGTATGTCTAAAGTTTATGTAACTCATAAATCTTGAGCCTCCCCCCTCTCTTTTGCATTGGCAGTCACAGAAATCAGAAGGTCATTGGTATGTGCTTTTTTGTGCGATGTTTCATTTGATGATGCTTTATGCAGGAGAGGCTGAAAGGATCAAACGGTGTAAAGGCAGGGTTTTTGCATTGCAAGATGAGCCTGAAGTGCCTCGGGTTTGGTTGCCATTTGATGATGCCCCAGGGTTAGCAATGGCTAGAGCTTTTGGTGATTTCTGTTTGAAGGAGTACGGTGTAATATCGATACCTGAATTTTCTCACTGGGTGCTTACAGAAAGGGATCAGTTTGTCGTCCTTGCTTCGGATGGGGTAAGGTCATTCTAGCTAGTTTTTCCCTTCTTGCCCCCTTCTGTATTTTCATTGCCTCATATCTTTTGGTCGTAGAATATATGTTCAAGCAGTGATGACTGTTTCTTTTGTTCTTTTAGCTGGTTATCGCTTGCTGCTAGATTATTTAGCAATTTTTTGCTTGCATCAATGTGAAACAATTAAAAGCAGTATAAAGAGATGCCAAGCCAACTACAGATGCAGCCTGAATAAGTTGTGAAAGAGGATTATGGGGTTTGATTCATTGTTGGTTTCGAATGTCACATTAGTGAACTTGATTTTTGATATGCCTAATTTATGACTAAACTTGCCACGCTAAAGTTGAACTTAATATTTCAAGTTCCATGCACAAATAGCACTCATTTTCAATGGAGGGTCTTTTTCACAAGGAGCAATCTTGTTTAACTCATGATGTAGCAATACAAATGTACTGTTGTGAATTTGTCTAAGTTCATAAATCGAGAGCGGATAAAGGATGCAGTGCATATGTATTCAATAGCTTTTCTGGGATAGATTATTCCCACAAACAGCATCTACATATTGAGCAAAAAGAAAACAAACTCCATCAAAATTTGAGTGCAGTAGGCCATATGAATATGATTCATGTGCATTCTCCTTGTGATTAAAGCTAGGGGCATTTAGCCCATCGTTCCGTTGTATGATCTGTACTACAAAATGGGTCTGCTTGTTCATTGCTTACAAATTTGGAATTTTAATGATTGGGTGCGAGCCGGAGGCCAATGTGTAGGCTCATGAGGAAATGTGACTTCCTTAGATGCTTTATCTGATTAGGATAATCTTTCAGCTGAATATGAGATTGCTGCCCACAACTAATATATCCGATCCTCTTCATGAAATGCTTTAGGCAATGAGTGGCACTTGTCTATTGAAGATTCTGAGCAAGACATATGAGAAACTAATACTGCCTTCTGTCGTGCATGTGTAAATAGTTATTTGTGTATAACCTGTACATTTCTGAACCATCTGATGTTAAAAGCAGGTTTGGGATGTCCTTAGCAATGAAGAGGTGGTGGAGATAGTGGCTTCTGCTCCGAGCCGGTCATCAGCTGCAAGGTTCCTGGTGGATTCAGCCGCTCGTGAATGGAAACTCAAGTACCCAACTTCAAAGATGGACGACTGTGCTGTTGTTTGTTTGTTTCTCGATGGAAAAATGGACACGGAATCTGATTATGAGGAACAAGGGTACTCCTCGGCAACCTTACAGAAAAATCACTCTGGCAATGCATTAGAATCAGATGATGGGCAGAAAGCCGAGCCGTCTCTGCAGAGGAACTTCACAGTAAGATCTTCCGAAGAAAACAATAAGTACGGAGAGATCCCCGTAGAATCTGAGGGAAATGTAGAACCTGTTGCTGCTGAAGACCAGGACTGGTCGGGTTTGGAAGGTGTCACGCGAGTCAACTCGCTCGTCCAACTGCCGAGATTTTCCGAGGAAAGGCCAGTTCTTTGAATTGTCATTTCCTGTACGAATACGGGCCACCTCTTTGTAACTGTAAGATATCCGATTTTGCGCCTCGAAAAATCCGAGGGAGGAATGGATCTTCCAGGATTCATGGGCTTTGTGTAGAACAGCTTTTGAGTGAATCATTTGCATCAGCATTTATTCCGTTGTATTTTGCTCTACTTGTAGAACTGTTCCTCTTAACTAAACACCTTTTCAAGGAGGCTCTCTCATCCCAGCTTGAGAAATTCGTTGCTAGTTCAGGTAAGAACAGACAAGTGTTCCCAGCAAATGAATTGAAGAGCACGAGAACAAGAACCAGAACACGAAGAAACGCTCTTAAGTTCACTTGCTAGATTAACATGTGTGGACGCTGCATGACATTAGACTTGCTATAGGTTTAGCTTTACACTAATTAATTGCTTTTACACCAGTTAAACAGTGTAAGGCCCCGGATTGTGGATTAGAATTTGTCATCTGTTAAGATTGAAGTATGTTGAAAGCAGAGGAAATTAGCATGATGCTGCTAGTAAGAACCTAGGCATAGCTGCGTCTCATATATGGTCCTTTACATCTCCACTCTGAAAACCAATAATGCGCCCTCCAGAAACAAGCAAAAAACCAGTTCTCTTCAAGTGTGTCGATTCTTGTTCACATCGGCTCCCCAACTTCAACAATCTTAATGTACTTAGCACCTCCTTTCTCACCTGTGATTCCATTCATTCTTCAAACATTATGCAGAAGGTACAATCAATAATGTGTCGAGGACAATCTCCCAGCATATACATTAATCTGCAGTAAGTATTGAATTGTATCTGTTACCTAGTCTTTAGATCTTACATCATCAACACTCTCCCAGTCCGAATACACAAAGTTTACCTTCAACCGACTTCATGTTTCAGAAGTTTATCATGACACGATACAATGCAACTAGTCCGTAAGCAAGACGATGCCATTTTTCAGCTCTAACAGTAGAAACTAGTAACCCCGAGAAAAGAGATAATGAATATGATCCTGGATAGAAGCAAAGAGTAAATAAATCCTCAGGAACATCAAAAACGGATCTTTCCCAAAATTTTCCAGATTTGTCCACAACAACCCAGGATAGATTTATACGCCGACTTCCCATAATCCCATAAGCCTATTTGCCCAGCAGCTTCAGATTCAAATCATATTGAAAGCCTATTTCTGCAGGTTCGAAAAAAAATATACAAGTCAATGACCAATATGATGCGACAAAGAGTGTGTAAATGTTCAAGCAACTAACAACATGCTGAATCCGAATGAGGGTCGCTACAGAGTTCAGACCTTCAAAATAAACTAAATATCACCAAAGGGGAAAGCCAAGCACATTTTATCCTTCTGGCGAAACAATGTGCAGTCATTCTGAGATACTGTGAGAGGAAGTGGATGGGTTATACATTCCAAAACCTCGACGAAGGCATAATATGAGAAACGAAATGACAGAACTCACATTCATCGTGATCCATTCATTTTCAGTGAACTTACATTGACAAGAAACAACAGACAGCCAAGGTCATCATCAGAATTTCCCAATTCAACTTGAACAGATCTTTTTTTCTGTTTTCAATTGGAATTAATAGAAGTATAGCTACATCTCAAGTTTGAATGGCAAAGGTACATCGAGCTAGAGAGCAGGCTAAGAAAAGCTAAATGTAATTAATAAATTTAGATTACCGAGAAGTTTCGGATTTAACAATTACAATAAGTGATTTCAGATAAATTACTTTGACGTTTGGAAAAACTACAGGGAGTAACCCTTCGCATTAAAAGGTTACTTCTATTGCCCTCATCAGAATTCGTTAGATCCATTAAATTAACAGACATGATAAGCTGACTTGTAAGGTACCTTTTAATCAAAGCAGATTTTAGCATCTGCATTTGTTAACCCACAATGAGTTTAGGATGTCGATCAAACCTCTACAATCTAAATTTTTATGTATCTAGATCTGGAAAAAAAAAAAAAAACAGACATATACCATATTAATCAAATGAATATAATGGTTTTTGAGAGGGCTGTCTGTACAATTTTTCAAAAACACGGGGGGCTTCCAGTAATTTTGCCAAACGCTGGTGGATTTTAGAGTAAGTGACCCGCAAACTTAAAAACCTTACTGTTTTCCTCCTAACGACGACAAAAATTTCTATGAATTTGGAAAAATCATTTCTCAAAGAAAAGTAGAATTACCATACGTATCATGAGCTAATCGATGTCTGCTGCTCAACCTAAAATATACAACTAAATCAACAATTCAAATCCTAGAAGTTAAAGCCGTATTCTTTCCCATAAATGTGAGAGACCATAACTGCCCTGAATATTGCACATGACCACCACAAAATTAGTTTATTAAAATCCCTGCAAACACTAATAAGACAAGTATCCTGAACAAATGAAAGCGCAAGATTTTGCAACAATAAGCGAGAAAAGCAACAAACCGGCACAGCATCAGACTTTTACTGTCACCTAATAGCATATGCAGCTTCTCGAGCTAAGAATGATCTACTATGTGCTAAGATGTTCTCAGCTACAAGACATTATATCCACTATATTTTCTTCTAATCATGTATGAGCCACTCAAATCATAGTATTCTTGGCGGATTATCATCTTGGAAATATCCATTGAAAGGGAATGAAAACTCTGGTTGAACTTGAGTTAATTAAACCAATTATAAGGAAAGTGCCAATGTGTTCAAGGAAACTACACAAAGAAACATCAAATTGTTGGCCAAAAATATGTCAACAAAAATATTTGCTGACAAATCACTTCAATCAAGCATCCAATGTGCACGTCAATTTAAGCCAACCTCAATGACTATTAAGCTACATTAGGCAATGAAGACTAAGTCCCTTCATGATGTATATAATTAACACATCCCAGGGAAACCAAGTCCTATGTTCGGCTGGCAAATCCGAAGAGAGGAGAAGGGATTTGAAGGAGTGCCTGTAAAAATCATTCGTTTGGTTAATCCACGTGAAAGGAACAGAAGAGATTCAGAAGGATACATATTTTCCCTCGTAAGCTGATTTCCATATCTATCTTCCCAAAAGTGGGATGTTTTAAGAAGATTTTACCAATTCTGATGATTCTTCTTCATTCATTTCTGTCCCCCTTATTCAAGCAACTGAATTTGTTTATTTTGCCCTCTTCATTCTTCTTTCGGTGGTGACTAGTCTCGTCCTTCTCTTCTTTCCACGTCGTTCTGCTCAAAGAGCTTCAAATCAGTTCTATTCTCTTAAGCATCGATACTCTGCTTTGTTGTCTTCTTTGAATAGTCGTAGCATGGAAATATTGTGTATTTTTGTCTCCCCATCTGAGCCAATTAATTCTTGACCTTAAACCCCAATACATCTCCTCCCTTCTCCACAAATTCTCGATTTCATCCATAATTTTTTGCTGTCTCTCTATATCTATGGTCTGACTTGGGTCATTGAAGAAATGTTGAAGCTCAGTTTGTAATGCATTGATCTGTTTGTGGCTGTTTTTGAAAGTTTTCCTACTCCAAATACTCAGGGAAGCAGTGACAGCTTGTATCCTCTTAGTTAAATCGGCTTTTGCCAACTTTGTTGCGCTCCAGGCATCCTTAATAGTTCTCGCGCAGCCCTCGTGTTCCTGCCAAAAAGCCTCAAATCGGAACTCTCTCCTTTTCTTTATAGGGGTCGCAGTGAGAATCAACAATAAAGGACAATGGTCCGAACCTATAGCAGAAAAGGCGAAAACTTCAGCACCCGGGAATTCAACTCTCCATTCAATGTTACAAACTGCTCTATCTAATCTTTTCCTCACAAGTTCCTCTCCTTCCTGGTCATCAGACCAGGTAAAAGCACAACCCTTACTTTCTAAATCCATGAAACCACACTCACTTAGGAACTCCTGGAAGGCAAACATTCGATACCGGTCCGACTCTCTTTTTCCCACCTTTTCCCACTGGTACAGAGTCCCGTTAAAGTCCACTATGGAGACCCATGGTAGGCTGTTTGTGTCTTTAATTGATTTCAGCTGTCTCCAGGTATAGGTTCTCTGCTGGAAAGAGGCAGGCGCATCGATGAAAGTCACCCTAAAAGGTGTTAACTGCTCTGAAGCTACATACTTGATATCAACGAAATCATCTGTGGCTGAGTATACTGAGATTGAGACCCTTCCACCCAAAGTAGAGCTAAACCACCCCCAAGTCCGACCGGGTTGGCTATGTATAGGTGCCGGAATTTTAGTCTTTTGCATACACGCTGTAAAAAGAACAGTAATGACGCTTGCTCCTAGCCATTAATTACTCGAGGCCTTGAAACAATAGTCATAGGAACAATAAAAGGAGCGCAATTTCGCCTCAGTTTACGCTAAAACCCGCACTCCCTCAATTTGATTAGCCAATAAAAATTCGTCTTCAATGGTTTTCGAGACAATTCAGATTATTTCAACGCAATTTGTAGTCTTCCACGAAACTTCGGGGTGGAATTTTGCCACATTCAAGAAATTTCTCATAGCTATTGGAACAAATTAATGTGGTCAACCGATTTATGTCGACGCGCGTTGCATCGACGCACCTACCAATCTCGCAATTCGAGACATTGCACAAGCCCAGGCACGGGATTCCAGAATTACCTCCTCGTGGCGGCGGAACGAGCGCGGATGCAGAGGAAGGTTCCATCAGAGGCCGACCATCTTGTAGAGAATGAAGCAGAGGAAGCAGAAGAAGATGAAGAGGAAGAGGTAATCCACGAAGACGAAGAAGCTGGTGCTGCCGTGGTTCCTCTTCTTGGGCTTCGCCTTCGGCTCATCGAGGGCTTCGAGCTTCGCCATTGACGAGCTGTGCTCTTGATTCAGGATCCGAGGAGGCGCAGGTATACTTGCGAAGATCTGGATGGGATCTCCAATGTAGAGGTTGACGGAGGAATCAGATTGCAATTTGCGCGCTTTTTGCTGTTGTCAGGTGGATCGGGTCTTGGGCCTTCAGTGGCCCATTGACGATCTAAGGCAGGAAGGCCCAACTCCCACAACACGGGTTTTTCCTCCTCCTTATAATAATGACAACAACGAAGAAATACAATCTAGACAAGTAAATTCCGAGTTCGATCTAATTTGCAAGACACAAATTTTTGAATTGTTGCCTGTCCCTGATTCATATGAGCCCAAGATCTGCGAGCAGCACGATCATATCATGCAAATGCCATCTGATGAATTGTTGTCGGGTTAAGACGAATGCACCTAATAATTTATTGCTTCCCTCTCTCTTTCTCTCTCTCTCTTCGCGAAATGCCGCAAGTCTGGTCCCCAAAAGCGTTCCGCCACCGGAGGCGATGTCGATCAGACTGGCTCTTCAGATGAAGGCAACGGGATGGGAAGTACGTGGTGCCGACGTAAGTGTGTAGGGTGTCAAAATCAAATAATTTACTCCAATCGAAACACGAACCAACCCGATTCGACCTATACTCGATTCGGGTCTTGTTCAGGTCGGGTCATCACTTGAAATTTTGGGCATTATGAGATTTTGGGAAGAGTACATTATTTGATTTTGACGCTACAATCGTACCCATTCCACGGAAGACATTAGGAGATCAGGAAAAACCTTATAATCATCAAGAGGGTTCAGGTAGCCATGCAACCCGAATCATTTTCGAGATGTTGTGTTTGCTCCAAAACTCATTTTCCATACGTGACTTTTCGTTACTTATTTTTCTTTTTCTTTTGGGTTTTCTTAAGTTTTCCTTCTTCTTCTTTTCACTTATTCTGACACGAGGATACCTTTGAAATGTTCGAATATTAACTTTACTTTTTATTTCTATTTAATGTGAATCTTACAGCAGAAGTGTTTGGCCTTTTTTTAGCTGTAAACGTCGGGTATCTTCAAAACAATACAAATATTAATGTGTACATTTATATGTTCATTTACAGAACTTCTTATACATGGTTATTTATTAAGGGAAATGCTTTTTTTTTTAATGTATAATCTCAACCGTAAATTTACACTTATTAATATTAAAAGATCGTATGGTTAAAAATAACCGACAATATCCGAATTCGGTCTGATTTCTCTCAAGAACCGAGAGCTCGTCTGGCGCCCCGTTTTTCATTTTTTGAAACTGAAAACCAGACCTACCACCTCCAGAATCGAAAATCAAACAGGACCATCCATCCAGTCAAGTACCCGGGACGGTTTCAAGTAACCAGTAAACCCGGCTTTCTCATGATTTGCTGGCAGCACTGGATGCCAAATCTCGTGACGAGCGTCCGCGTCAGGGAAGGAGAAGGGCTTAGCAGTTCGCGCCACACGGTGTCACGATACTTCTGCGTCGTTACGAACTCCAGTAGCTAATGGGATTTCTGCAAGCCTCTCTTCCACCTCACTCTCATTTAACCATCTTGGCGACACAGGGATTATGAAAGGGGCAGCGCCAATGAAGACTGAGGGCAAAATCCCAAGGGCGAGCATAACCCTCCAACTGATGTATTACCAGAGAGGCCCAAAAATTCGAGACGTAACCCAATAAAATCCCAAGGTTTAAGAAGATCTTTGGAAACGAAGAGAGAGAACTCTGAATATTTAGGGTTACTAAAAAAAAATAAAAAAAAATTCAATCGGCTTGATCCGGTTTTATGCTCTTGAAACCGGAAACCGAACCGTTCGGCTACCGATTTCAATTTTAAGAACTTCGAACCAGACCGCTGCCTTTTAGAATCGGGAATCGGATCACTGATCCCGATTTGGTCCGAACGGTCTAGGTTCAAGCAGGCCGATTTGCTCACCCCTAAAGAATATTGTCAAACTACCAAGTTAATAACTCATATTTACTTATTATCAATTGTTAAAGCAAAATTATGCAAAAATAAGAACGTGGTCATATGGGGTACCTAAAAGAACTTATAAATGACCCAACTAGAGACACGAAACATGACCCAACCGTTTTGGATTTTTCTTTTTTCTATAGTGTTTTTAATCGAGTTGGATCAAGCACATTCATCTAGTGTTTCGAGTCGGGCATCACAGAAACTACGACTCGAGCCATTGACACCCATATTCTGGTGTGTTGTGTGACTAAGGTAGAGCAAGGTTACACTTTTGACCAACTTCTTAATTTCTGACTAGAAATTGATTTTTCTATTTCTCCTAAAAAACATGAGTTGATTTTTATAATTCTATTTCAGATTGACTTATGATCAAAAAAATTCATTTGGTAACGATTGAAAGAAATATATATATATATATATTTGAAATATTATTAACAAAATATTTGGTGGCAGCGGCCACGAGTAGCAACGGTGATTGGCCAAGGCTTGTGTAATCGAAGAAGTGATTCTGGAACCGAGAAGTAATTTTTTTTTTAACTTATCAAAGTTGTCAAAAAATCCAATAAGAAATATAAAATCCAACCATAAGTAGAAAACCATACCGAAATTTAATTATTTTACCAAACGCATTTCTACCTCAAAATTGATTTTATCAAACGAATTTTTCTATCATAATTACTAATTAAAAAATTGAAGTGATTTCATGTAGCAACTGATCATATGCGGTCGAAGGTTACAAAAGAAAACTGTTTGGTTGGATTGCAATAGTACTTGGGTGTGCTCGGATGTCGGGGTACTGCCGTCCATCGGGCTCTGGGGAAAGAACTCTCGGCTTAATTGCGCTCGACTTCGTATCAGGCGACATGTCAAGAGAGAGAGAGAGAGAGAGAGAGAGAGAGAGAGAGAGAGATTTAGTGTTGCTTGACAAGCCTCGTAGCACTCTACAGGAGTCAGTTATACATGGAGACATTGCTGCAATGCTTCGAGAATCCCCCTCGAAGCCCGGCGACCGAGCGAGGGACGCCAAGGTCACGTGACCCTTGGGGCCGCCTCGCTTCGGCCGCCAGAAGGCCAGCAGGATTTGGGTTAACCGGCTCCGGAGCTTCCGATTCACTTCTCGTTCATCCCTGTTCCGAAAACAGTATTTACTAAGTATACTTTGCATGTCCTGAAAACAATTTCAACTACTTTTTGTATCTTCCCACAAAAAAAAAGAAATCAAAATCAAAATATCTAACAGAATGTGGCCGTGCCCGTGCCCGTGGACGTAGAACCTCGTATCGTGTTTTAGGAAACATCTCTTGTTCATATTCATTAGCAGATGTTCATAATTTCTCAATGCCTTCGCTTATGTTAACCAACCGATGGAGGCGGGCAGAACGGAATTTTCTGTAGCCCATCTAAGTTCCTTCTGTCGTATCTCCTACACGAAGTTTTCAATGCAAATACGTAAAAATTCTCCGAGATCACCCACGAAATACGATATTGTGTCGTAAATACAATGAAATGAATATGAGCATCTGAACAATGGATATCATGCATATCCGAGCAGCTAGGTACCCTACTTAAAAAAGAAAAGAAAATAAAGACACAAATTATCTCTAGATTTTGACCCGATATGCGATGTAGTTTCTGAATTTTTAATTTGATCAATATAATTTATGAATTTTAATTCAATGCACAATGCGATCCCTAAAATTTTAATTTAATTAATATAACTTCTGAATTTCGAAATATATTCAACGTAATTTTCGATCAACTCGCATGGTAAGTTGAAACTTGATGTAAGTTAAAAATTTAGGGTTCACGTTACGCGCGGTGTCGAAATTTAAGAGGAGAGAGGATGGGGGCAAAGATGATGCTATTTGCATTTAATGGGCCCCACCTCTCCTCTCCTCTCCTCTCCTCTCCTCTCCTCTCTCCTCCCATTTCCTGATGGCGGAAGGAAGTGGGCCCAATGCGCCTGTGTCAGGAAACACGACAGCCCGAGAAAGATCGTTATGGCGCTGTTTCTCACCATGAAAAGTAGAGAAAGATGAGACCAAAAGCGAACGGCGCAAGCAGAGAAAACAGCGGGGGAAGGAAAAAATAAAAAGAGAGGGGTCGCTCACGTGAGCCCAAAACTTGTCACGGGTCACATGTGACCCTGACCCGCTCCTCTTAGATCGTGACGAAACAGCTCTCGAACGAAACGACACGATACGATAATATGCGAAATACAATTAAATAGATTCGTGTTACAGATGCTTATGTCTCGCCCGCTTCCCCTCCTCTCCCCGCCCCCCTGTTTAGGCATGAATCAAGACGTGATTTGACACTTTTCGAGCGGGAAATTTGTCCATATCCCACTCGTTAATTTCGACGCGGTACGATCAGACGCGACTCCACGCATCTGACTCTCGTATTTCGGCACCACCTTGTTCGTAAGAGTTAGACAAAACGACGCCCCAAGTCGTAAAAGAACGGATGGCGAAATAAGAAGGTGTATCTAGATACGCGAAAGTCAGATTAAACACCCAACACAGTTCGGACACAATGTTTGAAGTGAAGTTAGTTGGACCCTAGACTTTCGGGTGCCCGAGTATTGTTCGTATGATTATTTGATCACGAATGATTAGGCTTTAATTTAGTTTTAATTAGTCGGAAAAGGGAGATCTCAATGTCATTTGATAAGGGGGCCAATTAGAATATTCACGTAGGCCAACGCTTGGTCTCATTTTATTCCCCACAAATCCCATCAAATCTTCAAAGGGATATGGCGTTATTAGTGCGTCGGAATGAGTCCATTGTCACCCAATGCCTCAACATCGTCGCTTTTTAGACCCAATTTTTTTTAATTTTTTTTAAATAAATTCTCATTCGAGCCCCATGGAATAAAAACTATGAAATAATTCTTTTTTTTTTTCATCGAATTTATCCCGTGCTAGAAAATCCACACTCGGTCTTGCAAATTCACGGTCCTTAACGATGTAATCGACGATTTTTCTCCGCCACATCAATCCGAACGTGACGGGTCGTGCATGTCTTTTCTAATTTGTCCTTTCATTTTGCACATTTCCAAGGAGCAAAGCAATACGATTTTGTTATGTGTTTATTACTCCATTGCGCATGGTGATTTGAAAGTGATGGGTTGTAACGAAAATCGAATTAAGGTGATCATACGGAGAATCAAAAAAAAAATTAAACAACGTACGAGATTATTCAGGTTCAATTCAGAATAGAGTTACATCTTGCAAAGAAATTCTACTACAATTTTAATTTAAAGCCGCGCACAACTCGTTATAATAATCAGCAAAAGAAAAAAACGAACAAAATACATATGCCCCAAACGAGCCCAAAACCTAAACTTATAAAAAAAACTTCCTAAATCCCACAACATATGGACCAATTTAAACAAAAGCCTAAGCCCAAACCCTTCATTCCGTGCGCAAGGGTCACATATCGTCGGATCATACTCCAGTTTCCCTAAGTTTATAAGAATTAGAAGGGATTTTGCGAAAGTTTGAAAGATTTGAGATGGGAAAAAATTTAAGTATATAAATACGAAAGTAACATTCAAATTAGCCTTGCAAAAGCTTCACACAAAGAAAGAAACACAAACTCACAATTTTATCTTCCTCTCTCTCTATGCTAAGGCTTAAAAAAACTGAATACTATGCCACATATTTATAGAAGAACTTCTAAGTTACTTCTTGAAGAAGCTTCTGCATTTCTTCTTGGTCAAGTTCATCATTTTGCTTGTTTTTCAAGTTGGCTTCCTCCACAAGTTGGCTTGTTCTCCAAATTGTCTTGCTCATCAAGTTTGCTTTTTCTCCAAGTTAAAAATACAAAATCAATTTTATTTTATTTTTAACAGCCTCCCTTACAATTAATTTTGGAAATCCACAACACCAAGCATCGTCTTCAATTTATCGAACGAATCCGCCTTCAAAGGTTTTGTCACTGCAATCTAATTTTCAGACCTATAGAAATCAAGTTCAATCTCGTCATCTTTAACTAGCTCACGGATATAGTGGCACTTGATGTCAATATGTTTGCTCCTTCCATGAAAAACAGGATTCTTAACTAATGCAATTGCCAATTTGTTAGCGCACATCAATATGGTAGGACATTTCTGCTCATGCTTTAGTTCGCTAAGCATCCTACAAAGTCATATCCTCTAGCATGCTGCCGAAGCTGTTGCTATGTATTTTGCTTCAGCTGTCGAGAGTGCAGTAACTTATTACTTTTTCGAGGACCAAGAAATAACTCTTGATCTTAGAAAAAACGTATATCTGGAAGTGTTTTTCCTTGTTTCAATATCACCTGCCTAATCACTATCTATATATCCCACTAAATTGAAGTCGTTAGTGTGAGAATATAAAATTCCATGATCTTGAGTTCCACTAACATACCGTAAAATTTTTTTTGCTGCCTGCATATATAATTGGTACGATTTTTCCATAAACCGACTAATAATTCACATACCATACATAATATTCGGCCTTGTAGTTGTCAAATACCTTAAATTGCCAATACTACTTTTAAAATAAGTGGAATTTACTAGCTCACCAGTTCCTTCTTTCTTCAGCTCCAACTATTCTGCTACGAGAGTCCGAATTGATTTGATCGATTCCATATTGAATCGCTTCAAAATATCATTAGCATATTTTTGTTGCGAAACAAATATGCCATCATTTATCTGCTTCACTTCAAGGCCTATAAAATATGACATCAATCCCAAGTCTGTCATCTCGAACTGACTTTTTATGGCCTTCTTGAATTCGGCAAATATTTTTTTCACTGTTTCCCGTAAATATCAAGTCATCTACATAAAGGCATATAATGATGAGATCGCCGTTGGTATTTGACTTGACATATAATGTATACTCATATGGGCACTTTTGAAAATCGTGCTTCAACAAGTATGTATCAATCTTTGTGTACGAAGCTCGAGGTGCCTGTTTTAGCATATATAATGCTTTCTTCAGCCTATAAATTTGATTTTCACGCCCTTTCTTCTCATAGCCTTATGGTTGCTTCACATAGACTACCTTTTCAAGAAAACAATTAAGAATTGCATATTTCACATCCATTTGATAGATCTTCCAATGGTTTTGAGCTCCTAGTGCTAAGATCATTCGAATAGTATCCATTCGAGCTACCGGTGCAAATTCTTCAAAATAATCAATACCTGGCTTTTGCTTATAGCCTTTCACAATCAATCTGGCTTTATAACGATCCACCTGACTACCAAGCTTGTACTTTGTCTTGTACACTCATTTGACACCAATAGACTTCTTACCATGTGGTAAAGAAGTTAGCTCCCATGTGTCATTCTTTTCGATGAAATGAATTTCTTCATCCATTGTTTGGATCCACTTTTCATCTGCAGCTGCAACATCATAGGAAATGGGGTCACAGTCAGCAAATAAACAAAAATTTGCCATTATTTCATCAATGACTTCGTCATTGTCACTATTATCATATCTTGTGACCACATAATCCCTAAATTTTACTAGAGTCTGTCGCAGTCATTGCAAACGCTGAACCATTGGTTCCGAAACTGTTGTTGGTAAAGAAGATGAGCTGCCAAGTGAAAATGATGAAACTTTAATTGAAGATTCTTCTGGCTCTCCCACAGCCGGTACATCTTCAATGGTGATGTTTTTGGGATCACCCTTCTGATTCCAGTCGCAGGCTTCATGTTCAAAAAATTGAACATCCCTACTGATAATCACATTCTCTATGACTAGATTATACAACCTATAACCCTTGGTCATCTCACTATAACAAATAAAGATGCACTTATGGCTTTTATCGTCTAACTTTTTCCTTCGTTCATTTGGTACATAGGGATATGCAACACACCCAAATACTAGCAGGAACGAAACATCTAGCTTGTTACCGGTCCAAGCCTCTTCTGGAGTTCTTCCAAGAACACTCCTCGTTGAACACCTGTTTAGGACAAATACAGCACAAGCAATGGATTCTGCCCAAAACTTCTTTAGCAAACCTTTAGCCTTGAGCATACTTATTGTCATTTTAAAAATAGTTCTATTTTTTCTTTTTGCTATACCATTTTGCTGAAGAGTATAGCTAGCAGTCAACTGATGCTTTATTCCATGAATTTTACAATATTTGTCAAATTCATTGGAAGCAAATTCTCCACCTCTGTTTGATCTTATAGTCTTTAAATTAAAACCATTATGTTTCTCAGTATAAACTTTAAATTCATTAAATTTGCCTAAAACTTCAGCTTTTTCTCTTAAGAAATATACCCATGTCTTTCTAGTAAAATTGTCGACAAAAATTAATGCCTACCATTTTTGTTCGACTGATTCCATCTCAACTGGGCCACAAATATCTGTGTGTACTAGCACTAGAGGTTGCTTGGCTCTTCCAGCTTTTCCAACTGGAAAGGACTCTTGATGTTGTTTTTCGACGAGACATCTTTCACATGGACTATCTGGACTATCGATCAAAGGCATCCTAGTCACCATCTTTTTCTGGACCAATAGTTTTAACTCACGAAAATTTCTGGACTATCGATCAAAGGCATAGCCACTTGTTATCTTTCGCCATGGTTTGAAAACTCAATAAAGATTTCATCTGGAGAGATAGAGGGAACATCCTGTTCTTTGTTATATGCACCAATGTGATCAATTTATTATTTGCACCTCTAATGGTGCAAACTCCATTTTGAATATTAACTTTGTCGCATTTTTCTGAAAGTTGCCAAATACTCAACAAATTCCAAAAAAGTCCCGGCACAAAGAAAACGTCTGCAATAGTAATATTAGTACCATCTTTGAATTTGATATCGATGTTACCGTTACCCATTACAAGAATCTTTGATTTATTCTCGAAGTTGACTTCACCACGAACCGTTTCATCCAGCTGCGAGAATAACTCCTTTCGATCGCACACGTGATTGCTGCACCTAGTATCGAGATACCAGATATTGGCATCACCGGTATTCGAGTCATCCATTTTGCATGTCAACACGATGTTTTCTTCGGCATCAACGGCGTGCGCATGTTCTAGTTGCTCATGCATCATGTTTGCTTTACATTCGGATTTGTAATATTTGAATTTGTTGCACTTAAAACACTTGATCTTTAATTTGTCACGTGTTTAATTTCTTCATGTGGAATTAGAATTTCCACCTCGACATCTTCCACCTCCACGGCCTTGAACAATATGATGTCCTCCTCGAGTCGAGTGAGTGACCCGGCTTTGCAAAGTTTGCTCCGGATATGAATTGACAGGCTTCTGATTCATTCTTTGCTCATGCGAACATAATAAACCCATCAACCGCTCCAACGTCATGGTTGATATATCTTGGCATTCCTCGATCGTCGCAACAACGTAGTCAAATCTTTCGGTCAAAGACCTCAAGATTTTTTCTACAACTCGTTCATCTTAGAGTTCCTCACCATTAACCCTCAATTGGTTAACAATGGTTTGCACACGATCAAAATATAACGAGATAGATTCAGAGTCATTCATGCGTAAAGACTCAAAATCACCTCGAAGTGTTTGAAGTCGAACTCGCTTTACATGATTATCGCTTTTATAGGATTTCTGTAGAATATCTCACGCCGCTTTTGCCGTCGTTGCGCATAATATTTTTTCAAATATCGTCTCTTCCACAGCTTGAAAGATAGTATATAATGCAATCTGATCTTTCTTTCAGGACTCGACCAATGAATCCTTGTCTTTCTTTTTCAAAGCATCGAATTCTTCGATGTCATCTACTTCAATGTAGCATTTTCCACCAGATTTCACAAATCCTGCGATTTGAATAGAACCTTCATCTGGACGAACCAATTGTTGAAATTTCTCCAGTTCAACTTTGGAAGTTGCAATTCAACGGAGCTTGTGGATGCCATAGTTAGCTCTGGGTTCACGATCCTTAATCGTCCACTCTAGGTTCTCGATCTCTGCGTTTGGATTATTGACCGTCTAGACTCCGACACGATCCTTAGTAACCTGCTGACTCTGATACCAATTGTAGAAATCAGAAAAGATTTTGCGAAAGTTTAGAAAATTTGAGATGGGAAAAAATTCAAGTATATAAATGCGAGAGTAATATTCAAACTAACCTTGCGAAGACTTCACACAAAGAAATAAATACAAACTCACAACTTTCTCTCCCGCTCTCTTTCTATGCTAAGGCTTAAAAAAATTGACTACCATGCCATATATTTATAGGAAAACTTCTAAATTGATTCTTGAAGAATTTTATGCATTTCTTCTTGCCCAAGTTCATACTTTTACTTGTTTTTCAAGTTGGCTTCCTTCATAAGTTGCCTTGCTCATCAAGTTTGCTTCTTTTTCAAGTTAAAAATATAAAATTAATTTTATTTTATTTCTAAAAAAGTTCACTTGGACGTGCCTGGTGTGAAAAACAAGTATCTTCGAAGTATTCGTTAACACCAACAGAAAAGGGGAGGTGCGAAGACAGGTTTTAGAATTAAGGAAAAAAGCACATATCTTTAGTTAGAGCGCGATTAAGGAAAAGGCGTGTATTTCGTAGATTAACCAAAATTAATCTGGACAACGAAAAAAGCACAAACTAATTAGGTGCTTTTTTTTTTTTATGGTTTTAGCTAAAGAGCAAAGTTCTTTTGATGCTTTCAATAGAGAGGCTCGGTTTCCATCATGGCCATCACCATGTTACATGTGCTTGGCATTGGTCGAGGTGATGAAGGGAGGGACCACTAATTCGAGCTTATATTGGTTTGAAGACTTTGATTAATCTTTAGTCCACACGTGTGAAAACCGGTGGTAATATACTAAATCCATTTAATTGCCCGCTCGAGAAGTGGCAGTCACATTCGTCGCGCGATGAATGGAGCTTCATATGATATGCAAAAGACGGGTCCGTGGACGATGCATCCACGAAAAAATCAGTTGAACAGAAAAGGGGTCGGTGTCGGATATCCGGTCCTGTAAAAAAGGAGTGACCGCGCGAGTCATAACGACGTCGTACCCACGCAGTCCCTATTTATTCTATATCTAGTTTACTAAATGTGTCTAGAAAGCGATGCATATTCCGGAAAAGGAGTTTATTCGACATTGTGTTACGAATCAAATTGGCAAAAGTAATACTTATCTAGTTTCAAAAGATGTAAAGAGGTTATTTGCCAAGACACGCCCCTCTTGGCTAGGGGGGTAGCTATAGCCTAATGAGCCTAAGGTCCCTCCCATGTGTCCCCTTCGCATGGGCCAGTGAGAAAGCGATCATGTCGACCATTTCGTGGATTACAATGAACGATTACCGATGAATTGGGGATTATAATTTATCATCGTGTCATGATTATGTGTGCAATAGACCAAATTTTTCTGGACGGTCCAGGGATCACAGTGTATCTCGATATACGCCGATTATTTATATAAAATAGAGTCAAGTCACATATGAATTGTGTAGTATGTGGCTAGCTTATCTTGATTAGAAACCCCCCCCCCCCCCCCGCGCAAAAAAAAAAAAAAAGAGGTACGATGGATAACTTTGGTAATTTAAGAAATCATAAAAAAAGTTGGAAATATAAGAAGTACCGTGGAAAAAATTTTCTATTCAATCATAAACCTATTATATAAATGTTAATTGAATTCTAAATTTTCAATTTTATAATTTAGCCATAAACCTTTATGTGAAATTTCAATGTAATTATTGTGATCGATTTTCGATGTAAATCGCTAATTTAACAATCTAGTTATCGTGCCTGCTGTTTTCATATGTGACACACCACTAAAATTAAAAATTAAGGAGATATAATTTAGTTACTTCATAATACTTTCAAACGATGGAATGGCCATTGGCTACCGCCCAATTCGTTCTCTGGTGGGAAATAGTGATCTACGACAATCATTAAACAATCAATTAAGGAAATTGTATTGTTCCTATAAATTAGTAGACTCCAAAAACGAAATTAAAATTAGTATTTTAGGACATCCATAGCCATAGCAGTACGCTAAAATAGAATAATTGACCTGGGAAACAGCGTCTCTCCTCGTCAAGTTGTTTCCTTTTTCACTGCGAATCAGCTAAAGCTATCTCTCTCTCCCTCGTGAGCGAGCTTTATATAATTTCTTCTTCAGGATCCTGGTGAAATATCCCTAGTGTCTCTTTTAGGTTTTCCAAAGCGAAGATAGCAATGGGCGGAGGCGAGCACCACCGCGGATGGGGTGGCTCCGCGGAGCCGCCTACGTCGGCGGTGGCGCCGGAGACCACGTACGCCCAGAGAGAGGACCGGTGGACGCACTTCGACGACTCGGTGAACGCGGTGTCGTTCGGGTTCGTGGCCACGGCCATCCTCATCTCCATGTTCCTCCTCATGGCCATCTTCGAGAGGTTCCTCCGAAGCCGAACGACTTCTTCTTCGTCGTCGGCGTCGCCGCCCCCGCCACCAACCCCGTCGGGTCCTTCTCCTGGTCGGAGCGTGACCCGTTCGGACGTGGAGTCTCAAATGGCGTTGCCGCAGAAGCTTCATCTTCTATCTTCTCCGAAAGTAACCATCCCTCCCTTTCTCTGCTCTCTGCTCTCTGTACTTTGTGTTTGATGGTTAGTAAGGAGAAGATGCAAATAATTACAATTAATTTTTTACTGATCCTCTTTTTTAATTAGCATAAATATATGTTTTTTTAATCCTTGAATGATGAAAATTTAGCATGTGGGTCAATATTCACTTATACCTACGGAAATTATTCTTTTGCAAATTTTTTTGCAAGCATGGAAGATCCATTAGGGTTTGTTTTGTCCACTGGTTTTTTGGCGTTGAATCCCAATAAACTACACTAAATTCATTATTGTAGCGATGAAGGCAAGTTTTTTTTTTTTTTTTGTTTTTTGTGTCGGAATTTTCTAACCATGAGTCTCGAGACAATAATCCATGTTGTCCTTATGCGAGGTACATAAGTTCCGGCGTGCGGGCGTGCGTAAGGGGATTTACTTCCCGACTCCAAGAAAAACAAGTTAAATAAATTATAATTAGATCTTGGGAATCTAGGAAACATCTTCACGTGCCCATCAAAATCTTCTGTGTTACTACCCAGGTTAAATTATTGTTGCACTGGTTTTGACTTTTTAATTACCGTAATTCCCGTTAATCTCTCTCTTTTTATATTCGTCGCATTTTTCACTAAATTTCATTGCATATCTCATAAACACAATAAGGATAAACACTCCCCCCCCCCCCCCCTTCTTTTTTTTTTCATAAAGCTCGCCGGTCTTAATTTTTTCGGACTTTTCTTGTTTTGGGTATAATCGATGTTGTTAAAAATTGTACAATCACGCTTAATAAGCACGTGAAGAGATAAATCTTTCATTAAATGCGACGACGTGAGACTCTTAAGATTATGATGATCATTTTCGAGGATCTTATTTTATTGAACGCTCTACGGAATTCGCGCTTCCCTTCGCTGCTCCCTGTTGGAAAAACTATGGATTTCGGTATGTCGCCATGTTTGTTAGAAATGAAGGTTGTATTTTACTTCTTTTTTCTTGTTGCTTTCTCCATAACCATGCGGTTGGGATTATTAATTCGCGTAGAATTAGTTAATCATGGGTTAGAGTAGAGGTGATCATGGGTCGGACTATCGAGTCGAGGCTAAAATTTTGCCCGAGCCCGCCTATTATTACAAAGGGCGGGGCCGGGCCGGGCTGGGCATTATTGTTAATATATGCTTTACCCAAACCCGTCCAAGAAGTCGTCGGGCCCTTGTGGGTCGAGTACGAGCCCGTGGGCCGCTACGCTCATGATAGGGTCAGGTCTAATCTCGCGCAATCGTTGAGAATATGATATAGTTTATCACATATCATATTCATATCTAGCAAGGCATATGTTTTGCTTCTTGTATAATATGTGATATGGATCAAACCATTGATTGTTTCACATGTTTGAGCAGATGAGCCTGTATGCAAATGGAGTATCGGTGTTGATGCCCGGAGAGCAAATACCCACCTTCCTCGCCCACCCCGCTCCTCCTCCTCCTCGAAATCTGCCGCCGCCGCCACCTCCGCCTTGTCCTCGAGAGCCCATTTCTCAGCTTCCCCATCAACAGAGCAACCACTCCTTGCACCTCCACTGTCTTCCAAGATCCATTGGGAGCTAGCAATGGAGCCGGTTGACCAGAAACTCGCATGTTAGGTCTACCGACACGTGCATGACGAGACGACCGGACCGCTTATACAATGTCCTAACTCGAGCAGATGCTTTTCAGAACCAAGAAATGTCTGAACACAATGTGCTCGAGAGAAACTGCTGGTCTCTTGCACTCTTGTCTGGCTTTTCCCCAGCTTGATCTTTTACTTCTGTGATCATTGGAAACGTGGAAGGAAAGACTCGGGTAGTTTGGATTTGGATCCGGAGAGGAAGTGCCTTTAGCAACTTCATTCGGCTTTGATAGAAATCCTGCCCGGTAATCAGAAGTTACTCGGGCGTTTTCCGTGTTCAGTTTCTTTTGTTCCATTCGTCGAATTTCTATATCCCTCCTAATGATGGTGTAAAAATGTAGAACCAAATTCCTCGGATACTTTTTTTTTCCCCCTTTCTAAACTCGGCCTGTAAATGGATCGAGTGATCTCGAAATCTGTACTCGTTAGACCCTACTGGTGCTCCACTTAATCTGACGGTCGAGATCACTCAATCCGATATGTATCGAATCTAGACAAGAACTTACCATGAAGAATCTCATGAAATGCTCTATCCTTGCACTCTTTTGTCACATGGATAGGCGCTCCTCTCAGTTTGAGACGATAAGTTAACTCATTTTCACCTTGTCAAAATTGTTGGGAGCAGCACAAAATGTTGGGGATCTGATTTGAAATATCCTTGATGAGCAAAGGAGTTGTGTTATGGTAGGATGCTGGAAAGGAAGAGTATCACGATGGAATCAATTCTAGCGATTGCCGAAAGGAAAATGATGGGATGACAACACCGTTACTCTCTTGGAAAGTAGCGAATCTTCAACATCCTTAACCAAATTAGAGAAATTTCAATCAACCGGGAAGATTTCTAATCAAGAAGTGATTCTAATTTGGTTAGAGGGCTATCACCATAAATAGAGAGCTTGGGTGGAGGATTATGCCTGCATCACGAAACACTATAGAGATATCACAAAGAGTCTTCAATAACATGCAAACACGAGAGATCTCGAGAGCACGTGGAGAAAGATCTCGAGAGTTCGTCAAGAGATGGTGTATTTTGTGGCACTAGTGAGAATTTATTGTGAAAGAAACATCGGTAATCCTTTGATCATTGATCATAGTGAAACAATTCCAAACCAACGACCGATGAATTTTTTCCCACTTTGGATTTCAACGTAAAACGTCACTCTGGGTTAATTTACGACAAAAATTATGGCATTCTTACTCACAGAAAATGGTAGTAAAAGCGCAAACTACAATAGTCAATTTCAATAGTCGTATCTCCAAAAGGGAAGAAACACATCGTGCAAATCAGATGATATGCCCACATTTTCCTTGTTCAAGATAAATGCATCCATTATCACCCACCATAGAAGCAAATTTGACCCATGTGATTGATCTTTGCTTGATGAAGCCCGAGGATCCCTTTGCTTGTGGTTGTGGAAGCTGCTGGGCAAACGATGCAGAGCACAGAGCACAGAGCACGGAGCAGAGAAGAGTCACAAAGCAAAAGACAAGTGTGGCCTGTACGCGTGATAGTTCCACCACCCGAACTCCAAGAAAGAAAGAGAGAAAGAAAGCAAAACAAGTCTCTTTCCCTCTCCTCCCCCCGTCCCCGTCCTCATAAAGGGGTTAAGTTAAAAAAAAGCACAAGGAGGAGGAGGACCATGTGATTTGGACTTCCCCAAATCCATGTAACATCGATCTCAAGAAGAGCCAGACAAAAAATCTCAACATATGTACATACAAAAATTGGCCCAATTCCACCGCCATGTGCTTCTCTCTGACCAGTCTATGTCAATGAAATGCAGCATCCTGATCATGTGTGCGAACTGACCCTAATGGAGAAGAAAACATCTGCGGGAGGACTCAGAGGAAGATGAAGCACTCCAATGACACAAGTGGGTTGTCCAGAGATTCGTTCCCTTGCTCCGGACCGGCGTCCTTGTGCTCTTCCCTCTTCGTTTCCACTGCGCCCTCGGCGCCCAATTCCTTTCCGCCCTCGCCCTTCGCAGGCCGGTCGTCGGCGCTCCCGGCCCGCTTCGCGGGGCTCCTCCCCTTCGAGCCTGCGCTCGCCTCCCCGGTCCTGTTCGTCGCGGGCGAGCTAGACCGCCGGCGGGACGTCTCGCCCGGATCTCGCCTGGGCACGCCGGAAGGAGGCCCAGCATTCCGCTGCGCAGCCGCCATCCTAGACCGGCCAGCTTCCCTGGCCCGCCTGGGGCCCGCACCCGAGACGCCGGCCAAGTTCCTCTTCGCCGGGGACGGGGACCGGTTGACCCCCCTCCTCTCCCCGCCGCCGGCGAGAACCCCGGCGTACGGCTGCCGCTTCCTCGGGAGCGTCGCCGGGGATCCGCTCTTCAGCCTCTGCCTCACCTCACGAGACTCTCTGCTCGTCACCTCCGTCTCTCGCTTGTCCGTGACGGTGGTGGCCGTGGTCGCCGTCGATAGGCTCTCGCTGGCGCTGTATATCTCGGAGTACTCGGACACCACCTCGGCGGCCTCCTCGAGCTTGCTGATCAGGATCTTGGTCTCGGGGCCGTCTTCCTGGAGCTTGGGCGGCGCTTGGGGGGTCTCCGAAAGCTGGGGCCTTGGCAGCGGCGTCTCGGAGAGGACTTCTTTGACCGTCTCCTCTTCGAGCGGCGGGGGAGGAGGAGGGTTTCTCGTCCTCGCATTCGGAGGGGGGATCCCGACGTGGGTTTTCTCAAATGTCGGCGCTGTTGGTCTCGGCGGAGACCGGCGGCGAGGAGGGGCCTTGCTGAAGCAGCAACCCATCTAGCGAGGACTGAGGAGGTCGAGCTTTAACGAGTGTGTGCGGTGAGAACGAGAGAGAAGATGATGAAGAGAAATTATGGTAAGGAGAGTGGGAGGGAGTGAGTGTTTGAGGAAAAGAGCTTTCTTGAAGAATTGAAAAAGCAGAGCGGGACGACATAAACATGGATTCAAGTGCTGTGGAGGAGCATGGTAGTCTCCCGGCCCCTATCCATCCTTAATAGATATCCATCCATGATACATTGAATCTTACAACCCCCGAAAAAAAAAGGGAAAAAAAAAGAAAATTTTTGATTGGCTCATAGCTATAGCATAGGCATTTGATAGACCTCTGAATCATTTACTCCTTTGCACAGCAATGATGACCAACATTAATTTTCTCAATGACGCGCTCGTAAGAAAGCCTTGTCCCCGGAACATGGTACCATAAATAACATTGGACATCATTTAATGGAATCCGAATGGGCTTGGCCGAAAGAGAAAAAAAGCACAACAAAAAAGTTTCTGGCATCGAAAATCAAATTGGAGGCTGAAAAATGGCACGCCATCAAAACGGACGACATAGAAATGTCTGGTGGTGGACCGTCCCAGGCCCTCCAATTCGCAGAGTCTCTGGAACTTATCGAGTCCTAAGCATGTTCTATTGGAGTCGCAACTCCAGGGAACTCTCATTGATCATCGGGCGCGTATGTTTCATCCGTACGGTCAAAGTTCGCACGAATCTATTGGCAAAACTGGGGAAAAAAAAATAACAAAAAAAGAAGAAGCGTTCACATGAATCCAATCTTACTGTCGGTGGTTCAAGAATGGAGTACAAAACAGTCTGGCGACGTCCCAAGGTTAGGAACGTCCATCCATCCACCGACCATGATTACTGCACCAACAGGAGTCGGATTCGGATGCATTCATTGGCTCACAGTACATGAAGACGGATCTTGGAATTGGAACCATTACGCAAAATGCTTAGAATGTAGACTCGATTCACTCAGACGTGCACACGACCACTGGTTGAGAGCCTCTCGCTAGCCAATCGCTGGGCAGATTACAAAAATCTGTGATAGAAAGTACAGAAAACTTGAGCATCGCTCTTAATGGGTTTAACCCTCTACACCGGAAAAGAACATGCCTGAGAAACAGAGACAGTGCGACCGAAGCGTAACATTTGCCGATGTTGTTATTACAAATAATTGTATATACAAGGAATATCTCCGAATTCCAACAACAGGAAGCCATACAAGCTCAAGACAAGCCATGGAAACTGAAGTAACAAGCTCAAAGTGAAACCCTCCACGACAAACCCCAGTTTCTGTGTCATTCTTGACTCCAATCGGACCCATCAAAGTAGGATTAACTTGAGCTGCATATTCCTCAGAGAAGCAACATGGAGAAGATGACAGTTTTTAAGGTTAAAATAAATGAATCATCAATTGCCAATTCATGCAGAGACAGGACGATGTGTAGAGCCGGCACGGTCAGCTTCTATCATAGATTTGATATAAAACTCCCCTGCCTTGTATGATGACCTAACCATTGGACCAGAAGCCACGAACCGAAATCCCTAAAACATCAGAAACCACGGTTCAGCAGCAGTCTCATGAAAAACTGGCCATAAAGTAAGAATCAGTATAATAGCTTCACAGAGGCTTCGTAGGTTTTGACACTTATAAGTATGTCGACTTCCTAACCATGATTTACGCTCATCGATACTTGCTGCATATGCTTGCACCCGGATTTTTCTTTTTCCTCTTTTTCAGATGTAAAAATGTGGAAGCCCCAAATGTTTATGGAGCACGATAAGAAGTTCAATATAAAACTCATGAATATGCCCCATGATAACCACCGAAGAACATCTCATGCCATTGCGACATAACCAAATTGCAACATTCTCGTACATTAATTGATCTTGTCAATCTACAGCATGACCACGAGTTGGCATAATAGGAACATTTGATAGTTTGCAATTAGTAGTTCTGACAACATATATCATGAGTCACCATATGTCTTACTTATCAAAGACAGAGAACACAAAGATGCTATCTAATAGTCCCTTACTAGGAACTAGCACAGGAAAATGTACAGACTGCAATAGTTCTCGTTTCATTGCTAATTGAGCTGAAAATACCGACAAATACAAGCGCAAATATCGGGATGCGCACAACTACATCGAGCTGGAATTTGCCTCGACAAACTTGATGGTCCAATTTTGTCAAAGAACATGATCATGACACTTGGCATTCATACTTTATTTGTCTTTCAACATTAACATCAACACCACCTTTATCCCAATCTAGTTGGGATCGGCGATTAATGGATCCCAAAGATTCATAAAATAAAAGCAAGACTACTTAAGGGAAAATAGATAAATATATAGAAATAAATAAACAATGATATATATAGGGAAATGGCTAAAAAGTACAGTCATAAACATGAAAATTTTGTCCCTCTAAAATACTAATCGCCTTCCTCCACTCTGATCTACGACAAATCGTACGCTCTTTCTCACTCCATTAAATCTTGTTTTACTATTTTTCCCCAAGTAAGTTTCGACTGACCTCTTCCTTACTTCGTGTTATGCTCTCGATGGTAAACTTATGTCTTTACCGGAGCATCTAGGGACCTTCGGAGAATATGCTAAAACCATATTAATCTATGTACTCTCATCTTTTCTATCACCGGTTCCACTCAAACTTTTCGTTGAATATCTTCATTCCTTATCTTATCCAGTTATGTATGACCACACATCCACCTTAACATCATCATTTTCGCTACTCCCATTTTATGCTTATGTTGTCTCTGTGCATGCCAATATTCAGTTTCGTATAACATGGCAGGTCGTACCGTCGTTCTATAAAATTTTCATTTTAACCTAAGAGGAATTTTGCAACCAAACAAAAATCCTGATGTACTGCGTCATTTCATCCAACCTACTCTGATTCTATGGCTTACATACTTATCAATCTCTCTCCCCTTATGCAATATTGATCCCAGATATCTAAAAGTGTATTTCTTGGGTACCTCTTGTCCAAGCATGTTACGGCTTCTTAATCTTCTCTTCCTACCATATCGAACTCACATTTCAAGTATTCGGTCTTACTTCGACTTAACGTAAATCCTTTAAACTCCAACGTGCTTCTCCATAATTCTAATTTAACATTTCATTTATCTTTGCACACCTAAAATAATTGCCAAGGCCCTCTGTTTGCTCTCTTCACTCAAGTGATATATTCATGTGAATCAAACTCCTTAATGAAGGAAACGGACTCACAATAATCATTGATTGTGATCATAATTTAGTTCAGAAATTTTCTGTCCAAATCCACGTTAAGCAATATTTTCAATTATTTGGCACATACTTCATCATCTAGTGCCTGACGTTCTTCTACACTTAGGGATCACAAAAGGATGTACTTTCCCATCACAAGGATAGAACAACTTCAGTAGAACATCCCCCCTTGCATTGCACATTCTTAGTCCTGATTTTGCTTTTGCTTCGCAATATCAAAGACCGTGCCACATCATGAAATCAACTGCTGGAGTTTACTTTCTGCTGTGACTCATGAGATCCACTGTCATTGTTCCGAAAACTAGCTAGCAGCACAACAGGTTTTCCAGATACATTTTGATCTAAGACCGTAGTTCTAGGCACATATAGACAATTTGACAGAGCATTGAAGACAAACAAGATTAATGCCTCAACGAGAAAAAGAAGAAACATGAACCAGAATAGTCAGGCATGGTAAGCACACAAATTGATTCAGATGACCAAAAAAAGGAAAAAAGGAAAAAGTGTGGCATACCATTTCCATGCCAAGGTTTTGGTACTTGTCAAAAGCCTCGGGCGTGATATACTCAGAAACTGGCATGTGACGTTTTGATGGTCTCATGTACTGACCAAATGTCATCACGTCTACTCCTGCTGCCCTCACCTTTTCCATAGTTTTTACAACCTGATCAGGTGTTTCACCACAGCCTAACATTATTGAAGTCTTGGTAAGTGTCCCGGCAGGTGCATAGTCTTTGGCCATCATGAGAACATCCAGGGACTGCTTGAAATTAGCACGATGATCACGTACGGCGCTCTGGAGTTCTTCTACTGTCTCAATATTATGAGCAAAGACATCTAAGCCTGACTTGGCCACTTTCTCTATGCAGCCAGAATCTCCACGGAAGTCTGGCACTGCATTAGCAAAGAATATGACTGATGGTCAGGGGGAAAAAAAATAGGTTACACCATTTGTTTCTTGATCAGTCAAATATATCTACACTTAAAGATCCTCATTGCCTTAATGCACCCCATTTAAGCATTACATCTAACACCTTCAACTCCCAAAGCTTGGTATTATTAAAAGCAGAAGGCACAGGAATGGCAATTGCGACTAACATAAATTCCTACTTGTGAATTGCCAAATAAGGTTGACGATCCCAGTCAAATTTTGTCTTGCCTCCTAGCTTCCTTGAAAGTAAAAATAAAAAATAAAAAATTTTAGGGACTTGTGGCCGAGAAATCTTGCCAACCAGATCTCCCAGGCACATAAGACATAACTATCAGAAGAAAGCACAAAATCACAAGAACCGGTCCATGCGTATCCACGCCACCCACTCGAAAAGAAAGGAGAAAACACGATATTGATTTTAATGTTTCAAAACATTCAATTACCCACATTCGTGAATGAGAAAACTTATTCCCACGTTCAGCTTTCTTACCTAAGGCTTCAATAAGCATTTTGGGTTTGAGTGCCTTAAGTGTCTGCACCGTCTCAGCAAAATGACCGCTCCCTTGATCAAGCAAATCATCCCGGTCCACACTAGTTATCACCACGTAATCTAAACCCCAAGAAGCAATAGCCTCCGCCACATTCCTCGGCTCGTCAGGGTCTGGTGGCGGTGGAGTGCGCGAAGTCTTCACATTGCAGAATCTGCCCGCAACAAACAACCCAATCGGAGCTCAAATTCCACAATTAATTTCATCGATCCGTACATTCCTCCTTAAGGCCAATTCCCACACTCAAACGCCCGGATAACAAAATTCATGCATGCCTCAAAGCGAGAACGTCAATTATAAGGCAATAGAAAGGTCAAATCAACACCTGCAACCTCTGGTGCAAGTATCGCCGAGAATCATAATCGTGGCAGTGGCGGTCCCCGTCTCGCCGCCGGACCAGCACTCGCCCAAATTAGGGCACTTGGCCTCTTCGCAGACCGTGTGCAGCTTCAATTCCCGCAGCTTCTTCTTGATCTGCACGTACTTCTCGCCGCCGGGTATCGACTCCTTCATCCATTTGGGTTTGGGCAGCGGCTTCTTCTTGGTGCCGACCTCCACGGAGTAGGAGTCGCTCGACTTCAGGTCGATGAAGTCGGAGAGCGACGGGGAATCCTCCGCGAGCCGCGCGCGGAGGCCCGCCAGGGTCTGGGGGGACGGGGAACTCGGGGCTCCGGCCGGCGGCGGCCGGGGGGCGGAGGAGGAGGAGAAGAAGGGGGAGAGGAGGGGAAGACGGTGCGTTCTCAGGAGGCGAGGGAGGGATTGGAAGCGCGAATGCATGGCGAAGGATTCGGCTCGATCCCCGTTTCACTCTCTCTCTTCAAACTTCACTCTGTTGCGGATGAAATCGAGAGAGATAGACGCCGAAGAGAGTTGTGGGATGTTAACGCTGCTGCGTCACCTCTGCGAAGGAGACCATCGCCATATCTGCGTAAGCTTCAGATTTGTGCGATGGCTACCGGTTGTTGCTAAAGCGCGCCAAATTGAATCCTGACCGTTCGCTGGGGGCAGATCGGGGACCATCTGATCAGCTCAGGTTTAGGATCACGGGGGGGTCCCAATGAAATGGACTAACGAAATTCTTTTCAACGTCAATTATTATTATTATTATTATTTTTTGATCGGACAATTATTATTCTTCAAAAAATTATTTTATAGAAGTCAATTATCTTTAGCGATATCAAAGTTATTTTTAAAATATATTTATTTTCAAACCACTTATTATGAGCGAAAATAACGAAATCTAAAAGTAGAATTCCTAAGGCTTAAGCATAGAAAACGAGCATATTTTCAAAATGACCAACCCATTTGCTCTATCCCTAATCTCTTCACCATTTAGATTTTTTTTTTCAATGGGACGTGAGTCCTAACCTAACTCGGACGATTGTTGAGTGAACTGCCATATGTAATCGTAAATTTGACTCAACGACCGATGTGGCATGAGCCATTTAGAAATGAAATATTTTTTGTGCGCCAAAACGATTTGAGTAGAAAAAACGTTCATCCTATTCGAAAGAAAACTTAAAGCGCTCGAGTCAATTTGGTGAGGAGATCAGGACTGTCTCAACACAATTCAAAAGCAAGTAACCATAAATAAAAAAAAAAAATCATGCGAGGGCACCTCAAACGAAAAGTTGCACTAGTAATGATTGACAAAATCACATAATATCTCAAGAGCATCTCTATTTTTTTTTTCTGTGATAATCAATATAAATATCAATAACTTCAAATTGAATCACGTTAGACCAGTAAAATTCTCTTGTAATGATCATAATCACTTTCATTCAATGTGTTTGAAATCGACTGAAATTGTAACCAAGGAAAACGAAATCATTGTATAAAGTATTGCCAAAAATATGCTAATGTCATCCATGTCCGACGAACGGGAAGATCGTACAAGAGCATTCAAATGAATCGACGACATTTCAAAAACATAGTACTTCGTCGCTTTTCCATTATACTATGAATTGATTTCTTTTCGGCGCGACAAGCCAATGCAAAAGGCGCAGAAGCCAGAGACCCGGTATCCACTCAAATGGGACCCGCAATCACTTCGTATTTGCGACCCGAATCCCGCGTTATATATAAAGCTGTCTTTGTCCACCGCCCTTGCTCCCCGCCCTGCGAAGCAATATTTTCCCGTCTGGTTTTCTCGGTCCTTTTCTTTTCCCGGAAACCACCAATCCCAACCTCCTTTTTTCTTTTCTTTTCCCGTTGGCTCTCATTTTCCGCTTTCCCCAAGCGCTCCGCTGTCTAGCACAGGTTGTCTCCCGCGATTTCAGCGCGATCCTCTGCCAGGTTCGCTTCGGCATTAAGCCTGAGATCTATTTGGGTAGCGATTGGATCTCATGAGTCGCTACGATTCCAATCCGTTCGAGGAAGAGGAGGTTAATCCCTTCGCGGTAAGAGTTCGTGCGAGCTTTTGAGTTTCTACGCACATTGTCGTTGTCGTGCACTTCGAGGGTTGGGGGCTCTCTCGCTCGCTCGGCTGGTTGAGATTTGTGTGAGCTTTGGATTTTTGTCCTTCTTCTTTCATGAAATGTGTAGCTTCGCTGTGTGTTGTTCTTTGCTTATTCGGATGCTTGTTCATTGTCGGTGCCTGGATAGTTAGATCGCTCGATCTATTAATTAGATGTCCTTTGGTGTGGATAAAAGCATGTACGATCTTTGCGTGGAGGCCTTGGCAGGAGGATATTACTGTTTTTTTTATATTCTTGTTAATTTTGTCTTGGTGATGATTCCGAGTCGATGAGTGGTGAAACTGATCGTGCATTTGATCATTCTATTCTCTGTTTCTGTGCCAAAAGAATAGGCCTCACCACTTCTGCATCGGCTGAGCTAAGTATTGCTTGCTATTTTAATTTAGTGTGAGAGCAGAGTGTTTGAACGTTTTGTCCCCTGTTTTGTCCTGCTTTTTTACTTCTGCTGTTAGCTATCAAAATGTGGGTCAGTTGAAGTATGATCTCATAAGCTCTTGCATGGCAGGGCCCTATTTTTCTTTATGTTCAATCCATGTTTAATGTGGTTTTATATTAGTAGTTTTTTTTTTTATTCAGATGGCTTATATTAGTTTTTTTTTTTGGTAGAAAGCTGATATTAGTTGAGTAGTAGTTTTTGAGGCTGTGTTTGTTTCTCGGAAATTCAGGAATTTGAATTTTTTTTTATAGAATTTTACGTGCTCTTATCACTTAAAAGAGCAAATCAATGATTTTTTTTTTTCATTAGAGACAACAACCTATGCATAAACATTTTTGTTCATCATAACAATATTTTCCAATTAACTCCTAGGCGATGTAAATGATGGAAATTAGGAAAATCTTCATTAATTTTTCGCTAATCAAATGTAGCCAGCATCATCTTTCACCGGATTAAGAGGTCATGAGATTGTCCGTGTTTCTTTTTCTTTTTCCTTTTCTTTTCCGGGTAAGGTCATTTGTCTGTTTTTGGCGCAATATTACCCTACGAATAAGATCTGCGAATGTTGCAATAAGATTCTACATCCTGCTTTTTTAGCACAACACGTTTTTTTTTTATTACTACGCGGGAAGAAAAATAAAGGACTGTTGATTAATTATTGAATAAAATAAACAGGAAAATCTAAGTGCCGACCACGTTGACTGATGCGGTTGACGGGTTATTTTATTTTGTTGTTTCTGAAGATCTCACACCGAGCTTTAAGTACTATGTCTCTAAACATCACGTGTTACGAACAAACATTATTATACTGTGAGAATCACGACAACATGGTGGTTGGTTTGGTTGATGAATGTGGTTTGTTCATCTTGTGGTGTTAGGACCAAGCAGGTAGAGGGAAGGGGGCAGGCCAATCAAACTATGGTGGAGGCGCTTTTTATATGACAGTGCGTTTTCTGTTAACCTTTTATGCTCTTTATGATGCTTCTAGCCGGTTTCCAAGTTAAAACCATAACAAAGCTTATTGGGAGAGTTGAGAAGGGCTAATGAACAGTTTCTATGTGGAGAGTTGATGAAGAGGGTTTTCTGCAAAACTTCCTTTCGCTAATAGATGAATATTTTAAAAATACGGAGCTGATAATTATGGTTATTCACAAAACTTTCTATCACCCTTGATGTAAGCATATATATTATTTATACCTTCTTTGTGATCAGCTCTTCTATATGTTGCTTCTTCTGTGGCTCCTTGTTCAGGCCTCACCAGTCACCATCTGCCATTAATTTGAGTGATTTGGTTTGCCTGGGGGCACTTATTGGATTAGTTTCCATCACATTTCATTTTCTTTTCCTACTTTAACTTTGTAATCGCAATCTTAGAATCCTGGGACTGTCCCACCTGCAACTTCAAGGCTTTCACCTCTTCCTCCGGAGCCATATGATCGCGGTGCAACAATTGATATTCCTCTTGATAATGCAAAGGTAACTGGGGCTGTCCTGTAGTACCATACTGCTTTAGCCAGTCTCACAACATAAGAACATTTGAAATGAGCTTGGTATGCTTTTTCTTTAAGCATAGGATCTCAAAGCAAAGGAGAAAGAACTTCAAGCTAAAGAGGCTGAATTGAAGAAGAGGGAACAGGTATTCTCCTTATCTATCTACAGTATTTATTTCGAAAATGAAATAGTGTTCTGGTCAAAGTTGTCATCAGATGCTTCTCTTTTTCTGCTAAAATTAAATCAGTGTCTGTGACAGTGAATGTATGTGATTTTTGAGTGAATTTCATTCTTGACTTTATTTTCTGCTGGTGCTACTGACGCTTCTCAGGAATTAAAACGAAGAGAAGATGCTGCATCTCGAGGTTATTTATCCCTCTCCCATGTACCTCCACTTTTTGTTGACTTGTAGATCTTAATATGTTGGATCTTAGCTGGCAATATGCATTACTTTCATCTAGCTATTTAACATTAAGCCTTCCCTTTTGGTTTTGCAGCTGGAATAGTGATCGAGGAGAAGAACTGGCCACCTTTTTTTCCTCTTATCCATCATGACATTCCAAATGAAATACCAATCCACCTTCAGAAGATTCAGTACGTGGCCTTCACGACATTTTTGGGTATGTCTGGGTTTATCTTGCATATTGTCAGTAAGTTTTTAGCCTATTGTATGGATTGTTTGGTAGAAAATGCATGTTAGATTTAATCCTCAACTTGTTGTACTAAAAGAATGGACATGCCATTGTCAGTGGTGCCAACATGTAAGTGCTGCATCTCAATCGTTTTCCAGGATTTATCCACAGCCCTATGAACTATAAGTTTGGGTAGTCCCAAGTAAAGTCTGGCCTGAGTTGGATTAATAAAGTTTGGGAATATGGCATTTGGGTTAGCAACGGAGGCTGGATAGAGCAACTAAAGATTCCAATGATCTCGTAATTGCTTTCTTTGGCTAAAAATTTGGTGCCTTAAATACTTTCAACATCTATATAACAGGACCTACTGCCACTTGTCTCCAACTTTACCATTTGAGATTGAATTTTTTTTGGTCCAAGTTGTAAGTACAAGGAGTGAACTTAGTATGGTATTTTCTGAAGGTTGACCAGAACAAATGTTTACCAGAGCCTCTGTTACATTTGTTTCTTATTCTTTATTATCTGTATATAAACTTGTGGATTGAGCTGTTCATTTTTGGGTTATCACTTTTGAGAGTAATTTTAATCAATTAGGAATGATCTGTAGAGAGTCAGGGAACTAACTTCGCAAGCATTTTTCAGGTTTGGTTGTTTGCCTTCTGTGGAATATTGTGGCTGTGACTACTGCCTGGATCAAAGGAGAAGGTCTTGAAATCCCCTCTCAGAGATATCTTCCTCCTAGATTATTGCTTTGCAATGACTTCTATGACTTATTTTCTCTTCTCTTTGTAGGTCCCACAATTTGGTTTCTGGCCATAATTTACTTCATATCTGGTGTTCCTTGTGGTTATGTGCTATGGTATCAACCTTTATATCGTGCCATGAGGTACTTTCTGCAACCCTAAAGAATTGCATCTAAATTTGGCGAAAACTGCTTTTAGGAGGCATTTTTTCCATGAAGGACCTACCCCTGGTGACGATATCATTGTGATGGTTGTGCTTGCTTGTGCACACTTAGAATTACATCTCCTGTTGATTTATACACTTAAAAAGCTTGATGAGTGTTGGGGAGTGCTATGAAGTAGATCAACTGCTTTAGCTTTTAAAGGGGATACTTAAATTTGGTTGAGGTGTTTGGCAAGCTTTCCAAAATTTCCCAGAGCTGAAACATCTTAAGGCAGAAAGACCTGATAGCAGCTGTTTAAGCTGCCTTGACTCGCTTTGGATTTCAGTTTGGGAATTTTAATATCTTAAAGCTATGCAACAACTATTACCTTTCTGGTGGAACTCATTTCACAGCTACAAGGCAGTATAATCAAAAGACTAACCTCTTCCTCAGTTATTTTTGGCATCTAGTTTTGCACTTTAGAGTTACAGCAATTCCAAAAAATTTCTTGTCAGACCTTTAAAAGCACAAACAACTGTCAGCTTAAGTAATTAAAAACTGGTCTTTGTAGCTTCTTCTGCCTCTCCAGTCTTTACATCCTAAAGGTTCTTCTGAATAATTCTGTAGTGCAAGATCATTGATGGCAAGGAAATATTATTTTCACTCTTAAAAACCTATATTACATATCTTATACATGTTATTGAGCATCTGAAAATTGTGTTTGTCACTATGCACAAAGTTCTCTACAGGATGCTTTCTGATAACTGCAAAACTTTTGAAATATGATTACAGAATATCCTAACTACAGCAAAGTAAACCATAAAAGCTAGCATCTGGAGCTACAACAATACCAAATGCGCTCGAATGCTACGTTAAAAAGCTGGATGCACTAAATTTAATAAATAATAGAGAATGGTAACCTTATTCTAGTTTGCATTGTCTTGCTAGGTCGTGTCAATATGATTACTTGAAAATATTAATGACAAATAATTTGGGGAGCCATGGTTTCTCTCTTTTCATATTTATTGACTTTGGAGACTTCTATTCTTCTTCCCCTGCTGTCATTGTAATTATTTGTCATCTCCAATACAGGACCGACAGTGCCCTTAAATTTGGGTGGTTTTTCTTATTTTACCTGGTAAGTATTTGTTTTTTCTTTTTTTGTTATTTCATGCTTTGAAGATAAATTAGAAAATGATTCATTCATGATCCATTCTCATCTCTTGCAGCTACACGTTGGGTTTTGTGTCTTTTCCTGTGTCGCTCCTCCAATTATATTCAAGGGGAAATCTCTAACGTAATCCCTTTCCTTTATTTTTTGGTTATGTTATTCGTTCTCAGTAGTTGATACTTAGTAAACTGTTTTCCATTATGAATGTGATCTGATTGAGATGAATGCAAAGCAAAGATTTTTCATCTTACTGAGTCATCGTAATCTATATTTAGTGGGGAGCAAATGATATTTGCTTCTTTTGAATTGACTGTCTTCTAGAGAAAAACGGATTAGCCTTTGGCTGCATTTGACAACCTGATTGATACGTTGCTTTCTCCAGTGTAAACATGTTACAGAGACGTAGTTAGTCTTTAAGGTGATATTTCCTTTTGCTACTCCCAACTGATGATATCGATGATATGCTTTCTGTACAGAGGAATCTTGCCCGCAATAGATCTTCTGACTGGTCATGCTTTGGTTGGGGTAAGTAGAAGTTTTTGTGCATTTTTTTATTGGAGAATCGTTTTTGTTGAACTGTTAGTGCACTGATAATACACTCAGTAGCAGCAAAATACTTTTTTTCAACGTTTCATTTTCAATCACTTTAGTATAAAGAGGATTTCTTCATTACATTTTACTATTTCTGATGGCGTTGCTATTTGAGATGGTTTGGGCATATCCTCCGAAGGCCTTTAGATGCACCGGTACGAACAGAAGTTTGCTATCGAGAGCATAACACGAAGAAAGCAAGAGGTCGGCCGAAACTTACTTGAGGGAAAACAGTAAAATAAGATTTAATAGAGTGTGAAATAGATTGGCGTACGGTTTGTCTTAGGAAGGAGTGGAGGAAGGCTATTAGTATTGTGGAGGGATAGTGTATAGATAGATATATATATATATATATATATATATATTTACTTATTTATTTTTACATATTTATCTCTTTTCCCTCTATTGATTCTGATTTTATGTTTATGATTCTTTGGGGTTCATCGATCGTCGACCCCAACTAGTTTGGGATAAAGGTATTGTTGATATTGATGTTGATGTTGATGGCGTTGCTATTTTCTCTGCTTTACATTCAGATATTCTACCTCATTGGCTTTGTGTTTTTCTGCGTCGAATCACTTCTCAGCATCTGGGTCCTTCAGGTTTGATAGTTGAACTTGATTATGATCATTTGCTTCATGATTCAGTAGTGCTCCTCTCTTTCTTTTTATTTGCTTTTACTGAGTTTCCTTATCATGCATATGATTATGCAGCAAGTTTACATGTATTTCCGAGGTAGTGGCAAAGCTGCAGAGATGAAGCGCGAGGCTGCTAGGAGAACCATGATGGCTGCGATCTGAGAGTGCCGTTCATAGGATATGGTTTTGTAAAAAGTAGATTTTGAGCAGATGCGTCACATATACTATTAGTACTGACAATCCGTGCTCTTGATGAGTTTGTTTCATTTTGTGGATATTTTGATCTCCCTCCTTTGACTGTCACTTAGGACATACTACTCATTATAGGATTCTCACTGCAACAGGCTGCATAGGTCATTCTTCTTGTGAACAGCGTCCCCTTCTTTAGAATGTGTAAACAATTCCTTTCATTCTGCGCAGATTCTCTTTTTTCAATCCCCTCTTCTTTTTTCTTTCCCTTTTGCTTAGAGATCTGTGGTTCAGTGTCGTCTCCTCAATATGCGAAGTGTAATCGGCATGACAACAGTTTGCACTCGTCCAGTTATTGCTACTTTTCTGCTACTGCTGTTGATCGGGCTTTATCTTGGTGCCCCCTCTTTTTACAGATGGAAAGATGACTACAACGTTGGGCACGCATCTTCCCCTCTTTCTCAAGTTGGCCGTGGTCTGGTTTGCCAAATAATCGAGCAGAAACTAAGAAGTACTGTTGATTTGTGATAAGAAAGGAAAGTGAGAAACGGCTGCCGGTGTTAGCAATCCCTCAATGGGATCAGAGGCATCTTTACGCGCTGGCTAAGCGGGTGTCGGGACAGCGGATCTTCAATGGCATTCATCTACCACTGCCATGCAATCGAGTTCCGGTGAGAGAAAGTTGAAAATCGAAAATCGAAAATTAATCCCATTTCTTTAACGGTTCAATATAAACCTTCACAAACGGTTTATTAATTCGGATAAAAAACCTAAAACTTCAACTTTTCTGCTCGTCAACCAATGAAGGGAGGTCCTGTTATTGTTCTCTGTTGATAACCCTAAATTAATCTCATGTCTCTAGCGGTTCAACCGTTTCAACTTTTCTACTCGTCAACCAATAAGAGGTCCTATTATTGTTGCCCGTTAATAACCCTAACGTTGAAAGGGTCTACAAAGCTTTATTTATTTTGGCAAAAAATGAATGATAAAGCTTTATTTATTTTTGCAAAAAATGAATGCTTAAAATTGATGGTTCTTGTCATTTAAAAAAAATAGTTTATTGTCCAGGAATTCTTTATTTATTGCAAAACAAATAGCGCGGAGACACAAGGAGCACTTCCAACCCGTGCTTCTCCCTCTCTCTCTCTCTAGGTCGGCACTGATGGCTCCTCCGTCGTTGGATGTAATTACCAACTCCTACACTACCTCAATCTAAGGGTGGGAATCCCTCAATCTACGCCCTCCGACCAAAAATAAAAATAAAAAATCTACGCCCGATATTTCATCATCGTCGCTAAAACGGAGCTAATACGAGTTTCATCGCCGTTACCCGGGGAACTCGTCGGGAGCTTTTACGGTTATCTCTCAACTCTTCTTAGAAACGCAGAGAGCAGAATGTTGCGCCCCACCTGCAGCTCCAGAGAGTTGCGCAACCACAGCCTCCATTTCCACGTCCTCCCGCATTGTAAGTCCCACCCTCGCTCGAACAACTCGAAAGTCGGGGTTTTTCTAGGGTTTAAGCTTCAATGCCACTCTAAAGCACTGGCCTTGCCCTCCAAAGTCTCTTCATCGAATGGCAAGAAGCAGAGGAAGACTTACGGCGGCGTTTTGCCTTCGCTTTTGCGATCCTTAGAGTCGGAGGACGACGTAGAGAAAGCCCTTTCTTCCGTATCGTCAAATTTGAGCCCTAAAGAGCAGACTGTGATTCTCAAAGAACAGCGTAGCTGCGAGAGAGTTGTTCGGGTTTGGGACTTTTTCAAGTCCCAGGAGGATTACGTGCCCAATGTGATTCACTATAATATCGTGCTGAGGGCGTTGGGCAGAGCTCAGAAATGGGACGACCTGAGGAGGTGTTGGATTGAAATGGCGGAAAGAGGTGTTTTCCCCACTCATAATACGTACGGGATGCTTGTCGATGTGTATGGGAAAGCGGGTATGGTGAAAGAAGCGCTTTTGTGGATTAAGCATATGAAGTTGAGGGGCATGTTTCCTGACGAGATCACCATGAACACTGTTGTCAGGGTTTTGAAGGATGCTGCAGAGTTTGATAGGGCAGAGAGGTTCTATAAGGGTTGGTGCGATGGGCGGGTTGAGTTGGACGATCTCCAATTGGATTCAATGGTTGAGTCTGAAAATGGGTTTGGCTTAGCACCTGTTAGTTATAAGCATTTTCTGTCGACAGAGCTCTTTAAGACAGGTGGGAGAATGAAAATCTTGGGCACCACCGATTCAGAAATTTCTGTTAGGAAGCCCCGACTTACGTCTACGTATAACACTCTTATTGATTTGTACGGGAAGGCAGGGCGCCTAGAGGATGCTGCTGCTGTGTTTAAAGAAATGTTGAGTTCTGGGGTTCCCATCGATATCATTACCTTCAATACCATGATTTTTACTTGCGGAAATCATGGCCACTTGTCCGAAGCAGAAGCTCTGCTGAACGAAATGGATGGAAGGGGAATTTCTCCTGATACAAAGACTTATAATATCCTTCTATCTATATATGCTGAGGCAGGGAACATTGATGGGGCCCTCGATTGTTATGGGAAGATCAGGAAAGTTGGTCTTTTCCCTGATGTTGTGACTCACCGAGCTGTTATCCATATATTATGCAAGAGGAATATGGTCCAGGAGGTGGTGAGTGTTATTAAACAAATTCGAATGTCTGGCGGTAATATCGACGAGCATTCTCTTCCTGCTATAGTTAAGATGTACGTGAACAAAGGGTTGCTTGATTCCGCTGACGCTCTTCTTGAGAGTTTTCAAAATGATCGGGAGCTACTTCCGAAAACACGAGCAGCAATCATGGATGCTTATGCTGAAAAGGGTTTTTGGGCTGAAGCTGAATGCATATTTTTAATGAAAAACATTGGGCAGAAGAAGGATGTTTTGGAATACAACGTCATGATCAAAGCTTATGGTAAGGCAAAGCTTTATGATAAAGCCTTTTCCCTTTTCAAGAGCATGAAAAATCAGGGTACATGGCCTGATGACTGCACTTATAATTCTCTCATTCAGATGTTCGCTGGGGGTGATTTGGTAGAAGAAGCTAAAAGTCTCTTACTTGAAATGCAAAGACTTGGCTCTAAACCCCAAACTATGACTTATTCTGCTGTGATTGCCTGCTATGCTCGCCTGGGCCATCTTTCTGATGCAGCTGACATGTACGATGAAATGGAAAATGCAGGGGTTAAACCAAATGAAGTTGTGTATGGTTCTCTAATAAATGGATTTGCTGAAGCTGGAAGAGTTGAAGAAGCTCTTCAATATGTTCGTCGGATGGAACAATGTGAAATTCCAGCAAATAAGATAGTTTTGACTTCTCTCATCAAGGCTTACAGTAAAGTAGGATGCTTGGAAGGAGCAAAATCTGTGTACGAAAGGATAAAAAATATGCAGGATGGTTTGGACGTCATTGCATCAAACAGTATGATCACTCTTTATGCAGATCTTGGCATGATATCTGAAGCAACACTCATTTTCAATGGCATGAGAAAAGAAAATCTGGCAGATGGGGTTTCTTTTGCAAACATGATGTATCTGTATAAGAGCATGGGTATGCTCGATGAAGCCATTGAGATTGCTGAGGAGATGAAACAAGCAGGTTTATTGAAAGATTGTCCTTCATATAATAAGGTAATGGCATGCTATGCCACTAATGGCCAACTGCGTCAGTGTGGTGAGTTGTTGCATGAGATGGTGGCGACTCGAAAGTTTTTACCCGATAGTGGGACCTTCAGAGTAATATTTACAGTGTTGAAGAAAGGAGGTATGGCTATTGACGCTGTTAAGCAGCTGGAATTATCCTACCATGAAGGTAAACCTTATGCGAGACAAGCCATAATTTCCTCCGTTTTCTCTGTCGTGGGCTTGCATGCTCTAGCATACGAGTCCTGTGAAGTATTCTCAAAAACAAAGCTTACTCTTGATTCTTTTGTATATAATGTATGTATATACGTCTATGGTGCTTTAGGGGACGTTGATCGGGCGCTCAACATTTTTATGAAAATGCAAGACGATGGTGTGAAGCCTGATCACGTTACTTACATTATTCTGGTTGGTTGTTATGGCAAATCGGGTATGATTGAAGGGGTGAGACGTGTCCATAGTCAACTAAAATATAGGGAAATTGAGCCGAATGAGTCCTTGTTCCAGGCAGTGGCAGAGGCTTACAGAAATGCAAAAAGGCCTGATCTTGCTGAGTTGGTTAACAAGGAGATGAGTTTCGCCTTTGAACCTCAACAGAGCTCTGATTCAGAACCTGAAAATGAGTGATGTAGCTCTAGCCCTTACTGTCAGTCGTATAGCCTTAGGTTTCAAATGGAAAATTCCTGTATTCCGAAGCACCTTGTTCATCATTCTTTCCTGAAATTTTTCCCGCATAGACTTGTACATATTATCTGAGATATCATGTTTGTCACCATCTTATAGCAATGGGATCTGGTCTTCAGTAGGACCCACATGTGAACGTATTGAACAGTCATTGATGGAGTAACCATATTGTACCAGAATAATCGCTACAAAATTGCATGTTGTTGGAAAAGTTGCTTGGCCCGAGTTTCTGAAATTCATACTGTTTTTGGTTGCATAAATGTTGATCAACATGGTATGTTGCAATGCTGACTGGTTGGCAGGAAAGTGTAGCAGGCATGTAGGGGTTGATTTAAAAGGCAATGACTCAGATTTGTCGTTCCTTTTACAAATATTTATCTGATGGACTTAAGTGTTCTTAAATTGTTGCCACACTGTTGGTACTCTAATTGGGAATAAGTGTACTCATCACTAGTAATATCAGTTTTCTCTACGAGATCTGTTGATTCTCATCTCATCTATTGTTTATCCTCCATCCCATGGCAAGGAGTGATCGGTTATGGTCCTGACTTTAACAGCTCCTCTGCTGTAGCAACGTTTCTGTGCTGAATCTCTTTTAGCTACTCATATCTGTTTGCTTCTTATTGCTGCTTAATCATGAACAAGGGCGCGTCAGATTTTTTTTTTTTATCATCTGGCCAGCTTCCTGATTGAGATGGCTACCCTTTGAAAACCAAAGCCTACTGAAAGGAGGCCCATCTGCAACCTACACTTACCCCAGGAAAAAGCCCACATCACCTCTGAGACAGCAACCTTGTCCCCGTATCACAGCCGTCCAATGAGAAAGTCTTTGATGCAATGCCACACCTCACCTCAAATGGCATCTCAACACATCTTGCTGAAAAGGTTTATAAGGACGTCTCTAACTTACAGTTGGTAGATCCAACTGTCCAGACACATGGCACAGACCCAGGTGGGTCGCAGCAAACCCAACTTGAGAGTCCTCCTTTTTAGCCTCCTCCAATGGACTCGCTCCTTCATTAATTGCTGTACCGAAGAGCTGCTCCTACCATTAACTCCCCCACCTCCTCCCCCATATATAACTTTGCTTCAACGGGCTTCACTTTCCAGCTGACTAAAGCCATTCCTCTGCTTCAAAACTACCAAACCCCAGAATCATTCATTCAAACCCCAAAATCTGCAAAACTTCAGCCCCAAAAAGCTAAGAGAGAACTTTGTGGAGAAGAGAAGTTAAACGAGCGGTACAGATGGTGTTCTTCTGCTTTCTTGTGGATCAGCAGAGGCAGGTGAAGAGCAGCAAGCCAGCAGCCGGGATCTGCTCGAGGTGCGGCGGGGGGGCCAGCGTCGCGGACATGAAAACTGCCACTCGATTCATCTTCGTCCCCTTTTATTGGAAGTCCTGGAGAGCCATAATCTGCACCTTCTGTGGAGCCATTCTGCGGTCCTACGGATGAGAGTTTGAGGGAGAAGCCGTAACATTTTGGTCAGGATGATGGGTTCGCTTGGCTTGGCTTGGCTTGGCTTGGCTCAACATGTTAACCTATGTAGTTATTTAGATATCTAGAGGTCTGGATTCTTGACATCTTTTCAGTTCTTATTCTTTTGCTAGATGATGAATAGATCGATGACTTTGGTTTAGGGAAGTTGGTATCTTGGTAACGACATGTATCTTCATGCTCTCTTGACTTTTCTTCAATGGATGTGCCAATTATATAATTCCTTTGCTAATGTTTTCTCTTTCTTTTACCACTTGCAATCTACTTAAAAAAAATCAGACACTGAATGAATGGATTTCCATGAAGCGACTGCTTTACCAGGTCTAAAGCCAAGATCTGCGGGCAATTTGCACATCGGACATCAGACTCCAGAAGGGTTTGCCGCTGTCAAGATTGCAAGAAAATGTTTCTGCTTATTCTTTTCCTGTTCTTTCATATAAATGTGCAAAAACAGATGATAGACAAGCCGCGTCTTCATCGGGATTCGTAAGTTAGCTGTAAAACCCGACAGCTTGACATCGCCCGAGTTATTGCGGAGCGCGTTCCAGAGAGAGAAACTAACACCATGAGCCATGACGGATAGACTTACCCGAAACTGGCTCCCGCGTGCTGCTCGAAGCTCGGAAGAGCGGACCACCATCACTAACCCAAAAACGGCTTCCTCAAGAGCCACGACCGATAGACTAACACCATCGTGGTGAACGCAATAACATAAAGTACAAATATTTTTTCACGAGATCCGGCGTAGTTTCAAGGAGGTATCACTTTCAGCAGAATGGAATGTAAATTTCTGAATCCAAAGTTTGCACACACGGGTTAATGAACGAGTTAATGCTTAGTCTACTAAGCATAATCTCCGGTACAAACTGGAAAGGGTGGTTTTAATCCCAGACAGGGGTGGATGAATGTATCGGTCAGCTTGCATCTGCTTCTGATGCATGAAAATTTAATGCAACACGTGCCTGAGGATTGGCAAAGCACCGACCCGCCTCAGAAGCATTCAAAATCTTTCAACTTAATGTGTCTTCGTCTCGACACATTAAAGGAAAAAGCAAAAGGACACAGCTTTCTCTTGGCTGGATTCTACAGTAGTGTACAAGCGGACGCCTTTCTGCATTTACACCAAGTAGGTGAGAATTGCTGGAGCCTCACTCACGTAGTAAAGACGATCCATTTCTATGGCGTTTGCCACATTACAGTTCTGTGCTGGATGGTTGCACCTGGTTAAACCACGCGACGTCGTAAAAGCACCAACAAAAAAACAAACCCGGCTTTCCGATTGATTCATACTTGGTTTGGTCGGGGCGTTGCAACCATTGCTAGATGTAAGGTTGGTGCTGCGGCGATAGTCCTAAAACTAAGAAGGTCGGGAAATCTCAAGGTAATTTAGAGAGGTGGGATAAAGGTGACTAGGAGACGACAGTTCAAGTCAAGAGAAACACTACGTCTTTTCTGCATTTTAACGTACGCCTTCGATCCGACGCAAGGAAAACAAACATAATTATGCCGAAGGAGTAATCTAGATGCCTGATCACCAGAGTCTGAAGGAAAGAAAAGTGCAACCAAGCAATCGTACTCGATTAATTTCGTGCCTTGTTTACTACTCATGAATCTTTCTAACTTTCGCCGCCGCGCTCTTGACGTAACACGCCGAAATTATGAGTATTCGACGAAATATTCATAATGCATGCTGCAGCTAAAAAAGAAAGTCAAAACAGTTCGCGCACGCTTGCGCCCAGAATCTTCAACTTCGCAGAGAACCGCCTCATTTACTACACAGTTGACTATGAATATGTCCAGTTGACCAATGCACCAAGAGTTGACATTTGAGCCGGCGAGGCGAGCGGCATGGAACCCCATTATCCCGTTGCTCCTCTCCCAGTATATCTCCATTTAATATTGCATGCACCACCTCCCAATCAAAATCCAAGTAAAGTAATGGATGATATACAAAACAATAAGACATTCGTAGAAAATGCAGGCTCTTGGGTTTGACTTTTCTTCGCTAATTCTCAACGTTTCATTTAATTGAATCGCGACTAGCGGCAAGGACCCCACCAAAAAAAAAAAAAAAAGAGAGAGAGAGAGAGAGAAAGAAACAAGATATGTTGGCGTCCGGTCAACCCGACACCCATGCGGATACGTACCATGTAGTGAATGGAATGTTACAGCTGAGTGCAGCTCTCGATGGGAAGGAGGTTGACGCTAATAAAAACGCCTGAGTGAAATCCTGCAACTCGTATGTAGCACGTGACCGGTATAGAGAGAGCTTGCAGAAGCGGAAGTCGAGTCGCTTATAGCCCGGCTCTAACCGAGCGGAAGTTCTCGGTTTGATTCGGTTTAGATTGACTATCGGATGGTTTAGTCCACATGATCACTTCAGCTTGCTTTTTAGCTGCATTTTTTCTTTTTATCCTTTAATATCAGATCGGTCTAGTACACGTTTCTGAAAATTTTTTCTCGCCGTTCCCAAATTGAATCAAGCTCTAATCCTAGTTACCTATCGGGGATTGGCCCTAGTTGCCCCACCCTAAACCTGCCCTGCACATTGCAAAGATTCCAAGTTAAATAGTTATATAGTCGCCGGACGAAGAGCGCACATATTTGAAGTTAACTCAGAAACTATTAGCCCAACTTTAAGAACAAAATCTTCGAAAACCTTCTACAAGTCACCGTGTAAGTGTATGACACAAACTTTTGGTTACCTATGGTGTCGCCAGTTTGATCATCTGGTTATAATTGTGCGGATTCCGGTGGACTAACTGTATCGAATTGTTGTCAGTGCAAGGATAATCTTGTCCACATTGGTTCAGTCATGAAGCCTATTTTATCTGTCTATGAATGTAGTTTAATTGGAAGAGATCCTTCTTCTGTGATCTTTTGGATCAAGCTTTGTCAATGCCAAATTGCCAATTATGTGTCTTCGCATAAATTTGATGATAGATCGGATGCATAACTAAGATTACACTGCACGACTTAAGACCTTCTAGCGTTCCACATAGAAACCACGTATTGGATTACTCCAGTGCAGTATGAAGCCGCCGATGCCGAGGCCATTGGAGGTAATACGTTAAATGTTAAGTCAAAACGTCTTAGGCGTTCGTGCTCGTACATGACTGCTACTGCTCAACAAAAGAGATCCATACACCAGTCATGAGCGATTGCCAAGCCTAGAGACAAGGAAAGCCGTGCAAATTGTGATGGATGACTATCGAACACCGTGCGAAGATTAACGACATAACAGGAAAAGATTTGCCCTCTAGCTAGCTGCCCGGACCAAAGAAAACTCACAAGAATGACTGAAAGGACACTCGGAGAAATATGTGCTCACGGTCTTCATCTACCAGACCACATGAAAGACGAAGCATCGAGCTTGTGAGAGCACGCAATCTGTTCCAGATCATCAGCGAGTCATAAAACAATGCTTTGGAAATACATCGATAGAACTAAAACCCTGGTTGCAAATCCAGCGAGGGTCCTTTAATTCTGATAGCATTACGTGTGACAGCAGTAGAAGATCAACAGAACTTGGCGACGAAGTCTTCCGATCTAATTCCCGCCATGCCACACTGCTGTTGGGAACAAGAACATCGTACATAGCTGCTTGTGGTTGCACCATAGTTAACCTTCGAAACAAACGTACACAGTACTATCTCTCGCTGCATATTCCATCTCAGACATCTTCAGGTTCATTCGAAGTATGAAAGTCATGAAAATCTAAAGGAAGACTTTATCCTTCTCAGTGGAAACCAAGTTCCTTTCGTCAGAATTCTGTTAATGTATGAGCTCTTCAGTGTGGAAAACTTAATGCGTTTATGCTTGCTTCACGTCTTACGTTGTCCTTCTAAGCTGTATGCTACATTCTATTTCATGATCCTCATGAGCTATTTGTCTTTTCTGCTTTCTGCATTTGCTTTGGCACCGTAAGATGTGTGCGTAGTTCAGAGTCTTCGCACATATTGCATGGACGTTCTTAAATGGCACAAAACAAAAACGGGGCGCACATCGACCGGCACCAACGAGCATCAATCCCAGGTTTCTAAATTGTCTAGTACAGAAGGAAATTAAACCAAAGATAATGCTCTGCGTGCAAATTCTTGTGCTTACTCAAGTAGAGAAAAACCTCGTGCTCTCTACGCATCATTGAATTTACTTCGTTTACAGGGGAGATTCGGGTGTTTGTCATAGTCCTGGGGATCCTGCAGTCTGCAAAGATGCCATGGGAAGATCAAAGTTCATGCCAGCCCATGAGATCAGAAACAGATACGTTAACTGGATATTGATCCATGTCCATTTTCGATTACTCAACAAATCTTCTCCTGCTCCTCATATTTGATGCTGCATAGTGTGACTTATTAAGCATAATCTCCGACTATATTGGGACCTGACAACGAGGTAAGCTTGAGCAGCCTAACAGATTCGCATACCAAAACCCTGCCGGTGCATAAAGAAACTCCTGATGAGGAGAAACAAATGCTTTGTTTTTTCATGATTTAGCCAGTCAATTACATCAATGCAGCGAAATGATGGTGGGCAAATTCAAGAAAGTCATCGGGAAAAAGAGAAGTTGGTTAATTGTAGCTTCCTCGAAAAAGGAGCAGCATGAAGAGGATCCTGTTGAAAACCCGATCAATATCGAGATTGAATGCATCAGACTTGAGCTCTTGCATTGCTCGTGAAGTCTCTGCACGTCTGGCAGCTGCAGTCAGTGAAGCGACATATTTCGCAACCAAAGCACACACACGAGGTGCAACCTTTACAAGTCGGGGAGCGGGAGCAGCCCCTATACATTCGGCGACTTGCTCGTTCCTCGTCATTATCGCATTTTATTCTGCGAAACAAATAAGTAGAGCCATTATAAATGTGTCCCTAGTTAAATGTTCATAGAGATCCCCGGTGCCAGTATCGGATGAAATTAAAAGAACAAACATTCTCGGAGAATGAGAATAATGGCAGCTGGAACATTTTACAGATCAACACGCGAGAAAAATCACATGGCAGTAATCCTTCCATATCACGTACTACAATGTTGGAAATGCCATGGAGAACAAACCCCATATGCATACAATATGTTGAATATTTCAGAGTTTATTATGGTCCGTTGAAGATCAAACATGTATATATGTTGGTAGAATTGTAGTACAGGGAAACCAAACAGCCACCAAGGATAATTAAGTCGGATATGGTTACTGATAATAAATCAACGTGCGCCAGGCTATTTTGTAATCAAGTTTGACTAAATCATAATAGATGACATCTATCCAAACAAAAAATTTAATGCTGTGGACTACCTAGTTAAACCCATTACCATACGTATCAAGCACGGGGACAAGTCAAATCATATAATGCCTGACCGACAACAAAGGTTATGCCACTACTAATCCCCCACGTGAACCATATATATCTGGTTAATGCACACTAACAATCTGCTACGCCAAATCCATATGAAAAAAACTATCGGAATTTGCATGAAATAGTAATTGGACTACTATTTCATGATCAAAGAAGTTTTCAGTCTAAAGAGCGCATCATGGACTATAATTTAGCATTGTGTTAAGCATATTCCAACCTATATTGTCTAGATACAACACTCAAATCTTACAATCAGTTCTCTATCCTGTGAAGTGATGTATATGCTACCCTACCATGCAGTTGCCATGTCAGTTGTCACAAGGGAGACTACATGGCCTCCACTGCTCCAGTTGAGCAGACCTTCTCCTAGGTGCTTTATTCCGTTCATTTGTGAAATCCAGGAACTTGCAGACTTCTTTGTCATCATTCACACAGAAATGTGACACAGTGAGTTCACCTATAATCCGGTTATATTACTTCTAGCTCCAATAAAGACATTGAAAAAATTTATATCTTGGTCATACCCATCACATGGATTTCTAAAATGATTCGTGCCAACTAAACTCTAAACTTGAAGAAACGCATGAGAACTTTTGCAATCACAGCAATATCATGTCTTATAGACCCAACTAAGCAACGATTGTCTTAGCTATAGACGAGGAAAAACTTGTGTTTTAGCCAGTTGAATTATAGGACACTTGTCAATAGCATCAGAACAGAAATGGAAAGGCTGCTAATAAAATAGACAGAGCAATTTACTGTTACAATATCTAGCAGTTGCAGCAGTAAAGCTCCCGAGTGGTAGTTAAGCCAGTCAGTAAATCAACACGCTAAAATGTTTCACGATAGTAAGGCATGATGATGTAGACATCAATAATGTCGCATACCTGTCATATGGATGGTCAGAACATTTCCAGTTCACATCCAACAAGGCATCATGGTGTTCTCGGCACTCCTCCTTCGATCGCAGACGGAACCTTCGCTCCTTATTGCACTTGGTACAGCGGATAAATTCGTCACGATGACAAACTTTTCCACTGGACTTGTGAGAGCCATTAGCATTTTTTGAAGCTTGATTGTAGTACTTCAGCAACACAGTTTTTGCCAGAGGAACCTTCTCCCCATTAAAGATGATCCAAACATTGTTCTTCCATTTCCTAGCTGTTTCTCTTCCAGAATGCTTTTCAAATGCAGCAGGAGTCAACTTGTCTATCCATTAGAATCACCAAAAAACAATCACTAACGTAAAAAGGAAGACCTCAGGCTTTCTGGATTTGTGCATTGACCAATGACATCTAGGAAAACGGAGATCAAAGACTGAAAAATACTGAGAATATCCACAAGTGATACTATGTGTATAAAACTCGTAGGTCAATGATACCACTCGAGGCAGAGGAAAAATCATAGGAAGACTAAAAAATGCCACACCCAAACATTCACAGGCATTGAACTTTTCCTTAACACTGCATACGAGGAAAATCAGAGTCAGAGATTGTCACAAAATGATAGCCGTCTTAACTTTCTAGACTTTGAGTTAAAGCAGGTAGATAGATTCTTTATCACTCACTCTGAACTCTGGAGCAAGCCCTCCCGTTCAGTGAAAGGACTGCATAAAGGCGAAGCCTTTCATGGAATGGGGAGAAGATATGTAGTTCCCATCTATTGCTTCTCTTATCCAGTTGAGGATGTGAAAGAAGGAGCCACAAGATAGGTATAAACTTAGCCTGACCTAATTCCTAAGACGAGAGCGCTTTACTTATTCGAAAATCATAAGCTGTCAGAACGAGTACCCGCTGAATCTTTTAAGTTATGCACTTGCAGAATCTAGCACTGCCTCATTGTAGTGCACGAAAACGAGACAACACCGATCAAACCACGTCTATCAAGCAAGTGCCACACGACATGATTCCATATTGCCTCGCTCTGTTGGAAACCAAGGACAGAACTACAAGGGAAGAAAGAAATACACCCAAGAACCACAAGTGGGGATAAGCAAAAAAAGAAGACAGTGCAATGCAGGTCGCATCATTTTATCGCCTCCAATACAAACTCCTCGACGATCAAGAAGCCCGCGTTTAATTATCGACAAACTCCAGCAAGTAATATGTATTAGTGCAGAACGGTCCTATCAAGAAACCGCAATGACAGCCGCGAAAAACCACACTCGTTCAGACATATCGACATACACTTGAAGCACATTCAACATGCACAAGGACCAAACTCGCGGACGCACGCACTCCACATGCAAAAAAATCCGGACTTTATCTGTCGAAGAGGACAGAGAGAGAGAGAGAGAGAGAGAGAGAGAGAGAGAAAGAGAGAAGGACGACCTTCTTGGCAACCAGGAGTGCACTCGCAGGCGATTTCGAGATCGCCGTTGAGGAAAACCCTAAGCCTACCCACAGCGTCGCCGTATCGGTGGCTGGTACACCCACACGTCACCTCCACAAACTCCTCGCCGCTCTTCACTCCACTCATCTCTCTCAGCTCCTCCTCGCTGAACAACATCGCCGACCCACCTCCATTTTCTCTCTCCACAGCGCCATTCGCCATCCTCCCTCAGCCCCCCTCTCTATCGACCAAACCAAAAAAAAAAGAAAGAAGATCGACCCAATAGGCAGACACCCTCTGCTGCGCAAAGAAGCAATCGAAGAAGAGTCAAAGGGAACGAAAGACGCAACGTGGCCGATGTCGTTGGCGAAAAGCCGATGAATACTGAAACCCCTAGAAAGCGACGAGGCGTCTGTTGCGGAAAACGCTGCGAGAGAGAAATGAGCTGGCCAAGAGCAACCAAATGTCGTGGGGTTGTACAGAGAGAGAGAGGGGTTTGAACTTTAAAGGCCGAAAGGGCTAAATGCTACTTGCTGCATGATATGACACGAGAGAGAGAAGAGCGAGAGAGTAGAGAGAGAGAGAGAGAGAGAGAGTAGTCTTTCGTTCTTTGGGGTCAGAGCATCTCATTGATATGGGGAGGGACGGAGACGTGGTTTTCGAAAAGGGTACTCCTTAAATCTCTTCGAAAACATATATTTTTGCAGAATTTACAGATGTTTTTGTTGCTTCAGATGCTGCTCTGATTTCCAGGGCCGGCCTTTTCGTTATCATCTAGCGAGACGGAAAGACGAATTTTGGCATTTCAACATTTCAAATTTTGCAGTTCGTGTTTGGTACCACGGATTAAAGTGAGTGAGGATGAGATATAAAAGTTAATTTGCCTTGAAGCCACGGTAAATCCCAAATAAAGTCCGGATATGAAATATACATGGAAAATGGTGACGAAAAGAACGGAAGAAGTCACTTCCGCCCTTGCGATGGCCACGCCGCGGGGGCATACACCATAGATGGCTATCGTATGTAAAGCCCACATTGCTCGAATTACTATGTGTGGTGGTCGCCCGATATCTTGTCTCTGTCTTTACATGTGTGTGCGGGCGCACACGTGCCTGCCTCTGTGTGTGTGGATGAGTACAAGTGTCGGGTGCTATCGAAGCTTGCAGCAAATGAGACCGCCACTCGATTGTTGGTTTTTTTTTGCATGCGACCACCGCAACAGAAGCGGAGAAAACGGATTTTCCATGTGTTTGTTAGAAACTATAAGAAATGTACATATGAAACACATGGAGAAAACACATAAGGAGATAAAGGTTGGACAAGTCGTAATTTTTTTCTCATACGAACCTTGCACTAGCTAAAAACAAGGACATTAATTCTCATCGCCATTCTCATGTTATGAACCATTTGACTTCTCTTCCTAATAGATGGTGGTGGATTTGACCGATCGATGAACTCGCATCATGTGTCACATTGAACCAGACAGACAGACAAACAAACTTTTATACACACGACGGTTATCATGAACGAACAAATTCAAACTTGAAAAGTATCTTCTTAGTTTTCGAAAAATGAGGGATAATGAGATTGATTGAGAAAGATGTCTCGTTCCGATTGTAAGATCAACGATGGAACCCTCAATTCCATACCTGCTAGTCGTGAGGCCGGCTTGACCATAATTCAAATCTATTGCTATTTGTCATACATTCAACCCCTTGTTATTAAATTTTGCTGTTTGTCATGGTATGATCAGCACTCATCGAGTAGCAAAATAAATGTCTATAAAGAAAAACATTAAAATAAGCGTGATATAGTTTTATTATTATTATTTTTTAAAAAAAGAGACAATTGAACCGATACACAGAAGAACTTTTGCAGAACATCGTACCGAAATTCCAATGTAAACGAATTATTTTCCCTATGTAACATTATCAAAATACAATTGTACATATTCGTTATTGAATCCACGCAAGGCACTGATCTTCTAGGACCTCAACTAGCTTTCTTGCATTTCAAGGCAAGTTCTATCCTCTTCGTTCTCGCTAGTGAGAATCCCTTGAACACGCATGATTACTTAGAATACCGAGCGAAAAAAACAATTCCATAACATTGTCGATGTTACCTTAGAGTGTGATCATTTCACGGAATACTCGAAGATTTGGAAAATATTTTTTTTCGGAAAATGACTAATGACATCGCATCATCAACAGCATTTTACGCTTATAAATTTTCGTGGGTACGGGAAATATTTCTCATTTATTGTTTGTTTTTTAACGATACAATCAATCATTCTTCAAAAAAAAAAAAATTAAATCCTGAGTTTTCCGTGAAGCCAACGCTTGCGGTTATTTTCCAAACTTTTGTTCAAAAGGACTCTATTTTGGATGCATTGATAAGGGCCGACACTAAACTATGGGGAATAGCCTCCACTTTCGTGCCGCAAGCCCGCACTTTTGGACAACATCTTAGCAAATTTGCAGCAGCTGCTGATTAAAGTAATGCTTGCTTGCGTTTGCTTGTCCGGATCTCCAGAAGATGGTGGCTGCTCCTTTTGTCCGGCCTGCGTTTAGAATCATAAATCCGTGCACTTCCTTCATACGCTTTGCTATTGCTGAAGATGCCATCCTCGATCCAGGGCCTTGAAGCACACGCTTCGCGCCTTTTGTATCGGTACCATACGAAATTGTACTTATTGACGAAGCTTTTTCTCTTTTTTTCTTTCTTTTTTTCTCTCCTAGTCGTGACCGAACCTGATAGAGCTTAACTGGTAACACGTCACGAGTAACAGCGTGTGAGCGCGTCTTCGGGCGATCTGAGTACGGTAAACTTGTCGAATATCTATGGAGTTTGGGTGACGATATTGCCCTGCTGATGAAAGACAACAATTTAATATTATTTGAGCTTTTGCGATACCTCGTTATTTAGTGACGTGACTTCCGCCGAGTCGAAGTTAATTAGCGTCATTGATATCGATTCATCTTGTTGCCACACCTGTCAGAAGCCGTCACATCGCCCGGAAGCAGAATGATGGCTTCATCGAACTATGAGCCTTCGATCATCCTAAAATAAGGTTCAAGTTAAACTTGTGTCACCCATCATTGATTCGGTAGCTATAATTTTTTTTTATTTAAATAACTAACTAACTATCCATACCAAGTTGAAATTAATTAGCAACGTTAATATCAATTCATTTGAGTGCTATGCCTATCATAAATTGTCACATCGCCTGGAAGTAGAATGGTGGCTTCATCGATCTACGATCATCCTAAAATAACAAGGTAAACTTGCGTCACCCACAATTGATTCGGTAGTTACAGTTTTAAAAAAATCACTAACTATAAAAATAAAAAAGCGATTATATAATATGGTTGCATAAAGAAAATATTAGGTAATCTATCTATTTAAGAAAAAAAAAAGTTACTCAGTCTATTGAACAGGAGACTTTTTATATCTCAAATAACATTATATAGAGATTAATAGTCTTTGGCTAAAAGATGTGATGAGTAACGTCCGGTTGATCATGACAAAGCACGACTTCTTGAGTAGACATCGGCACGGGGCTCCGCCGAGCCGCGAGGCACCAACTCGCAAGAAACACGTGGGGAGGATCTCGGCGGGGGCACTTTCGCCCCACGGGAGCCGCCCCGCCCGGCCCCTTTTTCGGACGCCGAAGAGGGGGAAGGAGGGGATGCGATCCCCACCTCGTGCCCAACCCTACTCACTTTCGAGTCCGTATATTCAACCTGCTAGACTCGCAATGACTAGATTTTGCCTAAAAATAAAAAAGGCACGGATCTGCTATTTTTTCCCCCATCGCACCTTCAATCCCCTCAAAAAAAAAATTAATAAAGAATTTGTAGCGTCGATGATTTAGCAATGCAATTAAGCGACTGAAACGGCGCGTTCTCGCCATGCTCTGCATGGCACATTACGGCGACATCGCGATCATCAGGACGTCCCGCCATTCGGCCTTTTTCTGCGCCTAGCAACCACATTGCGTGTGGATAGACTCGGCGATCAACGGAGAGCAGGTTTTGAATCGAGACAGGACGAGCTCTTTCGCTCCATCCCGACGTGGCGAGACGATATCACTTTCGTACCCGAAGCCTTTCCCCTCTTTTTTCTGGCGCAGCCTAGCCGAAGGCGGCAGAGCAGCGGAGATTCATTAAGAACAAAAGGGTATTGCAATTAGAATAATCTAACTTTAATTAATATGATGAGCCGTTCTTCTATTCGACATTGGATTCTCTCCAGCGAGTGGACCACTCCGAAATATTCCAAGCCTTTGATGAATGATTGTTGGCCTACCTTGTTGAAATTGCAAGCCGGATTTAAAAAAAAAATGATATATTTAACAAATAAATTTTAATTTCGACAGCTATTATTTATTAATAAAAGTCAAATATTCGACCATTGTGAATTGATACTTTTGATGTTCGGATCCGGCGATCTCCAGCTACGTCCCAGCTTTTTCTTCCTTTTATCCTTGGGACATGGCAGAATCCAATGACGTCACTGATGTGGACCCCACGTTAGTTTCGGACAATTTCCTATGATTGTGCCAGCTCTCTCTCTCTCTCTCTCTCTCTTACTCTCCCATTTTCACTCGGGGTGGATTCGGTAATTTGCTAATGTTCCGTTTTTTTCACCTTCATATTCTCCCTTTCTTTTAAGCAACAGCTGGTGTCGGCATTTCGCATACAATTCGTGTCGATTCGTGGGGACCTAAATCATCTAGGCTATTATGATTCTTTGGTAGAAATAAATCGGGAAAAAATGGGTATGTTTTGAATAATTTTAATGATTAAAACTTGTTGATTTACTTTGATTCATATCAACACAGAAGGTTGGCGCCGTTTCGTACTTAAATCTCCCTTGTTAGTTGGTCCAAGCTAAGTAATACATCAAACCGCGGCTATTAAAATTTGAGCAAGATGTTGGCTTCGTTAACACTAAAAAAGGTTGAATGAGTCATCATTAGAAAAGCAAGTCGCATAAAACAACATTATATTGACTATATCCATTATTCGATTATGTCAGGCCTCGTGACGGATTGTCGTGTTTTTCACTGCTCATTCGAGTGTGTTGGTCGTTACGATGCTCTCAATTACTCGCAATCATATTGCATAAGGGAGTGTGTGGTGCAATCTCGAATCAAGGTCTCTCAGCCAAGCCCTATTGTGGGCTTCCTCAACGCACTATTTCGTGGTATTTGACTTGAATCGAGCTCTCTTGGCCAAGAGACGGGCAAATGTTCTTTTCCCTCCATTGAATTAACGCAATTGCAACTGATACGACAAGGCAAATTAGATTTAAAGTGCAAATAAACAGAGCAAAAAAAGGGTTCTAAAGCATTGAAAAATAAAAGTAAATTTTGAGACCAGAAACACTGACGTTGTCAATAAATAAATCCAATAATAGCAACATTTTTCATAAATCGAATGTAGAATTGATTAAGATAAATAACGCGTTGGTAAGGTAAATGATCGTGTATGAAATAAATTAAGGCCTTTTTTGTTTCACGAAAAATAAATAGATCTAAAAAAATTTATACTTTTTTACGGATAATCGTTGTTATTGATTGAAATAATTAATCAATAAATATTTTTTTTAATCTATAACATATTGTTTAAATTAAATTACACTTTTTTTTTGCCGAAATAAAGGGAGTGAAAGTAATTACTATTGTTGGAGCGGCGCTGGCTATGATTAGCCGCTCCATACAACATCACAAAAATTCAACTGCCATGATGACCGTGAGGCGTTAGCACCCTCCCAGTCATGGAATCTGAGCCGTACCATTTCATCATAATTCACAGCATCGACGGCGGGATCTCATTGCACAAAGTCAATCTTCAAAATACGTCGCGGTTCTCCGACAGCTCGGCCAAATCACATCAGTCGAAAAGGGGAAAAAAAAAACAAAAAGGATTAAAAAAAAAAAGCTTTCAAAAAGTCGAGTGAAAATCTGACAAGAAGGGTAAAAGCTTCGAGTAAAAAGGGATTCACACGACATGATATGGACCTCTCCCATGCCCTGTTTGCAAGCCAATTTTCGTGCTACAACTAGAATTAATGTAACCGGACATCCTCCACTTTCGCGATCAATCTTTACCCATGATCATTACTTACCCGACTCTCTCATCTCTCTCGATTTCGACGCTTTAGCTTAGTGTTGTTATCACATCATAAGTGTTTCGGATAAATCGTTTTTTTTTTAATTAGGATGAGCCGAGACGTGTTAAGTCGTGTCAGTTTCGAATTAACCGCGTCATTATCAAATTAAATCGGATTTCGCCATTCTTGCAAATAATTCCAGCCGAGTTCGAATCCCTAGTGCGTACTATCTCAAGAACCGGCGCTCCACACATGCCCATTCGCGGCGCAAGCATTTTGTAACCAATACAGTTGAGGGCATGGCCGGTTGTTAGATCAAAGGAAAGGGTTTGGGTTGGATTAGCGGACCTGTGAAGGCAAGGGCTAAAGGCTACAAAGCTCATCAAAGAAGAAGATGTTGCTGAATAGGGTTGGTCTTGTCGGCCCAATTGCCAGGGTTTTAACTCACCCGAAAGACGAGGACCTTCGTGCTGGGGTCTGTTTTCCAATTTTAGCCCCCCAAAGAAAGCTTGCCTTTTTCCAATTGCACCCAAAAATGAGCTCATTTTACAGGCATGTGCTGTTTCATCAAGCCTTACTCTTGGATGGGTTTAGTAGCACCCATTTTTTATATCATCGAAGAATGACAATACTACATTCCCAGCAAATTGGAGTCGGCTTCCGACCCCACGAAAAAAAAAAAAAAGTTGAGTCGGCTACGACAAAAGGGTTCACGTTACTTTTTTTTTATAGATAAATAGATCAGTCATTACCCAATTTATACATGTGACCCAACATAAAAATTTACATAAGAATCTTTATTTCAAAGAATGGTTGACGGAAAAAAAAAGATGGGTATTGACATTAAGAAACTTCTTTAAGTAAATACAATGCAATCAATAACCTGTTCGAAAATAATACATAGAATGGGATGCTTCAATAATGATTGAATTTTTTTTTAAAAAAAATATATATATATGTATAGGAGCGAGGACTTGGGCCAAATTGAGGAGGGTTTGAAAGTATACATCATCAACATCAACAACACATTTATCCCAAACTAGTTGGGGTCGGCGTTCGATAAACCCAAAAAAATCATAAAAATAAAAGCAGAATCAAGGGAGTAAAAAGATATAGATGTGTAAAAATAAATAAATACATATATCTATCTATATACTACCCCTCTACAACACTAATAGCATTCCTCCACTTCGTCCTAAGATAAATCGTATATCAATTTATTTCTCACTCCATTAAATTTTATTTTACTGCTTTCCCCCAAGTAAGTTTCGGCTGACCTCTTGTTTTCTTCGTGTTATGCTCTCGATAACAAACATCTATTTGTACCAGTGCGTCTAAAGGCCTTCGAAGGATATGCCCAAACTATCTCAATCAATGCTCTCTCATCTTTTACGCCACCGGTTACTCTAACTTTTCGTCGAATCTCTTCATTCCTTATCTTATCCATCTTGTATGACCACATATCCACCTTAACATACTCATTTTCGCTACTCCCATTTTATACTCATGTTTCTTCTGTGCTGGCCAACATTCAGCTTCGTATAACATGGCAGGTCTGACTGTTGTTTTATAAAATTTTCCTTTTAACCTAAGAGGAATTTTGCGATCACACAAAAATCCCAATGCATTGTGCCATTTCATCCAATCTGCTATGATTCTATGGCTTACATTCTCATCAATCTCTCCCTACTTTTGTAATATTGATCCTAAATATCTAAATGTATTTTTCTTGGGTACCTCCTGTCCGACAATATTTACGGCTTCTTAATTCTCTCTTTCTGCCGTGTCAAACTCACACTTCAAGTATTCCGTCTTACTTCGACTTAGCTTAAATCCTTTGGACTCTAACGTGTTTCTCCATACTTTTAACTTAGCGTTAATCCCAGCTCTGGTCTCATCAATAAGCACGATATCGTCTGTAAATATCATACACCACGGCACCTCATCTTGAATATCTTTTGTTAGCTCATCCATAATCAGTGCAAAAAGGTAAGGGCTCAAAACAGAATCTTGGTGTAAGCCTACTGTGATTGGAAAATAACTTAATGTGCCATTACAAGCCTTCACACGTGTAGCACCGTCATACATGTACTTGATTGCCTCGACATACTTTGAAGGTATTTTTTTCTTCTCAAGAATCCACCACAAAACCTTTCTTGAAACCCTATCATATGCCTTCTCGAGATCAATAAACACCATATGAAAATCCTTCTTTCTTTTTCGATATCTCTCCATCAATTGTTGTATTAAGAAAATAGCCTCCATGGTAGATTTTCCTGGCATAAATCCAAATTGATTGACAGAAACTTTGGTCTCTATTCTCAAACAATGCTCAATAACTCTATCCTACAGCTTCACTGTATGACTCATAAGCTTGATGCCTCTATAGTTAGAACAATTCTAGATATCTTCCTTGTTCTTGTATATAGGCACATATATACTTTTCCTCCATTCGGGTATCTTATTAGCATGGAGTATCTTATTAAAAAGATTAGTCAACCAACTTATTGCTGCATCCCCTAAGCATCTTCACACTTCAATAGGAATATCATCGGGTCCTAAGGCTTTACTAGTTTTCATCTTTTTTAATGACTCCCTAACTTCATGTGCTTTAAATCTACGTACAAACCTTCTATTGCTCTCTCCATTAAAAAGTTTGTTAGAATAACTCATCCATCTGCCCTTGACGTTTTCATCTCTTATCAAGAGTGTTTGATTTTCATAATTGATACATCTAACTTGCGTCAAGTCTTTACTTTTCTTATCTCTTGACTTTGCAAATCTATAAACGCCTTTTTCTCCTTCTTTGCTCCAAAGTTTGCTGTACATATCGATGAAAACCCTGTCTCTAACCTCTCGTACAGCTTTCTTGGTACTTTTTCTCGCCAATCTAAACCTTTGTAAATTCTCTTCATTAGGACATTTATGTAGGCATATGAAACACTCCCTCTTCTACTTAATTGTCTCCCGCACTTCTTCATTCCACCACCAGGTTTCCTTTGTTTAATGTCAATTCTCTCTACTTTCTCCTAACACCCCTTTTGCCACTGCCTGGATGCAGTTAGACATGTCCTTCCACATCATATTTACTTTGCCTTCCAGTCGCCACGGTCCTTCATGTAGCATTCTTTCCTTGAATTTTGTATGTTTTTCCTCATGTAACTTCTACTATCTTACTTTGGGGTTCTGCGCACTTGTCTTCATCTTCTGTATTTTGTTATACCGAACTTCTAAGACCACCAACTTATGTTGTGTAACTACACATTCACCAGGGTATACCTTACAATCTACATACGAAGCTTTATCCTCTCTTCTGGCAAGAAAGAAATCAATCTGGCTACAATTTTGACCGCTGCGAAAAGTGATCAGATGCGATTCTCTTTTCCTAAAAAGTTATTTACCAACATCAAATCATAAGCTAATGCCATGCTTAAGATGTATTCGTCAACCTCATTTCTAGTCCCATATCCAAAATCTCCACGAACTCTGTCAAAACATCAACTATTCTGACCGATATATACATTTATATCTCCTTCTATGAATACCTTATTCTCGTGTGGTATCCACCTTAAAACCTATTTCAGCTCTTTTCAAAATCTGCTCTTCTCGAACGCTTGTAGTCCAATTTGAGGGGCATATATTCACGAGCGAATTGATCTAGGGGCAAAGAGCAACATTCCCAGGATAAATTGCCCAAAAATGAAATTCACAAGAAACTTCGGGGCCAGCAACGCAATTTGCGCAAAAATACCTCACGGTTTTGCTTGCCAACAATTAAAGCAAAGCAACGTAATTAACCATTCGGGAGTCCGTACGATCTACTCCCCTCCTCTCTATGATCTTCCCACGGAAGCAGCAGAGCAGAAGGACCTGAAATTGTTGCGAAATTTTTGATCTCTCAATCACTTCTCCTACCTCCATTTCAGCAACAAGTCTTCCTCGAGCTTGACTCGCCAGTTGGAGCTCTTGAATTTCATCGTACCCCCAAGCATTCTTCCTTGCGGTTTTTTCATTTCATTCCTCCCAATCAAGTTTTCCTTAATTTGCTCGAATTAGCTGCTGTAGGACTCTTTCGCTCCTGTTAGAGCAGTTGATCTTAGAATCTCGGTCTTTGTTTCCTGTCTAGTACCCGTACCCACTAGGTGTAACTTCGCAACTTAATGGGAGTCATTAGATCTATCTATCGTCACTGAGTGGTCAAAGCTGCTTGTTCCTTGAATGTAAATTTTGCGACTTTAGTGTATTGCATTGCTGGGGTTTCGTTTTGATTGCCCTTGAGCCTTAGCTTGACTGCTGCTTTTTGTTTGTTTTTCTGTTTTTCTTTTTGGGCCAAATGGCTTGGGCTGTTGCTCGTGTCCTTGAAGATCCCCCCTTTGATTGTGCTATGATGCTCTTACCTGTGATTATTACCATCTGTTTGGAAGATCAATGAGCATTCCTCTGATTCTTGATTTTCGAGGGCTGCTGGGCTAATTGAACATTCTACATATACCCACAAGAGTATGAGGAAAACTCAGCATTCTCACACTGCAAGAGCATTTTCTGATCGGCGATGGATGATTCCATTCTTTGCTAGCTTGCTTGTGTTTGCTACTTTGATCATGTCGGCTACCATTGGGCTGTTTACAATGCCTTACGGTGAATTTGAGTTGTCAGATGATATTATTTCATATAATACATCGGAGGATTCAAGCAGTCTGTTTGTGGAGGCTGATTTACAGAGATCTCATTATCCAAGCGGACATGCGAGTACCGAAGCGCCTAGACTAGCCTATCTTATTTCCGGCACCAAGGGCGATGGTCATAGAATGATGAGAACCTTGCAAGCCGTATATCACCCAAGAAACCAATACATCCTCCATTTGGACTTCGAGGCACCACCTCGTGAACGTTTGGATTTGACTGCGCTGGTCAAGAATGATCCTACATTTCGAGAGGTGGAGAATGTCCGGGTAATGGAACAGTCTAACTTGATCACCTATAAAGGACCTACCATGATTGCTTGTACACTTCAAGCAATTGCTATATTGTTAAAGGAGAGCTTGGAGTGGGATTGGTTTATCAATCTCAGTGCTTCAGATTATCCTCTGGTGACGCAGGATGGTGAGTTGAGTTTCAAAGCTCTAACGTATATATCTGCAAACACCGAGTGCATGGGACTGCATTGTTTTGTTTCCTGCGGTCAATCTAATTTTTTTGGTATTTTCTGCACTCTTTTCTGGAGTTTGTATCTGCACAATGTGTTTGTGTGGTTGGTTAAGGCAGGTTAGATATGCACGTTCATCTGGTTTATCTAGAATACGCAAAAAAAGCACTTCGAATTGTTGATTCATCGTCAAAGATGGTTTAGAATACATACTAAGAGTGATAAATGTTGGCATATTTATCTCTGAACACTCTGTTGCTCTGCACTGACAAATCTTGAGTTGAAAATGTTTGAAACTGCCGACTCCCTTGCCTCACATGAGTAATTGGCTTGTCTAATTGTGCCTGTTCGTTTCAGTCTATTCTAGAAGCTTCTCTCTCCCTCCGTTCTTACCTAAAAGCACTAAAATTAGGAGCAGTGGGTGTCTCCCCTATACCAGAACCTGTGTTTTTATGTCGAGGGTAGATCGTAGCTTTGCTGGAGCATAAAAGTGATGGGAGAATGTGTGAAAAGTATCTCCTTATGTGTTTTGAAGACCCTGTGCTTATTGCAGTCTTGCCAGAATCTATTAAGCAGCAAGCTCTTGCTGGACTTTTTATGAGGGGGAATGAAAATCAGGCTAACGTCAGTTCACGAATTCTGCAGATCTGCTTTATGTGTTCTCCAACGTCTCTAGAAGTCTCAATTTCATTGAACATGAGCAGATTTCTGGATGGAAATTGTAAGTAGCAATGATGTTGTGCTCTGTAAAAGTTTTCCTTTCTAAGTACATCATCATTTATTTTGGTTTTCAACTTTTGCCAGGAAACACAGGTCTAAATCAATCATCATCGATCCTGGGCTGTACCTGTCAAAGAAGTATGAAGTAACTTGGAGCACTCAACGTCGATCACTTCCAACTGCTTTCAAGTTGTTTACTGGTAAGATATGTAATAAATCGTCGCACTTCAGAAATTAACCACCAAGTATTGCTAATTGATTGAACCTTTAGTTATGCTTTTTCCGAAAAGGTTCCTTAAACAATCAGGTCATTGATGATGTTCGTCCCCACATTGTTATGCGAGCAAATTTCTTGATTGCATGTTTGCAAGGACTTTGAAAAGTCCTGGCTCAAGGAAAAGGATTGTCCTTATAGATTCAGCATTTTCCGATACTTTGAAAAATATCCTGCTGCTTGTTGACATTGTTACTAGCCAATTAGCTGACATTACCCTGAGTTTAATACGTGAACGGATGATTGTTAGTCTCTTTGTACGGAACCAGTTCCTTTTGCTTCCAATTACATCATTGAAGAACTGCTGCCAATGGTTCCCCTGTCATCGTGTTTACTTAATTGGCCAATTGGGAAACTGCTTTAGCTTATTTTAAATTCCTGGAGAATCAGTCACACTTGGTGAAGAATTTGTGTTGACTTCTTGCTCCGTTGTCCAGCAATCACAGAAGGTGCCCTCGCCTGTCTGTCTCTCACAGTTCACAAGCCAATAGCTTGGCGTGATATGCTTATGAGCTTAAGAAGGAATTACGCTGAAGATGATTTTGTTCATCTCATTGAAACTCTTTTTTTTTTTTTTTTACCAATCATCACATCAAGCCTTAAATTTACCATTTTCTTTTTCTTTGTATGTTGTACAGGATCAGCATGGATAATGTTATCTCGTTCTTTTCTTGAGTATTGCATATGGGGATGGGACAATTTCCCACGGACAATTCTAATGTACTATGTTAACTTTATATCGTCCCCCGAAGGCTATTTCCACACTGTTATTTGCAACAACGAAGAGTACCGTAAAACTGCTATAAGCCACGACCTACACTACATTGCATGGGACAACCCTCCAAAGCAGCATCCTCGCTCATTATCTGTGAAGGATTTTGACAAAATGGTCAAAAGCAATGCTCCCTTTGCCCGGAAGTTTGAAAAGGATGATCCTGTCTTAGATAGGATAGACAAAGAGCTTCTTGGCCGAACAGGCCGTTTTGTACCTGGGGCATGGTGTATCGGGACCTCGGATGATGGGGCTGATCCATGCTCCGTGAGGGGCAATGATTCTGTATTTAGGCCAGGTCCGAGTGTCGGGAGATTGCGGGAGCTACTTCTGGGCTTGTTATCTGAGGAATTTCGGAGCAAACAGTGCTCTTGAAAGTGTAACTGGGAAAATCATAACTTCATCTGTACATTGGTGTATATTCATATAGGTCGTACAGCAATGTAAAACAGAAAATTTTGTCTGATGAAATGAGATTATTCTCTCATATTTCGTCACTCAAAGATTAGACACTACACTATCAAGTTCGAGAGACAACTCGTAATGGCAAGAAATCCAGCTGAATCAATCGACTCGAAAGATCAAGGTGCCAAAGCTGGCGCGACTCAGTAGGAGCTTGAGCTCCTTGCCCATCTCCGAAATACTTCCAGGGCCGCTTGTTGGGTGTTTTCCTTGATTAGCCAACAAGGTTTATGTTTTCGACCAAAAAAAAAGGAAGTGTCTGTTTATACTGATACAGCAAAATGTGCAGGGTTAATTCTTCTATGAAATAGTCCCAAAATCTAGTACGCTGCAATGGAACTTCAGAAAGTCTCAAAACCTCACTAACCCAAGGTCTGTACATATTCCGACCAAAAAAAAAGGGTTTGTTTTTTCAAGACAATACTTCTCAATGTTTGTTTTCTCTGTCACTCACTGGAGGAGACCTGGTCGGTGGTCGGGTCGGGAAGGGTTGGTGTCTGGCCTAAGAAATTACAATTAACCAATGGCTCTGCTGATCCCATTTAACTTCAGCTACGAGGCTGTGGTTGGAGCCTTGGACGTAGCCTTCTTTGAATGGGGTGTTCTCCACGTTCAAAGATGACTCGAAGATGTCGAGGTGGTGTCTGCGGGTTCGAGACAAATGCCCGTTTAGTGTCCGATACGTGGAACTCTCTGCTTCTAGGCAGCTCCGGTTTCTCGTTGCGTAGAATTCAAAATCTGAAATGCTCCCAAAAGTCTCATCTTCCAATGAAGATTTATTCGGCAAGATATTGGATCAGTACCCAGATATCAGAACACTGAAAAAGCTGCATTCGAAGATATTCAGTGATCAAGTCCTACGCGCGGACCCATCTCTTGGCGTCAAACTGATGCGAGCTTATGCTGCTCGCGGCAAACCGGGGACCGCCCGCCACATATTCGATGAATTGTGTGAGAGGAATGTGATTATCTACAATGTCATGATTAGGAGTTACTTGAACAACCGCCAGTATCGTGATGCACTGGTGCTTTTCAAGGACATGTTAGGATGTGGATATGCTCCCGATAATTATACATACCCTTGTGTGTTGAAAGCATGCTCCGGGTACTGTAATAAGGTGGCTGGGCTTCAAATTCATGCTGCGGTAGTGAGAGTGGGGCAGGGCTCAAGTTTGTTTGTTGGAAACAGTTTAATTGCAATGTATGGGAAATGCGGTTGTCTAGCAGGGGCATGTCGTGTTCTTGATGAGATGCCTAGAAGAGATGTAGTTTCGTGGAACTCAATGGTTGCCTGTTACGCATAGAATGGTCAGTTTGACAATGCCTTGAGTGTTTGTAGGGAAATGGAATTATTGAATGTAGGGTATGATTCTGGAACAATGGCTAGCCTCTTGCCGGCTGTGAGCAACGCATCGGCCGAAAGTGTTGAGTATGTGGAGAAGATGTCCTTGAAGATGGATAAAAGTAATTTGATCTCTTGGGACGTGATAATTGCCGTGTACGTGAACAACTCAATGCCCACCAAAGCTGTCGATCTCTTTTCACAGATGGAGGTGTATAAAGTTGAGCCAGATGTCATTACTTTTGCTAGTATTCTTCCAGCCTGTGGAGATCTCTCCGGTGTGTCATTGGGAAAAAAAAATTCATGAGTGTGTGGAGAGGAAGAAGCTGCGACCAAATTTGTTGCTAGATTGACATGTATGCTAAGTGTGGTTGTTTGTCTGATGCAAGGCAAGTGTTTGACAAACTAATTGTTTGAGACGTCATTTCGTGGACTTCAATGATCTCTGCATATGGCATAAGCGGGTTTGGTCGTGTTGCAGTGGCTCTTTTTTCGAGAATGCAAAGTTCAGGTCTTGATTCAGATTCCATTGCTTTTGTGTCTGTTATGTCCGCTTGCAGTCATGCAGGACTGCTGCACGAGGGGCGTCATTACTTTAATCTAATGATGGAGTATGGGATAGAACCACGTTTGGAACACTTCTCTAGCACGGTAGATTTGTTGGGACGTGCTGGGAAAGTAGATGAGGCATATTGTCTAATCCAGGAAATGCCAATCGAGCCTAATGAAAGAGTGTGGGGAGCTCTCTTGGGTGCTTGTCGAGTCTACTTGAACATGAACATTGGGCTTCTGGCTGCTGATTGTCTCTTTCAATTGGTTCCGGAGCAGTCGAGTTATTATGTTCTTTTGTCTAACATCTATGCAAAAGCTGGTAGATGGCAAGATGGAGCAAAGGTTAGATCAACCATGAAGAGTAAAGGAATCAAGAAAGCACCCGGTGTTAGTAATTTTGAGCTTAACGACATAGTCCACACCTTTCTTGCTGGCGATCAATTTCATCCACAGTCCGCACGAATCTATGAAGAATTAGACATACTAGTGGGGAAGATGAGAGCTCTCGGTTATGTTCCTGGGACAGATTCAACTCTTCATGATGTGGAGGATGAAGATAGGGATGGTCATCTAGCAGTTCACACTGAGAAGCTGGCGATTGTGTTTGCTATCCTGAATACTGAGCCAGGAACACTGATTAGAATTACCAAAAATCTTCGTATATGTGGGGATTGCCATACTGCATCCAGGCTAATATCTATAATCACACAGCGTGAGATAATCATCATAGACACCAACAGATTCCACAATTTTGCAAATGGAGTCTGTTCCTGTGGAGATTATTGGTGACAGTCCACGTGATTTTTCTTCCTTTCGTCATCATGAAGTATTAACCTGAGGAGAAATTTTGGTGGCACAGAAAGAGGCTCCCGTTCCGACCATATCAAGTGATGATCCTGTCAAACGTATTTAAGGAGATACTCTTCAAGATACCGAAGGAGGTCATTACTTCATTAGTTCAAAAATTATAATTTGTATGATCGCGGTGAATGTTAGCCATAGATAATTGCTGTCGGTTCATTTTGCTTCTCTTTTTTCTAGTACAGGAAGCTAAGAGGGTGCCAGCAAAATAATCTAAATGCCCGTGAACAGATGTGCTCCCGTGATTTCAGGATGAGCAATAGGATCTGCAATGTTCGGAAACAGAAGGAAGTAGTGAGCTCACGCTTGACTAGTATTCCCTGCTGCTGGAGGTCGGCATTTTTGGGCTAATGGAACAGTTGTCTCCTGTTTGGAAGACGAATTGGCCTTCCCTGATTCTTGCTTCTCAGAAACTACTGAGCTAATTGAGGATTCTTCCCACGAGTCAATAGTGAAAGTAGCACATTATCAGGCAGCAAGAGCAAGCAAGAGCATGGAGAATGGTTACTCCTGTTCTTTTCGAGCTTGCTTCTATTTGCGACTTTGATTGTGTCGGCGGCTATTGGACTGTTTATTCTGCCTTGTTATGAAGATAAGTCGCAAAGTTCTTTTTTCATTCCGTATGTTGAGACCGATTCGCAGATATTATATGAAAGAAATGGCCATTCAAGTGAGGAAACACCTGCATTAGTACCTCTTATTTCTGGTCGCATAAAAATAAAATGCATCTGGTTGATCCGAGCAACTACAGACCGCTATTCACGTAGGGATTAATCTCGTGACCAGCCTCAATAAGAATTGTGCTTGCTAAATCAAACTCTTAGACTCGAGTCAAGATGGGAAAGACAAAATCACAACCACTTTCCCTACTGGCCTCGCCCGAGGGATAGAGACATAAGCCATTTTTTTTTATTTTATCGAAACATAAGCTATGATATTAGATTGGTGATAATTTGGCAATGACACACATTATCGTCTCATCAAAGGTACCATAGTTCACGAATGAAAAAAATCGCAATATGGGCGGAGTATTCTCAGGAATGTAGAATGTAACAGCTATTATAAAAAGTCGATTTGTCTTCACAGTCCAAAGAGAAATTTCTGTACCTATTTCTATTAAGCTTGTGGCAGATCAACTTGAGAAAACGGTGCATCAAAGCAGAATGATCTAAATATTGGTCAGGCATACATATTGCCTCCACAAGCCGTCAGATATGTTACTGAGATGACTATATGTATCTTCCATGAACTATTTATAGATCTACCGTCAACCACCAGAAAACCTCAGTTTTACAAAGGGGAGCTTCCAATTCAGCGTAGAAGAACCTCTAGCGCATGAGCAGTACATCCGACAGAGAGTTACACAGACATGAATTTTGCTTATGGAGGGGTGTTCAAACTCATGTATCTTTGGATTATATCCTCCCGTGAGAAGTCGGTGAAATACCCCTTCCCCGCAGACAAACCCTCCTTCCTTGCGCGCCGCTCAACTTCGAGCTGAACATCGTTTGCTCCAGCTTTACTTGGATCCAACTAATTATATGCTACTTCAATGATACCATCACCATGAGTGAGTGCCATGGCTTGGGCTGAAGGAAGCCCGCCTCCTCATCCACTTACTCATTTTGCGATTCTTCGGATAGTGGCGACATCACTAGAATAGATGGGGATATTGTAGTTATCTACCCATCAAGTTGCACCGATCACAATGACTCCCTTTCCTTGGGCTGCTCGAGGTGGACCTTCATCTGGCTTCAGGGGCAAGAACTGTGAATTTGGGCTGCCTATCCACAGGTTTCCACTTGCATTAGGCTTGAAATACACCAACTCCCTTCTGATTGAATCGAGTGTCCTTCCATCTTCATGGGCCGCTCCATACAGAAATGCAGGTACTACAGATTTATAAGGGTTAGCCCTGAAGCAGGCTGATGAAAACAGTTCGAAGCAATTTTTGTCTCTTCCAGTGCTATGAAGTCCGAAGGACTTTCTGATGAAGTACATGTGGATATACCAAGGAACACAGAGATAGCATCAGATGCCATGCAAAAAAAGCCAGACCAAAATCTTTCCAATTTGTTGCCTCCAAATAAAGATTTTTCACTTTAGCAAACCATCAAATGAAAGAACACAAACCTTGAAGACCAGAGTCAATGTCAACTGCCAAGAACCTTGCAATGGCAGCCACTTGGTCCAGAGAAGTCTGATCCAAGGGATGAAAGCAGATATGGTCAACAACCCCAAGCCTGGGATGACTTCCACTATGCGACTCAAGGTCAATCACATCAAATGCAGCCTTAACCATTGCTAATACAGCACTTCTCAAGGGACATGAATCTGAGGGTGACTTCTGAGCCAATCTAGACACAACCGTGTAGCCAACTCTATTGTAGATTTCATCTTCAAACTTGTTGAGCACTGCTGCTTCTGGAAATAGTTTAGCAGCTTGTTCAATTGTCTCAAGTGTAGACCTGTTTCGGCTTTCAGAGATGTATACCTTGCACCACGCCAACATCCATTTTAACATCTTTGACAGCTTCACTTGCCTTCAAGATCTGCAAAATAAATAAATAAATAAATAAATAAAACCAGATGATAAAACACCCCCAACATTGGCAATCGTGGCCCTCTTTTGTTGGTGACCACATATTTAATCCACTCCATACTTACAAACTCATTGGAGAAAGTGTTGTAGCTGAAATGATGAAGAACTCAGCATGAGTTACTGGGAAACTGAAGCCCAAATCACAATATGTTTACAAACTCAGTTCCTAAATACCAAACATTAAGAGTCTTCACTGGCTTTTCTTCAAACATAGACCGGTCATTTAGTGACTAAACTTTCCATATTCAAGACAACAGCGATACCCCTTGATGTAACTCAATGCAGATTCTTTCCACAAAGGAAAATCTATACATTTCAGAGCAAATCAACCATGCTGCCAGCAAAGAAACAGAACTTCAAAATCTCCTCTTGAACTCAATTACATCACTTTTCCTATAACAAGGACAAACTATTGTCGAAAATCAACAGGATCGACATGAAAATACTGGGAATTCAGAATCTTTTATTGATTTCCCCGCAGAATAATCATCTTCTGCATTTGGTAAGAAAAGCACATTCATTCTTATGCGCCAAGAAGAAGCTGACCAACCTAATCATATATCAAGATTTAACTCATCTAGTACAAAAGTTACCTGACACCTTAGATGAAGACAACTTTAGGGGACTTTAAATTACCATAAAGCATCAACCTTTGAGAGCTGGGCGACCAAACACAGCAAACCAATCCTTTCAAAACTCCACATCCTTATTATCCACACCCTTTAAATACCCTCTGTATTCCAATTTTACCCCTAGGCTCGCGCATATGGCCCTAAACTTCAACCTCAAATCCCCCATCATCTCCTGGACGTGCTCGTCCTCCGGCTCCATCATCGGGTACTCATCCAGCAGCACTTCCATCGTCCTCACGCTCTTTTGGACCCGGGTCGAGTACCGGGTCGGATCGATCCGAATGGCCGAGTTCCAGACTCCAACGCAGCCGCGGTAGAACCCGAGCTCCTCGCCGGTCTCGAAGCCTGTCTTGAGGCCCACCTGACGGCCCTCCTCCTTGCCGGCGGCGAGTCCGTGGCAGTAGCCGTCATTGTAGCCTTCCTTGAAATGAGTGTCTTCGAGGTTAAGGGACGAGTCGAAGATGTCAGAGTTGGTGTCCGCGGGTTCGAGTTGAATGTCCATGCTGCGATCAAATGGGATTTCCTTGCAAAGATCCTCTCGAACTCGAACCTCAACGTTATCACGATTGAAAGGCCAAATTCGATTAAGTGGATCTATCAAAAAATTATGTTCATCAAATGACATATATAATCGATTTTGTATTATGCGCCCGATTTTTTTTCTTTTGGACGAATTATGCGCCTGATTTATGAGCACAAATCCATATCGAAATTTGCATTTTGTTATTTTTTGGTTAGTCGAAGTGAAAGTATTCATTTCATATGAAAGATGGGCACGTAACAAGTAAAATGAAACCACAAGGAAAATGAAACCACAATGAACAGTAAAAAAACAAAACTAAAAGCACAACACGTTAGGATTTTAGGGATGCGCAAACTCACAATGGAGCGGAAATCAAGAACGTGTTGATGTCAGATTCGATGTGCCGGGCCTGGCGTTGATCGGAGTTCATATATCAGTTCGAAAATAACTGTGAATCATCTTAAAAACATTTAGCTATGAAAGGTTTAAGAAATCATCAAGCAAATGTCTAAACTAAGTCAGTTCAATTGATATTTGACATAACACACGAGATTCAACTTCATGCGAGGGATTTTCAGCTACTGGAATGGATTGAACCGAGACCTACAACTTCACCTTCACCATCCACACCAATTTTTATAGTACAATCAGCAACCTTCGGAGTCAAGCTCCTTAAAAATTCCTTCCACTGCATTCAGCCTACAAGATTGCCAACTGTTTCTAGCACCTCTCAGATTTGGCATCAACAGACCAACAAGCTTGCTTTTGTTTCAAAAACGGATAGATTTGGAGACTTTTTAGACAGCCAAACATGGACGGGACGCTAAACACAGAAAATCCCAATTCCATTACACACAAATTAGGGCGGGACAGCTGGGTTATCCACAACCTTTACTCATCTCTCGACAATAGCCACAGGCCTGCGTACACCCCTTCTTCCCTTCCGATGCAAACTCAAACCCTTTCAATCTCTAACGACATCGAAACAGAAAAGCGCACAGAAAACTAACGAGAGAGAGAATCGGACCTTGTTGCGCTTTGGATCCAACTGTCGAAGCATGAGAGCGTCGAGCGAGATAGGGTGGGAGGCTGAGACCCGGCCTCCGATCGCGAAAACTCCTCTCCCGACTCCCGGTTCCTGCCTCGGAGAGAGCGTCTGAGCGAGAGGGTAGAGAGTCGGAGACTATCGATGCAGAGTCTGAGAGGGTGATCACGGTTTGGGCCCTTTGGGGTTTGCGCGCGATTGGAGAAAGCGTCGAAGAGAGGCTCCCCAGTCTTGTAGAGGAGGAAGTAGGCTTTTGTATAAATAAAATTAAAATATTATTGGTCCAAGTGGGCGGTGCATCGCTTCGGCTCTCCCACGGACCAATCGCCTGACACCAGTTCTACCTTCAGCGTACGTTGTACCAACGCGACACGGAACACATAAAATTAACCCGATACGCTCACACGTAAATTTTACAAAAACAGACAATCCCGACATATTGGTACATATTATATATTAAATATATCTTTTTATATAAGCATAATAAATTAGCATTCTTCTGATTTCACAATTGGATAAATAATAATAAAAATTCCTAAAATGAATTTACACTAAAAATAATGGTATTGCCCATGCTTGATATCACTCTATAAAAAAATACAATTATATCTAAGAGAATTAGCACGAAGAGTAATTAATTGGAAAAAACACCCAAAGAGAGGATAATAGCACCAATCCATTGCGGAAAGGATCCGATAAAGGAAGGGCCCCGTGGCCGATCCTGCTTATTGACCCGAAGGTGGTCCGTGGGCCATCAGTGAAGGCCCATTTTCTTAAGGCTAGATTGTGGCTTCAAAATGTCGAATCTTGCCAATTTATCCTTGGGACGCGAGTCCAGTGCGTGCCATTCGCGTCGACTTAGTTACGCAAAAAATGCTATTGAAGGCGCGTCCGTGCTACATAGCCTTTAGCAACCGAAAACTGGACCAAACCAGCTCATTTGGTCCGATCTAATCCGAGCGGTTCCCGATTTGGACGGCCTATTATACTCAACACTAGCAACTTTTTTGCCCTCCATGTCCCTCGATTGAAGTTGTTGTATATGATAAAAAAAGAAAAAGAAAAGTCGAACCACTTTGAATTAAATTTTGTCTTGACAAGCGCAGAGTCCATGGCACATATTTTCTTTTAGGATAAGTGTACATAAATTTATAAAATTTTGTAAAAAGTGCAATCGAATCCTAAAACTTATTAAGTTTGTTTAATCAAATATCTCCATTAATTCTGACTAATTAGGGTAAGGAAAAATATTGACGTGACATTTTTTATTCAATTCGCTCTCTTACGTGGCATAGAGCTTAGATGAAGAAGTCCACATGTGCAAAATCGACGTCGTTTAAGGTTTGCCCTAAATATCCAAGCCTTAATTTCGTTCTCTAAGTTCTGTTATCACGTCCCGACTCTCGAGCCCGCGACATCCCTTGCCAAAACGCCACCAGGTCATAATGGATAGCGTCCCAGACAACTGCTATCGACATAAGATTATATTGCGCAAGCGGAACGTACCGTCTTCCATTCAATAAAACCATATGGGATAGATAGAAAGTAAAGCCAGATTGCAAAATACAAAAGGCTGATGAGAATAGATGATTCATAACCCTACAGAGCCATCAACTGATAAATACAACCCCATGCTTCGAGGTGGCCCTCTAAGACTCACAAAAAGATACAGGAGTCAGGTAAGGTTAACTCTCATCTATCCCAAAACAGTATCCCCCACAAAAACAACCACAGTTTCCTGACTACAAAAAGTACCTAACCCTCTACTGGGAAGACTCGACATCCGTATCGTAATAATCAACCGGGGGAGCCGGGTCATTTGGGTCATCACAAGAACTCTGGCTAGAACGCACAGAGGGGGCTACCGATTGCTCAGGCTCGAGTTCGAGCTCCATATCAGGCGCGGGGTCCATCACTTCCCCATCAGGTGTATCAATATCCATTGGGTCCCAAGCGGGGATATTAGGGACCCCCTGTAGAGGTGGCCCCTCAAATCCTCGAAGCGGACCGAAGAGATCCATCCCATCACGAAGATACCAAGCCTTAAAGAGGTGTGCCACCAGATGTGGCATCCCTTCATCAACCCATATCGTCGTGATGTGACGCTCCCACATCTGGTCCGTACCTGGTACCGGATGGAGACTGATATCAAGTGATGAGTCAGTGGGGGTGCCGAACCGCACCGGTCTTTCCATTACTTCGGACCTGAAAAATTTGTCCCATGACGGGGTGAGAAATGAATCTCAGTGAATCAAGCCTAATCTCGGTTAGGACAATGATTCGCCCAGAACATCCTAAGTGCCACAAAAAGATCACAAGACATCAACAGAGAGAGATATATATATATATATATATATATATATATATATATCAATCATAACAAATCTGTCAAATCTACCACCACAGAAGTACAACCACTCAGGCATACACAAGTTCATTATTAATCAATGACCCACGCGACTGGCGTGATAAATACATCAATAGTGCGATCCCGCACTCTTCTGGCAAAACCAGGCTACGTCCACTTTACCCTCTCAGCGACGGCTACTACAAGCAGTGTATCTAGTGCACCCGGCACGGCACTGCAAGTAGGCATTCCTTAAAAAGGAGCTTCGGTCCATCACAAGCTGCGACCGGCATCCGATAATCCCTTAAAACCGTACGACTGGCACGGGGCATGGATTATCGTGCTTCTGACAAGTCGCAAATTTCCATACAATCAGTACGGTACAAGTACCCACGGTACAAAGCGAACTTGCCAAGTAGCGTCATTGACCCTTTAGATGATCACACAAATTGCACTCGGCAATCAACTCATTGATTATCTTGGATTAACGCCAAAATCCATAAGAAATACAATCAACTCGGCCCCAAGGCCCACAAGATTCCCAATTGAACTTTTCAGCCAGGCAAACAAACCAATCAAGCAATTCACTCACTCTCGAGTAATCAACTTAACCCGGCAATTTCAAGCTCAATTCATATTAGAAATCTTAATTCTCAGTCAAATTATAGCAATCAATCGTTCGCTCGTCTCTAACCTGTCACTCACTCGCGAGCAACTCAATCAAACAATTAATTGCTAAATTACCACAAATAGCCACAAACAAATAATCGATCGATCATGTATCCTAACCATGGTTTCTATCTATACCGGTCCCGATCGAAATATTTTTTTTAAATAAATAAATAAATAAATAAATACATAATTAAATAAATAATTAAAACAGACTAATCCTAAGCGCAATTAGCGCCCTAACCAAGGTTTAGAGTCAACTCACTATTTGAGTTAGCTCGATCGGCGACGGCGGCGGCGATAAAACTAAGGTTTATCGCGCGGCGAATCGAGCTCAAACTTCGGCGACACCCCGTGGGAGTCCGGCGAGGTCGCCGACACCCCGTGGGAGTCCGGCGAGGTCGCCGAAACAGGTGGCCGGCGGCGGAGCTCCGGCGAGCGGCGGCCGGCGGCCTACAACAGTGAACAACAGAATATTCAATCCGGCAACTCTACTATTTTGGCCGTTTTCCGGCTACACGGGTCGGGACAAGGCCGGCCAAGGGTCGGGGGCTCACCTAGGGGTCGGTGGGAGTCGGCCGGGACAGGTGGACGGCGGTGGAAGGCGGCCGGCAACGGCGGACAGCCGCGATCAGTGGCTGTCCTGTTTTCGCGCCGAAACAGGACTCTCGGTTGGCGGTGGTTTCCGGCGGCCACGCACGGCGACTGGCGGAGCCGAGCTGGGTGGCGGTAGAGGAGGCTTAGGGGAGTCGTCTGGCGGTGGCGGTGTGGTACGACGGCGACGGTGGCGGCCGAAACGAAGACCGGAACAAACCGGGTTCAAAACAGAGCACCGAGACTTTCGGGCCGGATTCTGACGATTCCGGCGGCTGACGGTCGGCGACGAGGGGTCGGATCGGTCGAGGGGAGGTCGGGGGTTAGCTGGGTGGTGGTGGCCGGCGTCGGTGGCGGCCGGAGCAGACCGCGGAGTCCTCGGGTCGCCTGACCCGAAAACAGAGGACGTTCGGCCGTAGGTTTTCTTCGGCGAAACGGCGGCGACGGCGGCTCGGTCGGGGTCCAGGCGACGGCGGGGAGTAGCTGGAGGCAGTGGCTGCCGGTGGTGGTGTGGTGGTCGCGAAAAACAACGGCAACCGGCGGTGGATCGATCGGCAAGAGGGACTCTCGGGCAAAGAAGAAAAAAAAAGAAAGAAGAAGAACAGAAGAAGAAGAACAGAAGAAGAAGAACAGAAGAAGAAGAAGCAGAAAGAAGAAGAAGACAGCGACAGAGGGCAGTGCGTTGGGCAGAGAGAGAAATGGCCCACCACCTTGACTTTGGAGGCCAAAAATTAAATTTTTTTGTCTCTTGTGAGTGAATAATTGGGGGGCAAAATGGTAATTTTGGCGTGCCGGGACTGAAACGAAATTTTTGGTGTACTGATCGAAGGGTAATTTCGACAATTTCACTAGGCAAGCTCGATCAGGGTTAAGCTCGTTTGCAAAAACGGCAATTTAAAAATCGCCGCGGATTAATTTCGAAACTCAATTCGAAATAATCTAAAGTTCGGAATTCGTCCAAATTTTCGTCTTTTCAGTCCTTATAGTCCAAAATGGGCGTCGACTATGACTATACATTCATATCATTTAATCGACTCCCAGCACTTACAATGATTGAATTTCCAGGACGTCACAACTCTCCCCCACTTAGGAAATTTCGTCCTCGAAATTACAACACAGTTCTAATTACTCAAAAAGAGAAGGTTAACTAAGCTTCATAACTTCTTCGTTCTCCCATGTAGCTCCTTCTGTGCCATGGTGTTGCCAAACCACCTTGACTAACGGAATTGTCTTGGATCGTAGTACCTGCTCTTTTCTGTCCACGATCCTGACTGGTCGCTCCACATATGACGCCCGTTCATCCAAATCAATTTCTTCGTAACTCAGCACATGAGCAGGGTCTGGCTCATACTTCCTCAACATCGATACGTGGAAAACATTATGCACTTGAGCCAGTCTAGGCGGCAATGCGAGTCGGTAAGCCAAAATTCCAATTCGTTCTAAGATTTCAAATGGTCCAACGTACCTCGGGCTCAGCTTTCCTTTCCTGCCAAAACGGGATGTTCCTCTCATAGGTGACACTTTCAAAAAGACATGGTCGCCTACTTGAAATTCCAAAGGTCTGCGCCTTTTATCAGCATAACTCTTCTGGCGACTCTGAGCTGTCTTTAATCTATCTCTAATCACTTTAATTACTTCCATCGACTGTTCTACTAACTCAGGGCCAGTTATCTTCCTTTCCCCAACCTCATCCCAACAGACTGGTGTCCTGCAAGCCCTACCATACAAGGCCTTAAAAGGTGCCATCCTAATACTCTGTTGGTAGCTGTTATTATAGGCAAATTCAACCAAATGTAAATGTTCCTCCCAATTACCTCTGAAATCCAGAACACATGCTCTCAACATGTCCTCCAAGGTCTGAATCGTTCTTTCAGACTGACCATCTGTCTGTGGATGATAAGCTGTACTAAATTGCAGCTTCGTTCCTAAAGCAGTTTGTAGACTCTTCCAAAATGTAGCGGTGAATTTAGGATCTCGATCGGAAGTGATCGTCACTGGCACACCATGCAACCTTACAATATGCTTCACATACAACTCAGCGTATCTGTCTAAAGCAAAGTCCTTTCTTACTGGAATAAAATGCGCTGACTTCGTTAGTCTATCCACCACGACCCAAATTGAATCATGCCCTCGCTGACTCCTCGGCAAACCCATCACGAAATCCATCGTGATATGCTCCCATTTCCACTCTGGAATTTCCAAAGGTTGTAGTAGTCCTCCAGGTTTGCAATGCTGCGCCTTGACCTGCTGGCAGGTCAAACATTTAGCCACATGTTTGGCTATATCAGTTTTCATACCATTCCACCAGTAATGCTGTTTCAAATTCTGATACATCTTTGTACTCCCAGGATGAATACTATAACTACTACGATGTGCTTCTGATAAAATCTCCTCCTTTAAATTTTCATCCTCCGGCACAACCAACCGTCCTCTAAATTTAAGTATCCCATCCCCCGCTATTTGAAAATCGACCCTTCGTTTGGTCGGATCTCCTTGCAGGATCTTCCGGATAAAAGGGTCTGTGGACTGCAAGGCCTTAATTTTTACTTGCACTTCTAGCTCGATTCTCAAGGTAGCCACGAGACTCAACAGTTGGCTTATCTCCAGTTTAAAGTCTGAGTCTCTTAATTGCTCAAGTAAACGCCACTCCTGCACCTGCAATTGAGCAATCACTGATTTTCTACTCAGGGCATCAGCAACCTTATTCGCCTTGCCAGGATGATACAGGATCTCACAGTCATAGTCTTTTAATAACTCCATCCATCGGCGTTGTCTCATGTTCAGCTCCCTTTGAGAGAACAGGTATTTCAGACTCTGATGGTCGCTGTACACCTGAAAACTTTCCCCAATCAAATAGTGTCTCCAGATCTTCAAGGCAAACACAACCGCAGCTAACTCCAGGTCGTGTGTGGGATAATTCAACTCGTGTGGTCTCAACTGACGGGACGCATACGCTACCACCCTGCCATGCTGTATCAAAACACAGCCCAGTCCCCTAAGCGAAGCATCGCTATAAATTTCATAACCACCAGGACCAGACGGAATTGTCAGAACAGGAGCCGTAGTTAGCCTATGCTTAAGCTCTTGGAAACTACGCTCGCACTTGTCCGTCCATTGAAACTTCGTATCTTTCTTCAGCAATTTAGTCAAAGGCGAGGCTATAGCTGAGAATCCTTCCACAAATCGCCTGTAATAACCTGCCAAACCCAAGAAACTTCTAATTTCTGTAGCAGTTGTCGGTCTCGACCAGTTAATAACTGCCTCAATTTTAATCGAATCCACAGCAATACCTTCACTCGAAACTACGTGGCCTAAGAATGCCATACTAGCTAACCAAAACTCACACTTACTGAATTTAGCGTATAATTGATGCGTTCTCAAAGTTTCCAGAACTATTCTCAGGTGTTGCTCATGATCTTCAGAACTCTTCGAGTACACTAGGATATCATCTATGAAAACAATCACAAAGCGATCCAGAAACTCCTTGAACACTCTATTCATCAGATCCATAAAAGCAGCAGGAGCATTTGTCAAGCCAAACGGCATCACTGTGAACTCGTAATGCCCATAACGTGTTCTAAATGCCGATTTCGGTATATCCTCTTTTTTGATTCTCAACTGATGGTATCCCGTCCGTAGATCAATTTTTGAAAATATAGATGCTCCCTGCAGCTGATCGAACAAGTCGTCAATCCTTGGCAGTGGGTACTTATTCTTGATCGTCACCTGATTCAACTGCCTATAGTCAATACACAGTCTCAAAGACCCATCCTTTTTCTTGACGAACAAGACAGGCGCTCCCCATGGCGAGGCACTAGGGCGAATGAACCCCTTGTCTAACAACTCCTGCATTTGAACCTTAAGTTCTTTCAATTCTGATAACGCCATTCTATATGGCGCCTTAGAAATCAGCTCCGTCCCCAGAGCTAATTTTATCACAAACTCGATTTCTCTTTCTGGTGGTAAACCAGGTAATTCTTGGGGGAAAACATCTGGAAACTCACATACAATCGCAATATCCTCCAATTTCAATTCTTTAGCAGATGTATCTACCACAGAAGCCAAATAACCTTGGCACCCATCTCCCAACAATCGAGTCGCCTCTAACGACGATATCATCACAGTCGAGGTTCCTCCTCGATTACCCAAAAATTCATAACTACTGTCATCCATCGGATTAAACCGTATTATCTTATTAAAGCAGTCCATTGTGGCTCTTTGCTTTACCAACCAATCCATTCCCACAATCAAGTCAAAATCGTACATTTCTAGCACAATCAAATCTATCTTACTCTCATGGCCATCCACCACTAGTCTGCAATCAGGACAGCTTACTGTAGCCACTACTTTATCTTTCAATGGCGTAGATACATTAAGCACAATTTCTAAAGGTACCAAGTTCAATTCAGATAATTTAACAAACTGATCCGCAACAAACAATGGGTGGCGTCCGGATCAAATAAGGCATATGCTACTTGATCATGCAAGAGGACCGTACCTGTAACAGTCGGCGAATCCTTCGCCGCTTCCCGAGTGACTGCAAATATCCTTCCTTGTGCCGGCGGGCGATTCTGGAAGTTTGACGGCACAGATCCTCTAGACTGTCCTCCCTGCTGGGGTTGTGCCTGTCCACCTTGCCTCTGCGGGCAGTCCCTCACCTGATGGCCCAGCTAGCCACAACTAAAACAGGCACCACCTCGATATGGGCATAAACCAGGCCCATGCCTCTGTCGACACAAGCTGCACACCTCATTCTGACGAAATGCCGGCTTACTAATCGCCCCTCGGCTATTTGGTGGAATGTGACTCCGGTTGTTAAACATGGGTTTCTTCCCTTGCCTCCTATCGAATCTGTTTGGGGAAACAAATCGTGATCCAGATGCAGTAGCCCTTTCAGACAAGTCCCGCTCCACGATCAACGCCCTCGCGTAGATATCATCATAGTCTTGAAGGTCAAGCGGTGCCAGGGCACTCTTAATCTCGGGCTTCAATCCGTCCTTGAATCTTCTAGCCCTATCCTCCGGATCCTCAATCATTCTCGGAGCATACTTAGATAGTTCAGAAAACTTTGCCTCGTACTGGTCAATAGTCATCTGATTCTGACGGAGGCGGAAAAATTCAGCCATCTTTTGCTCCTTAGCTGTCCTCGAAAAGTATTTATTATTGAAAACTTCTACAAAAGTATTCCATACTGGAATTGTACCTTCTGGAAAAGTTCTACCCTTGACAGCTCTCTACCACGTACTAGCATTCCCTTCAAGTTGATAAACTGCCAGAGTAACTTTATCCCTATCTGAGCATCTCAGCAAATCGAATGCTTTCTCCATCCCTTCGACCCATCGAGTAGCAGCTTCAGGGTCTCCACTTCCAGTGAATTGGGGTGGTTTCAATTTAAGAAACTGTTCCACCAGCTTTTGAGCCCTACGCTCCTCACTGTCATGTATAGGTAGGGGACTCGCCGACGGAACTGCAAACGGAATAGCAGATGAAGTCCTAGCAGCAGCGACAGTAGCTGCGGCTTGATTCCTTACTTGCTGTCCCATCAAATCTCCAATAGTACCTAAGGCTTGCATGACTTCAGCCATTGTCGGTTCCCTTCCAATAGGTCCTGAAGGTTCTGCAGCAGAGGCTGCAGTAGGGGGTGCAATAGGAGACACCGCAGGCGGTACTCTTTCAGCATCGACCAATTCTTCCACCGGTCTTAAAGGCCTCCTTCGAGGTGCTCGAGGTGCTCTTCTACCACGTCCGCTCATTTTACAGTAAAAGGTGAAGTCCTGCTTACCCCATAGCAAAACGTGGTCAGAAAGAAACCCTTAAATTATACCACATAATTAGCAATCACAGGCATAATAACCAAAAATCTTACTAACTATCCCATTTCTCAACGCTCCTTATCACTCCATGCCAATGACCAGATGGATCAGGCTGACCTTGCTCTGATACCACCTTGGGCGGGAATGTCACGTCCCGACTCTCGAGCCCGCGACATCCCTTGCCAAAATGCCACTAGGTCATAATGGATAGCGTCCCAAGCAACTGCTATCGACCTAAGATTATATTGCGCAAGCGGAACGTACTGTCTTCCATTCAATAAAACCATATGGGATGATAGAAAGTAAAGCCAGATTGCAAAATACAAAAGGCTGATGAGAATAGATGATTCATAACCTTACAGAGCCATCAACTGATAAATACAACCCCATGCTTCGAGGTGGCCCTCTAAGACTCACAAAAAGATACAAGAGTCAGGTAAGGTTAACTCTCATCTATCCCAAAATAGTATCCCCCACAAAAACAACCACAGTTCCCTGACTACAAAAAGGACCTAACCCTCTACTGGGAAGACTCGACATCCGTGTCGTAATAATCAACCGGGGGAGCCGGGTCATTTGGGTCATCACAAAAACTCTAGCTAGAACGCACAGAGGGGGCTACCGATTGCTCAGGCTCGAGTTCGAGCTCCATATCAGGCGCGGGGTCCATCACTTCCCCATCAGGTGTATCAATATCCATTGGGTCCCAAGCGGGGATATTAGGGACCCCCTGTAGAGGTGGCCCCTCAAATCCTCGAAGCGGACCGAAGAGATCCATCCCATCACGAAGATACCAGGCCTTAAAGAGGTATGCCACCAAATGTGGCATCCCTTCGTCAACCCATATCGTCGTGATGTGACGCTCCCACATCTGATCCGTACCTGGTACCGGATGGAGACTGATATCAAGTGATGAGTCAGTGGGGGTGCCGAACCGCACCGGTCTTTCCATTACTTCAGACCTGAAAAATTTATCCCACGATGGGGTGAGAAATGAATCTCAGTGAATCAAGCCTAATCTCGGTTAGGACAATGATTCGCCCAGAACATCCTAAGTGCCACAAAAAGATCACAAGACATCAACAGAGATATATATATATATATATATATATATATCAATCATAACAAATCTGTCAAATCTACCACCACAGAAGTACAACCACTCAGGCATACACAAGTTCATTATTAATCAATGACCCTGGCGTGATAAATACATCAATAGTGCGATCCCGCACTCTTCTGGCAAAATCAGGCTACGTCCACTTTACCCTCTCAGCGACGGCTACTACAAGCAGTGTATCCAGTGCACCCGGCACGGCACTGCAAGTAGGCATTCCTTAAAAAGGAGCTTCGGTCCATCACAAGCTGCGACCGGCATCCGATAATCCCTTAAAACCGTACGACTGGCACGGGGCATGGATTATCGTGCTTCTGACAAGTCACAAATTTCCATACAATCAGTACGGTACAAGTACCCACGGTACAAAGAGAACTTGCCAGGTAGCGTCATTGACCCTTTAGATGACCACACAAATTGCACTCGGCAATCAACTCATTGATTATCTTGGATTAACGCCAAAATCCACAAGAAATACAATCAACTCGGCTCCAAGGCCCACAAGATTCCCAATTGAACTTTTCAGCCAGGCAAACAAACCAATCAAGCAATTCACTCATTCTCGAGTAATCAACTTAACCCGGCAATTTCAAGCTCAATTCATATTAGAAATCTTAATTCTCAGTCAAATTATAGCAATTAATCGTTCGCTCGTCTCTAACCTGTCACTCACTCGCGAGCAACTCAATCAAACAATTAATTGCTAAATTACCACAAATAGCCACAGACAAATAATCGATCGACCATGTATCCTAACCATGGTTTCTATCTATACCGGTCCCGATCGAAATATTTTTTTTAAATAAATAAATAAATACATAATTAAATAAATAATTAAAACAGACTAATCCTAAGCGCAATTAGCACCCTAACCAAGGTTTAGAGTCAACTCACTATTTGAGTTAGCTTGATCGGCGACGGCGACGGCGGCGGAGGCGGCGACGGCGGCGGCGACGATAAAACTAAGGTTTATCGCGCGGCGAATCGAGCTCAAACTTCGGCGACACCCCGTGGGAGTCCGGCGAGGTCGCCGGAACAGGTGGCCGGCGGCGGAGCTCCGGCGAGCGGCGGCCGGCGGCCTATAACAGTGAACAACAGAATATTCAATCCGGCAACTCTACTGTTTTGGCCGTTTTTCGGCGACATGGGCCGGGACAAGGCCGGCCAAGGGTTGGGGGCTCACCTAGGGGTCGGTGGGAGTCGGCCGGGACAGGTGGACGGCGGCGGAAGGCGGCCGGCGAAGGCGGACAGCCGCGATCAGTGGCTGTCCTGTTTTCGCGCCGAAACAGGGCTCTCAGTCGGCAGTGGTTTCCGGCAGCCACGAGCGGCGACCGGCGGAGCCGAGCTGGGTGGCGGTAGAGGAGGCTCAGGGGAGTCGTCTGGCGGTGGCGGTGTGGTACGGCGGCGACGGTGGCGGCCGAAACGAAGACCGGAACAAACCGGGTTCAAAACAGAGCACCGAGACTTTCGGGCCGGATTCCGGCGATTCTGGCGGCTGACGGTCGGCGACGAGGGGTCGGATCGGTCGAGGGGAGGTCGGGGGTTAGCTGGGTGGTGGTGGTCGGCGTCGGTGGCGGCCGTGGCGGCCGGAGCAGACCGCGGAGTCCTCGGGTCGCCTGACCCGAAATCAGAGGACGTTCGGCCGTAGGTTTTCTTCGGCGAAATGGCGGCGACGGCGGCTCGGCCGGGGTCCAGGCGACGGCGGGGAGTAGCTGGAGGCAGTGGCTGCCGGTGGTGGTGTGGTGGTCGCGAAAAACAACGGCAACCGGCGGTGGATCGATCGGCAAGAGGGACTCTCGGGCAAAGAAGAAAAAGAAAGAAAGAAGAAGAACAGAAGAAGAACAGAAGAAGAAGAAGCAGAAAGAAGAAGAAGCAGAAAGAAGAAGAAGACAGCGACAGAGGGCAGTGCGTTGGGCAGAGAGAGAAATGGCCCACCACCTTGACTTTGGAGGCCTAAAATTAAATTTTTTTTTCTCTTGTGAGTGAATAATTGGGGGGCAAAATGGTAATTTTGGCGCGCCGGGACTGAAACGAAATTTTTGGTGTACTGATCGAAGGGTAATTTCGGCAATTTCACTAGGCAAGCTCGATCAGGGTTAAGATCGTTTGCAAAAACGGCAATTTAAAAATCGCCGCGGATTAATTTCGAAACTCAATTCGAAATAATCTAAAGTTCGGAATTCGTCCAAATTTTCGTCTTTTCAGTCCTTATAGTCCAAAATGGGCGTCGACTATGACTATACATTCATATCATTTAATCGACTCCCGGCACTTACAAGGATTGAATTTCCAGGACGTCACATCTGTTCACATAAGTAGCATCGACATAGACATGCAACATGTCCATACATTATTGCTCAAAAATAAAGAATTTTGACACGTTGGGTCATGTTGTATATTAAATGCCTATTTTTTTGTACATACGTATGCATCTTCGTCCCCTTAAATTGGAAGTCTTGGAGAGCCATAGTCTGCAGTCTGCACCTTCTGTGGAGCCATTCTTCGGTCCTACGGATGACTGTTTGAGGGAGAAGTCGTAACATTTTGGTCAGGATGATGGTTTCGGTTGGCTCGGCTTGGCTTGGTCCAACATGTTAACCAACGTAGTTATTTAGATATCTAGAGGTCTGGATTCTTACCATCTTTTCAGTTCTCATTCTTTTGCTAGATGATGAATAGATCGATGACTTTGGTTTGGGGAAGTTTGTATCTTGGTAACGACACGTGTGTCTTCATGCTCTCTTGACTTTTCTTCAATGGATTTGCAAATTATATAGTTCCTTTGCTAATGTTTTCTCTTTCTTTTACCATTTGCAATCTCCTTGAAAAAAAAGCAGACGCTGAATGAATGAATTTCCATGAAGCGACTGCTGTGCCAGGTCTGAAGCCAAGATCTGCAGGCAATTTGCACATCGGACGTCAGACTGCAGAAGGGTCGCCGCTCTCGAGAATGCAAGAAAATGTTTTTGCTCTCTCCGTTTCGCTTGTTCTTTCATATAAATGTGCAATAGCAGATGAGAGACCAGCCGCGTCTTCATCGGAATTCGTAAGTCAGCTGTCCAACCACACAGCTTGACATAGCCGAGTTATTGCGGAGCGCGTTCGACGAGAGAACGAGAGAGAGAAACACCATGAGTCATGACTGATAGACTAACCTGAAACCGGCTCCCGCATGAGCCATGACTGATAGACTAACCCGAAGCTGGCTCCCGCGTGCTGCTCGACGCTCGGAAGAGAAAGAAATCAGATATGTTGGCGTCCAGCCAACCCGACACCCATGTGGATACGTACCATGTAGTGAATGAAATGTTACAGCTCTGTGCAGCTCTCGATGGGAGGGAGGTTGAAGCTAATAAAAACGCCTGAGTGAAATCCTGGTATTCGTATATAGCACATGACGGCATAGAGAGAGCTTGCAGAAGCGGAAGTCGAGTCGCTTATTGCCCGGTTCGAACCGAGCGGAAGTTCTCGGTTTGATTCAGTTTAGATTGAATACCAGATGGTTTAGTCCACATGATCACTTCTGCTTGTTCTTTTAGCTGCATTTTTCCTTTTCGCCTTTAATATCAGATCGGTCTAGTACACGTTTCTGAAAATTTTTCTGGCCATTCCCGAATTGAATCAAGCTCTAATCCGAGCTACCTATCAGGGATTGGCCCTAACTGCCCCACCCTAAACCTGCCCTGCACATTGCAAAGATCCCAAGTTAAATTGATATATAGTCGCCGGACGAAGATCGCACATATATTTGAAGTTAACTTGGAAACTATTAGACCAACTTTAAGAACAAAGTCTTCGAAAACCTTCTACAAGTCACTGTGTAAGTGTATGACACAAACTTTTGGTTACCTATGGTGTCATCAGTTTAATCATCTGGTTATAATCGTGCGGATTCTGGTGGATAACTGTATCGATTTGTTCTCCATGTAAGGATAATCTTGTCCACATTGGTTCAGTCATGAAGCCTATTTTATCTGTCTATGAATGTAGTTTCCTTGGAAGAGATCCTTCTTCTGGGATCTTTTGGATCAAGTGTGATGTCCTGGAAATTCAATCATTGTAAGCGCCGGAAGTCGATTAAATGATATGAATGTATAGTCATAGTCGACGTCTATTTTGGACTATAAGGATTGAAAAGACGAAAATTTGGACGAATTCCGAACTTTGGATTATTTTGAATTGAGTTTCGAAATTAATCCGCGGCGATTTTTGAATTGTCATTTTCGCAAACGAGCTTAATCCTGACCGAGCTTGGCCAGTAAAATTGCCGAAATTACCCTTCGATCAGTACACCAAAAATTCCGTTTCATTCCCGGCGCGGCAAAATTACCATTTTACCCTCCCTCAATTATTCATTCATATAGGACAAAAAAATTTAATTTTTGGCCCTTGAAGTCAAGGTGGGCCATCTGCCCCTCTGCCCAACGCACGTCCCCTCTGCCGTTCACTTCTTCTTCCTTCGTTCTTTCTTTTTTTTTCCTCTTCTGCTGTTCTTCTCTTTGGCCGAACGACGACCCCCTCCTTGAACCGATCAATCTATCTCCGTTCGTCGCTATTTTTCGCGACCACCGACCCACCACCGGCAGCCATCGTCCTCAGCCACTCTCCGCCGTCGCCTTGACCCCGGCCGAGCCGCCGTCGCCGTCGTTTCGCCGAAGAAAAGCCACGGCCGGGCGTGCCTTGTTTTCAGGTCAGGAGACCCGAGGACTCCGCGGCCTCCTCCGGCCGCCACGGCAGCCACCGACGCCGACCACCACCACCAAGCTAACCCCCGACTTCCCCTCGACCGATTCGACCCCTCGTCGCCGACCATCAGCTGCCGGAATCGACGGAATCAGGCCTGGAAGTCCTGGTGCTCTATTTTGAACCCAGTTCATTCCGGTCTTCGATCCGGCCGCCACAATAGCCGCCGTGCCACACCGCCACCGCCAGACGACTCCCCTGAGTCTCCTCTACCGCCACCCAGCTCGCCTCCGCCGGTCGCCGTGCGTGGCCGCCGACCGAAACCCCTGTTTCGGTGCAGAACAGGACAGCCATTGATCGTGGCTGTCCGCCGTCGCCGGCCGCCTTTCGCCGCCGTCCACCTATCCCGGTCGACCCCCACCGATCCCTGGGTGAGCCCCCGATCCTTGGCCGGCCTTGTTCCGGCCCGTGTCGCCGGAAAACGGCCAAAACAGTGAAGTCGCCAATTGAATATACTGATTTTGTACTGTTTCAGGCTGCCGGCCGCCGCTCGCCGGAGCTCCGCCGCCGGCCACCTGTTTCGGCGACCTCGCCGGACTCCCACGGGGTGTCGCCGAAGTTTAAGCTCGATCCGCCGCGCGATAAACCTTAGTTTTATCGCCGCCGTCGTCGTCGTCGCCGCCGTCGTCGTCGTCGCCGCCGCCGTCGTCGTCGCCGCCGCCGTCGTCGTCGCCGCCGCCGTCGTCGTCGTCGCCGCCGCCGTCGTCGTCGCCGCCGCCGTCGTCGTCGCCGCCGCCGCTGCCGCCGCCGCCGTCGCCGATTGAGCTAACTCACATAGTGAGTTGACTCTAAATCTTGGTTAGGGCGCTAATTGCGCCTAGGATTAGTCTTATTTATTTATTTATGTATTATTTAATTATTTATTTAAAAAAAAATTTGATCGGGACCGGTATAGATAGAAACCATGGTTAGGATATATGGTCGATCGATTATTTGTCTGTGGCTATTTGTGGTAATTTATCAATTAATTGATTGATTAAGTTGCTCGCGAGTGAGTGACAGGTTAGAGACGAGCGAACGATTGATTGCTATAATTTGACTGAGAATTAAGATTTTTAATATGAATTGAGCTTGAAATTGCCGGGTTAAGTTGATTACTCGAGAGTGAGTGAATTGTTTGATTGGTTTGTTTGCCTGGCTGAAATGCTCAATTGGGAGTCTTGTGGGCCTTAGGGCCGAGTTGATTGTATTTCTTGTGGATTTTAGCGTTAATACAAGATAATCAATGAGTTGATTGCCGAATGCAATTTGTGTGGTCATTTAAAGGGTCAATGACGCTACCTGGCAAGTTCGCATTCTACCTTGGGTACTTGTGCCGTACAGATTGTATGGGAATTCGCAACTTGTCAGAAGCACGATAATCCATGCCCCGTGCCAATCGTATGATTTTAAGGGATTATCGGATGCCGATCGTAGCTTGTGATGGATCGAAGCTCCTTTTTAAGGAATGCCTACTTGCAGTGCCGTGCCGGGTGCACTGGATACACCGCTTGTAGTAACCGTCGCTGAGAGGGTAAAGTGGACGTAGCTTGATTTTGCCAGAAGAGTGCGGGATCGCACTATTGATGTATCTATCACGCCAGTCGCGTGGGTCATTGATTAATAATGGACTTGTGTATGCCCGAGTGGTTGTGCTTCTATTGATTGTAGATTTGACAGATTTATTCTGATTGATATATATATATATATATATATATATATATATATCTGTTGAAATCTTGTGATCTTTTTATGGCGCTTAGGATGTTCTGGGCGAATCAATGTCCTAACCGAGATTATGCTTGATTCACTGAGATTCATTTCTCACCCCGTCGTGGGATAAATTTTTCAGGTCCGAAGTAATGGAGAGACCGGTGCGGTTCGGCACCCCCACGGACTCATCACTTGATATCAGACTCCATCCGGTACCAGGTACGGACCAGATGTGGGAACGTCACATCACGACGATATGGGTCGATGAAGGGATGCCACATTTGGCGGTACACCTCTTTAAGGCCTGGTATCTTCGTGATGGGATGGATCTCTTTGGTCCACTTCGAAGATTTGAGGGGCCACCTCTTCAGGGGGTCCCTAATATCCCCGCTTTGGACCCGATGGATATTGATACACCTGATGGGGAAGTGGTGGACCCCGCGCCTGGTATGGAGCTCGAGCCTGAGCAATCAGCAGCCCCCTCTGTGCATTCGAGCCAGAGTTCTTTTGATGACCCAAACGACCCAGCTCCCTCGATTGGTTATGACGACCCGGATGTCGAGTTTACCCAGTAGAGGATTAGGTTCCTTTTGGGGTCAGAGGACTGATGATGTTTTTGTAGGGGTACTGTTTTGGAGTAGATGAGAGTTAACCTTACCTGACTCCTGTATCTTTTTGTGAGTCCTAGAGGGCCGCCCCGAAGCTTGGGGTTGTAATTATTAGTTGATGGCTCTGTAAGGTTATAAATCATCTATTCTCATCAGCTTTTAGTATTATGATCTCTGGCTTACTTCCTATCTATCCCATATGGTTTTATTGGATGGAAGATTGTACGTTTCGCATGCGTAATATAATCTTAGGTCGATAGTAGTTGCCTGGGACGCTATCTATTATTGACCTGGTGGCGATTTGGCAAGGGATGTCGCGGGTTCGAGAGTCAGGACGTGACATCCCCGCCCAAGGTGGTATCAGAGCAAGGTCAGCCTGATCCATCTGGTCATTGGCATGGAGTGATAAGGAGCATTGAGAAATGGGATAGTTAGTAAGATTTTTGGTTGCTATGGCTGTGATTGTTAATTTTGTGGTAGAATTTAAGGGTTTCTTTCTGACCACGTTTTGCTATGGGGTAAGCAGGACTTCACCTTCTACTGCAAAATGAGCGGACGTGGTAGAAGAGCACCCCGAGCACCTCGATGGAGGCCTTTAAGGCCGGTGGAAGAATTGGTTGATGTTGAAAGAGTACCGCCTGCGGTGTTCCCTATTGTACCCCCTATTGCAGCCTCTGCTGCAGAACCTACAGGACCTACTGGAAGAGAACCGACCATGGCTGAAGTCATGCAAGCCTTAGGTGCTATTGGAGATTTGATGGGGCAGCAAGTAAGGAATCAAGCCGCAGCTACTGTCGCTGCTGCTGGGACTTCATCTGCTATTCCATTTGCAGTTCCGTCGGCGAGTCCCCCACCTATACATGACAGTGAGGAGCGTAGGGCTCAAAAGCTAGTGGAACAGTTTCTCAAATTGAAGCCACCTCAATTCACTGGAAGTGGAGACCCTGAAGCTGCTACTCGATGGGTCGAAGGAATGGAGAAAGCATTCGATTTGCTAAGATGCTCAGATAGGGATAAAGTTACTCTGGCAGTTTATCAACTTGAAGGGAATGCTAGTACATGGTGGAGAGCTGTCAAGGGTAGAACTTTTTCGGAAGGTACAATTCTAGGATGGAATACCTTTGTGGAAGTTTTCAATAATAAATACTTTTCAAGGACAGCTAGGGAGCAAAAGATGGCTGAGTTTTTCCGCCTCCGTCAGAATCAGATGACAATTGACCTGTACGAGGCAAAGTTTTCTGAACTGTCCAAGTATGCTTCGAGAATAATTGAGGATCCGGAGGATAGAGCTAGAAGGTTCAAGGACGGATTGAAGCTCTAGATTAAGAGTGCCCTGGCACCGCTGGACCTCCAAGACTATGATGATATCTACGCAAGGGCGCTGATAGTGGAGCGGGACTTGTCTGAAAGGGCTACTGTATCTGGATCACGATTTACTTCCCCAAAGAGATTCGACAGGAGACAAGGGAAGAAACCCATGTTTAACAACCGGAGTCACATTCCACCAAATCGCCGAGGGGCGATTAGTAAGCCGACATTTCGTCAGAATGAGATGTGCAGCTTGTGTCGACAGAGGCATGGGCCTGGTTTGTGCCCGTATCGAGGTGGTGCCTGTTTTGGTTGTGGCCAGCTGGGCCATCAGGTGCGGGATTGCCCGCAGAGGCAAGGTGGACAGGCACAACCACAGCAGGGAGGGCAGCCTAGAGGAACTGTGCCGTCAAACTTCTAGAATCGTCCGCCGGCACAAGGAAGGGTTTTTGCAGTCACTCAGGAAGCGGCGAAGGATTCGCCGACTGTTACAGGTACGGTCCTCTTGCATGACCAAGTAGCATACGCCTTATTTGATCCGGGCGCCACCCATTCTTTTGTTGCGGATCAGTTCGTTAAATTATCTGAATTGAACTTGGTACCTTTAGAAATTGTGCTTAATGTATCTACGCCATTGAAAGATAAAATAGTGGCTACAGTGAGCTGTCTTGATTGCAGACTTGTGGTGGATGGCCATGAGAGTAAGATAGATTTGATTGTGCTAGAAATGTACGATTTTGACTTGATTGTGGGAATGGATTGGTTGGGAAAACAAAGAGCCACAATAGACTGCTTTAATAAGGTAATACGGTTTAATTCGATGGATGGTAGCAGCTATGAATTTTTGGGTAATCGAGGAGGAACCTCGACTGTGATGATATCGTCGTTAGAGGCGACTCGATTGTTGGGAGATGGGTGCCAAGGTTATTTGGCTTCTGTGGTAGATACATCTGCTAAAGAATTGAAATTGGAGGATATTGCGATTGTATGTGAGTTTCCAGATGTTTTCTCCCAATAATTACCTGGTTTATCACCAGAAAGAGAAATCGAGTTTGTGATAGAATTAGCTCTGGGGACAGAGCCGATTTCTAAGGCGCCATATAGAATGACGTTATCAGAATTGAAGGAACTCAAGGTTCAAATGCAGGAATTGTTAGACAAAGGGTTCATTCGCCCTAGTGCATCGCCATGGGGAGCGTCTGTCTTGTTCGTTAAGAAAAAGGATGGGTCTTTGAGATTGTGTATTGACTATAGGTAATTGAATCAGGTGACGATCAATAATAAGTATCCACTGCCAAGGATTGACGACTTGTTCAATTAGCTGCAGGGAGCATCTATATTTTCAAAAATTGATCTACAGACGGGATACCATCAGTTGAGAATCAGAAAAGAGGATATACCGAAATCGGCATTTAGAACACGTTATGGGCATTACGAGTTCACAGTAATGTCGTTTGGTTTGACGAATGCTCCTGCTGCTTTTATGGATCTGATGAATAGAGTGTTCAAGGAGTTTCTGGATCGCTTTGTGATTGTTTTTATAGATGATATCCTTGTGTACTCGAAGAGTTCTGAAGATCATGAGCAACGCTTGAGAATAGTTCTGGAAACTCTGAGAACGCATCAATTATATGCTAAGTTCAGTAAGTGTGAGTTTTGGTTAGCTAGTGTGGCGTTCTTAGGCCACGTAATTTCGGGTGAAGGTATTGCTGTGGATCTGGTTAAAATTGAGGCAATTATTAATTGGTCGAGACCGACAACTGCTACAGAAATTAGAAGTTTCTTGGGTTTGGCAGGTTATTACAGGCGATTTGTGGAAGGATTCTCAGCTATAGCCTCGCCTTTGATTAAATTGCTGAAGAAAGATATGAAGTTTCAATGGACGGACAAGTGCGAGCGTAGTTTTCAAGAGCTTAAGCATAGGCTAACTACGGCTCCTGTTCTGACAATTCCGTCTGGTCCGGGTGGTTATGAAATTTATAGCGATGCTTCGCTTAGGGGACTGGGTTGTGTTTTGATGCAGCATGACAGAGTGGTAGCGTATGCGTCCCGTCAGTTGAGACCACACGAGTTGAATTATCCCACACACGACTTGGAGTTAGCTGCGGTCGTGTTTGCCTTGAAGATCTGGAGACACTATTTGATTGGGAAAAATTTTCAGGTGTACACCGACCATCAGAGTCTGAAATACTTGTTCTCTCAAAGGGAGCTGAACATGAGACAGCGCCGATGGATGGAATTATTAAAAGATTATGACTGTGAGATCCTATATCATCTTGGTAAGGCGAATAAGGTTGCCAATGCCCTGAGTAGAAAATCAGTGATTGCTCAACTACAGGTGCAGGAGTGGCGTTTACTTGAGCAATTAAGAGACTCAGACTTTAAACTGGAGATAAGCCACCTGTCGAGTCTCGTGGCTACCTTGAGAATCGAGCTAGAAGTGCAAGTTAAAATTAAGGCCTTGCAGTCTACAGACCCCTTTATTCAGAAGATCCTGCAAGGAGATCCGACCAAACAAAGGGTCGATTTTACAAATAGCTGAGGATGAGATACTTAAGTTCAGAGGACGTTTGGTTGTGCCGGGAGATGAAAATTTAAAGGAGGAGATATTATCAGAAGCACATCGTAGTAGTTATAGTATTCATCCTGGGAGTACAAAGATATATCAGAATTTGAAACAGCATTACTGGTGGAATGGTATGAAAATCGATATAGCCAAACATGTGGCTAAGTGTTTGACTTGCCAGCAGGTCAAGGCGCAGCACTACAAACCTGGAGGACTACTACAGCCTTTAGAAATTCCAGAGTGGAAGTGGGAGCATCTCACGATGGATTTCGTGATGGGTTTGCCAAGAAGTCAGCGAGGGCATGATTCAATTTGGGTCGTGATAGATAGGCTAACGAAGTCAGCGCACTTTATTCCAGTAAGAAAAGATTTCGCCTTAGACAGATACGCAGAGTTGTATGTAGGCATATTGTAAGGTTGCATGGTGTGCCAGTGACGATCACTTCTGATCGAGATCCCAAATTCACCGCTATATTTTGGAAGAGTCTACAAACTGCTTTAGGAACGAAGCTGCAATTTAGTACAGCTTATCACCCACAGACAGATGACCATTCTGAAAGAACGATTCAGACCTTGGAGGACATGTTGAGAGCATATGTTTTCGATTTCAAAGGTAACTGGGAGGAACATTTGCATTTGGTTGAATTTGCCTATAATAACAGCTACCAACAGAGTATTAAGATGGCACCTTTTGAGGCCTTGTATGGCAGGGCTTGTAGGACACCAGTCTGTTGGGATGAGGTTGGAGAAAGGAAGATAACTGGCCCTGAGTTAGTAGAACAGTCGATGGAAGCAATTAAAGTGATTAGAGATAGATTAAAGACAGCTCAGAGTCGCCAGAAAAGTTATGCTGATAAAAGGCGCAGACCTTTGAAATTTCAAGTATGCGACCATGTCTTTCTGAAAGTGTCACCTATGAGAGGAACATCCCTTTTTGGCAGGAAAGGAAAGCTGAGCCCGAGGTACGTTGGACCATTTGAAATCCTAGAACGAATTGAAATTTTGGCTTATTGACTCGCATTGCCGCCTAGACTTGCTCAAGTGCATAATGTTTTCCACGTATCGATGTTGAGGAAGTATGAGCCAGACCCTGCTCATGTGCTGAGTTACGAGGAAATTGATTTGGATGAACGGGCATCATATGTGGAGCGACCAGTCAGGATCGTGGACAGGAAAGAGCAGGTACTACGATCCAAGACAATTCCGTTAGTTAAGGTGGTTTGGCAACACAATGGTACATAAGGAGCTACGTGGGAGAACGAAGAAGTTATGAAGCTTAGTTATACTTATCTTTTTGAGTAATTAGAACTGTGCTGTAATTTCGAGGACAAAATTTCCTAAGTGGGGGAGAGTTGTGACGTCCTGGAAATTCAATCCTTGTAAGCGCCGGAAGTCGATTAAATGATATGAATGTATAGTCATAGTCGATGTCTATTTCGGACTTTAAGGATTGAAAAGACGAAAATTTGGACGAATTCCGAACTTTGGATTATTTTGAATTGAGTTTCGAAATTAATCCGCGGCGATTTTTGAATTGTCGTTTTCGCAAACGAGCTTAATCCTGACCAAGCTTGGCCAGTGAAATTGCCGAAATTACCCTTCGATCAGTACACCAAAAATTTTGTTTCAGTCCTGGCGCGCCAAAATTACCATTTTACCCTCTCTCAATTATTCATTCATATAGGACAAAAAAATTTAATTTTTGGCCCTTGAAGTCAAGGTGGGCCATTTGCCCCTCTGCCCAACGCACGTCCCCTCTACCGTTCACTTCTTCTTCCTTCGTTCTTTCTTTTTTTTTCTTCTTCTGCTGTTCTTCTCTTGGCCGAACGACGACACCCTCCTTGAACCGATCAATCCATCTTCGTTCGTCTCTGTTTTTCGCGACCACCGACCCACCACCGGCAGTCATCGTCCTCAGCCACTCCCCGCCGTCGCCTTGACCCCGGCCGAGCCGCCGTCGCCGTCGTTTCGCCGAAGAAAAGCCACGGCCAGGCGTGCCCTGTTTTCAGGTCAGGAGACCCGAGGACTCCGCGGCCTCCTCCGGCCGCCACCGCCACCGCCACCGACGCCGACCACCACCACCCAGCTAACTCCCGACTTCCCCTCGATCGATCCGACCCCTCGTCGCCGACTGTCAGCTGCCGAAATCGCTGGAATCAGGCCTGGAAGTCTCAGTGCTTTGTTTTGAACCCGGTTCATTCCGGTCTTCGATCCGGCCACCATAGTCGCCGCCGTGCCACACCGCCACCCAACTCACGACTCCTCTGAGTCCCTTCTATCGCCACCCAACTCACCTCCGCCGGTCGCCGCGCGCGGCCGCCGGAAACGGCCGCCGACCGAAACCCCTATTTCGGTGCAGAACAGGACAGCTACTGATCGTGGCTGTCCGCCGTCGCCGGCCGCCTTCCGCCGCCGTCCACCTGTCCCCACCGATCCTTGGGTGAGCCTCCGACCCTTGGCCGGCCTTGTCCCGGCTCGTGTCGCCGGAAAACGGCCAAAATAGTGAAGTCGCCAACTGAATATATTGATTTTGTACTGTTTCAGGCTGCCGACCGCCGCTCGCCGGAGCTCCGCCGCCGGCCACCTGTTCCGGATACCTCGCCGGACTCCCACGGGGTGTCGCCGAAGTTTGAGCTCGATCCGCCGCGCGATAACCTTAGTTTTATCGCCGCCGTCGTCGTCGTCGCCGTCGCCGCCGCCGCCGCCGCCGCCTTCGCCGATTGAGCTAACTCACATAATGAGTTAACTCTAAACCTTGGTTAGGGCGCTAATTGCGCCTAGGATTAGTCTTATTTATTTATTTATGTATTATTTAATTATTTATTTTAAAAAAAAAAATTCGATCGGGACCGGTATAGATAGAAACCATGGTTAGGATATATGGTCGATCGATTATTTGTCTGTGGCTATTTGTGGTAATTTATCAATTAATTGATTGATTAAGTTGCTCGTGAGTGAGTGACAGGTTAGAGACGAGCGAACGATTGATTGCTATAATTTGACTGAGAATTAAGATTTTTAATATGAATTAAGCTTGAAATTGCCGGGTTAAGTTGATTACTCGAGAGTGAGTGAATTGCTTGATTGGTTTGTTTGCCTGGCTGAAATGCTCAATTGGGAGTCTTGTGGGCCTTAGGGCCGAGTTGATTGTATTTCTTGTGGATTTTGGCGTTAATCCAAGATAATCAATGAGTTGATTGCCGAATGCAATTTGTGTGGTCATTTAAAGGGTCAATGACGCTACCTGGCAAGTTCGCATTGTACCTTGGGTACTTGTGCCCTACAGATTGTATGGAAATTCGTGACTTGTCAGAAGCACGATAATCCATGCCCCGTGCCAATCGTACGATTTTAAGGGATTATCGAATGCCGGTCGCAGCTTGTGATGGACCGAAGCTCCTTTTTAAGGAATGCCTACTTGCAGTGCCGTGCCGGGTGCACTGGATACACCGCTTGTAGTAGCCGTTGCTGATAGGGTAAAGTGGACGTAGCCTAGTTTTGCCAGAAGAGTGGGGGATCGCACTATTGATGTATCTATCGCGCCAGTCGCGTGGGTCATTGATTAATAATGGACTTGTGTATGCCCGAGTGGTTGTGCTTCTGTTGATTGTAGATTTGACAGATTTATTCTGATTGATATTTATATATATATCTCTGTTGAAATCTTGTGATCTTTTTGTGGCGCTTAGGATGTTCTGGGCGAATCAATGTCCTAACCGAGATTAGGCTTGATTCACTGAGATTCATTTCTCACCCCGTCGTGGGATAAATTTTTCAGGTCCGAAGTAATGGAGAGGCCGGTGCGGTTCGGCACCCCCACGGACTCATCACTTGATATCAGTCTCCATCCGGTACCAGGTACGAACCAGATGTGGGAACGTCACATCACGACGATATGGGTCGATGAATGGATGCCACATCTAGTGGCACACCTCTTTAAGGCCTGGTATCTTCGTGATGTGATGGATCTCTTTGGTCCGCTTCGAGGATTTGAGAGGCCACCTCTTCAGGGGGTCCCTAATATCCCCGCTTTGGACCGATGGATATTGATACACCTGATGGGGAAGTGGTGGACCCCGCGCCTGGTATGGAGCTCGAGCCTGAGCAATCAGTAGCCCCCTCTGTGCATTCGAGCCAGAGTTCTTGTGATGACCCAAACGACCCGGCTCCCCCGGTTGGTTATGACGACCCGGATGTCGAGTTTACCCAGTAGAGGGTTAGGTTCCTTTTGGGGTCAGAGGACTGATGATGTTTTTGTAGGGGTACTGTTTTGGAGTAGATGCGAGTTAACCTTACCTGACTCCTGTATCTTTTTGTGAGTCCTAGAGGGCCGCCCCGAAGCTTGGGGTTGTAATTATTAGTTGATGGCTCTGTAAGGTTATAAATCATCTATTCTCATCAGCTTTTAGTATTATGATATCTGGCTTACTTCCTATCTATCCCATATGGTTTTATTGGATGAAAGATTGTACGTTCCGCATGCGCAATATAATCTTAGGTCGATAGCAGTTGCCTGGGACGCTATCTATTATTGACCTGGTGGCGATTTGGAAGGGATGTTGCGGGTTCGAGAGTCGGGACGTGACATCAAGCTTTGTCAATGCCAAATTGCCAATTATGTGTCTTTGCATCAATTTGATGATAGATCGGATGAATAACTAAGATTTCCCTGCACGACTTAAGACCCTCTAGCATTTCACTTAGGAACCACATATTGGATTACTCCAGTGCAGTACGAAACCCCCGAAGCCGAGGCCATTGGAGGTAATATGTTAAATGTTAAGTCAAAACGTCGTAGGCGTTGGTGCTCGTACACGACTGCAGCTGCTCAACAAAAGAGATCCATATACCAGTCATGAGCGATTGCCAAGCCTAGAGATGAGGAAAGCCGTGCGAATTGTGATGGATGACCATCGAACGCGGTGCGAAGATTAACGACATAACAGGAAAAGATTTGTCCTCCAGCTAGCGGCCCGGACCAAAGAAAACTCACAAGAATGACTGAAAGGACACTCGGAGAAATATGTGCTCACGGTCTTCATCTACCAGACCACATGAAAGACAAAGCATCGAGCTTGTGAGAGCACGCAATCTGTTCCAGATCATCAGCGAGTCATAAAACAATGCTTTGGAAATACATGGATAGAACTAAAACCCTGGTTGCAAATCCAGCGAGTGCCCTTTAATTCTGATAGCATGACGTGTGACAGCAGTAGAAGATCAACAGAACTTGGCGAGGAAGTCCTCCGACCTAATTCCGCCACGCCACACAGCTGTTGGGAACAAGAACATCGTACATAGCTGCTTGCAGTACTATCTCAAGCTGAATATTCCATCTCAGACTTCTTCAGGTTCATTCGAAGTATGACAGCTGTGAAAATATCAAGGAAGACTTTATCCTTCTCAGTGGACACCAAGTTCCTTTCGTCAGAATCCTGTTAATTTATGGGTTCTTCAGAGTGGAAAACTTGATGTGTTTATGCTTGCTTCAAGTCTAGCTTTGTTCTTCTAAGCTGTAATGCTACATTCTATTTCACGATCTTTATGAGCTGTTTGTCTCTTCTGCTTTCTGCATTTGCTTTGGCACCGTAAGATGTGTTTGTAGTTCAGAGTCTTCGTATATTCTTCATGGACGTTCTTAAATGACACAAAAAAAAAAAAAAAAGGGTGCACATTGACCGGCTCCTACGCGCATCATTCCCAGGTTTCTGAATTGTCTAGTACAGAAGGAAATTAAACATAAGATAATGCTCTGCGTGCAAATTCTTGTGCTTACTCAAGTAGAGAAAAACCTCATGCCCTCTACGCATCATTGAATTAACTTCGTTTACAGGGGAGATTCGGGTGTTTGTTCATAATCCTGGGGATTCTGCAGTCTGCAAAGATGCCATGGGAAGATCAAAGTTCATACCAGCCCATGAGATCAGAACTGGATATTGATCCATGTCCATTTTTGATTGCTCAACAAATCTTCTAGTGCTCATCATATTTGATGCTGCATAGTGTGACTTATTAAGCATAATCTCCGACTATATTGGGACCTGACAACGAGGTAAGCTTGAGCAGCCTAACAGATTCGCATGCCAAAACCCTGCCGGTGCATAAAGAAACTCCTGATGAGGAGAAACAAATGCTTGTTTTTTCATGATTTAGCCAGTCAATTACATCAATGCTGCGAAATGATGGTGGACAAATTCAAGAACGTCATCGGGAAAAAGAGAAGTTGGTTAATTGTAGCTTCCTCGAAATAGGAGCAGCATGAAGAGGATCCTGTTGAAAACCCGATCAATATCGAGATTGAATGCATCAGACTTGAGCTCTTGCATTGCTCGTGAAGTCTCCGCACGTCTGGCAGCTGCAGTCAGTAAAGCGACATATTTCGCAACCAAAGCGCACACACGAGGTGCAACCCTTACAGGTCGGGGAGGGGGAGCAGCCCCTATACATTCGGCGACTTGCTCGTTCCTCGTCATTATCGCATTTTATTATGCGAAACAATAAGTAGAGCCATTATAAATTTGCCCCCAGTTAAATGTTCATAGAGATCCCCGGTGCCAGTATTTGATGAAATTAAAAGAACATAACATTCTCGCAGAATGAGAATAATGGCAGCTGGAACATTTTACAGATGAACACGCCAGAAACATCACATGGCAGTAGTTCTCCCATATCACGTGCTACAATGTTGGAAATGCCATGGAGAACAAACCCCATATGCACACAATATTTTGAATATTTCAGAGTTTATTATGGTCCGTCGAAGATCAAACATGTATATATCTTGGTAGAATTGTAGTACGGGGAAACCAAACAACCACCAAGGATTATTAAGTCTGGTATGGTTATTGATAATCAATCAACGTGCACCAGGCCAATTTGTAATCAAGTTTGACTAAATCATAATAGATGACATCTATCCAAGCAAAAATTTAATGCCGTGGACTGCCTAGTTAAACCCATTACCATACGTATCAAGCACGGGGACAAGTCAAATCATATAATGCCTGACTAACAACAAAGGTTATGCCACTAGTAATCGCCCACGTGAACCATATATATCTGGTTAATGCAAACTAACAATCTACTACGCCAAATCCATATGAAAATAACTATTGGAATTTGCATGAAATAGTAATTGTACTACTATTTCATGATCAAAGAAGTTTCCAGTCTTAGAGTGTATCATGGTCTATAATTTAGCATTCTGTTAAGCATATTCCAACCTATATTGTCTAGATACAACACTCAAATTTTACAATCAGTTCTCTATCCTGTGAAGTGATGTATATGCTACCCTACCATGGAGTTGCCATGTCAGTTGTCACAAGGGAGACTACATGGCCTCCACTGCTCCAGCTGAGCAAACCTTCTCCAAATCCGGATCCCCTGCCCAGGTCAAATCCGGGCAGGGGTGTCAAGGTCACATCGTGGCCGTCCGATCAATCACGGACGGCCACGATTGACCCGGGCATCCCCTTGACAGGGGATCCGCTCGCACCTTCTCCTAGGTGCTTTATTCTGTTCATTTGTGAAATCCAGGAACTTGCGGACTTCTTTGTCATCATTGGCACGGAAATGTGACACAGTGAGTTCACCTATAATCCGGTTATATTACTTCTAGCTCCAATAAAGACATTGAAAAAATTTATACCTTGGTCATACCCATCACATGGATTTCTAAAATGATTCGTGCCAACTAAACTCTAAACTTGAAGAAACGCATGAGAACTATTGCAATCACAGCAATATCATGTCTTACAGACCCAACTAAGCAACAATTGTCTTAGCTACATAGGCGAGGAAAAACTTGTGTTTTAACCAGTTGAATTATAAGACACTTGTCAATAGCATCAGAACAGGAATGGAAAGGATGCTAATAGACAAGACAGAGCAATTTATTGTTACAATATCTAGCAGTTGCAGCAGTAATGCTCCCGAGTGGTAGTTAAGCCAGTCAACAAATCAACAAGCTAAAATGTTTCACGATAGTAAGGCATGATGATGTAGACATCAATAATGTGGCATACCAGTCATATGGATGGTCAGAACATTTCCAGTTCACATCCAACAAGGCATCATGATGTTCTGGGCACTCCTTCGATCGCAGACGGAACCTTCGCTCCTTATTGCACTTGGTACTGCGGATAAATTCGTCACGATGACAAACTTTTCCACTGGACTTGTGAGAGCCATTAGCATTTTTTGAAGCTTGATTGTAGTAATTCAGCAACACAGTTTTTGCCAGCGGAACCTTCTCCCCATTGACCATGATCCAAACATTGTTCTTCCATTTCCTAGCTGTTTCTCTTCCTGAATGCTTTTCAAATGCAGCAGGAGTCAACTTGTCTATCCATTAGAAACACCAAAAAACAATCACTAACGTAAAAAGGAAGACCTCAGGCTCTCTTGAATTGTGTATTGACCAAAGACATATAGGAAAACAGAGATCAAAGACTGAAAAATACTGAGAACGTCCACAAGTGATACTATGGGTATAAAACTCGTAGGTCAGTGATAGCACTCGAGGTAGAGGAAAAATCATAGGAAGACTAGAGAATGCCACACCCAAACATTCACAAGCATTGAACTTTTCCTTAACAGTGCATACGAGGAAAATCACAGTCAGAGATTGTCACAAAATGATAGACGTCTTAACTTTCTAAACTTTGAATTAAAGCGGGTAGATAGATTCTTTATCACTCACTCTGAACTCTGGAGCAAGTCCTCCCATTCAGAGAAAGGACTGCATAAAGGCGAAGCCTTTCATGGAATGGAGAGAGGATATGTAGTTCCCATATATTGCTTCTCTTATCCAGTTGAGGATGTGAAAGAAGGAGCCACAAGATAGGCATAAACTTAGCCTGACCTAATTCCTAAGACGAGAACGCTTTACTTATTCGAAAATCATAAGTTGTCAGAACGGGTACGCACTGAATCTTTTAAGTTATGCACTTGCAGAATCTAGCACCGCCTCATTGTAGTGAGAAAATATTGAGAGTAGTACACGTGGATTGCCTTAATTTTCGTACGGCGTGCATTCAAGTGCATCAACTTTCAAAATGCGTGTTTGAGTGCCTAAAATTTGAAAAAATTGTTCAGTTATGTGCCACTTGCTGATTTGCCTCATCGAAAAACCTACGTAGACTTATTTTAACATTAAACCTACCACCGTGGCTCGCCGGAAAAATGAAGTCAGCATTAGTGATAGAAAACGATGTCATCTAGTCATCTGATCTAACAAATCGACTTATTTTAACATATTGGGGCCAAATTGAAAGAAGAAACCTAACCCTAAATTGCTTCGCAGGTTTGAAATTCTTCCAATTGGGAGCTTTCACCTCATTATAATGGCAATGTGAAGCCGAAGTAGGAGAAGCAGGTCAACCCTAACCGTAATTGTCCCTGCGATTAGAAATTCTTCTAGTTCAGGAGTTTTTGACCCCATATTCGCAATGGCGAGCTGAAGTAGGAGAAACGGGTCAAGAATTTACGAGCAAAGCGAAGAAGAAAGTCGAAGTTGCTGCTATTGTGGGTTGCGGAGTTCTACAAGAACATCGTGGACGCAAGACAATCCCGGACGAAGGTTTATTGGATGCGGTAGTTATATGGATGGCTTCAATTGTGGATATTTCGGTGGGTGACGGAAAATTTTCAAACAAAGCAACCAAGGTGATCTTGCAACTAATGGAAGGACGTGGCGAAGCTCGAGCCATGTCGCCAGATGAGGTGGATGATGCTGACTCAATGCAAGCAGAAATGAAGGGTCTCGAATATTTAATCAATCATTTGAAAGAACAAGTTTTAAGGATGAAAATTCAAAGGGATACTTATTCAGCGTTGGTTGTGTTGTTGGTAACGGCTATTGTGTGGTTTGTGTTTGAAAGGAAGATCGGTTCTCATAAGAACCAACTTAGTCTTCCATAGTATAATGAATTTTAGTATTCGGGGCATCGATTGTAAATTTTTGGATATTGCTTCCCAAATCGGCTAATGACAATGGCTTGTTTTGGAGTGTTAGTTGAGTAGATAACATTGTCCTCGATGTTGTGACTTGATGTTCTCGAATGAATGAACATTATGACTGGTTTGGATGTTGATTGGTTATTGATGATAAACATTGATTATGCATTGTGCATAAATTTTGGCTTATAGAAATATCGTTTAAATGTGTTTTGCTTGCTCATTGATTTTACTGACTGAGCATGTTGATAAATTTGCTGGATGAGAAATGGAAGTGTGGGAACACTTATCTAGATGGTGGAAATTTCTGTTGATGTGCTGTGCGGTGCAGTGCTGTGCAGTACAAGTGCAAATAAATTTGCGAATGGTCATATGAGTGCTAAAATTATTTTTTAAGTGAATACCTAAGTGCCTAGATTTTGTAAAAGTGAATGCTTGAGTTCATTAACTTTGTAAAATTGAACACTTAAGTACTAAAATCTTGTAAGAGCAAACAATTAAGTGCCAAAATCTTTATAAAACTTGCGAACATAATTCTTGATTTGTCCTTCTCAAAACACATCAACAAGTAAATTGATATGTTATCCCTCGTGCATCATAAATTGCACAAGTAATTATGATTCATTAAATTG